>CAWUFW010001835.1:1280213-2560427 GCA_963921515.1 Calotriton arnoldi | reverse complement strand
AGCCCGGTAACTTCTTTCCAAAGCCCTGGCATCACAAAATGGATGCTGCTGCCACAGACACGAGTCTGGCCTCCTGCTGCTGGACGAAACTCCGGCAGGGGAGGCCTGGACAATAGGTTTCCTGTCCCAGGGAGGTGTGACCACCTCCCCAGACAGGATAATGTGTATTGGGGCTGGGCGGGAGCACTTTCGGGTGCTTTGAAGTCCTGCACTGGGGGCACACTTGGTGTCCCTGTGCATACCCCAGTTCAAACCGGATCAGGGGCTTGCAGCCCCTGCTTTGGCGCGAACTGGACAAAGGGAAAGGGGTGTAGCCACCCTCTGCCTGACCCACCCATAGGTGGGGCCACAGAGTAGTCCAACCCCTATACTTAGTATAAGTATAGGAACCCAGTCCTTAGGACTTTAGATTATCCCTGGACGAAACTCTGAAACAGAATCCTGGACCTTCGACGCTCTACTCATGATTAGAGGACAGACGAATCTCCCTTGGGGTCAAGGAGTGACTCCCCTGCTTGGCAGGCACCAAAGAAGCATCTGTCCAGTTCGCATTTCTGAAGCTCCCGTCGGACGCCGAAGTCATCGCATCACCAGAGGTGGATTCTCAGACTTCCCGAGGCTACCCTGAGTCCCCAGCAAAGCTGAGGCCCGTAGCTATCGTGGGTGACTTGAGACCGTGACCCCTGGACACTGAGCTCATTTGCAAGTTCATCCTTTTCTGGGTCTCCCACGAAGTCGTGCTTTGGGCTCCGAGTAGCCCTAGCCTCCAGCACCAACTGCACCGAAGATCACTGGTCTCCACTCCACGAGTGTCCTGTGAGCCAGATCCACGTGTGGCATCTTGAGGCTCCTTCGCGGTCGCTAGCCCGTTGGCTAGTAGCCCTTATTGAAGGCCAATCTTTTTCTTACTTGGCATCCTGGTTGCTCCAGGCTTGCCCTCACATACCCTTGCTGGGTGAGTTCCCCAGACCTTGCTGGTCTGCACCATCGACGATCTTCTTCTGCATCGAGACTTGCCGTTGCCAAGGCTTGTTGAGTCCAATCCGGTCGCCGACACCTCAGCACTCGACAGACATTGTGTACCAGCCTGAATCCTGCTCCTGGTTGCCGACAACGCCTCCTGGACCTCGTGGCTGAAGAGTCAAGACGACCATCAACGCACCTGAAGCACTCGACATCGGTGGGCATCTGTCCATCGCCTTCCTGGTCACTGGCTAGTGACCCAGACTCTGTCCCCTCTGCTTTCAGGTTCTTCAGAACACCGATCCACTCTTGGATCCACCCGGACACTTTCCACTTGGTCGCCAGCAGCACTTTGCAGCAGATCGCCATTCAAATCGACGACGAAACCCGACCCCGAAAGGCACCTATGCACCCGGCTTCCCTGGGTGAGGTAACACGAGTACTCCGGTGCTCCCGTGGGTAGAGACTCTTCAAAGTCCTAGATCTCAAAGGGTTTGCTCCAAGTCCTCCTTTAAGTGTCCCTTTCCTTTAATTTCCCGATCACGACTTTCTCCATAGAAGTCAACGGCGTATCGCGGTTGTGTATTTACACTGCACGCGTCCCCCGTGGGTCCCCTGTGTCACTACCTTGGGTGGTTCCTTGTGGTCCAAGCACTTCTAGAGGCTCTAGGCCTAGTGTCTAGTTCAGTCGTGGTTCTTATACCACTTTATTGGTATATGGTTTGGTACGCCCCTAGGGACCAAACGTGTATTTGTGCTATTACTGTGTTTAAATAACTTCTAACTTATGTACTTCGAACTCTAGCCTCATAAAGAGACTAGAGGGGTGTGTTTAGCAATAAATACATATATTTTGAATATATACCTGGTGTGGTGCTCTTTCATTTGATCACTCAAGAGATTATAGACTGGTAAAACAAGCTGCTTTACATTCCTTCAAGACTTAGCCTGAAGGCTGCTCTCCATAGCTACCACTAGGATAGCTTTCAATAAGGTTGTCTTTAACCTATCTCCAATAAGGGGTTGTTTGGACTGGTGCAAGGTGCCCACTATAATTAGTGGACAGCATATGCCAGGCCAACTTCTCACATTGGTGTGCAGCGTGTGGGATTCCAGCTTGCTATTGTTTTACCAGATAATCTCAATTGAATTGATCAACTGAAAACCACTAAAGGTACCTAAGGTACATATAATTTAAGCTTAGAATACAGTAAGTTCTACTGAACTTAGAGTTGTGTGTTAAGGGATAGCACACCCTTTCTACAACTCAAGAGAGTTTAGTAGGCCACACTAGAGTAGGTAGTGCATACACCACACCACACTAGTAATGTCTTTAAGGGTAGGATCTAAAGAATCCTTGCAGGAAGCCACTGAGCTTCCACCCTCCAAGTATGATACACTCCCATTCTTGGAATTGAGAGCTTTATGCAACTTGAGAAAAATAAGGACAGGCCAAAGTCCCACCACCCAACACCTTAAAGAGTTGTTGGTGGCTTATGACCTTAGTAAGCCCTTGGGGACTGAAGGGGTAGGAGCTGAGGGTGGGGCAGAAGATGAGGAAGGGGCCAGGGGTACCAATACCCCCAGCCCCCCCTCTGAAACTGGCCAGGAGGGTGAAAATGACCCTGACCTGGATAACCCAATCCCTCCTGAGGAAGATGAAGAGGATGATCAAGATGATGCCCCCTTTGTCCCCCCAGGAAGGATTATGAGTGTGCCCAGGAAGTCTAGATCTCCTTCTCAGGAGTCTAACCACTCTGGCACCTCAATAGGGAGCTCTGTCTCATCTCATAGGAGGGAATCCTCTCATGAGAGAAGTAAGAGGCTGGTACAATATGAGGAAGCTCAGCTTGAAATAAAAAAGAAGCAACTGGCTATAGACAGGGAGTCCCTAGATCTCTTTAGAGAGAGAAGAAAGTTGGGACTAGAGTCCCATGGTGGCAGCCATGTCCCTAGAGATAGGGAAAGGTCCTATGACCATAGGAACCTGAGCAAGATTGTCCCTCCCTATCAGAATGGGGATGACATCCACAAGTGGATAACTGCTCTAGAGAGGGCCTGTAAGGTACAGAAGGTCCCTCAGGAGCAGTGGGCAGCAATCTTGTGGCTCTCCTTTGCAGACAAAGGTAGAGATAAGCTCCTCACTGTTAGAGAGGAGGATGCTGATAATTACAAGGTCTTGAAGAGTGCTCTTATTGATGGGTTTGGCCTAACCACTGAACAGTACAGGTTGAAGTTCAGAGATACCCAAAAAGCACAGACTCAAGATTGGGTAGACTATGTGGATTGTTCTGCCAAGGCTCTGGAAGGCTGGTTGATGGGCAGTAAGGTGTGTGACTTCTCAGGATTGTACAATCTGATAATGAGGGAGCAGATTCTTAATAACTGTCAAAATCAGCTGTTGCATCAATACCTGGTAGACTCTGATCTGACCTCTCCCCAAGAATTGGGAAAGAAGGCAGACAAATGGGTCAGAACCAGGGTGAAGCAGAAGGTACAGAACCAAGGTGGGGAAACCAAGAAGCAAGATGCTAAGAACTCTGAAAAGGGTGGGGAGAAGGGTAAAGATCAAAAGTCTTCATCAGGCCCCCAAAAATCTTCTTCTGGTGGGGATTCACAGTCTACCAAAGGGAAAGGCCAAAGAAAACCATGGTGCAAGGTCTGTAAGCAAAAGACCCACTGGACCAGTGATTGCACCAAGTCCAAAGACTCAAGTCCAGCACCCACCAATGCCCCTAAGGCACCTGTTCCTCCTAGTACAGTTGGTGGGAGTGCTCCAGCCAAGGGTTTAGTAGGGTTCACCCTGGGTACTGAGTTGGGCTCTGACTTAGTCAGAGAACTGACTCAGGCTGTGTTAGTCTGTGATGGAGGCATGGATGTGACCTCCTCTGTGAGTCCCAGTAATCTGGGCAAGTACAGACAACAGCCTTTAATCAATGGACGAGAGGCTTTGGCATTTAGGGACACAGGGGCAAGTGTCACAATGGTGACACAAGACCTTGTGAATCCTGGGCAAGTTATACTTGGTGAGATGTACCAAGTGACCAATGCTAGCAATGTCAGAACAGACCATACTCTGGCAGTTGTTAACTTCTCCTGGGGAGAGGAAACTGGCCTTAAGAAGGTTGTGGTGAGTGCAAACCTACCAGTCGAATGCTTGCTTGGCAATGACTTAGAGACTTCTGCTTGGGCAGAAGTGGAGCTCAGGACCCATGCAGAAATGCTGGGGATCCCTGCAGATGTGTTTGCTGTGACCAGGTCACAAGCCAAAATGTCTAGCACTGAACAGGCCTTGGATTCTGGAAGAATGGACCAAGTGCCTTCCAAGAGGAGGAGTAGTAGGGTTAAGGCAGTGCCTTCCCCTTGGCTCAGGAGGAAGATCAGTCCCTTGAGGGGATGATCTCAGCCCTGAAGAAGGAACTGTCCCAGAGGAACTTGAACCTGACCAGGTTGAGTTCTTGGCGACAGGGGGACCTTCTAGGGCAGATCTGAGCCAGGAGCAGCAGAGCTGCCCCTTCCTTGAACCCCTCAGACAGCAAGCTGCTGCTGAGGCTGCTGGGAAAGCTAGTGGTCCCCATACAGTGTATTGGGATGATGGACTCCTGTACTCAGAGAGTAGAGACCCCAAGCCTGGTGCTACCAGGAGGTTGGTTATACCTCTGAAGTTCAGGGGCTTCCTATTGACCCTAGCCCATGATATTCCCTTGGCAGGTCACCTGGGCCAGAACAAGACTTGGGACAGAATTGTCCCTCACTTTCACTGGCCCCACATGTCTGAAGACAGCAAGGAGTTTTGTCGCTCCTGTGTAACCTGCCAAGCCAGTGGCAAGGCAGGTGGCACTACAAAGGCCCCCTGATACCACTACCTGTGGTGGGGGTGCCCTTTGAAAGGGTAGGGATTGACATTGTTGGTCCCATGGATCCCCAAACAGCCTCTGGGCACAGGTTTATCCTGGTGGTAGTGGATCATGCCACCAGGTACCCAGAAGCTATTCCCCTCAGGACCACTACAGCACCTGTGGTGGCAAGGGCCCTCCTGGGAATTTTCTCAAGAGTGGGCTTTCCTAAGGAGGTAGTATCAGACAGGGGTGCTAACTTCATGTCTGGGTACTTAAAAGCAATGTGGAAGGAGTGTGGAGTGACTTATAAGTTCACCACACCCTATCACCCACAATGCAATGGTTTAGTTGAGAGATTCAACAAAACCTTGAAGGGCATGATTAAAGGGCTCCCAGAAAAGCTTAGGCGAAGATGGGACATACTCTTGCCCTGCCTTTTATTCGCATATGGGGAGGTGCCTCAGAAGGGGGTTGGTTACAGCCCTTTTGAACTTCTGTTTGGCCACCCTGTGAGGGGTCCTCTGTGCTTGGTGAAGGAAGGATGGGAGTTACCTCTCAAGCCCCCAAAGCAAGATATAGTGGACTATGTACTTGGTCTCCGCTCCAGGATGGCTGAGTATATGAAAAAGGCAACCAAAAACCTTGAGGCTAGCCAGGAACTTCAAAAGGCCTGGCATGACCAAAAGGCTGTTCTGACTGTTTACCAGCCAGGACAGAAGGTGTGGGTGTTGGAGCCAGTGGCCCCAGCAGCTCTCCAAGACAAATGGAGTGGACCCCACACTATTGTTGAGCAGAAGGGTGAGGTTACCTACTTAGTAGACCTAGGAACACCCAGGAGTCCCCACAGGGTTCTCCATGTCAACAGGTTAAAACCATATGTGGACAGGGCAGACATGGGCTTGCTCATGGCTACTGATGAAGGGCAGGAGGAAGAGAGTGACCCACTCCCTGACCTGCTCTCACAGAACCCTGACGATGGGTCAGTAGATGGTGTAGCCTTGGCAGGCAGCCTCACTACCCAGCAACAAACTGATTGTAGGCAAGTTCTCAATCAGTTTAGACATATGTTTTCACTGACACCCAGTCAGACCACCTGGTGCACTCATGAAGTGGACACTGGGGACAGTCTGCCTATTAAAAATAAGATGTATAGGCAACCTGACCAAGTCAGGGACTGTATCAGGACTGAAGTCCAGAAAATGTTGGAATTGGGAGTTATTGAACCCTCAGATAGCCCTTGGGCTAGTCCAGTGGTCCTTGTACCAAAACCTCACACCAGTGGTGGAAAAAGAGAGATGAGGTTTTGTGTGGACTACAGGGGTCTCAATGCAGTCACTAGGACTGATGCCCATCCAATACCAAGGGCAGATGAGCTCATAGATACTTTGGCCTCAGCCAAATATCTCAGCACCTTTGACTTGACAGCTGGCTACTGGCAGATCAGACTAGCTGATACTGCAAAGCCCAAAACAGCATTCTCAACCCCTAGTGGGCATTATCAATTTGTGGTGATGCCCTTTGGTCTGAAGAATGCACCTGCCACTTTCCAGAGGTTGGTGAATACAGTTCTCACAGGTCTGGAAGCCTATAGTGCAGCTTATCTAGATGATATTGCTGTCTTTAGCTCCACCTGGGAGGATCACCTGGTCCACCTCAGGAATGTTTTACAGGCCCTGCAAAAGGCAGGCCTGACTATCAAGGCCACTAAGTGCCAGATAGGGCAGAGTCAGGTTGTGTACCTGGGCCACCTTGTGGGTGGAGGCCAGGTTCAACCTTTGCAGAGCAAGATCCAGACTATCATGGACTGGACTGCTCCCACTACCCAGACTCAGGTGAGAGCCTTCTTAGGCCTGACTGGGTACTATAGGAGATTTGTCAAGGGGTATGGATCAATAGTGACACCCCTGAATGACTTAACTTCTAAGAAAATGCCCAAAAAGGTTCAGTGGACAGTTAGCTGTCAAAAGGCATTTGATGACCTGAAGCAGGCCATGTGCACTGCTCCCATTCTACAGAGTCCTGATTACTCCAAGAAGTTCATTGTTCAAACTGATGCATCTGAATTGGGGGTAGGGGCTGTACTGTCACAATTGAATGAAGAAGGTCAGGATCAGCCAGTAGCTTTCATTAGCAGAAGGCTGACCCCTAGAGAGAAACGTTGGTCAGCCATAGAGAGGGAGGCCTTTGCTGTGGTCTGGGCTCTGAAGAAGTTGAGGCCATACTTGTTTGGTACACACTTCCTGGTTCAGACAGACCATAAGCCCCTCTTATGGCTAAAACAAATGAAGGGTGAAAACCCCAAACTGCTTAGGTGGTCCATTTCCCTACAGGGGATGGACTTTACAGTGGAACATAGACCTGGGAGTAACCATGCCAATGCAGATGGACTCTCTAGGTACTTCCACTTAGAACATGAAGACTTAACTGGGCAAGGTTAGTTTAATGTCCCTACGTTTGGGGGGGTTGTGTAGGAGAGTAGGATCTGCTTCACATGGGTACCCCCACTTTTTGCTGATGCTTCACAGTTTTTCGACATTAGTCTGGCTGGGGCCCTGCTAATCAGAACCCCAGCCTAGCTGCTTCCTCTCTAAAATGGTTTCCATGTGCCTTAGGCACATCACTGATTGGAATCTGGAGTGCCCTTATAGGTCCCTAGTATATGGTATACTATGTACCAAGGGCATAGGTACCTCAGAGGCCTACCAGGGGCTGCAGCATATATTATGCCACCCCTGGAAAGCCATCCAAACTGTCACCACAGGTCTGCTACTGCAGCCTGGGTAAGGTGGTGCATGCACCCCTTACTGTGATATAGGTTACCTATATCACTAAATACATACACACATATAAACCTATAAGTCACTCCTAAGGCAGGCCTTATCAATCCTAAAGGCAGAGTGCATGGGTGCCCCTGCATGAGCAGGGCCCCTCTGCAGCATTCGGAGACCCTTCTCTGATGCTGTTTGTAGTGCAGCCTGACCATATACTCTTAAGCGCATTATAACCTCGCGTTAAATGCTAACTTTGGAATGGCTGCACCTAAACATGTCGTGTTTGGTGTCAAACATCTTGGAATACTACCCCCCCGCCAATTCTGGTGGCGGGGGTAGCATTCCACCCTTCTAGAGGGAAAGACATGTTAACTCTGGCTAGCCCGGTAACTTCTTTCCAAAGCCCTGGCATCACAAAATGGATGCTGCTGCCACAGACACGAGTCTGGCCTCCTGCTGCTGGACGAAACTCCGGCAGGGGAGGCCTGGACAATAGGTTTCCTGTCCCAGGGAGGTGTGACCACCTCCCCAGACAGGATAATGTGTATTGGGGCTGGGCGGGAGCACTTTCGGTTGCTTTGAAGTCCTGCACTGGGGGCACACTTGGTGTCCCTGTGCATACCCCAGTTCAAACCGGATCAGGGGCTTGCAGCCCCAGCTTTGGCACGAACTGGACAAAGGGAAAGGGGTGTAGCCACCCCTCTGCCCTGACCCACCCATAGGTGGGGCCACAGAGTAGTCCAACCCCTATACTTAGTATAAGTATAGGAACCCAGTCCTTAGGACTTTAGATTATCCCTGGACGAAACTCTGAAACAGAATCCTGGACCTTCGACGCTCTACTCACGATTAGAGGACAGAAGAATCTCCCTTGGGGTCAAGGAGTGACTCCCCTGCTTGGCAGGCACCAAAGAAGCATCTGTCCAGTTCGCATTTCTGAAGCTCCCGTCCGACGCCGAAGTCATCGCATCACCAGAGGTAGATTTGCAGACTTCCCCGAGGCTACCCTGAGTCTCCAGCAAAGCTGAGGCTCGTAGCTATCGTGGGTGACTTGAGACTGTGACCCCTGGACACTGAGCACATTTGAAAGTGCATCCTCTTCTGGGTCTCCCATGAAGTCGTGCTTTAGGCTCCGAGTACCCCTAGCCTCCAGCACCAACTGCACTAAAGATCCCTGGCCTCCACTCCACGAGTGTCCTGTGAGCCAGATCCACGTGCGGCGTCTTGAGGCTCCTTTACGGTCGCTAGCCCATTGGCTAGTAGCCCTTAACGAAGGCCAATCTTTTTCTTACTTGGCATCCTGGTTGCTCAAGGCCTGCCCTCACTTACCCTTACTGGGTGAGTTCCCCAGACCTTGCTGGTCTGCACCATCGACGATCTTCCTCTGCATGGAGACTTGCCGTTGCCAAGGCTTGTTGGGTCCAATCCGGTCGCCGACATGTCAGCACTCGACAAACATCGTGTACCAGCCCGAATCCTGCTCCTGGTCACCGACAACGCCTCCTGGACCTCGTGGCTGAAGAGTCAAGACAACCATCAACGCACCTGAAGCACTCGACATCGGTGGGCATCTGTCCATCGCCTTCCTGGTCACTGGCTAGTGACCCAGACTCTGTCCCCTCTGCTTTCAGGTTCTTCAGAACTCCGATCCACTCTTGGATCCACCCGGACACTTTCCACTTGGTCGCCAGCAGCACTTTGCAGCAGATCGCCATTCAAATCGACGACGGAACCCGACCCCGAAAGGCACCTATGCACCCGGCTTCCCTGGGTGAGGTAACACGAGTACTCCGGTGCTCCCGTGGGTAGAGACTCTTCAAAGTCCTAGATCTCAAAGGGTTTGCTCCAAGTCCTCCTTTAAGTGTCCCTTTCCTTTAATTTCCCGATCACGACTTTCTCCATAGAAGTCAACGGCGTATCGTGGTTGTGTATTTACACTGCACGCGTCCCCCGTGGGTCCCCTGTGTCACTACCTTGGGTGGTTCCTTGTGGTCCAAGCACTTCTAGAGGCTCTAGGCCTAGTGTCTAGTTCAGTCGTGGTTCTTATACCACTTTATTGGTATATGGTTTGGTACGCCCCTAGGGCCCAAACGTGTATTTGTGCTATTACTGTGTTTAAATAACTTCTAACTTATGTACTTCGAACTCTAGCCTCATAAAGAGACTAGAGGGTGTGTTTAGCAATAAATACATATATTTTGAATATATACCTGGTGTGGTGCTCTTTCATTTGATCACTCAAGAGATTATAGACTGGTAAAACAAGCTGCTTTACATTCCTTCAAGACTTAGCCTGAAGGCTGCTCTCCATAGCTACCACTAGGATAGCTTTCAATAAGGTTGTCTTTAACCTATCTCCAATAAGGGGTTGTTTGGACTGGTGCAAGGTGCCCACTATAATTAGTGGACAGCATATGCCAGGCCAACTTCTCACAGGGTGTGTGTGACTCTGTGCATAGATGTGTGAGTGGGTGATTCACTGGGTGCATGGTTTCAACAGTGCGTCTGTGATGGACTGTATGGGTGGGTGAGTGTGTGTATGGGTGTGTTAGTGACTGAATGTATATCTCAGTGGTACATGTGTGAGTAACTACATATGTGAAAGGCAGTATATATGTGTGTTGGAGTATATAAATGGCTATAAGTGAGAGTGTGTGATTGTGAGAGTGGCTATATGGATGAGTGTGTGCTTGCATCAGTGATTGCATAGGAGCGTAAGAATGTGCTAGTATTTTTATGAATAAGTGAGCTGGTGTGTATAACTGTATAGGTGAGTAAATTGGAGTGTGATTAATTATTTGCATGACTGACTAGGTGTGTGAGTACCTCTATGGATGAGTTGCGTTGTGTGAGTGTTTATATAGGTGTATGAGTGCATATGATAGTCCTGTACTGAGTGACTGTAAGTATGAGTGACTGTACGGGTGAGTGAGTAGATGTGTGTGTGTAGACCTAAGAATCAGTGAGTGGGTATGTACTTATTGGTATTGGAGTGTGTATGGTTTTGAGAATGGCAGTCTGTAATTTAGAGTGGGTGTATCAAAAGTTATATTAGGGTGTGAGAAGATGCCTTAAATTCTCACATGGATGATGTCATCAGTGATGTCATTTGAGATGTCATCAGTGATGTCATCAGTGATGTCACTGACCATGTCATGAGTGATGTAATATGTGACGTCATCAGCAGTGCATTGCGGGGCGCGAGTTATAGTTAGCTGAACTAACTATAACGGGGAATTTCACGGGTTTTGTACGAGTGCAATGTCCAACTAACTATAACTTTCCCTAAAACCTATGGTTTTTTCTGTGAATTTCAAAGGTTTTTTAAATGCTAAACCCTAACTATAACAGGCCTGAAACCTATGGTTTTTTTCAGTGAATTTCAAAGGTTTTTAAAATGCTAATTCCTAACTATAACAAGCCTGAAACCTATTTTTTTTTCAGTGAATTTCAAAGGTTTTTTAAATGCTAATTCCTAACTATAACATGTCTGAAACCTATTGTTTTTTTCAGTGAATTTCAAAGGTTTTGTAAATGACAATTTTTAAAAGTATTAATTGTTATATTTATTTTTTTTGATACTGATTTACTACATTTTTTTAAACTATTTATTTTTAGATATTTTATTTTTTAAATTACATTGTAATTACATTATACATTACATTACAAAATATACTTTCTCAGAATGAATTACTTTAGTTTAAATACTTTGCAAATAGGCAATAGACTTTTAAGTACAGTAGTTACAGTTGTTGCAATGGGCAACACAATTTCAAACACAATGCAACATTGAGCTCAATGTGAATTTCTAGCTAAATGCAATTAGTTACTTTATGGATTACTTTTCTAACCACAGGACTGGATCCTAGATTCAGTCCTGGGACATCTCCTGTAAACAGTTGAGTAAAAGCGTTTTGGTTACAGTAGTGATTTTTAAGGAATATTATTGTATTTTAAAAGTTGACACAGAAACTTTTTCACATAGAATCACCAATGTTATCCTATGGGAGGAAATTCACTTAGCAGGTAAGTAGTGTTATCGTTACTTTTTCTTACTCAGTGTTGGATCCTGGATCCAGCACTGGTGCATCTCCTGTAAACAGTTGAAAGAATGCGTTTAAGTCATACAGGCGATTTTTAAGGAATATTTGTAGTTTGTGAAAATCAACACATTGAAACTTTTCTGCTGAAAACCAGACAATGGATTCCTACGGAAGGAAATATAAGTTACTGGTAAGTACGGTTAAAATTACTTTTCAGGATCAGTACTGGGCTGAAAGATGCAGCACTGAGGTCTCTCCTGATAACAGGTGAGTAAATCGGAATTCGTATTTTGGCTGATTTTAGAGGAATATTTGTATGTTTCAAAAATCGACACAGAAACTTTTTCAGCAAAAAGCAGGCAATGATATCCTATGGAAGGAAATTCAAGTTACTGGTAAGTACGGTTAAAATTACTTTTCAGGATCAGTACTGGGCTGAAAGATGCAGCACTGAGGTCTCTCCTGATAACAGGTGAGTAAATCGGAATTCGTATTTCGGCTGATTTTAGAGGAATATTATAAAGTTCCAAAACTTCACACTTAGAAGAATTTCCAAGTGAAACCAGTCAATGATATCCTATGGAAGGAAATTCAAGTTACTGGTAAGTACGGTTAAAATTACTTTTCAGGATCAGTACTGGGCTGAAAGATGCAGCACTGAGGTCTCTCCTGATAACAGGTGAGTAAATCGGAATTCGTAGTTCGGCTGATTTTAGAGGAATATTTGTATGTTTCAAAAATCGACACTTAGAAACTTTTTCAGCAAAAAGCAGACAATGATATCCTCTGGAAGGAAATTCAAGTTACTGGTAAGTACGGTTTAAATTACTTTTCAGGATCAGTACTGGGCTGAAAGATGCAGGACTGAGGTCTCTCCAGATAACAGGTGAGTAAATCGGAATTCGTAGTTCGGCTGATTTTAGAGGAATATATGCACAATGGTGAAGGGAGGGGGCGGGGCCTGAGGTGACATCTGTGCAAACGCGCCCCGTGGCGCGTTTTAAGTTGGGGGATTAAGTCCCCTTGAATCATGAGGGTCCCTGGGGTCCAACTAGCCCACCCTGTACCTCCAGTATGCGCCAGGAGGCTGCGTTGCAGAGAGGTGTTCAGAGGCCATGCCCCTTTTTGCACCTCTCTGCAACGCAGCTCTGTGGCGCTTTCTGGACGTACCTGGTGGGCTAGTTCGCCCTCAGGGACCCTCAGGATTGAAGGGGATTTCATTCCCCATCTTAAAATGCGCCACAGGGCCTGTTTGCACACATGTCACCTGAAGCTCCGCCCCTCCCTTCACCACTGTGCAAACGTGCCCCGTGGCGCGTTTTAAGTTGGGGGATTAAGTCCCCTTGAATACTGAGGGTCCCTGGAGTCCAACTAGCCCACCATATACCTCCAAAGCGCCACAGAGCTGCGTTGCAGAGAGGTGTAAAAAGGGGCGTGGCCTCTGTACACCTCTCTGTAACGCAGCCCCTGGCGCATACCGGAGGTTCCTGGTGGGCTAGTTGGCCCCCAGGGACCCCCAGTATTCAAGGGGAATTACTTCCCTTCTTAAAACGCGCCAGGGGCGCGTTTGCAGACTGCTGCAGGGAGGGGGCGGGGCCTCGGCACGATGCCGGTCTTTTTTTGCTTTTTCTGCCCAGGGGGTCCTTGTGGGACCCCTGAGCAGACCTAGGGGTCATGGTGTTTCTACCCTGCCCCCTTTGTGCGTTTGCGCACTTGTTTCTTGTGTTTTTTTTTTTAATCAGTGGGATCCGCGCACCCTAAGCGCATCCCGCCGATTTTGGAAAAAAAATGCTTTTTCTGCCCAGGGAGTCCTTGTGGGACCCCTGAGCAGACCTAGGGGTCAGGGTGTTTCTACCCTGCTCCCTTTGTGCGTTTTGCGCACTTGTTTCTTGTGCTTTTTTTTTTTTAATCGGCGGATCCGCGCACCCTAAGCGCATCCCGCCGTTTAAAAAAAAAAAAGATGCTTTTTTCTGCCCAGGGGGTCCTTGTGGGACCCCCTGAGCAGACCTAGGTGGTCAGGGTGTTTCTACCCTGCCCCCTTTTTGCGCTTTGCGCACTTGTTTCTGTCCCTCGGTTCTACCGAGGGACAAAATGGCTGCCAACACTTCCTGATTTGGAGTGTTGACAGCCACTTGACAGCCAATTAGCATGCAGCTCGTGATCGGGACGGTGCGCGCAGGTTGCGCTCAGGATACGCGGACCCTACTCGCCCATAGATATATATGTGACTTTACTTTTGATTTTCTCAGGAACTACTGAATGGTATTACACCATTTAAGCAAAAGGCACGACACTGAACCAAGGGCTACCTCTTTGCCAAATTTGGTGTAATTCCGTTCAGCAGTTCGGTCAGTGATGTCATCAGTGATGTCACTGACCATGTCATGAATGATGTAATATGTGACGTCATCAGCAGTGCATTGCGGGGGCGCAAGTTATAGTTAGCTGAACTAACTATAACGCTGGAATTTCTATGGTTTTGTACAAGTGAAATGTCCAACTACCTATAACGTTCCTGAAACCTATGGTTTTTTCAGTTAATTTCTATGGTTTTTTAAATGCTAATTTCTAACTATAACGTGCCTGAAACCTATGGTTTTTTTCAGTGAATATATATAAATATATATAGTGATGTATATATATATATATGTATATATATATATAGTAAAAAAAAAATATATATATATATGTTCACTGAAAAAACAAAAGTAACAGGGACGTTATAGTTAGACTCACATTTCACTCGTACAAAACCAGAGAAATTCAGTAGTTATAGTTAGCTGAGCTACCTATAACTTACCCCTGCAATGCACTGCTTATGACCTCACATATTACATCACTCATGACATGGTCAGTGACATCACTGATGACATCTCAAATGACATCACTGATGACATCATCCAGTGATTGTTTTCTAAAAGGTACTGAGTGTTAAACATATATACTAAGTTAAGTGGCTGTGGGAGTGTCCGTAAGGGTGAGTGAGTGGGTTTGTAAGTGGTGTATAGAAGAGTGAGTTGGTATTTGAGAAACTATACATGAGTGAGTAGGTGTGTGAATTTTTGTATGGGTGAGCGAGTGATTGTGTTATTGGGTGTATGAGTAAGTGAGTGGCTGTGTGAGTATCTGCATGGGTGAGTGACTGGCTGTGTAATTGGCTGTAATGGTGAATGCAAGTGTGAATGTTAGTGGCTGTAAATGGTGATTGAGAGGGTGCATGAGTGGCTAAATGGGTGACTGAGCAGGTACATAAGTGTCTGTATGGGTCAGTGACTGGGTACATGAGTGGCTGTATGGGTGCATGAATGGGTGTGTAAGTGGATGTATGGGTGAGTGACCTGGTGTATGAGTGGCTGTAAATGGTGATTAGGAGGGTGCATGAGTGGCTGAATGGGTGACTGAGCAGGTACATAAGTGTTTGTATGGGTTAGTGACTGGGTACATGAGTGGCTGTATGGGTGCCTGAATGGGTGTGTAAGTGGATATATGGGTGAGTGAGATGGTGTGTGAGTGGCTTTATGGATGAGTGAATTAGTGTGTGAGTGGCTGTATGAGTGAGTGTTACTTACTTACTTACTTACTTTGAGAGAGGGTGTGCGGAGAGTATGTGCTTGTCTCAGTGACTGTATAGATGAGTGACTACATGTGTTAGTATATGTGTGAGTAAGTGAGCGGGTATGTGAGTAACCGTAGAGGTAGGTGAGTGGCTGTGTGAGTGACTGTATGGGTGAGTGAGTAGGTTTGTGAGTAGCTGTATGGGTAACTGATTCAGTGTGTGAGTGGCTGTATGGGTGTATGAGTGGGTGTGTATGTGTCTGTATGTCTGTATGACTGGATGTGTGAGTGACTGTATTGGTCAGTGAGTAGGTACATGAGTGACTGTATATGTGAGTTAGTGGTTATGTTAGTGGCTGTATGGGTGAGTTGGTGTGTGAGTGGCTCTATGGATCAGTGAGTAGCTGTGTGAGTATTTGTATGGGTCTGTGAATGGGTATGTCAGTGGTTGTGTGAGAGTGGATGTATGAAATGTTATGTGGGGGTGGAAGTGGATATGTGAGTGGTTCTGTGGATGATGTCATTAGTGATATCATTAGGGATCACTGACAGAATATCGAGGAGGAAAATATCGACCTGCCAAAATATCGAGGAAAAAATATAGAATGCCAAACTATCGAATCCCTATCTACAAACAGGTAAGTACAAAAATATCGAATCAAAAATATCGTTGTAAAAAATATAGTTAGTCAAAATATCGAATTTTTTAAATGTCTTAAAAGTAATGTAAAATTAATGAAATAATATATATAATTAACTAAAACATACTTAAAAATACTTAAATAACTTTAAAATTAATAAATAATTAATGTAAGTAAAAAAAAAACATAAATTTTTATTTTTTAATACATATATATATTAACGTAATATTAATAAAAAATATTCAATATTTTAGAGTAGGATAGCGGGAGGGTAAAATTTACTATTACCACTCCAGTGAGTGCAACAGTAGGGAAAGCGTTGGATAGCGGGAGGGTAAAAATTACTATTCCCACTCCAGAGAGTGCAACAGTAGGGAAAGCATTGGATAGGGTAGGGGTAAACATTACTATTCCCACTCCAGAGAGTGCAACAGTAGGGAAAGCGTTGAATAGCGTAGGGGTAAAAATTACTATTCCCACTCCAGAGAGTGCAACAGTAGGGAAAGCGTTGGATAGCGGGAGGGTAAAAATTACTATTCCCACTCCAGAGAGTGCAACAGTAGGGAAAGCGTTGGATAGCGGGAGGGTAAAAATTACTATTCCCACTCCAGTGAGTGCAACAGTAGGGAAAGCATTGGATAGCGTAGGGTAAAATTACTATTCCCACTCCAGTGAGTGCAACATTAGGGAAAGTAATGATTTAATATTTTAATAAAAATAAATTAATTATCAATACCAATAAAAAATTAATTAAAATGAATTACCAATTACAAAATATGTAATAATTAATTCTAAATACCAATAAATATTATTTATTAAAAATTAATTGCCTATTAATGATTAATTAACAAACAATTAATTTTCAATACCAAAAATTAATAAATAATAAAAAATAAACAATTAATAATTAATTGACAGTAAATTAATTATCAATACACAAAAATATTCCCAATAATTAATTAATTATCAATACCAATAAAAAATTAATTAAAATTAATTACCAAGTACAAAATATTTAATAATTAATTCTAAATACCAATAAATATTATTCATTAAAAATTAATTACCTATTAATAATTAATTAACAATTAATTTTCAATACCAAAAATTAATAAATAATAAAAAAATACCAATTAATAATTAATTGACAGTAAATTAATTATCAATACACAAAACTATTTTCAATAATTAATTAATTACAATTAAATTACTTCCCACCCTATTCCCCTATAAACCCACAACCCGCTATGGAATTAAATTACGCAAAAATTAAATAACATAAAATTCATTAATTTAAAAAAATTAAACATACATTACAAAAACTAATATACACTTTTAACACATATACTAACATACAAAACACTTAAAAAAAATCGATATTATTAAAAATTCGATATATTTTAATGCCTATATTATGTACTTCGATATTTTGACAGTCGATATTACTTACCTGCATTTCGATATTATTAACCACTATATTATGTCCATTCGATATTTTGTCCATTCTATATTTTGTACTCGATATTATGTCCATTCTATATATTTTTTTAGATAGAGGGGCCGATTCTGATTCGGGCCGGAAATCTCTCCGACCGAGCCGGACTCGGAGAGATTTCCGACCGAATCGGACCCTAGCAGCCCGACCGAACGAGTGCGATGCGTCCGTATACTATCGGACTCGAGTCGGTCGGACTCCCATTGAAGTCAATGGGAGCCGGTCGTACAACGCGTACGCGGGCTCCCATTGACTCAATGGGTGTGAGGCGGACAAGGGCGCCCCCTACAGCATGTACGCGGTGAAGCGACTCGCGCCGTACACGCACAGGGACAGGGGACCCATGGGTCCCCCCTGTGTGCGACTCACGCGGCTACGCGTACAGGGGGGTCCGACACGGACCCCCAAAGTACGGCTCCGACTGCTCTTTTGAGCCGGAGTGCGCGGCTCGGTCGGACTGCTCGCGGCGCGCATCGTACTTACCCGGCCGGGGAACGACTCCATTGCACGGTGCGAGTCGAGTCCGAGCGAGTCGGTCGGTGCGGTTCGACCCGGGAACGAGTCGGTCGGAGCGGTCGGGACGCCCGGACGAGTCGGTCGGCGAATTCGCATCGTACTCGCTCGCCCGGACGCACATACAAATTGGTCGGGAAATAGGGCTCCGAATCGGATCCGGTTAAGCCGAATCCGATTCGGAGCCCTACCGGCCGAGATCGGAATCGGCCCCATTGTGTCTAGTTACCGTCATTAGTGATGTCATTTGAGATGTCATCAGTGATGTCATTTGAGATGTCATCAGTGATGTCATGAGTGATGTCACCGACCATGTCATGAGTGATGTAATATGTGAGGTCATAAGCAGTGCATTGCGGTGGCGTAAGTTATAGTTAGCTCAGCTAACTATAACTGCTGAATTTCACTGGTTTTGTACAAGTGAAATGTGAGCCTAACTGTAATGTCCCTGTAACCTTTTGCTTTTTCAGTGAATTTCTAAGGTTTTTAAAATTCTATTTCCTAACTATAATATCCCTGTAATCTTTGTTTTTTTATTGACTATCTAAGGTTTTTTTTAGTTCTATTTCCTAAGTATAACATCCTTGTAACCTTTGTTTTCTTCAGAAAATGTCAACGTTTTTTAAAAATTTATTTGCTAAGTGTAACCTGTTGAGGTTTAATTTCTGTTAAATGAGCATCGTGCCAGAATGAATCCTGCTCTGCATATTTAACCAAAAGAAGTCACAGTTTTGTGCAAGACCTCTACCCAACTGGAGTACCTTTTTACTGGCTAATTAGTAAGTGCTACCTTGTTGGCATATGTATAGTGCATCTCCTACACTACAGCTGTGCAAAGGACGCCGAGGAAACATCTCCAGTGACCTTGTGTGTCTGTAACTTTGTCAAATGTGATAACTTTACAAGGTTGAACTGCAGAGAAAACATACTTGGATGATTTGTACTTTACAGACGTAAGTGCGCACTATCAATAAGATAGTGCGCATTCCTGGGCCCCAGTCATGAAAAGTGTTGCTGCGCTGCGACAAGACAGCGTTGCAACACTTCTCACTACGCCCTCCTTGCGACAGCATGGATGCGCTGTATTCACTGGACAGCGCTCCATGATGCAAGTAATGTCTGCGCTAAAGTCACGCATTGCTGCAGTCGTGTCACAACCATGACGCAACTCCATCAATGCATGGGGTCAGCCTATCCCTGTGGCACTGCGTCACCCTCACGCCTGCATCAGGCAGGCAGAAGGTACTGAAGCAGTGCCGTTCAAGAGGGGTGCCCGAATGTGGGCGCTGTTGGAGATCCATCGTTGGTGTTTGCGCGCTGGGGTGTCATCGTCTGGAAGCATTGGCGGAGTGTTGGAGTGGAGGGAGTTGACGAGACGTCCTTCGGTGGCCTTGATCCAGCTGCAAGGGGGTGCAATGATGGCGGTGGCATCGGGTGGGCAAGGTGAAGACGTGATGTGACCAATGATGGTCGGTCCAGGAGAGTCCGGTGTTGTGGCTGCAGTAGAAGTTCCCGCTGGCGGAGGATACGTGCTCGACCATGTGTCCTGCTATGTGGCTTGTTGTGGTGACTTGCTGCTTGCGTCTGATGTAGGGGACCTTCCCCAGGAGCGATGGTGTCCTGGTCACTGGGATAGTCCAGGTGGAACTTGAGTTCACTGAGTAGGATGTCGTCGGTGGATGGGAGACCCAGGGGTACAATGAGGCCTACAATGGTATTGGAGAATGGGGGGCCATGGCTCGTGGAGCCTGCACATGAAGGTGCCGCAGAGGATGTTCTTGGGCTTGTTCCGGATCTGGGAGTTGAGGTGGTCCATGGTCACCCTTGGGTCATTAGAGTGCGTGGTCAGTCGGAATGTGCTTCTGTAGGTGATGGCAATGCCTCCTCCTTGACGGTCAGGGTGCTCCTTGTGGGTGATACTGCAGCCGTCAGTGTTGGCGATGGCGATGTCCGGTCCGGAGCAGAGGTTGGCCCTGGCAGGCGAGGTGGCATCCAGGGTTGATGGCGAGGAGGGTGCTGGCACCGTAGTGGTGGAGTGTCCAAGAGGAATGCTCCTTGGTGCTGAGCACGGTCCAGGGGCAGACGGACGCAAACGGCGTAGCCTGTGGGTTGCCTTTGGCACAGGAGACGACCATTACAACGCAGGCAGTACATCATGAACAACGCAACTCCCACAACGCAGATGCATCCTCCTCAACGTGCACTCTGTGCACAAACACGCCTGGAAACTTGAACCTATTCGACTCTCTCTCGCCCGACATAGCCTTCTTCACGGAGACCTGGACCTACGTCTCCTCCGACATCAACACCGTCATCCCGGACGGATACAAGATCCAGAGGAAGGACCGCCCCAACCACCCAGGTGTGGGCCTCGACATCGCCCACAAGAGCACCCTCTGCCTCACCACCTCCTGCGAAACATTGCCCTCCGCCGAACACCTGCACTTCCAGATCCAGACCAGCCACAACTCCACACTCCGAGGAACCCTCGTCTACAGACCCCCTGTCCCCCGGACACACCAGCCAGCCCACCATCTCCACCTGAATGCCGGTCACAGCCGAAGACACCGCCTCGACCATGAAAGGCATCCACTCGGGGGCCACCACCGACCCCTGCCCTCCTCACATCTACCACAGAGCCACGGCCGCCATCGCACCCGAACTACAACACACCATCAACACCACCTTCAAAACAGGCACCTACCCAGACAACTGGAAGCGCACAGAAGTCAGGCACATGCTCAAAAAGACCACAGCTGACCCCACCAACCTCAAGAGCTACCGGCCCATCTCGCTCCTCCCCTTCGCGGCCAAAGTTGCAGAGTAAACAGTCAACAGGGAACTGACACGATTCATTGAAGACAACGCCATCCTCGACCCGTCCCAATCCGGATTCCGAAGCAACCACAGCACAGAGACCGCCCTACTTGCCGTTACAGACGACATCCGCACCCTCCTGGGACAAGGCCACTCCGCATCCCTCATCCTACTCGACCTTTCAGCGGCCATCGACACCGTCTCCCACGGCACACTAGTCGCCAGACTACACAACACCAGTATACAAGGAACAGACCTAGACTTGTTCCGATCATTCCTCACCGGAAGAAGCCGAAGGATCAGACTGCCACCCTTCCTCTCCTATCCCACGTGAAACACCTGCGGAGTCCCACAGGGGTCATCTCTGAGCCCGACCCTCTTCAACATCTACATGGCCCCCCTTGCCGCCATCGTCCGACAACGCGGCCTCAACATTGTATCCTACGCTGATGACACCCAGCTCATCCTCTCACTCACCAAAGACCCCACCACCGCCAGACTCAACTTCCAGAAAGGAATGCAAGACGTCGCAGTCTGGATGACCAACAGCTGCCTGAAGCTCAACGCCGAGAAGACAGAAGTCCTCGTCCTTGGAACTACCCCTTCAGCATGGGACAACACCTGGTGGCCAACCGCCCTCGGAAGCCCACCTACCCCCTCGGACCACGCCACACACCTCTGCATCGTACTCAACTCATCCCTCACCATGAACCAACAGGTCTGGGCCGTCACCTCCAGCTGCTTCAACACCCTCCGCATCCTCCGCAAGTCCTTCTAATGGATCCCCCCGGAGTCAGGGGAGACAGTCACCCATGCACTCATCACCAGCAGACTGGACTATGGAAACACACTCTACGCCGGCATTTACAAGTCCATGCTCCGGACACTCCAGACATTACAGTACACCACCGCGAGACTCGTCCTCGGCATCCCCCGGCACAAACACATCAACCAGCGCCTACGAAGACTCCACTGGCTCCCCGTGGAGAAAAGAGTCACCTTCAAAATCCTCACTCACGCCTACAAATGCCTACACATCAACGGCCCCAAATGCCTCAACGACAGTATCAACTTCTACGTCCCCAAAAGATACCTCCGATCTTCCAACCTCGCACTGGCCAAATCCCTGCGCATCCACAGAGCCAGAGCAGGCGGAAGATCCTTCTCCCACATTGCAGCCAAGACCTGGAACGAGCTACCGGCAGACATCAGATGCACCCCCTCCCTCTATGCCTTCAGGAAGACCCTCAAGACCTGGCTCCTCGGCTAACAGATCTGCGGACACCCCCCATCAGCGCCTTGAGACCCTCACGGGTGAGTAGGGCGCTTACCATTCCCCTGATTGATTGATTGATTGTTTGAGTCATCATTATGTGATGATTGTTCCTCTTCTACACTGCTTGAGGCAGTGGGTCAACGCTCTTCCACCATAGCGGTGGAGCCGCCACTGGGGGTGCGTCATCTACGTGTGATAGTCCTGAGCGACTTGCCCCCCGGCCCTCCTGCGCTACGCGTCCCACCTTCTCCTTCTCCTTATCTGGACATTGACAGCGTGGCGCAATTCACTGCACTCTTTCCAAATCTGTGACTCAGCCAGCAGGAGCCTCATCCAGGTGTGATTTCACTAGGCTAGGTACAGCAATCACTGCCTAGTCCGCTGGTGGACCTCCCGATGCAGTTGATGCAGCAGGGCCCCCTTAGGCGTGAAGTTGCAGCGCTCACGCCACACAAGTTCGACGTAGCACAGGGGCCTCACCCTCCACAGCGTACGGCCAGGCCAAGATCATCCGGACTGTGATGCAGAGAGGCGCCGCACAGCGTTGGTAATCCCCTCCGTGCACCGCAGTGTAGTGGTGGATCAAAGTATACGATGCAGACCTCCCTACGTTGGTGCGCAGGAGCGCCTCTGCCATTCACAGCTCCAAGGGGCTCATGGCGGTCTTCTCACACAGGTCAGCAACGTGTCTCCATGCGACCTGCCAGACTTCACCACCAGGTACGGGAGATCGCCGCCCATCAATGTCTACCGCCACTGCTCAGCTACTCCAGAGTTCCTCCGCATCACACTCTAGGCTCCAGACGCAGGTCCAGCAAGGCATCCATGCTCCAGATGCAGGCCCAGCAAGGCATCCAGGCTCCAGACGCAGGTCCAGCGAGGCATCCAGGCTCCAGACGCAGGTCCAGCGAGGCATCCAGGCTCCAGACGCAGGTCCAGCGAGGCATCCAGGCTCAAGACGCAGGTTCAGCAAGGCATCCAGGCTCCAGACGCAGGTCCAGCGTGGCATCCAGGCTCAAGACGCAGGTTCAGCGAGGCATCCAGGCTCTCATCCTGGTCATCCTGGTTGTTGGCTGGCTTGCAGGGGTTGTTGATGTGTGCTGCACTTGGCCCTGGCTGCTCCATTCTGCATGTTGTTGTTTTTAATGCCTATTTCCTATTAGGGGGTCAGTGATGGGCTATTTATTGTATTAGAGGCAAGAAAGCTCACGTTGGGCTGACTAACGTGAGTTTTTTTTATCGCTAATGGGCCTATCGCTGGTTTTCGCACGATAACGCTGGTTTCCCTATCGCGCTAATGTTAGCGGCAGTTTTCACCGCCGTTCCCTGGAAATATCGCCATGTAGCGACGGCTTGGTAATAAGCCGTTAACATGGCGATCATTTTCAGGGTTAGGTGGCGATAGAATTACTGCCGCTAACTGGCCTTAGTGATAACTATCGCCAGGGCTTGAGAATATGCCCTAATGTATTTGGTACATAGCATCAACAAATCTTATTTATATATTGCTGTTCATACCCCAAACCAACATCTACTGTGCTCTGCCTTTCCGGTCAAATGGTGCATATCTTTTTATGTGTGCAGTGTTGGCTTCCGGCGGATTGTTTGATGATAGTTGTTACGAAGATCAAACAAAGTCACTAATGCAGCGCAATTCTTTCATTTCTTTCTAGGTTATTCCTTTTGTGCTCTGAACTAAGATGTCATCAAAGTCACACCTTGTAGCCTAGCCAAGTTATTCTTCTGAGTGCAAGGTTGTCAAAAGCCCAGGAGATATCAGTCCTGACAGAGCCCTGCCAGTGATGGAGTCTTTAGTGCGCTTTCTTAAAACAAGAGTAGGACATTTCTAAATTATTGTGCTACTGAACTCAGAGCACACAAGAATTGTGGTAGATTTACCTGAAGTTGAATTCTTCTGAAACGTTGTTTAGATTTAATTGATGAACTGAAAATGCTCAAACCTTTCATGATGGACACTGCTTCTACTCTTCAGTGTATTGAGGAAAAATGGTCATCTATAGTCTAGGGTCTCGGACATTGAGGTGTGAATTTCTGAGTTGTGTGACGTCACCTCAACAGTCAATAGTTTGGTACAGGAAATAGCATCCCTTAAATGACAGATCGAAGACTTAGAAAATCGTAATAGCCGGAATAACCTTTGAGTTTATGGTATTCTAGAGGGGGTGGAGGGAGGTGACATGATTGCTTTTTTACAGTTGAACTTACTAAAGTTAGTTGGCCTCTACAGCGGTTCACCATTGAACATTCAAAAAGCTCATTGTCTGGGCCCTCAAGCATCGGTTACTAGCTCTAATGCTAAACCTAGAGGCATAATTATGCTTTTTCTTCAATATACAGATTTAATGCAGGTCCTGGCAGCCTCTAAGCAGCATAAGCAACTGATTTGGTCAGGCCACAGGATTGTTCTCTCACAAGATGTTTCATCCGCCACTCCAGCTTGTCACAAAGACTTCTTAAATATGCGCCCCTCGCTGTGTGCTATGAACGCATGATATGGACTTCTTCATCCCTGCACTTTCAAGGTCACCTACAACAAAAGGACTACTTCTTTGGACTCTCCTGCTAAACTTAAGAAATGTATACATCTTCACAAGAATGATTCCATGGACACTGGTGTCTCTTGAAGTTATTTCTCCTTCCTAAATTTTCTCTAACTCTGTTTACCATTCATGAATGATTAGTCTGTATTGTATTATTGTGTATCTCTTTTAACAGAGATGCTGTCTCTTTTTCTCCCCAGTCCTTTGTTTGTCGACACTAGCGTCTTTACATTGTGCGTTGTTTCCTTGTTGTTTAGTTTCTTCTCCATTGAAAGTCCCCTCCACATGTTTTCTACTAATTGGGTAAGACCTTCAAATTTTTTTGGGTTCATGTACCTATGGTTGTATTCTTCTCATCTTTCTCTCATTTTTGTTTCCTAATCCTTATTCTTCGGTCTCTCTAATCTGTTTTCATTTCATCTCCAGACTGGGTTTTCCGACTGGTCTATCTCACATGGTCTCTTGCTTTTCTCTAATACATACTTTTTTGTTTCTCTTCATTTTTCTCCGATGGCTATGGTCTTTTAGACCATTTGTCACCCTACTATTGCTTCTCTCTTTGTGGGTTTTCCTAGACTAACATCTTCTTCCTCTCATTTCTCCCTTTCCTGTGCTCCCTTTTTTTTTTCCTTCTTCATATATTCATGTTAGATAAAATATTTGGTGGTTTTGTTTTCTTAATTTCTCATTTTCTAATTTAATTTATAGGAGGGTCTTCTTTTTGATATATAATGTTATTCTGGATTTCCTATGAATAGATTCTGAATTATCTCGTGGAACGTCAATGGCCTCAGAAGCCCTACTAAGAGACAGAAGGTTCTTACTCACCTTTCTAAATTATCTTTTTATATTTGTATGCTGCAAAAAACTCATCTTCTTGAAAAGGACATACATATGTTAAAGAAAAGTTGGATCAGTTCTGTTTATTGTTCTTCTGCAGTTAATCATAAAAATGGTGTGGTTATTTTGTTTCACAAATCTCTAAATGTTTCTATTCTAAATGAAGAATCTGTTGTCAACGGCAGATGGCTGCCTCTTCTTGTTAATATAATAGTTTTTCCTATTGTTTCTTCAATGTTTACTGGCCCACTGGTATAGATGCCCCCTTTTGGTATTTGCTCTCACCCAAACTGATGTCTGTAATGCATACCAATTTAGTTGTTGGGGTGATTGCAACCAACTCATGGATCCCTGCTTAGATCGAAAATCTAAGTTTAAATACATTTCCTAATAACACACAAAAGGCCTTTTACAGAACTATAACAGATAGAGGACTTGCTGATACTTGGCGTCTGCATAACCCTGAACTTTTAGAATACTCTTTTTTCTCTCTTAGTCACCATTCTTCCTCTAGAAATGACTATATTTTTCTGGATAAGAACCTTTCACAACACCTCCTTCACGCAGAACCAGGCCCTATCCTTGTTTCCGACCATGCCCCAGTAATTTTAGATTTAGAGTATACCAAATCTTCCACTAACTCTAAAAGATGGCGCTTCAATAATTGGTTGTTACAAGAACAGCAATTTGTCTAAGGTTTTGAGCAATTTATTACCGATTTCTTCAATACTAATCACTTCCACCATGTTTGGGATTCTTTCAAGGCTACAGCAAGGGGCCATATCATAAAGTACGTTTCGGGCAAAAAACAAAGGCTGCTGCCAAAGAATTTTCCACTCTTTTACAACACATTAAAAATGAGAACACGCATACTATTCCTCCTCTCACAAAGATGTTTTAGACCAACTAATCCAAGCCAAACTTAATTTCAATAGATACCCTGATACCAATGCTAACACTGCCCTTCTAAGTATTATAACACTTCTAACAAAGCAGGAAAGATGCTGGCCAATTATTTGAAAGTTATAAAACAGAAATCTAGGATAGAAGCTATACATGATATCTTCGGTAATACATTATTTAAAGATCAGGAAATTATGATCCGCTTTGCAGAATTTTGCACTCATCTCTATACTGAAAATACTTAACCCTCTGAGGAAACCATGGAATCTTTTTTTGACACAATCCCAAAACCACAAACCCTACAGGTTGACTTCTCCCCATTGGAAGCTGAATTTTCTCATACTGAGATTCGCGCTGCCATATGTAAACTCCCAAAAGATAAAGCTTCAGGCCAGATGGCTTTACGGTTGAATTTTACTCTAAATTTTCTTCTCTTCTGGTCCCTCACTTACTCTCCTTTATTCAACACATTCTATCTCTGGACGCCAAGGCTGGCTCTTTTACGGAAGCCATGATTTGCTTGATTCCCAAGAAATATAAAGACCTAGCGGAATGTAAGAATGACAGGATTATTTCCCCCATTAACACGGATTGCAAATCTTCTCCAAAATGCTGGCTCTGCGAGCTAATGATTTGATTCCTTCTCTAATAAGCACTGAAAAATCCAGTTTCATAAAGGGTGTAATATTTCCGATAACTCTCACACCTTTTTAAATATCATTCACAGAGCTAATAAATCCAAGATTCCCTTGGCTGGAGTCACTTTGGATGAGGAAACGGCTTTTAACCGTGTCAACTGGGATTTTCTTTTTAGAGTTTTTAAATGGCACGGCTATGGTTCCAATTTTTTACATTGTTATGAAGCCCTATATTCCTTCCTCTCTACTTCTGTCTTTGTTACTGGCCTTCAGTCATCATATTTTCCCCTTACTAGAGGCACCAGACAAGGCTGCCCTCTTTCCCCATTACTTTTTATCCTTGTTTTAGAACCAGTTTTAGAATCCATACATCTTTCCCAAGCCCTCAATGGCTATAAACATAAGAATTTGCATATTAAATTTCCTGCTTATGCAGATGACATATTACCTTGTTTCTCACCCTTCCACCTGTATCCCAGAGTTATTTAGTATTTTTTCCTGCCACTCTTATTTGTCTGGGTACCGGCTTAACATCGACAAATCTGAAGTTATGCCTCTTAATAAATTCTGTCTCAAGGATATGTTCAAAGATACTGTCTTCTTTTGGAATCCCTCTAGGATTAAATGATTAGGAATTCTTTACTCTCCCTCCATTAATGAAATGCCTAAGGCTAATATAGAAGTTCTATGACCGAAGATCACCACCCTCTCTGACAAATGTTCTTCTCTATATCTTTCATGGTGGGGGAGACTAGCCATTATTAAAATGATGTTGTTGCCCATAATTTAATTTTTCTTACAAATGCTCCCTCTTAGGTTTTCTCACTTCTTTTTCCGTTCCATTGATAGTTTACTTTCTACGTTCTTATAGAACATGTGTACGGCACAAAGGTCTTTATCCAACTCAAGAAGCTTAAAATTAATGGTATTGTTAATTTTCTTGACTTCTCACAATATCATTCTGCTTATGTCCTTAAGCAGATTTGGCCCTCTTTATGCTCTTCCAATTCTGCTTCTTTCCCCCTGTGACGATTTTTCGAACTTTCGCACATTTCTCCATTTCCTTTTTTCAATTTGTCTTTATTTATAAAAAAACCCGGCATATGTCTGCCCCTTTATTAAACCATTCCAGTAACATTGCCAAAAAGTACATTTCCTAGATATATTCCCCTTCCTAACTCTTGTTATTATCACCCATTTGGTGCAATCCTGCTATCACCATATCACCTCCTGGTTTGCCTCTGGTATTACATCCATTTCCCAAATCTTCTCTAATAACCAGCTTATCTACTTTGAGAAACTACATAGCTGTTTTCATATTCCTTTTTCTCATAGACATAAATATTCATTGCTTAAAGATATTCTTCGGCAAAACATTATCAATCCTTTTTCCAGTCCAGATAAATCCCTCGGGATCTTATACCTCCTCATAATTTTTCTACAGAAGTTAAAGCTGCCTTCATTAATAAACACCTTTCTATCCATGATCCAGATAGGGTCAAAACTAAAATTGAACATGCTTGGAAACAGGGCCTTCAGTCCTCTTTTTCAGTCACTATATGGAATAGATTTTGCCAGAAAATACATTATACTTCTCGCTCAGCCAGTACTACTCAGACAATGTTTTTTTCCTATAATAAATTGTTTCTTACTCCTTCCATTTTATTCAAAATGAAACTTTTATCTATTAACAATTGTTGGTCTTGCAGTTCCCCTGATGGCTATTTTCTTCACATGTTCTTTCTTTGTCCCAACCTCTCAACTTTTGGCAGCGTTTTTGGAAAATAATTTCTCAGCTATTCTCAGTCTCACCTCCTTTTCACAAAGTTAGTTTTTTTACTGGCAGTTGCTCAGACATATGGTCAGGTGACAAAACCAAAGGCATGTTAGTGGATCTTCTCCTGGCGATTGCCTTTCAGGTTATTACTTCCAATTGGATAAACTTTGATAATATCTCTTACATGGCATGGTGGAACCTGATTTGCCATAATTATAGATTTGATACATCGCACTTTTCCTCATTACACACAGCCGTCAAGAGAGATTTAATTTGGCTTCCCTTGACTTCATACCTTTCTCGCCCTTTCTCTATTAATGTTCAAAATGTTGATGTAGCCAAACCCCCTTGAGCTCTATTATTTCTGGTCTTCTCAGTATCCTTTCCTATCCCATTATATAGCCATCTGTATACCTCATGCGCTCATATTACCTTCATTTCTTTTCTATCCTCCATTTTCTTTATTAGTCACATTATTTAGTTCCCCTCTCCCTCTTTTTCTTTTCCTTAAACATTTACAAAATGCTCTTTGTGTTATATTGCAACATTGCTTTTTTAGTTTCATATGAGATCTATCTTATTTTTTATAACATTCATACTTGGATTTTGTGCATATTTTATCCATTTTCTTTTATGGATATTGATCTCTACATGACATGTCTCAATATTAAGTTCACTCACATATGTTGCTGTATTTCCCTTGGTAATTTTTCAATTAAGCATTTCTAAACTTTAAAAAACACATCTTTTGAATACAAGAAGGTGTTGCATAGGCTGTAAGGCTGGTACTTTGTCTGACTTCCGCTTCGGCGTGTTCAGTCGATACTGCTTTTGTTTTCTGCTGTGCACACTATTCTTGCATCACTTTTCTAACTCCAAAAGTGCCCTTCTGTCACTCAACTTCTGTAGGCCTTAACAGACTGCACGGTACATCTGTAGGCACACTTGGCTCTTGGCATGCCCCTTCCTGTTAAGAGCTGCCAAGTTTTGAGATGCTTACGTGTGACATATCCATAGTTTCGGTCCACTTATGTGTGACATTTTAATACCTTACATATGACACTTTGAGAGACACCAAATAGAGAACTGAATAGAAAACACCAGCTATGCCCATGTATTGAGATACATTTCACAAATTAGACAATGTTGTGGTGTAAAAACTTGCTCAAACCTGCCCAAGGTTTATGCAAGATCACTAACTTAATTCCCGTTGGTACCAGGATAGCCTTGCAGACATTTTCAGTAAGTTAATAACCAATATTATCTGTTTAGGGCCATTAATTTAGTTAAATAAACGTGTATGATATGTTATGTTAGGTACATATTTCAGTTAAATTAAATGGACTGTTAACAGTCCATCAAAGACAGCACACAGTAATCTCTGACACCCACTACAAAAAAAATAACCTAATACCCCTGCAGCACTTTCCAAGGAAGTTACATCTCGTCCATCATCACTGTGATGAACTGCACCGGGGTACAGCGTTTACAAAAAAAAAAGATCTTGATTAACATGGAAAAGGATTGGTAAAAGACTAGGCCTACTCACTGGTTCTCTACCCTCTCAAAGCCAGATGGGATTAAGGCAGAATTGTGGTAGAAAGGAAAGCAGCAGCCCCTCCTACCCGTTCTTCACCTTCTCAGCTCCACACCAGCACCTCTGGCCCTTCGACAAGGCCACTTGCCTCACACCTGACCAGACTGGGTAAAGACAGCTTTCTCCCTTTATTTTCTTTCTGACATCCTAAGACACATCTCCCTAACCACAGGGCCGGAGGGCTTCTCCAGGCACCAGTATCTGATCTTCCTTTCGAAAAGTGTAACGAAGTGAGAGCTGTTTGTTTCCAAGGAAATCCCACTTCACCTTGACCCCGATCTCTTCCTTGAGCGCTCAGGAACAGGATGACAGTTGTATTTATTTCCAGACAACCACGCTGAGTGCGCCCCGATCATTCCAAGAGGAACTCTAATTGGCGTGACATTTAATTTTTAGTGCAGTAACGCGGGCCAAGCATTGAAATGCGTTAGGCTAACCCGCAATGCATGGCATTTAGGAGGGCTGCTTGTTAGAGCTGAACTTCGCTTGTCGCTAAAATATGTTGTGCTTTAATGTCTGTCGTCAGTGAAGACAAGCAAGAGACGACTTCACCAGGGGGAAGTGCTTTTTGATATTCTTTACTGCAAGTTCAATGATCCCACCTCTTCTGCTTGGGTGATGTCCAGGCTCTCACTGCTCAGTGGATGCTATTAGAATCTTAGTACTCACATGCAGCACAGAACGTTGAGCAGAACACAAACACCACTGCTCTGACACAGCTAATCTATCTGTACTGAAGATTAAGAAAGTTATGGTAGATTGTTGTGCCTTTGCAGTTTTAGCTTATTAAACACAAAAGGACAACGCAATATACCCTTGTGGTCTTGGGTAACTATAGTTAGGTGGGTGAAGGTACCAACAAAGGATTTGCTTAAAAACAATCTTTTAAATGAATTTGTTATACATTTATTATATCCAATAGTGACATCCCAAATAAATGTAATAATTATTTGACTTCTATACAGTAATTGGAAAAAGACAAAAATCTAAATGCAGGTATATATGTTTTCAAAAGTATATTTCAAAGAGAGCAAATATATAATCACAGGGGTTCAAAGCATAAATCTCAATGTACATTGCCACTGTTTGCTATAATACAATTAAAATCTTGTTCAGCATATGTCAATATACATAGTGTCACAAGCTATCAACTAAGAAAGCCAAAGACAGCATGAACACTGTCAGGTTCAGCGTGAATTATTTCTCCCAGTCTGTATTCAAAAGTGTGTGGTAATTATCACAGGAGAAGAACGAGTTTTGATGAGTTTATTCATGTAAAAGAGCTACACGGTAGACAGCACTTCTCAACCAGCTTTCCATTGACCTCCAACCGCCCCTACTGTCATTTCAAACAATAAAATCCTAATGGAATGCTGAATGCAACTAAGCAACTATAGAACTAGTGAGGAGCTGACATAGGAGAAGAAAACACTCATCTCCTAGCTCAACCCAAATCTATACTAGAATAGTACATATCCTCCTTTCTCAATATAATAAAAAAATAAAGGAATCAAAACAAAAACAATAAAAACAAAAGAAAAACATCAAAGATGTAAGGAAAACCATAAAGCACAAACGGTACTTGTAGGAGCTAAACATCAGTTCACAAACGGTACCTACTAGGGATAACTCTTGATCTGGACCTTCGTATAATAACAATGTTAGGAGAAATAACAGCACCACGATTACCCAAACAATCAGAATTCTCTTGGTCACAGTTTTTGACTCTTACAATTTTCCCCACATTCCACCATTTTCCACCTTCAACCTGAACAGCATTTCTCCCTACCTTTATTACAGAAACAGGTGCACCAAATTTGCTTACTCCCTTCTTAACATGTACAGGAGACTTGATACGGACAAAATCTCCAACAGCCACAGGAACAGTCTTGACAGCTTTTTTTGATCAAACCAACATTTTTGTTTGGATTGAGAAAACAAAACATTTTCTCTAGCAATATCCATGAGAGACTCCACATTGGATATTGACTTAATCCATTTGTTCATCCAACCAGGTTTGAAACTGGTATTATCTCTTCTTCCTTAATAACTCAAACGGAGAAATCTTGGTTGTGGAATGAGGAATTGTCCTGTAAAACCATAACATGCTGTCTAAGGATTTCACAACATCATAGTTTCCAGCCTTAGCCCATTTGATGCACTCTCCCACAACACGGTTCATACGTTCTACAAGACCATTGGTCTGAGGGTGATAAAGAGAACTTTTCAAGTGCTTTATTTTAAACGACAATAAAAAAAAATTGGAAATCAGCACTCATGAATTGTGTCCCATTGTCAGAAACTAAAATTTCAGGAAAACCCTCTCTCATACAAACTTCCTTGAAAAAAGAAACAAGATTAGCAGAAGAGGGATCTCTGACTAATTTGATCTCCGGCCACTTGGAGACATAATCAATAAGAACAAAAATAAAACGACATCCACCAGGCAAAGAGTCAAAAGGACCCATGATATCCAGACCAACTTTGACCCATGGTCCTGAGGGACATTCAATTGGAATAAGAGGTGGAGTAGCAACCTTCAGACTCTTGTGTGCAGACTTACATACAATACACGTCTCAACAACTTCACAAATCTCAGCATCCATAGAAGGCCACCAAAAATATTCATGAATGCGCCGTCTGGTAAGGGACACACCTAAATGACCCTCATGAGCTTTGGAGATGATAACTCTTCTAATACTCTGCGGAGGGATAAGTTTATCAGAACGTAACAAAACACCATTCTCTAACGATATCTCTGCCTTGACTTTCCAGTAAGGCTGAAGAAGAGAGGAAAGCACTCTCTCTCTGGACCAACCACTCTTAACAAAATTACAGACTTGCTGCAAGACTTCATCATCCTCTAGAGCTTTCATCCAGTTTTCTTCAGAACAAGGATCAAACTCCTTTAAATCAAGAGCAGCCACGAAACAGTCTTCAGAATCCTCCTCACAATAATCTTGGAAAACATAACCTTCTTCTACATTTTTAAGTGGAAAACGTGATAAGAAATCGGCTCTAAGATTCCTTCCACCAGCAATATGAACAATATCAAACTTATACTGCATTAGACGAGAGACCATTCTCACTAATCTAGGGGTACAGCACTTATTGGTACCCAAGATGTTGACCAGTGGCTTGTGGTCAGTTCTTAATAGAAAATGCCTACCCCGATCATATGGGCAAAACTTTTCCACAGCCCAGAGACAAGCTAAAAGCTCCTTTTCGATGACAGAATATTGCAACTCCGCATCCCTAAGAACTCTCGAAGCGAAAGCAACAGTATTTTCATCATTGTATAAATTTTGTGTCAACACAGCTCCCAATCCCACTTGACTGGCATCAACAGTTATGCACGAAGGATACTCAGGATCAAAAGACTTAAGAGCTTTGCTCTTACTCAAACATTCCTTAACACTCAGAACAGAAGACTCACATTCATCCAACCATTCAAATTTCACACCCTTCCTGAGAAGGTTGCTTATGGGGCGTACCATAATGGCAAAGTTTGGTATAAATTTAGAATAATATTCAAAAAGACCAAGTAGGGATTTCACTCCAGACTTGTCAACAGGCATAGAGGCTTTAAGAATGGCACCCAAAAGACCTTTTCTAGGTTTAATCCCTTCTTCAGAAATAAGATGCCCTAAATATTCAATTTCTTTGCTCAAAAACTTACATTTCTCAGATTTGACCACAATCCCATGTTTGTGAAAAATGTCCAACACTTTGCACAAAATTATCTCATGCGACTGAACATCTTTAGAATGAATTAGCACATCATCCTGAAAAACTAACACACCTTCAATGCCACCCAATAAATTTAGCATAACTCGCTGAAAAACTGAGGCAGCTGACGCTAAACCAAAGGGCATACGTTTATATTGAAATGTCCCTAAGGGAGAAACAAAAGCTGTCAAAGGATGTGAATCGGGGTGTAACTCAATCTGATGGTAAGTGCTGGCTAGATCTAATTTGGAGAAAAACTTTGAACCTCTAACACTTGCAAACAGATCACAAATCTTAGGTAATGGATGGGAATCCACCCAAATTTCCTTATTCAAAGAGCTTAAGTCAACACAGACGCGCAACCTCCCACACCTCTTTCGAGCTACGACCAAAGGTGACAGCCATGAAGACGATTCCGTAGGCTCGATAATACCTTGTGCACACAAAGACTTCAGCTCTTTATCCAAATCATCTCTCACACTAAATGGGACTCCTCTCAATTTATGTTTAATGGGTAAAGCACCATCCTTCACAATGATTTTGTGCTTGAATCCACGTATCTTTCCTAGACCAACACCAAAAACAGAAGGAAACCTTTCTTTCCACTTAAATTGGGAATCATCATCAAAAACTACTAACACTTGTTCCTTGGAACCTGGTCTAAGCACCATGCCGAACAATCCTTGATGATACCAACCTAAGATGTTTAGACCTTTGAGGGCAACATAAACTTTCCCTTTTTTCTGCCTTCCTTTGAAAACTAACACATCCTCCAAGTAACCAAGAAGTTCAATCTTCCTCCCTTCATAGGAAACAGGAGAATGATCAGGTGGCTCTAATGTTCTGTCACCCCATGTTTCTTTGAAAAGTTTGTGAGTGATCATAGTGATTCTGGCACCAGAATCAACAAGTAGATTAAGAGATTTACCTCCCACAACAATCTCAACAATAGGATCAACACAACTAGATGGATCACCCTCTACAGGTTGAGAATCATCAGACAACACAAGTATCTGTGACAACTGAAACTATTTCTGAATCAGATTCTTGATCTGACTCGACCACACATGTCACAGTTTTCTTTTGATTCTTTTTTTTTAGGCATACCTTGGCAAAATGTCCCATTTTTTTACAATAATTACATACAACATTTGCCCCAGGACATCTTCCTCCTTTTTGGTGCGGAGGGTTACCACAACGAAGACACATAGATTTAGAGCTGGTATAATCAAATGAATTTCTACTCTTTACATTGGTTGTAGTGGAATTACGAAAATCTCTTTGTTTACCTTTACTATTTCCAATAACAACATTAACAGATTCAAGAGTTTTGTTTTCCAACTCCTTTAAGGAGATTTGTGAGATTTCAATACTTTTCGCAATTTTAATAGTCTCTTCTAAAGAAGGGTTCCCTAAGGATAACAATTTTTGACGAATGTGCTTGTCTTTAAAATGACAAACAAATTGATCTCTGATCAATTGATCAGTAAAAGTTTCAAATTGACAAAAGGAAGCTAATCTGAGCAACACAGAAATATAAGTATCTACATCTTCACCATCACCTTGATATCTCTTGAAAAATGTATGCCTCAAAACCATGAGACTTGGTTGCTTATCAAACCTGGTCCTAAGTTTGGTAATAGTATCTTGATATTCATCTATGTTATCCCCAGGTTGATGTGTTATCTCGGGTAAATGTTTAAAAACTGACCTTCCTTCAAAACCCAATGAGTGCAGCAGAAGACATTTGTTTTGATCAGCACTGAATCTTGAAGCTCTGATGGCACATATATAAGTTTCAAATGCGTCAAACCATATTTCCCATCTGACAGGAGGTTCACCAGGACTATCCAGAAATGATGGTGGAAGAGCAACTGATTGCATAGTACCCATTGTAGGGATAAGGAAATATAGAAAACAGAGAGAAACAACTAGAAAAGAAGAAGGTAAATGGAGTGTGTGAATGTTTGATCTGTGGGAAGTGGAGAAAAAGAAAACAGTGCAGAATATAGAAGAGAAAAAAATAAGAGATGTCTAGATTGCAAATAAAAAAACCAAGAAGAAATGAAGTACAAAAGTATGCAAATCACTGATTTGCTTGTAAGATAAATACAATTACACAAGACAAATAAGGTGTGCGAATCACCGTGTTGAAATGTAATACCAGCAGGTATAACTGCAATGACAAATGATCCTTGTTAGACTTGGCTTTTTCAGCGGGTTTACCCCCAGACTTTTTGCTTTTTGGCCTCCTGTTTTTGACCCTGTGTGTGTTGGTTTTAGGACTCTGGGCACTTTCCCATTGCCAATCAGTGCTAAAGTGCATATGCTCTCTGTGTAAATTGTGTTATGGATTGGTGTTTCCATGATTGGCCTATTTGATTTATGTGTCAGTCCCTTGTAAAGCTCACTGAGAGTGCCAGGGCCTATAGATCAAATGCTGTTGGTGGGCTGCAGCACTGGATTGTGCCACCCACGCAAACAGCCCGTAAAGTGTAACTCTGGCCTGCCATTGCAGAGCCTGTGTGCAGCCTGGGGCTGCCATGTCGACTTGGCAAGTGCACACACTTGCGAGTCCCTAAACCTTCCCTTTTCTACATGTTAGTCACCCCTAAGGTAGGCCCAAGGTACCCCTGTGGGCAGGGTGCATTGTATGTGAAAGGTAGCACATGCCCTGGTGTGTGTGGCATGTCCTGATAGTGAATTACAGCCTATTTCGTTTTTCACTATTGCAAGGCTACCTGTTCCCCATAGGCCAGAATGGGCAGTTTTGATTATTACAGCTTATAATCCTAACTGACCCAGGGAACATGGTAGAAATTCGAGTTTAGTATGCCTGGACTCAGAATGATAAAATGCATCTTTTAGTGAAGTTGGTTTTAACATTCTGTGTTTGAAAATACCACTTTTAGAAAGTGGGTATTTTCTTGTCTAACCATCCAAGCCTGCCTCTGCTAGGTTGTGTATTCCTTGTCTGGAGTGTGAGTGACAGGGGCTGGGGGATGCCAGGAGACAGGGTGAGTCAGCACAGGGCTGAATAGCAAGATCTACATGTAGATGGGTGGGAGGAGTTGCACCTGGGACCTGAATAGGGCTTGGCCTTCCCTCCACAATGCTGGCTCCACCTCCTGTGGTGCGTCTGATGTCCCTGGCCTGCACTGTGAAAGGAAAGCAGGAGTCTTGTCAACAAAGTGCTCCAGGACTGACCAGAACTGGTTTGGACTAGGCAAAGGCCTCTCTGCCTTCAGAGAACAAAGAGAAATTGAGGATAAAAAGGGGACCCAAACCCCAGAATTTTAGATTACTTCTGAACTAAGGAACCTGCCATGAAGAAGGACCGGGAAAGCTGGAGGAGGAGTACTGCCCCTATGCTGCATGTTGTGGGGTTGGCCTTCAGTGGTTGCTTCTGTCTTTGGTAGGGAAAGGACTGGACTGTGCTTTCATCATCCTGCTGTTAGAGTTTTCTCCAAGGGCTTGAAGTAGAGCTTGCCTCCTGTTGGAAGTCTCAGGGATAGAAAAGACTTCAAGTTCTTCTGCCCTCAGCACTGGGGACTGTGTGTTTTGTGCTGCAACAGAAGAAAAGCAACTCGACGACGTCAACGACGCCGCTGCCGACTCCGTGTCCTGACGGCACCGCAGAGGGCACCGCCGCAACGCCGCACCGCGACCCTGGTCTCACCGACAACGCCTGCTGACGCCGCCACCGAGCCGCTGCTTGCACCGCGACCTGTGGGCACCGCACTCCGCACCGCCTCGCTTCACGACGACGCCGTGGCATTCTCAACGACGCCGCTCCATGCCGGACTTGACGCCGCTGCTTGCACCGTGGTTCGGGGGCACCGCTCGTAAGTTACACGACGCACCGCCCTCATCCCGCACCGCAGCCTTGGCCCACCGACGCCGGTGCCATCGACTCCAGTTCGTCAGCCGACGACAGTGCTGCAGCTACGACGACGCCGCTGCTGCACCGTGACCTGCCAGCACCGCGACGAGCACCGCCTTCATCTCACACCGCGACCCTGGTCTCACCGACGACGCCATCCAACGCCGCCACCGAGCCGCTGCTCGCACCGCGACCTGAGGGCACCGCACGCCGCACCGCTGCACTTCGCAGCGCAGCACCCGATGCCGGCCGACGCCAGCGCTTCTGACTTCAACAGAGAGGAGATCGATCTGCAATGTGTGTGACTTCGAGGGCCCGACGACGCCCGCACAGACCTCCGGAACCGACGCCTGCGGACGCCGTGTTTTCGGAAGCTCACCGCGAGGTCATCGACGCCCTGCATTTCTGAAAGTTACTGTTTGCGGGTCTTCCCGACACCGTAGCTGACCCGCGACGCCGCGGTCAGCCAGAACTGTTTGGATTTGTTTGTTCACGACGCCGTGATAGCCCCGGACGGAGCTATCGACATCAAGGAACTGTTTTTAAGGACAATTTGATAACAGAAGATTTTTAAAGTACTGTACTGTGGATTTTTATCGTATTTGGTCTTGTTTAAAGTATATAAAAATATTGGATTTTTTTCTAAACTGGTGTGGTAACTGTTGGTTTTGTGCAAATGCTTTACACACTGCCTCTAGAATAAGCCTGACTGCTCGTGCCAAGCTACCAAGGGGGTGAGCAGGGGTTATTTTAGGAGTGTAACTCCCTTACCCTGACTAGGAAGAAGGGTCCCTACTTGGACAAAGGTGCAAGCCCTTGCCAACTAGAGATCCCATTTCTAACAATCCGCAAGAAAGTAATTCTTTTTTTTAAAAAAACAAAAAAACAAGGTGTGCGAATCACCGTGTGTAATGACAGAATTAAATGGTGTGCAGATCACCGCAGAAAATGAACGATCTGCAATAGAACAAAACAAGGTGTGCGAATCACCGTACAATGTAAAATTATGGTGGTGTGTGGATCACCGCAGACTAAGCTGAACAAAAAAGATGCATCGTTGAGCGAGGAGTCTCCAAAGAAAGGCTACGGTATCCAACAATAACGTTGCTAGGCAGGAGACGTAGACGACGTCACAGAGAGGCGTGTTGCTCGGCAACTAGGAAATCGCCTTCCGACGTAAAGACAAAGAGGACTGACGTGTGGTAGAACGCAGAGATCAGGCAAGGTCAGGCAACATTGGGCCTAGTACGCACGGCCATACAGGAAGTCAGGCAGGATCAGGCAACGTTGGGCCTAGTACGCACGGCCATACAGAAAGTCAGGCAACGTCAGGCATAATACATAGCAGGCAGACAGTTGGATAGATGTTGATAGACACGAAGATCAGGCAAAGTCAGGCAAAGTCTCAAACGTGGTGCCTGTTGTGAAATGAAAAAAAAAACTTGCACGGAAATCCAAACACAGAAACTAATGCGCAGGTTGGGTGGGGAACAGCACAGTCACTCGTTGCACCGAGGCGTTGAAATTGACAAGTGGTCAGAACAGCAGTCACTGAAGAAGAAGAAGACCAACTTGATACACGAAGGAGGACATGAAACAGAAGCAGAAAACTGGCTTACCCTTGTAGAAGGCAGGGTTTGAAGTGCTTGACACGAAGAAATCAACGTTGAATTGAAGGTACGTTGTTGCACGCAAAGGTTCTATATGTATCCGTGTAGCCAACTTGTCGCCAACATTTTGTGGTATTTATCACAGGAGAAGAACGAGTTTTGATGAGTTTATTCGTGTAAAAGAGCTACACGGTAGACAGCACTTCTCAACCAGCTTTCCATTGACCTCCAACCACCCTACTGTCATTTCAAACAATACAATCCTAATGGAATGCTGAATGCAACTAAGCAACTATAGAACTAGTTAAGAGCTGACATAGGAGAAGAGAACACTCATCTCCTAGCTCAACCCAACGCTATACTAGAATACTACAAAGTGGTAGTTCAAACTACCGTCAGGAGGAAACAAAACTCATGAGTATTTGAAACACGGACTGCAAGTCTCATGACCTCAAGCAGGTGCTGGCGAGCACAACGCATGCACGTGCAGGTGAGCTAGCCTACAAAGGCGCTTCCGCATTCCAAGATGCTACCGATTATTCAGGACAAGCAGCATTACTTGGAGGATCCATCGTGTTGTGCGGTCTAGTAAGAGTGCATTCGCACCAACATATCATTTTGGCCACAGTATGTTTTTAGCACATTCAGGAAAAACTCGTCCTGCCTGGATTAACTCTTGTTTTATTTCATGTTTGGGGCCACGTTTTCTGCTGCATTTCTTCCATTGGAGAGTCTTGCATCTATGCAGACTCATGCGGAAGAAATGATATTCACTTGTACAATGTCTTTGCACTGTGTGCGGCTGTGCTAGGTGAATTATGTATGTGGAAACTGACTGTGCATTTTAAATTGAGAATGGTCTTTTGATGAGCAATGCTGGGCTAAAGCTTTGAAGGAAAATGTGGTTATAAAACCAGCACTCCAAGAGTAAAGAGTCTGTGTATACAATTCCAGCTCGTTTCTAAAGTCAAGGATTGCTGAGGGCATTTGGAATCATGCATGACTTGGTGAATTACAGCTATTTGTTCTGATTATTTGTGCTGTGAAGATAATATGTCCATGCCAAAAGGAGTAGTAAATTTGTTTACTTTGTTTTGCCGCATTTAACAGGGTTTCATGTAGAGTTCCGAGACGTTACTCTTCATCCCTGTGATGTATGGGTAAGTGCTGAGATAATAATATACCTATTAGAGTATGTGTGTCTAGCTTGGAAATAATTGACAAGAGAAAGGTTGACATATGTTCTTTTATTCTAGCACACCATAGTATGGACTTTGGTTACAGCAATCTTATGTTCTGGTGAATTCCCAACGAATATTGGAATAAAGTTCATTTTTGTCTCTTTATAGGTATATATGTCTTCATGTAGTCAACCGCATATATACATAGTATCTGTCATAAGCAACATGTCAATTTATAATATACCTTTTTCCTTTAGGTCTCCTTCCCTGTTGTTCCCTTCCTATCCTTCCCTCACTTGATCACTTCAATAGTCTGCGCTGTTACAGCTTTCAGACTTGGAGCTATCAAGAGGTGGACCATTCTGAGCATCACTCCGAACCTGAGGATTCATCGAGCTGACACATAGTACCCACTTACAGACATACAACTAAAGACTGTCTTTACAAAAGTACAAGACTCTTCCTAGGTGTTAGTATTTTCAAAGAAAGTTGGGTTGTGTGTCACGTTTCAGTCTCTGTTTTTTTTATATCAGTGAGACTATCTTCAGGACTGTAACTTTTAATGTAGATGAAGGTCCCCCTATAAGGCCAATATCCAGCTGGGGCTGGGATGGCACAGTACTCAAAGGTTACGTGTCAGAGAATCCTAAACAGTTCAGCACTCTTTCAATGGGGTATTCACTTGAATGATTCCATGTTCTGTTTAAGGCTTTGTCTAATGTTGATAAATCAGTATGTTTTCAAAGTCTTGGCAAAAATCAGCAGATTTATGGTGGGTAAATGTGTCCTGAGATAGAAGCGGAAAAAGCTTAGCCTGAACACTCCACAGGGCAGACTTACAAACATTTTGTGCTGGGTTTGGTCACAAAAGTCATGCAAACCTGCACAAAATGTTTTGTTCAATTTACTTTCCAGTACTAAACTTGATTTGCTCTGGAAAGTAGCTTGAAAGTAATGCAAAACTGCACAAAGCACTACATTTCATTACTCTGTGTCACAGGGGCGTTCCATGAGTGGTACATGGGCGTTCCCGAGAAGCCACCCATGGGTTTTGACCTAAAACCCTATCTACTAACAATAATAGGCAGGGTTTTGCGCCAAAAGAATAAAACCACTTGAAAGCAGGTGTGAAAAATGAGAAATGCTTTAATTTCTCCTAACTTTTCCCACTTTGCATCTGTTCTGCATTGTACAGCACAACATCCAACGTGGGAAAAGTCGTAAAGTTAGTCTAGGCCTAGTATTTAGTTCTGGAAGCGGTATCCTTTGTAGTACAAAACCTATGCTAGACTCACACAGACACGTTTGCACTATGGCGCAAAGGTGTGTGTGTTGTGCTTGGCAGCCTAATTATGTGCCAGCTCTAGGGAGAGAGCAGGAAAATGCCATATTTTTGCAGATATGGCTCTTTCCTGCTCTCGCCCAGTCACACTACATACTGCAGCTACTTTGAGTGCTGCGCTGTGTTGTGTGACAGTTTTGAAAATCTGGATCCACATCTCTGGTGATTTTCCTCACCACAGTCCTATCACTTACCCTTCTTATCCTCTGACTTCCATGGATCCCTGTGAATCACTATTGGAAGTTAGGGACACCCGCCTAATCAATTTCTATGAGTTGAGCATCAAAACAATAGAAAAAAATACAGAACAAATATAGATCAAACAAGGGCACAAATTGTGGAATATTTTATTTGATTCACAAACAAAAGATACACAAAAATCTAAATTTTTATTTTACTGTGAAACTTGAAGCTTTTGAAAATATAGTTTCATTACTAACAGATGAAGCAATATGCTAGACTATAGCATATCACTGTATTTTTTGCTTCAAATTTATGTTCTCTTTTTGCCAGTGCTTGCCAGTGTTGCTTCAATTGTGGCCTCCAATAATAGTCCATACTAGATTCTGTTTACTTTACTTGCGCTCCCCCACGAATAAAGATAATGATGCCAACTTAATTTTTAGCTTCCAATTTCAAATGTTTTCACATTTACAGATTGTTCTAAAACTTTAAAATCTCCACTTTACTTTTTTATGTCTACATACTTTAGTAATCTGCTAATACTGTTATTTTTTTAAATAGTCGCGGACCCCCGAAGTAAGTGGACCACAGGTTAAGTACCAATGACTTAGAAGACTAGAACCTCAGACAGTCAAAAGTGAACAGGCAAAGGGTCTCAGTACAAGTGCCTTGGAACCGGATTTTGGCACAGTATACCAGGGGTAACGAAGATTTCATGGGGATCACAAGGTCTACCCTCAGAAATGTGGATTTACTCGGGGAAATGCTAATTCTGCACTCTATTCCCTTTGTTATTCCCTATTAACCCCCCCCCCCCTCGAGTTTAAAGGAGAAGTTCCGGCTACTTTCAGCAGTTTATGTATTCAGATGAAACACACCCAATCAGCTGAGCTACCTCGGATCTCATAATCCCAAATCGACAAGTAACTCCCATTAGCATCCAAATCTGGATTACCACGGTCCTCGCAGAGGTCCTAAAATGGGAGCCACCTCATTCTGAGCCCAAATCAGACTCCCCCTCCCTCCTACGATTCACAATAGAGCTCGACTCACGTCTCCTCGAAATACCAATCCCAGCACCATCCTACCCTGCCCTTCGTTTCTTTGACAATGCTGACATTATTACCACCTTTCCCCCAATCCTCTAGCAATCATGGACACGCATCTGGATTGTCCCCATTGTTCTAAACACAGTGAATTCTATTTTAACCCCTGTGTATCATGCAGATCAGTCTGCTTCTGTTAAAGCTAGAACCGCACTTTATACACAAACCTAGTAAATGTAACAAACAAAGAGAAAGCACTTTGCCCAAGATCACACAATTTGCTCCAAAGAGGGAAGCTACAAGTAGACGATGTTGGTCTGAGACGAGACCTATAGTCAATGAACCTCATCATCCATTTGCTGGTAGCATTTAAAATAGCTTCCAGATACTGTCAGCAAACGTTAACGAAGCACTGCTTGGAGAAGGCTGTCAGATTCATCTCTGCGGACAGCTGGGACGCCACTGTTATAGCTTCTAGCAGTACAGCTCCTACTGGCGGCTATAATCAGTGTAACATTGAATATATCCATGTCAGGGCTTGTCTCTGCTAGTTTGGTATGCAGTAGAACAAGGATGGGTTTCCCAGCACACGAGAATGTGTGGAATGCATCGAACATGTTTTACAGCACAGACTGCACGTTCTGGTTGTACTACTGTGCAGTGTACCAATATTGTGTGGGTGGGATTTAACCCCTTTCCAGATCTGCGGTGATTTGTTTTATTTTTGTTATTCGCCCAGAGAGCCTTGTCCTTTTCCATTGTGAGGAATGAGCTGTTTTCTAGCAAACAAGACTGAAGATGATAAATGAATCCCCATTCCGAATGCCTATTTTGGACGATACCATTATGAGGAAGCACTGCCTTTTGCACGCTTGTCAGAAATGTGGAGTGTCCACTTCAACTTAACTAGTGGTCGCTGACCCGCTAGTAAATCTGTCCTTTTAAACAATATCAGACCCGAATTGTGTTAGGACCACCAGTGACCTTGAATTGTGTCGCCGACTGCATACTGGTGACCGGACCCATGACCAGCTTTGATCTTTGGAGGTACGCCATTGTCTTCGTTGGAGTGGGGTCCTTATTGCTTAGGTTGTCGAATTTGGGCCACAGTGAGTTTTTATGGGGCACTTTTAAGTTTACTTTGGATCCTGGAGCCTTAGCAGCTATTAGCTGTCCAGTGTGCTACCCAAGGTTGCAGCAGTACTAGTTGTATGTGTCCATAGTCCCTGCATCTGTATCCCTTGCACACAGCGGACTCCCTCACGTGCGGGAGTCTCTCAAAATAGACTAAAGGAATGAGTATTTCTAAAGGTTGCCTTGATGGCCAGAGTGCAACCCCATAGGTTAACCTTGGTTTGTGGAAAGTTTAGTATGTAGTACCTATAATATTGTTCAGGGTTATATCTTGAACAAAGATGGTGATCTAGTTTCCTTTGTGTGTCTTAATTTAACTGATCTATCTAAGTGCTTATTAGTTAATGTTTTTTATTGTTTAAAGCTAAAGATGTGAGTGGACAGTAATGTTATTGACTCTTATTTATTTGTCATACTCTATCTGAGTTTCTAACCTTTACCCTCTCCTCTGATAAACCTCAACTGCTTTGCCCCATTACCTTCGGAGAGTCAAGTGGCCAAAGGGAGCAACATAGTAATTCCATTGGAGAGCAGTAGTATTGTGATCCAGGAATACCAGAGGTGAAAGACAGGAAGCACACAGGGTACTTTCCAGTGAACCCTGATCTTCCAGGACCCTAAGGAAAGACCTCATAGCAAAACGCCAAGAATCCTCATCAGGCTTCTCTTTCAAAGAACCATTCATGGGCCAGATGTATGAACACATTTTCCCATTGACACAGAATGGGTAAAACTGTTTGATACATCTGGCCCAGGTGTCTGAAACTGGAGTTCTTTACTTGAGGTATCAGCAAAGAGGCACTGCCAACCAAGAATGCAGAGAGGAAGTCATGATCAGGTCTCTGCTTATTTATTTCCGCTGTTTCCCTATGTCCCAGATCAACTAGCGAAAATCAGAAGCAAGCCCTGCTCACTGACGTTCATCCATGAATGTGGATTCACCAAAATTCCAGCGTTAGTGTGAGTGGTATAATTTGCATTATGGCTACAATTACATCACAGGACAAGGCATTTAGGGCCAGATGTATCAACATAGTATTTTGCGAGTCCGTAATAGCAAATTTTACCGATTCGCTATTATAGACTCGCAGAATGCAATGTATGTAGGTTTCGCAAATAAAATTGCGATTCCTACTCATTCCTTATTTGTGACTCGCAAATTGCAAGTCGCACATAAGGAATGGCTTCCCATTCATTTCTATGGACCTAGAGGCCCATAGGAATGAATGGGAATTGCATGCGCAATTTGCGAGTACCCAATAGGTACTCACAAATTGCGCATGCAATTTCAAGGGTGCAAGGGGGCCAAAAGGACACCCTGTTGCACCCCTGAAATGCAAAAAAGTGCATTTTTCTAGGAATTTGCAAATTACCACCAACTTGAAGTTGGTGTTAATTTGCGATTCCTTAAAGCCAGGTAGCAATATTTTTTTGCTTCCATCATTGCATTTGAGGAATCGCAAATTGCGATTCCCTAAATGCATTTGCAAAATAGGTAAGCGCGATTCCCTATTTTGCGAATGCCTTTTGAGATGATACATCCCAAAAGGCTTTTTATCGTTCGCAAACGGGCCAATTCTGTGAATTGGCCCGTTTGCGAACGGTAAAACGCTCGATACATCTGGCCCTAAGACCTTTCACCCGTTTGATAGCAAAGGAAGTGACACAATGCAGACTTGGAAACGTAGGACATCGTGAAATGTGACATAATGGAAGTGGATTCTCTTCCCCTTTCTGATACTTTCTGATCCTCTCTACCTTTCGCTTCCCATTTCCTTTGTTGACTCTCTTGGTTATTTAATTTTTACTCAGGTATTTTCCTGTTTCTTCCTTCTTTAATTCTAAATCTCTGTTATCTTTCATTTAATTTGCTCTATATTTTCTCCTCTCATTTTGTTCTCTCATTCTTTCCTTCTCCCTTTTTTCTTTCATTTCTTTATTTACCCTCCGAGGTCTGTTATTTCCACACACAGCGAGGGCAGGAGCCGTGTATGCACATTTACACATTGCGGGTACGGCAACAGCAGTGCATTTCTCACAAAGTAGATGCAGTGCAGTCAACAGCTGAAATGTGAACTCACTCAGTGAAAGTACAGATGTGGATACTTACATTTTAGCCACTTGATAGTTCTGACACATTCAGTCATTCCTGGATTTTTATCTAACAGCGCATTAGAAGGTGGAATTTGTAAGGCCATGGTTGTGGCAAAACAAAACTATCAGCGAAAGAAATCACAGTGATGTTGGCTAAAAAGACTAGGACCTATTCGAAAATCATGTTTTACCTGGTCACACATACCAAGATTTACTTGATAAATAAATAGATCCGGTAAATACCTGGACAAGCTGATTTTGGTGCGGTAAGCACCAATATTCGCACATAACCGCGTTTTCTCTGGAAACCTGTAAGTTGGAGATATGCATCACATCTGATAAATAACGATATTCAAAATATTTATTGGGTGTGATAAATAATGCGCTGACCTGCTGCTTCTTTGCCCGCTGTTTCTTCGCCGCTGCTATTGTTCGGGACTCCCTGTCCCAAGAGGCTGTGCCCTGTGAGGTGGAGGGGCTGACACCCGCGCCACTCTTGCAACCACCCCAGAGCTGCCTGACCCTCCACTATGCACAGGGAGCCAGGCGATTAGGCTGGGCACAGTGAATGGGCAGATAGGTATGAATACGGAGAACTCCTCATGTAGACCATCCACCAAACAGATAACTGACTTGGCAAGAGAAATTAGAACCCTTAAAGAATCGGTTAGCTGCCTCTTTGACTCACTAAGTAAGGTTCATTCTGATATACAGCATGTAAAAATGTTATTGGGAACGCACACAAAGCTCACTGCTAACCCTCATGGGGACAAGGCAAACACAAATCAGCCCTTAGCTAACAATGGGGCATTGGAAAAACAGGGCGCAATGAACCCAGTAAGGGACAGTCTATCGAGGCATGCTAACACTGGCCCCACACAACTTGACAGGGAACACAAGTAGGCCAATCCAACGGCACACCGAACATCTTACTATGGCACCCGTCTCTCATGCAGCACCCGTCCCTCCATGGGCTAGTATGACTCAAGTGGCAAGTAGTGCTGCTAGGACCCCAGGCATGAGTAATGTTATATATCTGATAAACGTGCCCAAGCTATCAGGGAGTTTGCCCAAGGAAGACAAGGGGTCCCTAGTAAATATGTGTACCCAGTGGATTCGTCATGTAAGAGGCTGTCGGTCTCTAATAAGGGATGACATCACCAGGGCCAAAAGATATTCATCTGCAAGGGCTAATCTAGATTATATTGCTCTGTCGCTCTCGCGCAATCACCTGGTTGAGAATCTTGTCAATTTTGATATTCGTACACAGCATCTCACTAGGTTCAATTTCCGTTTCAAATATAATCCCCCAGATATGGTCTCTCAAGTTTGCACTGCCCAGCCTTTGCTACCCCGAGTTGCATGTCCCCACTGCGATAGATTGATTGATGGTTACCCCCGCTTGATGGGGGGGTATATGTTGCAAACTTCCATCAGTGACCCTACTGCACCCCTTTTAAGGGGTGTATCTCCCTTAGTGTTTACAAATCAAGACAAAGCAAATACCCTTGAGGCTGGTGTGCGGGGAATAGAATGGTCCACAGACCCAGGGAGTAGAGAGTTGCCTGAAATCCACTCAACATCACATAGATTAGCACTTATGTCTTGGAACATTTCTGGGCTGAGGTCAAATGTTGCCTCACCCGACTGGTATACTTTCATAGAACAAGACGACATCTGTGCATTCCAAGAAACATGGTTGTTAGAACCCCTATATCATCTAGGGTACCTTAATGTTCACATCCCTGCTACTGGTGGCAGGGGTAGCCCCTCGGGGGGACTAGCAATCTGGGTTCGCCAAGACATTAGTCCTAAAATAGAGTAGCTCCCGTCTCAGAACATTGACATTCTTGCCATTCGGCTAACGATGGGTTCTTACGGGGTCATTGATATTTATAATGTGTATGTGAGGGGTCTCAGTGGGGGGCGGAAGTCAGAAACCCTATCGGCCCTAGACAATCTCCTAGACAATCATCCTTGGACCTCCTCAGTACTGATAGCGGGGGATTTCAATTCGACTTTTGAGCCCCTTGATAATGAGGACGATGACTTGGCGGGGGAGGAAGATGCACAGTGGGGCATTCCTAGCCTCAAATTAAAACCAATTAAAAGACGGTCAGAAGTGGCTATTCAAATTAAAGCTATCTGCCTTGGAAAAAGCTTAAGGGCGGCTAATGGTAGATCCATATCGGACAGGTAAGGGGCGACAAGAATGGCCACAACGCAAGTCGTATTGATTATCTTTTAGTTAACTTTAAACTATGGCACGCCCTTAAGGATATGGTAGAACGGGATCGCATGGAGAGCGATCACAATCCCTAATGCTCGGTATCGAATTTGAAAACTCACCGGCACCAACATAACCCTCGAATCTACTAATCACCGAGATTTGCAAACCACTAATGATATGCGGCGACTTAAATGGGGAATGATTTTAGAGAAACCAGACATCTTGTTTAGCATTGCCAAAGACGCTGACTTCATGCTAACAGAAATGGAAGCCCTCCATCCTGATTCCCACCCATCTGGGGCAGTAATCACGCTCCACAATACGTTATTTGCCAAACTGCGATCATACTTCCTTAGACCTTGTAGGGAAAAGGGGATTCCTATCAAGCCCCTGTATCATTGGTATAATAAGGAATGTAAAATTGCACGTAGATTTCTAGAGGACGCCATTAGAACAGGCGAATCATGCAGAGTACGAAAAGCTAGGCAAACATATAGGAAAGCGCAGGAAAAAGCCAAAAAGCTATGGGACGAAAACAGATGGCAGGACCTTAAACTAGCTTGTGCCAGGAATAACCTCCAACACTTCTGGAACTTGGTTAAATGGGGTAGGGGTGGCGTTCCATCGCCTCTACAAAATTATGTAGATCAGGATTCATGGGTTAATCATTTCGCATCACAATATGCTAGAGATGATGATGAGGCAAATGTTCCTTTCCCCTTCTACTCGAATTACACTGAGAGGATCTTTGACATACCTGATGTTAGCACTGCCCTTAGTGCAGTTTCTGGGGGCAGGACACCAGGAATTGATGGCATCCCTGCTGACATCTCCTACATGACAAAGACAAATGGAGCAGGTATATTATGCTATTGGCAAATGCGATTGCCCTTGGTGCACCTGTCCCTGACTCTTGGAAAGGTGCGGAGATCATCCCAGTGCATAAAAAAGGTGACAAGTCCCAGCCAGGAAATTATAGGCCTGTTAGCCTAATTGACTCCATACAAAAAGTGGTTGCTCGCCTCGTCTTGGCTAAGGTCCAAGAGTGGTTAGATGACAATGACATCCTCACTCCACTACAGGCGGGTTTCCAGGAACATATTAGCACCATAGATCAGGTCATTCGTTTTATTTTAATACACTGGCGGACCGTGGTCCTTGGCAAGGGCAGCATGTATGCTGCCTTTGTAGGCCTTTGACCTGGTCTCACGTAGTAAACTTTGGGTGGTTTTACAGGAGTTGGGGATGCCCAAGGAGTTGCTCTCCCTTATTGTCCGTCTCCATGAGGACAATTTTGCACAAATACGCTGGGGCTCGCGAGGGCAGGTAACTAACTCTTTTCCCATAGAGAAGGGAGTGCGCCAAGGATGCGTTATGGCGCCTACGTTATTCGCCCTTTTTATTAATGGCATTGCAAAGTTTTTAACCACTGTCCCTACTGATGCACCAGTATTAGCAGGAAAAAAGATTCCCATTTTAATGTTCGCTGATGACACGCTCATCATTTCTAAAACTCCAAGCGCTCTTCAGCGTGCGTTGTCACTCTTTGAAGATTTCTACTCCATGAGGGGCTTGAAAATTAACGTTGCAAAGACCAAGTTTATGACTTTTAAACCCCACAAAACTTTCAGGGGTGGTATACTTTTGGAGGGGATGCCGCTAGAACAGGTAGATGCATTTACTTACCTGGGAGTTATCCTACAGAGAGACCTGAGATGGAGTCGCCATATCGACACAATGACATTAAAACATCGACAACTAGCTGGCACCCTACATAATGAGTTTAAAACCTCCCTGACCAAGCCAATTCACCCGGTACTACAGATTTATAGTACGAAAGTAGTGAGTTCGGTTTTATATGGGGCGGAACTTTGGGGCTTTGAGAACCTTACCCAGTTAGCCATCGCAGAGAACAGGTTTCTCCGAACGATCACCAGCCTACCTCAAAGTACCCCGTTATTGCCGCTACTGAACGACTTAGGCAAGAAAGCATTGGTTGATCTAGCTAGGTTACACCCCATTTTGTATTGGTGTAGAATCTGGTGTACACTGGAACTTGCAACTTATGCAGATGGTCTAAGGGACATAATAAAGGCAGACAACTTTAATCAAATTAGGTGGTTACGTGAGATTAGAGACTCCCTGCTTAGCATGGGTTTACCGAACCTGTGGGAGAATCCTTCTAATACCCAGTTCCCATCAAAAGCCTTGTTAAAGGAAAGATTCTGGGATTTGGTGATTCAAAATACACTCAGGAAAAGTGATAGTACCACACTAACGGGGGTCTTTTTAGTATTTAAACCTTGGCCAAGCCTAGAACATTATTGAGATGTTATATCTAAGCCCTATGACCGCAAACTTTATTTTCAATTCAGAGTGGGCTCCTTACCATTAAAGTAATTCACTGCAAAATGGGCTGCAGAAGGCGATAGCAAATGTCCCATTTGCATGGATCAAGAAGAAACTTACATGCATATAATGTTTGTCTGCCCCGCCTACATTGGCCCTCGTAAAACATGGCTTGTTCAAACCGGCAGGAATCTAGGCACTTGCCAATCTAGTGTCGCCTTGTGAATATTGCGAACTGATCCTTCGCCCTGTTATGCCATCCCAGTAGCCACGTTTTTAAGCTGGATGTGGACTGTTAGGTCACACACACTGACTGTGAACAGGTGAACCTATAATTATGGTTGTCTGTGGTTCCGAAGTTGGCTATTTAAGTTTTTGAGCTCTCGTCATTTTTAAATTCTTTTTTTTTTTAAATAATATGCGTATTACTATTTTCTCACAATCTTCGTTGTTGTCATAAGAACTTGGCCATCCAATGTTATCATGATAAATTAATCCCCCTCTATGAGTGCTTGTTTACATTTTTAATGGTTTAACATTTTAATACTTACTATTTATTATGCTTACAAATATATTTTATCTTTAGTAACAATGCTTTTATGACATGTATTGTCGAACAAAGCTTATTCTGACTGTTAATAATGCACCAATAACTCAGGACTCATAATAAAGGCTAAGCCTGCAGAACTCTATAGTTTCCCAGGTCCCTGCGTGAGTATTTAATCTAGTCCAGGTTTTATGTTGTTCTAGGACTTTTGGGGCCAAATTTACGAAATCGCGAGTTTGCAATATCCTAATGGTGAATTTTAACAATTCGCTATTAGGAAATCGCAAACTGCGATGTACAACAGTGTGTTTGAAACTTAGCGATTCGCAGCAGCTCGCAAATGGACCTGCCTTATCAATATTTATGAGGCAGGCTGCAATTTGCGACCCATTGTGAATGGCTACCTTTACAGGGATGGTGGCCTGCTTGGGTCAGCAGACCACCATGTCTGTGATTGCTTTTTAAATAAAGCAAACATTTTTTTTGTAATAAAGCCCGTTTTCCTTAAAGGAATTAAAAAAATATAAATGAGAAGATACCTTTTCATTTTTTAAGAGTAGGCAGTTGTCCGTGGGACCACTGCCTGCTCTTAAAAAATGTTGGCGCTCACATTCTCTGTTTGCGAATGGGTTACCACCAATTTGGTGGTAACTGTGAATGTTTTGCAACACATTTCTGTCCCAAAACATTCATCCATACCAGTGTTATTTGGTATTAGGCAGGGACTCTCTAAACACGCCCCTTCCTAATACCGAATCGCAAAAGCAAAATGCGATTCGGTAACAAGTTACTGAGTCGCATTTTGCCTTCTGTAAATCGCAAAATGCACTTTACCTGTGGCAAACGGCCAGTAAAATGCTTCGTACATCTGCCCCGTAGTTCTGTTTAGTCCATTACAAAATCTGGACTATAAATACGAGAGTGTCAAGAAAATCCTGAACTGGATCAGCTCTTATGTATGGCCCTGCGGAACTTAAGAGACCTGGGACTGGCTGAAAACATCACATATGACAAGAAGATACTTGTGCACAGTCAACAACTCTTTGAAATGTGCCAAACATCCTTAAAATGACTATTAAACTGCCACACCAAACTCCAGTTATCAAGCTGCTTGCATCGTAATTGGATTATAATTGTGAAATGCATGTTTTTAGCCAACAATATGCTCAGAGTTCACATAAAGCTTCCATGCAACATTCACAGTAATCTACAATACTGAATATGTGCACTTTAAGGGGCATATATACAAAGAAGTGAAGGAGTAGGCGTTAGCCGTCATGGCTTAATGCCTCACTCCGCCACTTCAGAAATGCAAGGCTGCACCATATTTACAAGGAAATGGTGCAGCCTTGCGTTTCCTCCTGCACTGGCGCTACACTTAGCAGTGTAGCGCCAACGCAGGCACACTTGCACCATAGTGCAAGGGTGTCTGCGTGCAGGGGAGGATTGTTTATGTGCAGGAAGGTCCCCCTTCCTGCACATAATAAACAATCTTGAAATGCCATTTTGTCACTTCTGTGTGTGCTGCTTAATGCAGCACACATAGAAGTCACAAAATGTCTTTTTTAAAGATTGTTTATGTGCAGGAAGGGTCACCTTCCTGTACATAAACATGCCAAAGCTTTTGCTTTTTCCATGTGTGCTGCACAAGGCAGCACACATGGAAAAGCAAAACGAGGAGAAATAAAGCAATTCTCCTCGTTTCGCCAACTTAAGACCAGGTTTTCCCTGGTCTTAATTTTGGCGCTGCCTCCTATTTACGCTGCTCTTGTATATAGGGGGCAGCGTCAAAATCAATGGGTGTTGCGGAAGAACCCCCACCGCAACACCCACTGCCCACCCCTTTCACGCTAAGCATAGCGTGAAAGAGGGCCTTATTTACAAGGCAACGTTAAGCCACGTTAAGTGAATTAACGCTGCCTTGTAAATAAAGCTAAGCCCCTATTGCCACCACAACGTCACTAAAAGTGACATTGTGGTGGCGATAGGGGCTTGTACTTATGCCCCTAAATGTCTTTCACTTATCATACATATTTGTAATCTCTCACGCACCCACTTGTGAAGGTCATTAAAGTTTATTCAGACAAATCTTATAATTAGCAGGCAGCCTAAAAAATAGATAAGTTTAGGGCTTCAGAGAGGCACTGTTGCAGGACCTGGGTTGGGGTCCATGGTGCAGCAGATCCACTGCCAGGGGCAGATTTACGAGAGAAGTGGCGGAGCGTTGCATTAGCCTCCTTGGCTTAATGCCACGCTCTGCCACTTCTGAAGCGCAGGGCTGCACCGTATTTAAAGAATACGGTGCAGCCCTGCGTTTCCCCCTGTGCTGGCGCTAATTTAGCTGCCTAGCACCAACGCAGGCACCATAGTGGGGAATGATTTTTATGTGCTGGAATCAGGAATGATTGTTTATGTGCAGGAATCACTAATGGCGCTTTGTAACTTATGTGTGTGCTGCTTAATGCATCACACATAGAAGCTGCACAACGTCATTTTTTCCAATGATTGTTTATGTGCAGGAAGGGACACCTTCCTGCACATAAACAATCAATGGTGTTTTGCTGTTTCTATGTGTGCTGCACAACGCAGCACACATAGAAACAGCAAAAACTAGGGGAAATAAAGCATTTTTCCTCGTTTCACCTGTTTAAGACCAGGTTTTCCCTGGTCTTAATTTTGGCGCTGCCTCTTGTTTCCGCCACCCTAGTAAATAGGTGGCAGCTTCAAAATCAATGAGTGTTGCGGTGGAACACCCACCGCAACATCCATTGCCCTCCCCTTTCACTATAAGTCTAGCGTGAAAGGGTGCCTTATTAACCAGGCAGCGTTAAGTGGCTTAATGCTGCCTAGTAAATAAGGGGAAGCCCCTATCGCCACCACAGCGTCTGAAAAAGTGATGTTGTGGTGGCGTTAGGGGCTTTTAAATATGCCCCCAGTGTCTAAGTCCAATACAGGGCACACAAAAAGGCACTCAGAGCCCTTCTGCCTGCCTCCGCATTTTCCATACCTTGTATTTGGATCAGAGACTCTGCGCATGACTAAACGTCCAAATGCTAGCAGAGAGAAGGTGAAATTAACTCTGCTGGTGGTCCTAAACTGCAGTCCCATGAAAATGGCTACTGACGCGGGTCTTTTGTCAGAGGGTTCAGAAGCACTTTCCCTTAATGGCCATAGTCATAAAATTCCAAATTGAAAAGAATAGAAAAATAGCCATCACCAGAGAAAGCTCATGTGCACCTGACAAACATGACCATTGAAAGCGCATAAATACAGCCCACACAATTGGTTCTGCCCTCTTCCCCTTGTCAGTTGTAACGTTGTGGACACCAGAAATCAGATATAGCCTTCAAGATGTAGCCAACCCCAGTCAAGAGGAAGAGGCACCTCACTGAGGAGCAGACAGAACTTTGTAGTAAACGTTGTAGTGGATCACTACAGGAAACTACATGGTTCACCTCCACACACCCTCTATGGAGTGATGAAGAAGGCCATCAGGCAGAAGTTCAGCGACGGAGTGAAATTATTGAGTTTGGAGGTACACTCTATGTGGGAACTAAACAGTGGTCAAGATGAAAGGAGTCAGGTGAAGGAGAGGTTCTGCAGGATGCAGGTTACCAAGGCTCTCTTCTTTATACAATCCTATGTCTGGTGCATTACAGGCGACAGCTGGAGCACCAACAGCCTCTCATGTGACAGGAGCGAAACCAGAACAGGAATATTTATACTTCTCTAGCACCGAGCCTGGTATGTCTCACTGCTATCAATCCCACAAGCACACTCTTGAGAAGTGTACATCCTTGATTGTTGTAGCTCAAATCTGCCTTATCTGTATCTTGCCTGTATACGTCAACACAATGTACTAGAATAACTACATTATAGGCAATTATAGTTCAGATATGCTCATTCACATCATGTCATTTTTTCATTTACAAGTCCTGTTTTGTCAGTTCCTCGGCTATCTCCTCTACTGCTGTTGCATTGCCTGCTACGTCATATGGACTCGAGACAGACATTGTACGGTTGGCAGAGCATGGTAAGTAAACATCCATGTCAATTTGTAATTGTCTACACATCTCTCCCTTTGCATCTGAGTTTTATTAAAATGTGATTCTATAACATAATAAGGACTTCATGTTCAGCTTGTCTCATCAACAGGTGTAACGCAGTCTCTAAAATATATACAGAGCCTCAGACTCACAAGCGGCAGAAACAAAGCTGGCAATTAGCAAGAGAAAATAACACTGATCCCAAGTTCTTCTCCATGTTGTATGACCACCCTTAGATTGTTGGAATAGAATTAGGCGCACTCACCCTGTTTCATTGAGTGACTACTGTGAAAAGAAGTGGGCTATTTGCTAATATATTAATTAAGGATTCTACACAGTGTTTTGTATACCAATGGTATATCTTATTTAACAACTTTTCTTGACAACCCAAGTTATACCTGTGCACACTAGTGGGTTACTCATACTATTCCCTTAGTTATGACTTGGAGGGCCATCAAGACCAAACTCTAACACAAAGTATGGGAGAGAAATTAAAATGTATGTATTCTATTTTTGCTATACATTGAGTCTTCCCATAGAGAGGATATGGAGGACCCTGTGGACCTAACTTTAACACAAAGTAGCACCCCTCTCGAAAGGGTCTGTAGCAGCAAGTGGAATTCAGGAGTTGTATTTAGGATTGCTTTTCCATAGGCAAGGCGTTTTTGGTTTGTTAATAAATTTGGCAACGTTTGATAAATTTTAACAAAACTTTCCCAAAAAATACAAATTGTCTTAAGCTCCTTCCTGGTAAGTTTCGAGTTGATCCGTCAAGCAGTGGCTGAGAAAAAAGGGGGGGGGGGTCCCAAAAGCAAAATTTCCCTATGCATTTTCCACAGACTTATTTAAGTAGCGCTATTGCAATAACTACTGAGTGGAATTACACCAAATTTGTCAAGAAGCTAGATCTTGGTACACAGATTGTGCCATTTGTGAGTTGGTGTAAATCCATTCAGTAGTTTTTGAATAATTAAGGGTCAGAAACAGCAGCGGCCCATGCAGGTAAGAGCGGTGGGGCTGGGTGGTGGGGGATTTCGACAGACGACGACGAGGGAAAATGAATTATTTATTTTATTTTCCCTTGTGGTTGTCTATCGAATCCCCCCCCCAACCCGGACCCACCACCCCACTGCTCTTCCTTGCATGGGCCACTGCTGGCTGCTGCAGCTGCATGGGCCGCTGCTGGCCAGAAATACTTGTATATCTGGACGATTGGGTTTGAGGGACTCTTGCTAGAATCTCTCACACCCAATTAAAAAAATAGAGCCTTTTGATTGGCCCGAGGAGCTTTTTTCCCTTGGGCCAATTCGCTCCCAATAAACGCTTTGATTGGCTGCCAGCAACATGAGAAAACAATTGCTGGCAGCCATTACAGTCCTCTGTCCTGAAGTAAAAAATAAAATAATATAATGGGACAGGGTAGGGATAATATACCCACTAGGCCCAGTAGGGGGGACCCCGAGGGACCATCCCATGCCAAAATCAAATTGGCGGGCACCACTTTCTGTTATATATATATATGTGTCAGTAGGGTCCCCCTCCCTGAGCCCATTTTGAGCCCTGGGGACCCCATCCCCATGGCCACATTTTTTAATTAAGAGGAGGGGGCAGTGGCCCCCTCCCCGAACCATTATAGGCCCAGGAGCCCATCCCCAGGGGTGTGTTGTTTTTTTAAGGGGAGAGGGCGCGCAAACACCCTCCCTGAGCCATTATAGGCACGGGGAGCCACACGCCCACCCTCCCTGAGACTTCAAAGGCTCTGTGGACCTCATCCTCTGGAGGTGTGGTTATAATTCAAAGGAAGGGGGGCTGTGTGGACCCCACTCCCTGAACCTCACCTACTGTGTCCCGGGGAGGCACCTCCCCCTTCATATGATATTATTTATTATATTTGGTCCCCGGGCCCAATGAGAATTGGGGAGGGGGCTGCATGCCCCTATCTGCTTAGATTTTGGTCCGGGGATAGAGCCCCAAGGGGCTAAGAAGGCTTGGGAGTGTCAATTATGTCATTTGAGATGTCATCAGTGAAGTCATAAATGATGTTAAAGAACATGTCAGGAGTGAGGTAATATGTGAGATCATAAGCAGTGAATGACGGGGGCGCAAGTTATAGTTAGCTCTACTAACTATAACTGGTGAATTTCTGTGGTTTTTTGAGTTCAAGACATTATTGTTGTCACTGACATATTCACCTAACTATAACTTTACTTTAACCTTTGTTTTTTTTACCTGAAGGTTTTTCTTAAACAAAAACATATTTTTATCATACCTAACTATAATGTTACTTTAGCCTTTGTTTTTTCAGTGAATATATATATTTATACATACATATGTACATGTATATTTAGAATGCGGTGCTGATGTTGGGCAACTCGGCGCTCTTAATTCTGTGGTGGTGCAAGGCTCATGAGGCAGAGCTAAGACGCTGTAACATACTACTTCAAGAAAGTGAGTCACACTCCAGATTAAGGCAAAACTTCTCCCTTTATTGCTCCCACACAACATTGGCAACTGTAAAACAGCCAACTCGTTTCTGACTTCTTGACCTTGATCACGCGTGAGTAGAAATAGATATTGAAAGTCCTCCTTCACTTTTTATTACCAATAGCAAGTTTGCCAATCAAGAGTTATGGCCCTCCGGTGGGCTCCCCTGTTGGGTTTGGGTTCTAGTGCATTCTGGTGCTATTAGTTCAAAAGCAATTTTACCTTCTAATGGCCCTCCAGTGGGCTGTACCTTTATCACGCTGTCAGCATTGTTTTTTCCAAATCTGTTTTATGTTTTTGCTCAGAGTTCATCCGAACCATTTTCAAAGCTAACCGGACCCCCATGTCCACATTCACAGCAGCGGCAGACAGCGGCCAAATGAAATGTGTTTAGAATGCGGTCCTGATATCGGGTAACTTGGTGCTCTTTATTCTGTGGTGGTGCAAGGCTCATTCGGCAGAACTAAGCCGCTGTAACATACTCCTTTCTTGATATATATATATATATACAAATTCACTGAAAAAACCATAGGTTTTAGGGACAGTTATAGTTAGTTGGACATTGCACTCGTACAAAACCCGTGAAATTCCCCCGTTATAGTTAGTTCAGGTAACTATAACTCGCGCCCCCGCAATGCACTGCTGATGACGTCACATATTACATCACTCATGACATGGTCAGTGACATCACTGATGACATCTCAAATGACATCACTGATGACATCCCCCGACTTAAAACGCGCCACGGGGCGCGTTTGCACAGTGGTGAAGGGAGGGGGCGGGGCCTGAGGTGACATGTGTGCAAACAGGCCCCGTGGCGCGTTTTAAGTTGGGGGATTAAGTCCCCTTGAATCATGAGGGTCCCTAGGGGCCAACTAGCCCACCAGGAATCTCCAGTATGCGCCAGGGGGCTGCGTTGCAGAGACGTGTAGAGAGGCCACACCCCTTTTTACACCTCTCTGCAACGCAGCTCTGTGGCGCTTTCTGGATGTACCTGTTGGGCTAGTTGGCCCCCAGGGACCCTCAGGATTGAAGGGGATTTAATTCCCCATCTTAAAACGCGCCACGGGGCCTGTTTGCACACATGTCACCTCAGGCCCCGCCCCTCCCTTCACCACTGTGCAAACGCGCCCCGTGGCGCGTTTTAAGTCGGGGATTAACTCCCTTGAATCCTGAGGGTCCCTGGGGTGCAACTAGCCCACCAGCTACCTCCATTAAGCGCCACAGAGCTGCGTTGCAGAGAGGTGTAAAAGGGGCGTGGCCTCTGTACACCTCTCTGCAAGGCAGCCCCTGGCGCATACTGGAGGTTCCTGGTGGGCTAGTTGGCCCCCAGGGACCCCAGTATTCAAGGGGAATTACTTCCCCTTCTTAAAACGCGCCAGGGGGCGCGTTTGCAGAGTACTGCAGGGAGGGGGCAGGGCCTCCGGCACGATGCCGTTTTTTTTTTTTTATATGGGAGGGGGCTGCATGGCCCCCTTCCCTCAGCCACTTTGGCCCCGGGGACCCCATCCCCCGGGGCCTGAGCATTTTTTTTGTTTTATTTAAAAAAAAAAACGGGAAGGGGGCCGCGTGGCCCCCTTCCCTGGGCCTCTATTGGCCCCGGGGACCCCATCCCCCGGGCATGCCCTGTTTTTTAAATAAAAAATATGGAGGGGGGCTGCGTGGCCCCCCTCCTCAGGCCATTTAAGGCCCCGGGGCCAACCTTGCCCTTACTTTTTTAATTTTTTTAAAAAAAATTTAATTTGGGGAGGGGGGCTGCGTGGCCCCCCTCCCGGGCCACTTATGGCCCCGGGGACCCCATCCCCCGGGGCTGGCTCTCTCCATTGGGGACTGTGGGGGTCCCCAATCCCCCACAGTCCCACCGGCTCCCGCGTCCTATGGGAGCCGGCATTGCTTTTCCACATGGGGAGCAGCTAAGATGCTGCTCCCCATGTGGAAAAGCAATTGGTTTGCATTTTGAAAGAGAGAGCAGGTTTCCTGCTCTCTTTCAAAATGCAAACCAAGTTTGCTATGACAGGACGGGAGCCGCGAGGCTCCCGTTCTGTCATAGCAAACAGCAGTGTCCCGGGGGTAGGCACCCCGGGACACTGCAGGAGCCGGCCCTGGGGGTGGCGGTCCCCAGGGCCATCAAGGGCTCCAGGAGGGGGCCGCGTGGCCCCCCTCCCTACATTTTGAAAGCCCCGAGGAGGTGGTGGTCCCCGGGGCTTGGGGGTCCAAAACGGACCCCCATTTTCAATTTTCTTAGTGCCCCGGGAGGTGGTGGTCTCCGGGCGTGTGGAAGGGGCTGGAGCCCCCACACAGGTTTTAAAACAAAAAAAAAAAGCCCCGGGGAGGTGTCTCAGAGCCCTCCCGCACCATTTATGATAAAGCCCCGGGGGGGTGGTGGTCCCCGGGGCTTGGGGGGCCCTTAGAGGCCCCCCATACATAAAATAAACACCCCCCCAGCATGCCCCTGGGACTTGGCCCACCCGGGGACAAATTAAAATGCTTTTTTTTGCCCAGGGGGTCCTTGTGGGACCCCCTGAGCAGACCTAGGGGGTCAGGGTGTTTCTACCCTGCCCCCTTTGTGCGTTTTGCACACTTTTTTTACTGCTTTCTTGTTTCTCGGTTCTACCGAGGAACAAGATGGCTGCCAACACTTCCTGGTTTGGAGTGTTGACAGCCAATTAGCAGACAGCTCGTGATCGGGAGGGTGCGCGAATCTGACGCGGCCATAGATATATATGTACTTTTACTTTTGATTTTCTCAGCAACTACTGAACGGATTTACACCATTTAACAAAAGGGTTCTTTCTGAACCAAGAACTACCTCTTTGCCAAATTTGGTGTAATTCCGTTCAGCAGTTCGGGCTGTAGCCGTGTCTAAAGTTTCCTATGGGAAATTGATTTTTGACTCTTATTTTTTTAATTTCTCCGCAACTACTGAACGGATTTACACCATTTAACAAAAGGGTTCTTTCTGAACCAAGAACTACCTCTTTGCCAAATTTGGTGTAATTCCGTTCAGCAGTTCGGGCTGTAGCCGTGTCTAAAGTTTCCTACGGGAAAATGAATGGGGAAAACACGTTTTGGGACCCCCTTTTTCTCGGCCCCCGCTTGACGAATCACCCTGAGACTTTCAGGGTAGGAGCGGACCGGAGCGGGCCATGAAGTTTGAAAATTTCGCGAAGATTCGTCAACCGACGCAAGAGTTATTTCAAATAGAATGTCGTGGATTTCCTATGGAAAATAGGTCCTAACTATAACTATCTACTGGCGACCGCCAGTAGATAATATATATATATATATATATATATATATATATATATATATATATATATATATATATATATATATATGTAGTTATAGTTAGGACCTCGTTTCTATTCAAAAAGCGTTTTTTCCTTTGCCAATATCCTTGGCGGGTTTGATGAATCTTCGCGAAATTTTCAAAACTAATGGTTTGCTCAGGTCAGCTCCTGTCTTGAAAGTTTCGGGGTGATTCATCAAGCGGGGGCCGAGAAAAAAGGGGGGTCCCAAAACGCATTTTCTCCATGTTAATTTCTATAGGAAACTTTAGACAAAGCTACAGCCTGAACTGCTGAACGGAATTACACCAAATTTGGCAAAAAGGTAGGTCTTGGTTCAGAAAGCGACCTTTTTTTAAATGGTGTAAATCCGTTCAGTAGTTCCTGAGAAATTTAAAAAAAAAAATTATCGATATCTGGTGACCGCAGTGGATCTGCGAACCCTCCCGATCACGAGCTTCATTTTGATTGGCTGTCAACACTCCAAACCAAGAAGTGTTGGCAGCCATCTTGTGACTCGGTAAAACCGAGTCACAAGAAAAAAGGAAAGAAAATGGTTTAAAAAAAAGAAAAGGGGACAGGGTAGAAACACCCTGACCCCCTAGGCCTGGTCAGGGGGTCCCTGCCCCATGGGCAAAAAAAGCATTTTTTTTTTTGTGGGATTCGCGTACCGTATGCGAATCCCGCCGAAAATGTTTTAAAAAACGAAGCGCGGTGTCCCACGCTTCATTTTAATAAGCCCCTGGGTGGGCCAGGTCCCGGGGGCAATGTATTAATATTTGCGGGGGCCGCGTGGGTCCCCGCAGACCTGGGGACGGCCACCTCCCCGGGGCTTAAATGAAAAACAATAGCGTGGGGGGGCTCCTGCCCCCCACGCTGCCCCGGGGACCACCACCTCCCTGGTGCATTTTTAAATTTTGGGTAGGGGGACTCGTGGGCCCCCAAGCCCCGGGGACCGCCACCTCCCCGGGGCTTTGATGTTTAAATGCATGGGGATCGCGCCCCACCCCCAGCCCGGGGACGGCCACCTCCTCGGGGCACATAAATTAAAAGTAAGTGTGGGGGGGCTCCTGCCCCCCACACTTCCCCGGGGACCACCACCTCCCCGGGGCATACAGAAATAGAATATGGGGTCCGTTGCGGACCCCTGGCCCCGGGGACCACCACCTCCCTGGAGCTATGTAAATGTTGGGAGGGGGGCCGTGTGGCCCCCCTCCTGGAGCCCTCAGGGCCTGCTCCAGCAATGTCCCAGGGTGCCTACCCCCGGGACATTGCAGTTTGCTATGACAGGGCAGGAGCACGGCTTCCGCCCTGTCATAGCAAACTCTGCTTCGCTTCATGGAAGTGAGAGCAGAAAAACTGCTCTCGCTTCCATGAAGCGAAGCAATTTGCTTTTGGGCAAAGGGAGCTGCATATTAGCAGCTCCCTTTGCCCAAAAGCAATGCCGGCTCCCGCAGGAGGCGGGGAGCCGGCAGGGTCCGCGGAGGCCTTGGGGCTCCCCCTGCGGTCTCCAACGAGAGGGCTAGGCCTGGGGATGGGGTCCCCAGGGCCAAAAATGGATCGGGAGGGGGCCCACTCGGCCTCCTCCCTTTTTTAAATAAAAAATGTCCTGGCCCCAGGGGATGTGGTCCCCAGGGCCGAAAATGGCCCAGGTAGGGGGGCCACAAAGGCCCCCCTACCCTTCTTAAAAATATAAAAAAACAGAGGATGTGGCCATGCCCCAGGGGATGGGGTCCCCGGGTCAAGATGGGCCTAAGGAGGGGGCCGCGCAACTCCCCTCCAAAAATAAAAACTAAAATATGTAAAAAATGGCCATCCCTCGGGGATGGGGTCCCTGGGCCAAAATCGGCCTCGGGATTGGGGCCGCACTGCCCCCTTCCCGTTTTTTTTATAAATCAATATATAAAAAAATGACTCAGGCCCTGGGGGATGGGGTCCCCAGGGCCCAAAAAAAAATGAAGAGAAGGGGGGCCACACAGCCCCCTTCTAAATATATAAACAGGAAAGAGAAGCCAGCATCTCGCCCGAGGCCCCGCCCCCTCCTTGCACCACTATGCAAACGTGCCTCCTGGCGCGTTCTGGGTTGGGGTATTAAGTACCCTTGAATCCTAAGGGTCCCTGGGGGCCAACTAGCCCACCAGGTACCTTCAGTAAGCCCCACACAGTGGGATTGCTGAGAGGTGGTCTGAGGCCACGCCCCTTTTTACACCACTCTGCAAATGCACCTCTTGCCGCATTGCTGGTGGGGCGATAAGGTCCTCTTGTGTCCCGAGGACCTCAGGACTAAAGTGGACTACATCCCCCGAGCAGCAGTGCACCAGGAGGTGCGTTTGCAGAGTGGTGTAAAAAGGGTGCGTGGTCTCGGACCACTCTCAGCAATCCAGCTGTGTGGGGCTTACTAGAGATAACAGGAGGGCTAGTTGGCCCCCAGGGACCCTCAGGATGCAAGGGGACTTCATCCCCCAACCAAGAGCGCACCAGGAGGCGCGTATGCAGAGTGGTGGAGAAAGGGGGTGTGGCCTGTGTCCACGTCTGAGCAATCCCCCTATCTGGGGCTTACTGGAGGTATCAGGTAGGCTAGTTGGCCCCTAAGGACCCCCAGCAGCGAAGGGGACTTCACTCCCTATCCAAGAGCACGCCAGGGTGCTCGTTTGCAGACTGGTGGGCAAAGGAGGCATGGCCTGCTTTGAGAACTTACCAATGCTGCTCTGTGGGACTTACTGGAGGTAATAGGAGGGGTAGTTGGCCCCCAAGGACATCCTTGGGGGCCAACTACCCCTCCTGTTACCTCCAGTAATTCCCACACAGTGGTATTGCTAAGAGGTCTTCAGAGGCCACGCCCCCTTTCTCCACTACTCTGCAAACGCAGCTCCTGGCACACTACGGGTTGGGAGATGAAGTCCACTTTACTCCTGAGGGACTTTGGGGGCCAAGAAGCCCTCCTGGTATCTCCTGTACCTCCGGGTCGGACTGACGGTTCAGGGATCCCTGCCCGAGGACTATTTATTGCTCGCAGCTGCCCCTTCCGTCTTGCCGGACGGTGCCTCGCCCAGCGGTCATTCCGACTGGAGTCCTGAATGGAAAAAACCTTAGATCTGACCGTTTGGTCTGAAGAGTCGGCAGTGGAGAATCGGTTCATTTGTGCTACTCATATTAGGTGAGTTTTGTTTTTGTTCTTTGTGGATATGGTACCATTGTGGTTTGAGTTTGGTACGGTCTGAGGACCGTTTTTGATAAAAGCATTTGCAACTGCTTTGCCAGGTATAAATAACAAATTTGTTTTCTTTTCTTTGAAAATGCCTGGAATTAGTAGGTTTCTCTCTTTGTGTTGTCATTGTTGTTCTGCAGATGCTCGATTAGAAGAAGCCCAGCCGGCGCCTCCAGAAGGCACCCCTAATTTTGATATGTATGTGAAGCATGGTCTTGGCCCTATTATGTTTAGTACATTATGGCACAAATATACGAGGGACAATGCCAAGTTACAGTGGCCGATGATGGGCACTTTTGATGAACAAAAGATTGGGTTTTTACAGGAACAGTTATTTTAAAGACGAAGTAGGCAGTCTATGTTTGATTCCCTCAGAACGTGGCAGAAAGTAGCTAGGCAGAGACGATTGAAGATGGAAAAAGATGCACGGAAAGGGAAGGCGCAAACACTGACCCAGAAAGCTGTAGCATATGTAGGCTGTCTGGTTTTAGGTTTAAACCTATAATAACTGATAAAACCCCACCAAAAGGGAAATAGCCCTCACCAGTGTAAATATATAAACACTGAAAAAACACCTGCACAACCACAAACTAAATGTCATTCAAAGAAAGGAAAAGGAGAGTGAAAGAGTCATTTTTTTTCTTCCTGAAGGGCCCAATACAATGTAACTTTGTTATACAAGGTAGCAGCAAGAAAGACTGGGCTAACATTATTCTGCTTGAGTTTTGTTGTTTAGGGATGTCACTAAAATATTGTTTCTTCTTCCTTTTGATTTTTTTCAGTTTTGTCTTCTTTGGTCTAAAGTTGCAGGGTTTAGAAGCATATTTTAGGTCTTGTTTAATTATTTTATAAGAATCTTTCCCAATATGTGCCATCACATTTACCCACAGAGAATGGGTAAAAACCCTTGATACATCAACCCCCAGTTTCTAGTGAGTCAGTATTGATAGTAGGTGAATTGCCAACAACTCAGGCTTTAAACATTCAATGCAAGGTATAGTGACAAGTATATGTGAAAAGAGTGCTATCACCAAGCATCTGGGATAGTGGTGAAAACATGACACCAGACTTTTGGAAAACATGGAACGCAGTGTCACTTGAAATGCTGCTGCAAAAAGGTTCTTTCCAAGTACAACAAAGATTAAAGTGAGATTGTTTGTATTTGCAGTGATTCAGCTACGTATATGAAAAAGTTGTTTGATGACCTGTCAAAACCGATACCTGAGCTGAAGTTCTTCCCTGTAAGAGATCCTTGCCACTTGTTAGATGGTATGCTGAAAGCATCCTTACAATCTTCAGAGTTAATGAAGAATGCTTTTGACTTTTTAGTCCATTTTGATGCACTGTTTTGTTATGCGTGGGAACTAAAACGCAAATATTTCTCATTTTGTGCTTTGTGTGGCATCAAAGAAAGAGTCATCCCAACTGTGTCACTTACACTTAGCTGATGGTTCTCAGTCCAAGGGAAGGGGTTGTGAATGCTATATTATTAATGTGGCAACCGTTTACAGAATGTTTGCTGAGTGATGATGCCAAAGGCAAGAAATGTGAGGATCTTAGGTCACATATTGATAGTGATGTGAAAAGAAAAGAAAACTCTACTGCATTCTTAGATTTTTACAGGAAAACATGACTGCTGTAGTGGACATAATGAGAAAATTAGAGTCTGAAAACACTCTGGTCTGCCAAGTGTTCAGCATAATTAGTGTAGGTATGAAACATCTCCTTGAGAGTAGGCTGGGCGACACCTTTAGTGAATTTGGCCCTGCAAAATGTTCCATGTTAGAGTGCTTGCCACTTGGTAAGCAATGCAATGTTGAAGAGCAATTCAGGAGCTTTTATTTTACAATGTATGAGAAATGGCTTGCAATGATGCATAGAAATGTCCCTTCAACAACCATGGCATAAAGTCAATAAAACCTCACTGTGGTACTCTGTACAAGTTCTAGATCCCTTCCGTAAAGGGAATCTTCTCCGTAGTTTTAAACTGCTTCATTTTTGACCGCTTCAATAACTCTGAGGGCATAAGCGCTCAGTTTAACGCAAATGTTGCAGAACCTGCCCAGAAAATCGCAATCTTCAAGTGCACCAGTATTGGCATGGAAAGCTATGTCAGTGGACAGAGTTAACAAATTGTGTACTGGCTGTTTTGACGTTGCCCGTCTCAAGTGCCAATGTTGAGAGGGCCTTTTCACAGAAAAAAGTTTACTTGAGAAGGAAAGAGTGAGCGCACATGACCAAAGACTCACTGAAGAAGTATTGTATGGTGTACTACAATAAGTTTGATTTGCAAAAATGTATTTGTACCTCGTATACACTGTACATACACTGTCTATATACCATGCACTATCAGTGCAGAAAGCAAGCAATAATAAAAGCAAAACTTTCCATAAACACCGGAAAAACACTGTTTCTGTTGTTTTTAATGGCGTGAAAATGTGTAACCACTGATAACCACTGTTTTTGAAGGTATTGAAATCACTTGAAAACACTGAAAAAACCCCACCAGAATTTACCAAAAATAGAAACTGAAAACAGGAAAGCCTAAGCATATGATAGAGAAAAGCAAGAGGCAGGAGTTGAATGTGAGGATTTGAGGTTTCGATTAAAGATTGATAAATCTAATTTGGCCCAAGAGGAAAATGATACTTTTGTGGAGGAATTTTTAGACACTCGACCCCTGCCCCCATATGCCCCGCAGAGGATATATCCCATTGTTCCTCCGTTATCACAGCAGCCTGTTACCACCGCTCCAACTGTTCCTGTGTCTACTGCTGTCGTTTCGACAGCTTTGGCTACGGCACCCCCTGTTCCCTCTTTGTCTTCGCCATCTGTGGCAACTGAAACTGTTAGTACACCTACTGTATCGACTCCTATACCTCCTGCTCTCTCGCCTCTGGCGCAACTGCCAGCGACGATTGTACCTGTTACTCCTGTTGCTTCTCCTTCTATGGTACTTCATCCCCCGACATTTTTGAGTGTTAAGACGTCAGTACGCGGATTGGAGGATAGAGATTGGATGAAATTTAAGGAGTGAATGGGCCCATTAGTGAGATATGGGGTGGGGGATGAGGAGAAGAAGGTAGTAGCTGATCAGGCTGCGCAGTGGGGTCGTAATCCCATTTATAGTGTGGAGGATGTTTGGCAGTTATGCGAGATTTTGAGCCCTTTGTACAGCAGCATGCTCTTAAGCATATGTCCGCTACGTTGATTAGTCTTTGGCAGCAACACTTTGGGAATGATGCACCACAAATTCTATTTGATATTAGAGATCGTGTGTATGCTAGCGGTTTGGAGCCTGGCCAAGGTTTCGGCAATGTTATAACGTTAATTGCTTATAGGGGTAGGTTGCATGAGAAGAGTCCTACCGTGGTGTCTCAGTTTCCGATGCGAGAGGTTCATCCTATATATCACCCAGAAATACCAGAGTTAACGAATCAGCATGGTGCTGTCACCAGACCGCGTGTGGTGGCCCGTTTTCAAGAACAGTGGGTTTATACTCCGTGGAAAAGAAGTGAGGTTTTATCCCTTAAGTCTCATTTGTATGATCCTAGGAAAAATCCTACTGCTTATTATAAAGAACTGCCGGAAGCTGCCTCTTCAACTGTAATGACCCCTGCTGATATTGAAATGTTTTTGGCCTACTTGTTCCGGTTGACATTTGGAGACAGGTTCATACTCAAGGTCATGTAGCCGAGTTGGGGGGCATCTGGGAGGTGATTAAGGGATGGGATCAGGAACGGAAGCCAGGTGATAAGCCCAGAGCCCAGATACTTGCTCTACCCGGTCGTAATATCACCTATATGCATTCTCTTATTCCGCCAAAGAAAGTAAGTTGGGACAAGTTGACGGCTTGTCGACAGAAGAAGGATGAAAGTGTGTCTGATTTCTCTACCCGGTTTGAAGATACGTTTTGGGATTATAGTGGGCAGGATATGTCTATTGAGGGAGGAGTTTGGTTGTTTGTTGACAGGTTTGTTTCTAATTTGCTTCCTGAAATTGCTACTCATTTACAGGCATCTGAGAGCACTTGGTCCCCTTCTGTTATTTTGAATATGGCTCAATATTATGAACATCGTGACCAAGAGGAGAAAGAGAAGACTGATAAACAACATAAGGATTTAAAGACGAAGATGCTGTTGCAGCAAGCGTTTAGAGGGAATGGTAGAGGACGTGGTGGTCCTGCCAGACAGCTTCCATGCACTAGTAGGCAGCTGATCACGACACCCTTGGGGCCAAATCAGTGTGCATATTGTAAGGAGGAGGATCATTGGCATAGCAAGTGTCCTGTGCTTTTGCAAAAGGAGGCGGTTCCTAAAGGGCGAGGTCCTCGTGGACGAGGTCATGGGACTGAAAGAGCTCAGAGTGCTGCGGTCTCACAGGGTCGGTCTGATACCAATTATTTTGATGACCCTCACAATAGGCAGTATTACCATGATGATTATGATATGGACGAGGCAACAGGGATGTCTTACAGCTAGGACTGCCAGGGACAGAGTGAGGGACCAGTTCCGATACCTGTAGATCAGCGTGGTCCTTATGTCACTGCGGAGTTGCAAGGTTCGACTAAGGAATTTTTGGTGGACACAGGTGCAACAAAGAGTTCTGTTTCTCGGCATATGGCCGCTGGGGCGGCCCTGTCTGGCCATAATAATGTTTCGGTAGGTTGTAAGCCCCATTTCACGACCCCTAGCATTGACTGTTGGTCCTTTTACTGTGGATTCCCCGTTTTTGTTGACGACTAATTGTGGTGAAAATTTGATGGGTTCGGACTGATTGAAGAAATTGCATGCTACTATTTATTGTTTCCCGGAAGGTGTTTATATGACGATGGGCCCAAATGTGAGTACCAAACAGAGCCTGTCTCACCCTCTTCCCGTTGAATTTGCTAATTTACCATCCACTCTATGGGCGACAGGTGATACAGATGTGGGACTATTGCATATACCACCAGTTTCGATACAGGTCAAAGACAATGCTATTTTGCCTCGCATTCCTCAGTATAAGATACCTCAGGCGGGAGAACGAGCTCTTCTCCAGATTATTCAGGATTTGATACAAAAGGGAGAGGTTGAGGAGACATCTGCTAATATTTGTAATAGTCCTATTCTTCCGATTCTTAAAAGGACACCCTCAGGGTCCCCTGATGATCATGAGGATGTTTGCCGTTTTGTGATTGATTTGCGTGAGGTTAATAAAATTGTGGTTCCTCAGTTTCCGGTGGTTCCTGATATCACCACGCTTTTGACAATGATTCCTTGTACTGCTACCTTCTTTTCTGTTATTGATTTGAAAAATGCATTCTTTAGTATTCCTATTCATCCTGATAGCAGAGATATTTGTTTGGATTCACACTAGCTGGTAGAAGTTTTAGATTCTGTCGAGCTCCTCAAGGCTATACAGAGGGTCCAAGTATTTATAGTCAAGCTTTAAAGAGTCAGTTGGATTCCCTTTCGCTTCCCTCAGGAAACGTATTGGTGCAATATGTTGATGACCTCCTCATTGCTTCTGACACAGAACAGGGTTGTAGAGATAGTACAGTTAAATTGTTGCTGCATTTAGCTCATCATGGACATAAAGTTTCTCTTTATAAATTTCAGTATTGTCAACAGGAGGTCCCCTATTTAGGTCACCTACTGTCGAAGGAGGGTAGGAGGTTGACCCCTGAGCGTATCAGTACCGTTATTAAAATGCCTATTCCACAAACTCAGAAAGATGTGCGTGCTTTTATAGGTATCACTTCCTACTGTCGCCAGTGGATACCTACCTACTCCTTACTAATCAAACCCTTGCTTGCATTAACAACTAAAGAAGTGCATGAGCCCTCGCCTTGGACGCCTGAATGTCAACAGTCTTTTGAGCAATTGAAAGCTGCGCTTTGTTCGGCTCCCGTGCTTGGCACACCTAACTACGGTAAGCCATTTGTGTTATACGTCCATGAGATGGCTGGTTGTGCGCTTTCAGTCCTAAATCAAAAATTTGGGGATAAGCAATGGCCGTGTGCTTATTTCTCCGCTGTGCTCGATCCTGTTGCGAGAACCCTCCCGAGTTGTCTAAGAGTGGTCGCAGCTGTGGCCACTTCAATTAGACAATCGGCTGGACTCGTACTTGATACTGACCTCACAGTTATGGTACCCCATGCTGTGGATACACTTTTGAATAAGACGAAGACACAGCACCTCACCAGTGCACGTCTTACTGGCTATGAATTGACATTGTTTGCTAAACACATCACGATCAAAAGATGTGCCACTCTGAATCCAGCCCCGCCCTTCCGAGAATGATGAAGTTGACAAACATGATTGCATTTTCCGAACGGAAGAAGAGACAAAAGGACGGGAAGACCTGACTGACGTTCCCTTATCTGACCCACAAGGGGAACTGTATGTCGATGGCTCTTGCTTTAAATGACCAGATGGCACCACCACTGCAGCTTATGCTATTACCACACTGCACATGGTGGTAGAGACATCATGGGTCCCTTATCAGTTGGCTCGAGCTGCTGAGTTAGCTGCCCTTATTTGAGCTTGTGAATTAATTGAGGAACTGGTTGTCAATATTTATACTGACAGCCAGTATGCCTTTGGGGTTGCGACTCTGGTCGGAGAGAGGATTCCTTACTTCGCAAGGCACCAAAATTCAACATGGGCACCTCATATTGAGGCTTTTGCCTGCTTTGACACTCCCCAAGAACTTGGCAATAGTAAAGTGTAGCGCCCACCGGAAGGTCACTGATGATATAGGTAGAGGAAATGCTTTTGCAGGTCAGACAGCTAAGGAAACGGCCCGGACAAAAATGAAAAGAATGTTTGTAGCAGGTCCAGCTAGGTGGGTCCCTGAGGTTGTCATGTTTGAAGATCCCTTTGAAAATGTAAAAGAGATACAAAGTGAAGCCACAACAGAAGAATTAGCTGTGTGGCAGGAAAGTAAAGCACAGTTGAATGACAAAGGATTTTGGACTGATAAATCAGGGAGGCAGAGATGGATGTTGCCAGATGCATATGTTCTACCTGTGGTTACTATGGCCCACGGTCCAGCTCATATTAGTGCTAAAGGCATCTGTAAATTGTTAGATCCTGTATGGCAGAATGACAATATCTCTAAGACAGCTGCACACTTAGTGAAGTACTGCATGGTATGCATGATGCATAATCCTGGGAAGGGTACCCCTACACCGCCTGGTAATTTCACACCACCCACCTTCCCTTTTGAAGTCCTTCAAATGCACTACATTGAGTTAGAGAGATGTAATAATTTGAAGTATGTTCTAGTGGTTGTATGTGCATTCAGCAAATGGGTTGAAGCTTACTCCACTAAAGACAATACAGCCATTACGACTGCAAAGGTACTCCTGAAGGAGTTCTTTCCTCGTTTTGGCTTGCCCCGAGTGATCTAGAGTGACAATGGAAGTCATTTTAATGCAAAAGTGATTCAATTGATTTGTGAGGGTCTTCATGTTAAGCAAAAATTCCATGCTGCCAATCATCCTCAGTCAGTGGGTTTGGTTGAGAAGTACACTGGTACTCTCAAACTGAAATTGGCAAAGATGCAGGAGACGACTGGGTTGAAGTAGCCAGATGCTTTGCCGTTGGCTCTTTTGTCAACAAGAACGACAGCACATTCTAGAACAGGATTGTCACCGTACGAGGTTGTGTTTGGGCACCCTGCAAATGTCTGGGGCGTCCCGCGCCCTCGTCAGTTTTCTGAAATTGAGTACCCTATGTTACTTGATTATCTTGGTCAGTTAACAGAAAGTTTGCGTTCTATTCACCAACAGGTTCCGGAGTCCCTGCCTTCTATACCAGAGGGACCCGGCCACAACATGCAGCCAGGAGATTTTGTTCTTCTCCGGAATTTTCAGTGAAAGAAAAGTTTGGAGCCGGAGTGGAAGGGGCCTGAACAGGTCCTATTGGTGATGCGCACCGCTGTGAAAGTTGCTGGCCGTAAGAACTGGGTTCATGCGACCCACTGTCGTAGGGTTCCTTTGCCCTTACCCTATGACCAGTGGGTCAAGGACGGCATTGGTGACTCCGAGTGCGAACAGATGCCTCGGTTTGTCCCATTCAGTGATGCCCAACTGATGTGGATGCAGACGGATAAGGAAAATTACAACGTGTTGAATGTGGCTGTTCCTCCGGAAATACGAGCTATCCAAGAGCCGTTGTTCACTGATCCTACAGTGCCCGGGGCTACCAAGTACAATTTGCGCCCTCGGCTGAGGGAAATTGCATCTAAGGAGAAAAAGATAAGGGATGGACTGTGTATGATAGGCTGTACTGAGTTATAGTACCAAAAGAGATTTATTGAGCTTGGTGAAGTATTTCTGCTTACTTTAGTTCAGTTGTTTGAACATTAGATAGGGAAGCCCAAGTATACCGTGGAGGTATACCATCGTGATCGACGTGGGATACGAGCTTAGGACAGAGCAAGCTCCACTGCCGGTGCTCAAGAGCACCAACGTAAAATGGCCGACGGGACAGGAGCCCCTGAGTGAGCTCCTGAGAGCCTGGATTACCATTCGTGGAAATCCGGCACTTTTGCCCCGCTCACCGATCCATAAAGCCACCAGCACAGATGCCAGTGAAGTGACTGACTTACCAGCTTGAGATCACCCCGGAGCGCTTCCTGCCAACGCAGCTACAGAAGAATCCAGGGGGATTGTCCTCTGCCGCGAAGAGTCTGCGGAGGTGCCCACAATCTCCTGTCCGAAGACTGAGGCAAGGCTGCTGATCTCCCTTGCGTCACCTCCGGTGAGGGTGAGTCCAGAGCTCCACTGCCCCCGGGTTACGGGTGGCTCCGCTGCCCTGGCGCCTACCGGTTCGAGGTGGTCGGGGCCTGTGATTGAGGCGGCGACGGCTCTGCTCCGAGTCCACTCTCAGCAGCAGACTGGTGCGATCCTGCCACAAAACCTTCGTCTCAGACGGAGCAGGCTCCATGCTAGCGGACCCCACGAGCCCCCGCCCGTGACTGTTCTCTCTCAGTTTCCTTTACTCCCCTCTCAAACCCGGAGCCTGTCAATGGACTGTGTCTAGCGACCCCCAAGCCTCCGCCCGTGACTGTTTCTGCTTCCTTTCTCTGTTCTGCTCCTTATTTTCACCGGTCCTGGTGCCCTTCGATGAGGGGCGGTTTTTGAGGATGGAATAGTACAAGACGGCTCGGTGCCTGGGGTGAATACAGGAACCCATTTTGGGATTTTTGAGCCTCCATGTTGAAGACTCTATCCTCTCCTCTTCCCCAGTGTAACTAGAAACAGAAAGAGGACCATACTTCAGTGCACCGGAAGGAAGAAAATAAACATAGAAAGAGGACTACCTTAGCCCCTCTATTGAGACTCTAAAAGAAGAACACCCCTTGCCCTCCTGAGCTTCAGCCCCCTCCTACAGAGACCAGTTGACACGGAAACAGAAAGAGGACTACCTAAGCCCACAGAGCGCCCATCTTGGAACAAGAAACCTCCTTTCCAGTGTGTCTACCCTTCTTAGTCACCCATCCATTGCACTAAATTCTGTGAACCTAAATATTAGCCACCCCCATTAGCTGCCGCAATAAAAAAAATAAAAATATATATACATATAAATAAATAAATTTACGCGCATTTATTCAGACACATGTCCTGTAATCAAGAGTAACCAAAGGGTCCTCTGATTTCTGTAATTTCCCTCCACTCCAATCACCACGGGCCCACATTTTGGGGGACTAAATGTACGAAACAGCATCCATCCCACTTTTATTTATCCCACCAGTCCAAATCACCATGCCTGCCTCCACAGTACCCCACTTTCCTATGTCACACCACTTGAAACCACTTGGCCCGAGCTCCTTCTACATCTCCTACCCCCAAACCTTTCACTTACCGCTTCAAAAAAACTCCTTCACAATCTGATCAAACAACATCATTAAACACTTATAACAGATCTTTATTACAACCCTTCCAACGGTCAGGAGAAAACCGATCTCATCTTCTATACCACCTGACCTACGAAATGGAACACTACCCTCACAAACTACCTACGTATCAGCAAAACATATCTCACGGCCAGATACTGACGATATCTCAATCCCCCATGTTCAAAGGCAAGGCCACCCTTACTATCTACAGAAACCGAATCATACTGATTCAAGCCACAGATGCCAACCTAAGCTCCTTTGAATCCATACTCCCCACACGCTGCAAGGCTCTCTCCCTCATATGCTGCCCCCCCTAAACACAATCCCCCACACAGAAGCCATCCAGCAAGAGAAAATCCACACAAGCCTCCCTCAAGTTTTCAACCCTACCTTCATCACGACCACGGTTTCCGATCACACCCCCTCCCACTCTAAGCTGGACACAAACATCCCACCCACCCAGATCAGAAACCCTCACTCCCAGAACACTGACCGCACAATTAGAACTATCAGACCAGATCCGAACACCAACGTCAGTCCACCCACTCAACTCAGCTATTCTCCCAATACCCCGCCCCGCAACCAAACTCCCCCCTCCTTTTATCCACCCTTGTCACTAGAGAAACCGATAAAACAGCACCCACACACAAAAAGCACAATGTATCCTCTACCCCCTCCAAACCGCGGACTGACTCAGTGCCATGCCCACTAAAAGTGCCCTCTAAAACAGCCCTAACAGAGAAAGTACGCGCACACCCCTGCTCATCAACTCTCTGACCTGCTCCCCGTGTATCTTGAACACTTCACACCCAACAAATCGCAGCCACACACCTCCGTTCCCACCTCCTCTAACCAAATACCCGTACCAGACCTAAAGAAAAGACTAAGTCTTATGGAAAGTCAGCTCGATAAAGTGATACTAGGTATCAATAAAATCCTAATGACCCTCAAAACCTTCCCCGACTATGCCCACTGCTCACTCCTCTCCCCTCTGGCAATACTAGACCCCCACTTCAACCTTCAAAAACTCAGCCCAATAGCTGGATTACTACTCCTTTAAACAACCGAGCTCACAGACCGATTCGATCTAATTCTAGGATGTCACACAGCGAAGCGATAGAGCTGGCCAAAACGTATCCCTTGACGCCAACCAGGAAAAAATAACCCACCTCCAAGATCCAGGTGATCACTGGTATCGGGAGAAACCTTATGCCACCCAGGAAAACTGCCAGACCGCCAGCACACCTCTCGGGTATCCCCAGGGCACCCACCTCTCAGAAACACAACAGCAACTCTAGTAATACCAACTGCCTACTTATAAACTGTAGATCTGCCTCCAAGCATGCAACTGAACTGGCGGAAGCCATCCTTAACTATGACATCGATATTGCATTCATCACAGAAACTTGGCTTAATGAATCATCCTACCCGATCCTCCACCTACTAGTTCCTCCTGGGTTCTCAATCATCAAGAAAGACAGAATGGATCAACGAGGCGGTGGCTTAGCCATTATCCACAAAAATACCATCACGATGGTGGAAACTGTCTCCTCCACTTATAGCACTTTTGAATATCTCAGCACTACTATATGGATGAAAAATAATAAAACAAAGAATGGCCACCTCCTCTACCACCCTCTGGGCAACACTCGCCCTTTCCACGAACACCTATCAGACCTGGTAACACACTGCTCACTCTCAGATGGCAACAACATAATCCTAGGTGACTTCAATCTCCATTGGAATGATGAGAAAAACACACTAATCCAATCCTTAAACGAACTCTTACTTGAGTACAACCTTTTCCAACACTGCAAAGAACAAACCCACAATAGAGGCTCAACCCTTGACACCATTATAGCCCAGGAGAAGGCGATAACCATCAATAACATCCTCCCAGTCGGCTGGTTGGACCACTGCATCATCCTGTTCCACTTAAACCTGGAAGAGCCATACCCCATCCATACTAAGAAAACCCTCCAGTAGTCCAGAAACTTAAGCCAGGTTCCCCTAGCTGATCTGGAAGAAAGAATGATCTCTAGCCTGCCCCAAAAATAGACAACCTCTCAACGATTGAACTCACAACCCACTTCAACTCTACGATGTCAGCCGTCCTAGACCAAGTAGCCCCTCTGAAACTAAAAAGGATTAGAGACACCCCTTCGAGATCCTGGTTTAACAAAGACCTAAACACAGAAAGAAGGCAACTCAGAGCTGCAGAAAGACTCTGGCGAGCAAACCCTTCCTTAACTCACCTTCACCAACTCAGAGCAGAATGCAGAACATATAAAAATCACATCATCAAAGAAAAAGCAACCTTTTTCCGCAGCGCCCTTGACAATGCAATAAATCGTCCGAAAAACGTTTTCAACATCATAAAAAACCAGACTTCCAAACCACCCGCTAAAGCCTCTATGGGCTCCAAAGAACACTGTGATAAATTTGCTAAATTCATTGATGAGAAAATCACGATTATCGAGTCCTCTCTTGAATGCCCCACACAAGCATCAACCGTAATCTCCCTCCACACCATAGATAAAAAAAATCCCACCCTTCTCTCCCCTGACTCCCGAATAGGGGCCCCCCATCCTGAGACAAATGAGGGCAACCTAATCCTAGCATCCCCCTCTACCCTAAATTGCTGGAAAGCATTTAACCCACTCACAGAAATGGACATCTCCAAACTAATTGCAAACTCAAAACCCTCCTCCCACTTCGCAGACCCCCTTCCGGCCTCCGTGACAATAAATCTCAATCACGTCATTACCCCCCTCTGGACGACGATATTAAACAGCTCCCTAAGCACGGGGGTCATGCCAGACTGCCTAAAACTTGGCTAAGTCTCTCCACTAATAAAAAAACGGGTTTAGACCCTGAGGACCGTAACAACTTCAGGAATCCCGTCCAGCAGGCCGCAATAGGTACGGGAAGCGGGCAGATGGCTTTGATGAAAGTGTGACTATAGGTCCTGCCCCCCCTGCGGGATTCATGTTGCCACTGATGAAAATCTCATCGTTTTAGCAACAATGGGAGGACATTTCCCTCCTTACCGTGCACCTTAGCGAGTGCGATTTCACCACAGGTCATTACAGTCTTTTCCGACCACTACACTTACCACCTAATTACCAACACATAGGTCCTGACGAAAGCCAGCATACAGCGCAGACTGGCTGAAACATGTAGACCTGATTTCATATTAATGGATATTAGAGACATAATTTACCTCTATTCATATCCCCCCTTTTTTTAAGGCACTGCCAGAGGGCCCACCATTAAATAAATAACATTTACTTTAAGGAACCCTGTGGACAGTTTTTTAACACACTTCACTTAACTTCACTGCACAATCACTACACTGAAAAACCAGCTCCGCTGTAAAACAGGGTTGTAGCACACCCGGGGTGCACTCAGCACCTTGGGTGGGACCCAATGATGAAGCATGCCAGCAACTAGGTTGGTGGGTGAGGGTTTTCATAAAAAACAAATGTTTTTTCCAAAAAGGAATGGTTTTTCCAAAAACATAAACATTTAGCTTCTTTAGTGTGAGCTAGTTCTTCTTGATTTTGTCTATATCTACCAGGGGAATTGAACTAGCCCCCACGGACACTCGGTCCTCTCTCTTTTTTTGATATCTACAATCTCAAACCTGCCCTTCCTGGCCAAAATCCTCGAGAAATGTGGCCTACTCCAACTCAACCAGCACATCGACACCAACAATCTCTGGGTTTCTCACCAATCAGGTTTTAGAAAGGGCTGTAGCACAGAACCAGCCTTACTAAATATAGCAGATGACATCCATAAAAGTGTGGATGCTGGTCGTTGCTGCCTGCTCATCCTCCTAGACCTATCTGCGGCCTTCGACGCGGTGGACCATAAACTTCTTCTTAACACCCTTAAACAACGGATTGGAGCAGACGGCATGGTGCTAAAATGGTTCACATCTTTTTTTCATAACCGCTCTCAACAAATCAAAATAAACATGGCAACTTCTGATACCTCTACTATAACCAGAGGTGTCCCACAGGGCTCAGTCCTCTCACCCTCTCTCTTCAATATCTACATGGAGCCCCTCACTACCATAATCAAACAAGCCAACATCACCTTCCACCTCTATGCAGATGACATCCAGCTCTACCTGGAAGTTTCCTCCCCAGAAGACGTACGCCATCTAAACGATACTCTTAACAAAAATCCAAAACTGGCTATCACACAATCACTTAAAACTTAACCAAGATAAGACGGAAATTCTTCTCCTCTCAAACGACGGACAAACCCACCAGGTCCAAGAATGGATAAAGCTTATGGACTCCCTAAACTTTGACCAAACCCTGGCCGGCTCCGCCAAATCACTGGGAATCATACTGGACCCTAACCTGAACATGAGCTCACACATTAAGGCTACCGCAAGGAGTGCCCACTACAAATTAAAACTACTTAACAAAATCAAGCCCTTCCTCCCATCTAATGATCTCAAAACCGCAATGCAAGCCTTGGTTCTATCCAGACTAGACTATGGGAACGCTACCCTCACAGGCACAGCAAAATCCCACCTGGCCCCCATGAGAACAACTCTCAATGCAGCAGCAAGGATGGTCACCGGAGCTAAAAGGCACAATCACATCTCCCCCTCCTTGAAAGATCTCAAGTGGCTCCCAATTGAAGCTCGTTGCCATTTCAAAACTGCCTGTCTCACCCACAAAGTCCTTCACACTGGTAAACCAGTCTACCTGGCAGCCAAGCTCACCAAGGCAGGCCAGGCAAGAAACCTGAGGAGCACCAACAACCTACTTCTCATTCCCCCAAAGAGGCATAAAGAAAAAGCCCTGGCTTGCTCCTTTTTGGGCAATGCCCCCAAAATCTGGAACTCCCTACCAGCAGATCTCAGAACCAACCCCTCCTTCGTGACCTTCAAGAGAAAACTAAAGGATCTCCTCCTCGCTCGGCACCTTTAACCTTCTGAACAATACACCGTAGTTACAATCAAGCAACTCTCGACTCTACTACCTGCCTTCCGAACGGCTGTCCATTTGTTCTGTCTGTCTGTTTTTCTTATTACCTGTGTACTTGTTGTAAAGCGCTCTGATACCCACGGGTCGTGCCAGCGCTATATAAAACTCTCTAAATAAAATAAAATAGGAGCCTGTACCAGTGAGGCTCTGACGGACACTGGGAACTTGTGTACTCCCTTTGCATTTTACCCCCGTTTCATCATTCATTATGCATCCCTTTGGTAGGTTGGTTGCTGAGGAAGAGCAGCCAGTGATTCTTGTTGCCCAGCATAAGGTGATATGGACCCGCAAAAAGAAAATGATGTGTGTTGCTCTTGTAGTTTTATTGCTAATAATATTGTGTGGGGTGTCATGGGTTTTGGAGAATGATCAGGATGTAACTTTACGTGCCAAGGTTAAAGTTATTTCCAGTCCAGTCCAATATTTCTTTATTTCGGTTATTCACCATAAAAGAACAAACACAGATATATACAGACAGGTTAAAATAATTAAAAAAGTTAAAAAAAGAGATAAAACAATTCATCTGAGGTAGTACTTTTTGAGTTAAAAAGATGGTAAGAAAGCCAGTCACAATCAAGTCCTTGGTTACATCTTGAGGAAATTTCTCCTGACCCACCACATGGAATTCAAAAAACGTGAAACCGCAAAGACTATATGGGAATCTGTGTTATATTTTAAAATTCTAAATGCTTCCATGCAGTGGGTTGTGCCTAGGTTTTTACATAACTGGACCAACCATCTTTGTCTTATTAGTTATTTCCCCCCAAGAAAGAAAAGGACAGCCCCGAGTAATGTGTTTCTAGATACACATAAGAGATTTTTGGAGAAGGGACCACTTGTTACCCCACAGAGTCTGTCACTACTTTATGGGCTGCGTACCCGTTATCTCTTGTGAACTATACCTATACTCGTCCAGAGCAATTTACTAAAGTGAAAGGAGTTTTTAGTTTTGGTTATCCAGGTCCTTGTTTATATCATAGAAAGCCGCAAGGGAAGGGTTATCCGGGGTGTGATAACAATACATACTGTGATAACTTCTACATGGAAGAACAGAATGTTACATTGGTGGGTTGGCATTACAAGGAATTGATAGTTACCCGAGGGTCTGGTTATTATCCTGCTTGTTGCCCCATCGTGAATAGTACAGACACTTCTCTGTATATCAATTGTGATGGAATAGTGCTGTACAAAAATACAATACCCCTGGTGAATGACAAAGATCCGAGTACATTCGGAATGAACACCAGATAGGCCGCAGTAGATTATGAAGGACCGATTTATGCACTGTACTTATTCTAATGTTCATAATGGTACCGATGATGTCGCCCTTGGGATGGTGTTGCCTTTGGGTGTGCCCTGTAAATATGGAAAAGAACATTACTAAACACATATTGGATATCCTAGAGAATGTCAAGGGAATGGAAAGTGGAAATTGGAGTTGGTCTCTTTTTCGTGGCTGGGGTTGGAGTCTTGAAAAGGTGATTTACCTAATTGTGGTATTGATGCTTTGTTGTGTCCTTATTCAGTGTCTCCCCTTTTGTTGCTCTTATTGCACCACCCTCCTCACTCCTAAGAGGAAAATATCGGTTCATGATACCAATGCCGCAATTATGGTGCAGAAAGAGATAGACGACCTAATGCAGATAGATAAGGGCATTTTCGAGACTTCTTCCCTCCTCACAGTCTCCCTTCCCGATACTGAGAATATGGAATATTCATAAACAGTTATACTCATGGTCTTTTGTTTTCCTTATTTTCTATTTTTCTTGTTGCTGTCAGAAAATGTTTTAGCTCATGCTAAAAGGACGGTCTGTTAAAATAGAAATGTTTCTGCTTGCACATTATCCTATGTAAGTTAGCATTCGCGGCACCATTTTCTGTTTAGACGCCATTTTAAATCATGATCGAAACTAATCCTTTGCTATTTCTGAGAAAAGGCCTCAGCTAGGTTTCATTTCTTCAAGGTTGGGTTTTTGCTTCACTAATGAATAGACTATTCTTATTAGTGCATACCTTTCTCACTAGATAGAGGCCTTCTCCCACTTGTCTGGTGACGGGCCCAACTGAAGTAACCTTGGACTCTGCAACTTCGTGTAGATATGAGCACTGAGATTGTTTTTCTCTTGTATTCCAGTGCTTTGCAGTACCTGTCTGGAAAATTCCACCATGGGTGTGTCCTAGCCCAGTTACGAAATGTACATAATGTATCTTTATGCTTGTCGATTTCAGTCCCTCTGCAGCACTCCTAGTGACTGGGCAGACTGGGCTCCACTCTGAGTGTACCTGAATAAACAGATATTGGCTTGTATTCTTTACTGTCTGACCGACTCTTCATTTGGTATAGAAGGCTGAGAGGTGGTCATTAGTGACCCGAGTGACCCAAATCGGGCCACTTCTTTCATAACCATACAAAAACAACAAAAGGTTTCACTCCTGTTGATTTTGTATGGACTTAAACCATGACCACTAATCAAGACAAGGAACAGAGTTGTCCTTTGAAAGCCCACAGGGCGGGATATTGGCGATGAGATATTTTTGTAAGAATTGCCTATAATACAGGACACTGGATACTGACAGTAACAACATCAACACAGTGCACCTATGATTTGGCCAACTGGAACCTTATGTGAGAGATTTAATTGAGGGATCTTTAGCAGCAATGGAATTCAAACTTGATGTTATGGTTGATACTTTTAACATTATTGACACTAGCCCTGCGTGATCGCACTACTGTTACTTAATATCATTAGTTATGATTAATTTGCTTTTTTTGCAGTTGATTAGAAGCTCACGCTTCAATTGTATATTTTGATGTATTCTACTCTAGTGCCTCAAGGCAAATTGTTCTTTACTCTAAGATGGCATGCAACGCTGCCGACACTGTTCAGTCCTGTTTCGATGTTTTTGTTTGAACAATTATTGGATGTAACAGTGATAAGCCTTGTATGTGAATAATGCACTTTTCAGCTGAAACAAGTTGTAAGTTGCTGGTGACTAGAATAAGTTCCACAAGGAGACATCCTGAGTGAGTTTGCTTTCTTTGAGAGTTGGCTTCCAATAGTTACTGATCGGTGGGCTCCTACCAGCACGACGTTCAACCCCCATGAAGTTAGGAGGCGCATTGTACCATTGGACAATAAATATCTATATATAAGGAGATGAAGTGGCTTTACGGCCAAAGCTGCCAACTTTAGAACTAGGAAACAAGGTGTGAGTTCTGGCATTGGCTCAAAATCCTGTGATTCTGGGCAAGTCACTTAACCTCCCTGTACCCAAAAACTGAATGTGACCTTGTGTAACCTAACTGGTATTCATGAACAACTAGAGTGCTAACATTTTATTTTCAAGACAAAAGTGAGGCACTCCTGAACACCATTTTGTTGGAATAGGAGCTGTTTAACGTATAGCGTTTCCGGAAGAGCAAGCTGAAGGAAATAAGCATTGAGATGTAATCTAGTTGTTCATTAGAACTCCGCAGTGACGCTGCAGTTGATTGCATAGAGAGTTAACTGACAGACTGCTGCTGGTGTTAGAAATATATATTTGACTCTACATGTCAGAATGTTTTACTGAATTGGATGAGGAAGATATTTGAGAACTCATAGAAATTCTGACCTCGTTTTAGCTTTCTAGAGTACAAACCATCATTTCTTTAAGTTACAAAAGAATTTTATTGAGAGAATACAGGTGTCAAAATACAATGAATAAAACTAAGCATAGGTCATCACAATACACAGAAGCTCTTAAAAGAAATACATGAATTGGATTAATATACTATAAAAAAATGAAATACAATAAAGTGGAAAAAAAAGACACATATGATATCAAAATAAAACAAAGGAATCATCAGGAAGTTTAAGGCGGTTTAAGGACTTCTTGTTGATGTGGTTGAAGCATACAAGAGCGCCTGGCACTTGCATCTATAAACAACGTAACCGGTGACCATAAATGCAAACGTTTTGGTGCCAGAGACAAAGGGTAAACAAAAGAAGTGTCTAACCTATGATTATGGCAGACTGCATACCACCAAGACTGAAAAGAGATCTTGGTGAAGTCCTTCCAATTCCTAGTGATTTGCTGGAAAGAAACCATAATTTCTATGACAAAAAGAACCCTATTGTTTTGTTAATTTCTAAAGGAAGTGCATTAAGTTTTAAAGCTTTGAGTCTATAATAATTGCTTTAGGTGTTCCACAGTTTTGTCATAAATACAGAATGTTAGAGCTGTAGTTGTTCATTAGGACACTGTTGGTAGCTGCAGTAGAACACTGGAGAATCACCTGACAGGCTGTCTCTGCAGTTGGAAGTAGATGTTTTACTCTGAATATCAGAATGTGCTTTCACATGGGTGAGGAAGAGAGTGTGAACTAGAAAATGTACTTTTACGTTAACTTTTGGAGCAGCCACTATAGCATTATGAGAGAATCATGTGAGAAAACTGTTTTCTTTCAAACATGGTTCATCAAATCCCAGCAGAGGGTCAGCATGTTTCACAGGATAGGGAGCTGAGATGGGTGAACCTTTTTCTGGAAAGTGAATAATTTTTTTAAAGAAATGGAAAGATAAAAATGTGTTCAGTTTCTGATCCACAGGCAGCAGAGAAGTTCTTGTACATTTTCAGTTTTGTGCACTGTGTTTTGTTCTACTGTGATAGGTTTTTCGGTGTTTCACCCATAATAAACTTACACTGCTTTTACTATGAAAAGCATTCATTTCCATATAGCTTTCAAATGTGTATCAAATGCATGCCAGAAGTCAGAATAATGGATAGGACACACTGTCCCACTCTGCGCTACCTGTTTTACGCGTTGGTGCACAAAGGGAAAGAATGTGTTGTAAAATGCTTGGAAAGTGTCCTCAGAATCACACGGTAAGCTTATCTAGCGATTCTAAGTGGAGGTGATCTGTTCCTTCTGCTATGAAGGGGTATTTGATGCACTCTGAATGATTATCCCTATTTTATTATATCCAAACATTAAAAATTGGATGAAATCTCGAATTATGAGAGTTGCTCATCATTGCTAATTTGATGTACTAGAGTGTATGCATGTAACAGTTTATCTTTGCACTGCAAAACAGATTGTAAAGGCAACACACAACAAAACAAATGTACCTATTGTATGCAGGAGTCTAACTTGTTACACTACATTAAGAGATTGTCTAACTTCAAACGGGTCAAAAATACAGTAAAGAGAAAAAGGTCTCAAGAAAGAAAGATTGAGGAAGCAGTACATTGAGCACCCAACATAGAAGGTTAACTAAGTGAAGTAGGTGCAGAAAGAAACAAGCATTGGGAAAGCCACTAGGCCTCGCTTTTGGGACCTACTGGCTTTGGCAAAGGGTTTTGGTCAATGATGCACAACATCCTTGATGCTGTGCAGCAGGGATAAGCAACTTAAAAAAAAACATGCATGCACCTACAAAATGACATGGGGGATTAAAAAAAATATTTAATAATGCAATTTGGATCAGTAAGTAAAAAGAGAATGGCAGGGATGGGTGTGAAAGCAAAATGGGGGATGCAGGTGGACAGGGGCGCAAAACAAGGGACGTGGGCGGGGGAAGCAACACAGGGGACAGAAGCAACACAGCATGGGCAGAGAAGCACACACAACATGGGGGAGCACAGAAGCACATGGCTAGACAGTGCAACATGGAGATGGAGGCGGATCACAGAAGCACACAGCAGGACAGTGCAACACGAAGACAGGGGCAGAGAAGCACACAAAGGCAACAGCTGGAAAACACATGCTGCCTTTTAGAGTACTTAGCTAAAAGAAGAAAGTAAGACCAAAAATATGAGCAATGTAAGGATACAGTAATGCGTCCATGCTCCTGTGAAGGGACAAACTCACAAAGAGGAAGAAAATACCATGCAAGCCATCAAATATAAGCAAGCAAATGAAAATGACAATAAGACCAACCAATAAAAACAATAGGAGGGCTCTAAAACCACTGTAGGTTAACAAAAATGTCGTGTAGTTCACACTAATCTGTAGGACCTGTGCGTTTGTTGGACAACATGAACTTTGGGTGAGGTGCCTAGACTGATTCCGGGCACCCCTGCACTATATGTTGACCTAGAGACCAGCTAGCTCACACTGCCACCATAAACCCCCTAACCTTACCAGGGAGTGAATGGTTTCTGGCAACCACTGAACATGACAACCCGGACCCCTCAGGGATTGTGGAAACAGATCAAAACCGTTCACTCAGTCACTCGTGCTTACTTGTGCTCAGAGAAATATACAGAATACACACTGGGACGTTTTTAATATATTTATTGAACCAAGTGTATTCTTGTATGTGCTGCGATAATCAGTAGACAGATGCAGATGAAAGTGATTACAAGCACCAAAAGCGTAAATAGTAGATACAATTCTACCATTGTGCTAAAACAGTGTATATATGCAGGCATATAAACAAGGCATTAATCAGGTGTACTCCTCCTAAGCAAACCCTACTCTGAGTGTACCTAGAGTGTGTGTGGGTGTGCTACCAAGAATCCCCGAATGGACGATCCAACCCCATTACCTGGCGGGAGAGAATGAAGGACTCCGTCTTGGTCACGAACTGGCCACCCCTCACTAGATGTCAGACCGCTGCCTGGGGAAGTCTCAGCATGCCGGGACCATCGGTGTCAGCTGAAGTGCCTCCTCAGTTAATCTTTTGAGATGCTCATTATTTATAATAGAAAGCAGCCTTGCGATGTACGTGTAGATTAGCGATTCATGGATATGTAGAAAGCCCTGTCGCCCTGTAGATGAAGATAGAACGACATTTGTCCATAGTGCGTAGAAGTGCCTTGTACATGATGTTCGAGGCATCGTGATAATGTTGTGCGAGGTGTATAAACAAAGTAGTTTCAGAGAAACTAATCCAAGATTGTTGTGCATGCGAATATGTGCAAAAGGTCACCGCAGAAATGTTATTGTGAAAAATAGGACAATGTAAGAAATGAGCCGCTTCGCTACATGAGCCTAACCCGGGCACATAACAAAATGTCTCACAATAGATGAGAGACAGCGCATTCGCTGTTTTGGGGTAGATCTAAAAATATAACATAGAGAACACTCTGCCATGCCCACCAAAGAAAGCATTTTCAGTATTATTATTTTTTTTTTAAATTCCGTTATTCAGGAATGCTTTGGGGCTAGATGCTTAGCAGTCCATCTGTCACAGGCGTCCTACCTGCGCTGCCAAACAAATATAATTCGACCTACTGAAACTGAAAACGTTGTCCCATTTTTGGTGCTGCATAATATTTTTAAGGAAGAAAGCAGAGATCTCATAACTTCAACCAGCAGAATTTGGTGAGTTTATATTTACTGTGCTTAAAACAAAACTACTCTAAACCAAAGTACTGTTAGTTAAAAATCCAGAGGGGCTGAAGGTAACATACACAATATTGGGCCTCTAAGCAGCTTCGGGAAAGTGACGTTTGTTTCTGGAAGGTCTAGAGTTCGATTACTGCATGTTCCATGTTTTTAAATTGAGGCTACAGTAGAAGATGTGATAGGGATTAAAGGTCGAACAAGAGTGGAGGCCAAGTGAAGAGTGTTTTTGAATTTCAACATTGTCACGCTCTGAAAAATGTTCACTTTCAAGAAAAAAAGTGGTTTAGCTATTTATAGTTGTGGCCTAGAGACAGGTTTAGCTGTTTTGCCAGCTTCACGCTTTTCAAAAAATCATAACAAAATACATCTATATACATGCAGGGACCTTCAGTAAGCATCTTCTCCCATTTTTTTTTCAGGTGTCATTCACATTTTGCTTTGAAGCAGTGGGTCAACCCAATTCAGACGTAGACTCTCTTCACTGTGAGTTTTTTTGCTTGTGCACATCCACCAAAAAGTAGTTCACTTCTGTGGCAAGGCTGGTGGGGCAATCTCTGCTTTCATATATACTTTCATGGCATATTTTCTTTTTAATCTAACTTTGCGATAGGCCATTAAAAAAAAAAATTCTGACATATGCATGCCCCCTTTAGATTGCGGTATTGTTTCTTTTTATTAGTTTTAGACTTCTAATGCCTTTTGTATTTGTATTGGAAAAAAAAACATTGAAGGCTTGCCCTGGTCAGACCTGTACTTTGCCAGTGGTTCGCACGAACAGGGAGATTGTGCATGATGAACTTCCTATCATGCTGCCTGGTAATATTTTTAGAAATCATATTGATTGATTGACTGACACCTACATAAATGCTGTTATAACACTGAAGCGAAGTTGAGCCTCTCAGAACGAAAACTTCAGAAACGAAGTGACTATAAATTGAATGTTTTGCGATAAAATTACTTATTAAGTAAAAACGGAATGGCTGTATATTTACAGTACAAACAGGAGCCTCCTATTCCCTGTGAAAGCCTGTTTACTGTATATGAAGCCGATTACTTCCTCAAATGACAACAACCCATTGCCTTTTAATAGACTACACAGCTTTACCTGCATGATAGATAAGATCCAAGCTCTACACAAACCCAACTCAAAACCGCGTGGTAACTTCCAGTCGTCTTTCCCTTGTTTATTTTCCATTTTATAGTCTCACAGCTTCTAGTTGGACAGGGTCACAAGGGTATTTGTTATTTTTCAGCATCCTAGTTCTTTATGCAGTGGCGGCCGGCGTGGCTCCCGGGTGACAGGGCAGGTGCGGGGTTGTTGCGGGGGTTGTTGCGGGGGTGCGCCACATGGGGGTCGCTCGGGGGATAAAAAAAAATAAACTTACCTTGAGGCCAGGTTCTGCGTCTCTGCTCCTGCTCTCCTGCCTCCGACTCCAGAAACAGGAAGCAGACAGCCAGGCTCCCTCCCCTAAGCCAATCACAATTCTGCAATGCAGCGTTGTGATTGGTCTCAGTCAGGGGCTGGAGGGATGGGCATGTTCTCCATGCAGGCTGTAATACATCCTGCATGGAGAACGGGGAAAGTGCGCATGACTGGTTTGGGTGGCCTGAGAGGGCCGACCAAACAGTCATTGCGCACTTAGGAGTGGGCAAACCACTCCTCCCCTGCTCCGAGAGCAGAGCAGCCCCGCCCACCCGCCCGCCCGGAAAAGCTGAAGGACATGAAGCATAAAATGATAATAACTATAAGTTATCATCATTTTATGTTTCTACTTAGCACTGCTTAAAAGCAGTGGGGTGACGCTCCTCCGCCATAGAGGAGGAGCCGCCACTGTCTTTCTGTCTAACTTTTTATATGTTCCCCATGGCCAATCCGTGATGTGATTAAATCGGTCTAAAAAGTCAGTGTAAAAAAAACTGGGACAGAAGCAGTGGTAAGGAAATTAAATTGAACAGATTTAAAGGTGATGACAATAAAAAAAATACAAAAATCTAAAATTAGCATTGGATTAATGAAATTATTTGATACCAGTGCAAATTCATTAATAATATTAGGAACCATGCGTATGATCTACTAAGATTTCTACTGAGAAAACGTAAATTGCATCAAATAACGATTTGCAATTTGCGAGTTCTTATTAGGCACCTTTTAAAATTGATTTGATAAAAGTAGGTGCAATTTGCACACCGACTTCTGCAAAATGTATTGGTATTTTGTGAACCAATCTATGTATTACTAGGTTGGTCAAGAAAATACTGATTTATAGTGGGGTGTAATTCGACCTACCTCATTAATATGCACACGGTAGTTTGTAAATTGAGACCCTCTACGATTGGTTAGAGTCACAGGCATGGTGGCTTGCTGGGGTCAGCAGAACACTATTTCTGTAATTGCTTTTAAATAAAGTAATCTGTTTTTTTATGCAACCTCGGTATCCAAATAGGAAAATTAGATACTTTAAAAAAGAAAATGAATACTTTAATATTTTTATCTATCTATCTATCTATCTATCTATCTATCTATCTATCTATCTATCTATCTATCTATCTATCTATCTATCTATCTATCTATATATCTATATTCACTGAAAAAACCATAGGTTTTAGGGACAGTTATAGTTAGTTGGACATTTCACTCGTACAAAACCCGTGAAATTCCCCTTTATAGTTAGTTCAGCTAACTATAACTCACGCCCGCAATGCACTGCTGATGACGTCACATATTACATCACTCATGACATGGTCAGTGACATCACTGATGACATCACTGATGACATCTGAAATGACATCACTGATGACATCATCCAGTGACTGTGTTTTTCTTTAAAGTTTAAATATGTTTTATATATATGCCAAGGTGTATTGAAGAATGAGTGGGTGTATAAGTGTCTGGATGGATGATTTAGTAGGTGCGTGACTGACTCTATAAGTGAGTGATTAAACGTATCTTACTGAATGCATGGGTTAGTGACTAAACTGTGTGAATGTCTGTATCCATCTGTCTGTTGCTGTGTAAGTGGCTGCATGGGTTTGCGAATAGCTACATGAGTGTCTACATGGGTTATTGATTGGTTGTCTGAGTATCTGTATTGGTGCCTGAGTGTTTGTGTGGGTGGGGTGTGTGTGACTGCGCATAGATGTGTGAGTGGGTGATTCACTGGGCGCATGGTTTCAAGAGTGCATCTGTGATGGACTGTATGGGTGGGTGAGTGTGTGTATGGGTGTGTTAGTGAGTGAATGTATATCTTAGTGGTACATGTGTGAGTAACTAATATGTCAAAGGCAGTATATATGTGTGTTGGAGTATATAAATGGCTATAAGTGAGAGTGTGTGATTGTGAGAGTGGCTGTATGGATGAGTGTGTACTCGTATCAGTGATTGTATAAAAGCGTAAGAATGTGCTAGTATTTGTATGAGTAAGTGAGCTGGTGTGTGTATAACTGTATGGGTGAGTAAATAGCAGTGTGATTAATTATTTGCATGACTGACTAGGTGTGTGAGTACCTCTATGGATGAGTGGCGGTGTGTGAGTGTCTATGTAGGTGTATAAGTGCATATGAAAGTCCTGTACTGAGTGACCGTAAGTATGAGTGACTGTAGAGGTGAGAGAGTGGATGTGTGTGTAGACCTAAGAATCAGTGAGTGTGTATGTAGTTATTGGTGTTGGAGTGTCTATGGTTTTGACAACGGCAGTCTGTAATTTACAGTGGGTGTATCAAAATATATTAGGGTGTGAGAAGATGCATCAAATTATCACATGGATGATGTCATCAGTGATGTCATCAGTGATGTCATCAGTGATGTCATTTGAGATGTCATCAGTGATGTCACTGACCATGTCATGAGTGATGTAATATGTGACATCATCAGCAGTGCATTGCGGGGGCGCGAGTTATAGTTAGCTGAACTAACTATAACGGGGGAATTTCACGGGTTTTGAATGAGTGAAATGTCCAACTAACTATAACTGTCCCTAAAACCTATGGTTTTTTCAGTGAATTTCAAAGGTTTTTTAAATGCTAATTTCTAACTATAACATGTCTGAAACCTATGGTTTTTTCAGTGAATTTCAAAGGTTTTTTAAATGCTAATTTCTAACTATAACGTGCCTGAAACCTATGGTTTTTTAAGTGAATTTCAAAGGTTTTTTAAATGCTAATTTCTAACTATAACGTGCCTGAAACCTATGGTTTTTTAAGTGAATTTCAAAGGTTTTTTAAATGCTAGTTTGTAACTATGCCTACAGAGGTAGGACATGTGAACAAAGAATAAAAACGCACAGAAAGAAGCAAAAGAAATGCAGAAAGAAGCAACAGAAGTCCACAAAGACGAAGAAAAGTGCAGGAAGAAGCAAAAGATGTGCAGAAAGAACCAACAGAGGAGCAGAAAGAGGCCTTGTTCCAAAATCATCCTGTGCCCACAACTTTTTCTGACGTGTACTGGTGGTAACTGACTCTGACTAACCAGAGCCAGTGCTATGGTAAAAGACACTTAGAATACAGTTAAAACACCTACATACACTAGGGAACACTATGCGTTGGGGTACCCCTGTGATTAGCATGACCTCCTCTGTAAGTCCCTAGTACATAATAGGGCAGGGGGATTAAAACTACCTCTTAAAACGCGCCACAGGGCGCGTTTGCACAGTGGTGAAGGGAGGGGGCCTGAGGTGACATGTGTGCAAACGCGCCCCGTGGCACGTTTTAAGTTGTGGGATTAAGTCCCTTGAATCCTGAGTGTCCCTGGGGCCCAACTAGCCCCCAGGTACCTACAGTTAGGACCACAGACCTGAGTTGCAGAGAGGCGTTCCGAGGCCACGCACCTTTTTTCACCTCTCTGCAACGCAACTCTGTTGTGCTTACTGAAGGTACCTGGTGGGCTAGTTGGACTCCAGGGACCCTCAGGATTGAAGGGGACTTAATCCCCCAACTTAAAACACGCCACGGGGCCTGTTTGCACACATGTCACCTCAAGCCCCGCCCCCTCCCTTCACCACTGTGCAAACGCGCCCCGTGGCGCGTTTTAAGTTGGGGGATTAAGTCCCCTTGAATCATGAGGGTCCCTGGGGTCCAACTAGCCCACCCTGTACCTCCAGTATGTGCCAGGGAGCTGCGTTGCAGAGAGGTGTTCAGAGGCCACGCCCCTTTTTACACCTCTCTGCAACGCAGCTCTGTGGCGCATTCTGGACGTACCTGATGGGCTAGTTGTCCCCCAGGGACACTCAGGATTGAAGGGGATTTAATTCCCCATCTTAAAATGCGCCACGGGGCCTGTTTGCACACATGTCACCTGAAGCCCCGCCCCCTCCCTTCACCACTGTGCAAACGCGCCCCATGGCGCGTTTTAAGTTGGGGGATTAAGTCCCCTTGAATCCTGAGGGTCCCTGGAGTCCAACTAGCCCACCATGTACCTCCAAAAAGCGCCCCAGAGCTGCGTTGCAGAGAGGTGTAAAAAGGGGCATGGCCTCTATACACCTCTCTGCAACGCAGCCCCCTGGCGCATACTGGAGGTTCCTGGTGGGCTAGTTGGCCCCCAGGGACCCCCAGTATTCAAGGGGAATTACTTCCCCTTCTTACAACGCGCCAGGGGGCGCGTTTGCAGACTGCTGCAGGGAGGGGGCGGGGCCTCCGGCACGATGCCGGTCTTTTTTTCTTTTCTTAAATTTTGTTTTCTATGGGAGGGGGGCTGCGTGGCCCCCCTTCCCTGGGCCTCTATTGGCCCCGGGGACCCCATCCCCCGGGGGCATGCCCTCTTTTTTTTTAAACAAATATTTGGAGGGGGCCTGCGTGGCCCCCCTCCTCAGGCCATTTAAGGCCCCGGGGACCCCATCCCCCGGGGCCGGCCTTTACGTTTAAAAAAAAAAATTAAATTCTTGGGGAGGGGGCTGCGTGGCCCCCTCCCGGGCCACTAATGGCCCCGGGACCCCATCCCCGGGGACCCCATCCCCGGGGCCTGGCCACTCGTTGGGGACCGTGGGGGAGTCCCCAATCCCCGCACGGTCCCGCCGGCTCCCCGCGTCCTGCGGGAGCCGGCATTGCTTTTCCATAAGGGGAGCTGCTGACATGCAGCTCCCCTTATGGAAAAGCAATCTGCTTTGCTTCATTGAAGCAAGAGCAGGTTTCCCTGCTCTCGCTTCAATGAAGCAAGCAAGTTTGCAATCACAGGACGGGAGCCGCGAGGCTCCCGTCCCTGTGATTGCAAACAGCAGTGTCCCGGGGTAGGCACCCCGGGACACTGCAGGAGCCGGCCCTGGGGGTGGCGGTCCCCAGGGCCACCACAGGCTCCAGGAGGGGGGCCGCGCAGACCCCTCCCACCATCTACAAAGCCCCGGGGAGATGGTGGTCCCCGGGGCTTCAGGGGTCCGAAACGGACCCCCACATTTCTTTAATTAGTGCCCCGGGGAGGTGGCGGTCCCCGGGGCGTGTGGGGGGGGCAGGAGCCCCACCACACAGGTAATTTTTTAATAAAAAAAAGAAGCCCCGGGGCTGCGGGGGGGCCGTGAGCCCCCCGCCAGCATTATAATTTGAAAGCCCCTGGGGTGGCGGTTCCCGGGGCTTGGGGGGCCTTCGAGGCCCCCCCTAAAATATAAACCCACCCCCCGCATGCCCCCGGGACTTGGCCCACCCGGGGGCAAAATAGCCTTGATTTTTTTTTATGACGGCGGGATCCGCGCACCCTAAGCGCATCCCGCCGATTTTTTTTCTCCCAAAAAAAATGCTTTTTTCTGCCTAGGGGGTCCTTGTGGGACCCTCTGAGCAGACCTAGGGGGTCAGGGTGTTTCTACCCTGCCCCCTTTTTTGCGTTTTGCGTCTTGTTTCTAAAATGGCTGCCAACACTTCCTGATTTGGAGTGTTGACAGCCACTTGACAGCCAATTAGCATGCAGCTCGTGATCGGGAGGGTACGCGGACCCTACGCGGCCATAGATATATATGTGATTTTACTTTTGATTTTCTCAGGAACTACTGAACAGATTTACACCATTTAAGCAAAAGGCACGACTCTGAACCAAGGGCTACCTTTTTGCCAAATTTGGTGTAATTCCGGTCAGCAGTTCGGGCTGTAGCTGCGATGAAAGGTTCCTATGGAAAATTGCATGGGGAAAACACGTTTTGGGACCCCCCCTTTTTTCTCGGCCCCCGCTTGACAAATCACCCCGAAACTTTCAGGTTAGGAGCGGACCGGAGCGGGCCATAAGTTTTGAGAATTTCGCAAAGATTAGTCAACCGGCGCCAAAGTTATTTCAAATAGAATGTTGCGGATTTCCTATGGAAAATAGGTCCTAACTATAACTATCTACTGGCGACCGCCAGTAGATAATATATATATATATATATATATATATATATATATATATATATAACGCTCCAAAGTTGCCCACAGGCGAGGACGCACTCGGGCTGCAGCAAATTCCCCAAATCACCACACCCAATCCAGACCCTCTGATGGGCCCCGAATTGTGCGTGGTTCCTGGTGCTGCTGCCCCGTGATATGAGCCTGACCTGATTTCAAGCTCCACGGCCCGCTCCTTAATGCGGTGGTGCATCCTCCACGGCCGGGCCGCCGTGTCTAATATAACACTCCAAAGTTGCCCACAGGCGAGGACGCACTCGGGCTGCAGCAAATTCCCCAAATCACCACACCCAAGCCGGGATGTAGCCTGATGCGTTTCGGATAGATTCCTTCTTCACAGGCTGGTTCCAAAGAGTACACAGCGTTTCTTGCCACACCTTTATTTAAACAATAAACTGCCTTCCAATAGGCCAACTCTGCTCCAATGAATAGTCCCCCCAAGGTGTTGTGGGATATGTAGTGCGGTAATCCTACCCCGATGGGTGCTGCATCTCAAGGTCCCCAATCCAGACCCTCTGATGGGCCCCGAATTGTGCGTGGTTCCTGGTGCTGCTGCCCCGAGATATGAGCCAGACCTGATTTCAAGCTCCACGGCCCGCTCCTTAATGCGGTGGTGCATCCTCCACGGCCGGGCCGCCGTGTCTAATATAACGCTCCAAAGTTGCCCACAGGCGAGGACGCACTCGGGCTGCAGCAAATTCCCCAAATCACCACACCCAAGCCGGGATGTAGCATGACGCGTTTCGGATAGATTCCTTCTTCATAGGCTGGTTCCAAAGAGTACTCAGCGTTTCAGTACGAGGTGCGATTATTAAAAACCACATCTCCCATAGTGCTTTGGGTCTTGGAAGCGGCCCATCTGGGGGCATATTTTGGCATTTAATGGGAGGTGGTGTGGAGCACTCACCAGATCATCCAGCCTCTGAGGAAGAAGGACGTATTCCTTCGAAACGCGTCAGGCGATGAAGGATGGGACGGCTGTTACCTGTATCATGAGGGAGACGATGTTTTTACCTATTAAAGGCCTTGTGTCAACGCTGGTTCAGAGTGCAACTCATTTTTGCAAGGGCAAAACTGGAGCCTATATTTTTTGCGGCGGCCCAGCCGTAGAGCTTGCACCACCCCGAGATGCTGAGGGGGCCGATGGTTCAAGATACACGGAACCAACTGCGAAGTGCCGGCGAGTATTAATAACGGACACTGCCTCACGAGGCCCATCTGGGGGCTTGCATTGTTTTAGGCCAGTACGAGGTGCGATTATTAAAAACCACATCTCCCATAGTGCTTTGGGTCTTGGAACCGGCCCATCTGGGGGCGTATTTTGGCATTTAATGGGAGGTGGTGTGGAGCACTCACCTGATCATCCAGCCTCTGAGGCAGAAGGACGTATTCCTTCGAAACGCGTCAGGCGATGAAGGATGGGATGGCTGTTACCTGTATCGTGAGGGAGACGATGTTTTTACCTATTAAAGGCCTTGTGTCAACGCTGGTTCAGAGTGCAACTCATTTTTGCAAGGGCAAAACTGGAGCGTATATTTTTTGCGGCGGCCCAGCCGTAGAGCTTGCACCACCCCGAGATGCTGAGGGGGCCACTGGTTCAAGATACACGGAACCAACTGCGGAGAGCCGGCGAGGATTAATAACGGACACTGCCTCACTAGGCCCATCTGGGGGCTTGCATTGTTTTAGGACAGTACGAGGTGCGATTATTAAAAACCACATCTCCCATAGTGCTTTGGGTCTTGGAACCGGCCCATCTGGGGGCGTATTTTGGCATTTAATGGGAGGTGGTGTGGAGCACTCACCTGATCATCCAGCCTCTGAGGAAGAAGGACGTATTCCTTCGAAACGCGTCAGGTGATGAAGGATGGGACGGCTGTTACCTGTATCGTGAGGGAGACGATGTTTTTACCTATTAAAGGCCTTGTGTCAACGCTGGTTCAGAGTGCAACTCATTTTTACAAGGGCAAAACTGGAGCGTATATATATATATATATATATATATATACTCCAAACTCTCTGCATAACACAGTGTGGCGCACACTCGAGAAAAATATATTAAATTTTCTTTATTGTAGTCCCGTAGCTAGACAAACGCGTTTCGGCCATGGCGGCCTTTGTCAATGCAAAACACACAAGATGATGGACGGAATGCTGCACATTGGCAAACATTCACCCCCAGTCACAGATCTGGGTTTAATCCATCGTTATTTTGCTTCACCACGCCACCCCAGTTCAGACATAGCCATATGCAAATCAGTCTTGACCCTGTGCCTCATGGGAACACTCCAGACCGAACTGCCAAGCCATGTCTTCCCTGGACCGGAATCAGGCATCCTAGGACCGGTTTCAGGCTATCAGCCTTCATCAGCCAGGATAGCTTGACTCCAGTGGCGTAGTGAGCACGGGACCCACGTCTGGGCATACCCTTCCCACATAGGGCGAAATGCAAAACACACAAGATGATGGACGGAATGCTGCACATTGGCAAACATTCACCCCCAGTCACAGATCTGGGTTTAATCCATCGTTATTTTGCTTCACCACGCCACCCCAGTTCAGACATAGCCATATGCAAATCAGTCTTGACCCTGTGCCTCATGGGAACACTCCAGACCAAACTGCCAAGCCATGTCTTCCCTGGACCGGAATCAGGCATCCTAGGACCGGTTTCAGGCTATCAGCCTTCATCAGCCAGGATAGCTTGACTCCAGTGGCGTAGTGAGCACGGGACCCACGTCTGGGCATACCCTTCCCACATAGGGCGAAATGCAAAACACACAAGATGATGGACGGAATGCTGCACATTGGCAAACATTCACCCCCAGTCACAGATCTGGGTTTAATCCATCGTTATTTTGCTTCACCACGCCACCCCAGTTCAGACATAGCCATATGCAAATCAGTCTTGACCCTGTGCCTCATGGGAACACTCCAGACCGAACTGCCAAGCCATGTCTTCCCTGGACCGGAATCAGGCATCCTAGGACCGGTTTCAGGCTATCAGCCTTCATCAGCCAGGATAGCTTGACTCCAGTGGCATAGTGAGCACGGGACCCACGTCTGGGCATACCCTTCCCACATAGGGCGAAATGCAAAACACACAAGATGATGGACGGAATGCTGCACATTGGCAAACATTCACCCCCAGTCACAGATCTGGGTTTAATCCATCGTTATTTTGCTTCACCACGCCACCCCAGTTCAGACATAGCCATATGCAAATCAGTCTTGACCCTGTGCCTCATGGGAACACTCCAGACCGAACTGCCAAGCCATGTCTTCCCTGGACCGGAATCAGGCATCCTAGGACCGGTTTCAGGCTATCAGCCTTCATCAGCCAGGATAGCTTGACTCCAGTGGCGTAGTGAGCACGGGACCCACGTCTGGGCATACCCTTCCCACATAGGGCGAAATGCAAAACACACAAGATGATGGACGGAATGCTGCACATTGGCAAACATTCACCCCCAGTCACAGATCTGGGTTTAATCCATCGTTATTTTGCTTCACCACGCCACCCCAGTTCAGACATAGCCATATGCAAATCAGTCTTGACCCTGTGCCTCATGGGAACACTCCAGACCGAACTGCCAAGCCATGTCTTCCCTGGACCGGAATCAGGCATCCTAGGACCGGTTTCAGGCTATCAGCCTTCATCAGCCAGGATAGCTTGACTCCAGTGGCGTAGTGAGCACGGGACCCACGTCTGGGCATACCCTTCCCACATAGGGCGAAATGCAAAACACACAAGATGATGGACGGAATGCTGCACATTGGCAAACATTCACCCCCAGTCACAGATCTGGGTTTAATCCATCGTTATTTTGCTTCACCACGCCACCCCAGTTCAGACATAGCCATATGCAAATCAGTCTTGACCCTGTGCCTCATGGGAACACTCCAGACCGAACTGCCAAGCCATGTCTTCCCTGGACCGGAATCAGGCATCCTAGGACCGGTTTCAGGCTATCAGCCTTCATCAGCCAGGATAGCTTGACTCCAGTGGCGTAGTGAGCACGGGACCCACGTCTGGGCATACCCTTCCCACATAGGGCGAAATGCAAAACACACAAGATGATGGACGGAATGCTGCACATTGGCAAACATTCACCCCCAGTCACAGATCTGGGTTTAATCCATCGTTATTTTGCTTCACCACGCCACCCCAGTTCAGACATAGCCATATGCAAATCAGTCTTGACCCTGTGCCTCATGGGAACACTCCAGACCGAACTGCCAAGCCATGTCTTCCTGGACCGGAATCAGGCATCCTAGGACCGGTTTCAGGCTATCAGCCTTCATCAGCCAGGATAGCTTGACTCCAGTGGCGTAGTGAGCACGGGACCCACGCCTGGGCATACCCTTCCCACATAGGGCGAAATGCAAAACACACAAGATGATGGACGGAATGCTGCACATTGGCAAACATTCACCCCCAGTCACAGATCTGGGTTTAATCCATCGTTATTTTGCTTCACCACGCCACCCCAGTTCAGACATAGCCATATGCAAATCAGTCTTGACCCTGTGCCTCATGGGAACACTCCAGACCGAACTGCCAAGCCATGTCTTCCCTGGACCGGAATCAGGCATCCTAAGACCGGTTTCAGGCTATCAGCCTTCATCAGCCAGGATAGCTTGACTCCAGTGGCGTAGTGAGCACGGGACCCACGTCTGGGCATACCCTTCCCACATAGGGCGAAATGCAAAACACACAAGATGATGGACGGAATGCTGCACATTGGCAAACATTCACCCCCAGTCACAGATCTGGGTTTAATCCATCGTTATTTTGCTTCACCACGCCACCCCAGTTCAGACATAGCCATATGCAAATCAGTCTTGACCCTGTGCCTCATGGGAACACTCCAGACCGAACTGCCAAGCCATGTCTTCCCTGGACCGGAATCAGGCATCCTAGGACCGGTTTCAGGCTATCAGCCTTCATCAGCCAGGATAGCTTGACTCCAGTGGCGTAGTGAGCACGGGACCCACGTCTGGGCATACCCTTCCCACATAGGGCGAAATGCAAAACACACAAGATGATGGACGGAATGCTGCACATTGGCAAACATTCACCCCCAGTCACAGATCTGGGTTTAATCCATCGTTATTTTGCTTCACCACGCCACCCCAGTTCAGACATAGCCATATGCAAATCAGTCTTGACCCTGTGCCTCATGGGAACACTCCAGACCGAACTGCCAAGCCATGTCTTCCCTGGACCGGAATCAGGCATCCTAGGACCGGTTTCAGGCTATCAGCCTTCATCAGCCAGGATAGCTTGACTCCAGTGGCGTAGTGAGCACGGGACCCACGTCTGGGCATACCCTTCCCACATAGGGCGAAATGCAAAACACACAAGATGATGGACGGAATGCTGCACATTGGCAAACATTCACCCCCAGTCACAGATCTGGGTTTAATCCATCGTTATTTTGCTTCACCACGCCACCCCAGTTCAGACATAGCCATATGCAAATCAGTCTTGACCCTGTGCCTCATGGGAACACTCCAGACCGAACTGCCAAGCCATGTCTTCCCTGGACCGGAATCAGGCATCCTAGGACCGGTTTCAGGCTATCAGCCTTCATCAGCCAGGATAGCTTGACTCCAGTGGCGTAGTGAGCACGGGACCCACGTCTGGGCATACCCTTCCCACATAGGGCGAAATGCAAACACACAAGATGATGGACGGAATGCTGCACATTGGCAAACATTCACCCCCAGTCACAGATCTGGGTTTAATCCATCGTTATTTTGCTTCACCACGCCACCCCAGTTCAGACATAGCCATATGCAAATCAGTCTTGACCCTGTGCCTCATGGGAACACTCCAGACCGAACTGCCAAGCCATGTCTTCCCTGGACCGGAATCAGGCATCCTAGGACCGGTTTCAGGCTATCAGCCTTCATCAGCCAGGATAGCTTGACTCCAGTGGCGTAGTGAGCACGGGACCCACGTCTGGGCATACCCTTCCCACATAGGGCGAAATGCAAAACACACAAGATGATGGACGGAATGCTGCACATTGGCAAACATTCACCCCCAGTCACAGATCTGGGTTTAATCCATCGTTATTTTGCTTCACCACGCCACCCCAGTTCAGCCTTTGTCAATGTCAGCACGACAATGGATTCATAAAGTTTAAATATTACGAACAATATGGAAAACGGACTTACTTAAAAACATGTGATTTCATGGTAACAGCAGCAGCCATCTTAAAAGAAATAACAGAGTGAGTCTATTCCACATCAATCATAAGTATTCTACTCCGTAAACCATACATATTATATCATAACTGTATGGGTATCATTCACTGTCAATAAATAGCCATAAATATCAATAAATATAGTTGATCTTCAATGCATATCAAAAGTATCAAAGTTATCAATAAATATTAATAAATATCAATAAATATTGATAAATACTCAATTAGAATCTGAAATACCTGGAATATAATATCATATCATAGATATCTTCTCATTCGAAATTAAGCCCTGGATGGGCATAAGCAATACACCCATTGATAAGATCTCGACAAAAAATAATAATGACAGGCCAACAGATAGCCGCAATTACACCCTTAATGGGCTGAGTTTAGTCTACTTCTAACTCCTGTTAAGCATAATCTTTAAATGTCACATTCCTACATTAGAACATTTCTGACATGTCAAGCCATAAAATCATATAAAAAACATTTCAAATTTAAGAAAAAGAGAGCTAATAAAAGCCAATAGAAAAGGAGAAGAAAGAAAAGTTTTAGCAAAATATTTTTAGTTGTTTTTTTTTAGAATTTTGCTGGAATTCTTTCACGACATTTTTTTATATAATTTTTGCATTTTTATAAATTTAATATTTTCTTCTTCTTGAATCACTTGATTAGAGGAAATATTGGGAATGTTGGGAAATAGAAGAAAGAGGTAGGGAGGAAGGGAAAGAAAGAGAACTCTTAGGAGCGAGGAGGAAAAATTCAAAGCAGCTGAAATTACATGATAAAATGATAAAATATAGGCCTGTTCCAATGTATTATTATTGATGTGCCTCCTATTATTGCATGTATCTAGTTCAGACTATTACTTCTTCCCTATTGCCTTCCTATTCTAATGACATTAGTGGCAAGTTCATATAGCATTCTCCAAATAAATTCACAGTATGGATTCACAGTATAGATTCAGATCGTATTACCCTACATGTGCCCATAGTTCTTCTTCGCATTTCAGGCCATAGGGGGTAAGGGTACGCAGATCCACTATGTATTTTGACTCCAGCTGTCTCAAAATTCTTACTCTGTCTCCTCATCTTTTTAGCGGGGGAACCTGATCTATACAGAAGAATTTCAACTGTTGGCTGTTGCTATTGTGGTGTTCTGCAAAATGTCTTGCAACGGGATAACTGTTGTCTTTTTTAGTTATGGCACGCATGTGCTCCAAAATCCTCTTTTTAGTCTGGTGTATCGTGCTTCCCACATAACGCAGGTTGCACTGACACACCAGACAATACACAGTAAATTCCGAATTGCAATTTAGGAGTTTTACTATACATCTGGACTGGTCTCTACCTGGCACCTGAACATTTTTCACTACTTTACTGTTTTTGCAAGCCTTACATTTGAGGCATGGGTAAAAACCCTTAACGTTGCATAGGCTACCCTCTTTTTTAATGAAGTGACTATGCACCAACATGTCTTTTAAAGAAACATTCTTCCTATATGTTATACTCGGATGGTGTGTGATGATTTTTCCAATCACCCAATCCGATTGGAGAATGTTCCAATGCTTCCCTATAATCTGATGGATTTCTCCAGAGTCTGTGGAATAGGTCAATATCATTCTGATGGTCTCATCTTCCCCAATACGGGATGTTTTGTTGAGGAGCTCTTCTCTATCACGTTGGTTCACCTTTGTTAATGCCGGTTGTAGCACCTTTTGAGGGTAGCCCCTTTGTACAAAGCGACTCACTGCTTGTTCAGCAGCTACATTGTAGTCCTCTCTTGTCGTACTATTCCTTTTCAGGCGTAACAGCTCCCCGTAGGGGATGCTGTTTACAAGACAACGTGGATGTTGGCTAGTATAATGTAGTGTAGCATTACCCGCTGTAGGTTTGCGGAATAACTTGGTTTTCAGTTGGCAGTTATTGACAAATACCATCAAATCAAGATATGCTACCTCCTGTCTGCTAATGGTTCTGGTAAATTGTAGGTTGACATCATTAATGTTGAGACTATCTATATACAGGTCTAGTTCGTTTCTTGTACCCGTCCAGACGAAAAATATATCGTCGATGTAGCGGGTCCAAATTGCTATCCTCTGTGCCAGGGCCTCGTTGGTACCCGCCCAGGCCACGTGCTTCTCCCACCAGCCAACAAACAAGTTCGTGTAGCTGGGGACGAAGCACGTGCCCATCGCGGTACCCTGTTTCTGCATGTACAGTTGGTCACCAAACGCAAAAATATTATTCTGTAAGCAGAATGTCATAAAGTCTACAATCATCTGACTATGCTCCATACATTTTAAAGGTCTGGTTTTCAAAAATGTTTTCACAGCTTCTACTCCTGCTTGTGATTAATGCAGGTGTATAAGCTGGAGATGTCTAGTGTCACAAGAAAAAAGGAAACATCCCAGTTAATGTTGGCAATCATCTTAATAAAATCAGTACTATCCTTGACAAAAGAAACTAGATCGTATACAAAAGGGCAGAGAATAAAATTCACTAAGATAAAGGTATTTTCCAAAAGGCTTCCCTTTGAAGACACTATCGGTCTGCCTGGTGGCCTTTTCTCATTTTTATGTATCTTAGGAATGTGATAGAACGTTGGAGTAACAGGGTGGTCAACTTTGATATATTTGTACTCATCCTGACTTAAGATGCCCTTATCCCTCAAAAATCAATCATAGAATAAAACTCTAATACACTTTGATTGTATTCTTTTTTGGAGATCTTAACATAACAATTAGAATCACTTAATTGTCTTAGGGCTTCTTCTTCATAGGTCGTTGCATCTTGCACAACGATATTTCCGCCCTTATCTGACGGTTTTATCACTATCGTCTGATCTCCTTGTAAGTTCTTTATTGCTTGTCGTTCCGCTAAAGTGATATTCTGTTGGTGTTTCTTTTCTTCTTTAGGTTGATCTCTTAATTTGTCTAGATCTTTTATGACCACTTCATGGAAGGTGTCGATCATGTCAAAAGCTGTCCTCGGGATGAATCTAGACTTTTGTTTGAGATTGCTGCTCATCCCGGTTTGCGCTATATCGATTTGTTCCAGAAACTCTCTATCATCAACAGCTAGAGAACTGCCTGTATCCGAGGATTCGCCCCCTAGATCATGGAGTGCTCTTAGTGCTGGAATATCACTTCCATGTAATATGTCTATTGGATCTGGTGTTCGTTCTCCTGTGGCTGTATGTTCAGTCACTCGGCCTTGGAATAGTTTCTTTAATTTTAATTTTCTGATGAAGAGGTAGAGATCAATACGTGTCTGCACATAATCCCACCTGATGGACAGAATAACTATCCTTTACGTAACACTTGTATTTCTGTATTATTCAGTTCTCTTTTGGATAGGTTCACTATAGTCAAGTCTGTACAATTTATTTCTTGTTGGTTCCTCTCTTGCTCCTGGTTACTCTGGGAGTATACTGTTGCATTTCTTTTCTTGCTCCTTCTAGTTTTCCTTTTTCTGGTTCTGGTGGTCGGGTTCTTTGTGGCAATTGTCGCCATGATTGTTGAATTATTTGGTATTCCTGTGGAAAATGTATCCTTCCTCCAACATTCTCCATTGTGCTGGTGCTGGCATTTCCTCCCTCTGATTCCGACTGTTCTGTGTCCAACTCTGATTCTGAAGTGTCTCTTGCTCCGTCTGTATTGGTTTTCTTTGCCTCTTGGATCAGTTTTCTTGGCAGGTCAAATTTTTTGGTAAATGTAAGGACCCTGCCAGACTCATAATCGTTCTGATCTCTAACGAATTTCTCATGCTTACGCTTTCTAATTGTTTCCTCGTATTTTACCAGTCTTTGTTTCATTTGCTGTCTTAGGTTCTCCGCCGTCTCTTTTGCGGAGTCTTCCATAGAAATTCAATTTACAAAAAACCCCCAGCTCTGCTGAGCTTACTATAACTTATGCCATGCACTGCTTATGGCCGCCCATATTACATTACTCATGACATACTAAATGACATAACTGATGACATCCTTGGGGACAGCAAAGACAGTGTTAGGGACAGAGATCCCCCTGCAGGAGAATGTAGTGAATGACTGCACCAGCCTGCATGAGGTTACCCGAGGGGTCCATGGGACTCTCTTGCCCCTACAGAGGGCTGCCCTCATATGGTGCACTGACCATGTGCCACCATTATTGGTGCATTGTCAGTGTGCCTCCTAAGGTCTTTTTACCTCCACCTTGCATACATAGTTGGGAGTAGGCACAAAGGCAAGGTTATTCTCTCATTTGCATGGGGCCATGCAAATGAGGCAACGCCCTCTCAAAATAGCGCTGGTGCTACATGTGCACCAGCGCTATCAGTACTACAAAAGAGGCCACACAAGCATCTGTGACACCTTCTGTAATACCATTGTGCACAGACCCACTGGACCCCTGGAGCACTGTGCATAACTCAGGACAGACTCAGAAAAGCTATGTATTAGTGAGTGTTTAGTTATGAAGAATTTGAGAGATTAGAATATTCTTGCAATAAATCTTTAAGGTCAAATTGCATAAGTTGGTTAATGAGGTATACAGTTGGTCAATGGTGACATCCATGTAATCAAAAAATAATTTAATGGGAACTGGTGGACAGAAGATAATCACAACTTGTTTTGAAAAGTGTTATGACTATGGGGCCGATTACGATGGCGGTCGGAAAACCATTCCGACCGCCGTGGCAATGGGAAAAGACCGCCCGCATGGCCTGCGGCACCACCGCCGATCACATTACGATGCACTGCCGGAAAAATCCGACCGCCACGGTCGGATTCCAAGAAACACCGCCGGGCACGTGCGGAAAAGGCGAAATTCCGTCCACGGTGGTCGGATTCACTGCGGAAAGCTCACAAACCGCCGATACACAAGCGGAATTTCCACGAGTGCAATTATGATGTTACCGCGGTGCCTGCGGTACGACCGCTTGTTTCCGACCGCCGCGATTGTCATCAATGATGAATGGGAGAGCCGGAGGAAGGACTATTGCAGTCCGACCGCGGCGGTCGCGCGGAAATAGTAATGGCGGTCGAAAGCAACTACACCACAAAACTACCAAATGTGGCTGTGTATCTGGCTCAGCCAATAAAAACAGCTAACACACCCCATTGACACATGCCCCAGGCAAATAAAAACTACAAATCCCAGCTCAACACAGACAACACACCTGACATGAATACTCCGTTTGGACCCACCCACATAGCAGAGCATAAAACCAGCCCCTGCATGACCACAATTCTTTGCACAACTCCAGAACTGAAGGGCCCAACAATACCACACAAAGGATAGGCAACCCTGCACACATCACACCATCACAAACACACACACACCACACACATCACCACCACCACCTTCACACCTGCACTCTTAACCACTCAGCACATCACACACCATGGCACAGAAGATGCCCAAATTCACTGATGGTGAGTTGTCAGTCCTGGTGGATGAGATTATAAGAGTTGAGCCATATATTTTAGAAAGCAGGGTCCAACAGACCCCATCAGCCAGGCAAAATCAAATGTGGCAAGGGATAGTTGACAGAGTCAATGCTGTAGGGCAAGTTCCACGCAACAGGAAGGAGATCAGGAAGAGGTGGACTGACCTCAAGAGCAAGGTCAAGGAGAAGAACAGCAAGAACCGTGAGCTGGCAAACCAGACTGGCAGTGGCCCTCCCATTCCACCAAGAACATTCAACGCATGGGAGGAGAAGGTGCTTGGCATACTGCACCCAGAGAGTTGCACTGGAATTGAGGGGGAATGGAGGCTGGTAAGTACCAACAAAAGTCTGCCATAACGCTGCTATGTAGTAGCTTGCACAACTAAAAAGCAACACCTCCTAGGCCCAAATGTACTCATGTCCACCACACTCCCCCAAACATGTCTCACAGATCCCACAATTACTCTCTCTCATTCACCACAAAGGTACATAACAATATTTACATGGGGGCACATGTACAGGCAGCCAGCACTACAACTCCCAACAGGCCCCCTTGTCCCACAGCTGAGCAGGATGGAGCATTCCCCACACCCCCAAGCATGGGCCAGCCATTTCCCTCCAATGTGTAACCTTACAGGTAGGTAGCCATCTCAACAGGGAGGGTCTTTGTGGCTGGGAAGTCTGCACTACAGCTCCCAACAGGCCCCCTTGTCCCACAGCTGAGCAGGATGGAGCATTCCCCACACCCCCAAGCATGGGGCAGCTATCGCATTGCTCTCCCAAAACTTACACGTAGGTAGTGACTGCATGCACACCGCCATCCTTTTCTAAATGCATGTAGCCACATAACCACATCAGCACTAACATGTCAGCCAACTTGGCATAGTTTTAAATGCCACATCCAGTGTGCAGACATCTAAGTGCACGTAACTGTCACATATTTTGAACTCATACTCACCAAGTCACAAGTGAAACAAATGCATCCCACAATCATGCACAGCAGAGAATGCAATGTGGAAGTGCCATGGTGTCTGAGCATGAAGGCCCATCTCAACACCAAACATGCATGGTCTACATGAAAAAAAAAGGAAAGTACATGTGATTCCAAAGCTCTGTTGAAATAGATTACATGAACAGCTAAATGAAAAGACACACAACAGAAAGTTGATGTCACGCAATTAGGTAGATGAGGACATGTCCGTATAGTTATACTATCTGTACACTGCACCAAGTTTCAATTCACAACGGACACCATGGACTACTAAGGTATGTACCTCAACGTCATGTCATGGTGCACAGTATATAGCAGGCATACAAAGTCATTGCATTGCAAAGTGTTTGTTGTATCAAATGTCTCAAACAATTGTCTAACATCAAGCTTGTTGCGTGCAACTCAATTACCATATGACCTCTGTTCAACAGGAGATCAACAACTAACTGCAGAGGATGACACCAACATGTGGAGCCAGTCTCCCCCCCCGGAACGTGAACTCTCGGATGCAGATTCCCCAACATTCTCGGACGAGGATTCTCAAGCTGGCCCCTCTGGTGTGGCAGGGACTAACATGTCTCAAGCCCTCATTGTCCCCACCACCACCACCACGGCAAGAACAACTGTGCTGCCCCCATCCACTATGAGCTGTGTGGCCTCCACCACCACCACCACCACGGCAAGAACAACTGTGCTGCCCCCTGCCACTACGACCTGTGTGGCCTCCACCACCACCATCACCACTGCTGCCAGCAACACATGCCCTGCCACGGTGGTTACCAACACCACCACACAATCACAGCTTGCCAGGGAGAGTGTGCCAGTGCATCGGGGGACTATGCCACAGGTCCGTGTCAGGAGGGCAGGTGGGAGTACAACTGGGGCAGAGACACAGGAGGACTATGACCCTGAATCCCTGGCCACCATTGCAAGAGTCCTTGGTGCCTACCAAGAGAACCATGGAGTAATGGGCCAGCTTGCTGAAGACATGCATGAGATCCGCCTGCTGCAGCAGTCCATGGACACACGGATGGGCCAACTTGTCGACCTTGTTGGCCAGCTAGTGGGTGTTCTGAGGGACAGACTCCCAGCCCCAAGTGCAGCTCAACCCCCCTCCAGTGGATTGCCTGCTGTGCAGCCCACCATTCCAGCTGCAGGCACAGAGAGGGGTGTGTAGGAGGAGAGTGAGTCCTCAGACACCACTGACCCTGCAGCAGATGCCCCCCCCTCCCAAACGCACCAGGGGCCGTCCGAGAATCCACAGGGGAGGATTTGGTGGCAGGCCACCATACCAACGCCACTCACAGAGCCATCCATGATGGTATCTTGTTGTTCCCCTTTGCATTGACTATGTTGACTATCCTTGCCCACATTGCCATGTTGATGGCCTGAGTCTGTTGGACTGTGTGACTTCAGCTTTGTGGTGACTACACTATTTGTCTCATCTACCATGACTGACAACTCATTTATTCACTGTTCACATTTATGTACATATTCCCTTCACTTGCACAAAAACTAATTTTAAATAAACACTCTTCACATACCTATGTCTGTGTGAGCTACATGTTTATTCCAGTATCTACAATGACAAATCAGATTTCAATGTTCCAACAGCTCTGAAGGAGAGGAGGCATTGAGAGGGTGAATGAACCTCGAAAGACACAAGAGAATGGCATTTACTTATCAGGTGACGCCATTACACCTGAAACACAACACTAGGCATCAAGGTACAAAACCAAGCACACATAGCAATGATCAGCAACCTCAACATACACATGATGTACCTGGATACAAATACCCTGTGCCACATACATCAGCCCTTATCACACACTCAACGACAGCCAGCAGTTAACATTCTCTATGCCTTGATACTAACATCCAAGCAAACACACAATGTCACTGTTCTACAAAGTCACTTACATTCAAGGGAAGTAGTTGGCAATGAGCTGTTGACGCAGGTCAACACCTTCCTCTTCAGCACTATCGTCCGCACTGGAAGTGTGTGGGTGTGCAGGAGGGGGCACCTGCTGCTCATCATCATCCAGGATCAGCGGAACGGCTTTGCGCAAGGCAAGGTTGTGTAGCATGCAGCATGCTACAACTATCCGGCACACCTTTTGTGGGGAATACAACAGTGCACCTCCGCTCTTGTCCAGGCACTGGAATCGGGACTTCAGGAGGCCAAAAGTGCGCTCCACCACACGTCGTGTCCTACCATGTGCCTCGTTGTAGCTGACTTCACCCGGGGTACTTGGATTCCGCAGTGGGCTCAGCAACCACGGCCTGTTGGGATACACTGAGTCACCTAGGTGTGACATACACAGAGAAATGTTGTGATACAAACAGTTGACGAGAACAGCATGTCACACACAGCACACTACTTGACTCAGTGTACTCACCTACAAGCCATGCACGCTCTGGATGTAGATTTTCCATCAGCCGGGGTACAATGCTGTTCCGCAGGATGTAGGAGTCATGGGCGGAGCCAGCAAATCACGCACAAACATGGCTGATGATCATATCAGCTTGGCATACCACCTGCACATTTATGGAATGGTAGTGCTTCCTGTTCCTATACACCTGCTCACGTGCCTGTGGTGGGACAAGGGCAATGTGTGTGCCGTCTTTGGAACCAACTACATGAGGAATGTGGCCAAGGGCATAAAAACCAGCCTTCACAGCAGGCAATTCTGCTGTATTTGGGAATCGTATGTATTGGTCCTTGTATAGCATCATTGCGGACACCACATCCCGGAGCACCATGCTGAATGTGGCTTGCGACATCCCACCGGCGCTGGCCACCGTGTATTGGAAAGAGCCCATAGCAAAAAAATGCAGCGCTGCCATGATCTTCACTGTTGGGGATAGGGTAGTTGGATATGTTCGTTGAGGCCTCAGATGGGGCTCCAACTGAGCACACAGCTCTTGCAGTGTAACGTGATCCAGACGAAATTTCCGGATGATGTCCACATCCTTCATGTCCGCCAGGACTGTGAAAGGCCGGTGCACATTTGGTCGTCGCCTACATGAAATGGAAGAGGACTAATGTTATTCAAATTACACAATGAGATGTGTCCGACTTCTCACATCTTGACTCACGCAGCAGAAACAATGAATGTACTCCAACAATTGCTTAATCCACAACTCAGATGCAGAGACACCTTCACCACATGTGTTTTTACAAGTGGTCATGTTGTACATACTGACTACCCCAAAAACATAATCAGAGGTTGTGAATGGTACACAAATACATCTGGTGTCCCCTGGCCTAGGAGTAGGTGACACAGCAGATGTATGAGACAGCAACACTGCTGACTCATATGTAGCTGCTTTACCTGCCACACCTTCTTGCTTAAGTTGCACAGACCACTAGTTATCATCACAATGTGCACAGTGTGTGTAAGCTGATCACATATCCTACTTAAATCAGCTATGGGCACAGTAAAATACCACCATTATGTGGTCAGGCAATCATTACTGTTGTTTGATTAGCCATCTCACACATTGAGTTGATTTCAAACCTGAGACAACATCATACAACCAATAGATGTACATCCACACACATATCATAGGTGACGTGAGTAAGTGCATGGCAATGCATGTCACATTTTCCACAGACATGGCATGTGTAGGCATCAGTGAGTTGAATGTCACACTAGCATTCATTGTACAAAACAAGTGCAGTAAGACACTATGGAGGCATAGTGTTCAATTGTTAAATTTGACTATTGCCATTGCTAGTGCATAATGTGTCCATATGTGTGGTAGGCATGCACCGCCACCGCGGGTCCGCTCATTGGCTACACTTGAAAGATGCAGCATAGCAGAACCGACCGCCTGGCCTCCGCGGTGTGACACCACCAATGCCATTGCAGACAATGGGAACCGCGATCGTGGTAGTGAAATGCTACTTTGAAAACCGCGGTAGGCGTGCACCGCCACCGCGGGTCCGCTCATTGGCCACACTTGAAAGATGCCAGCCAGGTGGACCAATTGCAGCAGCTGACTGCCACTGATACCACCCCAGGGGCCTATAAATCTCTGTGGGAGAGCCACCCATTTCACATGCATTCAGACACTGCTGACTACCATTCCTCTACAACTGCATATTTTTCAGTATCCTGGACCCAGTGATGGCGAGAACAGAGAATGTCAGGGCCCGTCCCTTCACTACAGAGGAGCTTGAGCTTCTGGTGGACGAGGTCCTTGCACAGTATGGGAGGCTTTTTGGTGCGCCAGATGTACTGGTAAGTGTTCCTGATTCCAAGTGTGAGTGATCAAAATGATACCATGATGTTGCTGTGCAGTAGTATGTGCCTGTGAGTGCAAGTCGATGTACAGGCATCCTAATAGTTACCATGGCATGCTCCATACATGTTCTGTGGAAATTGCATTTGATTTTGTGTAGAAAATGGACACTCCTACAGCCATTCTTGCACAAACATAATAAACATGTTGGTCTGAGACTAGGTGATGTAAATGTGTGTTACACTGCCATGCATGCTAACTTCATGTCAATGGTGTCTGTAGGCTTATTTCCACACATACATAAGTTGATTGAAGGTAGGGGAGACATGCATTGTTTAAACAGCCACACAGATACGATGGTGTTTTGAAACAGTACAAGTCGGGACTAATTATTACTGTGCCATGTGATGTAACTGTCCACTCACTCTTCACAACCTCATATGTGACTGTTGAAATGTATATTGGAATGGACCAATGACTTATGTGTGTTGTATATTTCTTAAGTGCACTATGTTGATGTGAGCATCATGCACAATAGTCCAATGCATGAGTGGAACCCACTTGATGTTAATGCAACTATGACACTTCACATCAATGTAAGTAGTAGATGTCATCCTTACATTGATTTGAACATGTGTTCAGTCTCGCATGTGTTGGCACTTTTCACCCTCTCATGCTGTACATCCATGTGATTTATCTGAGGGACCATGTTGAACCGCAGTGTGAGTTCCTCTGGCCTGCACAGACACTGTCCAATGTTACTCTGAGCCATGCCTAACTGGACTGAGTCAAACATGTGTTTTGTCCACACACCTAATACTCACTGAGCCATCATAGTCCTGAGAATTGCACAATAGAGGACTTAACATTGTGAGAAGGGCGTGACAATTCAGATTATGTCCCAATATGTTTCCTGAAAAATGCATTGAGCCATTCACAGGCCAAGGGCATTGAGGGGTGTGTAGTGGTGAACACAGTGAGTCTGCCACTACACTTCATTAGCACTGTATTGCATGTCATGCTCACTCACATACTGCATCACAGATGAGGGCCTTCTGCACATAGCTGTCTGTGCTGCCATTGTGCATGTGTATGAGATGGCCATGTACTGTGTGCCACGTCATACATGCATTCATTTCTATGTAGTATTGTAATGAACATGTACTATGTGTCATGCTGTATGGCCTCTGATGAAGATGTAGCCATTTGTGTGCCATGCATTTATGTTCTCCTGTACTGACACACAGTGTGAATGACACAGGGTCTCTGATACTTCCTTTTCTTGTCTCCCATGCCTGCAGCTGAAGGTCCACCAGCGTAAGGCCACATGGAAGAACATTGCACGGAAGGTGTGGGCTCTGGGTGTATCCAACAGACGGCACACACACTGCCACAAGAGGTGGGACGACATCTCCCGTCTGAGCAAGACCGTGGCAGAGATGACGGTGGGACTGCTCCCTCGAAGTGGCAGGTTGGCGCGCCGAACCATGACTCCACTAATGTTCCGCATCTTGTCTGTGACACAGCCAGAGCTGTATGAACATTTGAGGGACCATCAGCAGGGAGTTAGTGGTGAGTATTCTGCGTAGGCTGACTTTGGGTGTGAGTGACTGCATGAATGGCGACCGGGAGCCATTGCTGATCTTGCTGATGTGTCAATTTTGATGAAATACTTCTCAGTGGCCTATGTGTTGAGTGCAGGTGTCATGTATTTTCCCTAGATGGACTTTATCATGTGTTTCATACAATGGCCCTTGACATTGCATGATGAGATGTGGCCTTATGACATCTTCTGCATTCTGGGTGTCATGGACATCACCAGGCAGTGTACAGCAGTGTGCATCATGTCAGTGTGCATTTAACGTTGTGTGCACTGCAGGACTTATAAATGGTGTGAACTACACATCTGACACCAACGTGCAACAGTCTGCGTGATGAATTGCTCAACTTGTTAGACATCAGTAGCTCATGGACATTCTAAAGTACAAATTTGAATCTGTACCTGTGTTGTCCCCTTACAGTGACTCCATATGTGACAGAGGCAACATGCTGAGATGTATGCCTCTCTCACATACAGGCACGTGGGTATGCTTGCAGAGATGTTTATGTTGGATTACAAGGAGGCAGGGACCTGCTATTTGCCTGTGTGAACCTCACATGGCTCATTGATGTAAACAATGCATATTTCCATGCATCTTCTGTGTTTAGCATGATTGTTGCACATGCAGACTGCACAGGGTGTTGTGCAACTTGGGGTTGTCATTATCTGTTTTAGTGCTGTGCTTGCATTTGATGTTTGTGTGTATGGCACTGTACTGAACCTATGTCTCTGTCCATTGCAGCATCTACCGAGTGCACGGAAGGCCATGAGACGGACACCAGTGCTGAAGCATGTGGCACGCATGATAGCCATGAGATCACTGACACTGAGGTGACCAGCGCCTCGGAGGGGGACAGGAGTGTCCTTGAGGACTCGCGTGCAGAAAGCCCAACCTCAACATCATCTGACTCCAGTGGGGAGTCAGCGACAATGGTGGTCACAGGGAGTGACAATGCTGCCTCTTCCTCCACCACACATCGGCCAGTGCCCACCATCCCGGCTGCTACCACTAGTGCTGTCCGTGCACGCAGGGCTGTTAAGGGTAGAGTCGCCTTCACCCCAGGCACCGCTGCCCCTGCCCCTGTCTCCCCTGCTGCCCTCAGTGTTGAGGCAGTAGAACTCTTGCGCCAGCTGTGTGTGGGTCAGACAGCTCTCCTAAATGCTTTCCAGGATCAGGACAAGAAGTTGGGACAGGTTCTGGCATTTATGGAGGGCATTCATTCAGACGTGGGTGGGCTACACAGGACTGTCCAGGGTTTGTCCTCCACTGTGACGGCAGGCATTCAGCTATCACAGCATCCAAGTCCAGCCCCAATGCCTTAAACAACCACCCTGCCAGTGTCAACCCCTGAGAGTGACCACACAACTGAGCCCTCATGCCCCAAGTCGTCGACACGCAGCACACGACAGCAGCGCTCCAAGCGTGCCAGACCACAGACACCATCCCCAAAAATAAACACAGGCACACAGGGACACAAAGAAAAAAGCCCTTCACATGACACTCAGGGGCATCAGGCAAAGAAGCAGGCCTCTAGCTCATGGTCCACAAGATTACACCCATCACAAGAGCCTCCCATCCACAAAACTGCTCCAACTGACAGACAAACAGTTGGCATGCCTGCTGTGGTGCTGGTGCCTCTAAAGAAAAAGCCCCAAAAGCTCCCTAAGACTGCTTCACCCAGGACCTCTACTCCCACCCAAACCCCTGTGAAGCGTGGTCAGGAGAGCAATGTGAGGGGTTCACCAGGACTACAGGGGATGGAGGGCAAAAGGCAAGCAAAAACCAAGGCTAAGTCCATATCCAGCAAATCCCCACAAGGAGGGCCACCTGCACCTGTTACACCTTTGGTGGAGAGGGACTCTGTTGTGCCGGCCACACTTCCCACTACTCCCAAGACAGTTCTGCAATATCGGATACCCAAGAAGTGTACAGGCAGCCCTCAACATTCACCCTCACCCACTGTGTCTCACAGCAGCATCTCTCCGCCTCCACGTGCCACCATGCCACCCGGTCCGAGCAGCCCTACACCTGCCACAGCCACTACTGCCTCTGTGTCTCACGGCAGCATCTCTCCACCTCCACGTGCCACCATGCCACCCGGTCCAAGCAGCCCTACACCTGCCACAGCCACTACTGCCTCTGACTCTGATGATCCTCTCTCTCCCAGGTCCAGTTCCGCCACTGGCCACGACAATCAGCCACCTCCCAGTCCAACTGACAGGCAAGTCTGAGGCAAAGACCCCCTCCCATACCCATCTCTCCCACAGCGGTGCCTGGACTGAGCTTTGATATCCCCGGTGCTTTGGTCATTCACATGGCAGTGTACGGTGTTACACATTCACTGTAAACATTTTCATGCACACATGTGCATTGTTTGAACTGTGGACTGGCCAATGGCCTTTTATTTGTTTGAATTTTTGTGCCTATCAGGATATTTTGCAATAAACACTTTTACTCCTGTCGTATAGTTTGTTACTGCCCTTGCTTAATTCAACATTTTAATGTGTGGGTATGGATAAATGTGCCACATGCTCTGCATGGCACTTCCACATTGCCATTTACTTCATTCACTTCGTCATTGTTTGGCAAACGTAACACACACTTTTGGTCTGCTTGACTCTGAGGTTTGGGGGTGCAATGATGTTTGTTGGTGTTGATGTACTCTTGCAATCATCATTTGCTGTTGATTTTAGTATAATTGTACACATGTCATGTTAGGGGGCTATACCACAACAGAGGTGAATTCTACATACAGTCTAACTTGCGGGGTGTCCAAGGTTGGTGATGTCTGTGTGATGTGTTTGGATGTGTGAACAGCAGTGTGTGTGTGTGGTAATCTTGTGTAGGCCTGTCTTCATACTCACATGGGTATATTTGGATGTGTGCAGTTGAGTGGTCACACAGTGTGCTTGGCCTGTCCTTGTCAGTGGTGTTGAGGTGTATGTGGCCCTGAACATGCCAACTACACACGTGTATGTTCCAGGTGGGGTTTGCCCCCTAATACTCATCTTGGCACTAGCATGAAGGGGGTTTAACACCACAAGCACCTTTTGGCATTACTATGCTGGTGGGGTTTGCCCCTAATACTCATCTTGGCAGTGGCAGGAAGGGGTTTAACACCACAAGCACCTTTTTGGCATTACTATGCAGGTGGGGTTTGCCCCCCTAATACTCATCTTGGCAGTGGCAGGAAGGGGGTTTAACACCACAAGCACCTATTTGGCATTACTATGCAGGTGTTGTTTTGCCCCCTAATACTCATCTTGGCACTAGCAGGAAGGGGGTTTAACACCACAAGCACCTATTTGGCATTACTATGCAGGTGTTGTTTTGCCACAATACACCTATGAACTTGTTCACATACATCACTATCCCTGAATATCAGATGGGTACACATTTTGATGTTGAACAGGGTGGGATGGTAGGAGCTGTGATGGTATCAGGTAATGACAGCTGCTACCAACAGAGGCACACAATATACATTTGGCCCAGGGCCAACACAATCCTTACACGTCCCTGAGACTGCCCATGCGTGCCGCTGACCTGCCTACTAGATTGTGCTGAACTTTTCCAGAGTCTTCACCGCTGCGGTGACGTGACCGGGATAATGCGGTGATGACGTTGTTGATGGATGACCCCGATGCGGAGGTGTGGTTTCACGATTTGCAGCACCTTATGAAGACACTGGTGGATATGGTCCTGTGACCAACAGAATGTCTATTGTGGACAGGAGGCCATTTACAGGTCAGGTGTTGTGTGTTGGTGTTGTATGCAGATGTGTGTCATTGACGTACCTGCGGTGTTGTCGACGGCGGCGTCGTCTCTGTTGATCGCCGATCAGGAACAGCAGCGGTAGGGCTTGTAGAGCAGGATCCATAGCGGTAGCGAACGCGTGGAGTTGTCTGTGATTCCCGTTTTCTTCCGCAGTATTGCTTCCGCCGTATTTCAATGGGTGGTTTCTCCGTTGCGGTCCGATTGCCTATTTGAGGCATTGTGATTCGGACGGCGGTCTACACGTCATTCCGCACGGCGGTCTCCCGCTATTGGCTACGTCCGCCCTCGTCGCGGAACCAAACTACTGGCGGAACTAAAAACACCGCGGCGGTAGGGATTTGGGCTATGTCTGCCCATCGTAATATGGCGGTCGGGGAATCGCGACCGTGGTAGGCAAAACAGCACCCGCCAGGCCGGCGATCCGCCCGCCATCGTAATCGGCCCCTAAGATTGTAAGGCACTGAAAGGAATGTGGAGGTGGTGTAGAAGTATCATAGTGATGGACATCAAAGATTTATTTAACAGAAAGCCAACTCCTCCTTTGTGAGACAAACTGGGCAAGTGGGAGAAGATAGTGATGTTTGTCTAGAGAGCAACGGTTGTTCTTGATTTTGTATGCTTTATACATGTTTCCCTGGAAAAAACCCTTAAATGGCACAATGCAGATGACATTTTAGTTTTTTGCATTATTTAGCTAAAAATAAGACGTTTAAGAATTTAGGGGCCCATTAGGATGTCGGGCGGAAGCACTACCGCTGTGCTGGCGGATGCAAAAACCACCAGTCACCGCCTGCACGCAGCAGTCCACACGCCCGCCCGATTACGATGCGAAAAGTCAGCCAAACACCGCCGGCAAGCCAGCGACACCGTCCGCCATCAAAGTGCGCCCGTACACATAGCGGCGCAGCACTATTGACACACACCGTCCGACGAAACACGTACCGCCCGGCGTACAAATTACGATGCCGCACACAAACTGAACCCACGGCTAAGAGACACCGTACGTCAAACCGAAGCGGTAACACGAATGCCGAGCACGGACACCGAAGAAGCGGCACCCCCGAGCATGAATCCAGCACTGCAGGCCCTCCCCATGCTCTATCTGATGCACCACCAAGGACGCAACGTACCGCGAAGACGCAGGTAGGCACACATACAACAAGTGCACGCAAACAGCGCACACAGTGCAAGGGCGGAAAAAGCGGACAACCCCACACCCCCGCGTGTACACGACACATCTACCATAGCACCCACATATGACACACAGGCCAAATTGTAACATCTCGTAACACATGTGTACACACCACCTGGGACTAGGAACCAACCACCCCGTCACGGCCCCAAAGCAGCGATGACGCTGCCACACATGCGCACAACGCAGAGGCCAACCGCAGCGCCATGCATGCGTCGCACACAGACACAGGGACACAACCAAGCAGCACACACACCAGCCCCACCCCGAACGCACATGACACGTGACAGGCCTGCCACAGACATGTCCCCAACGCCCAATTCACGGACAACACCCAACGTCACACAACCGACGCACACATGTCAGTGAAGTCACGCAACAGCAGGACACACCCCAGTGCAACAAACATGGCGAAGCACACAGCGGCGGCAACACCAACTAGGAGAAGCAGGGCCCCTTCGGGAAGAGGAACGCCAGTACCACACTGAAACACCCATACCACCCTGCACATATGAACAAGACATACAAAACGGAACACCAAAGAGCCCGGGGACCGACAACAGGTGGCCCAAGAATAACACTCACACACAAGGCCCAACGCAGAGCGGAAAGGCAGCCTGCCGCCCACACAAGGGAGAGCAGACAGCACTGAATGACCTTCCATTCCAACTCCGAAACCACAGCCCTACGAAAGAAGCCGGTGAATACAGCCATTGTCCAATAAAAGACCAACACAGGCATGCAGAGGAGACCGACCACAGGGCAGATAGCGCATATCACAGAAGAACACAACGGACGGGAAAGAATAAAGAAAACACTCCCCCATGTCGGCCCCATGCAAGTTAATTGGAAGGAGTCACACATCACTGACCTTGAACTGTCTGAGAAGCATGTGGGATGAGGGCCCGTGTCCTCCGCACAAGCCAACAGAACACAAGTCCTGTCTCCCTACGACTACACAGAGCTCACAGCAACCTCGGAGCGTGCACATTGCAGACTGCACACACAGCCGGAGCACGCCACCACAACGCACTGCTGCAAAATGGCAACCGCAACACACCTACCCAACTACGCCGGACAGGTCAAGCTGTACAAAACCAACCTGATACATATATTGGGATGCGAACTCCTGTCCCTGCTGAACGTCAGTTACCGACTGACTTACCGCATCACATTGTTCAGCTGCGTCATACCCGTCTTCTACTGTCGGAGGTGTCCCTACCAGCATCCCGTGGAGATGTGTCTCTCCAACCCGGCATGTCTAAAGGCAGACCTGCTAGCACTATTCCTCCCTCTGGACGCACACGACAGGGCCTGCTCTGCCTATGGGGGCATGGCGTATGTGGCCAACATCGCACCCGCACTGAAATGGGACCACTGTGCCTCCACACGACGGATCATCGAGCACAGCTACATCGAATGTCACCCAGCATGCCCCATCATGGTCCTCCAAGGGACAACTTACGAACAACACCTTGACAGCCACCATCCGCTACATTGGCTGGCAAACATTAACACCACCAATGACATGGAAGCCCTGCTGGACGGCATCGCATACCTGACAACCTGTAAATTCGTCGGACCCCAACGCAGGTTCCCCGATTGACCTATGATGTCCAACCCCACACCCATGCTTAGCTTCCGCACGGACTGGCCAGTCACCACCACAACAGCCATACCAAACGACCGGCAACAATTACCACACCATCAACGACATCGCCATGACATCGGATATGACCGGGACATGCACACTGTTCCCCATCACATCCAGGAACACCGCATGCATCGTGGGAGGCAGTGGCATGGGGTCTGTGTATCGCACCCACATGGACGGAACTGCACGAACAACCAGGACACGACATGGATCCAGCGCCCATGGACACACACACCGCTCAGTGGACATGAATAGGTCGCCTGGAGTCTGTGGGTGCTGCACCCCTCCCACCCCCGCCCCGGAAATCCCATACCAGGACCTTTGCACGGACGACAAGTGCAAACAACAACAACACGACCCCAGTGACTGTGACATGTCCAGTAACCACCACATTGCAACAACAAGTGGCACGCCGCTGCATGCACGCAAGCACATGCCCTGATGTCATCTCACATGCACGCGTGCATGAGGAACAACCGCAGCAAACCTGTCACATGGAACTGAGATGGACTGTGCCCATGATGCCAAGCGGTCTGGTAGGCTACTTGTATACCGTCTGTGTCAAAGTCCGCAGCTCCGCAGCTATACGTAAATGTACATTAGCACAGCCTTGGCCAAGCAGATGTAACTCTGAAGCCCACATCCCACATGCAACAGCCAATCACATGTAACCCCACACCCTATCCCATTTGTAATCATGCTCAGTATATCCTCAACATGTATTCCGCTGCCAGTAGTGTCCACTATACTGCATCACAGAGGACAGAAGACTCAATATAATATTTGAAACCAAAACTGTCTCCGCTGACTCATTTCACAAGTACGAATGAGAGAGGATGAGAGTATGTGAAGTACACGGCAGTCGTGACATGACCATGTAGTCCACTGGTATTGGATGTCAACGCAAATGAGTAGCACTACTGTGGAAGACACACATGTGTCGTGTGAAGTCGTATGGACGCAGTGCTCAGGTGGGTGGGTGCGACGGGTAGATGCGCACATGCCAAGTTGGAGCACGCCGTGTTGGGAGGGGTCATGAACAGTACACCACCGCTTCCCTGGGCATTGTGAGAGGACACCTGTCGGGGGAAGTGAACACGTGTGTGCACAGCAGCCGGGCACACGAACAATGCGGAACCAGGCGCACACGTCAGCCCACCCTCCGTGGACTAGCTGGATCCTGTTGTGCGCCCGCCATGCCCCTTGACAAGGCACACACAGCCCCAGTCGACCAGGTGTAACCCCAACATAGTCAATCCGCACATGCGATACAGGGCACGGGATGGCAGTGGAGCATGGTGTGTGAGAGGTCTCCTCGCGCTCCTCCTGGTCATATCACGCAGGCAATAGAACCTCAACGTGTAGCATGGCACAAGTCAAATGGAAGTGTAGGGGGACGCACCTCAGCACGAGCAGCACTGACGTCACGGGAGGTGGCTCGCACCATCCCATCCATTGCCCATTATACCAACCACGCCACATGCCATTGCGACTAAGTGCAAGCGCGTGCGCCACCACCCCCGAGCCCTCCCCAGAGAGGCCAAAGAGTGAATGTGTGGGCCATCAGTCACAGACGGACGCGGCCTGGCCGCAAGGGCAGCCACTGCCACTGGGTGTCGCAGGTGGCGGATCCGGAAGGCGAAGACTGTGATGCATAGTCCATGCAGGCCGGGTCTCCATTTGGGGCACCACGCAGGTGGACGGCGTCCCGCCACACATCATACCCTGAGACAGCGCACTCGTGCAACTGGACCCACACATACACTCCTTGCCCTCTCTGGTGCGAGCTTGGGGCTGCCTGTGCAAGCGCTAGCCTCGCAGGTGCACATGCATATTGGGGGAGCGAGGGGAGGACATGAGGGCTGGGGCGAAGATGACTGTATCACTGTCAGTGAGTACAAGGGATGACCCAGATGTGGAAAGGAAGAGACGTGTCCCGTGTGTACTGCAACTAGTCGCCAATCCAACTACCCCCCCATGTCCGGAATGTAAGCCCGCACCTAGGCCCGCCCATCCGCCACATCGAATATACCACCAGCACAACAACCTTCCCATTCGAAACACTGACTGGGGGTGGCGACCAGTGAACAAACATGTGTAGCCTACCCACGCGTACATGTGGGCCCTCCATGATCCATGTCACCTGCGGCAAAGTCATGACATGCGCAATGAGGGAAGTGAGGTGAGCTGTCCGCCCCACGCACAGAAGGTGCATCAGCTCCACAGACCCAGCAGCGAGTCCAGCAGGGGTCACATGTGCAGGGGCAGCTGTGCCTGGTGTGAAGGCACATGCACATGGACAGCACATCGACCAATGTGTAGTCTGCCCACATCTACAGTCCATCATCATGCGGACATAGGAATTGTACACAGGGCAACACATCTTAGTGGGTGCACCCACCGTGACCAACAATGCGCAATCATCGACGTACCCGCCCTGTGCATGGCCCCCACCCAACGGAGGCACATCCAGTGCCACCATCCCACACACACAAGCCTTCCACGGAACATGCTGTGTCCAATGGTCAGTACAGAGTCAGCGCCCATCTGGTGGATCCTGAACAGGAGACACATGCACACACATGATAGCTCCCACTATGTACGTCTGCCACATGGCACGTGCAATGTAACCTCTCACCTGTGACGTGTGACTGCAAGCACACAGCCGTCTTGGCATGGGGCTGTCAATGTGGACACCTGTCAATGTTTCGGGAGGTGTGATCCGTACAGTGCTGTACATAGGGTGCAGTGCTGACACCTACTACTGTCTCATATCCCCTCGTGCCACAGGTCCCACTTGTTTTGGCCGCTCAGCCTGTGCCCACATCGTCGTCGTCGTGTGCCATACTCATCCAGCCTCGGAAGCAGTGCCATGCTCAGCAGACATTCATGTTGCCGTGGCGTTGCCGCTTGACGAATATGCAGTCAGTCCCCATCAGCACGCCCCGCAAGTCATTGGGGCCTAGATCCCCATGTGCATGACCATGGCAGTGGTTTGCATCACTAGCCATTGCCATTGGTGGGAGACCTGTGTAAGTGTATTGTGGTCGTGCCGTCCCTGCTTGACAGCTGGGCTGTGACTCATGTGCTTGCTCAGTCATGTCAGTGATGTGAATGCGAAATTGCTATGTGTTGTGTTGCTCTGACATGTGTCCACTGCCATCTTCCCTAGGCGGAGACCGAACATTGACCGCCCATACCAATTGCTGGCGGACATGGAGGATACTGAGGTCATAAGGAAGTTTCGGCTGGACAGGCCAACCCTGCATCGACTGTGTGCCATGTTGGAACCCCATCTCCGTCCCCGCAGGGTGTATCCGACAGCATTCACCCCCACGGCTAAGGTGATGGCCACCATGCATTTCTTCGCCACTGGGTCATTCCAGCACACAGTGGGCAGTGGAGGAGGGATGTCCCAGCCCATGTTCAGCAAGGTGCTGAGGGATGTACTGGCAGCCATGATGCTGTACCGAAACAGGTACATCAGATTCCCCAGGGCTCGTGAATTGGCGGCAGTGAAGGGTGCATTCTATGCCCTTGGAAGGATCCCACACGTCGTTGGTGCCATTGATTGCACACATGTTGGCCTTGTTCTACCACAGGCCACTGAGCACCTGTACCGCAACAGGAAGCACACGCACTCCCTGAATGTGCAAGTGGTGTGCCTTGCGGACATGGTGATAACCCACGTGTGTGCAAAGTTCCCAGGCTCGGCCCATGACGCACACGTAATGCGCAACAGCATCTTGCCACGACTGATGTCCAATCTGCAACAGGATCGTGGCTGTATTGTCGGTGAGTATGTGGAGTGGTGTAGCGTGCTGGTTGTGCGATGCTGTCCCCTGTCCAGTTGGAATAGCAACGGTTCTCTGTGTCCCTCACACCCAGGTGACTCTGCGTACCCGAATGGGACATGGCTGCTCAGTCCATTGAGGAATCCTCGCACCCCAGCAGACGATCGCTACAATGAGGCACATGGGAGGACCAGACGTGTGGTCGAGCGTACCTTTGGCCTCCTCAAGTCCAGGTTCAGGTGCCTGGACCGCACCGGAGGTGCGCTGGCGTACTCCCCACAGAAGGTGTGCCAGATAGTGGTGGCGTGCTGCATGCTGCACAATCTGGCCATTCGGAAGCAGATCCCCTCATTGTGGATGACGGAGATCAACCAGGGCCCCAGCCCGCAGACCAGGACAGCTCGAGTGAGGAGGACAGCGGAGAGGAGGAAGCTGGGAATGTGCGCCAGCAGCTCATCGCCCGCTACTTCACTTAACGGTGAGTGTCCATGTACGACGGCTGATGTGTCTGTATTTGTGCAGGTGTGTGTGTGCTGTGTCAGGGTGGCCTTTTGTTCACTGCGTGCTGTGTGTCAACGCTCCATGCCCAGGTTAGTATGCCACTGATGGTGGCTGTGGCATTGTGCCCTATTGCTCTGTGCGATGTGTGTACATTGCTTGTAGTTGTTGACATGTACTGTGTGATGGGTGTGTGACACACTCATTGAATGTGCTCCTGTTCTGTCTCCCACCCCTAGGTCCCTACAGGCCCTCCGGTTCCATTGCCATGCCACGCATCAGGTGCCGTTCCGCTCAAGGTGGCCGTTGTATTCCGTACAATTAAAACACAGGGCACAGACAGCAGTTTGTGGAAGAGGTGCATTTATTTCAAACTGTGACATGTGATTGTGTGTAAGGTGATGACAAAAGTGGTGCGTGCAGTGACAATGAGCTGTCGGTCATGGCTGCGTGATGCTCAGGGTGTACCCACTGGTTCTATGTCCATAGTCCAACACACACATGCCATCCAGATGGCTGTGTGGAGTGGGATCGTAGTCCAAGTCAATGCAGTGGGTGGTCAAGGAAGGCTGGCTGGCTGCCTCACTTGCGTCTGGAGCGTGCGAAGTCCTCCCGGGAGATCTGTTTCCACTTCGGACGGCCCCTTCCACGTTTGCGAGGGGGGGTGCCTGCTTGCGACCTGCTGGTGGTTGAGGTGTGCTCACTGGCTGTGGACGCAGGGAACTGGACACTGCTGCTCGACCCTGCGCCCCGGCAGGTGGTGGCGGAGGGGAGCTGCTGTCCCTGGCTGTGACCTCACCGCCACCACCAGCTGGCCCATGAGGTCCACGATTTGGCCCATACGGGCGTCCATGGACCTCAGCACCCCCAGCACCTCACGCGTGTCTGTAGCTGACCTGGCCCATTGTCCTTGGGCCTCTTCATAGGCCCCAAGGACTCTGGCCATTTGAGGCAGGGCATGGCTCCCAGGGGAGGCTGGCGTTTCCCTGACCCTGCTCCTCCTACCAGTCCTGCTGCCACCGGCCTGCCCACTAGCCACATTGCTCACCACGGTCCTCACCCTGGCTCCCAGGGTGGATCCAGTCGTCCGGGCCACCACCTGCGCTGGGGCTGGGGCCAGCGAAGACGTGGTGGCGGTTGCGGCAGTGGTAGTGGCCGCAATGCCCGTGGGTGTGGCCGCAATGACCGTGGGTGTGGCCGCAACGACAGTGGCAGCAGGGGGATGGGAATGTTCAGCAGCCCTGGATGATGGGTTGGTGGGTAGGAGGGGTCCTGGGGAGCGGCTGGGCCCTGCCAAACTAGATGGGCCTGCTTGGTGGTCCGTGTCCGAAGAGGAGGACAGATCCTCCACATCCGTGTGTCCTCATTGGGGGCTTGTAGGCTGGCTGTGCTGGCTGCTGTCTCCATCCCCAGCATCCAGCAGTTCGTCACCTGTGGAGAGAATGAGATTTGTTATTGTGTTGCACCTGGCGAAGTCTGTATTGGTTGTCTGACATTCTCCGTTCGTGCACTCTCGTGCACGTGTGTCCCGGAGGCGGGTGTGTGGCTGTACAATCTGTTGTTGTGTGTGCTTGGCAATGGGACTGTGTGCTGTGCACATGTGGCATGGGACGGATTGGCTATGCCGATGGGTGTGTTGCTGTGCTCCTACTTATTGTGACTCTGGTGTATGCGGGCTCCAGGCCCATCCTGGGTCTGGTTTGTACTTTGCTTTTGGGGTGCATATGGAACGCTTAGGAACGCATTTGGCAACATGGGGGTCATGTCCCAGAAACGCATTTGGGATGGAATATGCTTTTGGGCTACATGCTGTGAGCCATGGGTGCCGAACGTGACATGTGTTGTGGCAGCATGACAGTGCATGGTCTGAGGTGTGTGCATGCCTGACATACCCTGCATATTTGCTGTCTGTTGTGATTACTGGACATGGCATTGGACGCATCGTTATGAGTGTGTGATGGTTGTGTGCCACCCGACGTATTGCAGTTGTCCCATCTCCTTGGTGTGCGTGCTGCCCTGTGCCATGTGCATCACTGCAGTGCTCGGGGGGTGTGGCCCATGTTGTGTGTTGTTGCTCACAGTGTGGCGTGCGCTTCATTGACTTCTGGCACATGGTTGGTCATGGGCATGTATCTTAGCGTGACTGCTGTATGTGTGGCAGCTGTGCGGATGACATGCCTTTCATGAGACTGGGGCTGACGGATGGGATGGATGGTATGTTGTATGTGCATGGTGTGTCTGTGTGTTTGATGGGTTCAGTGGTGTTCGTGTGCATTTATGTTGTTCCGCTCTGTTGCGTCTAGTGTTGTTTGTCTTACATAGGCGTAGTTGTGGGGTGTGTGGTTGACAGGCAGTAGGGGCTACATGGACAGGACTTCAATGGTGTTTCGGTTGTGTGTGATGGGTTGCACAGTGGCTGCCGTGTGGTACTATATTCAGTGTGGCTTGTGCATGCAGACGTGGCTCCTTGGGTGTTGCTGTGTCTGTGATGGGTCATGTGGGGTGTGAGTCTGTGGTTCATGTCCGTGTGCACATTGTTCACTTGTTCGTGACAGTGGGCGGTGCTGCGTGTTCGTCTGCTATGTAACATGTCCCATGTGTTGGTCGTGTTACGGTCCTCATGCCTCCAGTAATCCAGCCCTGTCCAGTTTCCCACCTGCAGGTTGTTCGTGCGTGCACTGTACTGGATGCCACATGGTTCTAAGCGGGGGTGCTCCATGTTGCAGGTCTGTGGGGGTGGGGGCGGTGTTGTGGGTCGTCGTGATGGCTGGACACCTACTGACACCGATTGTTGTGGACCGTGATGTCTACCTTTCGGCTGTCGGTGTGCACTGCGGTGGCTGACACGTGGGTGTGGGGTGTGGGGATGCTCCTCCTTGCTGTGCTGTGGGACTAGGGGCCTGGTGTGTGTTGTACTTGAGCTGTCCACCCTCCCACCCACTGCACTTTTGTTCCTGCCACTTACCTGTTACTTGTCGGTTAGTGCAGCTATGGCGGACACATGGGTGTGGTGGGTGCTCGTTGTGGCGCTTCTGGCATACTTGGGGACCTGTTGGTGGTTACGTGGCTGGCTGAGTGTACACATGCCCCCACGTATCTTACAGTTGTTAGGTTTGGGCTGTGTGTGGTGGTGTCTGTTGCATGTGTGTGTGATGTGTTGTGTATTGTGTGCTGGACATGGGGGTGTTTGTCCCTGGGAGCTGTGGCATGGTGGTAGTGCATGTGAGTACATAGCGGTGTGCTGGTATACATTAGTTTGTACTTACCAGCCTCCACTCCCCCTGCTAATCCGGCGAGGATCTCCGGATGTATAATGACTCGCACCTTCTCCTCCCACGCTTTGAAGGTCTTGAAGAGCGCGGGATTCCCTCCGCCAGTGACGGCAGCCAGCTCTCTGTTCTTGCTCTCCTTCTTCTTGACCAGGCTCTTGACGTCATTCCACCGTTTGTTGATTTCAACTCTGTTCCTGGGCAGGGTCCCGACTGCATTGACCTGGTCTACGATCCGGTTCCACATTCTGTTTCTGGTGGCTAGTGGTGTGTGCTGGACCAGGTTCCCATAGATTTGTGGGTGCACCTTGATAATCTCGTCGACCATGACCGTCAGCTCAATGGGCGTGAACTTGGGCATTCTTTGTGGTGCCATGGTGTTTGTGGTGCTGGTGCGGTGTGTGTTGTGTAATGTGCAGGGGGTTTGTGGTGCCGGTGTTTGGTGGTGGTGGTGGTGGTGGTTGTGATGTGTGCGTTTCTGTGGTGTGCTGCTGTCCTTGCTGTGTCACTGTGTCCTCTCCTCTCCTCTCTAGTTTGCAATGTTGCAAGGGGTTGTGGTCTGTGGGAGTGCTGCTTTTGTACTTACCTATGTGGGTGTGTCCTCATGGTCTGTTGTTTTCAGGTGTGTTGTGTCTGGTGTTCTGGCCTTTGTGGGTTTTGTTTGTCCAGGGGGTGTGTTTTCGGGATGTGTACTGTGCTTGTGTATTTGTGCGTGCCTTGCTGTGTGGACTTGTTGGCCATGTTGTGTGCGATTGTTTTTGTCAGCGGATGGTTTCTGTGCAGGGACGTGGGCGCCATGGCTTCTGCTGTGTCAATTCTCATCGGCGTTGTTTGCGCTGGCGGGCGGTATATTTGTGGTTTACCCGCGCTCATGACGGTGCGATCGTAATTTCACGTGCGGTGTGTCGGCCGTGAGGGCGGGCGGTTTTGTGTTGTCGTGCGTGTTTCCGTCCGTGGCGGGCGGTTTGACTCCGACTCGGACGAGGGCGGGCGGTATCTTGTGTGGTTTTTCCGCCGATGGCGGTTTTCGGTTTGTGTATTCGTAATGGCGTGGTCGGTGTTCAGACGGTGTGTGCGGGCGGATTTTTGCCGCTTTCATGGGTGGCGGATTTTTTTACGCCCGGTATCGTAATGGGCCTTTTAGGGTGGTCCTTTAATTATTTTCTTTTAACTGTGTTTTCGATCGTTTCACCCCACAGCACCTCACTCAATGTAAGTCTGAAGCTCAGTGACTCCACCAAAGACTGAGATAAAGATGCTTTAAGGACATTTTAGCTTTGCCTCTGTGGCATAATTTTGGCTGCAGTGTTGTGAATGTTCAGTTACATAGCACATATTACAATTTCTACACATCCCTGTGTCAATAATATACCAGGGGAATTTTCACAACAGTCAGTTTACTGTCAAGTGAGGCTAATAAACCATAGTTTGTTTGTATGCTGTGGTTGGTGGGGTTGGATGTGGCATGGGTTAGCTGAGAAGGTGGAGATGTTTCTGGAAAGGATTGCCTTTTTAGGAGCAATTTAGTGAATGTTGTAATAGCAGACTTCATAACCTAACTATACACTATCAAATAATGGGATATCTGAGATGATGATGAAGATTGTTGGTGATGTCATATTGGTACTTTTCACTGGATGGCCCTTTTTACTCTTTTCTTAACTGCTGGTGATAGGGACCATATATAAATAAACAACAATGGTTCTGTGGGAATCGTTTTTGTAAATATACACACAACACAACTCACTCTCTATGTTTTCAAATCATTTTGCTCTATTTATTCTCAAGTATACCTGTAAATGTCAGTAAAATCAGTGCAAGTGTGAACAGTGCAGTGCTCCAAAAGTGCAGTGAAGTGCAGTATTTACAGTGATGCATATACACATTGGGATGTCATTAAAATTCCTGGTAAGCAAGGAACAGTCCAAAGTACATTCACAAGTTCATAATTTAATTAGGGCAACAGACAATCCCATTACAATTGTTGATGTTTCAACCCTCTTGGTAATTCATAAGGGTCTGCTCAGGACAAACATACCGTCAGGCATTTTATCTACCAGATTGGGGAGATAATTGCTTCTGATGTTGGGGGCATTTGTAGAGAATGCTTTATTTCGTGTCTATTCTGTATCTGTTTTATGGGTCTATTGTTCGCCCAAAGTGCTGCTCAATATGGTATGGAGTTGATTCAAAATAGACAAAAAGAGCAGCCGGGTTATAGAAAACTGCACTACCTAGGCTAGTCACATACAGTGTAGATATTGCCCACCTCAAATGGTCAGCTGCCACTTTGACCACACATATAAATATGCAAGAAGGGAGGATGAGAGGCAATATTATTATGCAAACGATCTCAAATATGCAGGTAGATAAGAAAGTAGTCGTTGGTTGCAGTCTTTGTTTCTGTATTTCACATGTACGCAGTTTGCATCAGTATAGACAGCCAACGCGTTTTGCCCAAAGATGGGCTTCTTCAGGGTTGTGTAATTTGCGCAGTGTGGCATCGAAGATTCCGTGTCTGGCTCCCGACCAAGTCTCTACGGGAAAGTAGTATGGAGTTGGACTGATATGGATAGTTTCTCTTCTGGGTAAGTAGGCCCCTTGACACTGTTAGCACTGAAGATAATGCAGAGCCTCTTGAGTTGAGTGCAGGTTGCATGGAATAGCCAGCTGAATTCTTGTAGGGTGATCAAGTTTCTCCTGTTTTATTGTCCAGGAAATTATCAAATGTTTAAGAAGCCAGTGTGGTTTCAGGAAACCAGTTAGCAAGGTGTTGCCTTGTCACCGTGTGACACAACACACGTTTGGACAGTAGAGTGAACATTGGTGGCTGTCGCAAGTGCTTAAAACATATGTATGGGACATTTTGCCAATATACCCCTTAAATGACAGGTTGGAATTGATGTAGAAGGCTGGAGATTCTTCGCGCTTTATAAATGCAGGCCTATGTTTGCAATCTAATTTGGATCTGGAGGTTATGTGAGCTACCGTAATAAGGATAAAATCCATTTTTTTAAATACCAGACCGACATCCATGAGTGTATAATCTGAGGCCACATTTTAGATTATGGATGTCATTGGATACCACCATTTTGTTGCAAAGTCATTTGCTACTGGCTCATTGGTGCAGGGAGATTTATCAAGCAGCACCTTCAGAGGTTCCATATAATACTTAGGGGCCCATTACGATGACGGACGGAAGCCCATCTGTGCTGGTGGTGGTGGCGGAAAACCGTTATGTTTTCCGCCCCAGGTGCGGTCATTGTGACCAACAAATCACAATGGACCCACAGAGGCCATTTACCGTCTGCCGCAGTCTGTCAGGCTCTGCATGTTTTTTGCGTACGCAAGGGTGGCGGACGGAGCCAACAGGGCAGAACCGGCATGTGGAAACACGTTCCGTCCGCCAAGCAGATCACAATGTTGCAGACAGCCCTTCCCACCGCCGCGTAAAAACCACCACATTGCGGATGGCGGAAATACAACTACGGAGAGGAAGAGCCGAAATAGAATCCATCCAAACCACCGGAGCCGCCATGGATCCGGTGCAACAGGGCCTTTCCGCTGCACCACCTGCTGCACCTCCGGCAGACAAGACGCTGCTGCGCCCAACAGCAGAGGTACGTACCAAACATCTCCACGCATGCAACCCATGAACAACTACAACTCCCAGCAAGCGTTGCGGCACCACGATGAATTTGGCAACCTGCCAAATGCAAATTGCGAGGCCCACCCAATCCCCATGAGTGAGCCTCGGTGCCCCCGAAGGCAATTGGGGCCAATGACGAGCCTCACAGTTGCAGAGCCAATGAGGCAACACCCTCTCAAAATAGCGCTGGTGCTACATGTGCACCACCGCTATCAGTACTACAAAAGAGGCCACACAAGCATCTGTGACACCTTCTGTAATACCATTGTGCACACACCCACTGGACCCCTGGAGCACTGTGCATAACACAGGACAGACCCAGAAAAGCTATGTATTAGTGAGTGTTTAGTTATGAAGAATTTGAGAGATTAGAATATTCTTGCAATAAATCTTTAAGGTCAAATTGCATAAGTTGGTTAATGAGGTACACAGTTGGTCAAGGGTGGCATCCATGTCATCAAAAAATAATTTAATGGGAACTGGTGGACAGAAGATAATCACAACTTGTTTTGAAAAGTGTTATGACTAAGATTGTAAGGCACTGAAAGGAATGTGGAGGTGGTGTAGAAGTATCATAGTGATGGAAATCAAAGATTTATTTAACAGAAAGCCAACTCCTCCTTTGTGAGGCAAACTCGGCAAGTGGGAGAAGATAGTGATGTTTGTCTAGAGAGCAACGGTTGTTCTTGATTTTGTATGCTTTATCCATGTTTCCCTGAAAAAAAACTTTAAATGGCACAATGCAGATGACATTTTAGTTTTTTGCATTATTTAGCCAAACATAAGACGTTTAAGAATTTAGGGTGGTCCTGTAATCATTTTCTTTTAACTGTGTTTTCTATTTCAGTTTTGATCGTTGCACCCCACAGCACCTCACTCAATGCAAGTCTGAAGCTCAGTGACTCCACCAAAGACTGAGAGAAAGATGCTTTAAGGACATTTTAGCTTTTCCTCTGTGGCATAATTTTGGCTGCAGTGTTGTGAATGTTCAGTTACATAGCACATATTAAAATTTCTACACATCCCTGTGTCAATACCATACCAAGGGAATTTTCACAACAGTCCGTTTACTGTCAAGTGAGGCTAATAAACCATAGTTTGTTTGTATGCTGTGGTTGGTGGGGTTGGATATGGCATGGGTTAGCTGAGGAGGTGGAGATGTTTCTGGAAAGGATTGCCTTTTTAGGAGCAATCTAGTGAATGATGTGATAGCAGACTTCATAACCTAACTATACACTATCAAATAATGGGATATCTGAGATGATGATGAAGATTGTTGGTGATGTCATATTGGTACTTTTCACTGGATGGCCCTTTTTACTCTTTTCTTAACTGCTGGTGATAGGGACCATATATAAATAAACAACAATGGTTCTGTGGGAATCTTTTTTGTAAATATACACACAACACATCTCACTCTCTATGTTTTCAAATCATTTTGCTCTATTTATTTTCAAATATATCTGTAAATGTCAGTAAAATCAGTGCAAGTGTGAACAGTGCAGTGCTCCAAAAGTGCAGTGAAGTGCAGTATTTACAGTGATGCATATACACATTGGGATGTCATTAAAATTCCTGGTAAGCAAGGAACAGTGCAAAGTACATTCACAAGTTCATAATTTAATTAGGGCAACAGACAATCCCATTACAATTGTTGATGTTTCAACCCTCTTGGTAATTCATAAGGATCTGCTCAGGACAAACATACGGTCAGGCATTTTATCTACCAGATTGGGGAGATAATTGCTTCTGATGTTGGGGGCATTTGTAGAGAATGCTTTATTTCATGTCTATTCTGTATCTGTTTTATGGATCTATTGTTCGACCAAAGTGCTGCTCATTATGGTATGGAGTTGATTCAAAATAGACAAAATGAGCAGCCGGGTTTTAGAAAACTGCACTACCTAGGCTAGTCACATACAGTGTAGATATTGCCCACCTCAAATGGTCAGCTGCCACTTTGACCACACATATAAATACGCAAGAAGGGAGGATGAGAGGCAATATTATTATGCAAACGATTTCAAATATGCAGGTAGATAAGAAAGTAGTCGTTGGTTGCAGTCTTTGTTTCTTTATTTCAAATGTACGCAGTTTGCATCAGTATAGATAGCCAACGCGGTTCGCCCAAACATGGGCTTCTTCAGGGTTGTGTAATTTGCGCAGTGTGGCGTCGGAGGTTCCGTGTCAGGCTCCCGACCAAGTCTCTACGGGAAAGTGGTATGGAGTTGGACTGATATGGATAGTTTCTCTTTTGGGTAAGTAGGCCCCTTGACACTGTTAGCACTGAAGATAATGCAGAGCCTCTTGAGTTGAGTGCAGTTTGCATGGAATAGCCAGCTGAATTCTTGTAGGGTGATCAAGTTTCCCCTGTTTTATTGTCCAGGAAATTATCAAATGTTTAAAGAAGCCAGTGTGGTTTCAGGAAACCAGTTAGCAGGGTGTTGCCCTGTCACCGTGCAGAGAGGAAGAGCCGAAACAGAAGCCATCCAAACCACCGGAGCCGCCATGGATCCGGCTCAACAGGGCCTTCCCGCTGCACCACCTGCTGCACCTCCGGCAGACAAGACGCTGCTGCGCCCAACAGCAGAGGTACGTACCAAACATCTCCACGCATGCAACCCCTGAACAACTACAACTCCCAGCAAGCGTTGCGGCACCACGATGAATGTGGCAACCTGCCAAATGCAAATTGCGAGGCCCACCCAATCCCCATGAGTGAGCCTTGGTGCCCCCGAAGGCAATTGGGGCCAATGACGAGCCTCGCAGTTGCAGAGCGTGCACACCGCAACATCTAAACATGTACGCCGAAGGCACCCATTGGCTGATGGCTCATCCGCATAGTGTGTGCCACACCCTGGCGGCCCAGAAGCTGCGACCGCAACCCTGCAATATTCAAGTGGGGCCAATGCGTGTTAACGCTGCGAATGCCAGCTACCGCGTATGCGAACACATACTGCATTTGCATTGGCGCCCTGCGAATTACATCACACATCACAGCTCATTTGCCCAGAGTGATTGGTGCATCCTGTGCAGGAAAAGATAGGTTGCACGCAGGTGAAATACGCATAGCGGAACGTTAGCCCATAACTGATGCCCAGCACTGCCAATGGGACACATCCAAAGAGAAGCTGCATGCGGGCACGGTACGGTTGCAACTGACCGGCCTCGGCCTGGCCCACAGGATGGTCAGACATGGCGTGAGAGCAATCTCAGAATCAGCGCTCAGCTTTACAGCAAAAGTAATGAACTGAGACCGCCAAATGCAGTGTGCAAATTGGGGCAATCACACCCGGTGGTACTCCCGGAAAAGCATGGAAGGAAGGGACAAGGCCAGAGCCCACAAGTCTGATAAAAAGTGTGCAACGGCCTTCAGCATCAGACGCTATCAATAATTTGTTTGTCAGTTCAACATGATAATAGTGGGAGAGCCGTGTTCAGCAGTGACTGAATAGCGCAGGACGGTCAAGACACCTGCAATTCGAAGGTCTCCGGTCTGGTGTGGGAGCGACTACTTGTCTAAACAGAGGCCCATTGTGCAGGCACACTTATTGAAGTATGCTTTCGCTGTGTGAATGTGAGGCCACAAATGACTATCCACAATCACTCATGGGGTAGTTAGCTGAACATTGCCACAAAAAGGACACGTTGTGCAACAGATCCTATATACGTGATGCCTGGCCTGTGCACGCAGCTGTTGTGCTCATGCAGGAACAGCGAAGTGCGTGTTGAAGCTAGATTTGGCGTGTGCATGTTGTCAGGGACTGGTATTCATGTGGTTGAACATGCATAAATCGCACGTGTAGTCAGAAAATCCATGTGCAACAGTACTTGAGTGTGTTAATGCGACAATGTCCACATCGTCCACATGACAGGATGTGGTGTGATGCTGGCTCCTGTGGGCACACTGCTAAGGATTTCATTGGTCTGCGCTATGTGATCTGTGACAACTATCGTCATATCCATGTTGATGTTATTGGGGGATGGGAGCACACTGCTACACCTCCCAGCACAGTTCATCCCTTAGCATTCTGGTAAATGCAGTTCAGCCATGATGCTTACTTCTCATGGGACTGAGGTGTTTCCCCTGAGTTGGGCAGGGAGAGGTACAGAGACCCGAGTGGAATGTGGCAGCTTCCTCAGCAGACACCGTTCACAATGTATCTTACTCCTACTGATGTGGGAGGTTAACGCGACACACATGTGTCTAGGGAATCACAGCATTGACCTGCACCAACCTTGCTGACACACGACAACAGTGACACAAAAAAAGCATTTCAGCAGAACTGCATTTACCAGGATGCTAAGGGCCAAACGGTGTTGGGAGGTGCAGTCGTGTGCTCCAGTCCCCCTGCTGTCCATGTTGATGCTGTTGGCCGGTGTTCTATGGAAGGCATATTATACAGTGTTGCCTAGTGGTGTGCTTTTGCGGTTATTCCATAATCTGTCAACGCACTGTTATTTCCTTGCGTCTTTCAGGTTCCTCCACTCTCTCAATATATTTTCGCTTTTACATATTCGGATCCTTTGCAATGTGAGTTGACATGCTACTTACTGTGATGAAAAGGCTCTTGACACCAAGGCATACTGTTGTGAGTTGTGTTCCCTGGCCAATGTGTGACAGGTGAGAGGTGAATTTGAAGGTGCTGGTACACGGATCGTTAGTGTAGGACACACAATGGTAGAGTCCAACAGTAAAACGTTACACTCCCATCCTTGTGGCAATGTCGGTTCTGATTTACAACAAAGTCAATGTGCGGTGTTACAGTGGTGACATCAGCAGTTGATCCGGGAACTGGTACGGCATGGTGCTGTTTCACGTGATCATCCAGGGGTCTTTTTGGGACGCCCACTCAGCCGTTAGCTAGGGGGGGGAACCTGCTGCATGCTCAGAGGTGTCTGAGGATTTGCTGTGGTGTGACTCAGCCCTCCCTGTGGCTGCTGCTGCGGTGGTGTGACTAACATCCAGCTGGCTAGGGGGGGTGGCCAGCTATTTGGGATGCATGCATGACCCTCAGGGCACCCACAAGCTGGCCCATGTACTCGGCACTTTGTCCCAAACGAGTGTCCATGAACCTCTGCTGCAGGCGGAGTTCACGCAGTTCTTTGAGGCCCTGGCCCATCTGTCCCTGGTTCTGCTGGTATGCACCAAGGACAGTTAGCACGGTGTCCAGGGCCTCTGTCTCATTGTCCTCCTGTGACTGTCCCCCAGTTGTCCTCCCACCTGCCCTGAAATCACGGACATGTGGCGTTGCCTGGCGCAGCCGCCGCACACCGTCCCCAGCATCACCGGTGTGCCTGAAGTTGTTCACAACTGCTGGCAAAGGGACAGTGTTGGAGGCAGCGGTGGTGATGGTGGAGGTGGCTGCCACACAGGTCGTTGCTGCAGGGGTCAGCGTTGGCGGTGCAGCTGTTGTGGTAGTCGTGGTGGGGGTGGGGGTGTCAGTGAGGGACAGAGCATGGCATGCCCTGGACACGCCGAAGGGGTCATGGAGGTCCTCCCCACATGAACAGACCAGGGACTCTGCATCCGAGGGTTCACCTTCCGAGGGGGGGCCTGGGCTCGTCCATGGCATGGTCGCCTGCTGTTGCTAGCGAGTCACCTGTTGGAGTGAGGTGATATTGTCAGCATGTTCGGCACACAGCACAACTTTGATGTTCATGTTTGGCACATTTGATTTGAGATGACATGACTTCTACCTTGGCATTACTGGGCATTCATGTCAGTATGTCATCAGTCGCACATGATGTTGAGGTACATACAGGGCTTTAAGTGGGCCGGTCGAAACGGTGCTGTGCAGCGTAAATGTTTGGAAGGGGGCCTCGGTACGGGTCTCTTTCGTGCTCTGCTTTGTGCCCGTCCACAGGCAGTCCGTTCTTTCTGCTGGAATGCATAGCCAGCAGGCACATCGATGTACGCATGGTCACACTCCTCACTTCTCACTGGTGGAGTAGTTACGGAATATGACTCGTTACAACGTGAGTCATCACAACGCGTGCCATAACAACCCGGAGAATAAGTAAGCACGAGTGACTGAGCAAAAAGTACTGTATTGTTTTCCACGATCCCTGAGGAATCAGGGTTGTCATGTTCAGTGGTTGCCAGAGACTACCTAAAACACTGTAGGATACAGGGGGGGTGCTATTGGCACTGTAGAGCTAGCTGGTCTAACGGCTGACATATCTTGTGGGGGAGGTCCTGGAGATTCCTAGGAACTACACGACAGTCCCATTCAGGAGTTAGCCAGGCTGGGATGCCAGCCTGTAACCCTGTGCTAGCCAATGGAGCTACTAAATTTCCTCAGCAAAAACAACTTTAGTGATTTTGCTGTTAAGACAGATATAAACCTATATGTCTTGCTTAATAATATACAGTTCTCTGCCATAGTGCTCGAAAGGCCTTCCTTAGGGGAGACTTACATATATTATTAAGGGAAAGGTGGCTTTGCCATTGGTTTTAATGGAAAAGTCGAACTAGCAGTGTACACACTGCTCCTCCAGTCTGCAGCGTCAGGCTGGTGACCATTTTGTACTTTGTCTCAGAGTGGCACAAACAGTACTGCAGACCTAGATGGACACTTTGGGGCCGATTCCGATTCGGGCCGGAAAAAATACCGACCGACTCGGTACAGGAATATAGTCCGACCGACACGTACCGGCGTTGCCCGACCTGGGAAGTACGATGAAATGCATGTGAATCACGACCGACTCGTACGGAACACAAGCCAAATGACCGAACCGCACGGAAACAAGCTATCCGGCCGGGAAACCACGCGAATCGAACCGACCGACACACACCAGGAATCAACCCGAACGAAACGTACCCGTGAACTCCGACCCGCGCAGTACGATGCAATGCGTGGAAAAACAGACCGAGTCGCATGGAGCGCAAGCCGAACGACCGACACGCATACAAAAGCCAGCCGAAGGAAGCCAATACTCGGCGACCGACGCGTACGCCGCACAAGAAACCCTGCAGAAACACAGCGTGGACGACTCGGAGAAGCTCGCACGAGACAACTGCAGCGTCCTACTCGGTCCGAAGAACGTCTCCTACATGCACAAAAAATACTAAGGAAAGAAACAAAAAAAAGGGCCAAACAAGCAATGACAAAGGCAAAAAATACAGGGAAAAAAAACATGGAACAAGGACACACCCCCAACTCCACCTATATAAAGGCCACAAATCCCTACCATGATCCTTTGCAAATTCAACTGACCTGCCAGCACAGAACACCATCACACAGCAACCACAGACACACTCACAGCTCATCCATCACACAAGCCACACACCATTAGCACCTCAACAAATAGCACCCTCACATACACCCAGCAAAACCTACACTCACACACCCTCACCTGCACACACACACACATCAATCCCCACCACCACCCATCACCATGCCCCTAAAGAAGAATCCAAAGTTCCTAGACAGTGAATTGGAAGTCCTGGTAGATGAGATCCTCAGGGTAGAGCCCCAGTTGTTTAGTACATTGGTACAACAGACCCCCATGTCGCAGAAAACCAAGATGTGGCAGAGGATCGTCGACAGGGTCAACGCACAATCACCATGTTTGCGCACAAAGGAAGACATCCAGAACAGGTAGTATGACGTGCACAGGAGGGTCAGGGACCTACTAAAGAAGGATTACATCCTGAGTCAGCACACCGGCAGTGGCCCTCCTGCCAAACCACTATACCTCAGGCCCTGGGAGGAGAAGGTGCGGGCCATCCTAACACCAGTGAGCGTATATGGACTATCAAACATCCCAGAGCCTGGTGAGTACACAACAAATATACACAATATTGTGTGACAATACACACACATCACTGTCAAGGGGATAGTCAAACCATGCACTCTTAGCAAATCCACAGCAACCAAAAGATAATCATCCCAAGATGTGTACGTTAGTTAGAAAACACAATACATGCAATTTCATAGTGATATGTAACTGTGTCATGACATGTACAAACATAACTACAAATACAGCAAGGCAGTGGCACAAATCTAACCAACAAACACAGTCAGATATTTTGCCACCACTAGAACACCACCTCACAGGGAAGCTCACTCAAAGGAAGGAATTCTGTGTATGCTGGTGAAGTCAGTGTAGCCAATAGCATGATGGGAGTTGTAGTCACAGATATTGGTCACACTCACAATTGGCCCATCAACACCACTCTGAACCATGCTCACATCACAGGGAGTGGAAAACAACTGACAAGATGGCTGACACTGGGTACTGCTGTGGGGAGCACAAGGCCCTGCTGGGAACTGTGCACCAACCAACAGCAGGACACCACTGTCAGCCATCTTGCCATTGCTGTCACACTCACACACAGTGAAGTCCACTCAAAAGGAAGGAAGTATGGGCATGCTGGGAAGGGGGTGTAGGCCATAGCATGATGGGAGTTGTAGTCACAGATATTGTTCACCCTCACAATTGGCCCATCAACACCACTCTGAACCATGCTCACATCACAGGGAGTGTAAAACAACTGACAAGATGGCTGACACTGGGTACTGCTGTGGGGAGCACAAGGCCCTGCTGGGAACTGGGCACCAACCAACAGCAGGACACCACTGACTGACATCCTGAAAGCCAACTTGCACTCCCTGCAATGGAAGCACGTTCCATGGTGGGATATCTGGCTGGGTGGGAAGGAGGACTGACAGCTCTGACCATAGTCACCAGCAGCTTTTCTCACACACCCCCTTAACACAAACTCCACACAACTCACCTGGGAGAATGCATTGCCTCACACTCTAATTAAATATCCCACAAAGAACTACCACACTAGGTTATGCTGTGTGAAGCACAGGGACACTTTTGGGACTTGTAGCCAAACAAACGCCAGGACAACACTGTCAGCCATCCTGTCAGCACAGGCATACTACCCCACAGGGAAGCAGAGTCAAAAGGAAGGAAGTATGGGCATGCTGGGAAGGGGGGTGTAGGCAATAGCATGATGGGAGTGGTAGTCACAGCTCAACATCCCCCACCCACATGGCCCATCAACACCACTCTGAAGCATGCACACCTCACAGGGAGTGGAAAACAACTGACAAGATGGCTGACACTGGGTACTGCTGTGGGGAGCACAAGGCTCTGCTGGGAACTGGGCACCAACAAACAGCAGGACACCACTGTCAGCCATCTTGCCATTGCTGTCACACTCACACACAGTGAAGTCCACTCAAAAGGAAAGAAGTATGGGCATGCTGGGAAGGGGGGTGTAGGCAATAGCATGATGGGAGTGGTAGTCACAGATATTGGTCACCCTCACAATTGGCCCATCAACACCACTCTGAACCATGCTCACATTACAGGGAGGTGAAAACAACTGACAAGATGGCTGACACTGGGTTCTGCTGTGGGGAGCACAAGGCCCTGCTGGGAACTGGGCACCAACCAACAGCAGGACACCACTGACTGACATCCTGAAAGCCAACTTGCACTCCCTGCAATGGAAGCACGTTCCATGGTGGGATATCTGGCTGGGTGGGAAGGAGGACTGACAGCTCTGACCATAGTCACCAGCACCTTTTCTCACACACCCCTTAACACAAACTCCACACAACTCACCTGGGAGAATGCATTGCCTCACACTCTAATTAAATATCCCACAAAGAACAACCACACTGGGTTATGGTGTGTGAAGCACAGGGACACTTTTGGGACTTGTAGCCAAACAAACACCAGGACAACACTGTCAGCCATCCTGTCAGCACAGGCACACTACCCCACAGGGAAGCAGAGTCAAAAGGAAGGAAGTATGGGCATGCTGGGAAGGGGGATGTAGGCCATAGCATGATGGGAGTTGTAGTCACAGATATTGGTCACCCTCACAATTGGCCCATCAACACCACTCTGAACCATGCTCACATCACAGGGAGTGGAAAACAACTGACAAGATGGCTGACACTGGGTACTGCTGTGGGGAGCACAAGGCCCTGCTGGGAACTGTGCACCAACCAACAGCAGGACACCACTGACTGACATCCTGAAAGCCAACTTGCACTCCCTGCAATGGAAGCACGTTCCATGGTGGGATAACTGGGCTCGGTGGAGAAGGAGGGCCGGATGTCCACCAAATACCACCAAAGCTGGACATGCACACACCTCAACATTCACATAGAAAAGCTTCAGGTTGGCAGGACAATGTGCTACACCAATATCAACCTCTGACTGTGACAACTTAGGACAATGCAATGTACAGGCCCGCATCCAGAGGTACAGTCACAACTGTCAGGTGTGTGAACCATTGATGTCCGTAGAAACATAACATACATTGTGTGTCTCTTCCAAAAACAGGTGATGATGGGGACACAGCAGCACACGAGGAGGAGTCCCTGTCCCAGGCTCCTGGGGACACTGAGCTCACTGGTGTGGAACAGCCTCTGCACTCCTCGGATGGCGAAGACCTACCTGGCCCCTCCGGTGCGAGTCATCATGCAGCACCAGCAGGACCAACATCTGCACCCCCTGCACCCACCCCTCCAACAACTGCCAACACACAGACCACCCCTGCCAACACGGACAGACCAAGGACCACCGATGACAACAGCACAGGGACCCCGGCGCGACGTGGAGCAATGGACAACGAGCCCAGTAACAACCCCCAAGTGGGCCTACGGTCACCTGTGCGTGCCACCACAGGTCCCGCACGTGTCGCCAGGGGTGGTGGGAGGGTGGTAGACATAGGTTGCTGTTTGCAGAGGGGCCTGGACTGCATGATGACCCACAACTGGCACGCATTGCTGAGGCGTACCAGAATAGCACCGGAGAGGTCAGCCAGGTAGTGGGGATCCTCAAGGACATTCAACAGCAGCAGGCTGCCCATCATGCCCGCTTGGACTCCCACATGTCCCGTGTGGAGACACACATGTCCCGTGTGGAGACACACATGTCTGGCATGGAGTCCAAGTGGGACACATTGGAAGAACTGACAGCGGTGCATAGGGACATATTAACATATTGACATGCCTCCGCCATATTAGCACCAACATGGCCACACCTCCCTGTGTGCCCACAACATCTGGTGCTGCAACAACTGCAACTGCCACAGGAAGGGAGGAGGACTCTGGCGGAGAGTCCTCTGCACCGCAGCAGCCTGCACGTGAGGGTCCCCCCCGGATGAAGAGGGGTCGTCCGAGGAAGGAAAACTGAGAGGCCGATGGCCATGTACATCCCCCAGGAACCCAACACCTGTTCTGGAAATTCTCCTTTGTGTGCAAACTGTTTACCCTGTCGAATGCAACACAACTCTCCCACATGACATGGGGAGCTTAAGTTGGCCCAATGTATCAGATGACTGTGGACTTTACTCAGGATATTTCTGCTACCAAGACTTCCAACTCATCTGGGAACTTTGGATTCCAATCCCAATGTACAGCACCCACCATCCTGTGCACTATCCTCACACATGTTTGTAAATAAACTCACTAATACACTGTACTTGCCTCTGTTGTGATTCCAACATGGTTTTTGTCATGTAGATGGTGATCTGCTAAATGACACTGTGCATGCTAACTGCTACAGCAAGTTCAACACCGTCATGTGAGTCATGGCGACGTGACACATATGAGGGAGACACACAACTAGGGCTACACAACACATACACACCAGGGCCATCAGACTCATCGCCTACACTGATGTTGCCAGGAAATACAGTGGAATGCCCAGACACCACACCTATTCACAGTCTGTGTTAACTAGCCCACAGGTGCAGTAAGCACGTCAGTCAGATGTGTGACCACAGACAACGCACAACCCAAAGTGAAGCACAGGTTTATTACACATTTGCAACATGTTGTTTCCACTACAGATGCAAGGTAATCCTACGAGGCAGTGGCCACACAGTCAACAAGTGTAGACGAAATAAAGTCCAGGGGTGTGTGGCACATCACCTGTAGGGAAACGACTGCTTCCACCCTGGAAGTTGAATCATGGTGTCGGGGGATCACAGTTCACCAAACAACTCTGAAAGTACCCTGTGAAGGACAGACATGACACACAGTCAAAAGCACGGAAGAACAGGATAGAACTGCAATACTCATGGCCAATACATGTCACAAGATACTCACAGAAAACCAAGTTAGCATGTCAACACTGTTGGGGAGTACAGACTACCTGGAAGGACACATCGCTGCACGCTTCCAGTCAAGTAGCACATGGCCACACTCAAACAGCACCAGAGCACCACCAACACATATCACGCAAACACACATCATTGACATGACATCTCTGGATACTCACATTCAGCTGAAGAAGTTGGTGATGAGCTGTGTGCGGACATCACCATCATCATCACTGGCATCGTGGCCCAGGCCAGGATCCTCCACAGGTGGCGGATGTTGGTCATCGTCATCCAGGATGAGAGGCAACTCCTTCCGCACTGCCAGGTTGTGTAGCATGCAGCAGACGATGACAATCTTGCACACCTTTGCTGGGGCATATGGGAGGGCCCCTCCTGTCTTGTCCAGGCAGCGAAAGCGGCTCTTCAGGAGACCAAATGTGCGCTCGATCACTCTCCTGGTCCGACCATGTGCCTCATTGTAGCGCATCTGGGCTGGTGTCACAGGGTTCCTGAGGGGTGTCAGCAACCACGGCATGTTGGGGTATCCGGAGTCACCTACAGACAGACAATTGCACATTAGCTGAGTTGGAAAAGAGGGCGGAATACAACATAGCAGAACACACACAATGGTACAAAGTTAGTACACACCAACAAGCCAGGCACGCTGGTTCTGCATCTGTGACATCATCCTCGGGATGCGACTACTCCTCATCACGTAGGCATCATGTGCCGAACCAGGGAAACGGGCACACACATGTGAGATACTCATATCTGCAAGACATACCACCAGAGCATTGATCGAATGATAATGTTTCCTGTTCCTGTATGCCTGCTCATGTGCCTGTGGTGGTACCAAAGCCACATGTGTCCCATCAATGGAGCTAATGACTGGTGGCATCCTCCCCAGGGCATAGAAGTCACTCTTGACGTCAGTGAGTTGTTGACGTGTAGGGAAATAGATGTACTGGTTCAGGCATCTCAACATTGCCTCCAAAACATCGCGTAGCACACGGCTGAACATAGTCTGTGACATCCCACCAGCAGTCGCAACAGTGTGTTGAAAGGTACCGGTGGCAAAGAAGTGTAGGGCTGCCATCACCTTCACCTTGGGGGTCAGCGCTGTAGGGTACGGCCGGCCAGGTTGCAAATGTGGGGCCAAGCGCACTGCCAAATCCTCAATCAGCTGCCTGGTGAAGCGGTACCGTCGGATGCTGTCACGTTCCACCATCGTTGCCAGGTCAGGGAATGGCCTATGGACAGCTGGTGCCCTGCAGTGCATAGGTGAAGAAAGAAAGATTGTCAGTCACCCCACATATGTGCCATTCACCATACTCAATTTCACATGATACATCATTACGAGACACAAGTACTTGATGTGTGTGCCGTTCTGTATGGACATATATGGCACCTACATGGACATCATCTAACATGTCAGTTCAACATGTGTTGACAACAGGTTCCAGGTTGTGCTATGGGAAACCATTAGGCTGTGTCACAGTACCCATTTACTGCTGTCACGTTCCACACACACACCACAGTGACATGCCTGGACAGATGCGCCACAGGCATCACAGCTCATTGACAGGTAGACTCCCAGTGACCCTGTCTTGCTACATGGACACTGGCATGACATGGCGTATCATGTACACGTCAGAAAAACAAACATGACTCCCACAGGTAGTGGCCCCTGTTGCCTCCGCAGGACAGACATGGACGTCTGTGACACACACACGCACAACATCAAAGTCCATGCACAAACAACGTTGATATGGAGACTGTCTCCCATTGTGCACATGGAATCAGAGACATCGGAAACACAACATGCACACAGACTGTGGAGGTCCATCACTGTTGTGGCAATGGGTCACCCTGTGACGGACATGCCTTCCCACATGGGACTCTGGGGGTATGTGACATGTCATACACATACACAACCTGGAAATGTGACCATGCCACATGCTCCGAAATGAACACTTGCACATCACAGTGGTCATGTGCACAACACACAAAGGATCCTGTCCCCATGAACACGTGCACAGCCTGGGAGTGGCTGCCCCCAAGTGCCACCCCAAAAACCACATGTTTACCCCCATTCACAGAAAAGGTAATGCAGCCTTACATGCCTTAGGATACAGTGTGGACTGGGTGTGGTGTTGTAGGTGTGCCCCTGAGACCCTGGCAAGTATATGTGGCTGGCATACGTTCACCAGTGACAAGCATGGTGACATATGCGAGTGACCTGTACAGGGACGCGTTGTACAGCAATGGACCGATCGGTGTGCCCGCACGGCCCATTGCATCTGTAGTGAGCGGGTATGCGTTGTACAGCAATGGACCGATCGGTGTGCCCGCACGGCCCATTGCATCTGTTGTGAGCGGAGTGCGCGTTGTACAGCAATGGACCGATCGGTGTGCCCGCACGGCCCATTGCATCTGTTGTGAGCGGGTACGCGTTGTACAGCAATGGACCGATCGGTGTGCCCGCACGGCCCATTGCATCTGTAGTGAGCGGGTACACGTTGTATCCCGGAATACGCGTTGTACAGCAATGGACCGATCGGTGTGCCCGCATGGCCCATTGCATCTGTAGTGAGCGGGTACGCGTTGTACAGCAATGGACCGATCGGTGTGCCCGCACGGCCCATTGCATCTGTTGTGAGCGGGTACGCGTTGTACAGCAATGGACCGATCGGTGTGCCCGCACGGCCCATTGCATCTGTTGTGAGCGGGTACGCGTTGTACTGCAATGGACCGATCGGTGTGCCCGCACGGCCCATTGCATCTGTAGTGAGCGGGTACGCGTTGTATCCCGAAATACGCGTTGTACAGCAATGGACCGATCGGTGTGCCCGCACGGCCCATTGCATCTGTAGTGAGCGGGTACGCGTTGTACAGCAATGGACCGATCAGTGTGCCCGCACGGGCCATTGCATCTGTAGTGAGCGGGTACGCGTTGTATCCCGGAATACGCGTTGTACAGCAATGGACCGATCGGTGCGCACGCATTGGCTGGGGCCTGGCATGGCAACGGACGCGTTTTCGAAGCTTCAACGAGTCTGATGCAGTGAATTCAGTTGGCCAGCCACAACAATGTTGCAAATTCATGGGTGTCATGAAGTTTAACTTTTGAAGGATGCTGTGGGCGTGTATTAGTGGTGCAATTCCATGGATTGGCCAGATTCAGAAGATGCAAACGACTTGGACCTATCACTTTGGACACATGGGACAGTATCTGCCTCTGCAGCACACATATAATGCTGGCTGTTCCCCTGAGGGCTCACTTGCCTGCACTACATGCTCCAGGACGACATCTGCCACCAACACTGCTGCTGTCTCTGCATCCTCTGGCTACTGCAATGGCACGTACTGTGGAGAGAGCCCCAGCCTTCAGCCTTGAGGAGAACCAGGCCCTGCTGGACAGCCTCCTTCCACAGTACAGCAAGCTGTATGGGACACCAGGGGAGCAGGTGAGTGTGCTGTCCACTGTCTTACTAATTGTGCATGTTGTCTGACTAGCAAGACTTCCAGTGTGCACACCACTGGCTAGCATGCTCACTGAGTAGTTCTCACCCCCCAAAGTGTGTAGTCACATGCACTGAACAGGTACAGTGCAGTAACAGTGCATTCCAACAAGGTTTACTTCCCATGCAATGATACCATGTAGTAACTCTTGGCAAACTGTTCATAGCCATCGTTGCACTGCCTGTGTACATCATATGCCCCTGTGATTGAGACATGTATATCCAACTGTGTGATGCATGGATATGTTGCATGTGTAGTAATGGCCTTTTCACTTTGTCATCCTCACAGGTTGATGCCCACCAGAAGCAGGAAATCTGGCTCACCATCGCCAGGGCAGTAAGATCCGTGGGGGTCTACAAGCGCCGGATCCGCAACTGCCAGAAGAGGCGGCAGGACCTTTGTGGCTGGACCCGGAGGATCGCAAGGGTCCAGCTGAAGCTGTCGCCTCCTCGCAGGAGGGGCGGACACCGGACCCTGACCCCCCACATGCTCCGGATCCTGGCGGTGGTCTTCCCTGACCTGGATGGGCAGCTGAAGGCCAGACAGCAGCAAGGAGGGGGTGAGTCCATGACTGCACTGTGAACTTTGTCTGACATGCTATGTGCCTTCCTCTGGCCTGGGTAAACTTCCACAGTACATCAGTCTTGTGGTCCAGGACCCATGTCCCTCAATTGTGACATGCCCACTCCTCATCTGATATGCAGGTGTGGTCCTTACAGTCAGGAAATTGTGTCACTTGGGTACTGTGTCCTTGCATTTTGCTTCGCTCAAGGTGGGGGACAGCATTTGTTCCCATGACTTTGTGGTGTGCTTCATGGGTGGGTCAATTGCTCACACAATGCCTAAGTCCTGACATGTAATTTGGGTGTAACTTTGATATGTGGTCCACTTGCTGATCTGAATCACCACATGTCCCTGGGGTATTTGGCACACCCCCATGCTGCGGGTGGGAACAATGTTTGGGCCTCAGGAGTATGTATATCAAGTGTGTCACACATGCTTAGCCACCTGCCTACTGTCCAGGGCTCATCCCTCTTTCAGGTGGAGCAGGACAGTCATGCCTACTCCAGGGCATACAATACACTCTGTACTCCCACTCCCGTGTATCAGCTGAGATGTTGTGATCAGTGAAATGTTCCCTCAGGTGTCTGCCTCTGTGTCATTGTGCTGTGGCTTCGTTGGCAGGACTACTGGGATGTTTATCGGTTAGGGCTCAGCATGCCATCTGAGATGTGACCATGAGAGGCGATACTTCTGTGACTTATAGGTGTTTGATCACTTGACTGTGCACACAGGTGTATGCGACTGTGAATTTCAGGCAGCTGTTTTTCATTCACAGCAGACTGTGAGGTGCTCAGGTTCAGAGAGTTGTGTTTCATGTCTCCCATATGTCCAATTGGTATGACGTGGACAAATAAGAGTTCAGATGATGTGGTTTGTGGGGGATGGACATGTGCACTTGTCAGCTACATAACTTGCATTCCCCATGTCCTAGGATTGTGACACAGTGCAGACTGTTGTTGGCTGGCTGCCATGCCAATGTGACTGGAGACAGTGATGTATGACTTTGCAGGCATGCCTGTGCCATGGCTTTAAACTTCTTAAGAGTGATCCTGCAGGGGAGTGACATGGGCAACATGCACCCCATTGTGGCATTGACTATCCGGACATGGGTGCATCATGGTGTCTGGTGCTGGTATGCATCACATGCATTTCTAATTAGACTCTGGCCATCCCTTTATCCGGACACCTGTACTGACTCAGTGGCAAGAGATGTGATGTGTGCATGTTCACATACTTCACCGTGTTCTCTGCAATGTCCAACAACTGGGTAGGTGGTGCATGTGTCCACACTGGGGTATTACCATCAGACAGGCACCAGACAGATGGGTGCAAGGGCAGGAGGGGTGTGAGTTCCATGGTTGACCATCAGACTGACAATTGGCTTCTCCTAATCTGTGTGAGGACTTTTGGCAATGTTCAACTAAGGATGCCAGGGCTTGCTCTGTAATGTGCTGTACTTACTGTGGTGTGTGCGGTCAGTGCAGGTGACTGATGTTTGTCTGTTTCCCTAATTGTTTGCAGATACATCCACGACCACAGGAGGGGACAGCTCCACGGACCAGGATGAGCTGCAGAGCCAGACTGGGTCAGCAGCCGACGAGTGGTCGGAGGGACCCAGTGGCACGGAGGGCGAGGGGAGCCACACCGAGGAGTCCTCAGCACCATCTACCTCAGCTGAGGACCACAGCAGCTCGGAGGATGACTCCCTTGTGGAGGCAGGTGTCAGCAGCCACCACACCCCAGCTAGTCTGTCTGGCCCCGCCACCACCACCACCACCACCACCTCCACCGCCCTCCCATTGGCTCCCATTCCAGAGGTCCGTGGAGGCTCCCGTGTTCGGGAGCGTGTCTCCTTCGTGCCAGGCACCGCACCCCCTGCCCCTGTGTCCCCTGCTGGCCTGAGTGAGGAGTCTGTGTACCTACTTCACCAGCTCCATGTAGGGCAGACAGCAATGCTGAGTGTCCTCCATGCACACACCACTCTGTTGACACAGCTGGTGTCGTTCATGGAGGGCATCTCGACGGGTATGTCTGCCCTACAGAGGAGCAATAAGTCCATGGACTCCTCCCTGACGGCAGCAGTGTCCCTCCTCCAACAGTCCCTCACCCCTCCTACCTCTGCCCCATCCACACTTCCTGGCACCCTACCTGTCCCAAGCACATGCACACCTGCACGATCACCCAAACACACAGACACGAGCAGCACAGAAACACCCAAAACAAAGGCAAGACATGCACACAAGCATCCTCAGGGGACTGATACCACACCCACAGGGGATGGGGAACAGACACACACACAGGCATCCACAGTCACTCTGCAGTCCTCCAAATCCTCTCCCTCCAAGACCCCTTCCCTTGCCTCACCTGCAACCCCACCTACACAGCAGCTCTTCCTCTGTGACCTCTACCTCTTCCCCTCCGATCCCGCTGATCCAGCATACAGGGGGAAGAGGAAGTCCACCCACACAGAGGGGAGTGCCCCTCGCCCCCGGACACCCTCCCCCAGGCGCAGACAGACGGGGGCCCCCACCCGCAAGTCCCCCCGGTCCCGGAAGAGCAAGACCCCGCCACCGCCCTGCAAGTCAAGCACACAGTCTCCTTCCTCCATCCCGCAGGCCCCCACAACAGATGTGATATTGAAAAAACAGGTAGGGAATCCCATTTGCAAATATGGAAAACATGACACCCTCATATTGCTGCAAAGGATGACATGGCTACACACCAGGATAGGACACATTCCCCCTGGACCACATGGGGTCCTGCACAGTAACACTTCATTTACCTGACATCAAAAATCAACATCACTGCAGCAAGGGCATGGTTAGCATCATCAACATCATGTACATCTGAAGCAAAACCACTAGAGAACTGAAAGTAGCTTTATTCAGCAAATGTTATGTGGAAAATTAAAGTCCAGAAAAAACACAAAGGCCAATGGCCAGTCCATGAATAAAGTCCAAACAGGGTGACAGTGGCAGATGTCACCCTTTGCTTGCCTGCACTGCTAGGGACCAGGGACATTCCCCTTGGATTCCCTACCTGTTTTTTCAATATCACATCTGTGGCTTACACCCCTGCACATCAGATGTGCTTGCCATTGTTCAATTGGTCTATTTCCCTGACCGTGTGACCATCTCCACTGGACATGCATGTTTGGGCATCAATGGGGAAGGACTCATCTGTGGTATCAGTGCAACTTGCTATACATGTGTATTTGATCGGTGCAGATGATTTCGGTGACAATGCCATGACCAGGCTGATGTGACGTGAGCCTTCATTTTGTGCTAATTGTTGACTGAGTGACCAAGTGTTCTGCTGACATGATAGCGCCCTGCAGAGACAACGTATGGCACAGCTTTTCTTACACAGGAGTGGAGTCCCCTCATGGCAGTGTGTAATTCCGTGACATTGCCTGAGCCCAAGGTGTGTGTTGTGTGAGCATGTCTGTGTGTGTTCACTTCCATTTTGCTATGCAGGCTGGGTGCCCTAGTGATGTTCCTGTTTGTGATGCTTGCTGAGTTCAGCAATGTTCCCCCCAAATCTTATCCCTGGGTGCTCTGTGATGTGGGTGCATGGCACATTACTGGTGATCAGGGTGTCATCCACAGGTGTGTTTGCTGTCAGGGCTGCGTTTGTGGGCAAACGCAGATGAGACACAGTCAGGATTCCCCTTGGCACTTGTTGGTTACACAAGTCATGTAATTTACAGTTTGTGTTAGCTTCCAGTGATTGTGACACGTTGTGTGTGTGACTGCTGCCACTCCTCAGGGTCAGAGCTGCAATGTTGGAAGTTGTCTATGTGTGTTGTTTGTGGGTGAGCTTGCCTTCTTCATTGGTGTGTGACTGTGTCCGGGATCCCATTGGTTGGTGTGGATTTGACGTCATGCCCATGTACAGCGTACTGTCCAGTGTGTGAGACATTCACAAGTCTTGTTGGCTGGCCATGTGTGATGGGTATCTCTGCCTTAGTTCCCCCACCACCCCTGGAATTGTCATGGGTGCATGTGCAATGTCACCAATTCATGTGAGCTTCACTGCTGCACATTGTTGGAGATCAAGGTGTGTGGTGTTGAGTGTGTGCAAATGAGAGTTGTTGCACGGCTAGACCCCTACCTCCATGTTGGCCTTGGCTGACAGGCCGTGCTGTTTTATTTGTGCTTGTGTAGGTGTGATGGTAGTTAGTTGCTCAGGACACATGACTGTGGTTCACAGTGTGTACGACATCTACCTTTGTCATCACAGTGGGATTATCATGCAGGCCAGTGTCACCACAATGTGGGGTCCCTGGGGGTAGTGCTGTGGTGGGTCTGTCTCTTGCTGTGTTAGTTGCTGTTCCTACAAGCTTGTGTGACATTTGTAATTTGGGCTCCCTCATCTAACAATGCCAGATTGCCCACATAGGGGAATCCGATCCATGAGTTACTTTTGTGTGGCACTGTGTTGACATCTGTGTAATAGGGATTCAGGACTCCTCGTGTGTTGTGTGTTTGCCTGGGGACACTGGCACACCACTCCCCTCACCTGTTGTGTTTGATATGCAGTGTGAGTCTGCCTGTTTGTGTTTGTGCATTTGCACCACTGCATTGGCATATCTTTAGTGTGCCATTGGCTGTATGTTGTTTGGTGGGTTTCCCTGCTGTCCCTGGGACTCCTAGGTCATCAGTCAGCACAATGATCATGGTTTGTATGTCCCATTGCTGCCATGGTATGGTATTTGTTCACCTGACATCTACAGTCTCCACAGGATATCTACATTTGTGTGTCCATTGGTGCAGATATGTGGATCTGCATTATGATGGTCACTTCTGTCATTGTGTTATTTGTGAATGTTGACAATGTGAGCCCCCATGGGTGATGTTTGTCTGCACATGGCCAAAGCGATGTTTCATTGGCACTGCACTGTTTGCCTCACCCAATCTATGTTGCTATGGGACACAAGCACTACTATGCCACTGATGTGTTTGTTGTTGTGAGACCAGGAATAATCCATGCAGTTTGGCATTTGCAGCTTTTACCATGACTACACTTACATTTTGGTCACTGTGGTGATGGGTCTTTGGACCCCATTGCCACAATGTTCAAAATGTGCTTCAGCTATGGACCCCACACTTACCTTTTGGTCACTGTGATGATGGGGGTTTAGGCCCCATTGCCACACTGTTCAAAATGTGCTTCAGCTATGGACCCCACACTTACATTTTGGTCACTGTGATGATGGGGGTTTAGGCCCCATTGGCACACTGTTCAAAATGTGCTTCAGCTATGGACCCCACACTTACATTTTGGTCACTGTGATGATGGGGGTTTAGGCCCCATTGGCACACTGTTCAAAATGTGCTTCAGCTATGGACCCCACACTTACATTTTGGTCACCGTGATGATGGGGGTTTAGGCCCCATTGGCACACTGTTCAAAATGTGCTTCAGCTATGGACCCCACACTTACATTTTGGTCACCGTGATGATGGGGGTTTAGGCCCCATTGCCACACTGTTCAAAATGTGCTTCAGCTATGGACCCCACACTTACATTTTGGTCACTGTGATGATGGGGGTTTAGGCCCCATTGGCACACTGTTCAAAATGTGCTTCAGCTATGGACCCCACACTTACATTTTGGTCACTGTGATGATGGGGGTTTAGGCCCCATTGCCACACTGTTCAAAATGTGCTTCAGCTATGGACCCCACACTTACATTTTGGTCACTGTGATGATGGGGGTTTAGGCCCCATTGCCACACTGTTCAAAATGTGCTTCAGCTATGGACCCCACACTTACATTTTGGTCACTGTGATGATGGGGTGTTCGACCCCATTGCCACAGTGGTCATGGTCGGCTTGCATTGTGGAGGCCACACACATTTATGTGTGACACATGTGATAGGGGGTCACATTGTATGTTCAATGTCATGTTCAGTGTTGTAGGCATTTGACACATACTACACACTCTTGTCATGATGTTGGGGGGGTGTCTTTTGCTGACATTCCTTATGTTGGAGTATGCTGGTTGTGTCATGCATTACCCGTCCTATGGTTGGGGATGGTAGTAGTGGTAGGCATCGAGGCCCACATGAGCAGGGGTGGGTGTAGTGACAGGCATCCATCCCCCTATGAGTGGGGATGGTAGTAGTGACAGGCATCCAGCCCCCATGAGTAGGGGTGGTGGTAGTGGTAGGCATCCATCCCCCTATGAGTGGGGATGGTAGTAGTGACAGGCATCCAGGCCCCCTGAGTAGGGGTGGTGGTAGTGGTAGGCATCCATCCCCCTATGAGTGGGGGTGGTGTTAGTGGTAGGCATCCATCCCCTATGAGTGGGGATGGTAGTAGTGACAGGCATCCAGGCCCCCATGAGTAGGGGTGGTGGTAGGCATCCATCCCCTATGATTTGGGATGGTAGTAGTGACAGGCATCCAGCCACCCCTGAGTAGGGGTGGTGGTAGTGGCAGGCATCCAGCCCCCATGAGTAGGGGTGGTGGTAGTGGTAGGCATCCATCCCCCTATGAGTGGGGATGGTAGTAGTGACAGGCATCCAGCCCCCATGAGTAGGGGTGGTGGTAGTGGTAGGCATCCATCCCCCTATGAGTGGGGATGGTAGTAGTGAAGGGCATCCAGGCCCCCTGAGTAGGGGAGGTGGTAGTGGCAGGCATCCAGCCCCCATGAGTAGGGGTGGTGGTAGTGACAGGCATCCAGCCCCTCATGAGTAGAGGTGGTGGTAGTGGCAGGCATCCAGCCCCCATGAGTAGGGGTGGTGGTAGTGGCAGGCATCCAGCCCCCCTGAGTAGGGGTGGTGGTAGTGGTAGGCATCCATCCCCCTATGAGTGGGGATGGTAGTAGTGACAGGCATCCAGGCCCCCTGAGTAGGGGTGGTGGTAGTGGTAGGCATCCATCCCCTATGAGTGGGGATGGTAGTAGTGACAGGCATCCAGCCCCCCTGAGTAGGGGTGGTGGTAGTGGCAGGCATCCAGCCCCCCATGAATAGGGGTGGTGTTAGTGATAGGCATCCATCCCCCTATGAGTGGGGATGGTAATAGTGACAGGCATCCAGGCCCCCTGAGTAGGGGTGGTGGTAGTGGCAGGCATCCAGCCCCCCATGAGTAGGGGTGGTGGTAGTGACAGGCATCCAGCCCCCCATGAGTAGGGGTGGTGGTAGTGGTAGGCATCCATCCCCCTATGAGTGGGGATGGTAGTAGTGGCAGGCATCCAGCCCCCATGAGTAGGGGTGGTGGTAGTGGTAGGCATCCATCCCCCTATGAGTGGGGATGGTAGTAGTGACAGGCATCCAGGCCCCCTGAGTAGGGGTGGTGGTAGTGGTAGGCATCTATCCCCCTATGGGTGTGTATGGCATTGGTGATGGCCATCCCGCCCCTATGGTTCTGCTGTTGCTAGTGTACGTCATTTGTGCATCCCTATGTGTGTGTGACATATTTCGGGTACGTGTCGTTTGTTTGTGTTGTTGGTGTTTGACTTACCGTCTGCGCCGTACGCGTCCGTGCCGGTCCCGGTAATAGATGTAGAGTATTGGTAGGACCTGCGCGATGGGATTCATGCTTGGGTCGTCTCGTTCGGGTTTCTCGTGTCTTCGACTCGTACTCGTCGCTGGCTTGTTCGTCTCGTAGCCGTGGATCGTCTTGTGGCGCGAATCGGAGCTTATGTACGGCTCTCCCGGATGCTCAAACGTGCCGGACGTAGCGACAGGTTCGGCGCGTACGGAAGGCACATCGTACTAGTCCGGCCGGAAGGTGCTGTGTATTTGCTTCCGTGCAACTCGAATCGGCGTTTACGGATCCGGCTCGGGCGGGGAACAGGAGCTGAAATGGGTAAGTACGGCTCATTCGGAATCTGGGCTGTAATGCGCATCGTACTTGTTCGTTCTGACGAGTGTTTGAATCGGTCGGGAAACACGCGTTCGGCTTGTATTTTTTCCGGACGAATACTGTTAGGTGCGCTTCCAGCCGAGATCGGAATCGACCCCTTTGTCTTACATGTCCTTGCTACCATATACTAGGGACTTCTAAGTAAGTCAGTACTTGCCAATTGGGTATAGCCAATTCAACATACTTTTGGTAATGGGTCAGAACCCTGGCACTGAGTACTGGTTAGCAGGCCTCAGTGCACTCTCAGAGTCGAAAAACCAGTAGCTAATAGTTCAAATGGGGTAAAAAAGGAGAGGAGGGGCCTGCAAAAGGCCTGTTTCCTTACAACAAGCTGAGAAAATAATTTCTCGCAGCTACCTGAGCAATTATCATTATCTGTCCTTCTTTACCAGAAATTCCTTATTGTTGCCTTCTGTATGTTACCTACCTAGCTTAATAACAGAGACGGGTCCAGCTGCGAGCACCAAAGTCTGGCAAGGACTACAACGCTCTCGACCCGGCGCCTATGCGCTGAAAGGGAATTTAATGTATGGGTATGTGCTCTGCCAACAATAAAAGTTTAATTGTCATAATTATAACATTAGGTCTGTGTATGAATGGGAAACTCCCACTGAAAACCCAACAATCAAGAAAACACAGAGAATCTGTCCCCATAGCTTGCAAACATAGATTCCCGGCACTAGGCTGAAAATATAAATCCAAGGTGATGGTGATATTTCTGCTGTCACCTCTGGATGAAAGAGAAGCGGATCTCAGTGTTGTGAAGTAGGACACTGCCCTATTCTATTTCTTTTCATTGTGCCGATGAAGGCTGAGGAATTAGTTAGAAGGCTTTAACAAAGTAAGCCAGTTCTGTGATCACTAGCAAATGGCTAAGAGTTTTGGACTAGATGATATGATCCTTCCACTATGTCCCTCCTAATGTTGGGTGGCACCACCCTGTAGGTAAGAGAGGGAATAGCGTCTCATGGTGGGAGAACCAATGGCCTTTTGCATGAGCCAGGGATGTGCTCCCTGAAGTGAGGATGAGAATCACGATTGTGGATACCATTCTAGACAAAAGTAAGGAACTGGTGAGATTAAAGTGGGAAAGCAATAATTATCCATGCCACTGTTCCTGAGCATCCTTAATTTACTAAGCACTGAATGAGAAAATTGGTACCCTAACTCTAACCTAAAAATATGGCTAGTGCATCAGACACTGTTGAATTACCCAAAACAGAGAATATAACAACAACAACGAAAGCTCACAGGATCATCATTTTCAAAGAAAATGCAATCAATAGACTAATAGACAGTCTAGGTACAAATTAATGTTGAAAAGAAAGGTAACAACAGTGCCATAAGAGTATCAGACTTTATAGTTAATCATTAAAAAAAATCTTAAAGATCAGTTAGTGATGCTCAATGCTCAGCTGATCAGACAGTGAAAATACCACAAGTGGAAGCAGTGCATATTCATTGAGGAGGCACTTGATTAGAAAATCAAGTTTGTGAAGAAAGAGAATCGGCGTTGGCCAATCGCAATAAGCCTGTTTTTGGAACTAATAATTAATGATCACAAAGCCCTAGTGTCAATGGCGCTTTGATCCTTGAGAAATTATTTTGCTGCCTTAAGGTCATGAGGTATTGTTCGCCTGAAGAACAAGAACGTTTTTGAAGTCAAGCATATAGAAACAATGTACAGAAAGAGAGTGTGCCACCTGGTCACACTACACCACATAACCGGATCAAATACGTGACTGCAATGCAATATTCCACTTAAAAAAAGGAAAAATACGTGAAAGCATGAAGATCTGGACTATTCAATATGGCCAGACACCAAAGTGTCCAATCACACTGTCCCAAAGTCCATTAATATTACGTCCCAGAACTTGTCAGGAACAGAGGAAGAAAGGCACTCCAGTCATCAGTGTCCAAGTTGTAGCATCCTTTGTGATCGTACTAAACCATGAATGCCACCTCGCTAAGGCTTGGTGAAGAGGAAACAGAAGACCTTCTTCCATGCCACATTGGATATGAATCGCAATCTCCTGGTCACCATGGATATTACATCCCTATATACAAACATTCCCCAGGGTGAGGCATTGAGAGTGATGAGAGAAGTTCTGAACAAACGTCCCAGGCCACATAGAGTCCCAACTGAATTTATCATCAAACTCCTTGATATAGCTATGACTAAAAACTTCTTTAGCTTTCAGGGTGACTTCTACATACAAACGAAGGGAGTTGCTATGGGGGCAAGCTTTGCGCCTAACCTAGCAATTATCTTCATGGATGTATATGAACACAACTACATCCTGAGCGAACAAAACCCCTACAGTCAGTGTATTGAACTATGGCGTCGGTACATTGACGACATACTACTGATCTGGCAAGGGAGTGAAAACCTACTTAAGGAATTTCACTCTTGGTTGAACAACTGCTCCAAGGATATACAATTCTCTTTAGACTATAGCAATTCCACAGTCATTTTTTGGGATGTAGCTATAAAAGCAGAAGAAGGCAAACTTTACACCAGCCTTTACAGAAAGGCGAGTGAACGCAACACTCTCCTGCGTTACTCGAGTCACCACCCACGCAACCTTAGGGACAATTTGCCCTTTGGGCAATTCCTAAGGTTGCGGAGGAACTGCTCTAGAAAGGATAATTATTTCTTGGAGTCAGCTGAACTTATGTAACGTCTGACTGACAGAGGCTACCCGCTTAGATTATTGGAAAAGGCGCGCAAACGTGCATGGTTCAACAATAGAGATTCCCTTCTGGAGCCCAAAGAGAGAGGGACTACTGATCAAGACAGGTTAGTTTCTGTGACTACATTCTGAACAAAGAGCAATACCATCAAGAAAATCATAAACAGCCACTGGCATTTGGTGACAGATGAACTTGGTGGCCTACCACCACCCATGCATGCGTTCCGCAAAGGCATGAATGTTAGGGAACATGTTGTTAAATCCTTATTGCCCATTGAATTGAGAACTTCACAGATGACACTATGGAACATCCTGCCTGTGAAGGGACATTTTAAATGTGGGCAATGTAGGGCGTGTCACATGGCCAATGAATTGAAAACTTTCACACACAACAACTACAAACACACACTTCAAGATCACACTAACTGCAACTCCAGCGGGGTAATCTACGCCATTTCCTGTCCATGTGCTTTTGTGTATATATAGGACAAACTATACAAAAGTTAAGTCCCGTATCCTGCAACATTGCAGTCGTATACGGTGCCAGACACAGGGAGCACCCTCGTGGAACACTTTACATCATTTGGACACACACCTGAGAGCCTACGCTGGTGTGTAATAGAGAAGGTACACCGAAACCCCCGGGGAGGGGATTTTGGTAGAGTTCTGAGCCTACGCGAGTGTAGATGGATACATTGCTTTGATACTGTAGCGAGAGGATTAAATGAATACGAGGAGATAACTAGACAGGTGTCCACACTCAGCAATGTTTGTTGGCAATAGGTCTTAAATGCATAATCTCATGGCAATCTCCTGTGTAACACATATGTAAATGTTGTTGTTTTTTAACCCAATCCTGTTTGCTCCTACTGGAAATTGGCGTCCTATGCCTTTAGATGTGATCATTTATTGTTTCTTTTTCCCTTTTTAAGTGTCTGTATTTATGTTTAATGTGAAGTGTAATTGTGATGTCATATGTGAATAATTGCTTACCACTAGGTTGGTACTTCATCTGTGAATATTTCCTAGCTTTAACACTGGTCGCTATATGTCTATACACACTGATTCCTAAACCTGAACTGTGAGATTACACCTTTTGTTTAATTGTACACTGTCTGTTTTTAATACTTATTGAACGATTGAGTCTATCTTAAATATTAGAATGGTGACATCGTACCTCGAGGCGTGTTGAAATTACATTGAAGAAGCCACAAAAAGAGGAGCGGGCCTTTTGCTTAATTGTACATTGGCATGTCTTAATATACATTGAATGCTTGTATGTATCAACAAATATTAGAACTGTGACATAGCACTTTGAGGCCCTCTTCAATGCTGTAGAAACTTTGAGCCTATTGAGTCTTTCAACCCTTTTACTAGCGTGTGGTTGACCCCGCCCCATTTTTAAGGCCACCGCCCCTTTTTTCCTCAGTATAAATGCTCCCGCAGGTTGCTGCTCTGTTGGCTGCTACCGCGATGGAGTAAGGACGTCGATCAGATCGTCTCCAGGTAATTCTCTTTCACCACCGACTATCACCTAGGAACGCCTTGCGCTCCTCAGATAGCCTTTTAATTAGATTTCCCTTCCTTTTTCTAGTTGCAAAATTACGCTGTGCCCCGAATTGCCTGATTTATTCAGCAAACTCTTGCCACACACACGGGCCATAATATTATGTTCCATGGATGGTTTGGGCACCACCGCCATGGTTTATATCTACTGAATAACGGGAATTGTCCTTAGTTGGCCCTTGCCACTTCATGGGTGAGTTGCTATAGCTAGTCCTTGTATACTTTTAGTGTACAATCCTTATGGACCCTTAACAACAACTGTTGTTATTATTGAATTGCAGGCATTGGTGTAACCAGGTTTTGGACTCCAATTGAGCATTGCAAGATTAATGAGGTGGGTTTAATACATTACTCCCGCCAATTGATGTGCAGACACCACGCCTGGGTAACCTATTAGGTCCCGGTTCTAAGTTCCTTGTTTTTATTCTGTAGGTTCATTTCACCTGTCCCCTTGTCCTGAGGAAGATCCGCATAGCTGAGGTATTAAAGTCCCTCGTTTGCCGATAAGCCGGATCGAAACGTCGACGCTACCCCCTACCGCACCTGGACCAATTTTCCCTTCCCCATTACCCCTGTTTACAGCCTTAAGGAAATTCTCCTTACAAATTCAAATGAATAATTTGCATGTGGCCAGGTTGCATCTAACTGTTTATTGGATATCAGTTTTGTACAGTTTTTAAAAAAAATATATGCCCTTTACTTTTCTACACACTTTGAGCTCTTTTGACTCCTATATATACACTTGAGCACTTTTTCTTACACGTTCCCTAGAACATTCTCCCTTTTTTTTTCTTGACCCTCTAATGATTATTCTTTTCAATGACTAAATAAATATATTGTAATAATACTTAGTGGTTTTTCTGCACATTTATTTTTACGATTTACAGACGTTTGGGAGCTGATTAATGTAAGCTCAAATAAGTTGATAATTCTGTCAATCTATCTCTTCCTTGAACAATTGGTCCAGGACCACTGTTTCTTTATAATAACCGATACCCAGGTCCAGGGACTATTTGGGAATACCCCATTGTTTATAATGACATTTACAGAAGCAGCCAAGTCCTACCTGATCAATGAGCTTGGCAATCCCATCTCACCAAAGATTTGAGGGTTGGAGCTCTACCTTCCTCGTGCCCACCTTTTGCAAAAAGATAAAACAGGACTGAGTGAACGAGGTAAAACATGGAGAAACATCACCCAGATCCATTCAGTGCTGGAAGAAACAGGAAAGGGCACATCGTTTCCAAACCACTTTTCCTCTCAAAAGGCAAGCTTCACCATCAAGGATAAAAAGTGAAGTTTCCAGAAGAGAACCAAAGACAGACCAAATGTGTCAACCTCAACCTCAAGAGAAGGTTTGACCCCTGGGGCACTGAATCTCTAGACAAAATTACAAACCAGTGTTTGACAGTTCATCCGTCCATTCACACGTTTATCCAGTCCACGTCTTTGAATTTCTGATCCTATGTGACATCATTCCTACATGACTATGGCAAGCAGTCACCTTCGTTTTAATATTTTTTTAAATGCTGCCCCTTTGGAGGCATTAACACAAGACAACACAAGACAGAAATTAGCATAATTAATCAGTACCTCAGGAGCAGTAAATACCAGTCAACCACAGTGGCGGGAGAAAGGAAAAGAAAGGTGCATTATCATCAGGGGTTACGTTGGAGACATTTAAGGAAGTTGTTAGTAGTAACTGACAAAGAAACAGCAGCACAAAAGCGTTACATGAAAATGCTTGAACAAATTCCTCTTGCAAATGCACCTTGACAGCTTTCTAACTTGGGCAGTTCATTCTGAACTTCTGGGTCACATTTGTTCTGAAAGGGAACACGAGAAAACGCAGACACAATTCTGCTTTGTGGGACTTCATCACCGAAGTGAAGCTACAGTCCCCATGGCACAGTGATTTATATGACCAGGCTAGTAGGAATTGCCCTTAGTTTTCAGAGCGAGAGCAGTTCTGTTAGAGTCCACATATGAGATAAGATCCAAGTTCTCTAACTTTGTCCTGGCCTTTCAAGATACTCAGAAAATACATAGCTGCTCTAGAGGAAAGGTTTTTGTTATGATCTGAGAAGAGTAGCTTCTTTGCAGGATATAAAGTAGGCAGCTAACTAGAATGTGAGCAAATGTTCACTGACATATGGGACATAGGGCCATGCTATTGCAAACCTGTGAGTTCTTTGTTTGTCTCCTGATCTGCTCTGTGCAGAAGTAGATTTTGCAATGCTTGGATGAATAACTTACATGTGATGGTATTTGTTAGATCCTGTAAATATGGTTTATATGATACTAAATAATACTTTGGAAACACAATGCCATAAAGTGTTTCTGGAATTGTCTGATCTGTTGAGAAGGCTCCTGTTCTCGTGCTCTTTCGTACTTTTTTTAGCAATCATAGGCTCTGCTTTAAGTTCATGTTTTCTTTTGGGGAAAAACGTTGTATTTAGCAAAAGTGTTTTCTTACTTCTGGGGAATCCACTGGTTGATTGAATGTCTCTCCGTTTCCCTTGTCCCTTGCAAGGATTCATCTCAACAGTCATCTTCATAGGTGCAAACCAGCCCCTACTACCAGGTCAAATGCACTGTGCAGAACCTCAAGGGGCCTATTCACAAAGGTAAATTTGCACTTGAATAAATCTACACGTGTAAATAGACTCTTGCACTTTGAAGTAAATCCATTTCTGTGAGTACATTTATTACAAAGTTTAGACTTACATGTCTCAGGGGATGGAGTCAAATTTAAGAGTGTAGGGTTAATACTAGTATTGTTTCACACAAAGGCAGAGGTCTCCTCCACGGAGGTGGAGGGGCAAGATCTCCCTGTGGCAAAGTATTGCTAAAACTTGAAAAGTTTATTACAGTTGAAAAAAATAGTAAACATAGTTGTATATTAAATATTCATGTAAATTAAGTTTATAATATTAAAAAAATGCCACAGCGCTAATACCTCACTTTTGAATTAAATATTTGATTAATTTAAATATATTAAATTTAATTTTTTTTTAAAGTGTTATCAGAAAAATCCCACTTAAAGTAAAATGCTTATATTGATTTATTATGCCTTAACATTACTAAGCGTTATGTTTATAATTAATGGAATTATTTAAATTATGAAAAAAGTTACATTTATTTGTTTTTAAATTAAAAGTTATTCAAATACTTTCTAATAAATTAATATATTTTTGTATTTATATTTATAACATTTAGCATTCAGTTAAATTGAAACATGGTTTAAAAAAATCGAAATAAATTAATTTTCATTATTTCCTAAGGGGTTCTATTTTAACTCCCTGCCTCCATTTTTTCCTGCGGGAGGGTGTTGCAGGACTTGTGTTTGGCCATTGGGGTGGACATCTCCACACAGAAAAGATAGGAGACACTGAGGCAGAAGTCTCCTTATAAAGGGTTGTGAACAGCATTTTGTAGTGCATGAGTAGTACTACTATAGCACTAATAATCATACTACAAAAAACAGTTTGTGAATAGGCCACCATGATTTTAGGAATATACTCCCTTTGACTATCCTATCAAATCCTGTCTGTGAGATACCATAGCAGACACGGATCCCCGGTGATGTGGTATTCTTCAATTGTATTTGCAGTGCTAGTACTTATTCCTTTGAATCTGTGGGAGCTTGTCTACACTAATACTGCCCCTACGCTGCTTTACCCCAATGTGTTCCTTTGAATCCTGACATGCTGCAGTGCTTAATTTGAGCCGGTGGTTGCCAGTGGGGGCCACTGGCCCTTATTTTTGGGCACAGCACTTATTTCTCCGCATCAGATATTTCCCCAGAGCAAGAGAGAGGAAAACACAAATCAGAAAGACAGAGGAAGATGGAAAACCTGGCACAAAGGGAGAAAGCAAGAACATGCAAGAGTCAGATAAAATTGCAGGTAGTGTCAAGTAGTGAATTAAAGAGGCCGACGGTTAATTGCACTGGCCAAGGACTTCAGAGCAGGGCCGCACTGGCCATACTGGGGTTCGGGCGTTTCCCCGGTGGGCGGAGGCCAGGGGCTGATTTTCACCTAAAGGGGACTAATTTTAACCTATCAGGGCCGCTCTTGCTAAAGGCTTGGGCGCGTCACAGTTATAGCAGCAGCGAAGTGCTATGAAAATACAAGCCTCAGAGCAGCCGAACGGCGCTGCCCGAGACTGACTATGCAGTGATGGGGCTGGTCCGACAAAATTTGCCAGAGCTGCTTTTGGCTCTCAGTCCGGCCTTGCTTCAGAGCCGGAGCTTCGGGCACCAGCACTCTTCCATTTACAAATTAAACAGTGGCATTCTGTACTTCCTCAACAGAAAGTGATATCCAAGACAGACAGGTTTGTCATTCCTTGGGTCCTTCTGCTCAATAATTAATCTGACAACATGACATCATGTTAAGGTATGTCACAAAATCGGTTTTAAATATTGTCCTGACAAAATATCGACTCCAAAATCTCCACTACTACCATGTTGTGAAGTCCTTATAGACTTACTTTCCTAACTCCACATCTACATATCTTGAAGATATATAAGAGGATATAATGCTAATTATTTTTTAATTGTTCATGCTCCCGCCAGGCTATTTGAAAAATCATAAGCATAACATCCCCCTCCTGTTGTAGGCTCCAGGATCTATGAGGACCTCAGGCGGAAGTAGGCCCAGGCATCTGGCTCGAGCCAGGGTCGACCCTTCAGCGGCTCGTGCACCTCTCTATTTCAGAGTTCTCTTTCATGTCTCGGTGCATCACTTCTGCCCTGTGACTGTTATCAGTCTTCAAAAGTGTTACATAACACTTAAAAGTCACTTTACAAGATAACGACTTAAAAAACTTGCCCATAGCAACAGTCTGTGGCTTGGTCGGTTAGTTGCTCAGCACTCATAAGGAATCCTTTCTCTGTGAATACGTCAGAGCTCTCCCACTTCATGTACGTCTGTGGGCAGGAATCTCTGTCAACAAAATGGCCAAATAACAGTCATGCTGTTTCATTCACGAAATGTCCTCCTCGCGCCCTCTTTACAAAAATATCGCCTAACTAAAATGCCTTTCTTCGTCATCGTGACAGCAGGGCCGAGAGCAAAACGTAATTGAAGGGCAAATTAACTGACAGCACTTGGTGACAAATCTGCATTTTTATCAAAGGAAAGTCTGTGTCTCGTCATAGGCGGAAATCGTTAGCATATTTTTTAAAACACAGATCAAACGCTGCTTTTATTCAGTGGTTTGCGAGGTTTGTCTCGCGGGCATCTTGATGACTTGGCTGAACAGACGTTACAAACAGGAACTTGAAAATGGCACTTTTAAACAAATACAAACAAGCAATGACAGTAGGTCTGACTGGCTATTTACGTTTACGGTGTGTAAAGAAACTGTTTAATATTGTGAATCAATTTATAAAGTAAAGTAAAGAAAGAGTAGTGGAAGAGCACTATAGGGGAGAACACCGTGTGGCCCCGAGACTTCGTAGAAAAGATGTTCATGGAGGTAGCAAAAGCAGGGCACGGCACCAGTTCACAAATACGCCCGCTCCCACCTCCGTCTGTGGTCCCATGGTGGCACTTAACATATTCGGGGCAGCCTTTCTTAATGAATTCCAGTGCAGGGCCATTCCCCTTGATGACGCTAGGGAAAATGGGTGCCATGAAAGGGGGTCAATCACCAGCACAGAAAGGTGTTGGCTGTTTGTTAAGGGTTGAGACGTTAGTACTGGACATTGATAGAACTGGAGTTTGATTTGTTAATATTTGAGGAGAAGAGTGGTTGTTGTGAACTCCAAAACACACACTCTGAGACACATGTTGAGGCTTGCATGGAACTCATTCTTCCAAGGTCTTGATCTTCAACTTTGCCATTATATATTTTTGATGACAGCTAGTAGAACTTATAACAATTCTCACATGGGACATTACATTTATATATTTTTAGTTTAATATTTGACTGTATATGCTCTGAGAAGTCACTGGGTTACATCCTGCTAGATGAAACGGGAAACGCCTTTCGGACGAAGCCGGAATCATGCGGTGCCAAGACAGCGCCGGCAATAGAACGAACGTGGCATTAGCATACATTCATTCAGCATGCAAGTCGTAACAACGACTTGCTTTTAGGGGGGCGCATTGGTGGAATGGTGTTGGATTTAAAGTCCAACACCTTCTCTACTGTTGCGCAGACTGGAGTTGGAATAGTAAATTAAACTATTTCAACATCCAGCAAGCCTCTAAGGCAAGTTGTTAAAATGACTTGCGCGCTGAACAAATGCGTCCTAAAGACGTGTTTGTACAAAGACGGAACGCATGCGTCCTAAACGCATGCGGAAAACCGTCATACATTCAGATTAAACATGTGGGCTGGAGTCGGGGAGGGGTCAGCATAATCATGAGAATGTTCAGACAGCAGATTGAGCACAGGAGAATTAGAGATGGGGTTAGGTCAGAGAAGTCTTGAGAGTGGAGCCAGAATGATAGAGCGATGGACCAGTGAAGTCAGGAAAGAGCAGCCTGAAACCAGAAAAGCCAGGAGACTGGAACTAAAGAGGAGACAGAAAACGGTGGGTTTGAGAGTGGACTCAGTGTAGTCAGGAGAGAGGAACCAGAAGACATGAACCTTGAAAGTGGAGATAAGAGAGTGTGGGCAGAAGTAAGTGCAGTGAGGCAGGAGGCAGTATAGAGACGGCAGGTGAGTGTAGTTCGGAGTCAATGCACTTAGCAAAGTACAGTCTGGAACCACTAGAGACACAAGGTTTCAGTTGGAAATCGGTGGCCTGTGTACTTAAAAGCAGCAGAGAAAGGAGAGAGTGAAAAGTGGAGTTAGGAGGAAGTATAGCCAGTGGAGTACATCAGGATAGAGGAGTCAGAAAAGAGTAGTTGAGAGAGTGGGGCCAGTAATTAGTGGGATCAGTTGTCAACTGAGTCAGAAATTAGAGGACTTGAAGAACAGAGGAGTAAGGTGTGAGGAACCCAGAATCAGTGGAGTCATGTCAGGAATCGGTGGAGTCAGGAGAGGAACCAGGAATCAGTGGAGTAATTAGTGATGAGACTGGAACATGTGGACTCAGGCTGGTGGACCTGGAACCAGCGCAGTCAAGGATCAATGATGTTAAGAGAGAATTTTAGAGGAGTCATGAAACAGTGTAGTCAGGAGACAGGAGTGAACATTCTGTGGATAATTTGAATGGAGCCAGGAATTGGTGGATTCAGTAGAGAGAAACCAGTAATAATGAGTGGAGTGAGGAGAGAGGGACAAGAAAATGGTGGATTGAGGAGAGAGGTGCCAGAAATGATGGAGTCAGGAGGGAGAAGGAAAGAACCAGCAAGAATAAGGTATCATTGGATTCAAAAGAGTCACCTGCCTATGGATGTAGGATTAAAATGAGATTTAGTGGAGTTTGTTGGATTCAGGAGCCTGCAATCAAGGAGCAGATTCTAAGCAGACCACTTCTGCTTTTTGTCACCACCATTTTGTCTTTTCAGAGAGCATTTTTTGCTACAGTAGTGTGTACCACAGCAGTGTGTACTATTTCTTTTTTTTACATTTATTTATTTATTTTTGTAGGCATTCTTTTTAATTTTTTTATTAAAAACCTTGGGCACCGTGACTCCCTTCCAAGTCCTTGCAATGTTGCGTTTCGCGACCACAATGCCCAAGGTGACCCAGGTCCTCTCTTTTGTTGACAAGTACGTCGCCTCCCAGATAATGAGTAGACACAGCTGGGGCGTGACCTCCATAGATTTCCCACATTTTTCTTGTCACTTTACCTCAGTATGATTGGACCACCGGACATTCCCACCACTGGTGGAGATACGTCCCCTCTTGACCACAACCTCTGGGGCATAATGGGGAGCTCAGGATACCCATCTTCACCAATAACACACTGGTGTAGTACACTCTGTGCATGAGCTTAAGCTGGATGAACCTGAACCGGGACCAAATTGCCACCTCCCTGGGGATGCCAATGCCTCCCGCCAGTCCTCATCATCTAAATCGCCCACCTCCTCCACCCATTTGACCCTGATCTTCTCTAGCGCATCAGGTGTATTATTCAATATCTTTCTATAGGTCAAGGAAATTGCTTTGTCTTTAAGGTAATCGTCAAGGAGTCTATCTTCTAGGGGCAAAGCAGCCGGTAGATCCGTGCCTTTGGGGATAGCCCTTTGCAACGCGCTTCTGACCTGCAGATATCGAAAGGTCTCCCCTCATTCAATTCATAGTCACGCTGGAGGTCTGCAAAGGGAACTACTTTACCTCCGGCCCAGACATCCCCGACCCTCGAGAGCCCAATAAGCTCCCATTTATCAAATCCAGCACGGGTTGCCAAGAGCCCCAGTCGTTCGGTCTCTAGAAGGGGGGTGGCCTGCGTAACCTTGTTCTTCCATCCCAATGCGGAAATGGCCGTCTGCCAGAGCTTAACCGTAGTCGCCGTTGGGGTATATAGTGGGCTATGTGTCTTTCCCCCGTATAATGCCCTCTGATATGTCCCTGGTGCCATATTATATTTGTCCATCCTATAGGCAGGATCAGCTATCGGCCAATGCATCCAATGATTGGTGACCACCAACTGAGAGGCCCAATAGTAGCTTTTAATCGCTGGGAGAGCAATGCCTCCAACATACCAACTTTTCAACAGTTTCAACAGGGAGATGCGAGGGGAGCCGCTATTCCAGAGCAGGGTCCGAACTTCCGATTCCACGGTCTGAAAATACTTGTCCTGAACAAGGTATGGCGTATTCTGTAGAGCATAAATAAAGTGGGCAGGGCCATCATCTTATAAAGCGCCGCTCTCCCCAGTAACGTAAGTGGCAAGGTCTTCCAGTGTTTAACGTCATCCTGTAGACAACGCAGTGGGGGGGCCAAGTTTTGATCGTAAAACGCTACTGGGTCCGAAGTGGCAAAAATCCCTAAATAGCGAAAGCCAACAGTAACTACTCTGGCTTCGCAAGTTCTGGGTGGAATGAAAGCCTCCCCAGCTAATATACATATGAGTGATTTGTCCCAATTAATGGTGTATCCAGAATATTTCTGAAAAAGGGCGAATATATGTAATATTCTATGAATAGAGCTACAGGGTTTGGCCAAATAAAGCAATATATCGTCCGCGTACAGGGAGATCCTATCCTCCCAGTCCGGCGTCCAATTTAATCCCCTTATAAGGGGGTCACCTCTAATCCAAATCGCCAAGGGCTCCAGGACCAAAGCGAAAATCAAAGGGGAGAGTGGGCAGCCCTGTCTCGTACCCTTCTGTAAGGTGAAAGTCGCCGAGCGGGCCCCATTTACAGTTACTATAGCCATCGGCTCCGAGTAAAGGAGTCTCACCCAAGCCAGGAACTTCAGTCCGAGGCCGTAACGATCCAACGTTGCAAACAAATAGGGCCACTCAATCATGTCAAACGCCATTTTGGCATCTAGAGACATGATGACTGCCTCCTCTCGTATTGTCCCTGCTCTGCCCAGCACTCCGTTGAGCCGCCGCAGATTCAATGCTGTATTCCTGCCAGGCATGAAACCAGACTGGTCCGGATGAATCAATTTATGGAGCAGAGGCGATAGTCTTGTGGCTAGGAGCTTTGCTAATATCTTAACTTCCGGATTTAACAATGAGATCGGCCGGTAGGACTCACAGTGCTCCGGGTGTTTACCATGTTTATGGGTTAACACCACATTTGCCAATCTTTGTGTATCGGGAGAATCCCCGGGACACACTTTCATTGTACAGGTCTATAAGGTAGGGGGCAATCGTAGATGCATTTGTTTTGAATAAATCAATGGGAAGACCACTCGGACCCACCGCCTTCCCCGATTGTAAGGCTCCAATTGCTTTAACCACTTCTTCTTTAGTAAGATCGGCCTCTAATTCCTGTACTTCCGAGTCATCCAGGACTGGAAGATTCAGAGTGGCCAGCAACTCTCGAGCCTCCTCGTAAGAAGACGTTCTGGAGGATTCATATGCCGATTTCAGATGTGCAGCAAAGGCTTCGGCTATACTATGTCTATCAGTAAGTCTGTCCCCTTCCTTCGTTACCAATTCAAATACTCATCTGGCAGCCTGTTCCCGTTTGTCCAACCACGCCAGTAATTTACTCGCTTTATCTCCAATTTCATAGACTCTACACTGTGTCGCCCGGTAATGGGCCCTAGCCGCTTCCTCAGCGATATCCCTATAATCTTTTTGCTTTAGGAGTAATCTGTGTTTAGTATCAGGAGCCGGCCGGGTCTCTAGCTCACATTCCAAATGAGTTATTTCTTCCTCTATGTCGTGGAGCTGTTTACGTTGTTCTTTCTTGTGTCCGGCAATCGCTGCCACTCCCTGCCCTCTAATCACAGCCTTATACGCCTCCCATAACGTGGAGGCTGAGTCTACTGAACCTATGTTCTCATTGAAGTACTGGTCCATCGCCTCAGTGAGCCTTTCCCCTATAGTAGGTATCCGCAAATACCAGGGGTTAAGTGCCATCTCCTGCCTCTTAGCTGTAGGGATACCACCATAAGTGACCGCGACCGGTGAATGGTCAGAAATGCCTCTAGGTAGATGTTCCACCTCTCTGAACATCGCGAGCTGTTTGGCTTTGCCAAATAAATAGTCGATTCTAGACAGGCTCCCATGCACTCCCGAGTGGAAAGTGTATTGAAGAGATGAAGGGTTATACGCTCTCCATATATCAACCAGCTCCAATGCCATTACGAACTCACCCAATGTCCTCCCAGCCACCTCTCCCTGCTTCTGAGGTTGACTGTCTAAATCGCCATTCAGGGCTGCATTGCAGTCCCCCCCAATCAACGATTCTCCCTCAGGCAGGAGAAGCAAGTGTGATCCCAAATCAGCCAAGGCTGATGAATGCAATCGAGCCAGCACATAAAGGGAAGTGATGTTAAATAACCTACCCTCCCAAGTACCCGTTAGGGTGACAAATCTGCCCATGGTATTGTGTGTCACTGTTTGTACTGCAAATGGAAAGGAATTGCAGAGGAGGATCCCTACCCTCTCGAACCCCTCATGTATCCTGCATGGGCCACCAATTTATATCCCCACCTGTTCAAGGCACTATACGAAGTACCTTGTATGTGCGTTTCCTGTAGGAACACCACGTCCGGGGCCCATCTCTTTACGAATTGTAGTACAATTCCCCTCTTTATTTTATCTCCCAGGCCATTCACATTCCAGGAAAGTACTTTAATACCCCCTGTGTTCGGACTCCTTTTTACCGTTCTAGTCATGGGGGTGATATAGACTGCATCCTTATATCCTTAAAATGGTGTCGCCTCGAAGCCCCCACCCAGATCATTCCATATACATATAGGCACATGTTGGTCGGCTGTCCGACCGGTCGCAAAATCGGTCTCACTAAGATTAGGTCACACATTCCCCATGCACTGTATCCTGCTAGCATTATAAAACACATTGAACAATAAAGTAAACAAAAACATTCCCAAAAAGACCTCTTGGCAAAATTACCCTCTCTCTCTGAATGGATCATACCTTTTAAATTCATGCCTTGGGTTATAGCAGAATTTATTCATTCCTGCTCCTGATTGAGTACTACCAAAACATCCTATCTCTATATCACTTGCAGTGATTTTCTATGTAGGCCTAGGGTTGCTGATGAATGGCCCTTTCTCTTGACTCTCCAATATCATCAAATCAACGGTCGTTTTTCTCTCTTGGACTTATCCTACCATTATATAATTGGAACTTGGACAGCTGGCAGAGACCTATCCTAGGATCGAAATTATGTACCAATTCAATGTGGAGAACAGCAGAGTCTGTGGACACCAGTGAGGCTTTATGATTTTGCTTCTATGACAGAATATAGCCGGTGAAAGTATTGCAATATGCAGGGGATACCCTGACCACCTAGTCCCCATGGGGGACCCAGAGGGACCACCCTCGGCCAAAACTAAAAACAAATCTGCAAAAAATGCTGCGATCATGCGGGATCGACAAAACCCAAAAACAAAATGGTGGCAGGGTTGCATTTATGAAGTTTATACCCCTGGGAGCCTACCCCGTGGCTGTATTCACAAAAGGGAGGGGGCTTTGTGGCCCCCTCCCCAAGCCACTAGTCATGGGGGTGATATAGACTGCATCCTTATATCCTTAAAATGGTGTCGCCTCGAACCCCCACCCAGATCATTCCATATACATATAGGCACATGTTGGTCGGCTGTCCGACCGGTCGCAAAATCGGTCTCACTAAGATTAGGTCACCCATTCCCCATGCACTGTATCCTGCTAGCATTATAAAACACATTGAACAATAAAGTAAACAAAAACATTCCCAAAAAGACATAAGTGATAAGTACACAAAATACTATATCATGGAGAGCACCATAAACTTGAGATGTTTGTGGCCCCCTCCCCAAGCCACTACGGGCCCTGGTGAGCCCACGCCCAGCGCCGTAATCATGAAAAATGGGAAGGGGGCTGCACGCCCCACCTCCCCGTGCCTCCAGAGGCCCTGGGGAGTCCTCCCTTGGGGCTAAATTAGTTTATATGGGGTTGGAGCCACAAGGCCCCCCTCCCTGAGCCTCTAAAGGCACCCCGGGTCCCACCTCGGGGGCCAAAATTTTACAAAATTGGGAGGGGGCCACGCTGCCCTTCTCCCTTAGCCTTAAAATGCACACGGGAGCCCACCCCCGGATCAAATTCCTCCTGAGCCATTAATGACCCCAGGGACCCCATTACCTGGGGCCGGCTCACACGCTATCTCCCTGGGAGCCCACCCCGGGACATAGTGGCTTCCTTCCCACACGCTCCACGGCAGGTGCAAACACAAATCTGCTCCAAGTGGGTGGGAGCCTTGAAAATGCAGACTTTTGATATGTAGGGAAACAGATCAAAATATTGCTTCCGCCTGGAGGGAGTAGCATTAGTAGCTGCTTCCTCGAGGCGGAAGCCATGCGGGGAGCCAGCTTGGGTCGCAGAGGCCTTGGAGCTCCCCCATAGCCCTACAGCCCCCAGCAAAGTATATGTTTGGTGCCCTGGGTGGGCATCAGAGCACCCACCTTTAAAAATGCGGGCCCTAGGAGATAAACTATAAAACAAACTAGCACTCTCATTGGATGATGTTATCAGTGATGCCATCAGTAATGTCATCAATGATGTCATTTGAGATGTCATTGTGGTAAGTTGGCCTGGTATATGCTGTCCACTAATTATAGTGGGCACCTTGCACCAGTCCAAACAACCCCTTATTGGAGATAGGTTAAAGACAACCTTATTGAAAGCTATCCTAGTGGTAGCTATGGAGAGCAGCCTTCAGGCTAAGTCTTGAAGGAATGTAAAGCAGCTTGTTTTACCAGTCTATAATCTCTTGAGTGATCAAATGAAAGAGCACCACACCAGGTATATATTCAAAATATATGTATTTATTGCTAAACACACCCCTCTAGTCTCTTTATGAGGCTAGAGTTCGAAGTACATAAGTTAGAAGGTATTTAAACACAGTAATAGCACAAATACACGTTTGGGCCCTAGGGGCGTACCAAACCATATACCAATAAAGTGGTATAAGAACCACAACTGAACTAGACACTAGGCCTAGAGCCTCTAGAAGTGCTTGGACCACAAGGAACCACCCAAGGTAGTGACACAGGGGACCCACGGGGGACGCGTGCAGTGTAAATACACAACCGCGATACGCCGTTGACTTCTATGGAGAAAGTCGCGATCAGGAAATTAAAGAAAAGGGACACTTAAAGGAGGACTTGGAGCAAACCCTTTGAGAACTAGAACTTTGAAGAGTCTCTACCCACGGGAGCACCGGAGTACTCGTGTTACCTCACCCAGGGAAGCCGGGTGCATAGGTGCCTTTCGGGGTCGGGTTTCGTCGTCGATTTGAATGGCGATCTGCTGCAAAGTGCTGCTGGCGACCAAGTGGAAAGTGTCCGGGTGGATTCAAGAGTGGATCGGAGATCTGAAGAACCTGAAAGCAGAGGGGACAGAGTCTGGGTCACTAGCCAGTGACCAGGAAGGCGATGGACAGATGCCCACCGATGTCGAGTGCTTCAGGTGCGTTGACGGTTGTCTTGACTCTTCAGCCACGAGGTCCAGGAGGCGTTGTCGGCGACCAGGAGCAGGATTCGGGCTGGTACACAATGTCTGTCGAGTGCTGAGGTGTCGGCGACCGGATTGGACCCAACAAGCCTTGGCAACGGCAAGTCTCAATGAAGATGTAGATCGTCGATGGTGCAGACCAGCAAGGTCTGGGGAACTCACCCAGCGAGGGTAAGTGAGGGCAGGCCTGGAGCAACCAGGATGCCCAAGAAAAAAAAGATTGGCCTTCGTTAAGGGCTACTAGCCAACAGGCTAGCGACCGCGAAGGAGCCTCAAGACGTCGCACGTGGATCTGGCTCACAGGACACTCGTGGAGTGGAGGCCAGTGATCTTCGGTGCAGTTGGTGCTGGAGGCTAGGGCTACTCGGAGCCCAATGCACAACTTCGTGGGAGACCCAGAAGAGGATGCACTTGCAAATGTGCTCGGTGTCCAGGGGTCACAGTCTCACGTCACCCACGATAGCTACAGGCCTCAGCTTTGCTGGGGACTCAGGGTAGCCTCGGGAAATCTGAGAATCCACCTCTGGTGATGCGAAGACTTCGGCGTCCGACGGGAGCTTCAGAAATGCAGACCAGACAGATGCGTCTTTGGTGCCTGCCAAGCAGGGGAGTCACTCCTTGACCCCAAGGGAGATTCTTCTGTCCTCTAATCTTGAGTAGAGCGTCGAAGGTCCAGGATTCTGTTTCAGAGTTTCGTCCAGGGATAATCTAAAGTCCTAAGGACTGGGTTCCTATACTTATACCAAGTTTAGGGTTGGACTACTCTGTGGCCCCACCTATGGGTGGGTCAGGGCAGAGGGGTGGCTACACCCCTTTCCCTTTGTCCAGTTCGCGCCAAAGCAGGGGCTGCAAGCCCCTGATCCAGTTTGGACTGGGGTATGCACAGGGACACCAAGTGTGCCCCCAGTGCAGGACTTCAAAGCACCCGAAAGTGCTCCCGCCCAGCCCCAATACACATTATCCTGTCTGGGGAGGTGGTCACACCTCCCTGGGTCAGGAAACCTATTGTCCAGGCCTCCCCTGCCGGAGTTTGGTCCAGCAGCAGGAGGCCAGACTCGTGTCTGTGGCAGCAGCATCCATTTTGTGATGCCAGGGCTTTGGAAAGAAGTTACCGGGCTAGCCAGTGTTAACATGTCTTTCCCTCTAGAAGGGTGGAATGCTACCCCCGCCGCCAGAATTGGCGGGGGGGTAGTATTCCAAGATGTTTGACACCAAACACGACATGTTTAGGTGCATCCATTCCAAAGTTAGCATTTAACGCGAGGTTATAATGCGCTTAAGAGTATATGGTCAGGCTGCACTACAAACAGCATCAGAGAAGGGTCTCCGAATGCTGCAGAGGGGCCCTGCTCATGCAGGGGCATCCTCTCACATAGGAACCATGCTCTCTGCCTTTAGGATTGATAAGGCCTGCCTTAGGAGTGACTTATAGGTTTATATGTGTGTATGTATTTAGTGATATAGGTAACCTATATCACAGTAAGGGGTGCCTGCACCACCTTACCCAGGCTGCAGTAGCAGACCTGTGGTGTCAGTTTGGATGGCCTTCCAGGGGTGGCATAATACATGCTGCAGCCCCTGGCAGGCCTCTGAGGTACCTATGCCCTTGGTACATAGTATACCATATACTAGGGACTTATAAGGGCACTCCAGATTCCAATCAGTGATGTGCCTAAGGCACATGGAAACCATTTTAGAGAGGAAGCAGCTAGGCTGGGGTTCTGATTAGCAGGGCCCCAGCCAGACTAATGTCGAAAAACAGTGAAGCATCAGCAAAAGTGGGGGTACCCATGTGAAGCAGATCCTACTCTCCTACACAACCCCCCAAACGTAGGGACATTAAACTAACCTTGCCCAGTTAAGTCTTCATGTTCTAAGTGGAAGTACCTAGAGAGTCCATCTGCATTGGCATGGTTACTCCCAGGTCTATGTTCCACTGTAAAGTCCATCCCCTGTAGGGAAATGGACCACCTAAGCAGTTTGGGGTTTTCACCCTTCATTTGTTTTAGCCATAAGAGGGGCTTATGGTCTGTCTGAACCAGGAAGTGTGTACCAAACAAGTATGGCCTCAACTTCTTCAGAGCCCAGACCACAGCAAAGGCCTCCTCTCTATGGCTGACCAACGTTTCTCTCTAGGGGTCAGCCTTCTGCTAATGAAAGCTACTGGCTGATCCTGACCTTCTTCATTCAATTGTGACAGTACAGCCTCTACCCCCAATTCAGATGCATCAGTTTGAACAATGAACTTCTTGGAGTAATCAGGACTCAGTAGAATGGGAGCAGTGCACATGGCCTGCTTCAGGTCATCAAATGCCTTTTGACAGCTAACTGTCCACTGAACCTTTTTGGGCATTTTCTTAGAAGTTAAGTCATTCAGGGGTGTCACTATTGATCCATACCCCTTGACAAATCTCCTATAGTACCCAGTCAGGCCTAAGAAGGCTCTCACCTGAGTCTGGGTAGTGGGAGCAGTCCAGTCCATGATAGTCTGGATCTTGCTCTGCAAAGGTTGAACCTGGCCTCCACCCACAAGGTGGCCCAGGTACACAACCTGACTCTGCCCTATCTGGCACTTAGTGGCCTTGATAGTCAGGCCTGCCTTTTGCAGGGCCTGTAAAACATTCCTGAGGTGGACCAGGTGATCCTCCCAGGTGGAGCTAAAGACAGCAATATCATCTAGATATGCTGCACTATAGGCTTCCAGACCTGTGAGAACTGTATTCACCAACCTCTGGAAAGTGGCAGGTGCATTCTTCAGACCAAAGGGCATTACCACAAATTGATAATGTCCACTAGGGGTTGAGAATGCTGTTTTGGGCTTTGCAGTATCAGCTAGTCTGATCTGCCAGTAGCCAGCTGTCAAGTCAAATGTGCTGAGATATTTGGCTGAGGCCAAAGTATCTATGAGCTCATCTGCCCTTGGTATGGGATGGGCATCAGTCCTAGTGACTGCATTGAGACCCCTGTAGTCCACACAAAACCTCATCTCTCTTTTTCCACCACTGGTGTGAGGTTTTGGCACCAGGACCACTGGGCTAGCCCAAGGGCTATCTGAGGGTTCAATAACTCCCAACTCCAACATTTTCTGGACTTCAGTCCTGATACAGTCCCTGACATGGTCAGGTTGCCTATAAATCTTATTTTTAATAGGCAGACTGTCCCCAGTGTCCACTTCATGAGTGCACCAGGTGGTCTGACTGGGTGTCAGTGAAAACATATGTCTAAACTGATTGAGCACTTGTCTACAATCAGTTTGTTGCTGGGTAGTGAGGCTGCCTGCTAAGGCTACACCATCTACTGACCCATTGTCAGGGTTCTGTGAGAGCAGGTCAGGGAGTGGGTCACTCTCTTCCTCCTGCCCTTCATCAGTAGCCATGAGCAAGCCCATGTCTGCCCTGTCCACATATGGTTTTAACCTGTTGACATGGAGAACCCTGTGGGGACTCCTGGGTGTTCCTAGGTCTACTAAGTAGGTAACCTCACCCTTCTGCTCAACAATAGTGTGGGGTCCACTCCATTTGTCTTGGAGAGCTGCTGGGGCCACTGGCTCCAACACCCACACCTTCTGTCCTGGCTGGTAAACAGTCAGAACAGCTCTTTGGTCATGCCAGGCCTTTTGAAGTTCCTGGCTAGCCTCAAGGTTTTTGGTTGCCTTTTTCATATACTCAGCCATCCGGGAGCGGAGACCAAGTACATAGTCCACTATGTCTTGCTTTGGGGGCTTGAGAGGTAACTCCCATCCTTCCTTCACCAAGCACAGTGGACCCCTCACAGGGTGGCCAAACAGAAGTTCAAAAGGGCTGTAACCAACCCCCTTCTGATACACCTCCCTATATGCAAATAAAAGGCAGGGCAAGAGTATGTCCCATCTTCGCCTAAGCTTTTCTGGGAGCCCTTTAATCATGCCCTTCAAGGTTTTGTTGAATCTCTCAACTAAACCATTGCATTGTGGGTGATAGGGTGTGGTGAACTTATAAGTCACTCCACACTCCTTCCACATTGCTTTTAAGTACCCAGACATGAAGTTAGCACCCCTGTCTGATACTACCTCCTTAGGAAAGCCCACTCTTGAGAAAATTCCCAGGAGGGCCCTTGCCACCACAGGTGCTGTAGTGGTCCTGAGGGGAATAGCTTCTGGGTACCTGGTGGCATGATCCACTACCACCAGGATAAACCTGTGCCCAGAGGCTGTTTGGGGATCCATGGGACCAACAATGTAAATCCCTACCCTTTCAAAGGGCACCCCCACCACAGGTAGTGGTATCAGGGGGCCTTTGTAGTGCCACCTGCCTTGCCACTGGCCTGGCAGGTTACACAGGAGCGACAAAACTCCTTGGTGTCTTCAGACATGTGGGGCCAGTGAAAGTGAGGGACAATTCTGTCCCAAGTCTTGTTCTGGCCCAGGTGACCTGCCAAGGGAATATCATGGGCTAGGGTCAATAGGAAGCCCCTGAACTTCAGAGGTATAACCAAACTCCTGGTAGCACCAGGCTTGGGGTCTCTACTCTCTGAGTACAGGAGTCCATCATCCCAATACACTGTATGGGGACCACTAGCTTTCCCAGCAGCCTCAGCAGCAGCTTGCTGTCTGATGGGTTCAAGGGAGGGGCAGCTCTGCTGCTCCTGGCTCAGTTCTGCCCTAGAAGGTCCCCCTGTCCCCAAGAACACAACCTGGTCAGGTTCAAGTTCCTCTGGGACAGTTCCTTCTTCAGGACTGAGATCATCCCCCTCAAGGGACTGATCTTCCTCCTGAGCCAAGGGGGAAGGCACTGCCTTAACCCTACTACTCCTCCTCTTGGAAGGCACTTGGTCCATTCTTCCAGAATCCAAGGCCTGTTCAGTGCTAGACATTTTGGCTTGTGACCTGGTCACAGCAAACACATCTGCAGGGATCCCCAGCATTTCTGCATGGGTCCTGAGCTCCACTTCTGCCCAAGCAGAAGTCTCTAAGTCATTGCCAAGCAAGCATTCGACTGGTAGGTTTGCACTCACCACAACCTTCTTAAGGCCAGTTACCCCTCCCCAGGAGAAGTTAACAACTGCCAGAGTATGGTCTGTTCTGACATTGCTAGCATTGGTCACTTGGTACATCTCACCAAGTATAACTTGCCCAGGATTCACAAGGTCTTGTGTCACCATTGTGACACTTGCCCCTGTGTCCCTAAATGCCAAAGCCTCACGTCCATTGATTAAAGGCTGTTGTCTGTACTTGCCCAGATTACTGGGACTCACAGAGGAGGTCACATCCATGCCTCCATCACAGACTAACACAGCCTGAGTCAGTTCTCTGACTAGGTCAGAGCCCAACTCAGTACCCAGGGTGAACCCTACTAAACCCTTGGCTGGAGCACTCCCACCAACTGTACTAGGGGGAACAGGTGCCTTAGGGGCATTGGTGGGTGCTGAACTTGAGTCATTGGACTTGGTGCAATCACTGGTCCAGTGGGTCTTTTGCTTACAGACCTTGCACCATGGTTTTCTTTGGCCTTTCCCTTTTGTAGACTGTGAATCCCCACCTGAAGAAGATTTTTGGGGGCCTGATGAAGACTTTTGATCTTTACCCTTCTCCCCACCCTTTTCAGAGTTCTTAGCATCTTGCTTCTTGGTTTCCCCACCTTGGTTCTGTACCTTCTGCTTCACCCTGGTTCTGACCCATTTGTCTGCCTTCTTTCCCAATTCTTGGGGAGAGGTCAGATCAGAGTCTACCAGGTATTGATGCAACAGCTGATTTTGACAGTTATTAAGAATCTTCTCCCTCATTATCAGATTGTACAATCCTGAGAAGTCACACACCTTACTGCCCATCAACTAGCCTTCCAGAGCCTTGGCAGAACAATCCACATAGTCTACCCAGTCTTGAGTCTGTGCTTTTTGGGTATCTCTGAACTTCAACCTGTACTGTTCAGTGGTTAGTCCAAACCCATCAATAAGAGCACTCTTCAAGACTTTGTAATTATCAGCATCCTCCTCTCTAACAGTGAGGAGCTTATCTCTACCTTTGTCTGCAAAGGAGAGCCACAAGATTGCTGCCCACTGCTCCTGAGGGACCTTCTGTACTTTACAGGCCCTCTCTAGAGCAGTTATCCACTTGTGGATGTCATCCCCATTCTGATAGGGAGGGACAATCTTGCTCAGGTTCCTATGGTCATAGGACCTTTCCCTATCTCTAGGGACATGGCTGCCACCATGGGACTCTAGTCCCAACTTTATTTTCTCTCTAAAGAGATCTAGGGACTCCTGTCTAAGGCTACTTGCTTCCTTCTGAGTTCAAGCTGAGCTTCCTCATATTGAATCAGCCTCTTTCTTCTCTCATGAGAGGATTCCCTCCTATGAGATGAGACAGAGCTCCCTATTGAGGCGCCAGAGTGGTTAGACTCCTGAGAAGGAGATCTAGACTTCCTGGGCACACTCATAATCCTTCTTGGGGGGACAAAGAGGGCATCATCCTGATCATCCTCTTCATCTTCCTCAGGAGGGATTGGGTTATCCAGGTCAGGGTCATTTTCACCCTCCTGGCCAGTTTCAGAGGGGGCTGGGGGTATTTCTACCCCTGGTCCCATCCTCATCTTCTGCCCCACCCTCAGCTCCTATCCCTTCAGTCCCCAAGGGCTTACTAAGGTCATAAGCCACCAACAACTCTTTAAGGTGTTGGGTGGTGGGACTTTGGCCTGTCCTTATTTTTCTCAAGTTACATAATGCTCTCAATTCCAAGAATGGGAGTGTATCATACTTGGAGGGTGGAAGCTCAGTGGCTTCCTGCGAGGATTCTTTAGATCCTACCCTTAAAGACATTACTAGTGTGGTGTGGTGTATGCACTACCTACTCTAGTGTGGCCTACTAAACTCTCTTGAGTTGTAGAAAGGGTTGTGCTATCCCTTAACACACAACTCTAAGTTTAGTAGAACTTACTGTATTCTAAGCTTAAATTATATGTACCTTAGGTACCTTTAGTGGTTTTCAGTTGATCAATTCAATTGAGATTATCTGGTAAAACAATAGCAAGCTGGAATCCCACACGCTGCACACCAATGTGAGTAAGTTGGCCTGGTATATGCTGTCCACTAATTATAGTGGGCACCTTGCACCAGTCCAAACAACCCCTTATTGGAGATAGGTTAAAGACAACCTTATTGAAAGCTATCCTAGTGGTAGCTATGGAGAGCAGCCTTCAGGCTAAGTCTTGAAGGAATGTAAAGCAGCTTGTTTTACCAGTCTATAATCTCTTGAGTGATCAAATGAAAGAGCACCACACCAGGTATATATTCAAAATATATGTATTTATTGCTAAACACACCCCTCTAGTCTCTTTATGAGGCTAGAGTTCGAAGTACATAAGTTAGAAGGTATTTAAACACAGTAATAGCACAAATACACGTTTGGGCCCTAGGGGCGTACCAAACCATATACCAATAAAGTGGTATAAGAACCACGACTGAACTAGACACTAGGCCTAGAGCCTCTAGAAGTGCTTGGACCACAAGGAACCACCCAAGGTAGTGACACAGGGGACCCACGGGGGACGCGTGCAGTGTAAATACACAACCGCGATACGCCGTTGACTTCTATGGAGAAAGTCGCGATCAGGAAATTAAAGAAAAGGGACACTTAAAGGAGGACTTGGAGCAAACCCTTTGAGAACTAGTACTTTGAAGAGTCTCTACCCACGGGAGCACCGGAGTACTCGTGTTACCTCACCCAGGGAAGCCGGGTGCATAGGTGCCTTTCGGGGTCGGGTTTCGTCGTCGATTTGAATGGCGATCTGCTGCAAAGTGCTGCTGGCGACCAAGTGGAAAGTGTCCGGGTGGATCCAAGAGTGGATCGGAGATCTGAAGAACCTGAAAGCAGAGGGGACAGAGTCTGGGTCACTAGCCAGTGACCAGGAAGGCGATGGACAGATGCCCACCGATGTCGAGTGCTTCAGGTGCGTTGACAGTCATCTTGACTCTTCAGCCACGAGGTCCAGGAGGTGTTGTCGGCAACCAGGAGCAGGATTCAGGCTGGTACACGATGTTTGTCGAGTGCTGAGGTGTCGGCGACCGGATTGGACCCAACAAACCTTGGCAACGGCAAATCTCGATGAAGATGTAGATCGTCGATGGTGCAGACCAGCAAGGTCTGGGGAACTTACCCAGCGAGGGTAAGTGAGGGCAGGTCTGGAGCAACTAGGATGCCCAAGAAGAAAAAGATTGGCTTTCGTTAAGGGTTACTAGCCAACGGGCTAGCAACCGCGAAGGAGCCTCGAGACGTCGCACGTGGATCTGGCTCACAGGACACTCGTGGAGTGGAGGCCAGTGATCTTCAGTGCAGTTGGTGCTGGAGGCTAGGGCTACTTGGAGCCCAAAGCACGACTTCGTGGGAGACCCAGAAGAGGATGCACTTGCAAATGTGCTCGGTGTCCAGGGGTCACGATCTCACGTCACCCACGATAGCTACGGGCCTCAGCTTTGCTGGGGACTCAGGGTAGCCTCGGGAAATCTGAGAATCCACCTCTGGTGATGCAAAGACTTCGGCGTCCGACGGGAGATTCAGAAATGCAGACCAGACAGATGCATCTTTGGTGCCTGCCAAGCAGGGGAGTCACTCCTTGACCCCAAGGGAGATTCTTCTGTCCTCTAATCTTGAGTAGAGCGTCGAAGGTCCAGGATTCTGTTTCAGAGTTTCGTCCAGGGATAATCTAAAGTCCTAAGGACTGGGTTCCTATACTTATACCAAGTTTAGGGGTTGGACTACTCTGTGGCCCCACCTATGGGTGGGTCAGGGCAGAGGGGTGGCTACACCCCTTTCCCTTTGTCCAGTTCGCGCCAAAGCAGGGGCTGCAAGCCCCTGATCCGGTTTGAACTGGGGTATGCACAGGGACACCAAGTGTGCCCCCAGTGCAGGACTTCAAAGCACCCGAAATTGCTCCCGCCCAGCCCCAATACACATTATCCTGTCTGGGGAGGTGGTCACACCTCCCTGGGACAGGAAACCTATTGTCCAGGCCTCCCCTGCCGGAGTTTCGCCCAGCAGCAGGAGGCCAGACTCGTGTCTGTGGCAGCAGCATCCATTTTGTGATGCCAGGGCTTTGGAAAGAAGTTACCGGGCTAGCCAGTGTTAACATGTCTTTCCCTCTAGAAGGGTGGAATGCTACCCCCGCCGCCAGAATTGGCGGGGGGGGTAGTATTCCAAGATGTTTGACACCAAACACGACATGTTTAGTTGCAGCCATTCCAAAGTTAGCATTTAACGCGAGGTTATAATGCGCTTAAGAGTATATGGTCAGGCTGCACTACAAACAGCATCAGAGAAGGGTCTCCGAACGCTGCAGAGGGGCCCTGCTCATGCAGGGGCACCCTCTCACATAGGAACCATGCACTCTGCCTTTAGGATTGATAAGGCCTGCCTTAGGAGTGACTTATAGGTTTATATGTGTGTATGTATTTAGTGATATAGGTAACCTATATCACAGTAAGGGGTGCCTGCACCACCTTACCCAGGCTGCAGTAGCAGACCTGTGGTGTCAGTTTGGATGGCCTTCCAGGGGTGGCATAATACATGCTGCAGCCCCTGGCAGGCCTCTGAGGTACCTATGCCCTTGGTACATAGTATACCATATACTAGGGACTTATAAGGGCACTCCAGATTCCAATCAGTGATGTGCCTAAGGCACATGGAAACCATTTTAGAGAGGAAGCAGCTAGGCTGGGGTTCTGATTAGCAGGGCCCCAGCCAGACTAATGTCGAAAAACAGTGAAGCATCAGCAAAAAGTGGGGGTACCCATGTGAAGCAGATCCTACTCTCCTACAGTCATGAGTGATGTTATAATTGATGTCATAGAACATGTCATGAGTGATGTAACGTGAGATCATAAGCAGTGCATGGCAGGGGCGCAAGTTATAATTAACTCTGCTAACTAGAAATGGTGAATTTCTGTGTCTTTTTAGTTCAAAACGTTAACGTTGTCACTGACAAATTCACCCAACTGTAATGTAACTTTAACCTTTGGTTTTTCCAGGTTGTTTCTAAGGTTTTCAAACAAAAACAGATCTTTTTATCACACCTAACTATAAAATTACTTTAACCTTAAATGTTTTTTTTATTTTTTTTGCTGCAAGTTCATGGAGAAATCCCTGCAAACTTTTTTTAAAAAAAGCACTACTTAAACCCAGGGCCCAGGAAGTGGTTCAATACATTATTTTGGGGAATGGGCCATGCATCCCCTTTCCCTTTAAATATATCTTTAGTAGGCCTCAGGGATGGCCCCCAGATCCACTATTAGTTTAGGGCGAGGGGCCACATATCCACCACCCCTTTAAATATAGGTTTAGGCCTCAGAGGAATGGGGCCCTGGGGCCCAAAGAGGCCCAGTGAAGGGGGCTGCACATCCCTCTCCCCTTAATTAAATAAAACATCCTGGGGGGATCGGGTCCAGGACCCTAAAAGCTCTGGGAGGGGCCACCCCATCTCAATAAAAAAAAAAGAATAATTACTTGCTTCCGTTGGCTCCCATGGAGGGTTGGCCAACAGAGGGCTGGCTGCCTACCGTGGGTTGGACGCAGGGCCTGGCCAGGCATGGCACGGGGGTTTACTTACGTATGGTAAAACAATCTTACTTTACATTTACAAAAGCCTAGAAACTCTTTGATAAAAACAGGTTAAAGGGACGTTATAGAAAACAATATAGAAACGCATTAAAAAAAACAAAGATTAAAGTAAAGTTATTGTTAGGTGAAAAGTTCGGTGACAATGTAACTTTTTAAATGTATAAAACTACTGAAATTCACCAGCTATAGTTATCTCAAGTAACTATAACTCGTGCCCTAAGGTAACTATAACTCACGCCCTCATTATGCACTGCTAATTACCCAACGTATTACATCACTCATGACATCATCTATGACATAATTGATAATGCAGCTGCAACATTTCCAATGAGATTATTGATCAACAAACTGTGCATAGCAGGAGCTTGAGACATAGTTACCTTAGGGCACAAGTTATAGTTACTTGAGATAACTATAACTTCAGTGATTTTGTACGTTGAAAACCTTACGTTGTCACTGAAATCTTTACCTAACTATAATGTTACTTTAACTCTTGTTTTTTTCAGTAAAAAAATTATATATTTATATATAATCCCAACAACAATCCACAATGAACTGCAAAGGTGCACTCAGCCGGTTTCAGAGTTCATTTTAATAAACCAGACAGACGCGTTTCGGCTACTGCCTTTCTCAGTGCTGGTTCATATACAATGCTTTTGCCATAGGCTGATTTAAAAGTCCCATTATTCGCTCCCATTGGTTAACTTGGTAATGGCCATTAAAAACGGACTATATATATATATATGCATACAGTTCACCTCCCGCCGCACCTCGCGTCCCAGGTGCAGAACTCCAGCGGTGGTGAGCCGCTTTACAAAACGTCCACACAGGCAGTTAAATCAACCACTAAAAACAAGTGTACTCATAGGAAAGTAAATAGTGAAATGCTTTAATGTGCAAGCCCCACAAAGCACTGACAGACGCGTTTCGGCACGATGCCTTTTTCAATGTCAGTTAAAATCTATATACAGAACCAATATAAAGCAAAAAATGTATGACATGAATTCATCAAAACTAAGAAAGGCCACTATGTGATGCTGATTTCCAGATTTTTGCAGTGGCCATCTCAGAACATGCAAAAAACATAGTCCATGTGTTTATAAACCATCAAAAAAGGACAAATTGGGAAACAATCAAGAGCGGGCATGCTCCAAAGAAAACAAAATACCAATTCATAATTCAAATAATACTCATAAGCGCCCCACCAATTCATTTGGATACTCCAATATTTGCATTATAAATGTCCCACTTGTCCTAAAGTCACGCCCTGAATGGGCAATCAAACAAACACATGAGATAGCAATGGAAAGAAATATATGTATGCAGTAATGTAATCTACCTCAAGCGACTAATCATATACGAGATGTATGTAAATGCTCATGTTTTAAATGGCCCAGCATAGGTCCAATCATAATGCCCTGAATGGGCAGTCAAACCTCTAAGGTTTACCTAAAGGGAGTATCATATGGACAGAGCAAAAGAAGAAAAGGAGAGAAAGAGGGAGAAAGGAGGAAAGCTACCAAGAGCTAATGGCATACAAAAAGAGAGATATATCCAATGTTGTTGGTCTCACCCTGATATTCATAAGATTATTCTAAATGGACACACAGTTCCTCTTCATTGTTGAAGCCTAAGGGGACCTTCATTTGGAGGTCGATAATATATTTAGACTCTAGCACTCTTAATCTTCTAACCCTGTCCCCGCCTCTTTCATCTATAGGGACCTGATCTATGCAGAAAAATCTGAGGAGGTCACGATTACTGTTGTGGGTAGTTTCAAAATGACGTGCCACTGGGCAGCTAGGATCCTTCTTTGTAATGGCCCTCTTGTGCTCTAAGAGTCTCCTTTTGTCCAGACAGTGCACGGCAGAACATCATCCCATGGGGGCTCACCAAAAACACTCACAGATGCAGCCTATGAAGAAGGGCATGAGGCCCGAAATGTGTTGACAATGATGTTCTGCCATGCAGTCTTGTATCGAAGTTGTTCCTTGGCTATTAAATTTTGTTGAGAGTGCACTTCAAAGCGTGGACAGCTCTTCTTGAATTTAATAAATACGGTCAGTCCGACCGGGAGGTGCACCACCGCATGATTGACAGCGGGTCCTGTGGCATGCTTGTTTTGCAACCGCATATGGAACGGTAAATGAGGCAGAGATTTGTGTACAACTTTGAACAAGCAATATGGGCGGAATTTTAAGAACTGTGCATTTGTGTGTTTTTGGTGAGCCCACATGGGTTTTATTTTTGGACTGCCTATCCCAACGTGCATTGTACTTAACAAGGAGCCCACAGGAGGGTGTGATGGGAAATAACAGAGTGATAAATTGGTGAATCATGTTCACCATTTTCACAGATGCAGCCTATGAAGAAGGGCGTGAGGCCCGAAACGCGTTGGTGATGATGTTCTGCCGTGCACTGTCTTGTATCGAAGTTCTTCCTTGACTATTAAATTTTGTTGAGAGTGCACTTCAAAGCGTGGACAGCTCTTCTTGAATTTAATAAATACGGTCAGTCCGATATATATAAGGAAATGCCTCTTTTGGCATGTTCACTCCTTACATTTTTGGACTGATGATGCTGTTTTTTTTACTCTGAGACTGCAATGAGGTCTGCTAACCAGAACTCAGTTCCAGTGTTCATAACCCTTAACAAACGTATGTTGAATTGACTGTACCCAATTGGCAAGTACTGACTTACTTATAAGACCCTAGTATATGGTATCCAGGGTACCCAGGGCATGTAAGACAGAACATCCACACAGGGCTGCAGCACTGGTTGTGCCACCCTGAGTGTGACAATGGAAAAAATGACTCCCAGCATGCCTCTGCAGACTGGAAGAGCAGTGTCTACACTGTTAGTTCGACTTTGCCATTAAAACCAATTGCAAAGCCACCACTCCCTTAACCTTATGTGCAGGTCTACCCTAAGGAAGGCCTATGGAACCCTAAGGCAGGGAGCTATATATTGTTAAGTAAGACATGCATTTTTCAGATGTCCTACCAGTAACACTTTGCAAATGTTGCTTTGCTGGGGAAAAGTTAGTAGCCCCATTGGCTAACACAGGGTTGCTGGCTGGCATCCCAGCCTGGCTAACTTCTGAATGCAAATACCTAACTGGGTACTGTAAGTTATCAAATTAATCAAGGCATTACACCCGACTTGATGCCCAAGTCGACTTGCCACGCCGTGTCCAGCTAGTCTAGTAACCTTACGAAGACTTTAGCACACAGGCAACTTTCTGCCTGCCTTGGGAGACGTTTGAATGACTTTCAGGCTAAGGAACAAAGGCAGTTGCCCCAGAGTGAGGTGTTACCTCCTCGCCCAGGAAGGCCACTCGGGGTGTTAGCCCAGAAGGGGAGCTTCAAAGAAGAAGCTGCCTTTGAAGGGTCGACTGCAACAACACTCCCGAGCAGGATGCCATTTGTTCCTGCAGACAAGTTGGATACAAGGACAGAGAGGCAAAACATGTCCCCAAACCAGTTTTTCCTGTGGGCGTGTAGCTCACAGGTAGCCCCACTTCTAGGGTGGGCTACCGAGCCTTAAACAACTAAGGAAGGGTCCCGACATTTTGAGTGTGGCTAGAATAGTGCACTCTGGGATAGCCAGATGACACACATCGCAGGCAAGACATCACTAGAAGGGAGGGGACCCAGTAGCCCATTGGCTACTGACCGCGTGGTATGCTCAGGGCACTTTCCTGTAATAAATATGGTACCTCTGGTGCCCTGCTCGTCAGCTCACATCGGATTTGAAGTAATGATCAAAGAAGGATTGCCTGGCTACCCTTGAAATTGCACAGAGAGAGGCTGCACCGTCGGAAGGACAGTACCTGCTGCACTTTGGGCTACTAAAGTTTGGACTGTGCCTGCGGCGCTTGACCCGGGGAAAAGTTGATTCCCAGCTCCAAATCGAAGTAGTGACTCCAAGAATCAGGTGGCTGGTCCACTGGAACTAGCTCCAGGGAGACAAGAGCTGAAAGAGCCAAAACTGACAAGTTGGTAGCCAAAGCAGATGTTTTGCCGCTACTAGTTGCCGAGCGCACAAAAGGACAAATCTGAGATAGCCAAAAGTTGTTCCTGGGTTTGCACAACCTGGAAGTGATATTAGAGTACTGATTCGTCGCACTCAAGGGACATTAGACCCCATCTAAGGATTTCGCCTCAATGCGGTGTAAAGAGACCAGTAGCCCAGCATCGGCTGCCCTCCTACTGTAATGTAGAGGACTTCGAGGGACTTTGATCGCTGTGGCCAAAGTTACCCTTTCTCACCCGTGTACCGAGGGGCAACCACAAAGACACCCCCATCGACCACACCTCAACGAGAGCATCCTTTGAGCATCTTTAGCCTGCATACCCAGCATCGAGACCAATCCGTTGTAGTTTATGGCGGTCATCCTGTAAAGTTTGGTACTTGCCTTAAAAACACTCTGGTGTCCAGGTATCTCCACTGGCCCCCTAGACCTCTATTCTGTCGGATTTGGTCACGTATGCCAGGCCAGAGTTGCTGAACTATCTCTTTGCACATTTTTCAAAAGATTACAAACTTTTTGCTGACCAAATCTTGTTTGTGGTTGCATTTAAAAGTATTTCTATCTTCAAAAATCTGTATCTCCAGAACCCTCCTGTGGATTTTGATCATGAAGGTCTCTAAACATTAATAAAAATGAGCTATATTTTTATTAATTGTTGTCATGTCTCTTTCTTGTTGTGTGACTTTCTTATTTTGTTGTTTGGTGCTGTTAAATGATTTACACTAAGTTCCTTTGTCTAGGCTTGCTTCTCGAAGCCACAGCTATCCAGGGTTGAGCTTAAGGTTTACAAACTAACCTGGCTGTTCCCAATATAGTTTTTCGTGCATCTATTAAATGATAAGACCCCACAGCAATATCATATAATACACCCAAATCCTCACCAGGGATTAATGTGAAATATTGAAAACTAATTCTGCAACAGAGGCAACCAAATGTACGTATAAATGTTAAAATTAACAAAAACAGTACCAGAAACCTTTTTTTAAAGTTAAAATTAACCAATAATATAGTATTACAAAATAGAAATAAGCATAAGCTGACATAACTAATCCATTTCTTTTTCTCAACAGTAACAAGAAAAACAGAAGAATAACACAGGGAAGGAAAATGAATATCCTCTAACAAACACTAGTCGCAAAAACCTAAAAAAAAGAAATGACAAAAATGTAAATATAATATGTAAACATTGTTTAAAAATGTCATAACATTTATTTAAATTATATATAATATACTTAAAAATAACATTTATTAAACTAATCCTATAGTCTACAAATATAATATGAAAACTGCAACATCTATCTTGTCAGAAAAGGGGCAACTTCTTTTTTAAATGATTGGGGATACACCACATTTTTTGCATATTTATGGACTTGCTGCATCTGTCAAAATATTTATGATCTGTAGCATAATGAGCTGATTTTAACAAAAAAAATTGCTACTTGCGCAAATAGATCAAAAGTTACTAAAATCTCAGCAACACATGATGTTGTGCAGTGCTTGCTGTTGTAGAGCCACCACTAAAGAAGGTGTTGTTGAGCAAATCTATGATAAAGCCCTATACTAGCTATAATCTAAAGCTTGTACTATCATACAACAACCAACATACCAAACGATCTACCAATCTACCACCTCAAACCGCATATACTAACCTTAGAAAATAGTTAGAAATTAGACTTACTTTTACCCAGTTCTTGATGGTTTATGGTACTTGGCACAGGCACTTAATTGTCAACACCCACACTTATGACAGTCTGCCCAATGGAGCTATTGTTGGTCTAAATTAGAGATGAGCACAACAACAGTTGTTTATTAACTCAATATATGTTGAAAATGACTAATACCTGCCATTATTATATTTGGCAGCGCTGGCAGGGGCAATTGGTGGTGCAACCTGCAGTGGCCTCCTAACAAAGGCCTTGGCACCTAATTGTTTACAAATGAAGCACTGCTTTTACTGGAGAACAGCAACAAGGAGCCTGCTAAGTTGCACCTTCGCCGGCATACTGAACCAACAAAGAAATGCTACAAAAATTAAGCAAAAACAGGTGGAAAATTTTAAATTCAAAAGAAATATCAGACGATTGGAACCAATGTAAAAACAGAAATACAACCTTTGTATTTGTTATAAAAATTGTTTACAAAAACTGTAAATATATGTAAATAATTAATCAAATGCCATACATATCAATCTAGATATATATTAAAAATATATAAAAAGTAAAAAAACTAAATATACGTAGTGCATGTTTTATTATAGAAAAACAGAAGCACTTAATATGTATATTACAAACAAATATATGTTAAAATGTTTAAAATATAATACATATAAAATTATATGAAGAAAAGTATCAGCAAAATATATGTATGGATAGCTATTTTTAATTTCTACAAAGATGAAAACAGTTTTTAATAATAGTAAAAAATATAACTTTCAGTAAAAATTATTGCAATACAGTTTTATTGTTTTTCTTAGAATAAAAGATAACTGTTAAATAATTTAATGTCTAAAATAATCGCTACTATTACTAAAGAGATTAACAATATTTTTTTTAAATTATTCAATTATATATAAATATGTTGAACTTCGGGGGTGTAAAATTTAATATTCCCAATCCAACCTTAGCCACATTGCAAAAAGTGCTGGACTTTGGAGGAGTTACATTTATTATTCCCACTCCAAACTTGGCCACATTGGGGAAAGTCTTGAACCTTGGGGGAGGGGTGGATTTCCTATTCCCACTCCAAACTCAGCCATAGTGGGGAAAGTCTTGAACTTTAAGGCGATTAGATTTCATTTCCCACTCCAAACTTAGCCACACTTAAAAAACTATTGGACTTTGGCGGTTAGATTTACTATTCTCCTTCCAAACTTAGCCACATTGGGGAAAGTGTTGAACTTTTAGGTGGGCTATATTAACTATCCACACTTCTAATGTGACCACGTTGTAGAAAATGTTGCACTTTTGGGAGGGATAGGACAGACTATATTAACTATTCTCAATCAAACATTAGCTACATAAGGGAAAGTGTTAGACTTTGGAGGGAGGGTGTACTTATTGCCACTCGAGACTTAACCACATAAGCAAAACTATTTTCCATTTAAAAACAAAACAAAACTAATAATATAACACATATTAGAAAGAATAAATACCTCATTATGATATCGGGTGGAAAGCCATCCGACAGCTCGTCGAAGGCTTTCCTCCCGACATCAGAGGTTTCGGTCCGACCGCCGTATTATGATACTGGTGGTCAGAGGGAAACCCATGGGAGAACACTGCTCCGCTTCCGACAGGCTAAGGGAGCCCATCGGGACAGCGGTCAGAAATGTAATCCCGAAATTGCAGTGGAGCCAGCCTCAGCTCCGCTGTCGGGATTAGAATTTCGCTTTCCGCCTGCCCTTTCATGGCGGTCTGCCCACCATGAAAAGGCAGGCGGAAAGTCACTTTGGGGGCCCCTAGCATGGCCCCTTGACCCTCTGCTAATGGGCCTGGGGTGCGCCTGTGGTGCCCCCCTAAACATCCCTGCACCATGTGGCAGGCACCGCATGGTGCAGGGATGTTTTAAATCTGCATTTTATCCATTGCATCCTGTGCTGCGAGCAACAGCAAAAGCAGCAATGTGAAAAATACAGGATCCAACTGCCAACACGACAGTCAGATCATAATCTGGGGAGCGGGTCCTCCGACTCCTTGTCAGGCGGTCCCGCTTCGGCTACGATAGCATTGTAATTGTTTTAATCAAAAATAAAATATTAAACATATATTTTGAAACATACAATATCATAAATGTAATGGTTTAGTATAAATTAAAATAATTTAATATAAGCAAAAATTATGATATTTCAATAATTTTAAAATTAAAAATATAAAAAAACTTAAAATGAAACATTGATATAGATATAATAAAACTTCAAAAATAACTACACCAAGCATCAAAAATATATTCAATAAAAACATCAATGTTTAAAGATAGATATGAACAAAAATGTAAACGATATATAAATATATTATTTATTAAAAGATGCAATAATATTGAATAAATATGACTATGTATAAAAAGAGAATAATCCCAATATAAACTTTTCTTTAAAATAATGAACAATTAAGAACATTTTACAAAATGAAATTAAAACCTATTATAATAAGAAGGAACAATCACCCCAATCAAATGATTAGTAAAATTAAAATTGCACCATAACAAATATATGATTCAAATTTAATAAATAAATACCTGAAAATTTCAAAATATTGGAAAATTTTATTTTTCTAAACTTAAAATAAATTACTCTACATATACAAAAGTTAAATTACATCATTCACCCAACAATTAAAAAGAACATTTAAATATAAAATATATACATTTTAAATAAAATTAATTAAAAAAATGAACTTTAAAAAATGTAAAAGCAAAAATAAATTTTACAACAATAAAAGTTAAATAATCAAACATTTTTCCCCTCTAAACAGCTACAAACCCTGTTGCCTGATCCTAAAATATTATCAGATAAAATAACTGGTATTATACAGATTATAAAAATAAAAAATAAAAAATAAAAATTATGCAAAAGGTAGGAAAACGATATTATGTACAACAATATTTTAAACTCAATGTTACTTAATATAAAACTAAGGCCCTGATTATGATACTGGATGGGCCGACCATCCGCCTGCCATGGCCGCGGTCCAATTCCGACCGCTGAGGCTACGGACTAGTCTCCGCCGCATTACTATGCATTCAGGCTTAATCTCTGACCACGGCGGTCGGAAAGCCATCGGTATTGAGCGTGGCGGTCAGAAAGCCATTGGTATGGAGCGCGGCGGTTGGAAAGTACTGGGCATGTATTGCGTCATTCGGAAACATTTGGCCATGGATTGCGGAGCTCTCAAATTTCCCGGCATGGTGCACTACGGTTGTCGAACACCTGGCATGGAGTGCGGTGGTCGCTAAGCTCTGCCCATGGACCACAGTGGTCGCAAAGCATGTCCATTGGACGATTTGAAAAAACACACATTTGATGTCTATTCCCAAAGTGGACACACCTACAATTCAAAGTACAAAGCACACCACATTCCAGACAATGATCCTTTACCACTACACACGAGTTGACAGTGCTGGTGGATGAAATCATTAGAGTAGAGACACAAATCTTTGGATCCCAAGTCCAACAAACTTCTCTCATTCGAAGAAATGAAATGTTGGACCAAATAGTCAACAAGGTAAATGCTGTTGGTACCACCGTTCGCACAAAGGAGGACATCAGGAAGAGGTGGTACGACCGGAAGATGAGGGTCAAGAGACTGGCTTCCAGGCACCACCTTGCTACACTCAAGACTGGCAATGGTCCACCATTGGAACTCACAACCTGGGAGGTGAAGGTGCACTCCATCCTGCATTCAGAGGGCTTCATCGGAATACCTGGGGGATTGGAGCCTGGTAAGGAACACTTCAACAACTGTCACAACATATCTATGCTTAAAAGCTCTTCCCATAGTAATGTCCATCTGCTGTACAACATGCTTTATGTCCTGTTGTATGTATACTAAACAAGATGTACTAGTACTATTTGTCCATACCCACTTGTCAGCCATCTTGCGGCTGAAGTGTAGCTCACATGCAGGTAGCCATTGCTCAAGTCTGGGGAATTGGAGCCTGAAGTCACTAAATCTACCATGAGGCCCTGTAGTTTGTACACTAAACAAGATGTACTAGTGATGTTTGTCCATACCCACTTGTCAACAATCTTGCAGCTGAAGTGTAGCTCACATCCAGGTAGCCATTGCTCAACTCTGGAGGAAGGGAGCCTGATATCACTACATCTACCATGAGGCCCTGTTGTTTGATCACTAAACATGATGTACTAGTGCTGTTTATCTATACCCACTTGTCAACTATATTGCAGCTGATGTGCAGCTCACATCCAGGTAGCTATTACTCAAGTCTAGGGGATGAGAGTCTGAAGTCACTACATCTACCTTGAGGCCTTGTTGTTTCGACACCAAACAAGAGCCCCCAGTGTCCTTCCTCCATACCCACTTGTCAGATATCTTGCAGCTGAAGTGTAGCTCACATCCAGGGAGCCATTGCTCAAGTCTGGAGGATGGGAGCCTGGAGTCACTACATCTACCTTGAGGCCTTGTTGTTTGACCACTAAACAAGATGTACTACTTCTGTGTGCCCATATTCACTTGTTAGCTATGTCTCAATTGTTCCCCATGTGACATCTTGCAATGTTAACCTACACCCCTAATGTTCTTCACAGGTTCAAACCCACTGTGTCAATGATGATGTGGCTGTACAAAACACACTTGCAACAATGACAATGTACTCTTTCTCTGAATAGCTGGATCTGGCACAACATCTGCCCAGAGTCAAGACACCCCCCGGACTCCATCTCCAACCCATTATCAGGCCTTTAGTGATGCTAACTCTCCTGGAGAAGTGGATGTGGAGGATCGACCTGGCCCATCTGGTGGGCCTGGTGAGACAGCTACAGTGAGACACACCACGCCCACAAACACATCTCCCACCCCAGCTGCAACATCTGTACTGACCTCTGCCCCAACAACCACTCTCCTAGCACAGCCGGCAACATCTCCTGCCTCTCAATCCAATCTTAAGAGTTGAAGATTAACAACCCACCCACTGAGGATGTAGGAAGCAGTGTGAGGGTCGAGTCTGTGTCAAGGGCACAGGCCCGTGGGGGCAGGGGTGGTGGGAGGGTTAACAGTGGGCCGGCTAAGTGAGGCCACTGCTGCTAATGAAGTGCAGGCCAACCTATAGAGACTCCTGGGTGTCTATGAGGACAACCAAGGAGTGATGGGCCAGATAGTAGAGGACCTCCAGGAAACAAAGCAGCGACAGAGGTCCATAGACCAGCTGCTCAAAACACACAATGAAAACACTGTTGAGCTGATGGGGTGCTGAGGGTGATAAGTACCACATTCTGCAGGGCTTTTCCCCAATAACTACCCCTTCCCATGGTACTACGACATCTCTCCGTCCAACATCTGTGGCTGCTACACAAGGGGAGGCCCTGACAGAAAATGAGCCCTCTGACACCCTGATCCTGTAGCAGCGGATCCCCCCCACCCATCATGGGCCTGGACGTCCTAGGAAAACTCCAGGAGGTTCGGGTGGCAAGGCACCAACCACTGCAAGTAAGAGGCGTCGCACCTGATGTCTCCCTGTGTGTGCCACACCTTTACTTTGTTGACTCTCCAAGTGCACATTCCCATTTCTGATTGCAGGAGTCTGATGGACTATGGACTAGTGACAATGTGGCTACTATTATAATGGTTTTATCCACCAACACTGACTACTACACTTTTTTACCTTCACTATTTTAATGTTACATCCTATTTTTTGTTATATCACTATGTGCACAGCAATGAATTCTATGCCCCAAACTTCTCAGGCTCATGTTGCATCATTGAGCTCTAGCAAGGTATCATGTACTTCCCATATGAAAACCCAAGTGTCTAGGCTCACCCCAAGTTTATTACAGAGTACCAACCTTAGGCTGGCATAATTTAAGTAACATAACCAAAATTATACAACAGTGAACTGATCAGTCTCATGCACCACAAAGGTCATGTCAAGAACAGAAGAAAATGGTAAGAGGGGATACATTTCACAATGCCAAAACCTTTTCCCATATGCCAATTTGCTCATGTCATCAGCTGGTGCCATAGTTATAATGGGAATACCACATCAGTGAGAAAAAATAAAACTGTATATAGCCGAAAAACAGGTTTTGCCAAGCAGGTCCTTCAAATTCTGTGTAGCTACCTCTGTTGGAATGTCACACACACATGCCAGTGGTGTGCCACATGCACTGTGGCTAACACTCATGAGACACATCAGCAGCAACACCCAGTCCATACACATTGAAGACTTAACCAGTGTGAAGGGAGACTAACATGATATGGCCCAACCACAACATTCTGTTGGAGCTCATGATGGCACACATATGGTTATAGGGCCACCACAAGACAGGGAACAAGTCCAATGGATTCATTGCAACTTCTACCCTATTACAGTGCATGCAGGCTTGGTACCGGAGTTGTACACCCAAAATCAGTGTCAGACATCTCCAGGAACAATCAATGTCCACTTCGTACTTTGTAACAGCATCACAATCTTGCTGATGTCACAACTCTGAAATGCCCTATTGAGGATGACATGGTGAAGGTACCTACAACAGACCAATACAACAAGATTAGGAAGGAAGCCATACCTTTGACACCAAACAAAGTCCACTTCTGGAATACACAGTACATTTCCAAATGTCACCTACACCAATAAACAACTATTACGTCAATATTTGTCAAGATCTCTGTCCACAAACATACTGTGCACAGATTGTTCCACAGCTGTACATATAAACAAAAAAGACCTGATTGAAAAGGGCAAAAACCAATTTCTTTTGTAGGACTGGAGGTGGGGGCTACTACCTCAACCAAGCCGCTGGTTATAGACAATTACCAGTCTTATCTAGTCCCAAATGCCCAAAAACATTTATACTCATATACTTTTATAAAAACATACATTTATCAGTCAACTCCATATAAACATACCCCCTACTGAAAAGGTGTATATAAACAAGCAAGAAAATTAGCAAAAAAATTGTGTGAAGGTGAGAAAGTTCCTCACGTGCACTTCCCCACAGGGGCTGCTGGTAGGTTCTCATCAGTGTGCCCACGTTTTCTCATCATCGGCAACCTTCTCACCAAAGAAAGAAAAAGTGTCCAGTCTTAAAAAAAGGTGCAAATAGTGATTTGTGTATGTCAAAAACGACACCGTAAAGTGCATAAGAATAAAGTATTTCTCCAATTAAAATTGAGTTAAGACTCACATGTACCAGGCTCCAATTTTATTCAAATTGTGAGCTTACTCAAAATTTAAAAACAAACTGCATGTTGCAGACCACTTTAAGCATGGCCTGTACATACCAAACAGGTAGCTATCAGCAAACTCCTCACATCATCGTAACTGCAGTCACTGTAACAGGCTAAGTAATGACAACGCACATCATATCTACACTCATGAGAAGAAGTTGTTGATGACCGCTTGACGAACGCCAACTCCCTGTTCACTACTATCATCATCATTTGACATTTCAGGATCCTCACCTGGTGGCACCTGCTGGTCTCCATCCTCTGCTATGAGAGGGATGCTCCGTCGCAGTGCAAGGTTGGGGAGTATACAGCATGCAACAGTGATCTGACACACCTTCCCGGGTGTGTAGAGGAAGGGCCCCCAGTCCGGTCCAGACATCTGAATCTGGCCTTCAGGAGCCCAAAAGCCCACTCCACTGACCACCTTGTTCTTCCATGGGCCTCATTGAAGCGGACTTCCCCTGGCGTTATTGGATTCCTCAGTGCTGTCAATAACCATGGGTGGTTGAGATATGCTGAGTCTCCTTGATGGAAGACAGACAGAAGTGATAACAATTTTCACACACTTTCTGATCATGCGACCTGCCATCACACACACAAAGGTTCGACATATCATACTCACCAACAAGCCAGGCCCTCTCCGGTAGTACTTGTGACATCAGCTGGGGTATGGTGCTGTTCCGCAGTATGAAGGAGTCATGTGCAGAACCGAGGAATCTGGCACAGACGTGTGAGATGTATAAATCTGCTAAACAAACCACTTTCATGTTGATAGAATGGAAGTGCTTCCTGTTCCGATAGTCCTGTTCATTGGCCTGTGGTCCCACCAAGGCGATATGAGTGCCATCTATAGATCCTATCACAGTATGATGCAACCTAATCCATAAAAATATCCCTTCACATTGGCCAAATCTTCAGGCCTGGGGAATTGAATATAGCTGTCCATGTGTCTCACCATTGCTGCAAGTACATCACGCAGTACGCCACTAAACATAGATGGTAACATACCTTCAGATATGGCCACAGTGTACTGAAAGGAACCTGTGGCAAAGAAATGTGGTGCTGCCATGACTACCATTGTTGTCAGAGTCATGGATTAGTGTCTTTGAGGACGTAAATCGGGTTCCAACTGGGCACATAAGTCTTGTATTGTCTGCCTATTAAGACAAAACTTCTGGATTACGTCTCTTTCTTCCATAGTTGGGAGGTCTAGGGATGGCCGGTATCCTGGAGGCTGTCATCACTTCCCTCTGGCATGGATCATATGTGTGGAATAGAGACACATATGAATACAGGTCACAGTGTCCACATGAACATTTACCAAGACACACCCAAAAGTGACGTGAAAAGACATTAATGCATAGGTGAGCATGTCCACAGCAGTTTGCTTCACTTTATCTACCTCAAAATACTTTCATACATGGATAGTTCTTGTATTCTGAAACTGAATGAGATGCATTACACATAGCTGGATGCTACATTTCCACCAGTGGCCACTGTTGTTGGAGAGCCCATTCCATGTGGAAGACAGCCAAAAGTGTCACATACACATATCACATGTCAATATATTTACTGGAGTCAGCAGGATGATTAAGATGCATTGTTTCACATAGACCTTGCAGCCTCATCACCAATCTGGAGAACACATATGTCTCTAACAGGTCTGTGCACATCTTGGACACTTCTTAGGTAATAATAACAATAAGCAAGCTTATAAAGCGCATGGTTACACTCACTAGTGTGTCCCCGCGCTGCGGCTAGACCTCGTCAGGAGCACTAATGTGACATAGCTAAAGGAGAACCTATGGGCGGAAGAGCCATGTCTTCAGTTTTTTCTGAAAAATAATTTCAGAAGGTTCCTTCCTGAGAGCGAGCGGGAGGTCATTCCAGTGTTTCGCGGCAAGATAGCGGAAGGATCGGCCACCCATTCTTGCTCTTTTGATAACCGGGATTTTGACCTGTCCAGTCCCTGCAGATCTTAGATGTCGTGATGGAGTATAGGGGGACAGTAGGTTGGGTAGATAACTTGGCCCTTTCCCCTGCAGATACGGTGACTAACACACAGGGCCTTAAAAAGTATTCTCTCCCTCACTGGGAGCCAGTGAAGGGCGGCAAGGGCATTCTTGGAGGAAGTTCTCCTGGGCAGCATTAGAACAAGGCGGGCCGCCGCGTTCTGAATGCATTGAAGTCTCATTAGACACTTACTACTTGCTCCCAGGTATAGAGCATTTCCGTAGTCCAGATGGGAAGTTACCAGAGCATGGACTAGGGTTTTCCTTGCTGCCACAGGAAGCATGTCTAAAGTTTTCAAGAGTCCTTTCATTACTCCAAAACACATCCCAGCCACAATTCTGGTGTGATTCTCAAAGGAGAGCTTGGAGTCCAGCCACATCCCCAAGTTCTTGACCTGACTGCTTGGGGAGGGGGTCGGGCCCAGAGTCTGCGGCCACCAAGATGAGGACCAGATCGAGGGAGCATTTCCCACCACTAGAACCTCAGTTTTGCTGCCATTTAATTTTAAACAGTTATTCGTCATCCAGGATGCCAGCTCCTGTAGGCTGGAAGAAAAATTGGTGGCTGCCTCTACATGGGATTGTGACAGTGAGACCACCAGTTGCGTGTCATCCCCGTATGACACGACACTGATTCCATATTTAGGTATGGTGAACTCTGTCATGAAGTGGAGTCTGCATTGCACATATTACTTTAGTTTCCGCCGTTGTACATGAACCCGCGGTAAACGTGTGTACATGCACAGTCATGTTCAACACAGATGTGTGAGCAAGGGTATAGGCAGAGGAATGGTGTCATACATCATGTGCTATGTTACTATATACATATATTGTTGAATATGTATGTAGAAAACCGTTTTATGATGTCTATTTCAACACCGACAAGGTGGAGCCCCAGACTCTCCAAAGGGACATGCAGGAAAGGCGAGCGCCAGCTGATGTGAACTGCCCGGAGGCGGAGTCGACCACGGCAGTCACAATCATTGGCTAGCTTTGTAAAATGCGACCGCCGTGGTTCGAGTGATGTTTTTGCAGACAGAGGTGACCGCCAAAGTGGATGCCTGAGTTCGTCTATGGGACATGCCCAATTGGACAGTGCCGGCTGATTTGAACCACGCGGTAGGCGGAGTTGACCACGGCAGTCAGAGCCATTGGCTAGCTTTCTAAAATGCGACCGCCGTGCTTCGAGTGATGTTTTCACAGACAGGGGCGACCGCCTAAGTGGGTGCCTGAGTTCGCCTATGGGACATGCCCATTCGGCGAGCCCAGACTGATTTGAACCGCGCAGTAGGCGTCTTCTACCACTGCGGTCACATCCATTCGCTAATGTTGTAAAACACGACCGCCTCGGTCCAATGTATGTGGCCGGCTACACTGAAGACCGTCTATACTGTGTATTGTATTTAAAGGTTGCGGTTTGGAAAAAGAAGCACTTGCCTCCAGACACTGCTGCTAACTACACTTTCTCATCTCAAGCTGCTCTTTGCCACCTCTGGGAGCTGCCATGACACACTGTACTGGGCAGAGGGCCCCTCCCTTCACTCCAGAGGAGCTCCAGGCACTGGTAGAAGGGGTCATTCCCCTGTACCGCCAGTTCTATGGCTCACAAGAGGAGCAGGTGAGTACTGCTGATAGAATTTCTACTACTTATGGATTAACCTAGCCTAATTATGATGTGGTGGCCACAACATAGGACACTAACAGTTATGTTACATGTGGCACTGATATTTGTGACGGTAACAGATTCAAGGTGATGTGCATGCACTACTGAACCATACAGCAGTCATTTGCACATAGTTATGCATGTATGGACCTATTGTGCGACAATGCTGACTTTGTTTATCATGTTATGGCAGATTTCAGGAAAAAATGTGTGGCTTTACTTCCCAATTTGAGTATGTGTCCTGTGAGTTGGTTTTTATGGGACATGTGATCTAACTGTACTGTCCCACCAAGTGCTCAGCACACGAGGCATTACCAACCTGTCTTCAGTCAGGTAACAAGTAACAAGACCTCACAGACCCCTTCACAGAGACCCACTACGCTAATGTGACATAAAGGATGGGCACTACATATACTGTAAGGTATGGTATATGTGGCCATGTGATGGTCATGTGGGTACAGTGTGCTCAGCATGCTGAGATTAAACACTGACATTAATATGTGCCTTGCATGCACCATGGCTCAAGCTGGGGCAGAGTATATTACCCAATGTAACAGATGCACAGAGTACTCCCTCTGTGGACCTGCAGATCCTCAGATGTGGGCTGAAACAGTGTTACAGGAACATGAGTTGGCATTAATGCACCTAGTGAGACTAGATTGGGTATGGTGTAAGATGAGAGCCCCGCACCAGAGACTACAGTCCATGGGCCCATTTTGTCAGTGTTTATCATTGCCTTAGCACAGGTCCTTTACTCCAACATGCCTTGTATTTTTTCTGACATAAGAGGGGTGCTACCATTGTACAGGAACATTGTTCCTGACAAATATTGTCACATCTGATAGTTTGGCACATCTGCAGTGCTGTTCCAAAGTGCATCACCAGCTGTGTGAAAATGTGCAATTGTGCAGTATGTACAATGCTATGTAAATGTCATCCCATACACACCCTGCCACATATGGCATACAGTGTGTTCTGTGATCTCAGGTCTTAACACACAGACACATGCAGATGTAGTCTGAGGTTCACATCAGAAATCTACATTTCCACTGATCCACAGACTTTAAATTATCATTTATATGCATGGCAGCTCTTTTGTTTTTTGAAAGCACAAATTTTGCATGCACTCAGTGCAATGGTAGTAGTGATGTTTCAGCCAGTGAGACTGAAGTCATTTGTCCTGACTGTACAGATGTCTGTCCATGGCTGCAATACAAGTGTAGCCTTGTGGAGGACACATTGATGTGCTGTATTACGTTGTAACACCTTTCACAGCATATGTGGTGAGAGCCATGGGTATGTGATGTCAGGGGTGTTGCGTAGTGAGTATAGCCATGACCAGGACCGAGGGTAGTATGCAGAGGAGTTTTAAATTGAGCAGTAATGGATTTTCTGTAGGTCAGCATGTGCACTTCAAACATGTCATGTATGCAATGTTGTGAGATGTCTATGCTAGCTGTGTAGTAGCTCTGTGTCACCCTAGCTGATAACCTATATCTTGCATGTCCACTCAGTCTCTTCATCTATTGCATTCATACAGGTCAAGGTCCATCATAAGGTGTCGATGTGGAAAGCCATCGCCTGGAAGGGGCAGACCCCGGGGGTCGCTCGTCGGCGCAGTGCTCACTGCAAGAAAAGGTGGGAGGACCTGATACGCTGGACCAGGAAGATTGTTGAGGTCTGACTGGGGCTGTCCTCCCCAGGCAGAAGGGGAGCTCACCGAACCCTGGCCCCCCTAGTGGCCCGCAATATGGCGGTGGCAATACACAGACCTTGATGGGCAGTGGAAAGCCCAACAGCAGCTAGGAGGGGGAGAGTATTTCCCTCAGTGTTACGTTATGCATAACCATCTATTTTTCATAGAAGCAGCTATTGACCATTTTAGGTGGAAGATGACTCATTTCCCAAACAATGTGAAATTTATTGCCTGACTAGGTTAGGTAGTAGGAGCATGGTGTTCAATTTTGACTATTGTACATGCAACCATGAACTAAGCATGCTGAAGTCACACATGTGTGTCCATTGTTGAGCAGCCACCTGTCTGCCTATTTTCTGAGATAAACTACCTCATCTTTGGAAGTAATATCTGGCAGTGATGTCAAACAGGCCACTTATCAGCTTTGTGCCTGGAGTGATGCTCCCGCACTACTGTGTCTCTTTTGATGGTGGTCCACTCACTTATGGCATGTAACATAATGCACTCTGGGTGCAGACACTGAACACTAAATCCCCTTAGTAAGAGGGGAATGTAGAGTAACATGAGTTGGCAAACATCACTGGTGGCATATATTTTGTTGCCTACATGCTGGCATGTGTACATTTACGTGTTGTACTTCCACATGTAAAACTGCTCCATACATGATAAAGAGGGTCTTACAAGTTGTTCTGACATTATCCCACATTAGTTTATATGTTGGACAATGTGTACATGACAATGTAAGTAAGTGATGGGTATACAGAGTATGTGTTACTACATACCGTAGTGTTTAGACATAGGTTGGTGAGTCAAACATACCCATTGACGAACATCATTACCCAGGTCAAACATGGAGGCAATGACACACATGGTTGTAAAACTTCCCAGACTTTTGGGCAATGTTCCATTGCATGACATTGTGAAGTGGGTATGCAGTCAGGAGGTATGCACATGTGCATATGTGTAGGCTCATTCTGTGGCTGGTGATGTGCCTCAGGGAGTGGAATGCTGATATGTTGGGGTCATATGTGTGTGTCACCACTCAGTGCTACATTGGTATTTGTGATAGCAAAACATGAAATGTACAGTGAATCCCCTTCCCTTGTGTACACAAGTAAGACCTCTTTGAGGACTATTAATTTCCTATACCTCATGTACTACAAATGTTCTGATATAATTGAGATGTTTTTTTTAAGAAGGTGGGCTCACACGAGACAATCTAGACAGGGGATGTTTCTAGGCAGACTCATGTACAATGGAGATTTTTCCTACTAACTAAAACCAAATGGAGCCACTATGTCTCCATTCTACTCTTCCGTACTACATGTGACACCAAGCTAGGCTACTCTTGTGAATTTATCAACTGCACCCTCCTCGACCGAGGCAAAACTGCAGCCCTCATCCTTCTGGACCTCTCAGCCACCTTTGACTGTCAGGAATATGGTAGCTAGTGCATACATTAAGAACAGGCAAACACAACGACATGTCAAATTAAAAAATAGAAGGAAATATCCCCATTGGAAGAGATCTCCTTCAGCTACAAGAATTGCTGTAACACATTTTCTAAGGCTACTCAGGTTTTCAATTGCTTGGAACTCTAGAGTGATGAATGCGAGTTCCAAGAAGAGGTCAGCGGTCTAGTTCTTTGGTGCGCGTGAAGCAGCAGTTTTCAAATGCGCATGCTTGGAAAACAAACACCGCACTTCAACTGAATCCTGTGAGGCGCCAGTGACGTCTTTCTTCAGCACATGTTCCATGAAGAGAATTAACTCTATTTTTTTACACTAATAGTGTCTTCTTGCCGCGCAGGCTTAGCGCGAACATTTGTTTTTTTGTTAATTAAATCCAGTATTAGGCGCATACCTCGAGCTTGAGTAGTGTCTTATTTTCTGCGCAAGAAAATTCTCGTTTTCAAGAGACTTCCAGTCCCATAAAGATTTCGTCAGTCAGCAGCTCTGGAGAAACCTAGCATTTGGTGAGTCAGCGTTTCCATGGCAGTAATTCAGGAAGATGTTGCAGAGCAGAAAAGACTCAGGTGACATTCATCTCTTCTGTACTACATGTGACACCTAGCTAGGCTACTCTTGTGAATCTATCAACTGCACCCTCCTCGACCGAGGCGAAACTGCAGCCCTCATCCTTCTGGACCTCTCAGCCGCATGACACTGTCTCCCACCACACCCTCTGTGCAAGACTCCAGGATGCCGGCATCTGCTACAAAGCCCTAGAATGGATCTGCTCCTTCCTCACCGGCCAAACGCAGAGTCAGACTTCCACCGTTCAACTTGGAACCCACAGAGATCAGCTACGGAGTGCCTCAGGGATCCTCCCTGAGCCCCGCCCTCTTCAACATCTACATGGCCCCCCACTTTCAGCCATCGTCAGAAGCCACAGACTGAAGATCATCTCCTACATCAATGACACCCAGCTGATTCTCTACCTCACAGACGAACCCATAGGCGCCAAGAGCAACTTCCACGACGGGATGAAGGCAGTCACCACCTGGATGAAGGACAGCTGCATGAAGCTCAACTCATAGAAGACCGAAGTCTTCATACTGGGATCCTCCCTCTCCACCTGGGACAACTCTTGATGGCACGCAGTGCTCGGAATTCCACCACACCCATGGACCACACACGAAACCTCAGCATCATCCTGGACTCCTCACTCTCAATGAACCGCCAAATAAACACTGTTTAGTCTTCCTGCTTCTACATGCTTCGCCTCCTTTGGAAGATCTTCAAGTGGATCCCCAACGAATCTAGGAAAACGGTCACCCAGGTGCTCTTCAGCAGCAGACTCGACTACAGCAACGCACTCTATGCCAGCACCACCCAGAAACTCCAGAAAAAATTGCAGACTGTCCAGAATGCCTCCGCCAGACTCATCCTGAACATCCCATCCCGCAACCACATCACCGCCTACCTGAGAGACCTTCACTGGCTATCTGTCAACAAGAGAATCACCTTCAAGCTTCTCACGCAAGCCTACTAAGCCCTCCACAACGCTGGACCTACATCTCTTAACCACTGCCTCTCCTTCCACACACCCACCAGACATCTCCGCTCTTCCCAACTGGCCCTGGCCACCAACCGATGGATGCGCAAGACCACAGCTGGAGGAAGATCCTTCTCCTTCCTCACTGCGAAGACCCGGAAATCCCTGCCTTTGCACCTCTGGCAATCACCATCGCTGCCGCAACTCAGGAAGGACCTCAAGACCTGGCTCTTTGACTGAACCGCAGACCCAGCCCCCTCCCTCGACCACCTTGAGACCCTCATGGGTGAGTAGTCGTGCTTTATAAGAATACCGATTGATTGATTGAACTGCATCATCTGGCAGAGAACAGAAGTATAAGTGTCACTTGTGAAGTGTGAACATTGTGGAATGGGCCCTTCCATGTCATGTCCTTGGTGTTATTCACAAGATGCAGCAACTTCTCTGTAGCAGGGGCCCAGCTGTCCTATATGTAGTGTGTCTGGGAAACATGAGCAATAGGGGATTGCAGAGCCTTGTGTCGATGCATTCCATGTGGACATCCCATTTGATGATATCAGTTAACTTTGGTATGAGCCAAGGACATAGGTAGACAGGATGATAACATCATTTGATACACACATGAGGCTGGATTTGAGATATGATATGCTTGCCTAGTGTGTACAGGCAATTGCAACTCACATATTTATTTTCTTGTTTCAGCATCTACCCAGGGCAGCGAAAGAGACAAGGCCGAGATAGGTGGTGATGCAGCTGCCACAGGGGTTCCCTTCAACTCAGTGAAACAGAGGGACCCATTGGGGCAGAGGGTGGTGGGAGTGTCACAGAGGAGCAGCACGATGACTCTACAGCAACATCTTCGTCAAGCTCCAGTGTATGCTCCCAGGTGGTGGTGGTGGACTCCCCTGGATCTCGGTCCGCTATATTCATGTCCGATGGCCCCTACCATCTCCACCCTCCCTGCTGTTCCCCAACCATTTGTCCAGGCCCACTGCTCTAAGCAGGGGAGAGTCTCCTTACCCCAGGCACCTCACCCCCTCCCTCTGTCTCCACTGCTGCACTGATTGTGGAGGCTATTGACCTCCTGAGGCAAATCTGTTTCCTACCCCTACCGTACCCTTCCACGTCAACCCCCAAAAAACCTGGCCCCTCCACTACAAAACAACCTCCTACCACCCAAGTGGGTAAAAAAACACCAACCCACCCCTCTGCCCCCTCCCAAAACCAAGAGGTTCTCTTCCCCTATCCACCTCAGAGCTTCTAAGCAGAAGAATCGTTCAGCTGTTCCCACCTTCCCTATTCCCCTCACTACCCTAAAAGGGTACAAAATTCCAAGGATGATACGTCCCAGTCCTCCAGAACGTGAGGCCAGCCCTCCCACACCAGAATCCAGACCTCCCAATCCTGAGCCCACCCCTCCCACCGACCTACCCACCCCTCCCAATCCTGAGCCAAATCCCCCAAGGCCCAACCCAGCCCCCCCAATCCAAACCGCAGCCCACACCAATAACTTACCAGTTGTGCCTGGACTGCCCATTGGATGCCCCTTTCCTGGGATGGTTTCCCTGGCAATTATCTTGTTGGCAAGTGTTGTGGCACAGCAGTGTGCTGGACCACATGGACAATTTTGGACTGGCCATTGGCCTTTGTTTTCATCACATTGAGGAATTTGTCTGAATGAAGCGTGAATAGTTCATGATGACCTTTGTTATGCATTTGCTACTGATGCTATATGTTGTTCTTGGAATTTTTGGGATGTGTGACAACAGTTGGGTTTGTTTCATCATGATAGCAGATCCTTTTACAGTGGTAAGTCTAGTCAAACCTTGGAACAAGTTATAAAGAGACAGAGGACGAGGACCAATGTTCTTTGGTTTCATGAGTGAGATAAATTCCAATGATGGCATACATTGATTTTTATGTCATCTGCTATGATAAGTATTGTGTTTTGCCTTGCACAATGTGCACATCTTCAGGCTTGCTGTACTCAGTGAGATGTGTGGTGGATATGTGTTACATATGTACTAAGTAGGTATTTGTTACACCACATATGGGGAGTGCAGTATTGTGATAGGTATTTGTTACTTTGGAGGCACATGTAAGCCTTCTCATGTATGTTCTTTCGACATTCTTCTCATGGATGTCTGACTAGTGCTGTTGCTGTTGGGTTATTTTAAGGACTTGCACTTACACAGCAGCCACATGAGCATTCCCATATATGACAATATTGGTTGTACCAATTCTACACCATGCTACAGGGCCTATGCACATGGTGAGATTGATGCAGGTGCAATCTGGACTGTGTAATTGGCCTGTTGCCTTCAGGAGTCCCCCTGGATTGGATACCCACAGCTGCAGGGTGCTTTTACAGTGTGGCCTTTACATATATGAGACTAGAGTTTTTCACAATCCCACTTACCTGACTTATCGTATTAATGTGTGTGATGTGGGAAGGGGCACTACAGTGTTTTTGTAGTGTAGTAGTTTATATTTTGACAGAGACAGCCATACAGTTGCATTATCAATGTCTCAACAGGAGCTATCTTATGTACAATGTGAGGGTGTCACAGCTTATGAGAGCTAAGTCCTTCGTGAGGAGGTGCAGTTTTGTGCCACTGTTTATTGCACTCTTGTTTACACCTGTTTCTGAGCTGTCCACACATGTAGATTTTGTGAGTGTGTGCCTGTACATTGACACTGATATGGACATAGGCATAACCATGCAGATGCGATGTGAACATACATTCAGTGATGTTACATAACAGAGATCCACTAGATATGTTTGGTCCAGGGATTCAACTCCCCTAGCCTTATTCAGAGTGTGGTGTCTCGGGGTAGGGGGATATGTATTGTGTGAAACCCATTATTGATGTATAGTATGGGTCAAAGTTGACTAGTAGTGTTTTCACTCAGGTGATGTGCAGTGTCTGTTTATTTTCAGCAGGAATATTTGACCTACACACACTGACACATGCACACCATCTCTGTCTCCTCTGTTATGGTAGACTTTTACGGTTTTGTGAAATGTGTGTTTGTATGTGTTTTTAGTGTCCTCCACAACAGTACTTTGAGTGTGATGAGTGTCCTGGAATGGTCTCTCTCAGGTGCGTGGGTGACGTACATGAGAGCGTGGCTTACAAGCATGTAAGCTGTACATATGTAATAGCCTTATTGTCCCACTCAGACAAGATATTTGTTATTGTGACATAGCACACCATCAAGGTAACTGTTGACACTATTTACATTGCATCTACAGGGATTCAGTGCAGTTGGATTTTCCAATGGTTATTACTTGAATTAGTTCTAGGAGTTACTACTCAGACTTTATAGCAACATATTTATGGTGATGCTATGATATGACCTATCAATACTGGGAATGGACTTTTAAGGGTCTTTTGGCTGTTCCATGTGTAGCAGTGGTAGGGGGTACTGCTGCAGAGTGGATAATAGATCGCACCCTGGGTAATGGGATGATACGGAGACTCCATTGGGACCCTTCTCTGCATCAGCTTTCAACATATGCTGATCATGACCACCAACAGCGCCGGAACACTTCAAACACTTCAACACGACTGTCACTACTTGCTCTTTCCAAGGTCCCTTCAGGCCCCCTCATTTCTGGCTTCTAATATATTTGGTATTGGCTATATGTCCAGGTGTGTTTATTTGGGGACGTGTTGCTCGCACATCCCCATTCATGAATGACAATGGTATGGGCCTGCTGTTCCATGGCAGTGCCTCAATTTGTTGGGGATCAAATGTGCACGGGTCGATGTGTCACTTACTGGCGGTGGCGCCCATGACGGTTCAGATTTTGGCCGTGAGAGAGCAGGTACAGTAGCGGTAGGACATGTAGAATAGGCTCCATTGTCCTTTTCGACTCCACAGCGGTCGGAAATTTCTGTCGGAATCGAAAGGACCACGACGTTCGGATTTCTGTGCATTCGCATACATCATGATCCGGCGGTCGGACCACCGCTTCCAACATGACCGCAGCGGTCCGACTGCCTCTGACAGAAGCCGGTCCGACCAGCATCGTAATGATCCCCTAAAAGATTTTTCAAGTCATCTCCATGACTTTATAAAGGCGGTCGCTGAATGGCTCAATGGCAATATCCTTGTAATGTACAGCAGAAGGCATTTTTTCTTATATATTTCAACATTTGGATTACAATCAGCATAGAAGGACTCTGTGAAGGCAAATATCCCTAGAGCAGTGATTATCAAAGTTCGGCCCGAGGGCCCTCCTGACCCTTACATGTGGCTCCCTAGTCAGTAGCAGCACTGGACTGTTGTTTATTCAACTCAGCGCTAACATTAAAAAGATGTTACATAAACAGTCAGGTATTTACTTAAAGGTTAATTGAACTTAAACCAGGTCGTCTATTACCTCTTAACTTTAGGAACACCTTCCTTTTTAAAGACATCTAGCAGCAAAAATGTAAAAATATGACAAAATGTCTTCAAAATTCAAAAAGAATTTGATTAACATGCAGAACTGTTTCACCTTAGTACATCAGATTATATCAGGGATTTGAGAAGCATTTTTCTAAAGTGATAGTTTTCAAACTTGAATTTAGAAACATTCATTTTTCCCTCAACCCTGACAACAATGCCAATAGCGAACTAAGAAGCAAGCCAGTTATTATGTTCACTCTGTGGGCAGCCTGGGTTCCTATTGTACATGAAGATTATAGTTTATTAAATCAAACACAGGGGAAGGTTTTGTACAGTGGACATCCTGAAGTCATGTATTTCAAGGTCTTCTATTATGTGATAATGAAGAAAAAGGAGGAAAAGTGAAGTAAAACAATTGCCTAGGATCACGCAATTTGTTAAAGTGGGGAAGCCGAGATTAAACTCAGGTTTCCTATTTCCACTTTGCGCAATTCAGCCACCCTCCCGCAACTCCTGAACGCCACCATGCTGCCATCAATGCGACCTTCGGTCACATCACAGACCAAACGTTTTGGCCCCTAGTAAAATGACTGCGAGTTCCCATGCCCTAGAGAGAGAGAGTCACTTGTTAGAAGTAATAAAACTATTTGAGCAAGTTAGCTTTCTGCTCTTCAGGCTGTGAAACATTCTTCTTCAAGACATAAAGGGTGCTTGGGTGTGTTGTGCCATTCCGATGTAGAAGGGGTCTGAAATGGTTTTATAGTGCTAAGGATCTTCAACAACATTGGCTTATTACCCATATAGTGAAAATTAAAAAAATACTTCAGAGAATAGGGTTTTCGCAGAATGTCACTGGACCCAAATGGAATTTCTTTGAATGTAATGAATGTAAATGCCCTGTCTTGTAAAATGTATGTGAACGTGGTGCACTTTTAATGGCTTTAATAGTCAAGAAATGTATGGCTGACATTAATGAATGAATTGGGTATCTTATGTGTGTGTTATCAGTGTAAATAATGAAAATGTAATTTATTTGTGTGATCAAAAAAACTTTATTTAAAGTTCAACTTCATGAAAGAGATTTAAATTACACAAGTTCCGAGTGCAGGAAGTACTTATGATTACAGCCGTGGGCTGTAAGCTGAGGCTTGACGAGGTGGACCTGAGGCAATTTATGAATCATTTCCCGCTGAACAGCACGTTCAAGGCGAATTGTCAAGAGACTGGTGGTAGGAGTCATTGTTGTATGAGAAAACAATGGGCTTATTCTTTTTATCTGTTAGCAACCACTGTGGTTAGGGATGCAGCCCACAACACTGTTCTGAAATGAGAAGTAACACATCTATCAATGAAGTATTTGTTACCAGTCCCGGAGAAATGAATGAAAATCTTAGGGACATTTATACAGTTTGTTTGGTGAGTGCACACAAACAAAAGCTGCAGATATTGTTAGGAGAAAAAAGTAAAAACTGTACTGAAAATAATGTTGTCTTTGGAATATGTAAGAACTACGCAAAGTAGGGTTGACCCATCTCTCTTAAATCCTGTCTTTTCACAAAGCTATGTGCGTGGCCCTTTTAATATCTCAAGTGAGTGTGCGATCGACACCCAGGTAAATTAGTGCTATCACCACATTTCTTGGATATATTTGTTGGGTCCTCACCCACAGGTCCCACCTGTGGCCTGCTTCATCATCGGACCCACAGCCACATCACCTATTTAATGACAATGTCTTGGGCAAGGTCTAAAAACAGTGGGATGTCACAAGGATATGATGGACCTTGCCCAATACCTTGCTCCTTAAATAGTAATTCTAGGATCTTTGAGGCAATTTTAAGCCACTCACAATCCCTTGTTTTGCACCTTTGAATTGCTCCGCTTACAAACGCGTAGAGCCCGCACTCTCACACTAAGTGATGTGGGTGTGGGTCCAATGATGAAGCAGGCCACAGGTGGGACCTGTGGGTGAGGACCCAACAAATATATCCAAGAAATGTGGCAATAGCACTAACTTGAGACTGTATTATATAAATTCTGAAGAGCAAGCATTGGCAAAAGAAAAAGGGCTCAGCTCTAAAAATCCGAGAGGTCACAAATGATGGCTGTTTTTAAGTATTCCAACATGGCGAGCAGGAATAGGCCGCGTTACATCACCTGTGTTTATAACGCATGCCATTACAACGCGGTCATTACAACAACTGCTTTGTTACATCACATACCATTACAACGCAAGTCATTAGAACGACTTGCTGTAGTGGGCGCACTGGATTTTGGAATAGTATAATTTACTATTCCAACTCCAGTCTGTGCAAAAGTTGGGAAGGTGTTGGATTTTGAATCCAACACCTTCTGCCCCCTTCAGCAAGTCGTTGTTCCGACTTGCGTTGTAATGCTATGCAATGTAACAACGCGGTTGTTGTAATGACCGCGTTGTAATGGCATGCCTTATATCGCATGCCTGGTAAATGATGTTTACTGGCGAGCAACCATGTTAGAATGGTAAATTAAATGTAAAAGGAAAAAAAAAGACAAAACATAGTGTACATCAGCACATAAAAAGAGAGTGCAGCCCGGCAGCTCTTTGCAGCTCCCGAGCCCTCGTAATAATCTGTGATTAAATAAATAGAAACTAAATTATTTAAAGAGGATAGCAAGATGGGGATCAGGATGGGTCACATTGTTGTATTCCTTTTAGGGTGTCCATACACGGGCTTTCCTGTATCATGTCCTTATATAGGCACAATTCGCCCTGCCCTTATATAGGCATAAAATCCCAGTCCTTATTTAGGCATTAAACCGTGCACTCCAAATACAGGCATGGTCTCCGACATCCATCCACCCTAACGTCACAACGAGTTCTTGAAGAACAGACCCTTAGGCTTCGGGAGTTTCCCTAGCACAGGACTATTGATTTCTTCAAGGACTCATCTATTATGCATGAACCGTTATACCTTAGGGGTTCATTCATGACGTCTTCCGCTGTCCGATTCACGTCAATGCTAACATTCTGAGGTACCTCTCAGGTATAAATATACCTTCCCTAGCCCTTGTAAACCAAAATAAAGTACTGTTGTGCATTTTTGGGCAATTCTTTTTGGAGACTTTTTGTTTGAACTGTGTAGTAAGCCTGTGACTCTGAACTTCAATCACCCACAAACCTTTAGTTTGCTAAACACTGTTTAATAATATATCCCCACCGTAAAAATGATTTGCCATGGGAACGGGGGGCGTTTGTGGTTGTCGGTGATGAGGAGTACCAAGTTCTAGAAATTTTGTCAGGAGGGGGTCCTTATGCCTGGAAATTTTGACAGGGGGGTCTCGGCATCCAAAAGTTTGAAGATCTCTGCCTTAGGGGTTCATTCATGACGTCTTCCGCTGTCCGATTCACGTCAATGCTAACATTCTGAGGTACCTCTCAGGTATAAATATACCTTCCCTAGCCCTTGTAAACCAGTGGAGACCTCGACTTCTGACGCACAGAGAAGACGCTGTCATCCCTGCACGCAGAGAGTCCAGCTTCCAGTGATCTGACTTCCCTCGCGGGGTGTTGGAGTTCGAGTCTGGCAAGAGATTCCTACCTCTCTCATTCTTCAGGTATGGAGCTGACTAGAACCTAGAGGGACTCTTGGCATACTAGGCATACTAGGCATACTAGACTTAACATACTCTTAGTATACCATAGTAAGGAATACTTCACCTACTTCATACCTCTCCCTACACCTAGGTTAGGTACATTGGGGTAGAACTAGCTTAGCAACGCATCGTATGAGTACTCGCATTTTTAGTCTGTGTTATTTATTTAAATGAATATCTACTAAAGATCATGCTAGCGCAGTATTATTTATTTCTACTGCTTACGCTGTACATTATTTATCTTGCATACTGTCTTGTGATCATAACAGCACATTTAACTTACACCAGAAACAAGACTGTTCAATAAATCTTTTTTGAAACGCCCGTCTATTCTTTCTGTGTAACTTTGAGGAAAACTAAGTATGCACGATTGAGCTGAGTGAAATAGTTATCTATTGTTTCTACGACTCTGGGACACGTTCTGATTCTAAAGGGAAACAAAGTTGTCATGTTTTGCGGCTGCCAGAAACTACTCCCTTCTTGTTTGTCAAGGAGTTTCTAGTGGCCTCTGAGCTAGCTGGCACAAGTAATTTAAGTTTAATATACTCGATAGGGACATACTGACCTTAGTCCTATGTCAAACCTATAGGGGATATTATTCCAATGCGCAGAGCCTATTAGGGAAATAGGAGGTGCACTACATGGCGCCCAACGTTTTGGTAAGGCGGTAATTTAACGCTAGATACTGAGTAACTCAGCCGTGCTTTTTCTCTCAGAGACCCCTACCAATATACTCCCAAAGACGTCTGGAGTGGGCAGGGTTAAGTATCCGCCACGGCTACATAGGGAAGCACCCTATATATTAGCTGTTTGGTTTGCTCAACGTTGAAGGATACAGTGTTCCAAAATATTGTGCACCTTATCTTTGTTTCCTTGAAACTTGTTCTACATTTTTCAAAAAACAAAATGCCTGACTCAGACAATGAAACTGGTGCTACGGCAAATCCAGCCCAAGCAGCAGCTTTTTTTTTTTTTATGTTTAATAAGCTTTATTGAATCATAAATATTGGAACGATACAACAGAGGCCTAAAGTAGAACAATATGGAGAATCACTTAAAACGAAGTAGTGTAGGCATCATAAAACAGAGTAGAAAGCTATTTATAATTTAGAGATAAATAGGGGAAGAAGAAGAAGGTGGGAAGGAAGGGGGAAAGAAAATACATACATAGATACAAATGAAAATACGAATGAAAATATTACGCTCAAAAACCTTAACTATGCAGCAGCTTTTAACATTACCGGTTTAAATGAAACCGAGGAGGGTGTTATAGACATCCATCCAAACTTAAGAAGAGCCATCACTCTAAAACTTATAAAACATGGCCTACCACCAAGAGGCGGTAGAGCAGTTTTCGTGATAGAGGCACATGAATCCTTTCAGACAGAGGTATTCTATTCATGGGTAATATTTCCTGAATCAAATTCAGTAACTAAACTGTTTCACTTCTACAAAGAAAATGATCCACCAGAGGAATATATTCCTTTCGAGGATATAGAAATTCCATTAACATACCAGGAGCATCAGCTCTGGTTTAAAGGCGCCCTAAAACATCACAGAAACATTACCAGGCTCGATCCACTAGGTAGACCAGGAGCAACATGGCCGATTCTAGCCGGCTACACACCTCATCCTGAACTGGATATAATGTCAGATGAGGAACTACTTACTCAACTTACAGAGTTAATAAAAATATACAGACAATTGGTCCAATATGTCATGCGGACTTTCACAGTCCAACCACCATTGACACTTCCAAATCAAACTCCTCAACCGGGGAATACACTAAAAATTACACCACAGACTCTATACGCAGTCATGGGTAAAATGCCCACAAAACGTGAGCAAATTCCATTCTGGATAGCTAAAAAAATTACTCAAATCGAAGCAGTATTTCCAAATACTAGCCCGTATGAGAAACACAGAATACTGACAATCAGTTTACCAATGGGGATCACACCACAACTGGAAGACTGCACCACTTGGGGCTCAGTCTTTGCTGCCATCTATACTAAAACACATGGCATTCCGTCAATTGCGGTAATACCTGATGTCCTAAAACAAATTCAAAACGAATACGGGGCAGAGCCTGCTCTAAATTTAGGTATGAAATTACTGAAAAATTTCGACCAGGTCTCAACAATAATATTATCTAATATTAAAGGGGAGGCAGCAGCAGTGGCGATCCGCCAAAAATTAAGGGAATTCGATGTTACAGAACATCAGACAGAGCTACCCAGAATTATAGAACAATCTTATGCAGAATTAGGCAGAGATAGTTTGGGTGGAAGACCAGTGAAGCCGAAACTATCTGAAAGTCCTGAGAAGGACTCTATTAAACAAACTCCTACATCTTCTAAAAAGAAGTGGGAGACTAATAAACAAAATTCAAACGAGAAACGTTCTCAATCCCGAGGTAGGTCTCCTCAAAAGGAGCCCTCTGAAAGGAGGTATAACCTCAGGAATAGGGATAATTTGAGAAAACCTGACAGGTATCAAGATACTGATACACGTTCCTCTCGTCCCTTTCAGATCTCATCACAGACTTCGGAAAGAAGAGGACGGTCAGAACATAGAGAAGAACGCGTGAAATCGAAAGACGACAAACACGCTCCTGAAAAATAAAACAAAACCTCAATTCTCCAAAAGAAAGTAGCAGGTCTGAAGATCAGACATGCCGAGAATACTGAGAACACAACTAAAGAACGGAGAATGGGCTCAGACAATGCTGGACAGTGCAGCAGAAGTCACAATAACTCGCCAGAACCTGACGGAACTTCTGGAGATAGTGGACTTGACTGAGTACATTACAGTTGAGACTGTAGACACCAGGGTTAGTACTCCACAAAAGTTATATGAAATAACACTCCGGATGGAGGGAGACATACCTAGACAGGTGAAAGCACTTTTTTGGGAAAGACTATCAAGGGGCTATGACATACTTCTAGCAGAAAAAGACTGGCCACCACAATTTGTCAGGGAGTGCCCACACGGCAAGGACATTATTATGCCTGCCTTCACCAACCATATTCCAATTCAACTAAAATATACATATGCCAGGAAATGGGCAGTAGCCCAGGCCCCAGCATTATATAAAAATCATGTAGGATGGGATGAGGACTCACCTCACCATAAAATACATCTAAAACATGAACCAACTGCACAAAGGCAGTACCCAATAAAGCAAGAAGCTAAAAAACAGGTCAGGGAGATCTTAGATCAACTTGAATACCAAGGGGTGATTGAAACATGCACCTCCTCAATGAACAATCCTTTGTTTCCTGTCTCCAAACCAGACAATACATATCGTCTAGTTTTGGATTACAGACACCTAAACACTTGTTCTAAAACCTTTGCAGTGCAAAATGCACATAGCACAGCATTAATGAATAACATTGTGCGTAAAAATACAAAACAACATTAAACATCTCAAATGGGTTCTTTTGTCAAAACATAGCACCTGAAAGCAGGTACTTAACAGCATTCTCCATAATGGGGACCCAGAGTCACTTTTGCCGACTCCCACAAGGGTTCAAGAACAGCCCAGGTTTATTCTCAGCGAGGGTAACGGAGTTACTACAAATTTATGACAATGAGGCATTGTCCTATGTCGATGACATCTATCTGACAGACGATGACCTGGAAAAACCCTTGAACAGGGTGAGTACCATTATACTGGGCTTCGCCTCTGCGGGCTACAAGTTCAACTTTAAAAAGTCCAGAATTGCCCATCTCAATGTCAATTGCCCATCCTATTTCTAGGATATGAGCTTTCAAGTAAAGGCAAGAGCTTGGCAGCTAACTTTCTAGAAAAGTGTGCGCTGCTCCAACCTCCAAAAACGCTAAAAAACTTACAATCCATCCTGGGTTTCCAAAATTTTGGAAGAACATACATTCTAAATTACGCAGAAAGGGTTAAACCTCTCTACGCATTAATCAAACCTGATTTTTCAATCAAAAATTGGACAAACGAACACACAGAAATCTTGCGTTCACTCCAGGCTAACATGTTAGCAACAAATCACTTACAAACACGTGTAAGTCAACGCAATTTGGTGATCCGAATAATTTCGTGTCAATGCGGATTCACCTACTTAACATTTAATGAGGGTGAAAAAATACCAATCGCATACAAATCTCATTTGTATACACAAGCGGAAATGCGTTTCACTTCAACTGAAAAAATTCTAACAGCAGTTCAAACCGGTGTAGCAAAAGAAAGAGCCCTAGCCCAAGGGAAACGCATTATTGTCGTAACCCCAGTACCAGCTTTAGAAGCGGTCACAAAAGCAAGCATTCCAAATGCAAAAGCATTACATCCAAGATGGATACAATGGGTTAATTCTCTTGCTGCAACAGATGTTGAATATGTTTTTGATCAGAGATTTAAAAACACAAGCATTCCTGCAATATGAACAAGAATGTCCTCTGCCCACTGAGATTCTGCCTCTCGATCAGTACGAATTCATAATTTACACTGACGGATCCGCACAGCCCGCAACAGGGAGTAAGCAAGCTTACAGTGCAGCATGTGCAATCGTTAAAGGTCGCATGCGAGATGGCATCTTCAGACCTATGGTCACAAAAACCCAATCTCTAGGAGATTGTACAGCTCAGCGAGCTGAACTACAAGCATTCAAACTGGCACTTGAGAGTACAGATCGAGAATTCCCCACACTGATAGTGTGCGATTCCTTTTACTGTGTTCAGTCGTATAATGAATATATACAAAACTGGCTTGAAAATGGGTTCAAAGATGCGAAAGGTGGCACAATAAAGCACAACATGCTTTGGGAACAAGTAGTTCAGTTGAAAAACGAACTACCAAAGACTCACGTGATCCACACACTGAGTCATCAACGTGATGGCGTTCACGTTGCAGGGAATTCATTGGCTGACGAAGCCGCAAAGGGGGCTGTTCAGACGGCTTCCGTAGCTGCGATCACTCGTTCAAAAACAAAAATAGACGGTGAGATAATGTTGGCTGTCAATGCTTCAAGCAAGGGCAGCAGTGCAGCGTTACCAAAAAGTTTCCACTCAAGTATTCTTATGTAATTGATGCGAACAACGTTCCTTTTGCTCGAATCCCTGGAGTGGGGGATAGGGTAATTCCAAACAAGGAACGCAGATTAGGACTAATCCTAGCAGCACATGAAGGGATAGCTTCTGCCCATGCAGGTGTTTCTGCAACAGTATCTTTACTCAAGCAAAGATATTGGTGGCCTGGCATTCGGAAACAAACTAAAAACTATGTTTTAGAATGTGATATTTGCCAACAGATGAAAGTCTCAACAGTGAAACGTCCTGCGCAGACACCCCTGTTAATTTCAGACAAACCATTAGCTTGTGTTTACCTGGACCACTGCGGTCCCTTGCAAAGGACGGTAACTATAAATATATCATGGTTGCAGTGGATTCATGCTCTAGGTCCCTATGGATATGGCCTCAGCGCTCGGCTGACGCTCGAACTGTTATAAAAGATTTGCGAGTCTTTATCGGCACATACGCAATAGGCACGCTACATTCTGACCAGGGCCCTGCGTTTAGCTCTCGGGCTTACAAAGAAGCCATGGCCAGTCTGGGCGTTGCATTGCGGTACTCCTCTCCATTCCATCCTGAGGGAAATTCGGTTGTGGAAAGGAAAAACCGGGACATAAAGCAGTCTATAACAGCTAGGGTATTAGGTTCGGGTGATGGGTGGGTCAAACATCTTTATGGGGTCCAACGCTCATTGAACAACCTGCCAAGAAGTTCTCTAGGGGGGTCACTCCATATGAGGTCCTATTTGGGACAAGAATGTGGGTACCAGATCTCGATCACGTAGGCACAGTGGTGGAAAATAAAACGTTTGATATCAAAGATCGTTTGGCTGTTTTACAGGAACTGAATGAGTTAAGAACGAAACAAAGCAACGTATTCCTACAGCCAACCACCACTGGGGAAAGACCGGCGGTCCCAGCAAGGCCTGTCTGGATTCCAAAAGTTGGGGATCTAGTCAGAGAGAAAAATTGCGGACAAGAAGGAATTTGGACCTTCTTACAGACAACCAGTACCTGTCCTAGCAGTTCAAGGAACAAGAACAGTACTTCTGCCGCCCCTTGCTGGAAGAAAGGAGAAAAGATTTGTGTCCATCGACCTCATCAAACCACAGTATGTGGCCAATACTAAATAGTAGGCCTCGTGGACTCCGACCTAGTAGCAGACGCACTCCTCTCGCTACTATCCAAGAGGTTCAGACTGAAAGACTGATAACCATCGAGAATTCAGCTGTAACAGATGAAGGACTAAGCAACAATGCAATGGAACTCATCCCTCTTGAAAACCAAGTAACAGTTCGTCCAAATACACCTGTCTACACCAATGTAGCAAGTGATCAACTGGTTCCAGCGATTTCTACAAATCCTGATGCAATTCCAACAATTGACAGAACTGCTTCTGGCTATTTCATTAACTTTGATACGTTCTCAGAAGATCCGAGTGAACCTGAAACGATGCCAGCATCATTCAAACTCAAGCAGCAAGTACAAGACTTTCTTCACTTTGTGAAAAAGACTTATCTGGTTTCTCCATGGATTGAACTCTGGATTACATCTGGACTATTTGTTTTCCTGCTCTGGCTAGCTTTGGTTACAACTGTGAGCGTGCTTATAAGTGGCAGATACATCCATGTGAATACTGAAGGAAAAGACGTGAACGTACTTTTGAAACCTCATAAATCTTCCCATCGTGAAGCAAGAGACTTGTCATCAGTGAACATCACAGCCGTTCCTATACAGGATGGTATAGTGTGGGACAAAACAGATTTTGATATCTTCGGCCCGACGGAACAATTGAACATTCCACATTTGTTTAAAATTTCACTAAGTGATCTAATTTCGTCCAGTACCTATTCTGATGATTGGGACTTTGAGACTGTAAACGACATAATGTTTGACCTAGAAAAATCTACTGCATTTTCTAAAAATGAATATTTAGAGGGTTCATCAGACTATGAACAGCTGTATTGCTATAACCACTATGGTCATCATTATTTGCATAAATCTGCATACCCTAGAAATGTGTTTATGTTTAACCAATGGGAGCATTGTCCTACACCACCACAAGGTAGTTCAAAAACATTTGCTAACAAGTTTCCATATTTTTCAGGTTACAATACATCTGATCCAGAAACATTTTACTATAAAAATGTAAACAAAACAGGACTGAAAATTATGTTAACTAATACAAAACAGATTTACTCTGCAACATTTATTGCCCAACTGTCTAGACAGGGTTTCGACTTATGGAAAGACACAATAGACACAAAAACTGTGTGGGGTACTAAAGATTGGCAAGTGCAGGGGATAGAAGCGTTATTTAGAGCCTGTATCATCCCTGAACAAATAATGTTTTTGAATGAAACTGTCCAACAAACATCTTGTCTTGGACTAGCCAAGATTAAAGAGATGAAAACACCTTCTGTACCAACACCTGCAGGTGATAACAAAACACAGGCAGCGGTTACAGTTGACCAAATACTACAACTCAACAGATCTAATCCTGATTGGAGAAAATGGTTGATCTGGCCCACAGACACGAACAACTGTCAGGAAAGATTCCTGAATAAAACTCAGGGCTTTACTATTCATAGGCCAGACCCAAGATATGTCCAAAGACAGCATCCGGGGGTAGTAACAACATACAGTGTAGGTAAATTATGCCTCGATTGGCTTCAGAAATCTACACTACAGGATGTGAAACAACACTTATCCTTACTTAAAGAAGACGCAGACCTTAGGGAATTCTTGCTTGGACCAAGAAAACCGCGTCAAAAACGTTTCATATATGCCGGCATTTATGCTGCCTATAATGAAGCATGGAAAGTGTCACAGATGGAGGCCGCAGAACGAATACGTGAACTTGATCGTATTAATTTAGAGAAAACCCTCTCTGTGGTCGACAATGGGTTAACAACTTTGTCCTCCAGAATATATTCATTGGATGGCATTGTATCCTCTGCTATCGACATACTAGAACAAGATTTGGTGATGTTACAGCAAGGCCAATCTCAATTACGTTCTATTGTGTTATTAAGCTGGACGCTGCAATCTTTGCGTGCGGGCTATGTGCCTTGGCGTTTCATCAACACGTCAGCTCTGTTTGCAGAATACAATCTAACTGATAAACAGATCGAACTGGCACAAAGAGGAGCAAAGTATACAGTGCTGAGCATTGAAAAACTGGAAAAGTTACCATTCACAGTGGCAGAAAAACCAGCTACAGAATGGCTCATTCAAGGCAAAATCACATTACCTGTGACTACTTTTCAGTTTCAGTATTGCCTCAGACAAATGCAAGCAGGCAAATATGAAAGGTTATGTAAGGAATATATTAAGACATCTTGGAATTTACCGTATACATATAGATGTTGGAGTGGGGATCGTGAAGTGTTTTTGAGCGGTACACACTGTAAAAGTGCACTGAGCGGTTCACTTATATGTCAGGACATTTCTTTACACGGGGCTTGTAATGGTTCTGTGGCAAATTTGTCTTGCCATCAGCAGGGTACACCAGCTGCTGTGATTAATCCAATGTTTGGACAACTTTCTAATGGGAGTTACCTCATGTTGAATGATCAGAGTTGCTGCGGCATGTTGCCAGGCATCCCATATCTAGTAACGGTCAACTCCAGGGTCACTTGCTGTATGCAAGTATTGTTTGCCCCAATAGACACAGTCAGGGAGTCGCCTCTATGGCCTTCGCTGAACGTCTCTTTTATAAGATTTGATACTTTGAGCAGAATGAAAGCCATGCTTTTACAGCAAACAGTGCCTTTGACCTCGGCCAAAGAAACCTATGTTCTACAAGTAGCAAGGACTTCGGCTGAGATACAGACTTTAATACGTACAAACTGCCCTATACATTTCGTGGAAATGATAGGACGTATCTTTAACATGTCTGATACAACCGGAATTGTACATGTATTTAAGAGCATCTGCTCCGGTCTGTTAGCACCTTTCCAGGCAATACTCGGAATCATCCCGAACTTTGCACATTCGGTGTTTGGTGGCATACCATTAATACTAGCACTTGTTGCCGGAATTCTATTTCTCTTCCTGCTATTACGCTATGGCCAGCCTATTCGCAGACATCACTCCGAGCGAAATGGAGAAAGCTCTCCTTGAACGAAAGTGCCGTGAGCGAATAGTACAGCTTTGGGCATGACTCGTCTACGGGACCTTAATACCACGTGGTTCCTGTCATTCAGACCAATCTGGCAAGATTGCATCTTACCTGTTCTACGATGCCTGCTATGCGGTGAAGAATGCGTGTTGGACACCTGTCTAACATTTCCATCAGCAACGCCAACGGATGTCGATACTCTGCTGGTCCCGATAACGGCCCATGCTCTGTGTTGTCCCCAGAGGCTACCAATCCTGATGTCAGCGTTCATTGAGATCTCACAGACGCTTCCGGCTGCTGCTGAGGTACGAGAAAGATGTACAGGCACACAGGTAACAACGGATGCGAACATTGCTGCGGCAACCTATGCTGAAAGCGATGCTTCACATCTCTGTGCAATTAATCTACTACACGAGGTGTTCCAACTGACACCAACTTCAGTGGACGATATTTTGTCTACAGAAATAGATGATCTCATGTTTACACCAGACTCGTAAACTGACTCTGATTCAACCCACAGTGTTCCAGAGATGCAGTAACAATTTGGCCTTCATATTTCAAAACCTTGGAACTCTCGCAAAATTGAACTTTTTCCCATTTTTCTAACTAAAATGGCACTTCAATCTGCTTAAAGTAGAACTAGCCTTATAGTACAGACTTCGCGGTACTTCCTCAGACACTTTGTCATCTTATTTTGTCTATAAAGTTCATTAATTTTCATGACATGAAATGATTTTGATTTTGAACAACTTATCGATCATTTTTTTTGTGTCACATGTAAATATTACTGCTTATTTCATTCATATTGCATTTTATTTTAAATATATGCCTGAAATGAAAAGCAATGCTTCAAATGTACAGTACCTTTTGCATTCTAATAGGTTTTTTAAATGCCTTTTAAATGGTTTTATGAAATATTTTAGCAATATGCGGTACTCCATTTAATGTTTAGCATTTTAAATGTTTAGCATTTTAGTATTATCATACACACGAAAGTGGAGTGGGTGTTGTGTTCCTCTTAGGGTGTCCATACACGGGCTTTCCTGTATCATGTCCTTATATAGGCACAATTCGCCCTGCCCTTATATAGGCATAAAATCCCAGTCCTTATTTAGGCATTAAACCGTGCACTCCAAATACAGGCATGGTCTCCGACATCCGTCCACCCTAACGTCACAACGAGTTCTTGAAGAACAGACCCTTAGGCATCAGGAGTTTCCCTAGCACAGGACTATTGATTTCTTCAAGGACTCATCTATTATGCATGAACCGTTATACCTTAGCTCAGGGGTCTTCAATCTGTGGGGCGCGACCCCCAGGGGGGGCGTGGAGATGAGGAAAGGGGGTCGCGCCGTCCCGTCGCACTTCTGCCTGAAACTGCCTCAATCTGGAATCCAAAACGTTTCCTCTTCGTTTTGGATTCCGAACAGTGCACCTTAGGTAGCTCTCTGATTGGAGGACATTGTCAAAGAATACAACGTCATTGACAACTGTCCTCCAATCAGAGAAACTGCAGGATCCACACCAGGAAATGCCGGGAACTGGGGCCATAAATATGCACCTGCGGAGCGAGGAAGGCTCTGGAGTGTTTCAGTATTTGTTTGTTCCGGCTGCCTTGCATTCCTGCTCCCTTTCCTGGACCTCGTCATCGCTGCTGCTGTATTTTTCCAGCTGGTGTCCTCTTCGTGGTTCTTCCTCGTGGCTGCCTCTGCTTTCTGATCTCCCGGCTGTTTCCTGGTTCCCAAGGCAACCGAAGCTTCTTCCTCGTGGCTGCCTCTGCATTCCAATCTCCAGGCTGTTTCCTGGTTTCCAAGGTGACCGAAGCTTCCAAAACTGGTGAGTAAGCTGACTCTTCCCGTTTTCCTCTTCATAGCTGCCAAGGTTTCAGATTGCTATGTGTGACATTTTCATAAATCCTGTGTAATTTTGAGTGGCATTTAACGACGAGTGACACTTTCTCATAGCTGCCAAGGTATCAGACTGGTTATGTGTGACATTTTCAGAATTTCATTGTAATTATGAGAGACATTCAACGACTATGAGTGACACTTTTGCGTGAGAAAAATCAAGCAAAAAAAGATGAGGGAAACATATAAATAACAGAAATTACACCCAGCTGCCAAGTTTTAAGATTGTTTATGTGTGATGTGTCCAAGGAATAATTGCATCTATGAGTGAAATTGTAATTCCAAATGTGTGACACCTTGAGTAACAGTTTCTCACAAATGTTACAGAGGAATAAAGTCCATGTACAGAGATACATATCTGTAACTACCCACTTCTGAGCAGTGAGAAGACTTACAAAAGACCTAGAAAATGCTGTAAATTCCCTGTAATGGAAGGCCACTAACGGATTTTGCATTTCTAACGTGATTTTTACTGTAATGAATACAGAATTACTCACTATATTGCTGAGGCTTTAAACTGTTTCCAATGGCTAGATCATTGGTACAGGCAGCAGTCACTAGTAGCCAGATATACCTCAGGCAGGCCTTGAATGTGGCTCTTTGGGGGCCGGACTGTCCCTCAAGCTAATGGTGCCTGCTGCACCAGCTGCCATCACTGAGCTCGAGTCAAGCCTCCAGAACAGTAGATACTGGCATGTTGCTTTGATGATTTTGTCACTCAGGACTGCTAGGTCAGACGCCAGATCCCAGAAGCATTGCATCTATAGAGTTGTGTGCTTTGTAAGAACCAGAAGGGTTCTTTAAGGGATTGGTTATGCTTGCTTGACCTACAGATTGGAGAATTAAAGTCTTTGTTAAATTGTGCCTCTTACCTTTCCTCCCAGATCAGGTAGTTTTGCAGCCTGTCACTGTTTGCAGTCGAGGTTCCTTTCCAATTTAATTTAATGTTGGGGAAAAAATGTGAATCTGGGCCTATGTAATGTAACTAGTGCTTTGGATTGAGGTGACGTTATATAAAATTGTAAAGGAAAACATGTCACCCAGAAAACGTTTTGTCCCAATTCATCTGCACTGGGCTGAGTGCTGATAAGAGTGAAGGCGAGCCTGTGTGTCTAAAATCACAGGGCTGTTAGGCTGATACACTTCAGAGGAGTAAAGCGCAGAGTGCTTGCTGGACCGGGATAAAGCTCTATATTACTGAAACCAGAAACACACAAAACAACTTCTTCAGAGTGGCAGATGCTGGCATGCCGGTCTCAGTACAGGAAACAAGCATTGGCAAAGCCAATAGGTCTCACCCACGGGTGAGCTATTGCCTTTGGCAATCGGGAGGGAGTGGCTAACAGGGGAGGGGGAAGGAACAGAGATGAGGCGGGTGGGAGGAGAGATAAGAAACAGGGACAGGATGATATGAAACAGGGACAGGAGGGCACGGGGAGGGGATAAGAACCAGGGGTGGGTGAAATAGGGAGTGGGTGCAAAACTATCTCCATAATTATTTTTGTTAATGATGAGTGATGTTACTTTCTCTGGGACGGATACGAGGGTGAGAGAATGCACAGAGAACACTATAATTAAGAGAATGGTAAAGGTCCCAAATATGTTGAACATTTCCCTTCGTGTACAATTCCAACCCCGTGCTTTTGATTGAGACAGATGGCTAATTACACTGGCTGTGTCTTGATGTTGCTCATGTGTCCACTTCCTCCTCTTCACCCAGAATTCACATTTCCAGCTCTTCCCTACCCCACAATGCGTACTTCCCAACACATTCACTTTGTGGTTTTTGTTTAAAATAGTGCTTTTGGTCGTTTGCACAATTTACAGTTCCTCTTTCTTTTTCTTCTTTGGCTTGTCATCTTCCTTGATGTTTGGTGGATCTGTGGCTTTCTTTGTTAGATAACTGATGAAATCACTGACTTCGCACCCACCCTCATATTTTTTGGGGGTCTGCTTATGACCAGCGGGTGAAAAGAAAATTGTCAGGAATCCTCTGACTTCCTATGGAGATGTCAAGGTTTTTATTCCAAACTCCCAGGATCGGTACGTTGCTCAAATGGGTCCACCTCTCAATCCCCCCACTCTCTGATGCTATAATAGCGCAGAGGGTTGGAGTGATTAAGCGAGGGAAGGAAAGGAAGGGGACAGCGGGGAGGGAGACCTAAAAGACAAGAAACACAACATAAGTGGCTGTCCTGTGTTACCTCCACAACCTGTTCCAATTACCAATTAAAATACAGAAGCATACACTACCTGTAAAGGAAAATAACACGAAGCCTTACAAACATTCGTTGTTTGAAATGCCTTAGTTTCTGTAGACTCTCTAAAGACAAGAAACAGCAATCAACATGTGATAAAACAATTCACAAATAAGATTCACCCTACTCGCTCATTCGTTACCCACCACGATAAGGAATTGAACTGGCGTCACAGGGGAGGTTGCAAACACGACACACACACCTTATCCCCTGCTACAAAAGGAAACATAAGAACAAACATAAAGTAATGTCGCAATCATTGTGTCCCTGTTAATTTCCACAGAGACATTGGTTTCATGCTCCTCACAATGTAGACTGTTTCAGCACAGCCCACTATTCAAGTGACCCCAAAAAGGCAATTAATTCAGGGAACTCAGCGTTCCAAATACCAGCAGTATGAACACTCTGTACACGCCTTGACTGACGAGTGTAGCAATGTAATAGTCAGGAAGGTTCTGCCCCAAGAATATCTCAAGACGCTTGATTCCTGTATCAAGCGTTACTAGTTCAGGAATGGTGACCGAGTCACCCTTACCGCCTTTGCAACAAAGATGAGTTTCAGCAATACGGCTAAACTCGAATGAGCTCCTGCTCCGACTCCAACTCCACACAGAATACGCAGCAAGGCAACTGACGCTACCACCCGGTATTTGTCCTTCTGAGTGCAGCGTCAGTTCACCAATGCGTGCGCACGCGTCCAACGTGCAGGAATGCCGGGAAATGTAGTTCAGGCGCGGGGCGTGAACGTTACAACGCCCTCGCGCCGATCGTTTGGCTCAGTTGCTCAAGGAAGCGTGACAGTATATCCCCCTCCCCGGAGAGGCTGCCGAATACCAGGTTTATCCGGATATTTCTCATGAAATCGCTGTATCAATCTGGGCGCATGTACATTCCTAGCTGGTTCCCACACAAAATCAAGTACCACAAAGCCGCACCCCTCCTTTTGGAATCCAAAACCTTAGATACTTCGTATTCAGGCTCACCTTCCACCCACAATGGCGGAGGCTTCCTTTTCACTGGAGTATAGGAGGGTTTAAGCAAAGATACATGGAACACAGGATGTATTTGCATGGATTTCGGCAGTGCAAGGAGTACAGAAACTGGATTGATAAATTTTTTCACTTTATATGGACCAATAAAGCGAGGATTAAAGATACTGTACTTACGAAACCTGATATGCCTTGTAGACAACCATACCATGTCACCCGGTTTGTAAGAAGGGCCTTCTCTACGATGCACGTCTGCATGTTTCTTGTAACGCATCTTAGCTTTCATTAAGTTCTGTTGCGTTTGTTTTATCGTGCGCTGTATTTGTCGCACCCTGTCACGAACTTCAGGCACGGTATGATCCATTCCTGGATGTACCAAAGGCAGAAACCGAGGATGGAACCCATAATTGCTATAATACGGGGTATGTTGTGTGGACTGATGTATTGCGCTATTGTACGCTGTCTCTGCAACCCACAAAAGGTCCACCCATTCATCTGAATTGTCTTTCACATAGCAACGTAGGTATTGCTTTAACGTTTGATTCAAACGCTCTGTCTGACCATCTGTCTGGGGATGGAAGCTCGTAGATTTTGCAGATTGTATCTGTAAGGCGGCACACCACACCTTCCAAAAATGAGCAGTGAATTGCGAACCACGATCGGAAACAATAGTGGATGGAACTCCGTGCAGTCTTACAACCTGACGAAGAAGTATCTTAGCTAATTGCCCAGAAGTAGGCAGGGTCCTACACGCAATAAAATGTCCCATTTTAGTGAGACTGTCGATTACCACCAATATCACAGTGTGCCCCTGATCTTTAGGTAACCCCACTATAAAATCCAAAGAAATGGTATTCCATGGGATAGTAGGTGTTGGTAGAGGTCGTAACAGACCTTGGGCCTTGCTGTGATCGGTTTTGACTTTTGCACAAATTTCGCATTCTTTTACCTTATGTATCACATCCAATTTGACAGACGGCCACCAGAAATATCGGAGAACTCTGTCTAACGTTTTCATCACACCATTATGACCTGCATTGGGGACCATATGACACCAATGAAACACTCTCTCTTGCAACAATTTCGAAGGAACCAACATCTGCTTCTGTCTGATCGGCACCCCCTGTCTCATTTTCCATTGTGGATGTTCCTTGAGCCATTTTTTCCAGATCGGAGTTGTACTCGCCCTAGCCACTGACCTCAAGAACTGTTCAGAGCACGTGGCGCCTATAACTTGATCAGGCGACAAGATGGGAAGAGGTTGTTTATTATGCATGCTACAGGTCGTTTCTCGTCTGGTGAGAGAGTCCGCTTTCCCATTCTCTGTACCCGGTCGATAAGTGACCACATTATCAAATTCAGAAAAGAAAAGCATCCAACGCATTTGTCTAGGGGACAGCATGCGTGCTGACCTCATGAACTGCAAGTTTCGATGGTCTGTGTACACAGTGACCACATGTTTTGCGCCCATTAAATGATGTCTCCATGTACTAAAAGAGTCCTTAATAGCTAGAAGTTCTTTTTCTGCAATGGTGTACCTTACCTCAGCATCGTTTAATTTGCGCGACATATAGGCTATGGGATGAAGCTGCCCTGTTGTTGCATTTCTTTGTGACAAGATGGCCCACACCGCCACATCGGAAGCATCTGCTTCCACCACAAAAGGAGTTTCGGGGTTTGGATGACCCAACACCGGAGCGGACATGAAGGCGTCTTTTAGTAACAAAAAGGAGGATTCAGTTTCTTCCTTCCAATCAAATGGAGTGTTTTTCCTAAGCAACCTAGTGATAGGGGATACTACCTTCGAGAACTGTGGTATGAATCTTCGATAAAAATTAGCGAAGCCCAAAAAACATTGGACTTCCTTCACATTGCGAGGATGTGGCCATTCCTTCACTGCTTGTATTTTCCGTTCAGACATCTCTAACCCTTTTGGTGAGATTATTACACCCAGAAATTCCACCCTTTGGACATGAAATTCGCATTTACTTAACTTGCAATACAACCCATTGCTACGCAAGGCTTGTAAGATCAAACAAACATGTTGAATATGCATGTGCACTGAATTGGAATATATTAGAATATCATCAATGTACACCACTGTGAACACGTCCAAATACTCCCTCAACACCTCGTTCAAAAAGAACTGAAATGCTGCAGGAGCATTGCACAGCCCAAAGGGCATCACTGTATACTCAAACAGTCCAAAACGAGTGCGAAACGCCGTTTTCCACTCGTCCCCCTCTCTCACTCGAACCAGGTGATAAGCTCCTTTCAAATCTAGACGTGTAAAGATTTGAGCATTTTTCACCTGATCCAGCAAGACAGGGATTAAAGGCAACGGATACCTGTTTTTGATGGTAATGTGATTCAAAGCTCTGAAGTCAATACAAGCACGCTTCTCACCATTAGCCTTTGATATAAAAAATAAAGGCGAAGCTGCAGGAGATTTAGATGGTCTGATAAACCCATTTTTCAGATACTGATCCAAGTACGTCTTCAAATGCTCATTTTCCGGTTCGGTGAGAGCATAAATCCTGCTACAGGGTACCACAGCTCCTGGCACTAGATCTATCTGACAGTCGTAAGATCTGTGCGGTGGCAATACATTAGCTTGTGTCTCATTGAAGACATCACGATATTGCTCATACCTTGCAGTCAATTGAGTATCTTTTTCTGCGGTGGTGGCCACGTGAAGCAAAGAGGCTAAAGCCTGCACTGGAGGATATCGTTGATTCCGACAGTAATGTTCCTTGCACCATTGACTGTCAAAAAGAACGGTCTTGACAACCCAATCAATGGTAGGATTATGCTTTATCAACCAAGGTAATCCCAATATAATCCCATACTGAGGGGCACGTATTATGTTGAAAACCAAAGATTCATGATGAAGAGGAGTACTATACATCTCTACTGGTTCCGTGGAAAGATTGATTGGACCCGTTGTCACTTCCCTACCATCAATAGCCAAAACAATCTCAGGAGTACTTTTCGCTACTAAGGATAATTCTAAGGCGACTGCTAAATCTTCATCCATGAACAACCCAGTAGCCCCTGAGTCTATCATAGCTTCGAGTTCCTTCCACACCCCTTTTACCAGTATTTGAATGGGAAGTCTAAAGTGTTGTGTCTTAAGTATACCTGGTTCCAGAGTTGAAGGGATTTCCAACCCGCTCAAAAAGCCCCCTTCATTTTTCTTTGAGCGTGCTAGTTTTCCGACCTTGGAAGCACTGAACTACCCCCGTTATTAAACCCTGTTTTGTTCTTAGGTTTAGCCAGGCAATCTCTAACGTAATGTCCTTTCTTACCACAATACATACACAACCCTTGTTTTCGCCGAAGATCTCTTTCCTCAGGCGTTAAAGACGCCCTAACCGTTCCTATTTCCATAGGTTCGGGAACACCCATCGTGCTAGGTTTAGAAAACCGAGGTTTGTCAAACTTTGGATAAAACCTATCCGTTCTTCTGCGTTCATTCTTACGTTCATTCAACCTACTGTCTAATCTCAAAGCCAGATTCATAAGATCAGAACATGTGTTAGGCTGTGGATCTACTTGCGCAATTACATCCTTAAGATCATCCCGCAATCCTTGATAAAACAAAGCAGCTCTCTTTTCCTCCGGCCATCTAGTTTCTGAAGCTAATCGCTGAAACATATTAAGATATGTTATCAAGTCTTTGCTGCCTTGTTTCAACTCCAGCAACTCTTTATCCGCTGAGAAACTATGTGCTCGTCTGTCAAATATGTTCTCAAATTCCTTTCTGAATTCATCCCAATAATGCAAAAGCGGATCATCGTTCCTTACTAACGGAACTGCCCACAAGGCTGCATCCCCAGCCAAATATGAAATCAAAAAGGCTACCCTAGCCTGATTGGTAAGAAAAGCCCGAGGCTTACAAGTAAAGTGTAACAACACCTGCGTCATAAACACCTGTACCTTACTTTCGTCTCCTGTGAACCTTTCTGGGGCAGCCAGAGGTATGGGTGTGGGAATTTCCACTGACACAGGGGATGCTGCTCCAGACAAAACACCCTGAGGCCAAGAAGCACCACCAAACCCTTTGCCTGTGTTTACATCAAATGGATTCCTTTGAAGCTTATCTACCCGATCTTGTAAAGCTGCGGTTTCTGCTCTAGAGGTAGTTAACTCCTGCTGCACTAAAACCAAGGCAGCCATTACATCCTCTAAAGTGGCCATCATCAACCTATACTGATCAGGAGAGAATAAATTCTTGGGCTGCGTATTCTGTCAAGGTTTTTATTCCAAACTCCCAGGATCGGTACGTTGCTCAAATGGGTCCACCTCTCAATGCCCCCACTCTCTGATGCTATAATAGCGCAGAGGGTTGGAGTGATTAAGCGAGGGAAGGAAAGGAAGGGGACAGCGGGGAGGGAGACCTAAAAGACAAGAAACACAACATAAGTGGCTGTCCTGTGTTACCTCCACAACCTGTTCCAATTACCATTTAAAATACAGAAGCATACACTACCTGTAAAGGAAAATAACACGAAGCCTTACAAACATTCGTTGATTGAAATGCCTTAGTTTCTGTAGACTCTCTAAAGACAAGAAACAGCAATCAACATGTGATAAAACAATTCACAAATACGATTCACCCTACTCGCTCATTCGTTACCCACCACGATAAGGAATTGAACTGGCGTCACAGGGGAGGTTGCAAACACGACACACACACCTTATCCCCTGCTTCAAAAGGAAACATAAGAACAAACATAAAGTAATGTCGCAATCATTGTGTCCCTGTTAATTTCCACAGAGACATTGGTTTCATGCTCCTCACAATGTAGACTGTTTCAGCACAGCCCACTATTCAAGTGACCCCAAAAAGGCAATTAATTCAGGGAACTCAGCGTTCCAAATACCAGCAGTATGAACACTCTGTACACTCCTTGACTGACGAGTTTAGCAATGTAATAGTCAGGAAGGTTCTGCCCCAAGAATATCTCAAGACGCTTGATTCCTGTATCAAGCGTTACTAGTTCAGGAATGGTGACTGAGTCACCCTTACCGCCTTTGCAACAAAGATGAGTTTCAGCAATACGGCTAAACTCGAATGAGCTCCTGCTCCGACTCCAACTCCACACGGAATACGCAGCAAGGGAACTGACGCTACCACCCGGTATTTGTCCTTCCGAGTGCAGCGTCAGTTCACCAATGCGTGCGCACGCGTCCAACGTGCAGGAATGCCGGGAAATGTAGTTCAGGCGCGGGCGTGAACGTTACAACGCCCTCGCGCCGATCGTTTGGCTCAGTTGCTCAAGGAAGCATGACAGGAGAAGGCATATCATTTGCAGTGGCATCCACCTTGGCAATAACAGTGTTTGGATCAGCAGAAAGCTTTTCACCCAACTCCTTGTACTTGGGTTCAAGATTCTTGCAGTGTCCACATCAGGTCGCATAGAACTCAATCAAAACATCTTTGCTGTCATCGTTGACAATTTCATCAAAATTCTCAGCTACAACAACCTTCACAGGACCATCATTGCTCTCTGGGATAGGTTCAGATTTCAAGTACCTCTTCAGAATACCATCAAAATAATCTTGAAGAAATCTTTCCAAAGCCTTTCCATCACGCGAGAATTCTTCCTGCATGACATATTTCTCGCCTTTGGCAGTTTTGATCGCAACAACAGGGAGCTCACCACTGCTACCATCCAAACCAAATTCAGAAACTTCATGACCAAAAGTCTTGCGATTAGCAACCGTAAAATTCAGCTTTTGTCCATTGTCCAAAAACTTCTTTGCCACCATCATAACCCTGTTACGCCAATAGTTGGACCCTTTTGGATTTTTCTCATAATCAACATCATATATGGCAACCAGGAGGTCCTTTCCTTGGATTTGATCCTTATTATCTTCTGTTATATGAGGGCAGATACCCAAAATGTTGTCTTGAATGAACGTTTTAATCCTGTTACTGGAAATTTTATCTTCTGCATAAGAGACTGAGCTGTCTTCAAATTTGTTGGCTAAGTGTGCAGGTCGAAACAAGACAATTCCTTAAAGTTAGAAAAACATAAGGGATTATTCTGTTCCAATTTTGTTAAATAATTGAAAAAGAAATGGTTTTGTGGTATTTTAAAAATGAAATCTTTACAGCTGCCCACAGTTGAAATGATCCGATTTCAGATGCATTGTAAGCCGTCTCTGTGGCAGCTAGGGCAGGATGCGGGATCCCTGTGTAGCTCTTGAGGTTTTGAGTGAAAAATCTAAAAGACCCCAAGTCCTAAGGCTAGAATCTGCGCACTGTACAGAGGAAGGTTACAAGGATACGGTATTGTCACATGCAGAGGAGAAGGACATGTTATCAGCATGTCTTGACTTAAGAATTGTGTTGAGTCCCATCACTGTGCGCGTGTGTGTACACATGCCTAACGTGGAGATACTGACCATGTAGGAAGAATCTTCATTTTATTTTAAGTCTAATGTATAAATGGTGTTTTTTTTTTTGTCTTATGTTAAGTGTTCTGGGAAAACCATACGTAGTCATCCGTAAATGTTTCAAGATAACTCCATTTCAGAAATTGAATATTATGGCTCGCATAAGGCCTTCTTGTCAGCCTCACCGCCCCCCAGCACTCCCTTCAGGAGCCACGACTGCACACCTGTTCACACCCTTTAATGTGGCCTAATGGCTAGGGCGGTCGACCTCGGAGCTGGGGAACCATTTTCAAGTCTTGGCAGGGACGCTCAGCACCCTGTGATTCTGGGCAAATCACTTAATCTCCTTGTGCCTAACAAAAATGAATTTGTCCGCCTGTAACGTAACTGGCGCTCATGTAAAGCACTCTGATACCTTCGGGTCTAGTTTGCGCTATATAAAACTCCACAAAAATAAAAAAATAAAAGTAGTAATTGCAACACCCTTAACTCTAAATAATCTTGCAGCCTTCGCGTAAGGATGTAATGAGCTGCGCGCTATCCATTTTGCCTAAGATAAAATTCTATCAGCATGGGTTCACTTATCAGGCAGGAACATGGGCAGCAGACAGGAGACCAAAATAGCTCCAGTGTGAGTGAAGTATGCCCTCTAATTAAAGCACAGTGATTCACAACATTTCAGCGCCATATCTGTGGACCCACTGATGGTGGATGTCTCCTGCAGAACTCCTCGTGGGCTTGGACAGGGGATTCCTCTCTGATCAATTCATGGCACAGAGGAAGTTCTGTTAGTCTCCCTGAGAGGTGTGCGTGGCATTGTGAATAATCCCAGTTTTAGCAGCTGCCTGGACATTGCTCCTTATCTTTACGTGAGTAGAGATTTTAAACATAATTTTGATGTACATGTAGAAGGCTGACCAGTAATGAGACTGCGGAATAGCCCTTTGGCAGATGTCATTCAGAGCTCGCAGGTGTGTCTTAAGGTGTTCTGTGTTTCCCTCCATTGATATTTAATTTTCCTGTGGGTGACCTTCATGCCTCTGTTTCGTAATACACCTGAGAGCAATGCATGTTTCATCTCTGGTTCATGATTCTGTGGCACTAGCAGTGAGAGTTCTTGTGATTAGATTAGAGATGTTTTCCATCTCAGTGATGTAGAAGGTTTCACTGCAACAGGTCCAGCTCCATAGGACAGATACCCTTCAGTAGTCACAGCCTTCTCTAATTTAGCCATGACCACCTGGCCTCTCCGCTACATGTGGCGCAGGCAGGACCGCCACCATGTGTTTGACCAATGTCCCCAAACCCATCAGTCACCTGACCCCTGAAGGGGTGTCTCCTGAGTCTACCACCTCTCCCATTGTCCTAACAAACTACCAGCTTAGAGGGGCGGCATGCCCCAGCACTGCAATAAACCATATGCATCTGGCATAAACTATGTGTAAGTTATAGCATATTGATGGGAAGGGTTGGTGCAACGCCAGCTCACGTAATGGAAGCCAGGACCAGCTGCAATTTCTGTTTTAAGCACGTGGAAGGAACGTGATGTGTTATTCGAATTTTAGATCAAATAAGAAGATTTTTTACACTTTTTGTGAAATTGCAGTTTTTCTTTTTAAATGACAACCATACTGCATACAGCAGCAAGTCTGTGGTAATCATTTATGTTGGACTTTGGAATTTTGTATCATAGGTCAAACACACATTTGACATGGATCGTTTCCTGCTGCCAAAAGATGGTAGATCACTCAAACAAAAGGCCGAAACAGACGTCGAGAAAAGAGCTGCAAAAAGTAGGAAGTATGATGCCTCCTACCTGGACTTTGGATTCACCTGCGTCACCATAAATGGTGAAATAAAGCCACAGTGTGTGGTTTGTGGCATGACCTTGGCTAACGAAAGTCTGAAACCAAACAAATTAAAGCGCCACTTGGAAACTAAACACGGGTCACTGGTAGGAAAGAATACAGATTTTTTTGCCAGGAAGCTGGAAGACATCATCCACCAAAAAGACACTGTGAAAAATGTGGTCTCCACGCCCACAAATGCCTTGAAAGCATCTTACCAAGTGGCGTACCACATTGTCAAAAACAAAAAGCCTTTTACGGATGGGGAAAAAGTGATTCTTCCAGCAATGCTTGATGTGGCCAGAACAATGCTTGGTGAAAAAGCGGCAGAGAAGTTGAAAATGGTACCACTCTCAGACACAACAATTTGCCGCCGAATCTCTGACATGTCAGAGGATATCCACAGACAACTCCTTGCACGCTTGAAATCGAGTTTGTTTGCTTTGCAATTGGATGAAGCGACTGACTTATCTAAGGAAGCTTATTTAATTGCTTATGTCAGATACTGCCACAAAACTGTAATATTGGAAGATTTTTTATTCTGTAAACTAATCAGGGGACAGGCAACATCATCAACCCTGTTTGACATTCTCAATGACTTCCTGTGCTCCAACGGCTTAAAATGGGACAGCTGTGTTGGGATCTGTACGGATGGTGCTCCTTCCATGTGTGGGGCTAGGGCAGGCCTAAAAGCCAAAGTGTTAAAAGTGGCTCCTCATATTCTATGGACCCACTGTATGATACACCGGGAAGCCCTTGCAGTCCGAAACATGGATAGAGAACTTGGGGATGTGTTGGATTGTGCGGTGAAAATTGTTAATTTCATAAAGGCTCACCCCACTAGAGCTCGTCTGTTTTCAATTTTGTGTGCAGAAATGGGAGCTGATCATAATGGTTTGCTTTTCCACACTGAAGTCCGATGGTTATCCAGAGGGAAGGTTCTGAATCGTATTTTTGAATTGAGGAATGAAGTACGGCAATTCCTTCTAGATTTGGATCCATACAAAGCAGAACAGTTGTGTAATCCCCGTTGGCTTGTGCTTTTAGCATACCTTGCAGACATCTTCGATAAATTAAATTCCTTGAATTTGTCTTTGCAAGGAGCTGAAAGTACATCTTTCACAATGTGCAAAAAAATATCTGCTTTCAAGAAGAAGCTAGAGTTGTGGAAAAGACTAATCAAAGATGGCCTGCTGGAGGCATTCCCGTTTATCAGAAGCTGTTGAGGACACAGGATATGAACTTGAAAGTGTTGCTGAGGTCATAAGAAATCACTTGACTTCTCTCAGGGGTGGTTTAGAAAAGTACTTTCCTGAGGACATTGATCATGACAATGACTGGGTCTTCCAACCTTTTCTAGTGGATGCAGGTACTCATCTCCCAGTGCACCTTCAGGAAGACCTAATTGAGGTCCAGAGTGATCGCGTTCTCCAAATGCAATTCAGCAAAATCCCATTGGGAGAATTTTGGCTGAAAATTTCTGAAGAACATTCATGTTTGTCAAAAATTGCAGTCAAGACTATTCTGCCTTTTAGTTTGTCATATTTATGTGAGATTGGGTTCTCAGCATTGGCAGTATTAAAGTCTAAGTACCGTTCAAGGCTTGAGGTGGAACACAACCTGAGGATGGCAGTAGCAAAAATACATCCACAAATTGACAATCTCTGCTGAGAAAAACAGGCACACCCATCCCATTAGTTCAGAAATGTGTTATCAAGGTTTGTCAAATTATGTTTTGTTTAGGGAAAATAAAGTACTGTTGTGCATTTTTGGGCAATTCTTTTGGAGACTTTTTGTTTGAACTGTGTAGTAAGCCTATGACTCCGAACTACAATCACCCACAAACCTTTAGTTTGCTAAACACTGTTTAATAATATATCCCCACCGTAAAAATGATTTGCCATGGGAACGGGGGGCGTTTGTGGTTGTCGGTGATGAGGAGTACCAAGTTCTAGAAATTTTGTCAGGAGGGGGTCCTTATGCCTGGAAATTTTGACAGGGGGGTCTCGGCATCCAAAAGTTTGAAGACCTCTGCCTTAGGGGTTCATTCATGACGTCTTCCGCTGTCCGATTCACGTCAATGCTAACATTCTGAGGTACCTCTCAGGTATAAATATACCTTCCCTAGCCCTTGTAAACCAGAGGAGACCTCGACTTCAGAGGAGCCCGTTTCCCGGCCTGACGCACTGAGAAGACGCTGTCATCCCTGCACGCAGAGAGTCCAGCTTCCAGTGATCTGACTTCCCTCGCGGGGTGTTGGAGTTCGAGTCTGGCAAGAGATTCCTACCTCTCTCATTCTTCAGGTATGGAGCTGACTAGAACCTAGAGGGACTCTTGGCATACTAGGCATACTAGGCATACTAGACTTAACATACTCTTAGTATACCATAGTAAGGAATACTTCACCTACTTCATACCTCTCCCTACACCTAGGTTAGGTTAGGTACATTGGGGTAGAACTAGCTTAGCAACGCATCGTATGAGTACTCGCATTTTTAGTCTGTGTAATTTATGTAAATGAATATCTACTAAAGATCATGCTAGCGCAGTATTATTTATTTCTACTGCTTACGCTGTACATTATTTATCTTGCATACTGTCTTGTGATCATAACAGCACATTTAACTTACACCAGAAACAAGACTGTTCAATAAATCTTTTATTGAAACGCCCGTCTATTCTTTCTGTGTAACTTTGAGGAAAACTAAGTATGCACGATTGAGCTGAGTGAAATAGTTATCTATTGTTTCTACGACTCTGGGACACGTTCTGATTCTAAAAGGAAACAAAGTTGTCATGTTTTGCGGCTGCCAGAAACTACTCCCTTCTTGTTTGTCAAGGAGTTTCTAGTGGCCTCTGAGCTAGCTGGCACAAGTAATTTAAGTTTAATATACTCGATAGGGACATACTGACCTTAGTCCTATGTCAAACCTATAGGGGATATTATTCCAATGCGCAGAGCCTATTAGGGAAATAGGAGCTACACTACTTTTTATCTGTTAGTAACCACTGTGGTTAGGGATGCAGCCCACAACACTGTTCTGAAATGAGAAGTAACACATCTATCAATGAAGTATTTGTTACCAGTCCCGGAGAAATGAATGAAAATCTTAGGGGCATTTATACAGTTTGTTTGGTGAGTGCACACAAACAAAAGCTGCAGATATTGTTAGGAGAAAAAAGTAAAAACTGTACTGAAAATAATGTTGTCTTTGGAATATGTAAGAACTACGCAAAGTAGGGTTGACCCATCTCTCTTAAATCCTGTCTTTTCACAAAGCTATGTGCGTGGCCCTTTTAATATCTCAAGTGAGTGTGCGATCGACACCCAGGTAAATTAGTGCTATCACCACATTTCTTGGATATATTTGTTGGGTCCTCACCCACAGGTCCCACCTGTGGCCTGCTTCATCATCGGACCCACAGCCACATCACCTATTTAATGACAATGTCTTGGGCAAGGTCTAAAAACAGTGGGATGTCACAAGGATATGATGGACCTTGCCCAATACCTTGCTCCTTAAATAGTAATTCTAGGATCTTTGAGGCAATTTTAAGCCACTCACAATCCCTTGTTTTGCACCTTTGAAGTGCTCCGCTTACAAACGCGTAGAGCCCGCACTCTCACACTAAGTGATGTGGGTGTGGGTCCAATGATGAAGCAGGCCACAGGTGGGACCTGTGGGTGAGGACCCAACAAATATATCCAAGAAATGTGGCAATAGCACTAACTTGAGACTGTATTATATAAATTCTGAAGAGCAAGCATTGGCAAAAGAAAAAGGGCTCAGCTCTAAAAATCCGAGTGGTCACAAATGATGGCTGTTTTTAAGTATTCCAACATGGCGAGCAGGAATAGGCCGCGTTACATCGCCTGTGTTTACAACGCATGCCATTACAACGCGGTCATTACAACAACTGCGTTGTTACATCGCATACCATTACAACGCAAGTCATTACAACGACTTGCTGTAGGGGGCGCACTGGATTTTGGAATAGTATAATTTACTATTCCAACTCCAGTCTGTGCAAAAGTTGGGAAGGTGTTGGATTTTGAATCCAACACCTTCTGCCCCCTTCAGCAAGTCGTTGTTCCGACTTGCGTTGTAATGGTATGCAATGTAACAACGGGGTTGTTTTAATGACCGCGTTGTAATGGCATGCCTTATATCGCATGCCTGGTAAATGATGTTTACTGGCGAGCAACCATGTTAGAATGGTAAATTAAATGTAAAAGGGAAAAAAAAGACAATACGTAGTGTGCATCAGCACATAAAAAGAGAGTGCAGCCCGGCAGCTCTTTGCAGCTCCCGAGCCCTCGTAATAATCAGTGATTAAATAAATAGAAACTAAATTATTTAAAAAGGATAGCAAGATGGGGATCAGGATGGGTCACATTGGGGATCGAGTAGGGGGGTACAAAGAGAGCGCATGGTGTTGGGCACAGGAACCAGACTGGGAGAGAGTAAGGATACACATGTACTCCCATGAAGTGTTTCATTCAAAAGAAAACAAGCATTGGCAAAGCCAAGAGGTCAGATTTTGAATTGTGAACAACTGCAGCATAGGTAAATCAAGTCGTAGATGCAAAATAAAGGCAGTGTAACTAGAACTGCACCTTATGTTTTATACAGTCCTGTTATTTTTCTATTAAATAAAGACTGAAGGCCCGCCGAGGGTACATGAAGGACCAAGCTCTGAGCTCTGCTAACATGAGGATCAGAAACAATGCTGGTGGCCTGGTTACGAACCATGGAGCATTTTCCTAGATGGAGTCTTTGTAGAACAGTGCTATTTGATCACCATTATGTTTTTGATATCTGTGTCTATGACACTTGTTTCTATTCAAAAGGCAACATCAAGTGAGGAAATAATCTGATTCTGTTATGCCTTGTGAAGCTTTACAGAGGCATTATATTTTAGAAATGGTATGGCCTTTGAAGGTTATAATGTTTACAGTTTATCGGCCTCAAGTTTATACGTGAAATGTGATAATATAATATTCTATTAATGTATGGCAATTAGAATAGGGAGTATTTGTTACATTGCCCATGATTACTGATACTTACTTTGTTTCATTTGTAAAAAATAAACAACTTGGCGAATGGTTGCACGTCGGACACACACACAAACTAATATTCGCATAAATGGGCACCGTTCCATAACTCAAAATTTGATAATTTCATGCACACGATCCTCCCTCCCTCTTTCTGTATTCCTCTGACAAGACTCTGTCAGTAAAAACACGTGGCCTTGTGTACTTTAATTCGACTCGAAAGTAAAACCATTCATTTAGCAGTGTTTTGCTTCTCTCTCCCAGTCTGGGATCGTAAGACATTGACAACTCACCGTCTCAGCCAAGGTTCCCGGCCTCGTTGAGATCATACAAGTGAAATTGGACATGTTTGCGGGTTATTCGCTGCCCTCTGCTGGACACGTTTGAAAGAACAAGAGTGAAGAAAAATGATATTTTATTTTACGCAGGATTGAGTCGCTGACCCCTACCTGCTTCTGAAGGTAGGGGCTGTTTAATGGAGAACTGAAATGGGTTCCCTGAGTCTGTGATTGCTGTTCGAAGGCTGGCAAAGAGGTTTGTTTACAGCGAACAGAGGTTTAGGCACGACGTGGCTTCTCTTGTCTGCTCTTTTGTGGAGCCACGTTCAGCTTTGTACATGATACAGATTACAAGGATCCCTTACACACACGCTGAACACTGGAAAATGCGGTAGAGACCATGCAGGTACAAAGCGGCTTGGTCTGCTAAGTGGAAGCAAAAAGGATCTGTGACCGTCTGGAGAAGAGAGAGGATGTTTTGTGAACAATACCACCTCGCCCCACTAATGATCACAAGAGGGGCTTGGGGAGCAACAGACCATCGGGAGGTCCGCCCCCCCCCCCCAGGCATTTTTGAGAAATGGTGCAGTCCGGCCACCCAGCGGGCTTGATGAGCTCGTTTGGGCTACATTTGGGCTCACGGGGCCGGCTGCACTATAAAACCGGCCATTTTAGGTAGACAGCCACTGTTATTGGTACCTGGTGGCTTGCATTAGCTAGAGCAGGTTTCTCCCCACCCTCCCACCCCTTAGGTCCGTGGTTTAGGGTTTTTAATTAAGGGCCTACTTATGAGTTTGGCGGTCTTACCGCCATCCCGCCGCGGTGGCGGGACTAAGTACTCTGCTGAGCTGAAGGCATTCCGACCCGTCATATTAAGATGTTGCTGCTGGAGTACTCTGCCGCCCTCAGGCTGGCAGCATACCGCCAAACCGATTTGGAAGTTCCCAATGGACTGGCACTCTCTTGGCGGCGGTGTCCTGATGGAGTGCCGTGTCGCTGCCGTAAAGATAGGTAAGTACTACGTATCAATATCAGAACATACATATATATCTTGAAAATACCAATAAATAAAATAATTTAAAAAAAAAGAACATACATATATATCTTGTGTATGTGTCATAATGTATATGTAGGTTATGTTTACTGTCTACTTTGTTGCATGTAAAATAACACGAGCCGAAAGTAACTGTTACAATACACCACATAGGAGAAGTGACAGAGAAGCCTACCTTCGATTCTGGCGACAACGGGGTTGCGAAGTGGGACCCATAAAAAGGTGAGTAAGTCCATAGAGCAAATGTAATAGTCTCCAAGAACATGTTACAGATACACCGTCAGTGATATGAATGACCAAGTACAGGAAAATTCCAGGGCAGATTATGAAAACAAGTACAAGGACTCCTGGGCAACCGATATGCGTTTCGTCCTTGCAGACTTTAGCTTGCCAGGTAGGTCGCTCCCCCGCCACACAGCTCCGCCTGTGGTGTCCTGCCCGCTGCTGGTAAGCTCGCCCCTCTGCTTGTGGCCTCGGTGCCCGTTTTTCCTTCTGTTTCCCCTCGCCGCCCCCATTGAACTGTGTCCATTTTCCTTCTGTTTCCCCCCGCTGCCCCCATTGAACTGTGTCCATTTTCCTTCTGTTTCCCCTCGCTGCCCCCATTGAACTGTGTCCATTTTCCTTCTGTTTCCCCTCGCTGCCCCCATTGAACTGTGTCCATTTTCCTTCTGTTTCCCCTCGCTGCCCCCATTGAACTGTGTCCATTTTCCTTCTGTTTCCTCTCGCTGCCCCCATTGAATTGTGTCCATTTTCCTTCTGTTTCCCATCGCTGCCCCCATTGAACTGTGTCCATTTTCCTTCTGTTTCCCCTCGCTGCCCCCATTTAACTGTGCCCATTTTGCCTTCTGTACCCCTCGTTGCCTCTCTCCACTCCCGCCGCTGCGTCCTGCGGCCCCGCCCCCTGACTGCCCATTCGCTGCCCCTGCCTCCCGCCTCCCAGCTGCTCCTCCCTCCCACCTCCCCATATATGGCGGCTGCTGCGCGGTGAGGAGAGCGACCCTTGACCTTGCCAGGTAGGTCGCTCCCCCGCCACACAGCTCCGCCTGTGGTGTCCTGCCCGCTGCTGCTGCTGGTAAGCTCGCCCCTCTGCTTGTGGCCTCGGTGCCCGTTTTCCTTCTGTTTCCCCTCGCCGCCCCATTGAACTGTGTCCATTTTCCTTCTGTTTCCCCCATTGAACTGTGTCCATTTTCCTTCTGTTTCCCCTCGCTGCCCCCATTGAACTGTGCCCATTTTCCTTCTGTTTCCCTCGCTGCCCCCATTGAACTGTGTCCATTTTCCTTCTGTTTCCCCTCGCTGCCCCCATTGAACTGTGTCCATTTTCCTTCTGTTTCCCCTCGCTGCCCCCATTGAATTGTGTCCATTTTCCTTCTGTTTCCCCTCGCTGCCCCCATTGAACTGTGTCCATTTTCCTTCTGTTTCCCCTCGCTGCCCCCATTGAACTGTGTCCATTTTCCTTCTGTTTCCCTCGCTGCCCCCATTGAACTGTGTCCATTTTCCTTCTGTTTCCCCTCGCTGCCCCCATTGAATTGTGTCAATTTTCCTTCTGTTTCCCCTCGCTGCCCCCATTGAACTGTGTCCATTTTCCTTCTGTTTCCCCTCGCTGCCCCCATTTAACTGTGCCCATTTTGCCTTCTGTACCCCTCGTTGCCTCTCTCCACTCCCGCCGCTGCGTCCCCTGCGGCCCCGCCCCCCTGACTGCCCATTCGCTGCCCCTGCCTCCCGCCTCCCAGCTGCTCCTCCCTCCCACCTCCCCATATATGGCGGCCGCTGCGCGGCTGCGCAGCGGACGTGCGCAGCGTGCGTGCCGCTGGCGCACCGAAGGCGCGCCTAAGGCAAGCCCGTCTGCGCCCGTCCGCGCCTGGATCGCGCCCAGCGCCAGAACCCCTGGGCCGTGCGCCCCCCGCTCCAGCCTCGAGGACCGACGCCGATACGATGCCACCACACTCCACGCTCTCAACCCCGGACGGACGCACAACTGCTTCAAGGCCGCCCCGAAACGCATCCATGGTCCCTTCACCTGCCGGAACTGCAGCTACACCAGCCTCAGAGCCACCGAGGCGCCCGCCAAGAAGGACCTCAACCACCTCCGATGCATCCTACTGAACACCCGCTCCGCACGCAAACACGCCGTCGAGCTCTGGGACCTGCTCGACACATCATCACCAGATGTCGCCTTCCTGACAGAGACCTGGATGAACGACTCCTCCGCCCCGACATCGCCATAGCCATCCCAGACGGCTATAAGATCACCCGCAGAGACCGCGTCAACGCAGTAGGAGGAGGAATTGCCATCGTCCACAAGAACACCATCAGGGTCTCGACCAGCACCGACGACACTCTCAGCACCGCCGAACACATGCACTTCCAGATCCACACGGACCCCAACCCCACCCTTAGAGGCACCCTTGTCTACAGACCCCCTGGGCCCGACCCCAGTTCAGCGACTCCATCGCCGACTTCATCAGCACGCACGCCCTGACCTCTACCGACTACATCCTCCTCGGAGACCTGAACTTTCACCTGGAGAACAACAACGACAGCAACTCCACCACCCTGATCGACAACCTCGCCAACCTCGGTCTGAGCCAGCTCGTCACAACACCGACCCATTCCGCCGGCCACACGCTTGACCCCATCTTCTCCTCAAGCTCCCACGTCTCCTTCAGCCACACCACGGAACTCCTCTGGACCGACCACCGCTGCATCCATTTTACATTCCAGAAACCCACCACACACCACCGCACCCAACAGATCCCACGCCGCTGCTGGAGCAAAGTCACCGAAGACCAACTACGGGCAACCCTCGCTCTCAGCCCTCCCTCCGACCCATCCAACACCGACGACGCTGCCTGCAACCTCAGACGATGGATGGACGACTGTGCCAACACCCTCGCCCCGCTGAAAAAACTCACCTACAGTGACACCACCAAAGAGCCAGCTGGTTCACCTCGGAACTCCTAGCTTCCAAGCGTACCTGCCGGAAACTAGAGAAGAAATGGCACAGTGATAAGACACCGGACAGCCACGCAGCCCACAAAGACGCCATCCGTAACCACCACCACCTCATCAAGTCCGCCAAGAGAATCTCCTTCAAAGACCGCCTCGACAACAATGCACACAACAGCAAGGAGCTTTTCAACATCGTGAAGGAACTCTCCAACCCCAGCTCCAACACCAACGACATCTCGCCGTCGCAACCCCTGTGCGATTCCCTCGCCACCTTCTTCCACCGCAAGATCGCCGACATCCATGACAGCTTCAACACCCAGACAGCCCCAACTAAGATCGATGCACCAGACCCGCCGCACACCATCGACCACGACCCCCTGCCAGCCTGGGCCAGCGTGAACATCGATGACACCATCAAGACCATGAGGACAATACACTCCGGCTCCCCGTCAGACCCTTTCCCGCACCACATCTTCAACAAAGCCAGCAGCTCCATCGCACCCCACCTGTGCAACGTCATCAATCTCTCCTTCGAGACCGCGACCTTCCCAGAGAGCTGGAAACACGCAGAGATCAACGCCCTACTCAAAAACCCAAGGCGGACCCGAGAGACCTCAAGAACTTCCGGCCCATCTCCCTGCTTCCGTTCCCAGCCAAGGTCATCGAGAAGATCGTCAACAAACAGCTAACCCGATACCTCAAGAAAACAGCATCCTGGACCCATCCCAATCGGGGTTCCGCAGCAACCACAGCACTGAGACTGCCCTCATCGCCGCCACCGACGACATCAGGATCCTGCTGGACAACGGTGAGACCGCAGCCCTCATCCTGCTGGACCTCTGCGCCGCCTTCGACACTGTCTGCCACCGCACTCTACGCGCACGCCTCCACGACGCAGGGATCCGAGACAAGGCCCTGGAATGGGCCACCTCCTTCCTCGCCGGCAGAACCCAGAGAGTCCGCCTCCCACCATTCCGATCCGAAGCCTCCGAGATCATCTGCGGCGTACCCCAGGGATCGTCCCTCAGCCCAACACTGTTCAACATCTACATGGCCCCGCTCGCACGCATCGTCAGACAGCACGACCTCAACATAATCTCCTACGCCGATGACACTCAACTGATCCTCTCCCTCACCAAGGACCCCCTCGCCGCCAAATCCAACCTCCATGAAGGAATGAAGGCCGTCGCCGATTGGATGAAGATCAGCCGACTAAAACTGAACACGGAGAAGACAGAGGTCCTCATCCTCGGCTCCAACCCCTCAGCCTGGGACGACTCCTGGTTGCCAACGACGCTCGGAGCAGCCCCGACACCCACCGACCACGCACGCAACCTGGGAGTCATCCTCGACTCAACGCTCTCCATGGCCAAGCAAGTCAACGCAGTCTCCTCCTCCTGCTTCAACACCCTCCGCATGCTTCGCAAGATCTACAGGTGGATCCCAACAGATACAAGAAGAACAGTCACCCAGGCCCTCGTCAGTAGCAGACTTGACTATGGGAACGCCCTCTACGCGGAGCCCGGCCAAGCTCATCAAGCGACTGCAACGCATACAAAACGCCTCCGCACGCCTGATCCTCGATGTACCACGCCACAGCCACATCACCCCCACCTGAGGAACCTGCACTGGCTCCCCGTCGACAGGAGAATCTCCTTCAAACTCCTCATCCACGCACACAAGGCACTCCACAAGACTGGCCCAGCCTACCTCAACAGACGACTCCTCTTCTACGTCCCCAACCGCCAACTCCGCTCCGCCGACCTCTCCCTCGCCACCGTCCCTCGCATTCGAAGAACTACCACCGGCGGCAGATCCTTCTCCCACCTCGCCGCCAAGACCTGGAACACCCTTCCACTAAGCCTACGACAGACCCAAGACCTGCTGACCTTCAGGAGGCTACTCAAGACCTGGTTGTTCGACCAGTAGCAGCACCCCCCCCCTTTTTTCTCCCCAGCGCCTTGAGACCCTCGCGGGTAAGTAGTGCGCTTTACAAATTCTGTGATTGATTGATTGATTGATAAAATTAGTAGATTGTAGGCCACATTTTTGAAAGTCCAACAGGCAGTAATTTTCATACATGAAATTGAATTAAATGTCCTTGAGTGGCAAACAGGTAAGAAAACAACTGTATGTTGGACCGAAACAAGTCAGTCATCATCAAAGTGGAAAGAAGTGAAAACTGCGTCCAAGTGTTCACAAAGCTGAGGCAATTGTAAAGCCAATTGAAAGAGACAGTGGTAAGCCGTCCAAGTTAGAGGGACCCCCAATTTCAGAAATGCTTCAATTTGAAAGTGTAAGGCTCAGTATGCTTGATACCACCACGCCAACTCATACACTTTCAAAATTGTACAGATATGGTGCTATTATCCTTTCTTATGTTATAGAACTACAATGCGTTCTGTTGGGAGGAAAAAAATTCTTTCAACACTTACTACTTTAGTCCTATAACTTGGGCACATCAAGAAATTATTGCAAAACACAGAAGGGTCTGTTTTTTGCTCCGCATATTCTATTTCATATGACATCTGTTCACACATGGCCTATTGTCTTATTTGTGAATGTTTGGCCATGTTCACAGGGGTGTGGAGCACATAATACAAATATTGTCAACGTATCAACCCTCCTAAATCGTGTTTTCATTAAAACATCACAGCGGGTCCACCTCAGGACCAAAAACGTATATACAGCATGGAGTGTTGCTTGATGTTCTGGCCCGATGGACAATGGATTGTAACCCCTACCAACCAGCGGGGTGAAGCGCGTGGATCAAGCGTATCCATGAAGAAAGTGGTCCTGTGACAAGGATCCTATCCTTAAATTATCAGCACACATACAAAGTAAGAAACATGGGGAGAAATTAAAGCATTCATCCACTTTACTCCTGCCTCAAAGAGGTATAAGATCTCTGATTTTGCACTGTGCGAGCGTGATAGATCGGGAGCAGTGTAATCCGGATACGGATTTTGGTGGTCCCTGTTGGACCTGCTTCAGTTAAAGCATTCTAGTTGACTGTTTCCATTTACAGAGACGCAGAACCCATGTGGCCCTAAAAAAGTGACAGACAAGAAAGTCTTAATCTTAAAGGTTTTATTTTTAGAAATTTTAGTAATACAGGAATCAATTTAGCATGGTCAAATCAATTTGTCAATCAAACGGAGTGCAAAGCTCAGTTAAAGTACATAATCAATCAAGAACTCAGTAAAGTTCTGATCATTAAAATACAGAGTAGAAAATGGCAAAGCAATCCAGATTGGATTTGCCTCCTAGGGTAAGTGGGAATGGGTCTCCTGTTGCATCACAAAAGCACACTGTTTCATAGGGTTGTGAACAATGGATTTCATGCATATACTACAATTGTGCATGGTTCACATTGCCTAAACCAATCAAAACTAAGCAAAGAGAAACATTTGCAACTGAATACATTCGATAAAACTCTCAGAACATAGAGATTCTCACAACCACCACATGTACATGGAACAAAATGGTTAAATCGTATGTGATTTTCCCTGAATTAGTTACTTTTATTCTGAACTGTCCTCTTTGTGCAACACATAAAATATTAATTCAAGGGAGACATGAAAATACGAGTCTATTCACGTGATATATTTAAACGTCACAGCCAAAATGAAGTCTGAGGCCTAAATTCTCTAAGTTAGCCAGAGTTAGAGTTTTCATTAGTGCAAAGCATAGATTTACAGAAAACAGCTAGACCAGCTGTTTGCAACTTGAGATTTCCATCAGATCCAATCAATCAATCAATCACGCGTTTGTTAAGCGCTACTACTCACCCGTGAGGGTCTCAAGGTGCTGGGGGAGGGGGGTTTCGCAGGTTCCAGTCCATCAAGGAGGGGGTCTGTCGAAGAGCCAGGCTTTGAGGTTTCTTGTGAAGATGGGGAGAGATGTTGTCTGTCTGAGGTGGAGAGGGAGGGCGTTCCAGGCTCTGGCCGCGAGGAAGGAGAAGGAGCGGCCGCCTGATCTGGTCTTTCTGGTGCGGGGGACCACGGTGTAGGAGAGCTGGGCTGATCGTAGGGTCCTTTGGGGTGCGTGCAATTTGAGTCGGCTGTTCAGGTATGCTGGTCCGGTGTCGTGGAGGGCCTTGTGAGCGTGGGTGAGCATCCATGGGTGGTTGCATGGGAATGCCCATGTACCACCCATGGAATGACCTCTTGACGAATAGTTACGCAAAGTGGTGCATATTGCAACTATGCAGCACTTTGAGAAACTATTCAACGCAAATCCTGATTTGCATTGTATCGTAAATCCAAGCATAACACTTTGCGTCATGTTTGCGTCACAAAAGTAACACAAATGCGGTGGAGAATGTTAGTAAAATGTGGGCTCAGATTCTCAGTAGTTGTCTTGCACTTGCTTCCTCTTAGCAATCTTTGGTAAGGGGCACCACAGATGGAAAACCCTCTAAACCATGGACTTAGCTAAATTCGCTCATCTTGCAACCCCTTTGTTATCTTTTTTCCAGGGACATATTTAGTCAGATTTTTTACAGGTTCATTAATGATGGCTTCTTCTCTCTGATCTCCCATTCGTTAAATCATGCTCTTCCCTGACATTGGGACAATGTGACACCAAAAGCACCCGTTTTTCTGGTCCTGCTTGCTATTTACTGCTTGAAGTTAGTTGATTCTCAGTGTGATTAAATATGGCATTTTTATCCCATGAAAGCTTGGCTCAGCTGCCTTCTTTCTCGTCGCTGCAAGGTAAACTATCAAGGGCTGTCAATCATTTACCCCTTTAATCTGAGTAATGATTGACCAGTGGAATGCACGCCTCCACAGAGGGCTCTGGGAGTTCGGCATGGTCGCCCCCCCTAGCCTCCACTTGTAAACCACAATCTGTTTTTTCATGACAGAGCAAACAATATCTGAGACACAGGAAGCACCATCTGACGAACCTTTGGAGTCAGCAAAGACACCAATAGGGCAGAATGAAGCGTACAGGGCAAACCACTGAATTCTGGAAAGATTTCAAAAGGTTTCCCAACAATTCCATCAGGGTTCCAGAGACACTTCTTTCTTCCCTAGAAAAGCTTTACAAACTATGGCAAATTATGTACCCAAATGGGATTTTAGGAGCGTTTGCCCGGTTCGCCAGATCCTGTATCTCTCCAGATCACATTCAATAGCATATTTTAAGTCACTAAGAGGCAGGATGATATCAAATCAAGGTAGAACGGGCTCCATACTTTGCTAAATGTTTAGTGATGTGTAGATTTCTGAGCCTCTAGTGTTCAGAAATAAAATACATACTCTCTCTCACATTAACCAGTGTTCTACCTATATTCACTGCAATGCATATTATTTTGAGGTTGTGTGTGGTAGGCACGATTCACCCTCATCAATCTTAACTAAAGCTGAACATTTTTTTTTTCTAGTGAATTTCGCTATTTTCTTGAGGTTTTGAACCCATTCCTGTGGAGGCAATGAACTCCGGGGCATATTTCCAAGCCCTGTCGCCAACACAACGTCACTTTCAGTGAAGTTGTGGTGGCGATAGGGGTTTCGCCTTATTTACATGGCAGCGTTAAGCCACTATACTTAGCGTGGAAGGGGAGGGCAATGGGTATTGCGGTGGGCATTCCACCGCAACACCCATTGATTTTGACGCTGCCCCATATTTGCAAGGGCAGCGTATATATGGGGCAATGCCAAAATTAAGACCAGGGTAAACCTGGTCTTACCTTGGCGCAAGGAGGAGACATTTTTATTTTCTCCTCGTTTTTGCTGTTTCCATGCGCTCTGCGTTGTGCAGCACACATGGAAACAGCAAAACGCAAATGATTGTTTATGTACAGGAAGGTCCCCCTTCCTGCACATAAACAATCATTTGAAAAAAATGCTGTTTTGCAACTTCTGTGCATGCTGCATTAAGCAGCACACATGGAAGTTACAAAACGGCATTTAAAGATTGTTTATGTGCAGGAAGGGGGACCTTCCTGCACATAAACAATCTTCCCCTCAACACAGGCACCCTTGCAATATGGTACAAGGGTGCTTCAGTTGGCGCTTGGCAGCTTGATTTAGTGCCACCACAGGTGGAAACGCATTGTTGCACCATATCCTAGTAAATATGGTGCAGCCCTGCGTTTCTAAAGTGACGAAGCGTGTCAGCCTTCTTGGCTTAACGACACGCTTTGCCACTTTATTGTAAATATGTCCCCCTATATTTAATGACAACTAATGTTCCCTGGTAGGGGTGAACATTAATAGCTCCATTAAAGCATTAATAAACATCTATGGACAGCAATCAGGTGCCTCCTCACCCTCCTCTCAGGGACTTGACCTGATATCACCCTTCTTGAGCAACAACCTTCCCCAAGATATTGAGGAGTAACACCACACTCAGGAAAATGTGTATTGCCATTGATACATGATCGTAGCCACACTGTTGGTTGTGTTATTGAAAATGATAATAAAAAGATATAACAAGCCTTAATAAGCATTAGAGGCTGTGAACTATCTCATCCATACAATCCCATTGCACACAGCAGCTTACTGTCAGTTATTGGTCTTAGCTATGGCTACTTATTCCCCGGGTAACCTGTGCAAAGGTATCTAGACTTCGTCCAAAATAATGTATACATACATATATATATATATATATACATACATACATACATACATACATACATACAAAGAGTCTCCAAATGTTGGGAGCCCCCATCCCTGCAGGGTGGCTTTCAGACGGGTATGGAGCATCCCGTGATTCAAACGCACAAAGAAAGAACTTTTCAAAGCCCAACTTGATGAAATACTGGTGTTTATTTTTATCCAAACTGGAAGCATTGCTTTCCCTGACGCATTTCGGCATTCGTCTTTTTCACAGGTGAGGAGGAGTGTAGTGCCTTAAATCACAGAGGTCATGTGACCTGTTAAAATGCCTTCTAACACCATAATGCACTTGCAGTGTAAATGCAAAATCTGGGACTGTAATCCACATTTCATCATGCTTAATAGCGTTTTAAAATCAGTCTCACTTGTAAATTATTTCATCCAAGTGCATAATTCAAAATCCAAGGTCACATATATATATATATATATATATATATATATATATATATATATATATATATATATATATATATATATATATATATATTCACTGAAAAAACCATAGGTTTTAGGGACAGTTATAGTTAGTTGGACATTTCACTCGTACAAAACCCGTGAAATTCCCCCATTATAGTTAGTTCAGCTAACTATAACTCGCGCTCCGCAATGCACTGCTGATGACGTCACATATTACATCACTCATGACATGGTCAGTGACATCACTGATGACATCACTGATGACATCTCAAATGACATCACTGATGACATCATCCAGTGACTGTGTGTTTCTGTAAAGTTTAAATATTTTTAATATATATAGGAAAAGACGTATTGAAGAATGAGTGGGTGTGTAAGTGTCTGTATGGATGATTTAGTAGGTGCGTGACTGACTCTATAAGTGAGTGATTTAACGTATCTTACTGAATGCATGGGTTAGTGACTAAACTGGGTGAATGTCTGTATCCGTCTGTCTGTTGCTGTGTAAGTGGCTGCATGGGTTTGTGAATAGCTACATGAGTGTCTATATGAGTTATTGATTGGTTGTCTGAGTATCTGTATGGGTGCCTGAGTGTTTGTGTGGGTGGGGTGTGTGCGACTCTGTGCATAGATGTGTGAGTGGGTGATTCACTGGGTGGATGGTTTCAAGAGTGCATCTGTGATAGACTGTATGGGTGGGTAAGTGTGTGTAAGAGTGTGTTAGTGAGTGAATGTATGTCCCAGTGGTACATGTGTGAGTAACTACATATGTGAAAGCCAGTATATATGTGTGTTGGAGTATATAAATAGCTATAAGCGAGAGTGAGTGATTGTGATAGTGGCTGTATGGATGAGTGTGTGCTTGTATCAGTGATTGTATAAGAGCGTAACAATGTGCTAGTATTTGTATGATTAAGTGAGCTGGTGTGTGTATAACTGTATAGGTGAGTAAATGGCAGTGTGTTTAATTATTTGCATGACTGACTAGGTGTGTGAGTACCTCTATGGATGAGTGGCGGTGTTTGAGTGTCTATATAGGAGTAAGAGTGCATATGATAGTCCTGTACTGAGTGACCATAAGTATGAGTGACTGTACGGGTGAGTGAGTGGATGTGTGTGTGTAGACCTAAGAATCAGTGAGTGGGTATGTAGTTATTGGTGTTGGAGTGTCTATAGTTTTGCGAATGGCAGTCTGTAATTTAGATTGGGTGTATCAAAGGTTATATTAGGGTGTGAGGAGCTGCATCAGATTATCACGTGGATGATGTCATCAGTGATGTCATTTGAGATGTCATCAGTGATGTCATCAGTGATGTCACTGACCATGTCATGAGTGATGTAATATGTGACGTCATCAGCAGTGCATTGCGGGGCGCGAGTTATAGTTAGCTGAACTAACTATAACGGGGGAATTTCACGGGTTTTGTACGAGTGAAATGTCCAACTAACTATAACTGTCCCTAAAACCTATGGTTTTTTCAGTGAATTTCAAAGGTTTTTAAATGCTAATTTGTAACTATAACATATCTGAAACCTATGGTTTTTTCAGTGAATTTCAAAGGTTTTTAAATGCTAATTTGTAACTATAACTGTCCCTAAAACCTATGGTTTTTTCAGTGAATTTCAAAGGTTTTTTAAATGCTAATTTCTAACTATAACGTGTCTGAAACCTATGGTTTTTTCAGTGAATTTCAAAGGTTTTTTAAATGCTAATTTGTAACTATAACGTGCCTGAAACCTACGGTTTTTTCAGTGAATTTCAAAGGTTTTTTAAATGACATTTTTTAAATGTATTAATTTTTATATTAATTTTTTTCATACTGATTTACTACATTTTTAGAAACAATTTCTTTTACATATTTTATTTTTTAAATTACATTGTAATTACATTATACATTACATTACAAAAATACTTTCTCAGAATGAATTACTTTAGTTTAAATACTTAGCACATAGGCAATAGACTTTTAAGTACAGTAGTTACAGTTGTTGCAATGGGCAACACATTTTCAAACACAATGCAACATTCAGCTCAATGTGAATTTCTAGTTAAATGCAATTAGTTACTTTATGGATTACTTTTCTAACCACAGGACTGGATCCTAGATTCAGTCCTGGGACATCTCCTGTAAACAGTTGAGTAAAAGCGTTTTGGTTACAGTCGTGATTTTTAAGGAATATTATTGTATTTTAAAAGTTGACACTTAGAAACTTTTCCTCATAGAATCACCAATGTTATCCTATGGAAGGAAATTCACTTAGCAGGTAAAAACTGTTATCGTTACTTTTTCTTACTTAGTGTTGGATCCTGGATCCAGCACTGGTGCATCTCCTGTAAACAGTTGAAAAAATGCGTTTAAGTCATACAGGCGATTTTTAAGGAATATTTGTAGTTTGTGAAAATCGACACTTTGAAACTTTTCTGCTGAAAACCAGACAATGGATTCCTATGGAAGAAAAGATAAGTTACTGGTAAGTACGGTTAAAATTACTTTTCAGGGTCAGTGCTGGGCTAAAAGATGCAGCACTGGGTTCTCTCCTGATAACAGGTGAGTAAATCGGAATTCGTATTTCGGCTGATTTTAGAAGAATAATTTAAAGTTCCAAAACTCCACACTTAGAAGAATTTCCAAGTGAAACCAGTCAATGTTAGCCTATGGAAGGAAATTCAAGTTACTGGTAAGTACGGTTAAAATTACTTTTCAGGACCAGTACTGGGCTGAAAGATACAGCACTGAGGTCTCTCCTTATAACAGGTGAGTAAATCGGAATTCGTATTTCGGCTGATTTTAGAGGAATATTTGTAGGTTTCAAAAATCAACACTTAGAAACTTTTTCAGCAAAAAGCAGGCAATGATATCCTATGGAAGGAAATTCAAGTTACTGGTAAGTACGGTTAAAATTACTTTTCAGGACCTGTACTGGACTGAAAGATACAGCACTGAGGTCTCTCCTTATAACAGGTGAGTAAATCGGAATTCGTATTTCGGATGATTTTAGAAGAATATTTGCACAATGGTGAAGGGAGGGGCGGGGCCTGAGGTGACATCTGTGCAAACGCGCCCGTGGCGCATTTTAAGTTGGGGGATTAAGTCCCCTTGAATCCTGAGGGTCCCTAGGGGCCAACTAGCCCACCAGGAACCTCCAATTTGCGCCAGGGGCTGCGTTGCAGAGACGTTTAGAGAGGCCACACCCCTTTACACCTCTCTGCAACGCAGCTCTGTGGCGCTTTCTGGATGTACCTGTTGGGCTAGTTGGCCCCCAGGGACCCTCAGGATTGAAGGGGATTTAATCCCCAACTTAAAACGCGCCACGGGGCGCGTTTGCACAGATGTCACCTGAAGCCCCGCCCCTCCCTTCACCACTGTGCAAACGCGCCCCGTGGCACGTTTTAAGTCGGGGATTAACTCCCCTTGAATCCTGAGGGTCCCTGGGGGCCAACTAGCCCAACAGGTATATCCAAAAGCGCCACAGAGCTGCGTTGCAGAGAGGTGTAAAAGGGCGTGGCCTCTGTACACCTCTCTGCAACGCAGCCCCTGAGCATACTGGAGGTTCCTGGTGGGCTAGTTGGCTCCCAGGGACCCCAGTATTCAAGGGGAATTCGTTCCCCCTCTGCAAACGCGCCAGGGGCGCGTTTGCAGAGTGGTGAAGGAAGGGGCGGGGCCTGCGGGCCCGATCGTTTTTTTTTTTTGTCTCCTGAAGGGGGGCTGTGTGGCCCCCCTTCCTTTTCCTGTTTTTGGGCCCTGGGGACCCCATCCCCAGGGCCTTACCCCTTTTTAAATTAAATTTAAAAAAAAAAAACAGGAAGGGGGCCGCGTGGCCCCCTTTCCTGGGCCTGTATTGGCCCGGGAACCCCATCCCCCGGGGCATGGCCTCGATTTTTTTTTTCTTTGGAGGGGGCTGCGTGGCCCACCTCCTCAGGCCATTTAAGGCCCCGGGACCCCATCCCCCGGGGCCGGCCTTTCCGTTTTTTTAAAAAAAAATTAAATTTTTGGGGAGGGGGCCGCGTGGCCCCCTCCTGGGCCACTACTTGCCCCGGGGACCCCATCCCCGGGGCTGGCCCTCTCTCCGTTGGGGACTGTGGGGGTCCCCAATCCCCCACAGTCCCGCCGGCTCCCCGCGTCCCTTGGGAGCCGGCATTGCTTTCCACATGGGGAGCTGCTAAGATGCAGCTCCCCATGTGGAAAGCAATCGGCTTTGGATATTGGAAGAGAGAGCAGGTTTCCCTGCTCTCTCTTCCAATATCCAAAGCAGTTTGCTATGACAGGGCGGGAGCCGCGAGGCTCCGTCCTGCCATAGCAAACTACAGTGTCCCGGGGGTAGGCACCCCGGGACACTGCAGGAGCCGGCCCTGGGGGTGGCGGTCCCCAGGGCCATCAAGGGCTCCAGGAGGGGGCCGCGCGGCCCCCCTCCCTTAGATTGCACAGCCCCGGGGAGGTGGTGGTCCCCGGGGCTCTGGGGGTCCGTAATGGACCCCCACATTTATTTTGTAAGTGCCCCGGGGAGGTGGTGGTCCCTGGGGCGTGTGGGGGCTGGAGCCCCCACACCTTATTTATTTAAAAAAGAAGCCCCGGGGGTGGCGGTCCCCGGGGCTGCGGGAGGGCAGGAGAGCCCTCCCGCACCATTTTTATGAAGCCCCGGGGGTGGCGGTCCCCGGGGCTTGGGGAGCCCTTTGAGGCCCCCCATACAAACAATATACCCACCCCCACCATGCCCCCGGGACTTGGGCCACCCGGGGAAAAATGCAATCGAGCGCGGGAGACCGCGCTTCGATTTTTTTCGGCAGGATTCGCGCACCCTGAGCGCATCCTGCCGATTTTTAAAAAAATTATTATTATTTTTTTTTGCCCAGGGGGTCCTTGTGGGACCCCCTGAGCAAACCTAGGGGGTCAGGGTGTTTCTACCCTGCCCCCTTTGTGCGCTTTGCGCACTTGTTTCTGTCCCTCGGTTCTACCGAGGGACAAAATGGCTGCCAACATTTCCTGAATCGGAATGTTGACAGCCAGCTGACAGCCAATTAACATGCAGCTCGTGATCGGGACGGTGCGCGCAGGGTGCGCTGAGGGTACGCGGACCCTACTCGGCCATAGATATATCTATCTTTTTACTTTTGATTTTCTCAGCAACTACTGAACGGATTTACACCATTTAACAAAAAGGGTTCTTTCTGAACCAAGAACTACCTCTTTGCCAAATTTGGTGTAATTCCGTTCAGCAGTTCGGGCTGTAGCCGTGTCTAAAGTTTCCTATGGAAAATTGCATGGGGAAAACGCGTTTTGGGACCCCCCTTTTTTCTCGGCCCCCGCTTGACAAATCCCCCCGAGACTTTCAATCAATCAATCAATCAATCAATCAATCAATCACGGCATTTATAGAGCGCGCTACTCACCCGGGAGGGTCTCAAGGCGCTGGGGGAGGGGGTAAGTTACTGCTCGAACAGCCAGGTCTTGAGCTGCTTCCTGAAGGAGAGATGGTCCTGGGTTCGCCGAAGGTGAGTGGGGAGGGAGTTCCAGGTCTTGGCTGCCAGGTAGGAGAAGGATCTTCCTCCGGCGGTGGTTCTGCGGATGCGTGGTACGGTGGCGAGGGCGTGGCTGGTTGATCGTAGCTGGCGTGTGGGCGTGTAGAAGGTCATGCGGTCGTTGAGGTACTTTGGGCCCAGGTCGTGGAGGGCCTGTGTGCGTGGGTGAGGAGTCTGAACGTGATTCTCTTGCTGACGGGGAGCCAGTGCAGGTCTTTCAGGTGTCCGGTGATGTGGCTGTGTCGGGGGATGTCCAGGATGAGTCGTGCGGAGGCGTTCTGGATGCGCTGGAGTCTTTTTTGAAGTTTGGCTGTGGTTCCGGCGTAGAGGGTGTTCCCATAGTCCAGTCGGCTGGTGACGAGTGCCTGGGTGACGGTCTTCCTGGTTTCAGTGGGGATCCATCTGAAGATCTTGCGGAGCATGCGCAGGGTGTTGAAGCATGAAGATGAGACGGCGTTGACTTGTCTGGTCATCGACAGGGAGGAGTCCAGGATGAAGCCCAGGTTGCGTGCGTGGTCCGTTGGCTTGGGCGCAGTGCCCAGGGCCGGGGGCCACCAGGAGTCGTCCCAGGCGGAGGGTGATGAGCCCAGGATGAGGACTTCCGTCTTGTCTGAGTTCAGTTTAAGGCGGCTGTTCCTCATCCAGTCGGCGACGTCTCTCATCCCGTCGTGTAGGTTGGCTCTGGCGGTGGTGGGGTCGTTGGTGAGGGAGAGGATCAGCTGGGTGTCGTCGGCGTAGGAGATGATGTTGAGGTTGTGTTGGCGTGCGATGGCTGCGAGGGGGCTCATGTAGACGTTGAAGAGGGTTGGGCTGAGTGAAGATCCTTGTGGAACGCCGCAGATGACTTCGGTGGCTTCGGATCTGAACGGGGGAGGCGGACTCTCTGGGTTCTTCCGGCGAGGAACGAGATGATCCATTCCAGTGCTTTCTCTCGGATTCCGATGTTGCTGAGGCGCTTCACTAGGGTGCGGTGGCAGACGGTGTCGAACGCCGCGGAGAGGTCCAAGAGGATGAGGGCAGCTGTTTCCCCGTTGTCGGTTAGGGTTCTGATGTCGTCGGTGGCTGCGATAAGGGCGGTCTCGGTGCTGTGGTTGGCCCGAAACCCGGACTGCGAGGGGTCGAGGATCCATTCGTCTCGAGGAAGGCGGCAAGCTGTCTGTTGACGGTCTTCTCGATGACTTTGGCCGGAAACGGAAGGAGCGAGATGGGACGGTAGTTCTTGAGGTCGGTGGGGTCCGCCGTTGGTTTCTTCAGGAGGGCGGTAAGCTCGGCGTGCTTCCAGCTCTCCGGGAAGGTGGCGGTGTGGAAGGAGGAGTTGATGATGTCCCGGAGATGGGGTGCGATGGTGGCGTCGGCTTTGTTGAAGACGTGGTGTGGGCAGGGGTCGGTTGGTGATCCGGAGTGGATGGAGTTCATCGTGCGGGTGGTGTCTTCGGTGCTGATCGGGGTCCAGTTGCAGAGGGTGGTGGTGGCGGGCGTTGGTTCGGCGGTAGGGTGCGTGGTTTGTGCGTCGAAGCTGTTATGTATGTCGGTGATCTTGCGGTGGAAGAACGCGGAGAGTGAGTTGCAGAGGTCTTGCGAGGGGGTGATGTCGTTGTTTCCGGCGCTGGGGTTGGAGAACTCTTTGACGATGCTGAAAAGTTCCTTGCTGTCATGGGCGTTGTTGTCCAGTCGTTCTTTGAGTGCCGACTTCTTGGTGGCACGGATCAGCTGGTGGTGTTTGCGGGTGGCGTGCTTGAGGGCGGTCCTGTTGTCTGTGGTCTGGTCGAGTCGCCAGGTTTTCTCGAGAGTGCGGCAGTTCTTCTTGGATTCCTTGAGTTCGTTGGTGAACCAAGGGGTTTTCTTGCTTCCGGGTCTGCTGGGAGGGTTTTTTAGTGGTGCGAGGTCGTCGGCGCAGGCGGTCAGCCACTTGGCGAGGTTGCTGGCTGCTTCGTTTGGGTCCGTTGTGTTGGTGGGTGTGTTCTGGCTGAGGGAGGCGGTGAGCTGCTCGGCGGTGATCTTGCTCCAGCTCCGGCGGGGAGCCTGTTGCGGGTGGTGGTGGGTCGCAGTCTTTCTGAAGCTGAAGTGGACGCAGCTGTGGTCGGTCCAGTGGAGTCCGGTGGCGTGGCTGAAGGAGATGTGCTTGCTGGACGAGAAGACGGGGTCAAGCGTGTGGCCGGCGTAGTGGGTGGGCGTGTTCACCAGTTGCTTGAGTCCGAGGTTGGCGAGGTTGTCCAGCAGGGCGGTGGTGTTTCTGTCGTTGTTGTTCTCCAGGTGGAAGTTGAGGTCCCCTAGGAGGATGTAGTCGGCGGAGGGCATGGCGTGCGGGCTGATGAAGTCTGCGATGTCTTCGCTGAATAGTGTGCGTGGTCCCGGGGGTCTGTAGATGAGGGTGCCTCGGAGGGTGGTCTTGGGGTCAGTGTGTATCTGGAAGTGTAGGTGTTCGGCGGCGGTGAAGGTCTCGTCGGAGTTAGTCGAGATGCGGATGGTGTTCTTGTGTACGATGGCGATGCCTCCTCCCGTCTGGTTGACGCGGTCCCTCCGGGTGATCTTGTATCCGTCCGGGATGGCTATGGCGATGTCGGGCGCTGAGGAGGCGTTCATCCAGGTTTCGGTGAGGAAGGCGATGTCCGGTGCTGTTGCGTCGAGCAGGTCCCAGAGTTCCAGGGTAGGAGCGGACCGGAGCGCCCCACAAAGTTTGAAAATTTTGCGAAGATACGTCAACCGGCAAGAGAGTTATTTCAAATAGAATGTCGCGGATTTCCTATGGATAATAGGTTGTAACTATAACTATCTACTGGCGACCGCCAGTAGATAATATATATATATATATATATATATATATATATATATATATATATATATATATATATATATATATAAATATATATGTTGTGCTCTACCTCAACAGCGTTTTAGATACTGTTCCTAATGCCTTACTATATCTTGCTTATGCGCACCGCAGCACATGGCTAATCTTTGGACCCTATTTGTGTTTACTTACTCCACATGTAACCCAATGCAATTGCACCTAAGTATTGTTAAACTGTTATATATCCACGTACACTGTCACTACCTCATTAATGTATAAGCCACTGTCCTTGACACATTCATTTATTCTGCTTAAGTACTGCCACTATGTTGTTAAGTCTAACCAAGTTAGTACTGATACTATACGCTATGAAAATAACTTCATAAACTGTCTCTACCTCAGAAATGCCTAAACGTTTCGCCTACGTACTGCCGTGATGTTTTTATGCCTACCCCAATAGGTACCGCTACTATGCACTTCTTAAACAAATTATATAGTCATAAACTGTGTCTGCCTCAGAAATGTTTTGCTGCTGATTCTTCACCTTCTTATATATCGGCTATGTACTACCTTTTTGCCTGTATGGCTACCCTAATATGTTTTATGTAAACCACAAATTTGCTATCATCTATACACTGTGAAGCCCTCTGATGTGTTAGCGCTATATAAAGCTCTACAAATAAATCAAAAATCAAATAAGGGGTGGGAGGTGAGGGACATTTAGCATATCCAACCTTGCCCTAGGAGAGAGGATTGTCATGCCAGGATTGGGTTTGGGCCCAAAATCGGAGTATCTTACTAGCTCCACTGCCTTGCCCCTTGGTGGAACGGTATCTTTGTAGGCCTCCCCCCCTCCCCCGCATTGCTCAAAGGAGCAGGTTATTTGTTAGGCACCTTCATCCATGGACATGGTGTATTTGGTAGTTGGCATGTTTGGCCCAACGGTAAGGGGGAAGCTTTGGTAGTCCTCCACCTTACCCAAGGGTAAGAGGTAATTGGTTGTGCCCTCACCATGTCCAAGTATGTGCGGGGTGTATTTCATGTCCCTGTGCCTTACTCAAGGGCTGAGCATTTGGGAGCACTCCACCTTTTCAAAGACTATGGGGTCTTTCATAGCCCCCCACATTGCTTAAAGGCAAGGGATGTTTTTCCACCTCCGTGCCTTACTGAAGTGCGGGGGGATCATTGCTGAAGGAAATGACAAGAAAAAAGTGCCAGGGCAGCTCAGAGCTGCTTTGGTGCTGTGTTTGCAATTGCCAATATTGCACCGGTCAGCTGTCACTTGCTCTGGGGCTCTTTGGCCTGCAAAAAGATATGGACCAAAAATGACTATGGACAGTCAACAGCTTCCCCCAGCATTTTATCTGCAGTTGTCAACAGGAAACCAGGGCAGCTGGGAAATATGATGAAACCACTTTACCCGAAATTTTGCTCGATGAGACCCGCTGGGTATCCTAACTCTTACCATGTGTTTTCTCTCTGTGCTTCCTTGTCTTGCCTCCACAGTTGCTTACTGATCTGCCTTTACAGGGAGCTTTTCGTGCATCTAGTGGTTTCTTTTATGGTGTGTATTATTTGCATCTGTTTCACTTTAGCGTGGCAGTTTCACTTTGGTGCATCGGTTTTATGCTTTCATTGCTTGTGCTTCTTTGTGCTATCTATGCTTGTGCTACTTTGTGCTAAAATTGTGCTACATTAGTAGTTCCCTTTTGCGTGAAATAAAGTAGCTTTTGCATGGTTGCAACCAGGTCCTACCCACTTTTATGCTTAATTGTGTTCTTGTCACTAAACGACACAACACCAATTGATAGATGCAATACTGTGATTTTAAAGCCAATGTTCTTCTTCGCCTTTACGGTTCACGCTAATGCCTGTGTGGTGCTGTTGTCTTGCACCATGTAAGTGTAGATGCAATGTTATAGTAGTCATGTGTCTAAGATTGCCCTTTTGAGGTTTTCTCTATAGACAGCTTTATAGCGAGAGCTCATGTCATTACACAACACACACCCACACAACACGCACCACACATACACATAAACACAGATAGAGAAAGAGCCTTTTACGACAGCCCCTTTCAGCCATTGACTACTGTGATTCATTTTGTTTCAGGCACTGGCTCAACCAGGAAGCTGTAGAAAATTCATATGTACAACTGAAAGAAGCGATGCAAACAACTCCTATAATAGTTAACACTCAAAACAGATTGACACCTCACGGGTACTTCCTTGTGGGAGCACAGGTGAACCATTCACTGTGACCCGGGCTTCTCATCATTGGTGTCTGGCTCCCGAGTGTTGGGCGGGTTTGAAAAAAATTGTGGGAAAAAGGCTGCTCTTCTGGGCACCCACAAGTGTAAAGGGCATGGTACAGGAAACTCCTGCAGGTACTTCCCCCTAAGCAAATGTAAGTATGGGGTAGGTGTACCTTCTAAGTGAAGATGTTCACAGTCCTCTGTAGTTCGAGTGTAATCTAACTCAAGAGATGTACTTAATAAAAATGTATGAGGTGAATGTGTATTCATTTATTATATACACTCTCTGTACATATTAAAAGCAGTGAGCTTTTTTGAGACCAATTTGATTAGGGCAGGTCGACAAGTTTCCTAAGGCAATTTCATCAGTACTCAAGGCCGAATATCAAGTGTCTCCTTAGCTCCTGTGCATCTAGAAAATAGATACAATGGGCCTTATTTACAACAAAAAGAAGCTGCTCGTCGCCACAAGCCATTTTGCTGCACCGAGCTGTGTCATTTAAAAGCACAAGGATGCATCGTATTTTCAACAATACAAAGCATCCCTGTGCTTTTCCCTGTGCTGGCGCACAATTGGCTGCCATGCGCCAACGCAGGCACCCTTGCACCATGGTGCAAGGGTGCCTGCGGTGTGGGGATGATTGTTGTTGTGCAGGATGGGACTCCTTACTGCACAAAAACAATCATTGATGGTGTTTTTCCTCTTTCTATGCGTGCCCCAATGTATTTCTAAGACACCCATGTCTAACATAGAGTTTAATCATCGGACGAGGTCTGGAGTGACCTCTGGTGGATTGCCGGGCTATCCAGGTGTTCGGCATGCTCACAGAGGGGAAGGCGCATTCCACAGAACTGGGCTTCAGAACTTAAACTGAAAGTTTCACCCACTGGCCATGCTTTTTCTTTTAGTTCCAGGGCTTTGAGTTTAAATCCCCTCCTCTATGGTCAGGTAATGTTTTTAGGCAGTGGCGAAGTAGGTTGTCCACCAGCTTTGGTATCTGCCCACTGCATTTAACAGATATAAACATATTTAAAAAGTAGTCCACATACACGGTGTCATTAACTCTTTAGTATTATTTATTTTATTAGTCAGTATTGACCCGACACTCTTGGTTCTCCCACTACTCCATCTCGGTGCTCCCCCCCTCTGACCATTCCCACTCCATGTTTTTTTCACATTTCGTTTTTTCGGGGGTCCGACTGATTGAGAGAGTTACCAGGCTTCCCACTTCATTTATATGTGCTCCTGTGCGCTTTATTTTTTATTTTTAGTTTGCCATTCTGATATTGTTGGCAGCTATGTTGGAAAGGTAAAGTAAAACATGTACACATCTTGTCAATTCTGCATGGGCGTGTATGTGTCATAATCCACTGGCGGCCATTTAGGCTTTTTTTTTTTTACATTACTGTTCCTACATGGTTAAGGTCTAAAGAAATAAACATAAAGGAAATACGTGAAGCGCCAGTGCAAACAAGCAATGGCACACTCAATAGGTTGCCACTTGCCTGGTAAAGGTGAGATCTATCTGTTTTTCCCATGCTTTGTTTACTGTATCTACGCAATAAGGAATGGAACAGATATACTTCTCTCCACTTTAAAAACGTAACATCCGAAAATACTTTTGGGCAGAATTAGCTTGATTATTTTTTAACAGAACCTGTTCATGGATCAATACTTTTCTTTACACATAGGAAAGGATTTCTACCAAAAGATGTGTGATACTATTTTTGCAGTTGTGTCACAGATTGTTTACTCCATTTTTCTTGCGGCCAACTTGTTGTGAAACTATTTAAGTAGCACAATCGGTGCAAAGGAGCATTTGATCTAATTAAGGATTATTTCTTTATCTCGAACACCAATAATTCTGATTACAATATGGATACATAGACATCACAAAAGAACCAGAATGGGAATTGTTGGAACTGGCCCTTTTTGCAGGGTTATCCCCAAACGTTTTGCCTTCTTCCTCCTATTTTTCTGACCTCTTTTTCTTGGCTTAAGGACTCTGGGCACTTTACCACTACTAACCAGTGCTGAAGTGCATATTTGCTCTCTGTCTAAAATGTATTGGTGATTGGTTTATCCATGATTGGCATATTAGATTTACTAGTAAGTCCGTAGTAAAGCGCACCAGGTGTGCCCAGGGCCTATAAATCAAATGCTACTAGTGGGCCTGCAGTATTGATTGTGTTACCCACATGAGTAGCCTTGCAAACATGTCTCGAACCTGCCACTGCAGTGTCTGTGTGTGCAGTTTTAAACCGTCATTTCGACCTGGCAAGTGTTCCCACTTGCTAGGCCCAAACCTTCCCTTTTACTATATGTAAGTCACCCCTAATGTAGGCCCAAGGCAGCGCCATGGGCAGGATGCAGTGTATTTAAAAGGTAGGACATGTGCTAGTTTGTTTTACATGTCTTAATAGTGAAATATTGCTAATTTCCTTTTCCACTATTGCAAGGACTATCTCTTCCATAGGGTAACATGGAGATTGTCTTGAAATATCTTTTAAGTGTAATTTCCCATTGGGAGCTGATAGAAATTTGGAGTTTGGGGTCTCTGAACTCACAATTTCAAAATACATCTGTTGGTGAAGTTGGTTTTTAAATTGCATGTTTGAAAATGCCACTTTTAGAAAGTGGGCATTTTCTTGATTTACAATTCTGTGCCTTTGTCTGTCTCTAGAATCCACATCTGGGTTAGGCTGACAGTTGGGCTCTTGTGCATTTACTCTAGACAGTCACACAAAGGAAGCTGAAGGGTGCCTTGCATATCCTGATGAGCCATCATCAGGCTGATGGTCCTTCCTGAGCTAGAGTGGTGGGAAGAGTTGTCGCCGACACCTGAATAGGGCTGTGCCTGTCCTCACACAAAGCTGTCTCCATCCCCCTGGAGTGTGTCTTGAGCCAGGTCAGGGAAAGGCAGGGTCTTGTTCACTACAAAGATTTTCCTTTGAGGTGTGCCTACTTCAAAGGCAGAAAGGGGTATACGTATTGGAGGTCTGACACTCTCAAATCAGAACACTTCTGACTAAAGGACATTCTGCCAGGGAGAAGAGCTGGATGCTGTAGGAGGCCTGTTGCTTTGTCGTGCAGGCATGCTGCTTGCTGCTTCTGTCCTGGGAGTAAAAGGACTGGACTTTGCTTTCTGTATACTGCTTTCAAGGTTCTCCAAGGGCTTGTGTGTGCTTGCCTCCTGTTAAGAAGTCTCAGGGCCATGAAAGACTTCATCTACCAGTGCCTTGGCCATTCTGCTGAGAGTCCTGACTTGCCCAGTGGTGCCAAATCCAGTCCCTTGGCTCTTGGAAGTGGAATCTGGTGAACTGAAGGAGAAAATTCATGCATCAATACTCACAGCGTCTGTTTTATCGACACATTGCTACAAACTTGGACACATCATCTCTGGCAGCACCAGAGCATGGTTCCCGATCGGCGCATTGACCACTGCTTTCACCGCAGGCCCCAGCTTTTCACTGCAGCACTTCAGAAGAACTGCCACAGTGTGAGTTTCGAACACCGCATCACCGAAGTCCGTGATGCATTGCTCCAACTCCAACGCAGTGCCTGCTTCATCGCTGTGGAACCAACACAGTGCATCTGGATTTTCGACGCATTGTCTTCATCAACATTGCCCAGTATTAAGGAACAGAGGCCGCAAGTCTAGAGATCGACAAATCACCTCCCCTTCCAGTAAGGAACTGACGCATCACCTCCCATGACAGTAAGGAACCAACGAATGACCTCCTCTGCCTAGCAGTTAGGAACCAACGCATCACCACCCCTGGCAGTAAGGAACCAGCGCATCACCTCCCCTGGGAGTAAGGAACGAATGCATCTCTTTGCTTTCCAGGTGCCTCACCTCCCCTGCACCTAGCATTGTCTTTGAATTTTAACACATCCAAGGTACTTCGTGTTAAAAGTGACGCACCCATATATTCCTATGGACTACATTTGCTTAACCTTTGAAAAGTGATAGCTTTGCTTGTGCATGTTGGATTTTTGTTATTTTGGTCTTGGTTTATTGAGATAAATATTGGCTATTTTTCTAAACTGGTGTGGACTTCTTTTGAAGTGTTTTAACTTTGTCACGGTGTGTGTATGTATAAAGGCTTTACACATTGCCTCTGAGATAAGCCTGACAGCTTGTTCCAAGCTACCAAGGGGGTGAGCAGGGGTTTTCTTAGCTGTGTGACTCCCTTTCCTTGACTTGAGTGAGGGTCTCTACTTGGACAGGGTGCAAACCACTGCCAACTAGAGACCCCATTTCTAACAGGAATCGTTCAGAATAAAGGAAAGATCTATTTCTTGAAGTTTGTAAATGTGGCTGGTTGTAGTCACTTGTTGTCACTCCAACACGATATTAGTTCTTATTAGTTTCTACTTGAGGGTTTGGGGTCTGATCAGAGACACATTTTACATCTAGCACCTCAAATAAAAGCTCTTCACTGTAAATGTTAATAGGATGAATAAACCTTCAATTTTGCATATATGATGATCATTTGTTTAACAAAAACTCTGAGGTGACATTCCTTATGCTTCATTAGAATTCCAGAGACAGACACTCATGGAAAAGTCCATATTGCAGTAAATAGTATTGTTTCACTGTGCCCTGACATCAATTATATTAAATGGATGAGTTGGTAAAAGTAGCAAAGTACATGACTATCTCTTCCAATCAGGGGATGAGATGTGTAGGGATGGTGAGTAATAGTTTAAATGTTTTTCAATCATCCATATATGATGACCCAGCTAGATGGTGCTGGTTATGTTTTGTGATCTACTCGGGTGTCTACATAGGAATATAGATTAAGGATGTCCTTTTTTAGGACTCGCCTAGGCAGCTCATGCACTTCAAGACATGCTGTACTCACTCTGTGGGCTTACAGCCCGCCCATTGCTTTTGATTTGTTAATTAGACTGTTGTTCGCAAAGCTTGCTTCCAAGTGGTTAATCTTTGTTATATGTCCCTCCTTCTCGTGTTTTGCTCCCTCCCAGGGACCATTTGCCTATTACTTGTATCCTTTCACTTTAGTGTATTTAGCTTTGTGTATGCGCACTATTTTTTTTGTTGAAGAATGCCGGTGTTTTAGGAAGGTTCTGTTTTCTTACGTTGCTAAAGCTTGTGGGAGATGCGTTCTAAGCTTTTTTAAATTAAGTGTGCTTTATTTGTTTAGCAAGTATTCAGTATTGACAGTATTTTTGTAATTTATGTGCTTTATTTTTGTATTTTACATAGCGCGAACTCCACCCGAAGGTTTCCGAGCGCTTTACATGCGCACCAGCTGCACTAGACAAAGGGACACATTCACAAGCATGGAGAATTAACAGGCATGGATAGATTAAGTGATTTACCCAGAAACACAGGATGTTGAGGTTCCCTTCGAGACTCAAATCACTCTAGCCCTAGTAGCAATGTCCCTCGCTCTAGCCCTTGTGCCACATCCTCTCCCCTCAAGATCAGCATATAAGATGGCTGGCACTCCTTTGGAATGCACAATTATAATGCATTCACATTTTCCTATTATGAGTTCCAAAGCAGCGCCGACTATTTTGTTTTCTACTGCTGTAGCCGAGTTCAATAGTGTGTGTGTGTTTGTTCTGGGCAGAAACCTGTGTACTCCAAAGGGGGAATGGCTTGCAATGGGATAGGTAAAGAAAAGAAACAGTAACAATGCCAAAAATATTTTTGTGCTGATTTCTAGATGAGACAACACAGGCATCACCCTAGCTCCCCACTCTAGTGATGAATCGTCACATGCAATCGAAATTAAACAATGGTCTTTATGGACCAGAGATAACTGGAATAATGGTAGATCTTACCACATGACAAGCACTTTAAAGCTATGAAAGTAGATTAATGAGTCTAGTTATGGGCTAAAGTTCAGCCAGAGCCTAGAAGTGGGGACTGCCGGTGCCATAAACAGCGCTGTACACTAAAGACAGACCTGAACCCTGACTGTTGCACTAGTCCCTTACGTATCCTGATTGTATGCATGCTGCGGTAACCATAGCAACCAGTAAAAATTTGAAACTAAAACTTTTCAACCTTAGTGTATCTCCCATCCCGCAGTGGCACCACCAGCATATTGCGACTTCAGACTGCTGCAAGACCGCCGTGGGATCACAGATCCCTGGCGGTTGCAGCAGGCCTGTGGTGGTCCAACTGCCCAAATCGTAATAGCGCAAACAGACTGCCAGTCTGGCAGTCCACGGACCGCCACTGCAACTACGCCAGTCCTATGGACCACAGTTGTCAAAATAAGGCAATTGGGGCCAGATTTACGACTGTTTTTTGCAGTCGCAAACGGGAAATCGGTCCGTTTGCGACCGCCAAAAAGGATCCTGGCATGTACAAACGCTATTTTGCGAGTCGGTGATTCGCAAAATAGCATTTGCGACTCTCGCTATTCACAATGTAATGTACCATTGTTTTGCGACCGTATTTGCGGCAAAACACTAGCAGTTTACCACCTACTTCAAGTAGGTGGTAAACCACTCGCAAATGGGAAGGGGTCCCCAGGGGACCCCTTCCCCTTTGTGAGTGTGTGTGAAATTTTTTTTAAGAAGAGGGACCACTGCCTACTCTTAAAAAAGGAAACAGAAACGTTTCATTTTTCTTTTTTAAATGCATCCCGTTTTCCTTTAAGGAAAACGGGCTGCATTAAAAAAAAAAAAACTGCTTCATTAAAAAAGCAGTCACAGACACTGTTGTAAATTGCATTTTGCGAGTCGCAAATTGCGAGTCGCAAAGCGACACAGTTTGCGAGTCGCAAAATGTCAGGGTCGTACATCTGGCCCTTAATGTCTCCAATCTTACCGCCTTGAAGCACTGACTGCAAGCACACCCTGGAGCAGTTGGAAGACCGATGATATGCCATATGAAATTGTTGAATGCTGACAAAACAATTGTTGACCTGCGACGCAAATAAAGTCTTCAGCCTGCAATGATTCTATGTATCTAATGCAACGACTCAGCCGGGCAGTCACATGCAGTTTGCTAACCACGTTGCTAACTATTTCATAGCTGTGTGCAGCCTGTGTTTAGTGACTTGTAGTTCATGCATGACTAACTTTTGCGACTCTGTAGGAACTACAATGATTAATTTCATTGCGGCCGCGGAGTGGGCATAACTCTGGGAACTCCACCGGCAGAGCGGAGTTTACTGCCCACCCCTACTGCTGAGAGTGACACTCTAAGCATAAGCTACTAGGAGTTGCACCACCTATTCATAAAAGGGCTCCTCAGGGGCACAATATGGCTATACACGTAGCCGGTAAGACATTCTATTGGAAATATTGGTTCATGATGGGGTGAAACATACAAATCAGCTGCTGAACAATGAATCCTTTGGGGAAAGAGCAATTACAACATGGTCTGAACCATGCATGCTACTACAAGGAAAGCTTAACAGCGCATGCGTCTTTACCATGCATGCTTTTACCACGCAGTTTTTAACCATGACCTGCCTTTACAACTCATGCCATCAACATGAAAAATATAAGTATAAAGTTAAGTGTATTATATGTGTGTATATATATACGATTGTATTTTAACAAAATCAATGGTATGCATTCATGCATGAAAACGTATAGTATTTTTTCTATGTTTAGTACTAATTAATTGCACTGGCACTTTAAAAAGAGGTCTCACATAATTCAATGCTGTCATGTGATCAAGGCAGGGATCTGCCGAAACGCGTCATGGCAACTTGATGGTGTGCTGAACTAATTAAACATCTAGCACCAAACCTGGGTCTACGCTCGTTTGTTTTCGTGAAGAAGGCTGTACACGAGGTTCGTGGCATATGTGCACCGGGTTGACTTTCTCCGGTGACGTAGACCCCCTTCCCACAAGTTGGCTCCGTGATCAGGAAAGTCATAGGCATCCGGCGGACACAAGCGGGCATCGAGGCTTCGAGCAAGCTGGTGGGATCCCGGAAGCCGTTCTCAACGACCCGGAAACGGATTACACGGAGCTCCCTGCTGCCAAGTAACGCTGTCCCGTGTGGAAGGAGGACTGCTGTTGGTGTAGAGCTCGCCGCGCGAGTGAACGCTCGGAGGAGTGGAGCCTCGTGGAGTGGCCGCGCTGCAGTAGCTACCTCCATAAGCAGGTACGGGACGTGTACTAGATTATCAGCAGGAGGGGAGGTTTGCGACCGGGAGCCCGTCCACGGGGCAGGCGTGCCTGTGGGGGGTATTTCCGGCAGGACAATAATTTAGAAATCGGCACACCATCATGTTGGCCACAGCGTTGCGAGACCGAGAGACTGCTGCGGAAGTAATGTTTGCGGATGCTCCATCTGAGCAGCGTATGAGCAGCAAGAGTGCAGGCGATGACAGCGGTGCAGGGGCACAAAGCCTGAAAGAAAAATACAGAGTTTTAGAAAAACTTATGCGCCAGGAAACAGCCAAATGGTGGGAGTCCAAATCACTACAAAAATACTTAGACGTTGGACGTATCCCCAGGGGGCTGCGGATATTGATAGCGCCCAGCTATGATACACCCAACCCCCTGATGATGGCTGAATGGGCTCAATGTAATCTGGATTCCTCCCGAAGACTAGTTGAAATACTAGTAAAATATGCGGATAGTGACCGGGGGGATTTATTGATGAAAATTGATGCCCTGAATGAGGAAATAAAGGCGCTGAATGACCCACAATCACAGAAATCTAAATTCAATGATGAAATGATGCTTAGGCTCCAAAAGGAGGAAGACAAAATTAAACAACGCAAAACGTACAAGTTCAGAAGGGATAAATTAGACTATGAAAACGGGCAAATATTCACATTTGCCCGTAAGTACGATACATTTCGAAATGCCGCAACAAGCAAAGGTCAACAGGAGGGGAGTCAGTCAGCACAAAAATTACCAGAAGAGGAAGCCCCATCCACTTCGGATTTGAGCTCTGCGGTTGACAGTGAGTCGGACATAGAGGGCCGGGATGACCAACAGAAACGCAATGCAATCAGACTTACAATGGGGGAAGAACTTGAGTACCTGAGAAGGAGCAGGAGAGAAACTCTACCCCCCAGAAGTCAACCGGCAAAAAACGGCACACGCGGAGTAGGAGGGAAAGAAGGAGGGCAGCCAAGCAACATAGGGAGCAAACGGGGAGGACGGGGATGGGGGTCATGGAGGAACAAGTAGATAAACTGACCATGACACCCTCCCAAAAACCGGAGAATGCCAATACAATTATCAATTTGGCAAATATAAATCTAACGGCAGCTGAAGAGCAACTGCTCTCCCATGGGCTAACTTACTGCCCTGAATCGAATTTCAACTACACTCAAACACGAGCAGATGTGTACCAATTTATCAGGAAGTTGAAACTCCGCAAGTTCCATAAGCTTCAGCCACAAACCCATATAGATTCAAGGGCAACAAAAACTATTTCCAATACATCGGATTTAGTAGTGGCAGATCATGATCTATTGAGAGACTTACAGGCCTTAGAAAGGGAAGCAGGAACTTCGCAACATGTTGCACAGCAGGGGGAAGGCACGGATGAACCCCCAGGTCAGGCGTCACAGGGATCTGGAGGCATTACCTGGAGGAAACCGGAGACTCCTTTCAAACTTAAGTCCAAATTCACACCGGTTACAATGAGGGATTCAGTTGACATTTTTAATGAAGTAGTTGTGGCTCAAATAAAGAAACTTAATATCAAAATCAATAAAGACAAAAGAAAAATCTCAAATCATGAAAGAAAATACGGACAGTTGATGGCCAAACTTAAAAAGAGGGGAACACGGTAATTAGGAACTCGGACAAAGGGGGAAATATTGTTCTATGGCCCCTAGCAGACTACATGACGGAAGCTTATAGTCAATTGAACGACATTGAGTGTTATCGTAAAAGCACCCCCCTCAAATACAAAGTAATGCAGGACCAGCTTTACACCAAGCTTTTGGCATGGAAAAGTTTGGGTTTGCTCAATTTGGAGGAATTTAAATTTAAAAAAAAAGACTACCCTAAAACCCCTGTCATCTACTTCATCCCTAAGGTGCACAAGAATATTGAAAAGCCACCAGGAAGGCCCATCATTTCAGCTTGTGATGGGCCGTTGGAGAACTTGTCACAGTATATAGATTTCTTTTTGCAGGAACATGTTCGCAGTTTGGAGTCATATATTCAAGATACAAGTGACTTCATACGAAAGATTCGCAAAGTGGCATGGCAAGATGGATACCAGTTAATTACATTGGATGTGTCCTCTCTATATACTTGCATCAGAAACTGTGATGGGATGAAGGTGGTGGAGTACGTTTTGGTGAGAAGACCCATTGAGTATATGCAGCATAATCGAATGTTAATGGACATGCTAATATTTTGTCTGGAAAATAACTATTTTTTATTCAAAAAACAAATGTTTCAACAGGTGCAGGGTGTAGCCATGGGGGCCAGCTTCTCCCCAAGTTACGCTTGTATGTTCATGGGCTGGTGGGAGGAGCTGGTCCTAAGGAAGCAATATGAACACATTTATTGGGGGAAGGTGGTGTCTTGGTTACGATATATTGATGATTTGATCATTGTATGGAATGGTACACAGACCGAAGCCAGGGATTTCATTGCTCGAATTAATGTGAATAATGTTAATCTTGTATTTACATCATGTATTAGCAATAGCAGTGTCACATTCCTGGATGTAAAGGTCACAGTAGTTAATAAGATCATAACTACTTCCCTATTTCGCAAAGAGACAGCGGGCAACACTTTGCTCCATGCGTCCAGTGCACATCCTCCCCATTTAATTCATAGCATCCCCTATGGGGAGATGTTGCGGCTACGCAGGATTTGCAGTGATAACAAGGACTTGGAAAGACACCAGTCTGAGAGTAAGATACGTTTTCTGCAGCGGGGATACAACACTAAAACCATAGATGCAGCTATTCGCAAGTCCAGGGCCATGGCTAGGGAAGATCTGCTACATTACAAAGATCACTCTTTGAAATCCATTGATCAAAGTCCAACCGCTTCTACTGAACCAGTAAGACTTATTCTGACTTTTTCCAGACAGGAACAACAATTGCGCAAGATCATCCAGCGCAACTGGCCTATAGTTAGGGAAGATCCTATTATAGGTAGTTCCCTTCCCAGATTCCCTTCGATAACATATAGGAAGTCAGTGTCTATGGCGAATGTGTTGGTGAAGAGTAGTCCGGAACACAAGGATGGGGAGGGTTGGCTCACCGCAAGAAAAGGTTTTTTAAATGTTCCAATTGCAAAGCTTGTCTATATGGAAGCAATAGAACATCATATTCCACCGCTTTCAGTGACAAGCCACAGATGATTAAATACCACCTTACATGTAGAACCGACTTCGCAATATATGTGTTAGAATGCAGCTGTAAGCTGGCATATATTGGAAGCACAAAGTTGGCAGTCCACAAGAGGGTTCTACAACATATTAGGGCAATTGTAAACAATGATCCCAATTATCCAGTGGCCCGACATTTTAAGGAACATCATGAGAGCAACCTGAAACATCTCAGGTATTATGTCATAGATACCGTTCCGCTACAAAGGAGAGGAGGAGACCGAGAAGGGAAGTTAAGACGTCTAGAGACGCATTATATCCTTGAGCTAGATACAAAGCAGCCAGGGGGACTTAACATGAGTGAGGACCTTTACACATATTTATAAAAATATCCAATATAATATCAGCTTTGTTTTAAAATTTGTGTTAAATTCAGCTCTGGGATGATACCTTAGTCCTCACTTAGAATACTAAGAATTTATAAGTCAGGTTTAATACAGGGATTCACAATAATATAGGGTGGATTGACCTTGGCAAGGCACATCAACTTCTAAGTATTACTTGATTTTAATTAATGAGTATTTTTTGAGTTTTTTTCATTTATTGGCTGTATTCAACTGTCATGTGATTTTGGTATGGAAATGTGCGCATTTTTTCAATGAAATTTAGATAATAAGGTTTTAAAAACAGAAAGATATTTTTTAAAGCATCAATATAGGTTGTTTTACTGAAGTTTTTTGCTGGATTTTAAGATAAATGAATTGTATTTATAGGACTATAAATGTATTTATTTAATAATTATTTATTTATATATTTATAGGTATATATTTATGATTGTGGGAATCATTTGTCTTGGTACTGTAGAATCTCAGGGAAATTTTCCGAAATGCATTTTTTGCACATGCTGTCATTTGCACAGGGGTTTTTTTCCTCGGCCGGAATAGTTAATTAAGAGATAATATAGAAACATTGTACTATTCATGGCAATAGATATGACGTCTTTTATTCAGCACAAGCACTTTACACATTATACACTGGTTGGGTATTATTTTGTTATATTTTAGGTATATTATGCACTTTTTTTGTTATTTAATTATTATAATTGGTACTTACATAGATGACGAAGGAGGGATATGAGAACTTTGCATTTAAGCAAGAAGTTTTTATAATAGGGTTGGATAAATGAAATGATGATAGAACATAGTTTTTTTTATCAAGAATGAAATGGCAAAAACCAAAAAAATCTTTTTCAAATAAGGCATCATACCAGTTTATTTGAAAAGTTTATCAACTCCGATATACGATTGTATTTTAACAAAATCAATGGTATGCATTCATGCATGAAAACTATAGTATTTTTTCTATGTTTAGTACTAATTAATTGCACTGGCACTTTAAAAAGAGGTCTCACATAATTCAATGCTGTCATGTGATCAAGGCAGGGATCTGCCGAAACGCGTCATGGCAACTTGATGGTGTGCTGAACTAATTAAACATCTAGCACCAAACCTGGGTCTACGCTCGTTTGTTTTCATGAAGAAGGCTGTACGCGAGGTTCGTGGCATATATATATATATATATATATATATATATATATATATATATGTGTGTGTATATATATATATATATATATATATATATATATATATATATATATATATATATATATATATGCTAGGGTAAGGGCTTTTTTAGGGTTTAGGGTGGGTGTTGGTTTTTTGTTGAGATGTGATTTTTAGGGTTTAGAGTTGGTATGGGTTTTTGGGTGGTAAGGGATTTCTTAGGGTTTATGGTGGGTATGGGTCTCAAGGGAAGTTTTAGGGTTTAGGATGGGTATGAGTTTTTGGGTGGCAAGGGATTTTTTAGGGTTTAGAGTGGGTATGGGTTTTTGGGTGGAAGGGATTTTTTAGGGTTTTGGGTGGGTATGGGACTTTGGGTGGCAAGGGAAGTTTTAGAGTTTAGGGTGGGTATGGGTGTTTGGGTGGCAAGGGATTTCTTTCAGGGTTTAGGGTGGGTGTGGGTTTTTGGGTGGCAAGGGAAGTTTTAGGATTTAGGATGGGTTTATTTATGGGTGACAGTGGAATTTTTAGGGTTTATGGTGAGTATGGGTTATTGTGTGGTAAGGGATGTTTAAGGGTTTAGGGGGATGTGTTTTTTGGGTGGTGAGGAATTTTTTAGGGTTTTGGGTGGGTATGGGATTAAGGGTTGAGGGCTGTTAAGGGCAACAAAAAAAATATATTTTTAAAAATGTTGTTACATATAAATATATGTATAAATAAAAATATGTATGTGTTATATATATGTATATGTAAAAATATATACACACATACATACTTATATATATGTGTGTATAAAAATACATACAAATATATATATATATATATATATATTCTTTTTAAACGCATATGTTTCTATCACGCATGCCTTTTCAAAGGAAAATGTAAGTATTTCTTACCTGCTAAATACCTACTTTTTCATTGTAAAGACATATGCATGGTAAAGAGGCGGCAGTTGTAATGACGCATTGTTGAGGCATGCGTTGTAATTGCATGCACGGCTCCGTCATACAACCACTCCTTTGAGTCATTTCAGGCATTGAGGAAGGAATTTGTCTTCCCTGTGACAGATCACTGGAAATATTGAGACTGATACACTGTCTCAGATCTATGCTGGGTTCCCCACCAGTGCAGTTCACAACATCTCCCCATCTTCCATATGTGATGAGTTGGAGTCCATTCAAGTGTGTTGTACCTTACGGAGTTCTCATCAAAGCTATGTATTCTGGTCCCCTCCTTGGCATGAACAAATCACACTGGTAGACTCATCTGGGTAGGGCATACTCACCAAAGGACTGGTCACCTTTTCTCCAAGACCATGGCAGAGTCCTTAGGGAGTCCAGACTGAAATTCTTTTACGCCAGGGTCTTCAATTATAGGTACTGGAAACCCCAGAAGCTGAGACAGGCGCGATTACTACCTCATGATCATTGTTGAATTTGCAAGGAGGAAATTTGTTACCTGTATCATGTGCTCTGGTCCTGATCAGTCTTCCAGTCATACTGGTTGGCAATTTGGTCACGCCTACATCTCCATAGCTCCATTACTATGACTCCCTCTGCACAGCTATCTTTGCTGCATGACAGGACGGATATTCCAGAGCTGGACATGCACACTCACAGATGGTTAGCCACCTTGTTGGCAGTGGCCAAGTTATTTATTCTGCACCATTGGTGTCATCCTACTTTTCCTACAGTGCATGAGCGTCTCATTGAATTACTCAAAGTAGGCCTTCATGAATGCACCACCCACAAGAATAACGACAAACTGGAGGTGTTCGTCAGGGTTTAGGGTACCTTTATTACGGCAGAAAGGAGTGCCACATGAAATCTGCCTCTATGTGATCCTTTTCACCCCGGACACTGGGGCCTCTCACCCAGACACATAGGACACGACTCATGCACTTCGATGAACTTCGATGTTTTCCCACCCTAATCTAGCCTCACTTCAATTTGAATTTCAATTCCTATTCGAGACCTCCTAAAATTAGTGATAACTCCTGTTTCCAGTGAACAAAAACTTCCTATGGCCGTGCACCGTCCCGGTTTTCTCAATATACGTGCACAAGGTGGCACTAACTACTGCATTGGGATCCAGAGGCCTATGAGATATAACTTTGCCTCCAAGCCTCACCCCCCCCCATGCTAACTTATTATATCATGTTCAGGCTAGCCCTAGGGAATGGAGCGTGTAATGAGCGAGGAGTGGTGGAGATTAAAAGGTGATTGACTTCGGTGTAGACTGAGAAGCTACCTGAGTAATTATACAGTGCAAATGATCTAACACCTGCCCTAGATTTGCTATACAATGAGCTGGATTACAGGATTGTTTCTTCCTTCTTTTTACCCTCATAGAACCTGTTAGAAATGTTTACAGACATCTGCACATTGGACGGAGGAGCTATATGATCTGGACAAGGTTTGACTGTAATGACTATAGTGATTGCAATAAGGATTGTATGTCCATATGTACACCCGTTAGATCACTGTATTCATATATCCCTATATTGATATACTGAAATACTGCGCCATTATTATCTGGATATCTTGAAAATACTGAACACATATATGCTATCCTCATTCCTCTTAGGTGTTTCCCCTCCCCCATATGACATGCCCCCTCCCAGCCATTCCCCATCTCCCAGCCTGTCATTTAAACTGTGACAGACCTGTTTTTGTTTCTTGTTATATTCTCTCAGAGCTCACACATTTTTGAGATTATTTTTCTTTTACGTATATATTGGTATATAATGTTGCCTTTGAATTTCAATAAAGAAATGCTGCAAAAAAAGAAGATATTCTCAGTAAGGATGGTCTTGTTAATTTACTTAATTCAGAGATTGAATGACAATCTGGTAACTTAAAGTTGCACTACCCTAGTGTAATGGTATTAGCATTGCCACACATCTCAAATAGTAGAAAGAAGCACATGTGCTATTTAATGTCTATATATATATGTGGAACACCAGGAAGACCAGTTGTTACTTGGGGGAATGAATTTAATTAGGCGCTCAGTCATTTTCAATGGTCATGCTGATGTAATCATAGTTGGTGATTTGAATGCCAGAATGTTCATCATAATTTCCACCAATATGACTGACAAAGAGCATGTCTATTTTCGGTTTATTCCAGAGGTCAAGGTTGTTAATAAAATATTGCTTCTGGAATAGTAAGTTCACTAGCTACATACCTTAAGTTTAGGATATAAAATTGTAAATCATCGATTGTTTCCTTCTTGTGTTTACTTATTTTAAAACCAAAATTTGAGGGTGAACATAAATCCCACTGATGTAAACTCCTGGCTAGTAATACGCAAGAATAGAAAATATAGGATGAGACTTTGACAGTATGTAAAAATATAGTGATAAAATGGACACCTGAAGTCGTTGTATAGGCACCACAGCATAAGTAATTCGTCATAAATTGGCCACATGATCAGAACAATTTCCAGCACGATTAACAACCTCATTATGAATGATCTGATAATAAAGTTGGAAATACCTCCCTCCAACGCTACTGATACCAGGAAAACCGGAAATTCAGCGGGATGTGGAAATAGTAGCCGATTACATGTGAGACCTTGAGGGTCTTGTTAGAAATTAAAGTGAATATTGGTGATTCCTGTCTTGACTATCCTGGTTAGCCTTTATTTCTTCCTGGTATTTCACTCAGAGGCTCCATCTGCTTTTAGCAGATAGAGTTTCCCAGTGAAAGACAAGCAATCCACAGTTACCACAAATGTTGCAATTCCAATGGGCTGGTAACTTCTATTATTGGCCGCATCGGAATTAAAAGCCATGAGGGTATCAGTGTTTTCATCATTTATGAGTGACTTTGCCCTGAGTTGAAGGAGTCACAAATTTACAACCAGCAATCCTACAACCTCTAGTTAACTGCGGCAAGAAAATTGAATTCATGTTAGAGAAAGACCCTGAATATGCTAGTTTGTTTGCAATATGTGAGCAAATATAGACACTGATACAAATTAATTTAAAAGGTGTGGAATGAATGTAAACCTATAGGGAGGACTGCCTATCGTGTATCATCAAGGAAGCTATAAGAGAGGAGTGCTGAGGAATTTTAAAATTGTGTTGTAAGGATCACTGGATCAATTGGGCACACATTGTTGACACCTTTTAAGATTGCACCCTGGACTTTTCGTATTACTAAACTTTATCAGAAGAGTAAGTCTAGGGCTGTATGGCCAATATTGTTGTTATATCTGGAGCAATATAATTCCTATTAAAACAGACACAATGAAGTCTTTATATAGTGCACATCCTGAAATGCATACCTTCGCGGTGCTCTCAGAGTTGACACTCAATTGAAATGAGTTATGGTACAGTATAGTGATTTACCTGGCATCACACCAGTTTGGTCAAGAGAAAAAGCTGGGATTTTAACCCAGGTTTCCTGCTAACACATCTTGCATTTCATCCACTTCTCATGCTCTATCCCTTTATCACCAAAGGATAAAGATTTGTGTTTAATTATTTAATGAACCAGTTATGCTGACCCCAATAATATTGGGGTGACACCCGGTAGACCCCCTTTGCCCCAAAGGTAAAGTGTCCTTTTCTGAGAAAAGAAGAACTGGATCTTATCTCCCCTCCAATGAGATATTCTCTGCTGTACAGGAAGAGTTAGGAGTCAGTCAAATCTGTCAGACAATCTATTATCTGCAGGTGATAATGGTCTACAGCTTTATTTCCCCATTATCCCAAATCAATACACACAAAAGGATTGGTGTTTTACCATAATATGGCCATTTATCATGCAGTAACTTGTCCACATTACAAGTGTATCAGAATTATGATGAATATAAACAGCCAATCTGATAGCATGCAAATAAGGGTGAAGGTTAAAAAAGGCCCCAATCATATTTCATCATACATCCCTATGTTATTAATCTATTCCCTACCTAATGTATCGATAACTGCTTACGTGGACCCGCTTAAATGGCTGTAATAGTTCATTGCTGCTCGGCTCTTGCTTTGCTATAAAGGTGCAAACAATGGCCCTTTGCTGAAGCATAGGGAAGTTATAGGAGCTAATAATACTTTTTCTTCTTCCTTCCGAGGATGACCTCTTCAAGATCATCTTTCCCTACTGCCATGAAGTTGAAAGTTTTTCTTCTCTACCTTGTTTGTTTGAGCAGTGCCAGTAAAAAACGGAATTTCTAAACTGGAAAGGGACAAGCACACATTTATTAGAATTACCATGCAAACATCCTGTTTTTCTAGGCCCAATGCCTATTAGCACATCCTCTAATGTTAAATATAGTCATGATTTCATACATTCTGAACTGTTTTGAGATGAACAAGCATTATTAGCATTCAGGTGCCCAACACCCGACACTCCTAAATAAGTAAAGTACATTATGTTCAATAAATGCAAGTATCACATCTTAATTCAAAACAAATATATGTCAACGTCTTTTTGAAGGGAAAAAAGTAAGTAGTTAACCTTAAGGGGAGGGAGATGACTGGTTTTATGTTAATATCGCTGTCTTCCCCCAAATTAGCCAAAAGAGGGAGAATGCCAGCAACTTAATGACTGCAATTACATCGATTAGCACAACAAACAGGAGGTTGATTGAGGCTGCCTTGCAGTTACAGGTCTTCAGAGAGAAACATGCAAACTGCAGCTCAGCTGCTGACAGACACGCACACAGCAAAAAAGAACGTTTTTATATTTTAGCTATCCTGCATTTAGCAGGTTATGTCTTTCAAAACTGTGTTGGGTAAGGAAAAGCACTCCCTTGGGGTTTCTTGGCCCTTCTCTGTTTCAGCTTGCCAGTCCCAAAGGCACAAGATCGAAGTCAGAGCCAGACATCCAGTGCGAGCCAGGCTCGAGCTGTACTTGACTTGCCATCTCTAAGCACACAGATGCACCCCTTATTTCTGTACTGCACATGAATGCGGAAAACTTGTCAAATATGTGGCAACCTGTATCCGGAACTGTTTTTCTAACAAATGAAGTGGCAAAATCAAGGACAGATAAACACACACAAATGACTCTTCTGGATGTTTCCTTCTGTCAGGAATGGCCCTTACACAGTAATAACATTCCAGTCATCCAGTCGAGTGTCAGAGCTAAGTAGAACACTTAGGGCCTGATTCACAAAGGTAAATTTAGACCTAAAGTCTAACTTTACACCGGAAATCTAACTTTACACCTGGGGCCGTATTATGGTGTAGGGGCATTTTCATTGTTTGCGCCGGGCGCACCTTTAAAATGGTGCGCCCGGCGCAAACAATGAAAATGCTCCCTATTACCATGAATGCGCGGCCCCCAGGGCAGCAGCGAACACGTGGTGCCCTGGGGGCAGCGCAGTCACCTGAAATATGGTGCGGCTGCTTTATAGCCGCTCCGTATTTCACAGTGCAGGTGGCAACCCGCCTGCACTTTTAAAAGGGGATTAGAGATCCCCTTGCAGGCGGGTGCAGTCACTGACTGCACCCGCCTGCAAGGGGATGTCTAGGGGGTCTAAAGGACCCCCTTTACCCCCTGCAGAGGGCTGCTCTCAGGAGGAGCACTGACAGTGTGACACCTTTTAAATGGCGCACTGTCAGTGCACCTTCTGAGGGCTTCTTTGCCTCTGCGCCCGCATCGGTAATACGGCACGGGGTCAGAGGCAAAGGGATTCCCTCATTTGCATGGGGCACGCCCCCATGCAAATGAGGGAACGCCCCCTTTAAGATAGCAATGGTGCTTTATGTGCACCAGATCTATCGGTATTACAGGGGGGGCTGCACAAGTGTCTGCAGTCCCTTCTGTAATACCAAAGTGCCTCAGGGGGTGCGCAAAGCGGGTGCAAATGCCTGTTGGGCCCCGGGGGCACTTTATGTAATACAGCCCCTGAAGTCTAACTTTAGACCAGAAGTCTAAGTTTAGACTTTAGGTCTGAAGTTAGATTTCAGGTCTAAACTTAATGCCTGATTCACAAAGGTAAAGCTAGACCAAAAGTCTAACTTAGACAATAAGTCTAACTTTACTGCTCTTCGGAATTCACAAAGGTAAGTTAATACTAGCAACTTTACTACTAGTAAACTTACTAGTAGTAAAGTTACAAGTAGTAAAGTTACTAGTAGTAACTTACCTTTGTGAAGACCGAAACGTAGTAAAGTTAGACTTTTGGTCTAACTTCACCTTTGTGAATCTGGCTCTTAGAGTTTGGTGGGATGGGAGACGCACTGAAAATCGGCAGTTCTCCTGTCCCATCCAACTGCCAGCTCCACTACCCCTTTTAGAGAAGGTAAACTACTGATTGCCAGTTGAGCCACCAGTGGTCACTGAAAGTTAATGACCCATCTGCCATAGGGTTGCCGTCTTTCATGAATGAATGAATATTAGTCTTATAAAGCGCAAACTTTGCCCAAAGGCGTCAAGGCGCTGCGGATAGAGCCAGTGGTCACAGGAAGCACAGAAGGGAACCTAACAATTAAGTAGTGAAGAGCCAAGTCTATAGGGCCTTACGAAACTGAGAGTGAGAGTCTTGTCCAGAGATCGATAGCGGAAGAGTATTCCAAAGCTTAGAGGCAGCAACAGAAAAAGCTCTTCCCCCCACCTGGCTCTCCTGAACCTGGGAACTACCAGCCAGTTTTTACTGGCAGATCGTAGTTGTTTGGTAGGAACATACCGTTGAAAAATCCTTTTGATACCTTCGGAGCCTGAATTATGAAGAGCTTTGTGGACGAGGCAAAGGGCCTTGAACAAAATTCTCTGGCCTAGAGGAAGCCAGTGCAACTTGCGAAATAGATGCTGAAGCAGGGTGGAATTTAGAAAGATCCATCACAAGTCTGGCCACTGCATTCTGTACCAGCTGCAGTTTGTGAATGGATCCCTTATTTTTTTTTTTATAAACTCTTTTTATTAACAGAGCTCAAGAGACCACACAGCACAAAACAGTTCCATTAGTACACCGTGGAGAGAACACAGAAGATCAATAGCAGTATGTTCATGAGGGAATAGAGAGAATTTCACACCACCAGCAAGCGTCTATTCACCCACGCCCAACCCTCTGTACTTTCGCCAGGGCGCCCACACTTTTTCCCATTTTTTAGCACATCCCCTACTTTTGTACACTGTTTCTTCGGCCCGCTGGCACCAATCAAGATCACATTTCCACTCCTTCAACTGCGGGGGTTCAGGTGTCCCCCACCCCCTGGCAAAGTTTTGCTTTGCTATACCCGCTGCCAGGGCTAACCATATTCCCACATATCTGAACCAGTCAGATTCACCTCTGATCATTAGTAAAAGCCACTTCGGCTCCAACGGGACCGTCTCTCCCACCACTCTGGTCATAGTGTCCGTGACTTTCTGCCAGAATCGAACTATCTCGGGACATTCCCATAGAATATGCAGGAAAGTACCCTCCCGCTGACATCCCCTGACGCACAGCGCTGTCGGGATTCTACCCCATGTGTATAAATGAGTACGAGGATAATAAGTACGGTGTAGAATCTTGAGCTGCACTAGTCAAAATCTAGAGTGTATTGCGACCTCTCTAGGGCTCTGAATTGCCTCCTGCCACTCCTCATCATCTATGCTACCAAGATCTTTGGCCCAGGCCTCTCGGAGAGTAATCAGGGGGTCTGGTACATTATTTAACAGTTTGCGGTATATCATGGAGGTCGGTTTCTCAGTGATGGGGTCAAGGAACAGCCTATTTCTAACGGGGAGTATTCCGGAACCGAGACCCCACTATGTATGTGAGTGCGCAGAGCATGTATGAGTCTCATATAATGGTATCTCTGGGACTGGTGTAGGCTGTATTCCTTCTAGAGAGCCTCAAATGTGAGCGAGGAATCCCCTTTCCATACATCCCCCAAGTATTCAATACCAATAATTTTCCACCCTTTAAAACCCGTCAGCGTGGTCACTTCACGCAGTGGATCACCCATCCATAACGGGGTCCTACCGGTCTGTTTTCCCGCCCAGCCCAGGAGTTTATTGGCCTCTCTCCAGCACTGCAGCACCACTTTAGTGTGTTCAGGCCACTCCAGACGCGATATCCGAGAATATAAGAGGGGCTCGCAATTCCCTCATGGCATGGCGGCTTTATCAACCCTGTAGGCCGGCTCCTCCTCGCCTACATATATCCAGTCATTTATGACCTGAAGCTGCGAGGCAAAGTAATATAGCCTGATGTCCGGAATGGCTAAGCCCCCATCATACACCCCCTTCTGTAACTTGTGAAGCGCGATTCTCGGGGTGCCACCCTCCCACAACAGTGTCCGAACTGCCTGCGCTATCTGTTTGAATAAGGTCGGAGGGACTGGGTAGGGGGTGTTCTGGAGAATATAGAGAAGCCTCGGCAGAATCATCATTTTAAAAAGAGCCACCCTACCCATGAGGGAGAGCGGGAGGGTGCGCCAATGACTTACATCTGCACCTAAGCGACTCATTTGGGGTCCCAGATTCCTGTCTAGGAACACCTTCTGGTCTCGTGTGACATAGATGCCCAGGTACGTAAATCCCTCAGACACCACTGTAGCCGAACACCGTGATGGAACCCTGGGGGGGGACCCGACAATGGAAAAATCACCGACTTGGACCAATTGATATTGTAGCCGGTATAGCTACCGAAGAGCTCAAAAATATGTAATACCCGTGCCATTGAATAATACCGGTCATGCCAGATACAAAACAATATCGTCGGCGTAAAGGGAAATGCGCTCCTCCCACCCCCCTGGCGCCGCTATGCCCCATATCATGGGATCCCTCCTGATCCAGTGTGCCAACGGCTCCAGCTCGAGAGCAAACAGGAGTGGGGACAAAGGGCACCCTTGCCTGGTGCCTCTACGCAGTTGAAAGGATCTGGACAGTGCCCCATTAACTCGCACCCGGGCTGTGGGCATCTCATACAAGAGCCAAACCCAACCGCAAAAATTAGGACCAAAACCCAACCGTTGGAGAACCATAAACAGGTATGGCCACTCAATACTATCAAAGGCCATTGATGCGTCCAGCGCCATCAATGCCGTCTGTTGGGTCTCAGTACCACTAGTCATGTGTAGCACCCCATATAGTCTCCGTAAATTATGCCGGGTACTTCTATTGGGCATGAACCCTGACTGGTCTACGTGGACCTACTCCGCAATGACAGGCACCAACCTGTCTGCCAAGGCCTTTGCCAGAACCTTGGCCTCCACATTGATGAGGGAGATAGGACGGTAGGAACTACACTGGTCGGGTGGCTTCCCGGCTTTATAGATCACTACTATCGTCGCTGCCCTCTGGTCCGACGGCAGCTGCCCTGTTTCGCATGCCTCAAGCAGCATTTCTCGGAGTGGAGGTAGTATGATCGAGGCCTGTCTTTTATAGAGCTCTACTGGGAGTCCATTTGGACCCAATTCCGGATTTGAGGGAGCCCAGAGCTTTACCCAGCTCTTCCTCCGTAAGGTCCGCCTCAAGCCGCTCGCACGCTTCTGGGGACAACACGGGCAAGGCAAAATCCCTCAGAAATTCTGCACAGTCCTCTTCCGACCTTGTGCAGACTGGCGCATAGATCCGCTCAAAATGCACGGCAAAGGCCTCTGCTATATCATTGCTGGTGGACTTAAACAACCCAGGAATGGATCCCTTATTGATGTCCAGATAGAGGGCATTACAATAATCCAATCTGGAAAGGACCAGAGCGACAACTGCCTGCTTTCGAGAGGAAAAGGAAAGACATGGAAAGATCGTCCTGAAGACCCTGATGATGCCAAAACAGGTGGAGACCAATCTGTTGATCTGGGGGTCAAAAGAAAGAGAGCTGTCAACTATGACACCAAGATTCTTGGATGGTGAGGCTGGACAGGGGCATGAGCCAAGCATTTCAGGCCACCAAGAGTGGGACCATATAGATTGTTGACTACTAAAAATCAAGACTTCTGTTTTGTCACCATTGAGTCGAAGGTAGTTATCTACCATCCAGGAGGCCACAGCTCGCATTTAGTTTTTAAAATTTGCTGCGGACGCCTCTATGCTATAGGTGATTGACACAATAATTTGTGTCATCCGCATTGGACAGAGCCTCCAGCCCAAAAGATCTAATGACTTTGGCCAAAGGGGCGACATAGATGTTAAACAAGGTTGGGCTCAATGAAGAACCCTGTGGGACTCCTCAGAAGGTGTTAGTGGCATCAGAATAGAATTGATCCATTTTACTTTTTATGACCGATCAGTGAGAAAAGAGGACAGAAGCATCAGAGCAGAGCCTGTGACCCCAATTTCTTTGAGACGGCTAACCAACCTCGAGAGTGAGATGGTATCAAAGGCCGCAGTTAAGTCTAGGAGAATTAGTAGAGAGGTGTACCCAGCATCAACTTGAATGCGGATGTTGTTTATTGCAGAGGTTAAAGCAGTCTCCGGGCTATGGCCACTCTTAAAGCCATGCGGAGAGCCATCAAGTAAATGATGTTGGTCCAAGTAGGAGCTAAGATGGAAATTTAGATGCTTCTCCAAGATTTTTTCAGGGACTGGCAACAGAGAGATAGGCAATAATTTTTTAATTCAGAGGGATCTAAAGTAGCCTTTTTTAGTAATGGGTTTACCACCGCAGTTTTCCAAGTGAGAGGGTATTGTCCTGATGAAATTGCTACATTGAGCATGGAGGTAAGGTGAGGGACAATCATCTCCCTTCCTAATTTCATGATCTTCAGGGGGCAGGATTCCAGAGGAGATCCGGAGGTGATTTCCCCTAGAAGGCAATCCGTGTGCTCCTGAGACAAGGAGAGGAAGGCAGATAAATTAGCTATCCCCTCGTGGAGTGTAGGAGAATTAAGGAGAGAGGGACTAGTAGTAGGAACTGTATTGGACAACTCTGAATTGAGATTGTCCAGGGAGAAAAATATTTCTGAAATGTTCGAATGAAAATATTTAGCCATTTTGTCACAAAGATCCTCAGAGCTATCCGTATAGGTAGAAACCAAAGGAGAGGAATGAGAGTTAATTACACTGAAAAGTTCCCTAGAGGATCTGAGAGATTCTTTCAGTCGGGTCGAGATATCGACGCCAGATCCTTTCTTGATGACGGCAGGATTGTCTAAGCTTCCTTAGCCTCTCTGAAAACCAAGGGTCCATAGGCTTTTTTCTGCCTGCATAGTGCTTTCATGCATTGGGAGGTTAGCCCTTTTTAAGGTGATTGTCCCTTTGCATATTTTGACAAATTGGGAAAGAAACAATGGATAAAACTCCTTGCCTGTTATGGTCATTGATTCTTTTTCCTTGCTTTGGGAGTCGCGAAAAGCAATAATGCTGAACAGGCAAAGAAAACACTCACAACAATTAATGGTAAAGTATTTCTTTCATCTCTGGGCAATATGGTGGAATTAGGTATACCATATGGACTTCTCTAATTAGAAATGAGAATTCTCTACAGCACTTGGCTGTGTATCTTCATGTAATCCAGGGGATTATATAAAGAAATAAAAAGGGCTTAGACAAGGCTTATTTTTGCTTTATTTTTACTTTCAGTCTGTTTGACACTATTACCCAGCTTGATGCCATCGGAGGCAATTCCCTGCATGTGGCCATGGAACTTCTCCTGTTAATCGATGCAGATTATTTAACCCACATGTTTACAGAGAAATGTGTAAAAATGTTATACAATCATTTGATAACGAATTATTTAACTATATATTCACAAAAAAGTAAATTTATAATTTTCTCCTAACAAACAAAAAAGTATAATTTTAGTGAATTCGAGAAAATATATGAGTTTAATTATTTTGGGGTTTGTCTAATTCAGAATATCTGATTGAAAGTACATAGAAAGGAAATGATTTGCACACTCAAAGCCACAGGCATGGGTCATGAATTTATTTTCTCAGGACTCTTGAAAAGACGCATTCCTTCATTGACCAACAATTTACAAAGCTGATGATAGGTCTGCTTTTAATGTGCTAAAGCATTCAGGCACATGCATGCACAAGTGTACAGACAATTTGTGCTGTGTCCTCTTTGTCTGTGCTCTATTTATATTTCTTTAACTTGCGGTGCTGCATGGCACCAGGACCATAAACTTAGGGAATGAAAACAACAGCACCACAAGTTTGGGGAATACAAACTGAGCAGAGACATAAAAGGCATGGAAAGAGACTGGTTATAGAGACACACAGCAGTAATAGTCTGTAGAGATGTGTGCATGTCTGTGCTTTCATCCATTAGCACATTAAGAACAAACATGTTAGTTTTGTCAATACTTGCCACTGTGTTTGAGGTCTCTACATTTGACCATTTCTGTTCTGAGTGGCTTGTAGATTTGTATGTTGTGCTTCTTTATGAAAATCAGATCATGGTAGAACCCTTTTGTAGGTATGGAAAGTGTAATGTTGTAGGCCACTTAGAGAGGCACTTCAACACGGGGTCTGCACCTCACCATAGTCGGATGCAAAGGTCCATGGTGGGCTCACATGTAAGCAGTGTGTGTTAGCCCTACTGCACTATTAGAGTGCTTGAGTTGTACAAGCTCTCCTAATGAAATGGTCTATTGTAGGAACAAGATCATAAAATTGTGTAGGGGATGGTTAGCTGTAAGTTCATTGGTAACTCCCTGTTACAAGTTTAAACTAAAGTAGATCTAACTGGACCCTTCATGTCTTTTTGTTGACATTTATTTTTGCTGACATATTCCTGCCTCTTAACTTATCTTTGTACCTGTGTCTGTGATTAATTATGGATCAGAATTTTGCTTCTGTCCTCTCACAACAGACACGCTATCAGCAACAACAGGAAGCCCCTGCTTCATGTTTCTGAGTTATGCTCTTTGCAGCTCACACGCCACCACATTGCGACTTTCTTTACAAACAGTCTCATGGCCCTTTTCTGCGACCCTGGACATCAGCAAAAGCAATCATGATAACACGGGTCTCGCTGTGGTTAGACAATTCCAAGGGCTGATGCTTTTATGTGACAAACGAATTGCTAATTAAATGCAAAGCACAACAAATACATTTTTTGCTGAATAAGCAGAACAGTAGTATGTAATCAACCAAGGAAGAAAATCAACATCCATGCTACACTTAAAAAATATTACAAAGTAGACAAGAACTGTACAACAGAAAAAGGAAGGGGCTTATTTATGAGCCCCTTGCGGCACTTTTACGATGCTGGTGAGCCACTCTGTTGAGGCACTAGCGGCGCAAATAATGCGCCACGTTATGCCATGTTTACAAAGTAACGCAAAGTAACGCATCTAAGCAGATACGTCACTTTGTCACTTTGCGCTACATTATACCTGCGTCAGGTATAATGTATGCAGGGTGGGCGTTCCCCCGCAAAAAAGCCTCGTAGAAGTGGCGCAGTGAAATCTATCAGATTTCGTGGCGCCACTTCTAGGACGCCACTGCGTCAAAACTTTTTGCTTGCCTCTCACAGGCGTAAGGGTGACGCAGTGCAATAGGTATAGGCCTTTCCCATGCGTTGCTGGAGTTGCGTAATGCCTACGGCACAACTTCAGCAATGAGTGGATTTTGCGCCGACAGATACGTTGGGATTCCTGACGTATCTGTCAATCCTTGCGACATGGAGCGGCGTACAGTAATACGGCGCATTCATGGTGTCGCAAGGAGGGCGCACTGAAAAGTGTTGCATTGCTGTTTTCACGCAGCGATGCAACACTTTTCATACATGAGGCCCTCAGTGTCACGAAAGAGCAGAACTTCTTCTTGGACGCCTTTTTGAGTACATTTCTTCCCCATTTTGTAATATATTGTGATAGGCACAATGGCGTACAGAACTCCCATTTAATGAATTATCTATATACTTTCTACATGTTTATATTAATTTAAAAAATGCTAAAGGCTCTGATAAAGAAAATGTTACCATTTTGTATGGACCATTGTAAGTTTCAAAAGAGTTTAAAGCAGTTTTGTTCTCTTAAAAAGTGCTCGACAGCTGATTATCCATTAACCATTGTGATAACTAAGTGACCAAAATGTCCACAAATCCTGATTTACACTTTGATAACGCCTAGCCAGGCCTTGCGATATGTCAAACAAGTGACTGTAAACATGTGTAGAACATGCCGTCCTCCATCCTTTGAAATCAAGACTTTTATTGCTATGACAAGACAAGATGTGAGAGTTACTGATGGGTAGGGTGGAACTAAACCATCCAACAGGTTAAGTGAAGCTGGGTGAAAACCCCAAGACTGGACAATCAGCCTCGTGACATGGGGCCTAGTTGAAGGCAACTTTTCTGAAGGTGATCATTGATTGGATCAACAAGTTCGTATTTTCAGATGAGGTTGGCCCCTAAGTTGTGGTGCTGTGGCAGTGAGCCTTCAGTCTCCTTGGATTGTGAAAATGGAGCTCAGAACTGTTAAAGGCATCTGACCGAGTGGTGAGCAAAATGAAAAATTGGGTGCAAATAGATTTTGTACACGCTTTTACACACAACACCTATTGCAGGATTAGCACGACTGGTGCTCACTGCCGAATTTTATGTGGGGTATATTCTTCATGTCTTGCATGGCAAAATGCGGCATTAAGGGTAAAACACTGGGCAAAAACGTGTAAAAATAGTGGCAAAGGCAATATTCGCATGTTATTCCCCATTCAAAATGAAAAAAGGATTTAATCAGGCAGAAAACTGACTCAATACCGTGTGCTAATCGGGAGGATTTGAGCCTATCACTAGTGACACTTAGAACAAGGACTGAAAGATGTTGGCAGATATCAAGTGCCTATGTAGAGCAAATTGTCAGAATTTGTACCGGAAATAGTTGGGAGGTTTGCCTGAGGAATGTGCAAAGTAAAGGTATGCATTGCATTGCTTATAATAAACATGACAACAGTGTATACTAGAAGAAATAAGTTCAAAATATAAACATATTTTACAACATAAGAGAATCGTTTAAAGGCTGCTGTGATAAATAGGCAACTTTATTTAGTCAAGCCAGTAGAAGATAAGGAATCCAGTCTACAGCAAGGCAACACCAACTCAGATCTGTGCTGCACACAATGACCAACTTTAGATGCAAAATTGAATTGCCATTGCCGTAGTCTCTCAATCTTATGATAAGCTAAGCAGCAGTGGCCCGTGCAGGTAAGAGCGGTGGGGCCGGGTTGTGGGGAAGATTTGACAGACAACCACGAGGGAAAAATAAATAAATAATACATTTTCCCTCGTCGTCGTCTGTTGAAATTCCCCCGCACCCAGACCCACCACCCCACCGCCCCACCGCTCTTACCTGCACGGGCCGCTGCTGAAGCTAAGACATACATGCAAGATTTGCAGCACTTCACATTAAATAAATTGGTCGGGGTGTGTGCCAGTATGTTGGCTCTCACTACTTTGGCTATTCATTATTTTTGCCGGCTAGGTTTCTTATTCTAATTCCAGTTCTAGCCAATTTGGACACAGCAGTCATGTTAAATTGATGGTCAGGTTAAACTAATGCAAAAATAACAAGGAGATGGAAAGAATGTTTGAATTAATCTAGGCCACTGGCAATGACTCTGGGGCATTCCAGATCATTGTCTTTCACCCACTGTGCCACTCTAAACAGAGACACACCTTATGCAAATCAGTCTTGGTCCTGCTCCAATAGGAACAGTTCAGCCCAGCTGCTAGACCAGGTTCCCTTCAAATGGGAATTCAAGCAACCCTAGACCGATTTTGACCTACTTATGTCTCATCAGTGAAGTATAGCTTGAGTCCTATGGCACAGTGAGTATGGGACCCACTTTTGGGCATGCCTGTTGCACTTGGAGCATCTACTGAAAAAACAGCAAGGCGATGGAAGGAATGCTTGAATTAATTTGATTCACTGGCAATAACTCTGGGGTGCATTCCAGACCATCGTATTGTTGGTCATTGTGCCATTCTAGACAGAGACCTACCTTATTCAAATCAGTTATGATCCTGATGGGGTGCTTTCTGGCCCCTTCTGGAGGGGTCCTCCAGTTCAGGACAGCCTCTTTCAATGAGGAGCAGGGTTGGTACTGATTTGCATAGTAATAAAGTGGAAACACAAGAAAAATCCCAAAACAATTTAGAAAAATAGAGTACATTTTAATAAATAAAATGGTTCCAGAATAACAAGAATCTAATCAGTAGAAGCGGAGATCTTTACGTTTTTAGTGAAAATACCACCTAAAAGCACAAAACACCACTTGCTGTCATCTGGCCACACTAGGCCAGGGGAAAGTCAAAAGCTCAGGCCGACTGCAATGGAGCATGGTCAGATACAGGGACCAGGTTAGTTCCACTGAAGAGTTACCTTCTGAGTCCATTGCAAAGAGTTCAGTTCGCGGTGGAGTTGGCTGCGAGGAGCAGAAAGAGCATCTCAGATGGTCGTCGCACTCAGGTCTCGCAGGCTGTCACTATAGTGCATGGAGCTGGTCAGGGACTGTTGTTGCTGTAGTTTCATGTTAACGGTCACTGCAGGCTGTCATTGCTGTACCACGAAGTGCAGATCTCGAGTTGCCCGTTGCTGCTGGCCCTCGCTATAGCACAAAGAGCAGGTTTTACAGGAGCTTTGCATTGGTGGAAGCGATGGACGGAAGAGACTGGCACAATATGTGCTGCAGGCCCACTAGTAGCATTTAATTTGCAGGCCCTGGGTACAAAAGTGCCAATTAAGTGTAGTCCAATTTTACCATTTTTGAAGGACAGAGCACAAGTTAGCAGTGGTAAAGTGCACTGAATCCTAATGCCAACAAAAGTTAATTCAGCAAAACGAGAGGAGTAAGGGCAAAAAACTTGGGGGAATACCACACCAAGGGCGTTAGGTCTAACACCTTCCAGTAGCCATCACCACCCTACTGTTAACTAACCACCAGCTACATCAAAACAGGAGCACACAAACTCACTCTCCACAGAAGGAATCAACCACCCATAAACGATATTCAATAAGAAGTCCAAATACTCAGCTCTTATTTCATTAAAGTCACTTACTACTGACCAGAAAACAGATTTTTTATTTAATCCCCAAAATGAACTACTTGATATTAAAATGAAGTTGCAACACCTGCCAGGCATGATAGCAAATGTGCAAACCACAGTCTTTATCTGTCTCTCTTTCTCTCTCCCCCTCAAAAGAACCCTGCTCCTAGGGACTGTTCTGCTAAGCTTCCTAGGGGCATCTCACTCAACACACTTGTTCCTGAAGTGGCCAACACGCACACCACATACACTAATGCACAATGCACACTTGAATACTCTATAATCACAGATCCACAATATATTGTGTAACTGCTAGAAGCCCTAAGCAAAATCAAATGTAAGTCTAATCAAGAAACCGAAAACAAAATACCTGCTGATAACACAGTGACCCTTCTCCTACACATGACATCAAATGAACTCTCCTGAAATGTAGGTCTATGTCCCATACTGCATCTTCCAGTCTACCCTCGTCCAAGAAGACGGTGATCTTGAAGCTCAGCACTGTAAATGACTTCTGTTTATCCAATGCCATTATCTTAAACTAGAATACAGCATACTCTGCCTGAAAGAAAAACAATTCAACAACACCCACAGCTTACTAACAAGTTATTTCTATTGGACAATCTACTATAATATTACATCTTCCCTACCCACATCAAGGTCTCTACCCTGGACCTGATTTTCATGATCAAACACCACGTACAAATTTCCCCAATTCTCTAACACCCTAAAACTAGCTTAATTGGACCACTTTTTAATTTATTTAAAAATCCTTACCTCCGTGGCCCCCCGCAAGCTAGACCTAGCCGCTTCGCTGAAGTTGGAGGAGAACGTTTTGCTATAGAGGGGACTGCAAATCCCAGGAAGCCCTGCTGATATCCACGCGCCACAGCTGAGCAGGGGGAAAGCCTATTTAACACCTCGCTGCACCCCCTTCGCCGGAGCCGCTTCGCTGAAGTTGGAGGAGAACGTTGTGCTATAGAGGGGACTGCAAGTCCCAGGAAGCCCTGCTGATATCCACGCGCCACAGCTGAGCAGGGGAAAAGCCTATTTAACACCTCGCGGCACCCGCTTCGCGGGAGCCGCTTCGCTGAAGTTGGAGGAGAACGTTGTGCTATAAAGGGGACTGCAAGTCCCAGGAAGCCCTGCTGATATCCACGCGCCACAGCTGAGCGTGGGGAAAGCCTATTTAACACCTCGCGGCACCCGCTTTGCGGGACGCGCGCGGGCGCATGCCGGGCGAAGCCCGGGCCAAGGGCGGGCCCGTCTGAGCCCGTCAGTGACCGGAGGAGACCGGACCGGGCCCCCCCTCTGAGCGCCCATCTAAAATAAAGGTTAGTCCCCCACATTTATTATAATTACGTTGCCATTAGAGCTGCTCCTCACCTGATCCTTGAACTGATATCAATCTACCGCCAAAATGAATACGCGTCAAGAAAAGGGGAAAAACGCGTTACCCAGTGGTAGTATGGTGGGCACATTGGATCAATTTCTACTCAGAGCGAGCTCTGTTCTTGCACACGAGATAGCTATTACAGAACGCCGTCTATCTCTAGAACCCTTATTGTCTAAAAGATCATCCCTGGGTGGCCTGGCCTCTGCTCGTACCCCTGACTGCAGCACTAATACTGTTACTCCCACTGATACCAATGATAAGGTGTGTGACCTCTCACAGACTTTAAATGGGTCATTGGAAACCCCTATTGGCCAATATTCTGCTGAGAGTGCGCATGAGGGCGCTGCAAATCCCTCTTCCAAACGAACTTCCACTAGATCTGCGCCCTCAACCAAAACCAATACTATAAAAAAGGAAGTAAACCCTGATCCTTCAGTAAAGAGGAAGAGAGGAGCGGGCCCACAGAGACCGAAATCAGCTAAAAACCCCAGGACAAACAAAAATGGAGGAGGCGCCTTATCTGAATTATCTACTATAGGACTGTACCCCCCCTATTGCAGGAGCTTTAAACCTTGACCCACTACGTGACTTTTGCTCTGATGCTAATGAGGCCATGTGGAAGAGACTGGAACAGCTATTTTTATCATCACTAAATCCTATTAATTACAGACTTCGCCGGATAGAGGAAAGACTAGGTATCATCGATTTACAGACCAAGTCCAATTCCTGTCCCTGTGAAGGACCAATTGCTCAAACCGAGTCGCCACTTGTCCCTACATTTTGTAAGCCGAGCACCACAGTCCCAGCTAAATCTAACCGCATAGAATTACCGGCAATGACTTTACCACCTACCAAAGAGACATTTGCCATGGCTGCTAATTCTGTTCCTGCCTCGGCTGCCATAATTGAGTCTACTGCTGATACTGGGAACATGTCGAGTGAATTCGCTCAATTCATTATGAGCCCTCTACGCGATGACTGCCCCTCCACAATGATAGCAATTAATAATGCACCTTGGGGCAATTTGAACACAAGTCGCGCCACAGTAAGACAGGTTAGCTCCTTACCAGGGACATATGGTCCAAAACCACCAACGAATCTGGGAAGGGCGAAACATAACGCTGCCTCAGAAGGCTCTTTGTCTTTACATCTCCCTCCGGCAGCCGCACCTCTAGTGGTGGTCCTGATGAATGTTCCAGTATTGCAGGAAGGGCAGTCAGAAACCACTGAACAATTACTATTCAAAACTCTGCACTGGTTAAACAATCAACTGAAGGGTGTTGGGATTTGGGATGGGGATATCTATAATCAGATGATTATGGTTAGACGTTCTGCGTGGATAGGACCCTCCAGGAAGGAAGGGAGGGGTGATTGTGTAGTTGTTAATTTTAATAATGAGCATGTTGTTAGATTTCTTTTGGAACAATTGGGTTGCAATACAAGAAGTCATTCTGACAATATTTCTGTTCTGCCTCTAGGGTTCTTTTATAGACCCTACCTCAGACCCCTTTTAGAGAGGGGCTTACCAACAACAATGAGACAGCCAAGGCCCCTATTAAGAGGTACACTCAGATCTCCAGATATAAATCTTGCCAACAGGTTTGCCCCCTTGTCTGACCTAGATGCATGTGACTGACTACAATCAGTCTCTATAACCCTGGAAGAGAAATTAGATATTCAGTCTATTCCCTCTCCCGTCAATGAGGTGGGACTTCGGATAATGAATTTTAACCATCCAATGAGTTCAGAGACCTTGATACCGTTAGTATCAGGTGGTAGTTTAGCCTCTTCCCCACTAACCCTCATATCTTGGAATATTGCCGGCCTACACTCTAAGACTTTGTCATCTGATTGGTCAAGTTTTATTGAGGGGCATGATATTATTGTTTTTCAGGAGACTTGGTCATTGAATATGATTCATCGTCCCGGTTATTTGGCCTTTGGTAAATTGGCAACTGTAAGACAGAAAGGGAGACCATGTGGGGGGCTGCTTATCTGGGTTAGACAAAAGCCAGGCTTTCAGGTTGAAGAGGTAACAATCGATAGCCCTGATATCCTGGCCATCAGAGTTCGATCGGGTTGCGAGCCAGATTTTACATTAATAAATGTGTATGCGAGAGGGATAGCAGGAGGGAAAGCATCACCAACTGTTGCCCTATTGGATACCTTTATCGAAGCCATGAAAGGGGTAAACTATCTGGTAATTGCAGGTGATCTCAACTGCACATTTGAGCCCCTTGGGTATGAAGATTGCAATTTTAGTAGTGATGAGGATTCGACCTGGGGGATCCCGCCTTTATCGCTGCCCCCAATTAACAAATGGACTGAGGCAGCGCTCCAGCTAAAAAATTTATCTTTGGCGAGGGGTTTAAGGGCTGTAAATTGGAGGTCGTTATCGGATAGCGAAGGTACTCATACCTTCACTAACGGGATAAGAAGTAGCAGAATTGACTACTATCTCATTAGTTTAGAACTTTGGCCTAGACTCAAGGACATGAAGGTCCTACATAGATTGGAAAGCGATCATGACCCATTATTGCTATCCTTAGAGCGAAGGTGCCAGGACCAATCAAGGGCAAGCACAGAAATTGTGACAGCGGATGTAATCATGTCCCAAGATTGTCGAAGGCTAAAATGGGCAGTGGTATCAGCTGATGACAGCACCCTAGATTTGATAAAGCTAACCCTTGAAGATACGTTAACAGCTCTTTCCCCCTAGCCATACATGATGATTCTCTCTCTGCCCTTATGCTGGTACATGAGGTCTTCTTTGCTGAGTTGAAATCCTTTTACCAAAAATAAAAGTTCTACCAGGCAGGTAATTCGGAAATCAGCTAAATGGTATGATGAAGCATGCAGGATTGCATTTAGGCACCTTTCCCAAGTAATTAGGCAGGGAGTATCACAAGATGTCAAAAATGCAAGGTCAGAATATAAAAAAGCACAACACAGGGCAAAAAGAACTTTGACGAGAAAAGATGGAAAGATCTGTTACTTGCATCTAATGAGAAGTACTGGCGGGAATTCTGGCAAATAGTTAAATGGGGTAGTGGAGATTTAGGGCCTGTGCCAGTCAATAACGTGCCACCTGAACAATGGGTTTCGCATTATCAGGCCCAATTTTCATCTACAACAGGTACTTCCACATATTTCCCTGAAATAACTACTGACGTTGTCTTAACCTTTGACATAGGGGAGATAGAAAGAGTCTTGGATGGTGTCCCTGGAGGCAGGGCACCCGGTCCGGATTGTATTCCGGCCGACATATTTAAATATGACAAGAAGAATTGGCTTAAATATATCCATATTATCTCTAATGCCCTGGCTAGAGGTGCCCCCATACCAGAATCCTGGCATGGGGCTGAAATAATCCCAATATATAAAAAAGGGGATAGCGCCAGCCCTAGTAATTATAGGCCTATAAGCCTAATTGATACACTCCAAAAGATTGTGGCCAGACTTGTGCTGAGTAGAATTAATATATGGATAGACGAACAGGAAATTCTATCTACCTTACAAGCGGGTTTTCGCCCCCACGTCAGTACAATTGACCAAGTTTTTAGATTCATGATGATTTATTGGAGCACTGTGATTTTAGCCGGGGGGACACTATACGCTGCATTTATCGATCTAAAATCAGCTTTCGACCTGGTGCCCCGATATAAGCTTTGGGACACACTAAAGGAAGCAGGGATGCCCCCCGAGCTTCTACTTTTTATTATTAAATTGCATGGGCCTGATTCACAGAACTAACTTACGTCAAAAACGTAAAGTTAGTACTTTTTGGTATTCACAGAATACACTTACTCATTTTGGTATTCACAGAATGAACTTACTCATTTCGGTATTCACAGAAGTTAGTAGTCCTAACTTTAGGACTCCTAAATGCCTTCTGTGAATACCGAAAGTCTTAAAGTTAGGATTTTTCTCAGTTTAGGAGTAGTAAAGTTAGGACTCTCCTAACTTTACTACTCCTAAACTGAGAAAAATCCTAACTTTAAGACTTTCGGTATTCACAGAAGGCATTTAGGAGTCCTAAAGTTAGGACTACTAACTTCTGTGAATACCGAAATGAGTAAGTTCATTCTGTGAATACCAAAATGAGTAAGTGTATTCTGTGAATACCAAAAAGTACTAACTTTACGTTTTTGACGTAAGTTAGTTCTGTGAATCAGGCCCCATGAGTCTAACTACGCCCAGGTTCGGTGGGGACAGCAGGGTGAATTAACGAATCGTTTTCCAGTAAGCAGGGGTGTACGGCAAGGGTGCGTTTTGGCCCCCACCCTCTTCTCCCTGTTTATAAATAAGGTTATTTCATACTATTCTTCCTACCCAACTGATGCCCCTACTCTCGCCTGTTCAAGGGTCCCATTATTGATATTTGCAGACAACACTTTAATTTTGTCTAAAACTCAATCTGGTCTGCAACGAGCCCTTGACAGATTTACTGTTTTTTGCAACGATCATGAGCTAGCAGTTAACGTTGACAAAACTAAGTTCATGGTGTTGAACAAACATAAAATAGTTAAAGGCAGAGTAGAAATTAACAAAGTGTTCTTGGAGCAAACCGATATCTTTACATATTTGGGAGTAACAATGGGTAGGAGGATGAACTGGAAACCCCAGATAGATCTGCTAGTTCTTAGGCACAACCAATTAACAGGTGCCCTTTTAAAAGAACAACGTCTTTCCCATACTAAACCGGTAGGTCCAGCACTATCAATCTACAAAGGGAAAATTAGGGCATTGATAATTTATGGAGCAGAGCTTTGGGGTTTCGAAGATCTAGCTCCTCTAGTCCTTGCTCAAAATAAGTTCCTGAGATCATTAACTGGTCTCCCTCAATCGACTCCTCTTAAGCCCTTACTTTTAGATATGGGTTGTACCTCATTTGAGGAGGAAGCGGGTTTCAGACCCCTGGCCTACTGGAGACGGCTATGGACAACACCGGAGTTAGCACCATATGCTACTGCAGTAAAACATATCAGAGAAGTAGATCTATCTTCAAAAATCAAGTAGTTACAAAAGATCAAGGGCACATTATCTGACATGGGGCTTAGTCATTTGTGGGAAGACCCAGCAGGGAACTTGTTCCCAAATAAAAAAGATTTTAAAGCATTATATAGGGACATGGTTAGTCACAAGACCATGTCACTGGTGAGTAGGACATCCCTGACAGGAATTTATTTAGAGCATAAGTCTGAATCAAGACTTGAAGCATATTGGGATTTTATTGAGAGACCCCTTGACAGAAAATTATATCACCAATTTAGAGTGGGTACCCTTCCCATAAAATCTTTTACGGCAAAGTGGAATAATATTTTAGACAATAAATGCCCGACGTGCATAACTATGGAAGAGTCCATTGCACACATATTCTTTGTGTGTCCTGCATATAATTGTCCTCGACAAAAATGGCTTAAGCCTATCTGTCTAAATCTAGGCACAAGTTCATGCCAAATAGCTATGCGTATTTTAAAAACAGATACTCGTGAAGATGTAGCTATAGCCATGGCGAAATTTCTGAGTTGGACTTGGGCACTTAGAAGAACTAGTTTGGTGGTTACAGCGGTCACTACTCCTTAATAATTAACTTGCACATATTTATTGTGGTCCACCTCTGTGTATTGTATTTCCTGGAAAATTGGATTTTTATATGTTATTTTAAAATTTTAACATCTATTTTTACTATTGTTATACGAATCTAAATTCTTTCCTTTAAGCCATGTATGATTTTAACGGATACATTTCCTTTTATAACGACTTTGCAAAGGAATTTTAAATTGTAATGATTATTTTGTTCTTGCGGTATTTTCCTATAATATTTTAAGATATTATGACATTGTATGTTTGTATCTGTGTCTTTCAATGATGAAAAATATCGAATAAAGACTACCAGCAGCTAGACCTAGAGTTAAAAAAAATCCAGAGACTTCAACGGCTTTGATAGAATCCACTGACAAAGCAAATAGGTCCGCCTTTAATGTGCTAGCATATACAAACACAGTAATGCAGAAATTTGTATTAACTATTTGGGTTTTGTCTCTGTGCTACCTGTGTCTTAGTGTGCCTCCTAACCAAAAAGAAGGAGGGACCCCTATAGACGAATAAGGGTGGGTAAAACAGGGGATCAGGTAAACAGCACAAAACAGCAAAAAAATACCCACCCGTTCAGGAGATTGATCATTAAGGCCCACAAAGGAGTCCTATAATTATACCTAAACAACCAAGGCAATCCAGTGCATGTATTGAAAGAAACCAGCAGATACAATAGATAATTTTTTCTTTTTATTAACAAAGTATCAAAAAATATATTATATTATAGCAAAGTGATACATACAAATGAAATACAATAAGAAAACACAATAAAAAGAGTACCCCACAACAAACCGTCATCCACACATACACACTCAAAAGATTCACATGAGCTCTTCACATCCATCAGACAATCATACATTGGGCATCTATCCCGGTATTTAAAAAAAAGCCAAAAGGTGAATAGATGTTCTGATAAACTGGTCCGGATGGTAAATTGAAAACCACTTCAGGGTTAAAAGGACCAAATGCCGACGCGCGTTTCGGTGAAAACCCTACACAAGGGCTACACCTTCCTCAGGGCAGGACATATGCAGTGAAATAGATGGCGTGGGACACTCGAATACCTATTGAGGTATTCTAACAAGACATCATCCAGCAGGATAGTATTAAAAACCATATAGGTCTACGGATACTAAACAACTGCATCCAACAAATCCAAAGGTGTAGGCATGAAGGAGCACTTGACGGAGAATCACACTTTCAAGAATTCAGCCAAATCGGCTTTCAATGTAGTCCTTATTCAAAACGTAGTAAAGGGATTGATCTGAAAATACGATCCACGATCAAAAAATCGAGTACGGATGTTACCCGTTTCTATCTCCCGTCAGAATGCCTCCTAAGTCTGTTCCCTCTTTTCTATTCCCCATGCTTGTCAATTTTTTATTGTATTGCTTACCAACATTAAAAAAGAATAAACCAGTTAATATTATAGCTTTTAATATAGTTGGTAGTGCTGGAGAATGCATTAATTGCACAAATATCATGAAGTGTGTGAAGCAAAATGGCCACATTTTCGAATACTTCTTGACATGCACTAACTTAACCACAGAAGGCTATTAATATAAACTGGAAATTAGGCTGAGAGATTTTGCCTGTGCCAAGGGGGGTGTGAGTAGGTGTGTGAGCGGTTCTGTGGATGATGTCATCAGTGATGTCATTTGAGATGTTCCCCCTCCCGGGCCAATTTCAGCCCCGGGGATCACATCCCCAGGTTCTGGCCTCTAGTCTGGGTGCCCTGGTCCCACCCAGGGCACCCAGACACTTTGTTGGGGACCACAGGGGGAGCCTGAAGGCCCCTGCGGTACCTGATGGCTCCCGCATCCTGCGGGAGCCGGCATTGCTTTTGAACAGAGGGAGCTGCTGAACATGGAGCTCACTCAGTCCAAAAGCAATTCTGCTTTGCTTTCAGTAAGGAAGAGCATTGTTAATGCTCTCACTTGCTGAAAGTGGAGCAGCGTTTGCTTTGGCTTGGCAGGAGCATTGCCACTCCCGCCGAGCTAGAGCAAGCTGCAATGACCTGGGGTGGGCACCCTGGGACAATGCAGGAGCCAGCCCAGGGGGGTGGCGGTCCCCAGGGCCATATATGGCTCCAGGAGGGGGGCTGTGTAGTCCCACTCCATTAGACTACACAGCCCCGATGAGGTGGTGGCCCCACAGGCCCCCCGCACTAACTTCATTTTTGCCCCAAGGAGGTGGTGTGCAGCCCCCTGCGTTAGTGTTGCATTTTGCCCCAGGGAGGTAGCGGTCCCCAGGGCTGTGTCGGCCCCCAGCATAACTTACACATATTGCCCTGGGGCGGTGATGTCCCCAGGGCACGGGGGTTGCCAAACAGGCAACCCTCGCATTTATATTATTAATAAGCCCCGGGTAGGTGGTGGTCCCCGGGGCTTAATAAGCCCCAGGAGGGAGGGCTTATGCCCCCCTTTATTAACTTATACAATGCTCCTGGGACCTGGCCGTCCCAGGGGCCTATTTGTAATGAAGCGCAGGAGTCGGTACTTCATTTTTTTGGGGGATTTTCAGTGGGATTCACGCATCTAGTGCGACTCCTGCTGAAAATGTAAAAAAAATAGTTTTTGGGCACTGCGGGGTCCCTGTGGCACCCTCCCCGCAAGAGCCTTAGAGGGTCAGAATGCTTCAACCCTGCCCTCTTTTCTTTTTTTATGCATTTTCTTTCTGTGACTCGGTTCAACCAAGTCGCAAGATGGCTGCCAACACTTCCTGGTTTGAAGTGTTGGCAGCCAATCAGATCTCAGCACGAGATAGGATGGGGTCGCGGATTCTCCGCTTTCCTATTTATACAACTGGAAAATTCTTTAAATAACTCATTACTGAACGAATTTACACCATTTAAGAAAAGGGTCGTTTTCTGGACCAACATCTACCTTTCTGCAAAATTTGGTATAATTCCGTTCAGCAGTTCGGGCTGTAGCCGTGGCTAAAGTTCCTAAGGAAATTAACATGGGGAAAACGTGTTTTGGGACTCCCCCTTTTTCTCGGCACCCACTTGATGGATCACCCTGATTTTTTCATGACGCCAGCTGAAGTGAGCGGCAAATTAGTTTTGAAAATGTTGTGAAGATTCATCAAATGACACCAAAGTTATTGGCAAATGAATAAACCCTCATCATATGGAAATTAGGTCCTAACTGTAACTACCTACTAGCGACTGCCAGTAGGTAATATATATATCTATATCTATCTATATATCTATCTATATATCTATCTATCTCTCTCTCTCTCTATATATATATATATATATATTTCTAATGTTAGGACCAAATTTTCCATAAGAATTTTTTTTGTTTTGCCTATAACTTTGGCGCCACTTGACAAATCTTCCCAAGATTTACAAAAAACTTCCCCTTGGTTCAGCTGCTATGTTGAAAGTTTCGGGGTGATCCATCAAGCGGGGGCCGAGAAAAAAGAGGGGTCCCAAAATGTGTTTTCCCCATGCAAAGTCTATGGGGATTTTTCATTTTATTAACACGACTACAGCCCAAACCACTGAACGGAATTACACCAAATTTGGCAGAAAGCTAGATGTTGGTCCAAAACCGTGCTTTTTGTGATTTGGTGTAAATCCATTCAGTAGTTTCAGAGATATTCAAGTTTAAAAAATATTGATATCTGGTAGCCCAAAAACCTACTGAAATTTGATTGGTTGCTAACACTTCGACCAGGAAGTTTTGGCAGCCATCTTGGGACCAATATACATGATAGCACCCCATTGAAATGCATTGTAGTGAATGGCAGGTTTTGAGGGTCACAAAAAGGAGAACGTATAAATGGTGATAACAGACTTTAGTTACAAAATGTATCATTTGTTGATGGTACCATACTAATTTTAAGAACAGTGGTGTGTTCTAAGGTGATTTTACATTTTGAAAAAGTCTTCTGCTGGGATTTCATGAATCATGTTTGAGGGAAAACTGCTTTCTCATGATTTTCCCATGGAGGTTATGGAAGATGCTACAGAAGCTAAAATGCAGAGCGTATTTTGTGTAAATACACACTATGTTTCTTAGCCATATGAAAATGAAGTCTGACATTCTCAGTAAATCATGTACTTCCAACAGGAGCAGCCTGTCAGTTGATTCCCTTGTGTTTTACTGCAGCCTCCCAGAGTGTTCTAAAGAACAACTAGAGCGCTAACAGTATTACTTATGAGGAAACTATGGAACACTTGAAGCCATGTTGAATGAATCAAACTGGTAGAACTTAAAACATTTAATTTAGTAAGGAACAAAATTAGGGGGCAAAGTTTGTCGTAAAAATGATGGTTAGTGCTGTAGAAAGAAAAATTAGGACACATTTTAAGTGAGTTCTCAAATATCTTCCTCTTCTATTTCATTAAAAATTCTTTTTTAAATTCAATTTATTTTATTGAAGTTTGCAAACAGGAGCAAGACAGTGGCAAAAGAAATAAATACACAGTTAGAGCACTATAATACTCTGAGAGGCGGGTTACACTGAGGGGGAGGGAAAGACTGTGCATGAGATGAATCATTATACAGAGAATGATAGGATCGCTTCTTTACATGTGAATTAATACCTATCCATAAAGGCATAAGTATCACTTCCTATGAGTATTCTTGATTTGGTATACCAACATATACTCTTAATATGGATACGGTGTGGAAGATACATTACACGATCATTGGGTCGGTTATACCTGTATAACTGGGATACGTTCATACATTTACAAAGAAGTCTTACACTTTCAAATAAGTCTTACATCAGCGATACATATCAGACATTCTTGGATCGGTTGATCAGAAATGTAACATTAGCAATTAACCCTGTTGACTATAATATACCGAGGCCATTGATCCGGTAAAGTCAGTTATGCCACATAAAACAAATTGTATATGGTTTGGTTGTCCAATATCATAATTCCTAGAAGGATCCCAATGTATACATAAGATGCGCACAGGTAAGAATAAAATGACATTGTCCTACGTGTTTGAGGGAAGTTAGAGGTGTAGTTGATACTGGGGACTAGTATTATATTTGCGGGAGTGTGTTATATTGATCGTGAAAGGAAGAGTTACAGAAGGAGAAATGTCCTTCTTTAAGAGGAATTTCATGGGGGATCATGAGTGAAGGCTGTCATCCAGCGAGTTCCATATCGAATCGCGGGTGGAGAGCCAAGGAGAGAGCTGTAGAGCAATATTATGGGCTCCTCTAAGGAAGGTTATCCATTCCTGCCATATAGAGAAGGAAATCGCTTTAAAGTTTTTCCAATTGTTCAGTATCAGTTTGCATGCCATAGTGATCATTAGGTCTAGTAAGTGACGGTCGCTGTCATTCTTGAGTTGAGGATCTAGAGGACCCAGAATAATGTAGGAGAATTCTTTTGAGGGAGGATATTTAGGGTGTGTTTGACGCAATCTAGTATTTTATTCCAGAAGTTGTGCAGAAGGGGACACTCAAATAGCATGTGGGCTAGGGTGCCTTCTTGCTTCTCACAGCTCCAGCAGTTTGGGTCTTGTTTAAGTCCAACTTTAAAGAGCCTGGAGGGAGTCCAGTAAGTTTTGTTTATTATCATATATTTAGTTTGTGATAAGATTGGGGAAATTTTGTGTAAAAAGGGAGATTTATTGATGGCAACCCAGTCAAAAGGAATTTTTTTTGTGTTTGATTCGGCTTCCCATTTCTGTTGGTTTCATATTAGATTTTTATTTTGGTTAGGTAGGAAGATTTTGTATATGCAGGAGACCATGTGGCCTGCCTTGAGTAGGCGACCCAGAAGGGTGGGGAGAGAGGGTGTGGTCCTCGAGAAGTTCTTTTTTGCAATCCTTACTTTAAGTTGTAAGAATTTATAAAAATCTAAATTTTTGAGATTGAAAAGGTTTTGTAAGGACGAGAATGGTAGCGGAGAGGTACCATCAAAGATGTCTTGTATTAGGTTAATGCCTCTTTGTGACCAATCAGGCCAGTAAAATAGGGATCCATCAATTTTAAGTGTGGGATTATGCCATAAGGAGGACAGGTAGGAATGCTGCAGCTTTACCTCCAGACGTGAGCCAAGACACAGAAGGGCTCTTTTAGTGTTTTGTATAATATTTCTAGAGTGTGGTAGGTGGGCTGTATCCATTGAAGCCAGTGCAACAAGAGGGGTGTTCTTTATGAGGGACTTTGCTATCGTCACCCAAGGAGGTTCGTAAGACGGGTTATCGATGAACCAGTTGGTACCCTGCTTGCAAAGAAAGGCCGTCTGGTAATTTCTGAAGATGGGAAGGGAGAGGCCCCCTCTATCCTTGGCTAATTTGAGGTTTTTTTATAGTTATTCAGGGCTTTTTGTTTAAAAATTCTTCGGATAAGGTCAATGGCAGCATGCTGATAAGGTAGTTGATTAGAGGGGTGATCATCATGTTTAGCGGCTCGGTTCTGCCCCACCATGATAGAAATTTTGGAGACCAGCTGTCTAGAAGAGAGTCTATTTTTTTTAACAGTATTTTCTTGTTAATGTGTAAGGTGGTGATGAGTTCGTTGGAAAATTCTAGTCCTAAATATTTAATAGAGTCCTGTTGCCAGACTAATCCTGATGATCCTAGGATACCCTTATCCCCACACCGGCTAAGGAGTTTTACCTCAGATTTGTCCTTATTAAGGGAGTATCCTGAGACTTCTGAGAATTGGTTGATGGTAGTCATTAGAGCTGGAATGGCAGAGGGGGCATACTTTGTGACTATTAACACATCGTCTGCATACGCAGCAAGCTTGACAGTTGTGTTACCGAAGGTAATCCCGGTGATATCCTGATTTTCTCTGATATGTTGGAGAAAGGGTTCCAATGCCAGAAGAAAAAGGGGGGGGCGAGAGTGGACAGCCCTGTCTTGTGCCCTGATTCAGGTTAAAGGCAGAAGAGATTATGCCTCCAACTCTAACTTTAGCGCTTGGCTTGTGGTAAAGGGCCATTATCATTTTGATTAGATTATCCCCTAGATTAAATTTCTCCAGAACAGCCTTTAGATATCTCCAGTCTACCTTATCGAAGGCTTTTTCTGCATCCAATGTGATGGCTACTGTAGGGCAATCTAGGAGTTTAGCTTTCTCTATAGTGTGACTTAACAAACGTGTGTTCTCACAAGAGAGTCTGTGCTTCAGAAAGCCCACCTGTGATGGATGTATTAGTTTGGAAATGTATTGCTGTACCCTTTTGGAGAGGATTGCGTCGTAGATTTTACAATCACGATTTATTAAAGATATTGGTCTATAGTTTTTAGGTAAGAGAGGATCTTTACCTTCTTTGGGCAGAACAGTTATGATTGCTTCAGATGGAGTACCCGTTACCTGACCAGTTTCTGAGAAGTGAGCAAAGAGTTTCATTAGCGGAAAAACTAGGGACGAGGAAAAGGTTTTAAAGAATTTGGCATTAAACCCGTTGGGTCCTGGGGCTTTACCTGATTTTAGTTTATTGATTGCCTCTATGATTTCACTTTCTGTAATCGGGCCATTGATTGAGGTTTTTTCTAGTTCTGTGAGGCTCGGGAGTATGACACCATTTAAATAATTGTGGCACTTCGAGTAATTTACATCAGCATTCTCCTCATATAAATTCTTGTAGAGTTCTCTGAAGATATCAGCAATCTTATTAGGATTGGTGTTAATGTTCCCATCCTTATCCTTCATAGAAATAATGGCAAATTTCTGTAATTTAAATTTTAGGTAGGATGCTAGGGATTTGCCAGCTCTGTTTGATTCACACAATTTGATGTTTTTTTGTTTATTGACCCATATCCCCGCCCAGTTACTAATGATTTTATTATATTCATATTTCTTATTAAGGATTTTGTTGAGAGTGTTACTGTCTTCGTTAGTAATATGCACTTTTTCTAAATCAGCAATTTCCTTCTCTAAATTAATTAAGTTAGAATTGGCCTCTTTTTTCGCTTTTGATCTAATCCTGACTATCTCACCTCTTACTGTTGCTTTTAGAGCCTCCCATCTTGTACGGTCTGATGTCTCATCTGCCTTGTTTTCAATAAGAAAATTGTGAATCGTCTCTTTAATTGCTTGCATGCTACTTTGATCTGCTAATATCTCATCATTAAAGTGCCAACTTGTTTGTTTTTTATGTGGTGCAGGGTCAGAGATGGAGAGTGTAATGCAGGAGTGATCGGAAATCACTCTGGGTTCAATTGTAGTTTGGTCTACTTTACATAGAGCATTGTTGGAGATCATAATGTAATCTATCCGAGAGTACTACTTGTGAGGAAAATAATAAAATGTATATTCTCTTTCTGCCGGGTTCTGGATTCTCCAGGCATCTACTAAGTTGAATTTCGTACAAATTTTCTTAAGTGCTTTATATGACTTGTTTGGGTGAAATGGGAACCTAGAATTTTTATCTAGATGAGGGTCAAGAGGTAAATTAAAGTCGCCAGCAAGTATGATGGTGGCTGTATCAGGAATTTTACCTAATTGTGTGTATAGATCATCCCAGAATGATGGGTCATCCTTGGTGGGAGCATAAGTGTTAGCCACATAGAACTCCACATTATCTTTGGTAAGCTTTGTGATAGCCCATCTTCCTTGTGTGTCGGAAGAGCTCAAAATTAAAATGATTCTGAAGTTTTTCATAATTAGTGTGAGGACCCCATTTTTCTTCCCCACAGCTGCGGAGTAGGCAACCTCTGAGAAGTGATAATTAGCGAAATTCTGTGCTAGTGTGCTATCTAGTTTGGTTTCTTGGAGAAGAATTACGTCACCTTTTTGTCTGTTCAAATATTCTATTATCTTTCTCCTCTTTACTGGATGATTCATCCCTTTCACATTTAATGAGACAAGCTTAATGCATTGGTTTATACTCGCCATTTAGTCTGTGTGAATATATTTCTACTTCCCAATGTTATCCTTTTAAGAGATGGTGCTATTAGGACCATCATCTTATTGTGGGACTTCCCTTTGTGTGTGTCGACTTGACATGAGACATAAGGTACACAAATCAATGTGCAAGAGAGCCAACAAAAGATACAATAACAAGAAAGTAGACCCCATCCCTTGTAGTCCCCCCCCCGCCCCCACATTCGCCAACGGGCGTAGCGATAAGAGGAAAACAGCTCCTCCGGAGGAACAAACATTTAGAACTTCTTTATTTTGGAGATAAGCCCCACAAGCATAGGGAGGTCCAGCTATTGTATGTGACCTCACCTTGGAAGATGATTATATGTGTATTCATTTCATTAGGCTTATGCGTTGAATGTAACCGTCAAGTATGTGCAAGAGATTGGATTATGTAAGATTACATGTAATAAGTGTGTACGATGGGTATGTGTAGCAAGGAAGTGTTTTAACGATAGTGGAAGAAGACCTGCTAACGTACATAGACTCAATAGAATAACTTACAAGTTCTCTTTAAAGGCTGTCTTATCGCTTTGTGTCAGCATATGCAGAGAAAGACAGTATTGAGGACAGTATCCTACATGTTAGCAATCAACATTTGTTCGGGTAAAGACAGGTTTAGGAACAAGATCAGTTACAGATTTCAGGTTCGAGATCTTGGCCGTGCTCAGGAACAGGCGCAGGACCAGGTAGGAGAGGACCTGCCAGCATATGCAGGGATAGGTAGTACAAAAGACAGTACCCTACATGTTAGCAATCAACAGCCTTTTGAATAAAGTCAGGTTCAGTTACCCATTTCAGATTCAAGAACTTGGTTGAGATCAGGATCCGGAGCAGGGCCAGGTACAGAGATGTTTTTATTTTTAAGTTGATATTGTTGATCAGCCTGTTCAGGGAGCTTCTCTGCTGGCCTTTATTCTTATGACGAGAGAGGTTGTGTTAGGTTGATAGGTTGTGTTAGGAGCGATCTTGACTGGCTGTGGGACCCGTGTCCTTGAATAGCGAAGTATCCATATGCATTTCTCCTTTTTCATCTAGGAACTTGTTGAGTCAGGTTGGGTCTGAAAATACATGAGGTATGCCTTGGGCGGTGAACCTGAACTTTGACTGGCCTATGAATGACACTTGTATTCCAGCTGATTTCATCTTAGGATGAAGATTTAAGAAACCTTTGCGTGTTTCAACTGTCGCCTTCGAATAGTCCTGAGAGATAAAAATTTTTGTGCCCTTCCATAGTATGTGGTTGTGTTTCCTCATGTGGGCTAGGATGAGTTCTACATGTTGGTATCTTAGTGGCTTGCATACTATGGGTCGTGGCGTTTTCTGTTTAGGAGGTATCCGTGTTGGGACCCTGTGAGCCCTGTCAAATTCCAACTCCTTATCGAATTTCAAGTTGAACCACTTTTCTAGAAAGGCAATGAAGGAGTGGGCTGATTCTTCTTCACCTTCTGGCATACCGAAAATACGTAGGTTCCCACGTCTATTTCTGTCTTTTAACGCTGATATTTCCTTAGCAAAAGAACGGGAGGCATTATTAAGATTTTGAATGTTTTTTTTCATTGTATTCCCTTTATCTTCCAGGTTGCTGATCCTGTTTTCCGCTTCTGCGATTCTGGTATTTGTTTCCTTCATGTCTTGATGAATGGCTGCAATTTCATTTTGCATGATGTCAGTGTTTGTTTTTGTCGATTTAGCCAGTTCGTGAACATCTGCAAGTTTTTTTAGGATAATCTCCATTGTCGAGTTAATGTCTTGTTTTGTTTTTACTGGAGAGTCTGGGCGCGGGGGGTCCGCTTTCACTCTTTTCAGAGATTGTTTAGTGTCCTTCTCCGTCATTTTCGCAGATGATTAATAGAAGCATGTTTTCTGAGTTCTGACCTTGTGAGCAGTCGAGCTGTGTTTGCTTTGCTTCAGATGAACCATTTGAACCAGGCAGTTGTTGTTGGTTTTAGTAGTTGTAGTTGTTGCTGTTGCAGGTTTTGGTAAATTGCGATTGTGCGCAACCGAGGGTGGATGGCTAACACCTGTTGAACTGTGATTGTAGTGTAGTGATTGTAGTGTGCTAGCACTGTAGTCGCGCTGTAGTGCTTGCACTGTAATTGCAGCTGTAGTTGCACTGTATTAGCTTAACCCTGTTGTGACACCGGTTGAACACAATCCGACTCGTTCTTTTATTGACACATTTATTGGCAGACGTTGTCAGTTAGCAGACATTATACCTGCTTAACTGGAATCTGGTAGTCTGGTAGTCTCAGGCGGCCATTTTACGCAACCATTTATTGTATTCCAGCTCTCTGGTGTTTGCTGATCTTGCTGAACAAACCGGTGAGTTATAGACGTGTGGTTCTTATGGAACTTGACACATTCCCCTGTCTCCTCGTTATATCATTGCTACATCCAAGTTATATCCAGGCTAACTATGCATAATGGTGATTACCTGCTCTGACCAGCACAACTAAGAATGCCATCTTAGGGTCAGGCATCAAGGACAGGCAATCGGTCAGACTGTCCAGATATACAAGCAGATACACAGAGCTAAGGCAATATCCTCCTTTATATAAATAGGTTAAAGTAGTCCTATCCAGGAACTGTGGTTCAAAGAGCCTGTGAGTTGGTGTGGTGAGTTGTTTGTCTCGGGGAATGTTAAACGGCCGCCATATTGGAGTCAGGCAACCGGATCAAGCTGGCCAGTAAAACCGCTTACTACACATCTAGCACATCAAGATAGGGGTAGTACAGGCTATCCGCTTTGTTTATTTTGCCAAATTAAAGCATTTGAATCCTTTTGGCTACATTTTAAGCGCGCTGGCTGTTAAGCGGCTGCCATGTTGGAGTCAGGCATTCAGGCTAGTAGGCACTCCGGTGTGCTCCGGTGGGCTCAATTAGAGTTATTGAGAGTGTTACACAGGTACAGATGCGCTAATAGGGGAAATTAGATGGTTGTGCTTACTTTGAAACCTGCCTGGATTGTTTCGCGCTGTGAATTGAGTGGGCGCCGGAGAGCCTGTTCCACGTGGTCTTCTTTCCTCGCAGCCCTGCTACTCCCGTATTCTGAGTCCGCTGTCTATCCACTGAAGTCCGCCGAAGTCGAGGGTTTTCTAGGTATCGGGTGATGCCTCAGAGTTTCATTGATTCAGGACCACCTCTCTTCTGAAGCTGCGCTCCGAAATACCGACGATAATTATGCAGCTTCGTTCCTCCGGAGCGGAGCCGATAGCTCACGCCGCCATCTTCCTCAGCCTCCAAACCATCATTAAAAAAAATCTGACATGCAGACTGAAACGTGCACTTTCAACACAAGCAGCAGATTGCCAGTTAACTCCCTGGTGATCATCAGCTTTTCTATAGTGTTCTAATGAGCAACTAGAGTGCTAACATTCTGAATTTATGCCAAAAGTGTGGCACATCTGAACGCCATCTTGCTAGTATGGAAGTTGAAAACTGAAAGCATTTTCTACTGATGATACTTCAGTAAATGAGGAAATTAGGGAGCTACATAACAGATTAGTCTCCCAAGATGGCCACTAGAGAAAAAAGAGCCCAAATATAGCACAAATATCACCCAAATGTAGCCCAAGTATAGCCCAATGTCAGAAGTGTGCAAAACACTATTTATTTTGTTTTTTTTGCAGTATTATATAGTGCAGACTTGAACCGGAAGTGTTGGAGTGCATTACATGATCATCATTACTCAAGAACACATTAATTTTGTTTTTAGGCATGGGGAGATTGAGTGATTTATCCAGAATCACAGGATGTTGAGCTGACACAGAAACTCGAACCTGGTTACCAAGTTGCCAAAGTTTGCAGCTCTGGCCGTAACGCCACATCCTCTCCCTTAAGTTTAACAAATAATCAAGTGATCAACTATATAAAAAAACATAAAGATAGCAAATCATTTGAAAGTGCTTTGTCGCTATTTGAGAACTCAGAAAATATGTCCTCATTTAATTGTTTAAAGCACTAACTATAATTTCTCTGGGAATAAGACCCTCTCATGGAGGAGGGTGCAGAGGCAATAAGTTGACCACACTGGGCAGGCGGGAGGGGCAGTGGCAGCACAACGGACCATGGAGGGCAGAGGAAAGGGGGCAAGGTCAGCAAACCAACCATGCAGTACAGGCAAAAGAAGCTGTGGCAACATGAAAGACCATTGAGGGCAGAAGAAAGAGGCAGTGGCAGTGCAACCATACATGCCAACAGACCTGATTCAGGCAGGAGACTCCTGATGTTTTTAAGCCCAAAAGGGCCTTATTTTATCTGTCTCCTGCCTAAAAGCTCCTCTTTTTCAATGTGAGTCAATGGAGAAAATCAAGTCCCCATGTTTTCTTTTTCAAAATCGCCCTCTTACCAGGTTTAAAAAGTTGGCAAATAAGGTACATTGGATCATGGAGGGCAAGAGGAATGGGGTAGGGACTTGGACTTGGATAAGAGAGGACAGGAGGAAGATGGGCATGGGCACCAAACTGATCTTACAGAACAGGCATCAGGGGTTGTAGCAGCACAATACACCACACACGGCAAGTGGGATGGCAGTGCAGCACAACGGACCATGGAAAGCAATAGAGAGGGGACAGGGCCAAGCACATTGACAACAAAGAGGAGAGGGGAAAGTGGCAAGCATAGCAAGCTGACCATACCGGACAGACATGAGGGACAGTTGCAGCATAACGGACCATGAAGGGCAGGATAGAGGGGGCAGGGGCACGCCAAAGGGCCAAACAAGGCAGGAGGGAGAGGATAGGGGTCTGTGCATGGAAAACGGAGGCCGGGGGCAAGGAGGCAGGACAGGAGCAGCTAGCTTACCATGAAGGGCAGGAGGGATGGGCATTGGAAGCTGTTAGAAATGGGATTTCTGGTTGGCTAGGGCATGTGCCTAATCCAGGCAGAAACCACCACTCTAGTCAGGGCTAGGGAGTTACATGCTGAAGATAACCCCTGCTCACCCCCTTGGTAGCTTGGCAGAGCAGTCAGGCTTATCCCAGAGGCAATGTGTATAGAGTTTGCGCAACACACTCACACAGTAGCAACACACTAGGCACACCACAAAAGAAACTCCACACAAGGTTATAAAAAAATTGTCTTTGTATTACTCATAAAATACATTAGAACGCAATCACATATATACACTGTGCCACCTGGCACTAGGTATGACTTTACAGGGATTATATATACCACAGGGCCAATCGGGTCACTGTCATAACCATCATATCTCACAATTAGTGAAGACAACCTGTAACTACTGGTAAGGTGCGTCTAGCACACCACATTAGGCCTAAACCCCTACCATAGTGCATCACAGTAAACACTGGTCATAGTACCCCTAGCCCAAACACATTAGGCATACATATAATCAGCAGTGCACCTTAGTACAACCATTATAAGGTGCACACATTACAATTGCATCAGACATTAGGCATTGCGTCCTAGTTGCACATATCATAAAAGCCTTGGTGAGAGCATTATGCCGTACACCAATACTGTGCATAGGGGCCATCCAGGGATACACCATTACATCTGGGCATCCGAAGGAGCAGTTTGGTCAGGGAGGGAAAACACCTTCCTCCCACCAGTGGCGAGGAGACTTCCCTCAGTCCCCTCCATCTGGGCAATGGCTGAAATTCCAAGAGAATTCCCCCAGGAGCAGCCTCTGTGCTCCTAATGTCCGTAACTGAAAATAAACTAATGCCCCTGAAGGCGAAGGCAGAGAGACCTCACTCCGCCCCCCTCCACCTGGCAAATGACCCCCGGCAGCCCCGCAGGCATGCGGTGTAGCGGCCGACACAATTGAGGCGGTCCCCTAACAGTGGGGACAACTGTGGGTCCAGGCGGGCTCACCTACATGGGAGACCTTCCTTGATCTCGGGCATCAACTGGGGGGGCTGAAGCTAGCACCTTGAGTGCCTCCTGCCGCACCGGCTCAAAATGGGCAATGCCCCCACTCCTCAGAGACTAGAACCGCACTCGGCGGCTGCCCCCGAATACAAAGAGTGGCAGCAGCAGCCAGGTGACGGAGTCACAGTTGCCGTGACACTCTGGGTCACCTCTGCGAGGGCTGAGTGGATGGCCGGCCATGAGAAATTCTCCGTTCGGGCCTCTCCCGGCCAGGGAAGCATGGAGCAATGGCTCCATTCTCTTGCAGCTCCCTTCCTGATACTCGCAGGGAGCCCAGCCCACAGCCAGGCTTAGCCTTTGCCTGGCTTCCGGCGGCTCTGCGTTCTGGCTGAAAACCCCGGAGCGACGTCTCCGGCGGTTTGGCAAACCTCGGTCTGGTCCCAATGCGGATCCGATGTGATTTCCGGGTCTGGCGGCCAGCGCTCAACTCGCGCTCGGTTCTGGGATCCCGGCCGTGTTTTTCACTGACACCAACAGGGGATCGGCTGCGCGCTGATCCCTTTGTTACATGCAGCGCTCTGCATGTGCTTTCCTTGCCACCGTAACAGGGAAGCGCTCACCTCGCGCTTTTGAGGCACCATAGAAAACAATGAAGCTCTCCTCCTGCGCTCAGAGGCCGGTGAAGATCAGGGCCGCTGGGTAGGGGAACAACTGGGAGCAGCCCACAGCACTCCCCATCAGCAAAGAGCTCTCCACCCACTCTCTGCTTACACAAGACCAACCAAAGCGCTTCACTACATACTGGGCCAACTTCACCCAGAGCCAGCCACACAGCCCTAAGGGTGGCTGGGGGCCCCATGCAAGGGGGCAGGCTCAGGCCAGCACACCTGCAAAGTCCAGATGGCGGTCCCCTGGCAGCCCATCGAACCCCCTGGTCCCATGCGGTCTCCTCCGGCTCCAAGTAAGCTCCAAAGTTCAACACCTACATGGGGTCACAGCCCCAATATTTATACTACATTCAGTCTTTGTTCTGCCCTGCCACAGGGCCTTGGACCTAGTCCAAACCAGTTCTGGGGGGCACTTAACAAGTGCACAACAGTCTCCATTGTTAGTGCAGGCTCTGGTCCCAGACACACCACAGGGGGGCAGAGCCAGCATTGTGTAAGGCAGGCACAGTCCTATTCGGGGTCAGGTGCTACTCCTCCCACTACTCCAAATGCAGATTGGCCTATTCAGCCTAGCGCTGACTCACCCAGCCCCTCTGGAGCCACTGTACCTCCCCAGCCCCTGTCATCCAGAGCCAGACATGTAATACACAACAGGCAGGCACAAAGACACATAGCACACAGAAATGCCCACTTCTAAAAGTGGCATTTCTAAAATAGTGATAATAAATCTGCGAACACCATTACGCAGCATTTATTACCACTATTCCAAACATACCAAACTTGATCACGCTACTCCTCTCATGTCAGGAATTACCACTGAAGCACATATCAGGGAATCCCCAATGCATTCCTATGAGAGGGCAGCCTCACAGTAGTGAGAAACCAAAATGGCTGCTTGTCACTACCAGGACATGCCACACAGTTAAGGCACATGTCCTACCTTTTACCTACAGCGCACCCTGCCCATAGGGCTAGCTAGGGCCTACCTTAGGGGTGACTGATATGTAGTAAAAGGGGAGTCACAGACGGGGCACCCATTTTATGTGCCACGTCACAGCGGCAGTAAACTGCGCGTGCAGGCCCTGCAATGGCAGAGGCCTGAGACAGGTTTGAAAGGCTACTTTGGTGGGTGGCACAAGCAGCGCTGCAAGCCCACCAGTAGCATTTAATTTACTGGCCCTGGGTATATGAGATACCACTTTACAAGGGACTGATAGGTAAATTAAATACGCCAAACAGGTGTAAACCAATCTGACCACATTTACCATATAGAGCACATGCACTTTACACTGGACAGCAGTGATAAAGTGCCCAGAGTCCTAAAACCACCAACACCAGGTCAGAAAAAATACCAGGAGGAAGGCAAAAAGTTCAGGGATGACCCTGCAAAAATGGCCAAGTCCAACAGAAGCACAACACACCATGGAGGGCAACAGTGAGACTATAATGGCATACACACAGACATTGGAGGAAAAGTGGGAGGGGGGTCAGGAGCAGCAAACTGACTACACAGGGCAGGTGGGAGGGGATGTGGCAGCACAGAAGACCTTGCATGGCAAGCAGGAGGGTTAGTGGCAGCACAACAGCCATGGTGGGCAAGAGGGGGAGACAGGGGCATGCACAAAGGACCAGGACCATGGAGGACAGAAGGGAGGGATAGGGCTAGACACACACAAAAGAGGGCAGGGGAAGGGTCTTCACAACAGACCATGCAGGGCAGGCAGGAGGAGCAGTTGCAGTAAAACAGCATGGAGGGCAGAAGGGAGTAGCAGCAAATGACACAATGGAGGACAGGAGAGATAGGCAAGCCAAAAAACACTAAACATTCCCTTGCCATCCAATAATCCATACCCACTCTAACCCCTAAAAAATCTCTTGCCAATCAAAAACCCATACCCACCCTAAACCCTAAAAATTCCCTTGCCACCCTAAACCCTAACAAATCCCTTGCCACCCAAAGACCCATACCCACCCTAAACCCTAAAAATTCCATTGCCACCTAAAAACCCATACCCACGCTAAACCCTAAAAATTCCTTTGCCACCATAACCCCAAACAAATCCCTTACCACCAAAAAACATATACCCACCCTAACCTTAAAAAAATCATGTGCGACCCAAAAACCCATACCCACCCTAAACCCTAAAAAGTACCTTACCACCCAAAATCCCATAGCCACCAAAAACCCCAAAAGTTCCCTTGCCACCCAAAACCCATACTCCACCAAAACCATAAAAATTAACTTGCCACTCAAAAAACCCATACCCACCCTAAACCCTAAAAATACCTTACCACCCAAAAACACACACCCACCCTAAACCCTAAATATTACCTTATTACCCATAAACCCATACCCACCTGAAACCATAAAATTTTACTTGCCCCCAAAAATCCACGCCCACCCTAAACCCTAAAAATTCCCTTGACACCCAAATACCCATACCCACCCTAAACACTAAAAAATCCCTTGCCACTGAAAAACCCACACCACCCTAAATGCTGTAAATTCCCTTGCCACCCAAAAACCCATAACCACCCTAAACCCTAAAAAATCCCTTACCACCTAGAAACCTATACCCACCCTAAATCCTAAAAATTCCCTTGCCACTTAAAAACCCATACCCACCCTAAACCCTAAAAATTCCCTTGCCACCCAAAAATCCATACCCACCCTAAACCCTAAAAAATCCCTTACCACCGAATACCCACACCCACTCTAAACCCTAAATATTCCCTTGCCACCCAAAAACCTATACCCACCCTTAACCCTAAGAACCCCCATACCACCTAAAAACCCATACCCACCCTAACCCTAAAAAATCCATTGCCACCAAAAACCCATACCTACCCTAAACCATAAACAATCTCTTGCCACCCAAAAACCCATACAAACGCTAAACCCTAAAAAATGTGTTAGCACCCAAAAAAAACATATCCACCCTAAACACAAAAAATTCCCTTGCCACCCAAAAACCCATATCCACCCTAAACCCTAAAAAAATCTCTTACCACCCAAAAACCAATACCAACTCGAAACCCTAAAAAATACCTTACCACACAAAAACCCATACCCACTCTAAACCCTAAAAAATCCTTTGCCACTCATAACCCATATAAACACCAAACCCTAAAAAATTCATTACCACCCAAAAACCCACACCCTCCCTATACCCTAAAAATTCCCTTGTGACCCAAAACCCATACACATCCTAAACCATAAAAAATACCTTACCAGCCAAAAACATACCCCCACCCTAAACCCTAAAAATTCCTTATCACCCAAAAACCCATACCCACCCTAAACCATAAAATGTCCCTTGCCCCCCAAAACCCACACCCCTCTAAACCTCAAAAATTCCCTTGCCACCCAAAACCCATATCCACCGTAAACCCAACAAAATCTCTTGCCAACAAAAATCCCACACCCACCCTAAATGCTGAAAATTCCCTTGCCACCCATAAAACCCATACCCACCCTAAAAAAATCCCTTAACACTCAAAAATCTACACCCATCCTAAACCCAAAAAATTCACTTGCCACCCAAAAACCCATATCATCCCTAAACCCTAAAAAATCCCTTACCACCCAAAAACTCATACCCACCCTAAACTCTAAAAATTCCCTTGCCACCCAAAAACCCATACCCACCCTAAATGCTAAAAAATCCATTGCCACCGAAAAACCCATATAAATGCTAAACCCTAAAAGATTCATTACCACCCAAAAGCCCATACCCACCCTAAACCCTAAAGGTTCCCTTGCCACCCAAAGCCCATGCCCACCCTAAACCCTAAAAAATCCCTTACCACCCAAATACCCATACCCACCCTAAACCCTAAAAAATCCCTTACCACCCGAATACCCCAACCCACCCTAAACCCTAAAAAAATCCTTTACCACCCAAAAATCCATACCCACCCTAAACCCTAAAAATCCTTTGCCATCCAAAAACCCATACCCACCCTAAAACCCCCAAAATCCCTTGCCACTCAAGTTTGGTGGTGATCGGTGCAGTGGGGACCGAGAATTTGGGGCGCGAAATAAGGTTGCGTTTGTAATATCTGAAAGAAACACATAGTGATAGATTCCTTACCTTAGAATATCCCCAGGCGTCAGACTGGATCCGGAAAGTTTTCGTCAGCAGTACCCCTGCGCGTCGGTAGGTGGCGTCGTGCGGCTCCGCGTCCGTCGTTGGCGTCGTGGTCGCCGAGATGACGTTGCGGGCGCTACTTAGACGCCGCCCACACACGCTGACGTCAGTTCTTTCTTTTTCCGCGCCAGCAAGCGCAGATCCGGGAAGAGCAGGAACCCCAGTCAATTTTTGACTAACTTTTGAGGCTTTTTGTCTCTGTTTTCTTGAGTCTTCGACTCCTGGTGCAGTAGGATGCCCGGTTTCAAGTCCTGCGGGATTGTCACCGCATGATGTCTGTGACGGACCCGCACCGTGTGTGTCTTTTCTGCCTGAGGGCGCAACCACGACCCCAAGTCGTGCTCCGACTGCCGGGCCATGGCACCGAAGACTTTGCGGGAGCAGTCCCGAAAGTTGCTGGAAGCCCGGCAGTCGGCTCCGCGCCGTTCGAAGTCCCGGTCCAGAGGGAGGTCGAGGGACCGTGCGCGGAGTCATCATCATCAATCTTCGGGATCCAAGTCTTCGCACTCGGGGTCAGGTAAGATGAAGCTCAAGAAGTCAAAGAAACGCCATCGTTCTCCGACTTCCCCTCGCCGGTCGCGCGACGCGGCTGAGGGTATGGGTGTTGCCACCCCCGCAGCTCCGGCATAGTCCATGGAGTCGCCGCCCAACTACCCGCCCTTCCCGGGGTCGTCGGAGTCTCCGGCCCAGATACAGGTGTTCATGTCGGCCATGGCTCGCCTCTTTGGGCCGTCGGGTCCCGCCGGTGCGCCTTCGGGCCCCACGGTCCCGCATGGGTGTCCTCGTGTTTCCTCGCCGGCGGCTCCGGGCCCGGCATCGCTGTCGGCTCCGGCCACGGCGCCGCAGGACACCCTTGGATCCAGGCCTGGATCCCGGTCGACACCGGATGACCTTATTACGCCTCCACCGACGTCGACTCCACCGGCACCAATCCTGACGCCGCCCGCACCTCGGGACGACGTCGACCTCAGTTTCAGCCCCGAAGTGGACACGGCGCCGAGCCGGCATCGATCGATGCCGTTCTTGACCCTGCTTGGGGATTTCTATCCCCATGTCCCTGCTCCTTATTTTCGACCTGTTGAACAGCCTGAGGAGCAGGGAGGACTGGGAGGGTCTGAGGACCCTCTCGCTGCAGCTCGCGAGTCTGAACAGGACTGGGCTGAAGAATTGGGGACGCCAGTGGTCTGGATACCTCACCAGACCTTGGCATGCTGTCTCCTCCTACCGTGGCTACGGAGGAGGGCGCCAGTTATGCAGTGGTGTTGCGTAGGGCGGCCGAGGCCCTACACCTCGAGCTCCCTACTGTGGCCGTCAGGACTAACCTCCTGACAGAGGTGCTTCAGCCAGCAGCTACTTCTGCGGAGCCGCTGCTTCCTTTCAATGAAGCCCTCTCTGACGTTCTTTTGGGCACTTGGTCCAGGCCCACCACAGGGGCTCCTGTGGATAGGAACGTGGCCCAACGCCATCGCCCGGCTCCAGGTGACCCCATTTTCCTCTCCCAACACCCCACTCCCGAGAGCTTGGTTGTCCAAGCCTCTGCTTCCCCAACCGCCTTCCCTTCCGCACCACCGAATAGGGAATCCAAGAAGCTGGATCCGTTTGGGAAGAAGATTTTTTCTTCCACCAGCTCTGCGCTGAGGTCCGTGAACACTGCATGCCTCTTGGGCCGTTATTCCCACTCTCTGTGGGATACGGTGGCGAACTTGCTGCCCCAGTGTCCGGAGGAGGCCCGGCCTGCTCTCTTCCAGGCTGTTGCAGAGGGAGAGACGCAGCAAAGTTCATGATCTGCCAGGCCTAGACACCGCCGACTCACTGGGCAGATTGATTGTAACGACGGTGGCGGTTCGCCGTCACGCCTGGTTGAGGACAACTGGATTTTCGGGGATGTCCAAAACACCCTTATGGACATGCCCTTTGATGGCCGTCGCCTCTTCGGCGACAAAGCGGAAGCGCGTTGGAGAGGTTTAAGGACTCACGGGCTACGGCCAAGTCCTTGGGACTCTCGGCAGTCCGCCCTCCTCCGCCTTCCGCTTTTCGCTCCTTTCGTGGCACAGGAAGGGGCGCCACGCAGCATTCGCTACAGAGCCACAGGCCAGCGCAGCAATCATCCCAACGCGGCCGCGGACGCGGGTTCCGCCGTGGCGGACAAAGGGGCCAGCGGGCGGGTCAGTCCACCACCACCCTGGCCACCACTGCCTCCAAACCTTCCTAGTCCGAACTTTCAGGCCCATCAAACGCCATCACCTCCCCCACTGGCGCACCATCACTTCGGACAGGTGGGTTTTAGAGATAGTCCGGAGGGGCTACTCCCTCCCCTTCGAGACTACCCCCAGCCATGCCACCTCAATACCACCGCATGTCGGGGATCACTTGGTGCTTCTTCAGCAGGAAGTTGCGGCCCTCTTGGCCAAGGGGCCATCGAGCACGTTCCGATGCACGGCGTAGGTCGTGGTTGTTATTCCCACTACTTTGTGGTGCCCAAGAAGGACAAAGGCCTGCGTCCTATCTTAGACCTCCGGAACATCAATCGCTTCCTCCGCAAAGAGAAGTTCAAGATGCTCACTCTAGCTCAGGTCTTGTCTGCTCTCAACCCACAAGACTGGATGGTGGCGCTGGACTTGCAGGACGCCTATTTCCACATCCCCGTCCTGCGAGCCCACCGGCGTTACCTACGGTTCACGGTAGGCCACAAGCACTTTCAGTTCACCGTGCTCCCTTTGGCCTTACCAGCGCCTCGGGTGTTCACCAAGGTGATGGCGGTGGTCGCAGCTCATCTGCGCAGATCAGGGGTCTCAGTCTTCCCTATCTCGACGATTGGTTGTTGAAGGCGGGCTCGCCCCAGACAGTCGTCTCCCACCTCCAGACTACGGCCGACCTCCTGCACTTGCTGGGGTTCTCCATCAACGTGCTGAAGTCGCACCTGATTCCCTCCCAGAAGCTCCTCTTTATCGGAGCGGTTTTAGACACGGCGCAGTTTTGGGTCTATCCTCCCGAACAGCGAGTCCGGGATATTCGGGCTCTGATTCCCATCTTTCAGCCCTTGTCCCGGGTTTCGGTCAGAGTGACTCTGAGGCTGCTGGGCCTCATGGCCTCCTGCATCCTGCTGGTCAATCATGCCAGATGGCATATGCGGGCTCTGCAGTGGGACCTGAAATTCCAGTGGGCGCAGCATCAGGGGAACCTGTCCGATCACGTCCAGATCTCGGAGGGCACTGCACGACAGTTGCAGTGGTGGCTCACGAACCGGCATTGGGTCGACGGCAGATCCCTTTCCCTTCCCCAACGGGAGTTTACAGTGGTGACGGATGCGTCCCTCCTGGGATGGGGCGGCCACATGGGAGAGGCAGAGATTAGAGGCCTCTGGTCTCCGGCAGAGTCCCGGCTCCATATCAACCTTTTGGAGCTGCGGGCGATCAGGCTTGCACTAAAGGCGTTCCTTCCCTCTGTCAAAGGGAGAGTAGTGCAGGTGTTCACAGACAACACTACCGCCATGTGGTACTGCAAAAAACAAGGCCGTGGGGTCGTGGACCCTCTGTCAAGAGGCTCTTCATCTCTGGTCATGGCTGGAACATCAGGGTATGTCCCTGGTGGTTCAACACCTGGCAGGTTCTCTGAACGCCAGGGCGGACGAACTCAGCCGCAGGTGCATGCTCGATCACGAATGGCGTCTTCACTCGGAGGTGGTTCAAGGTCTCTTTCAGCAGTGGGGAGAGCGCTTGGTTAGATCTATTCGCCACCGAAGAGAACGCGCAATGTCATCAGTTCTGCGCGTTGGAATTTCCAAGGCGGCACTCGCCGGCGACGCTTTCGTCGAGAGTGGAGTTGCGGACTGTTGTACGCCTTTCCGCCTATACCACTTCTGCCCAGAGTGCTGAAGAAGATCAGGCGCGACCGGGCCCAAGTCATTCTTGTGGCTCCGGACTGGGCTCGAAGAGTATGGTATCCCGAGCTACTCAGTATGAGCATCGATCCTCCGATCAGACTGCCTCTTCGGGAGGATCTTTTGTCGCAGCAGCAGGGGACGGTCCTCCACCCGAACCTGTCTAGCCTCCACCTCTTTGCGTGGAGATTGAGCGGCGGCAGTTGATTCCCTTCGACTTGCCTCCTGAAGTTTGTGACGTTATTCTGGCAGCCAGGCGTCCCTCTACTAAAGTGGTATACGCCTGCAGGTGGAACAAATTTGTGGCATGGTGCACAGCAAAGGCTGTGGATCCCCTTTCTGCCCCTCTTTCTGAAGTACTACTGTTCCTTCTCTCTTTAGCCCAGCAGGGCTCTGCTCTGGGCACTATCAAGGGCTACCTTTCAGCTATTCCGGCCTTTCTCAGGCTCCCTGATCAGCCCTCTCTTTTCAAGTCCCCTGTTGTAAATAGATTTCTCAAAGGCATTACACACCTTTTTCCTCCTATTCCTTTCGTGATGCCTCAGTGGGACTTGAATCTGGTTCTGACATACTTGATGTGCGCTCCCTTTGAGCCCCTTCACAACTGTCCTCTTCGTCTTTTTTTTTTTTTTAAACAAATTTTATTAGTCAAGTGGCACATATACAGCAGGGCCCTGTACCCCAGAGGCATCTGCACAATCAGAGCATGCAATATTGACTTTGACATTTTGAATAGTGAGACCCAAGAAAAAATCAAAGGTAATACAATAAAAATCTAACTCCCCTCCCAACCCCTACTCCGATCGCACTGTTCACCCACTCTAAACAGAACCATTCGAATATTACGGTAGAACTACCCACCGGGTTCCAACTCCCACCCCTCTCCCTGGATCCCCCCCCAACGAGCTCTAATCTTATAAACGCGGGTCCTGTACTACTGGAACCGGGTCTAGGAGCAATCCCCGATAGTCTGCCCACCTTTTCCATATTTTAAAGTGTTTTTGGGGCACCCCCTGGCAATGAAGATGGGTTTCTCCAGGCCCATGCAAAAGTCCAGTCCATCCTTCCATGCGGCTACTGCAGGGGGCCTTGGTGCTTTCCACGCCCTTGCTATGTCCCTTTTGGCTAATGTAAGACCCAACAATAATAAATGGCGTTTGTAAACGTTGCCACCTATCCCCTCCATGACGTGTAGTAGCGCTAGTTTCAGCGAGAGGGGAAGGTCCCATCCCAGAACCTCAGAAAAACAATTGTAGACCCCCCTCCAAAAACGATCCAGGGAGAGACACTGCCAAACCGTGTGCATCAACGTACCTTCCTCCCGGTTACATCTGAGGCACACAGGGGAGGCAATCAACCCTGCCTTCCATAAACGCATGCGTGTGTAGTAGGTCCTATGTAAGTATTTAAACTGAACCAGGCGCAGGCGCACCGCCATGGCTGCCCCACGCGGGGCAGCCAGGGCCTCCACCCAGTCCTCTTCTTCCAAGGGACCTAAATCCCCTTCCCAATCCTCCCGAAGTTTCTGTAGTGTGGAGGAGCAGTGGATAACCAGGGTTTGATAGATCCTAGAAATCTTACGATCTTGGAGTTCTCCCATAAAGACCTTGGCCTCCAGGGGGCTAAACTCAGCTACAGACTCCAATCCCACTAGACTGGGTAACAGGGCGTGTCGGAATTGAAGATATTTGAAGAACTGGGACTTTGGCATATGAAATTCTGTCTGAAGGTCCTGGAAGGATTTCAGTACTGGACCCCTCATAACATCCCCCAATACCGATATCCCTATATGATCCCAACCCCGGAATCCCTGTAAGGCAGCTAGTTGTGGCAACCGCCCATTATCCCAGAGATGAGTCTCCCGCGTTAGTGTGTTCCACCACCCATCCTACGCAATGCCAGCCTCCAGACCTGGAACACAACCTTTGCTGTCGAGGGCAATGATCCCCACAGTGGTGCCGAGTATAATACCTTGTGCAGCGAGTGATCTCCCATAAGCCGACGTTCCACTGCGTATGCCGGATCCGCCCTATCGCCATACCACCATTCATTCAATACTAGTAGGTGAGATGCTTGATAATATGACAGGATATCCGACGATGCCAGTCCCCCACAGTAGGTAGATAAAAAGCACATCCGCAGGGCCACTCGCACCTTGCCCCCCTCCCATAAGAACTGCCCAAGAGCCGCATTTACTTGCCTGAACCAACGAGGGGGGATCGGATATGGATGGTTCTGCAACTGATAAAGAAGACGGGGAAGCGCGACCATCTTAAATATGGCTGATCTGCCATAGATAGTCAGTGGCATACAGGACCAGGTCTTTATATCTTCACGCACGCGCTCCACACCAGTACCAGATTGCGCTCCCAGGCGACTGCGGGCACATGTGTTATAAATACCCCCAAATATTTCAGTCCTCCCGTTGCCAGCTGAATCGATGATGCCCAGGTGCCCAATTCTTCCCGGCCTCCGAGCATCCACAACGTAGATTTGCAGGGATTTATATACAGTCCAGAGGTCTCCCCAAAGATCTGCATTATGCGCAGGAGCCGTGGCCCCGTTCTATCCCCATTTGTGAGGAAGACGAGGACGTTGTCCGCGTACAATGCAATCCTATCCAACCCTGAGCCGATTCAAAGCCCTGGACCTGCGCATCCATTCGCACCCACGCGGCCAGCGGCTCCATTGCAAGGGCAAATAAATATGGGGACAGAGGGCAACCCTGTCTCGTTCCCCGACCGATAGAGAACACAGAAGAGGCTGCGCCCGCCACCCGCACCGACGCCGTGAGGTCTGTATATAGAAGTGTCAAATAGAATATAAACCGCGGTCCGAAGTTTAACCTGTGTAATAGTGCAAAGAGGTATACCCAGCTAAGGGAGTCGAACGCCCTATCCATGTCTGCTAATAGCAGCGCCGCCGGTGTACCCAGTCGCTGGATGGCCGCTACCGCTATATGTGCCCGCCGAATGTTATGTCTAGTCGCCCTCTGAGGCATAAAACCAGCCTGGTCGGGGTGTACCAGAGCGGCTATATGGGGCAGCAGGCGATTCGCCAGGGCCTTCGCCAAGATTTTGGACTCCACGTTCAAAAGGGAGATGGGTCTGTATGATGCGTGTTGATCCGGTGGCCTACCGGGTTTGTGGAAGACCACCACCTCCGCATGCCTACAGTCCGGGGGGGAGAGAGCCACGGTCTCGTGCCTCCTCTACTACTGCGCGATAGTGGGGTCCCAGCTGCAAAAAGAACCGCTTAAAAAATTCACTAGGAAACCCATTGGGCCCCGGAGCCTTCCCGGAATTGAGTTCCCCTAATGCAGCTCCCAGCTCCTCGTCAGTCAGCGGGAGCTCCAGCTCCTCTCTCACCGCATCTGACAGAGCCCTGGGCGGGAGGTCAGCTAAAAAACGTTCAATCGTGGCGGCTGGCAAACATTCTTTAGGGGCATATAGGTCTGCGTAGTATGTAGCAAAGCTCTCCGCTAGGGCTCGCGGGTCCGTGAGTGGCTCGCCTGCCGAGCCCAGTATGCCCGGAAGAATCTGAGAATGCTACACCCTCTGGCAGAGTCGGTGGAGCATCTTGCTAGATTTGTCCCCCCATTGATACACTCTACTGCGCGTCGCCAGCCAGGCCTGCCGGGCCTCGTCCAGCAGTAGCGCAGCATAATTTTGTTGGGCAAACAACAATTGCCGCCTGGCCTGGCCGCCTCCAGCCTCTCGACCCCGACACTCAGGGTCTTCAATACCCGCTTCCGCCTGAAGTAGCGCCTCCCTACGTGATCTGCGGGCCGCCGTGCACCAAGATATGTCTGTTCCCCTCAAGGTAGGCTTCATCGCCTCCCACACGGAATCGGCCCCGGCCACTGACCCCACATTCACTCTCAGATACTCGTCTATGGCGTCGCACATATGTTCCCTATAGTCATCATTTTGCAGGTGCCACACCGACAGGCGCCACCGAAACGGTTGCCTCCTCCGCCCCATCCGTATGGTGAGGGCTACTGGGGAATGGTCCGACAGACCTCGTGGAAGAATCTCAGCTCCCTCCACCCTGCCCACAGTCACTCGGGGGACAAAGATGTAGTCAATTCTAGAATAAGAGTCGTGAACCGCCGAGAGATATGTGAACTCCCGGCCGTCCCGGTGCAAATGACGCCATGCATCCACCCAGTCGAGTCCCGTCACTAAGGAACGCAGCTTCGTGGTACCGCTACCCTCGGGAACTCCCCTCTCCCTCCAGCGATCTGTGGCTGTGTCCTTCACATCATTCCAGTCCCCGCCCACCACCGATACCCCATCCGGCATATCCACCCAGATAGCCATGAGACGCTCCACCAGGTTCCACTGTAACGGAGGGGGGGCGTATACGCTGCCTAGCACTAGGGATTCCTCCCCCACCCTGCCCTGCAGGAATATGTAGCACCCCTGGGTGTCGGTCCATTGCTTACTGTGCACAAAGGGGACCCTACGGTGAATCAATATAGCCACCCCTCGTGACCCCCTCACAAAGCCTGAGTGAAACACCTGTTGACACCCATATCGTTGAAAGCATAGGGTCTTTGTCCCCAGAAGGTGTGTCTCCTGTAACAGGAGGATATCCGCCCCAGCCCGCTTGGCCTGTTGAAGTATGGCCCCACGTTTAATCTTATCGAGGGCTCCCCTCACGTTCCAGCTGATAATACGAAGTGAGCCCGGGGACATTCGCTCCCTACTGGGGATATCTGCCATGTGGTACTATGTCCGCAAGTGCGAGGATGTGGGATGTCCTCTTCGTCTTTGGACATTGAAGACTGCCTTCCTGGTGGCCATCACCTCCGCTAGGCGGGTGAGTGAGCTCCAGGCTCTTTCTTGTAAGCCTCCTTTCCTTTCAGTCCATCCGGACAAGGTTGTGCTCAGGCCCCGTCCTTCCTTTTTGCCAAAAGTAGTTACGGCCTTTCACATTGGGCAGACTATTACCTTGCCCACCTTCTTTCCGCCTCCGCATCCTTCCAGAGAGGAAGAGAGGCTCCCACCGTCTGGACCCAAAACGTGCGCTCTCATTTTATCTCAACCGCACACAGCAGTTCCGGGTGGATGACCAGCTCTTTGTTGGCTACGTTGGCACCAAGAAAGGTCGGGCAGTACACAAGAGAACTATCTCCCGCTGGGTTGTCTTGTGCATCAAAGCCTGTTACTCTTTGGCTAAAAAAGAACCTCCGGTGGGGCTGCTTGCTCATTCCACCAGAGCTACTGCAGCCACTACTGCATTGGGACGCGGCGTCCCCCTGCAAGACATCTGTCAGGCAGCCACGTGGGCCTCGCTGCACACGTTTACCAAGCATTATTGCCTGGACAGCCAAATCCGGAGAGACAGCTTCTTCGGCCGTTCTGTTCTCCGCGATTTTCTGGTGTGATCTTAGTTCGCAGACCCACCACCGGGGTTGGTATTGCTGGGGTATCTATTCTAAGGTAAGGAATCTATCACTATCTGTTTCTTTCAGATGAACAAGTTACTTACCTTCTGTAACGATATATCTGTAAGAAACATTAGTAGTGATAGATTCCTTACCGCCCCACCCATCCTCCCCGTTCTGCGAACTGATTTCTAGGGTTAAGGTCATCCCTTTCAGGGCCCTAGTTTCAATGCACCAGTGGTCAGTATCTTGCATGGCTCTGCGTTCCTGGCGCGGAAAGTCGTGTACAGAACTGACGTCAGCGTGCGTGGGCGGCGTCTAAGTAGTGCCTGCGACGTCATCTCGCCGACCACGACGCCAACGACGGACGCGGAACCGCACGACGCCACCTACCGACGCGCAGGGGTACTGCTGACGAAAACTTTCCGGATCCAGTCTGACGCCTGGGGATATTCTAAGGTAAGGAATCTATCACTACTAATGTTTCTTACAGATATATCGTTACCAAAGGTAAGTAACTTGTTTGTTAATTCCCATCTGAAACTTCAGCCACACCTACAGCCCGAACCGCTAACAGACTTACACCAAATTTGGCAGGGAGGTAGATGTCGGTTCAAGGAAGTGCCATTTGCTTATTTGGTGTAAATCTGTTCAGTAGTTTTTGCGAAATTTTAGCCGAAAATTATAGTGATATCTCTGGCTGCAGATATTTCATGGTGGTTTCGAGATTAATCGTGAATGTACGTGCCAACGGGAATGCTCTGATTGGCTGGACGCAACATGAACAGAAGGTTGCGGCCGCCATTTTATTGCTCGGAAACGGTTCCCGGGGCTGAAAATTTCTAAAAAAGCTAACATAAGGAGTCAGAGTAGAGGAACTCTGACCCCATGTTTGAGAAATGGGGGTGTTAGTGACACAAGTTATGTGTCCAACATTTTTTTTTTTATCGTGTGTGATATTTGCAATGACGCTACGACCGCAAGCACAGCCCCCCATGTACCATTGTGGGGACATCATGACTATCAACGCTACACACACATCTACTCAGTCACCCATACAGCCACACATATACCAACTCACTCACTAATACAGCGACTCATACACCCATACAGCCACTCACATACTGTCAGTCATCCATAGAGCTACCCCATACCTACTCACTCACCCATAAAGTCAATCACACAGCCACTTACTCACCTATACAGTTATACACACATCCACTGACTTATTCATATAGATACCAACACATACTCACCTATACAGTCACTGGCACAAGCACACACTCACCTATACACCCACTCATAACCAACTCACTGACCAATACATCCACTAATATATCCACTCATTCACCCATACAGCCACTTACACACTGTCAGTCACTCATAGAGCTACTCACACACCTAGTCACTTACCCATAGAGTCAATTACACATCCACTTACTCGCCCATACAGTTATACACACCCACTCATTCATACAGATACTAATATATACTCACTCACCTATACAGTCACTGACACAAGCACACACTCACCCATATGCCACTCTCCCAATCAGTCTGTTACACATACAGTCACTCATATACTCCCAACACTCACCTATACTGCCTTTCGCATATGCAGTTACTCACCCATATACAACTGAAACATCCATTCACTCACCGACACAGCCATACACACACTCAGTCACTCATACAGCCCCTTACAGATGCACTCACTCACCCATACAGCCACTGACTCACCCACTCATGCACCCATGCAGGCAGTCACACACCCCCTCACCCACCCACACAGACACTCATACAGGTACTCAGACAATCAATTACCCATACAGCTACTCACGTACCCACTAACCAACCCATACAGCCACTTAGACACCAACTGATGGACTGATACAGGCATTTGCATAACCTAGTCACTCACCCATACATTTACTGAGACACCTAATCACTCAATTATACAGTAAGTCACGCACCCACTGAATCATTCATACAGCCACTTATACACCCACTGATTCATCAATACACCTTGGTATATTTATTTAACACTCGTAAACTTTTAAAAAACACTCACAGTCACTGGATGATGTCATCAGTGATGTCATCAGTGATGTCATTTGAGATATCATCAGTGATGTCATCAGTGATATAACTGACCTTGCCATGAGTGATGTAATATGTGAGGTTATAAGCAGTAAGTAGTGCATTGCCGGGCGTGAGTTATAGTTAGCTTAGCTAACTATAACTGCTGAATTTCTATGGTTTTGTATGAGTGAAATGCCAGCAAGACTATAACGTCCCTGTAACCTTTGTTTTTTTCACTGGAAAAATATATAAAGATATATATATATATATATATATATATATCCAAAAGACCACATGGATTCTCCGCACTTCCGTCAGGCGAGCAGAGAAACATGAACCACTGGAATTTATGGCACTGTTCTTTATTGTTCCTCAGATATGACGCATTTCGGACACCACTTGTCCTTGATCACATATCAGAAAACGCAATTCGCCATCTTTTTTAAATATGTTGTGTCACTAAACCACGTGGTGTATAGACATAGAAAACACACTAGCACAGCATTCTGCATACTGGTAAGTCTGTTAACCTTTTGTTGCATATGTCTATCTGATTTGGACAATACATGACTGTCGGTATTTGTGGCATAAAGTACACAATGTATTACATATTCTTAGATTCAAGCAATAAGTGGAGTTATAAACAACATACTTAGTAATAGTTGTAGATTGTAAATGCAGCATTGTGCCATACAAAATTAATGCATTTCACTTCATGAATAAATAGTAAAAAACATGTTTAAAAACATTAATAAAAACATGAAATACGAAATGATCATATAAAAGGCTAAAATATCGCAATAAATTGCATGTCCAGGTATAGGAATTCCTATATATTGCCTGGAAGGCCCATTAATAGCCTATTCCTGTAATTCCAAGTAAACATGTGCAAAGATCGCATGAAACAATGTAAACATCAACATGTGCAAAATGCTGCCAACGGGTAGGAAACCACAGTTAATCATCTTCCTGCTTAAATGCAAATATGTATGAGTCAACTCCTCATACAGAGAATTTAACCCCCATTATAATTACAAGGATTTTCAAATTTGTACAAACTATGCAGTCAAATAAAGTGCTGTGTGCTAAAGGTGCGACCTTGGGTCTGCCTGACCTGCTAAAGTGCATGTGCTTAAAAAATTCATAAAGTACACTCATGGAAACATTATTAAAAGAAAAAAGTTTACATAATACAAGCCCAGATGGAAAAGGGGGCACTGCGTGAACTATGCATCAGTGTTCAAATATTTCAACATAATGTCGAGAATGGGAAAATAAGATATTTGTCAAAGGCAGGATGGCATAAAAATAGTTGTTATGAGTGTCATCACTGTGGGTTATATATTATATAAAATAATGCAGGTCTTCCGTATTGTTTAGTCCATTGGGAAATTTACTGTCCAACTCAAGTATCATTCTTGACTGCATCTGTCTTAACAACCTTTCTCTATCACCTCCTCTCCGGAGTTTAGGAATGGCAGCCGCAACAAAGTACTTCAAGCAGTTGAGGTCATTATTGTGTTCTTGCTTGAAATGGCGAGCCACTGGATATGTAACATTGTTGTTTACAATAGCTCGCAAATGTTGCAAGATTCTGACATGCACCTGCAGCTTTGTACTTCCCACATATCTCAAGCCACAGGTGCATGTCAGAATATAAACTTCAAACTCCATTCTGCAATTAAAACTGCCCTTGATGGTAATCTTGTCAGGGCTGACGGGAGTTGAGTAGCGTGTGGTGTTCTCTCCAAACTTACAAGCTCTACATGAAGAGCATTTAGAAACCTTGCCTAGAGTTGTAACCACATTTTGGCTGCTGTTAATTCCGGACTGTTCTTAACTATTTGTGTTCTCATGGAGGGACTTTACTGTATGTGATAGTAGGTTGCGTAGGAGCCTTGGAGCTAACACCCCATCCATGAGCACTATTGGCCAATTGCGTCTTATTATTGACCTAATATTTCTCTCTTGTTTATTATATGTGGTTATCAGTCTCGGGGCATTATTAGCAAAGTTGGATGTTTCTTTTTCAGTATTGGTGGTAAACAGGGATTCTCTAGGTCTCTCATTCACTTTCCTTAGTGCCTCCTAAGAATGACCTCACTATATCCTCTCTTTTTGAATCTAGAGAGAGCCTGTTGAGTACAGGTATTGAGGTCTTCCTCTGTACTGCAGATTCTTTTGAGGTGTAAAGTTCACCAAACGGAATGTTTTGATAAGATGTTTTGGATGTGCACTGCTTGCATTGGAGTGTAGAATTGCCAGCAGTGACTTTTCTATGTAGAGTAGTCACTATTTTTCCATCTTTTACGTAAACTTTTCCATCTAAAAACTCAATGCTTACTTTACTGATCTGCGAAGTAAATTTGAGGTTGGCAGTATTTATATTGATGTTGTGAATAAAATCGGTGGCACTCTTTTCATCCCCTCGCCACACAATAAAAACATCATCAATATACCTTAACCAGTGTTGTACATGGTTGGTATATTCAGTACCGTGTGTGCGTTTGAGGACCCGCTCCTCCCACCAGCCAACATGCAAACATGCATAACTGGGGGAGAAGCAGGCCCCCATCGCCACACCCCTCTTTTTTAGATAAACGTCATTACCAAATGTAAAATAGTTGTTGTGCAGGCACCAAGAGATTAAACTTAAGAGCATCTTATTGTGATTATAGCAGTCCAAGGGCCTAGTATTGAGAAAATGTTCAACTGCATTTAAACATGTAGCATGTTCAATACTAGTGTAAAGTGATTCGATGTCCAAAGTGATGAACAACAAATCTTCTGCCCATTGGACGCCATGCACTTTCTTAAGGAAGTCCCCAGTGTCCTTTACATACGTTGGGAGCTGTTTTACAAAGTCCTGCAGAAAGAAGTCCACATATTGCGTTGCTTGTTCCCCCACACTATTAATGGCCGATATGATTGGTCTGCCAGGAATTGGTGAGGTCTTTTTGTGGACTTTAGGAATAAAGTATAGCCTCGGTAATACTGGATATTCAACATATAAAAATCGATATTCTTCCGTGGAGATGACCCCCTCCCTTTTCCACTCCAGAAGATTCTTTTTCAAGGTATCTTTAGCTAGATTGTATTGCTTATAGTTAGTTCTTTCATAGCAGGATTGATCATCAAGGTGTCTGCGTGCTTCCAATAAATAATCTTTTGCGGCCAAATCACTATATTGCCGCCCTTATCGGATTTTGCAACAACTATCTCGTGATTGTCACTTACTTTTTTCATCAATTTTGCATATTGTAATTCATGGTCACTTTTATAACGTTTTCTATGTTTGATTTGATGATGTAAGTTTTTTATATCCTCCGTGAGGGGGTCATCTCCACGGAAGAATATCGATTTTTATATGTTGAATATCCAGTATTACCGAGGCTATACTTTATTCCTAAAGCCCACAAAAAGACCTCACCAATTCCTGGCAGACCAATCATATCGGCCATTAATAGTGTGGGGGAACAAGCAACGCAATATGTGGACTTCTTTCTGCAAGACTTTGTAAAACAGCTCCCAACGTATGTAAAGGACACTGGGGACTTCCTTAAGAAAGTGCATGGCGTCCAATGGGCAGAAGATTTGTTGTTCATCACTTTGGACATCGAATCACTTTACACTAGTATTGAACATGCTACAGGTTTAAATGCAGTTGAACATTTTCTCAATACTAGGCCCTTGGACTGCTATAATCACAATAAGATGCTCTTAAGTTTAATCTCTTGGTGCCTGCACAACAACTATTTTACATTTGGTAATATGACGTTTATCTACAAAAAGAGGGGTGTGGCAATGGGGGCCTGCTTCTCCCCCAGTTATGCATGTTTGCATGTTGGCTGGTGGGAGGAGCGGGTCCTCAAAGCACACACGGTACTGAATATACCAACCATGTACAACACTGGTTAAGGTATATTGATGATGTTTTATTGTGTGGAGAGGGGATGAAAAGAGTGCCACCGATTTTATTCACAACATCAATATAAATACTGCCAACCTCAAATTTCTTCGCAGATCAGTAAAGTAAGCATTGAGTTTTTAGATGTAAAAGTTTACGTAAAGATGGAAAAATAGCGACTACTCTACATAGAAAAGTCACTGCTGGCAATTCTACACTCCATGCCAGCAGTGCACATCCAAAACATCTTATCAAAAACATTCCGTTTGGTGAACTTTTACGCCTCAAAAGAATCTGCAGTACAGAGGACGACCTTAATACCTGTACTCAACAGGCTCTCTCTAGATTCAAAAAGAGAGGATATAGTGAGGTCATTCTTAAGGAGGCAGTAAGGAAAGTGAATGAGAGACCTAGAGAATCCCTGTTTACCACCAATACTGAAAAAGAAACATCCAACTTTGCTAATAATGCCCCGAGACTGATAACCACATATAATAAACAAGAGAGAAAGATTAGGACAATAATATGACGCAATTGGCCAATCGTGCTCACGGATGGGGTGTTAGCTCCAAGGCTCCCTGCGCAACCTACTATCACATACAGAAAAGGTCCCTCCATGAGAACACAAATAGTTAAGAACAGTCCGGAATTAACAGCAGCCAAAATGTGGTTACAACCTAGGCAAGGTTTCTCTAAATGCTCTTCATGTAGAGACTTGTAAGTTTGGAGAGAACACCACACACTACTCAACTCCTTCAGCCCTGACAAGATTACCATCAAGGGCAGTTTTAATTGCAGAACGGAGTTTGCAGTTTATATTCTGACATGCACCTGTGGCTTGAGATATGTGGGAAGTACAAAGCTGCAGGTGCATGTCAGAATCTTGCCACATTATGCAGCCATTGTAAACAACGATGTTACGTATCCAGTGGCTCGCCATTTGAAGCAAGAACACAATAATGACCTCAACTGCTTAAAGCACTTTGTAGCGGCTGCCATTCCTAAACTCCGGAGAGGAGGTGATAGAGAAAGGTTGTTAAGACATATGGAGTCAAGAATGATACTTGAGTTGGACAGTAAATTTCCCAATGGACTAAACAATACGGAAGACCTGCATTATTTTATATAATATATAACCCACAGTGATGACACTCATAACAACTATTTTTATGCCATCCTGGCTTTGACAAATATCTTGTTTTCCCATTCTTGACATTATGTTGAAATATTTGAACACTGATGCATAGTTCACGCCGTGCCCCCTTTTCCATCTGGGCTTGTATTATGTAAACTTTTTTCTTTTAATAATGTTTCCACGAGTGTACTTTATGAATTTTTAAGCACATGCACTTTAGCAGGTCAGGTAGACCGAAGGTCGCACCTTTAGCACACAGCACTTTATTTGACTGCATAGTTTGTACAAATTTGAAAAATCCTTGTAATTATAATGGGGGTTAAATTCTCTATATGAGGAGTTGACTCATACATATTTGCATTTAAGCAGGAAGATGATTAATTGTGGTTTCCTACCCGTTGGCAGCATTTGCACATGTTGATGTTTACATTGTTTCATGCGATCTTTGCACATGTTTACTTGGAATTACAGGAATAGGCTATTAATGGGCCTTCCAGGCAATATATAGGAATTCCTATACCTGGACATGCAATTTATTGCGATATTTTAGCCTTTTATATGATCATTTCGTATTTCATGTTTTTATTAATTTTTAAACATGTTTTTACTATTTATTCATGGAGTGAAATGCATTAATTTTGTATGGCAAAATGCTGCATTTACAATCTACAACTATCACTAAGTATGTTGTTTATAACTCCACATATCGCTTGAATCTAAGAATATGTAATACATTGTGTACTTTATGCCACAAATACCGACAGTCATGTATTGTCCAAATCAGATAGAAATATGCAACAAAAGGTTAACAGACTTACCAGTATGCAGAACGCTGTGCCAGTGTGTTTTCTATGTCTATACACCACGTGGTTTAGTGACACAGCATATTTAAAAAAGATGGCGAATTGCGTTTTCTGATATGTGATCAAGGACAAGTGGTGTCCGAAACGCGTCATATCTGAGGAACAATAAAGAACAGTGCCATAAATTCCAGTGGTTCGTGTTTCTCTGCTCGCCTGACAGAAGTGCGGAGAATCCATGTGGTCTTTTGGATACAATTACGGAAGGTGGTTGCTTCCGTGAACGAACCCACTCCCCGTGAAGCAGGCTGCCGCTTTCAACCAGAGTGCCATATATACTACTAGTGGTCACCAGGAGGTAATTATAGTTAGGACCAAAGTTTCCATAGGAGAAGCGTTTTTGTTTTGCCAACAACTTTGGCACCTCTTGACGAATCTTCACGAAATGTTTTTAAAACGCCCCTTTTTGGTTCAGCTGCTGTGTTGAAAGTTACGGGGTGATCCGTCAAGCGGGGATCGAGAAAAAAGGGGGTCCCAAAATGCATTATCCCCATGTTATGTCTATGGGGAATTTTCATTTTTTGAAGATGACTACAGCCCGAACGGATGAATGGAATTACATCAAATTTGGCAGAAAACTAGATGTTGGTCCAGAAAGCATGCTTTTTGGTATTTGGTGTAAATCCATCCAGTTGTTGCAGAGATATTTAAGTTAAACAAATATAGATATCGGGTAGCCCATAAAACTACTGAAATGCTTCTGAAATTTGATTGGCTACCAACACTTTAACCAGGAAGTATTGCCAACCATCTTTGGACTCGGTTGAACCCAGACCCACAAAAAACATTTTAAAAAGAAACGAGAACAGGGTAGAAACACTATTTTTATAATGGAGGGGGGCACACAGGCCCCCCCCTCGTGGGGCTCAATATTGTCCCAGGGACCCCCACCTCCCCAGGGCTTCTTTAAAAAAAATGAAAGCCGTACGGACCTCTACAGCTGCCCCGGGGACCACCATCTCCCCGGAGCTTATAGTTTTGTAAGTGGGGGGCTCTTAGACCCCCCTAAGCCCCGGGGACTGCCACCTCCCTGGGGCTTTATCTAAAAACAAAGTGAGGGGCTGCACGGACCCCCCATCAGCCCCAGGGGCCGGCACTTCCCCGGTGCTTTCAATTTACATAATGTGGGGGGCCGCGAGGACCCCCCCAACCCCAGGGCCTGCCACCACCTGAGGCTTCATCTATAAACAAAGCCGGGGGTGCGCGGACCCCCATGCAGCCCTAGGGGTCGCCACCTCCCCAGGGGGCTTGCAATTTACATTATGCAGGAGGGTGGCAAGGACTCCCCCGCAGCCCCAGGGACCGACACCTCCCTGGAGCTTTAACTAAAAATAATGTGGGAGCAACAAGGCCCCCTCGCAGCCCAGGGACCGCCAATTCCCTGGGTTAAATCACACAATGGAGGAGATGTGGCCTCCGTAGACCTCTAAGCAATCGCGCTGTCTGGGATTTACTGGAGGTAACAGGAGATTAACCCCTCCAGTTACCTCCAGTAAGTCCTACCAAGCAGGATTGCTAACAGGTCCTCAAGGCCACACCCCCTTTCTCCACCACTTTGCAAATGCATCTCCTGGTGCACTACTGGTTGGGGAATTAAGTTCTCTTGTATGCTGAGGGACCTTGGGGGCCATGAAGCCCTCCTGGTACTTTCTGTAAGTCCTACACAACGGGATTCCTGAACGCTGGTCAGAGGCCCGCCCCCTTCCTCCACCACTTTGCAAATGCCGTTACTACTTAAAAAAACATAGAAATTCACAGAAAAAAACAAAGGTTAAAGGGGCGTTATAGTTAGGAATTAGCATTTAAAAAAACCTTAGAAATTCACTGAAAAAACTGAAGGTTACAGGGAGGTTATAGTTAGGAAATGGAATTAAAAAAACCTTAGAAATTCACTGAAAAAACCAAAGGTTATAGGGTCGTTATAGTTAGGCTCATACAAAATCAGTGAAATTCAGCAGTTATAGTTAGCTGAGCTAACTATAACTCATGTCCCCACAATGCACTGCTTATGACCTCACATATTACATCACTCATTACATGGTCAGTGACATCACTGATGACATCATCTACAAAATCACTAACACATCCACTCACACCCCCATAGAACCTTTCATACACCCACTCCCACATAACCATTCACAAACCCATTCACAGACCCATACCAGTACTTACTCACTGATTCATAGATCTACACACACATCCACTCATTCACCCATATAGCCACTCATACACTCACTCACTCATTAATACAGCCACTAACATATCCACTCATACACCCATACAGCCACTCACATACTGAGTTAGTCACCCATAGAGCTACTCACACACCTATTCATTCACCCGTACAGTCAATCACACAGCCTCTTACCCATACAATTATACACACACCCACTTACTTACTCAAACAGATACTAACACGTACTCACTCACGTATGCAGTCACTGACACAAGAACACAGTCACCCATACAGCTACTCTCACATTCACTCACTTACCCATACTGTCACTCATATACCCCATCACTCACCTATACTGCCTTCACATACCAAGTTACTCACCCATATACCACTGACACATCCACGTACCTACATAGCCTTACATACACTCACTCACCCATATAGCCCCTCACACACACACACACACTAACCCACACAACCACTGACTCAACCACTCACTCATCCATACAGGCAGTCACACACACCCTCACCCACCCACACAGATACAAGGGCACCCGTAGGTTCTCAGACAACCAATCAATCACCCGTACAGCCACTCACATGCCCACTCACACACCCATACAGCCACTTAGACACCAACTGACAGATTGATACTAACATTCACTCAATCAGTCACTCCCCCTTACATTCCCTGAGACACCTAATCACTCACTTATAGAGTCAGTCATGCACCCACTGAATCATCCATACAGGCACTCATACACCCACTGATTCACCAATACACCTTGTTATATATATGTAACACTCATAAACTTTTTTAAAGCACTCACAGTACCTGGATGATGTCATCAGTGGTGTCATGAGTGATGTCATTTGAGATGTCGTCAGTGATGTCACTGACCATGTCACGAGTGATGTAATATGTGAGGTCAAAAGCAGTGCATTGCGGGGGCGCGAGCTATAGTTAGCTCAAATAACTATAACTGCAGAATTTCACTGGTTTTGTATGAGTGGAACCTGAACCTAACCATAACGTCCCTATAACCTTTGGTTTTTTCAGTGAATATATATATTCACTGAAAAAACCAAAGGTTACAGGGATGTTATAATTAGGCTCAAATGTCACTCGCACAAAACCAGTGAAATTCAGCAGCTAACTATAACTTACGCCCCCTGCAATGCACTGCTTATGAACTCACATTTTACATTACTCATGACATGGTCAGTGACATCACTCATGACATCACTGATGCCATCTCAAATTGCATCACTGATGACATCATCCAATGAATGTTAGTGTATTCTAAAATTGTATAAGTGTTAAACATATATGTTAAGCCTCTAAAAAAGTTAAATTTGTATACCTTGTGTACTACTAATGAGGGATATGATTTCTACATGTATTATGTGAGTGGCTATGAGACTGTGTATCCATGTGTGAGCTGTATGCGAATGACTGGGTGAGTAAATGGTCATGTGAGAGGTTGTATGGGTGAAATAGTGGGTGTGTAAATAGCTGAATGGGTGAATAAGTAGGTATGTGAGTAGCTGTATGAGGGATTGAGTGGCTGTGTGAGTGGCTGTATTGGTGAGTGAGTTGTTGCATGTGTAGGTGAGTGGTTGTTTGAGTGGGTGTATGGGTGGATGAGTGGGTATGTGAGTGCCTGTATGTGTGACTGAGAGTCTGTGTGAATGGCTCTAAGGGTGAGTGACTGGGTGCACACCAAGCCTATTGCACCAGCACTGAAACTGTACAGCTGCAAGGCTGTGAGTAGTGCACTCTATGGAGCTGAGCTGTGGGGTATGGCAAAAGCAAGTGACCTGATATCTCTGGAGAACAAGTTTCTTAAAAATTTGGTTTCCTTGACGCAGAGGACCCCTACTCGCCCATTAATGCTCAACATGGGCATCAAACCCATAAGTGACTTAACGAAGCTCCGTCCTCTGCTGTTCTGGCAGCGGATGGTTTCCACCCTGGAACTGTCGCTCTATGCCGCTGCCTTCCAGGAGGTCTGTGCTTTAGACACCATGCACAAAATTGGTTAGATCAAACATGTCAAAAGTCTTATGTCACACATAGGCCTCGCAGGCCACAACATTGGCTGTCCAATACCCCTCACTAGAAGACAGATCAAATCACACTATTGGGCAGGGGTAGAGCAAATTGCCCACATAGCTGGCAACCAGGGGAGACTAAATGAAGAATTCAGTGACTTTAAGCTTAGCTGTACCCTCAAAAGCTACCTTGATATCATCAAAGTGCTGGCCGACAGGAAGTTATACACTCAGTTCAGGTTTGGAAGCCTGCCGATCAATGCATTTACAAACTCATGGCAGCACAATAAAGCACAGCCAAAGGGCTGCCCTTGTTGTCCCTGCCCGCAAGAATCTACTGCCCATTTTCTCTTTGCTTGCACAGCATACACTAAACCAAGGAGCAGATGGCTTTCTCCAGTCTGCAGAGAACTCGGTACTCGTGATTTTAGAGTGGCCCTGCGCCTACTGAAATCAAATGCAAGACCACTATTTGTGTGCGCAACTGCGAAATATTTGGGCAGTGCATGGGCGATCAGAAGGAGAGCGTTGACTGCCCCCGGCCTATTCCTGAGTGCTGATGATATGATTAGTTCCCCACAAAGCACACTCGCCTTATAGGTCAGCAATCCAAAAAATGCAAGCAATACTTTTCAGTCCTGTTTACAAGCAAATCTAAAATGTTTTTATTGTTTTTACTATAACGATTGAAGGTTGTAACTATTAGCATTTGCTTTTTAGTAACTTTTTTTGCAAAATTTGCACATCCTGTCTACAAGCAAATCTAAAATATTTTTATTGTCTTTTACTATAACGATTGGTGATTGTAACCATTAGCATTTGCTTTTTAGTAACAGTTTTTTGCCAAATTTGCACATCTACGTCTTTGTTGGTAAGAACATGCGATGGAATTAATGGCTTGTTTAACTGACGATTCCAATCATTAGAATCCAAGGCTTTTGTATCTTAGAATCGGGACTTTGCCATGTATGCATCTCAAGTTTTGCCTGCCCTTCAGTAACGGGACATTGTTAAATTTGCACTTCAATCCTCCTTCCTGGTTGGAATCTGTGACAAAAACCATGACCCGTATTACTGGCGAACGCAATTGCTAACACTCAACACATTTTCATTTTTGAAACGGGACCCTACGAATCTAATCACTAGTATCTAAGGCATTTGTATCTTAGAACCGGGACTTTGCCAAGTATGTACCGCAATTCTTGCTTGCACTTTACTAACGGGACATTGCTAAATTTGCACTTCAATCCTCCTTCCTGGTTGGAATCCGCGACGAAAACGAGGACCCGCATTACTGGTGAACGTAATTGCTATCATCCAACACATTTTCACTTTAGAAACGGGACCTTGCTTAGCTTGCACATTAACCCGCCCTGTTGGCTTGAACCCGCGACGAAAACCATGACCCCAATAGTACCTGGAGCTTCTAATTTCATGCTTTTTAACGTTTGTTAGTTCAACTTTTAAACGAATCGCCATTTTTTAACCTGTACTGTTTTAACTATTGATGTGCTCTGATTTATATTGATATGTACGAAACCTATTCCTCGAATCTTTGTTTCTTTTATGGTATTTTACCGAAATAAAGAGTTTGATGATGATGATGAATGTATGGAAAAGTGAGTGGCTGTTTGAGTGGGTGTATGTGTAAGTTAGTGGGTGTGTGACTGTTTGTTTTGCACAGTAAGTGTCTGTGTGACTGTCTGTATAGGTGATTGAGTGAACATGTGAGTGGTTGTATGGATGTGTTAATTGGTATGTAAGTGTTTTTGTGGATGAGTGAATGGTTGAGTGAGTAGCTGTATGGGTGAGTGAGTAGCTCTGTTAGTAGCTGTATGGGTGAGTGTCTGTGTGAGTGACTGTATGAGTGACTGAGTGGCTGGATGGGTGAGTGAGTCGGTGTGTTATTGACTCAATGGATGAGTGTTTGGCTATGTGAGTAGCTGTATGGGTCCGTTTGTGTTTATGTGAGTATATCTATGGGTGAGTGAGTGGTTGTGTTAGAGACTGTATGAGTGAGTAAATGGGTGTGTGAGTGGCTCTATGGATGAGTAAGTGGGTGTGTAAGTGCTTGTGTGGGTATATGAGTGGTTCTATGCATATGTGAGTGGCTGTGTGAGTGCTTCTGTGGATCTGTGAGTGGTTCTGTGGATGAACTCATCAGTAGTGTCATCAATGATGTCAATTGAGATGTCACCAGTGATGTTAACAGTGATGTCACTGACCATGTCATCAGTGATGTAATATGTGAGTTCATAAGCAGTGCATTATGTGGCTGTAAGTTAAAGTTAGCTCAGGTAACTATAACTGCTGAATTTCAATGGTGTTGTACAAGTGAAATCTGAGCTTAACTATAACGTCCCTGTAACGTCTGTTTTTTCAGTGAATTTCTAAGGTTTTTTTATGCTATTTCCTAACTGTAATGCTCCTGCAACCTTTGTTTTTCTCAGTGAATTGCTATGGTTTTTGTAATGTTATTTCCTAACTATAACGTCCCTGTAACCTTTTTTTTTCCAGTGAATTTCTACATTTTTTTTAAAGAATTGTATTTCCTAACTTTAATCTGTATTCGTTCAGAGTGGGTATGTGAGTGCCTGTATAGGTCAGTAAGTGGGTGTATGACTAACTGTATGGGTCTGTGATTGGGTGTGTGAGTGGCTGTATAGGTCTTTGAGTGAGTGTGTGAGTGGTTTTGTGGGTGTGTACAAGACTGTATGTGTGAGTGAGTGTTTGTATCAGTGGCTGTACGGATGAGTGAGTGGGTGTGTGTGAGTGGCTGTGTGGGTCTATGAGTGTATGTGAGAGTGGCTGATTGGGTGTGTGAGTGGGCGTCTGATTGTGTGTGAGTGTGTCAGTAGGTTTGTGAATGACTGGGCCTAAACAGAACATAACCTGCCTCTTTATCCATCCAAAGTCTACAGTCCTGTACGTACAATTTCTATCCAACTATAGTACTTTGTAGTGGTTAAGAAGTCAGTGCTACCTCATTTGGTAAATGTCTAGTGCATATTCTTCAGTGTAGGGGTGTGATGACCCTGACGAAATGTCTCCAGTGGCCTTGTTTAAGCTTTGGCAGTGTGATTAATCAACATGCCTCTTTATCCAAAAATCTCTGATAACATGAATCCTCCTATGGAGAAGACAACAAGACTATAAAGAGCTGAATGTCTATGAAACAAGGGTATTTACTCTTGACTATATAAAGTTAAGTGTTTCTTTCTTTGGTGGAGATGTCCTTATATTGTTTACCATCAAGAAGACATCACTAAAATCTCCTGGAAATGTGCTTGTGGGCCTTTTTATAAGTTGTGCATTATCCAGGCAAAACACAGGAAGACGTTTGTATACTACTAAGATAGGCTGTGTGGCCCTAAATGGGCAATGCCTCCAGGTGATTTTGTAGATTTGCATTCTCGCACTAATTTAAAAGGAGAAGCATGGACTTTGCTGTCACCAGGATACGACAAGGGACACACTTATAACAGTGACTACATATTGCGCTCCGATAGATCAATGATGCATTCACGTCCACCAATGATTTCAGAGCATTTTTTAATGAGCAATTGCTGAGAAAACACACTTTGCTTACATACGCCAAGACCAGTAAGTTAAGCTCATTTGTAATATTTAGGTATAGTATTTCTTGCTAGGAACAGATGTGCCCAGAGGCTTTTTTTCCCTATTTTGTCTTTGATATTTGCGAATACATAGCGAAAAGTCACAATTCTTCTTTCAGGCACCACGAACATTCGTGAAACTGATGTGATTTGTGAAAACATTAAAAAACATATATACACATTATAAAACCATGGTTTGGGGTCAGTGCTTTACTAATATGATGTAAAAACTGAGATTTTAATAAGTAAATTTATGTTTCAGTATGATGTAAAAATGGAATTTTAAAAAGTAAATTTATGTTTCAAGGCTGTTTTATTACATTTCCCAAAATCACGATTACATCGGCATTTGTGAATCCACCTAACTACTGTATAAAGGGATTTCATTGGATAAAACACTTTCCATACTTCTAGAAAGGAAGTCCCAACCCAGTTTTCATTTCTTATATCACAGATTGCTGACATTGGAGACTATCTTTCTTACAGCTCCAGTTTCAGTATTGAAAATACTCTATTTGGCTAAATTTGTTTTTTTTCATTTAAAATGGCATCAGGGAAATGAAGATCAGCAGCTGGAGGACAGAGATGCCAATTCTTCGGAGGAGTAACAACCACCCAAGAAACAGTCTATAGCCTGGGATTTTTTTACCATCCCCTCAGGAGAAAAAAAGTGGTAGGGAAGCACGTCAAGAGCAACCTTTGTGATAAGATCCACTCCAGAGGTACATCTAAGAAATATTCTTTTGGGCCCACAACTATGTTAAAACATCTAAAAACATACAATTCAACGTGCTTGGCAAGGGCAGAGAGTCAGCGTCGCGCATCTGACTCTACAACATCATCGGCGATGACAATTGCTCCCGGGGACACACCCTTCCACCTGTGGTCCAGCAACAACTCCCTGAAAGAGCACCAGAGTTACAGAATGTTGGAACATTTTGTACTGACTGTAAGAAAGCTTTAACTGTTGGAGAACAGTTTGTTGCTGCAGTTTTAGAGGCAGCGAGAAACCATCAGTGTTAATTTTTTATTTTTTTTTATTTTACAATGACACTTGTTTTAAGTTTTTTGTTTTAAAAGTTTATTTTTTGCTGTTGCCATTTTAACGGAAAAAACATACCAAAAAATAAAATGTTAAAAACACAAAAAAGTTTAGAAAAGTAAAAACGATTCTTGCTAGAACCACCTTTCTTGGTTTAAAAAAAGAAACGCTGTGTGTGTCTGGATGTATAAGTGAATGTATGAGTGAGTGAGTTCCTGTATAAGTGGTTGAGTGGGTGGCTATATGGGTGTGTGAGTGGCTGTGTCAGTGCCTGTATGGGTGAATGAGTGCATGTGAATGAGTGAGTGGGTGTGTGACTGGCTGTATGGGTGAGTGAGTGGGTGTGAGTGAGTGAGTGACTTTATGGGTGAGTGAGTGGGTGTATGAATGAGTGGCTGAATCGGTGAAGGGCTGGGTGAGGGGGTGTATGGGTGAGTAACTAGGTATATTAGTGACTGTATGAGTGAGTGAGTGGGTGTATGGGTAAGTGAGTGGCTGTGTCAGTACCTGTATGGGTGAATGAGTGGGTGTGAATGACTGTATGTGTGAGTGAGTGGGTGTGTGAGCAGCTGCATGGGTGAGTGAGTGGGTATAAGTAAAAGTATGGGTGGGTGAGTGAGTGGGTGTGTGAGTGAGTGGCTGTATGGGTGAAGGGCTGGTTAAGGGGGTGTATGGGTAAAATACTGGGTGTGTTAGTGACTGTATGGGTGAGTGAGTGGGTGTATGGTTGAGTGAGTACTAGTGTGAGTGACTGTATGAGTGAATGAGTGGGTGTGTGAGTGGCTGTATGGGTGAGTGAGTGCTAGTATGAGTGGCTGTATGGGCGAGTGTGTGTCTGTGTGAGTAGCTGTATGGGTGAGTGAGTAGGTGTGTGAGTGGCTATATGAGTGATTGAGTATGTGTGTTAGTGACTGTATGGGTGAGTGAGTGGGTATATAGTACCTATATGGATGAGTGAGTATCTGTGAGTGGCTGTATAGTTCTGTGAGTGGGTGTATGAGTGGCTGTACAGGGCTGTGTGTGGGTGTGTGATTGGCTGTATGGGTGGGTGTGTGAGTGGTTTTCTGGGTCTTTGAGTAGAAATTGTATGTGTTTGGATGTATAAGTGAGTGCATGAGTGAGTCGTATGTAAGTGGCTGAGTGGGTGACTCAGTTGTTATGTGGGTGTGTGATGTGTCAATGACTGTATGGGTGAGTGAGTGGCTCTGTGAGTGTTTCTACAGGTGAGTGAGTGCATGTGTAAGTATCTCTATGGGTAAATGAATGTGTGTTGGTGACTGTATGGGTGAGTGAGTGGGTATGTGAATGGCTGTAGGGGTGAGTGAGTAGGTATGTGACTGGCTGTATTGGTGAGTGATTGGGTATGTCAGTGACTGCATGGGTACCTGTGTGAGTAGCTATATTGGTAAGTGAGTACATGTGTGAGTGTGTGTGTTAGTAGCTGTATAGGTGAGAGTGTGTGTGTTAGTAGCTGAATGAGTGAGTGGGTACGTGTTTCTGTAGACATATGAGTGAGTGGGTGTATCAATGAGCGGCTGTGAGAGTGGTTGTATGTGTTAGTGAGTGAGTGTGTGAATTGCTGTGCAAGTGAGTGAGTGGGTATTTGAGTGGCTATATGGGTGTCTAAGTAGTTATATGGGTGAGTGACTGGGTGTGTCAGTGAATGTATGGGTGAGTTACTAGATATATAAGGGGCTGTATGGATAAGTTAGTGGATATATGATTAGCTGTAGAGGTGAGTGAGTACATGTATCAGTGGCTGTATGGGTAAGTGAGTGAGTGGTTGTGTGAGTGCATGTGCCAGTATGGGACTGGTTGTGTTAGTGACTGTATCAGTGTGTGTCTAAAAGTCTCAGTAGCTGTATCACTATCTGCCTCAGTGTTTACCTTGAGAATATGTTTGTCCAAGAACACAGCAAAAAACTATTAGTAAACTACATTACTCCAGTAGATGGTGCCACTCAACTGTATAAAAAGAAGAAAAACATAATTATAACTTAATATTACATTTTACAAAATTACACAATAAATTTTAAATTTTTGCAATGCATAAGTTCATATTACAGACAAAACAGTAGACATTTCTTAAGTTGTAATAGTATCTTATATTACATTAAAACATTTCCTTTTTCCTTTTTACTGTTCTCAACTTTCATACTTGTATACTGTAAACGATATACTGTATAAAGATTCATGCTTGAACAGTGAGGAAAAAACAGTCATATAGATTGTAGAAAATAAAAACCAGAGCTGCACAGTATCTCACTACAAATAAGCAACACTATGCATTGCACTCACTACAATTATTTAATCAATTGTTTTGCCTCTAGTTACTGAACTAATCTAAACAAACATATTTTAAAAATAGCTTCTTTATTATTAAAAGTGTTATAGTAGTACTAATAGATATAAGGGGCAGTGGAACATGAAAACCCTTATAAAGACATCACCCCTGGAAGCCCAAAGGATGTCATAAATACTGATGAGCCACATAGAACAAATACACTATACCACTTTTTAAACAGTAATCCTCCTTAGAACTTTGGTTGAAGAAACATAAGATAAGAATTTGGTAGCTTAAAAGGCATTTTTTGTCTGAATTTAAGGTTGCTGTCATTACATTCTGTCCATCCAGTTACACTTTTTAAATAGACAGTATAGTGTCCAGTTGTTACACTAACTCCTTCATGAAAGATGATAGCCATGGTAGTATAGGTTCTTCCAGAAATGGATATTTGTCCAGCCTTGAAGTTCATAATCTCTGTTTCAAATTTACTTCCATCTGCTCTGCATCATTGTAGCCTTAATATAAGATACTTTCCACTTCTTCGTACATGTAATGTTGACATAACATCTGATCAACAATTTGAGCATGTATTATTTTGTTTAGCTTTTTTCAACAATCTGTCAAAAGACACAGTTTGGCAATCCAGTAGTGTTTCTTATTTTTTAAATGCTGTTTATTGATTTTCATGTATTTGAACACCAATCCTTGACAGTATAAATTGTGCATATAGGGGCCGATTCACAGAGCTAATCTGAGACAAAATCCTAAACTTACTACTTCTGGTATTCACAGAAGGCACTTACGATTTTGGTATTCACAGAAATCACTTACGACTCCTGGGCCCGATTCACAAAAGTAATCTGAGACCAAATCCAAAGTTTACGACTTTCAGTATTCACAAAAGGCATTTAAGAGTAGTAAAGTTAGGAATCCTAACTTTAGTACTCTTAAACTGAGAAAAATCCTAAGTTTACGACTTTCGGTATTCACAAAAGGCATTTAGGAGTAGTAAAGTTAGGAATCCTAACTTTAGTACTCCTAAATGCCTAAATATTCAGCAAACCCCAAAATACAAGACTGTATTCTCTACTGATGACGGTTAATAAACCAGAAACATGTGTCTAGAGATCAGCACTATCTGCGCCAACCTTGGCAAAACACTCGAAAATATCGGAGCGAGCTCCAAGAAACTGCATTTACCAGAATGCTAGGGCGAACCTTGCCTGAGAGGTCAGCGGTGTGCTCCCACATCCTGTTGTCTATTTAAAGTACTCCCGTGAGTCATTGAGCTGACGAGCTCGTGGATGAAGCACCTGCGCCCCAGTGAGAGGTACCAGACCTGATATAATGTTTGGCAGCCTACTCAGCAAACCCCAAAATACAAGACTGTATTCTCTACTGATGACGGTTAATAAACCAGAAACACGTGTCTAGAGATCAGCACTATCTACGCCAACCTTGGCGAAACACTCAAAAATATCGGAGCGAGCTACAAGAAACTGCATTTACCAGAATGCTAGGGCGAACCTTGCCTGAGAGGTCAGCAGTGTGCTCCCACATCCTGTTGTCTATATGGGTGGTGTTGGCCTAGAGTATCTCGTGTTCTGCCACTAGCGCCCTGTGGAGATCAATGAGCCATATGTGTATGTCAGGCACCATTGCTGATTTCCAGGCCGTGGCTAGTCTGCGTTTGGCTAGTCAGAATGCCAGGTCTAAGAATTTATTGAGATTCTTGCGTTGTGCATTGCGTTTTGTTATGCCAAGTATGAAATGTAGTCCCTGAGCTGGGATGACCGTGCCCATTGCCTCGGATAATGTGTCAGCCACATCTCCCCAATATGCCCCAATATGCCACTATGGCACTAATATGCCAGGAAAAGTGGGTTCGAGGTTCTGGCATCTGGGGCATATGTCAGTGGTTGTCTCATACATTTGTGCCAGCCTGTGTGGACTTAGGTATGTGTGGAGAAGGTAATTAAATTGCGTATATTTGATTCTAGCTTTCGTGGGTATTACTTTAGGGACACCAATACATTGCACCCATTGTTTATCTGTATTTGTGACTGACAATGCGGAGTCCCAATACTCTCGCAGCGATGCCAGGAGGAGCAGTGCATCTGGTCTTAGGGAATTGTATAATGTGGATATAGCTCTCCTGCCCATGCCGTGCGTTATCAATACCTGTAACATGCTAGATGTTGTGGGTTCATCGCGCGTGTTCCCCCATGCCTGCTTCAGCTGGTATGTAAGTGTTGCGTACATCATGAAGGAGTCAGGGGACACTCCATAGTCGTCCGTCAGTGTTTGGAAGTCACATAGGCTTGAGTCAACAAATAAGTCACCCCAGGTAGTTAGACCAGCATCTGTCCAGACTGTCATTTCCAGTCGCTTAAGAAAGGTGTATGGACCAGGGAGAATCTCAAGGGGGAGATCTGGAGCATATGGTGAGAAGTTGTGTCTCTTAAGCATATATTTCGACCAGGTTCTGCGGGCCGTTGACATCAGAATACTACCCTGCGCCTTCACTGTCGACGTTTTAGAGCCGAACAGCCAGTCTAGTAGTTTGGGTTGCCATAATCCTAACGCCCATGAATCCAGTTCGGCAAGGTTATGGCCTGCCAGCCTACGCATGGGCCACTGAAGCTGCGCTGCCCCATAATAATGTTCCTAAATGGGTGTACCCAGGCATCCCTCCGCGGTGGGGAGGTAAAGTTTCGTGAGTGCTGTTCTGGCCCTGGAATTGCCCCAAATCAAGGACGTGAGGAGCGACCTCAGGTCACTAAATATTTTACTTGGCAATTGATAGGGGAGGGCCGCAAAGAAGTACATGAGTATGGGGAGTAAAAGCATTTTGGATATGGCGATGCGGCCCATGGGGAATAAGGGCAACATCCGTCCAGAATGGGGGCGTGGTGTGGGTGCTAGCTGTAGCTTTGCCCAGGTTGCCCTCTATCAGGTCCACCTGTGAGTGGTATATTTGCACCCCCAAGTATCTGAAGGAGTCACAGGACCAAGTGAGGGGGGCGGTGGGCAGTTCTTGCCTTTGCTCTATGGACAGGGGCTTCATTGGAAATAGTAATGATTTACCCCAGTTCACTTTTAAGTCGGAGATGCGTCCATGCTCATTCAGCAGATCCATCATTCCCTGTAAGGATGCGTTTTGTCCTTGGAGATAGACCAGCGCATCATCAGCATAGAGTGAGACAATGTCCCATTGGTTGTGGGCTTTGATGCCCCAGTCAGTGACTCGGCTGCATAGTGCCCACGCCAGGGGCTCCATGGCTAGGGCAAAAATAATTGGTGATAGTGGGTATCCTTGTCTGGTGCCTCGTTTTATTTCAAAGGGGGTTGAGATTGTCCAGCCTGTCTTTATGCGAGCCCGCGGTGTGGCGAATAATATCTTCACCCATTTCAAGAATTGGTGGTCCATGCCGTATCTTGCTAACACCTCATGTACTCCCACCCTAGGGTGTCAAACTCCTTTTTGATGTCCAGGGAGGCTGCAATCCAGTAGTGTTAAATAAAGAAATCGCTCTGAAATCTTCACACTCATGGTTCCATGAGTAACCGAGTCCTAATTAGTCATCAGTACTTATTTCTTCTACTTCTAAAACTCCAAGGATGAACATTATAAACTCCTGTGCATCTTGTTGAGTGTTCTGAGAAGATTGTACTGCTCCACTACATATATCTACTAGATCTCGAATGCCTGAAGCACAATGTATTACAGTCCTATCACTATTTAAACGTTGCAGCAAACCACACAGTGTAGAACATAATTTCTTCTGTGGTTTCTATTCAATTGCATTTACAAGATGAGGTAATTGAAAGAGTACATTGAGAATAACATTTGCATGGCAGTTGACACCAGACGGGTTTGACAACTGGTAACGTGGAATATCTCCCTCTTTGTCAACTTTATGTTCTTGACAGCTTCCTTGTTCTCCTTCTTTTTCTTCTTTTCAACAACATCAGTACAATCCTTTATAAGCTTTCGTTCTGGAAAGATTATCCATTTTTCATAAAGGGGATGCTGCCCTAAATGAGGAGCATATACACTACTTAACCAATTGTATTCCTTATCACAACTTGGATCAGCACTTACTTTGATGTCATCGAAACCAACCAAATACAAACTGGACAATGTTCTAACTTGAGATAATTCTACATATGCCATACCATCTTTAAATACAGTACTACCAATATTAATAAAAGCTGTGTCTACACTTAAACCTTGAGATTAATGGGTAGTCACACCAAATCTGCGATGCGGCGAGTGCAAGGTAAGTGGTTTTATTTATTTTTTATTTAATTTTACCTATCCCGTCATCTGTCGACTTCCCCCGCCCCGCTCTGTCCCCGCCCAGCCCTGCCCCCACCCCGCCCCGCCCCACTGCCCTATCGTGCCTGCACCTTCCAATCTGCTTTACGGCATCAATCTGATCACATTTTATTTGTAAATATTCACCCTCATTCCTATTTGGAGAATTAATTAAATCAATCACTTTACCCATTGCACCATTTACTAATCCTTCCTCAACATTTACATTTTTACTCAAAATTACTCTACAATTCTTGCAAACACATAAACATTTCTCTAATCCCGCAGTTCTGGAAACACACTTTTCCAAGGAATCCAGTTTTGCTCGTCTTTTTTCATTTAGGAGTACTGTCACACCCTGGTGTTCCATTTTGTCTATCGTTGTAAGCTTTAAACTTTCTTCTTTCTCTAATTTTAGCAATTCTTTATTAAAACAGGAGCACTCTTGAAGTGTAGGCATTAGGCAGACAATCGATTTTTCATCCTGAATGAAATAAAATATTATCTCTACTGTTCTCTAGGTTGTGGGAAACAGTTTCTTAACCAGTCGACTTTCTAACTGACGTTTTCCCTTTTATGCAAGAACTCTTACACTGACATCCTTGAGAATATTTCCAAATTCAACGTCAGATGCTTGCTGCATATTCCTAAGTAGATCCTAGTATGGGAAGTTTAACCAAATGTTTATGTTTCCAATACTTCCCAATGAAGTTTGAGTTTCATCACGGAGAAGTGTCTTGAAACACTGGCTGTCCTTTCATGGGGGTAAGTTGTAGTAGATCCCCAAACACAATTAAGTGCTTTCCTCCGAACAGCACGTCATAGTCTGTCTTTAGAATCTGTTGCATTCTCAAGTATACAAAGGCACACATTAAGTTTGAGACCATGCTCACCTCACCAATGATTAAAGTTTTCTATTTCTTCAGTACTCTTGAGACTTTAATGACAAGCTTCACCAGATAACTTTTGGCACTCCAGTTTGTTGTCATGTTCCACAGGCAGCATAAGAAGTCGATGTACATTAATTCCTTTAATATTGTGCGTAGCTAATTCAGTGGGCTTACTACACACGGCAAATTAGAGTCTGTAGTCCTCTGTAGGAAAGCAGAGCGAACTTCAATTAAAAGCTTTTCCCAGTGCCAGCTTGACCACTGACATAATAGAATGCTCAAATGATGTGCATGTACACTGTTTCTTCTCATGAAGGAATCTATGCTCTATTGTCTCTTTTACTTCCATATATATATATATTTGCTCATCATTCAGTTGTCCAACTAACTGTTTCAAATCAACAATTTCCTGTCTTGCTTGTTGCCCTGCAGTTTCCACCTGAATAATGGCTATGGCAGCTTCATTTTCAATAATTGGTTGTCCAAGTGGATCTTGAATCAGTGGTCCTAAACTGTGGCTGCTTTATGAACTCTACCTAGCTATCTCAGCAGCAATTGTTTCTTCATGTTCAATCTCACCATTTAACATTCTCAAATAGTTTGGAAGCACTGAACACTGAATGCTGTCTTTCACAGCATTGAAAGAATCTTCATAGCAGCCAAAGTCTCCGAGTAATTCGAATTCAGAACACCAAGTCTTGAAGAGTTGTAGAAGTGTCAAATAGAAAAACTATCTTTTATCAGGAGTTTGGCAACTAGGTTTTCTGTTGTTAATTAGACTTCCTTTTGTGTTTCGGACCAAACAACTGTGACAAGCAACTACTGCAAATTTCCCTTCATCTATGTTTTTTGTTACATTGTTTCTTTATCTGTAGTATTGTAGTATTTCATAAAGGCACATGTTTTCTCCTTCTTGGATAGTACGTGTCCAACATCTTTGATTTCACAATGTCTGTACTTTGTGGGTCGAACTCTGCAAGATACTGAATTTCTGGAAATGACGTAAACACTTATTTGTGTGCTTGCGAGGCCAAGACTTACCCAAACAATTCCCTTTGACTTCGAGCTGAAACCGGCTGAGGTCAACCGATCACATCATTTATAGGAATCAATTTCCATATGAGAAAGCATCTTCAAACTGAAGCTGTACAATTTCCTGGTCAGAGACTTTTCAGCAGAAATGTCCTCCCACATCTCCTTTATCTCCGTTTTCTCTGATTTTGGTATGTAGGAAGTCACTTATTGAGCAACAGCTATGAAGTTGTATGCCACAAATGTATATTCACATGAGCATTCCGCATTTTGAGAATCACAGGATTATAGTCATTAATATATTATATATATTTGGAGGCCTCTGTTCTTCTGAGGTAGTGTTTTTCAGAGTATGTCTCGCTGCAGATAAAAACTGTTCACTCTTCCTTTGGAAATCACAGCTCTTGGAAATCCAAAACAGCACCTTGTGTAAAACTTTTCTTTAGCCCTGAATTTTCGACTGCAGTACTTGCCACATCTATGGGCATGAAAGCACAGAACTGGCTGTTTCAGGCCTTTTGTTACCATTGAATTTCGGGATGGCACATGTCACATACTGCTCTATGAAAGAGAGTACAGTGTCATCAATCAATCAATCAATCAATCAGGGAATTGTAAGCGTGCTACTCACCCGTGAGGGTCTCAAGGTGCTGAGGGGGGGGGTCCGCAGATCTGTTTAGCCGAAGAGCCAGGTCTTGAGGGTCTTCCTGAAGGTGTTCAGGGAGGGGGCGCGTCTGATGTCTGCCGGTAGCTCGTTCCAGGTCTTGGCTGCAATGTGAGAGAAGGATCTTCCGCCTGCTCTGGCTCTGTGGAAGCGCGGGGTTTTGGCCAGTGCGAGGTTGGAAGATCGGAGGTTTCTTTTGGGTACGTGGAAGTTGATTCTGTCGTTGAGGTATTTGGGTCCGTTGTTGTGTAGGCATTTGTAGGCGTGAGTGAGGATTTTGAAAGTGACTCTTTTCTCCACGGGGAGTCAGTGGAGACTTCGTAGGTGTTGGCTGATGTGCTCGTGTCGGGGGATGCCGAGGACGAGTCTGGCGGTGGTGTTCTGTACTGTCTGGAGTTTGCGGAGTAGGGACTTGTTGATGCCGGCGTAGAGTGCGTTTCCATAGTTCAGTCTGCTGGTGATGAGTGCGTGGGTGACTGTCTTCCTTGACTCAGGGGGGATCCACTTGAAGGTCTTGTGGAGGATGCGGAGGGTGTTGAAGCAGCTGGAGGTGACGGCGTTGACCTGTCGGTTCATGGTGAGTGATGAGTCGAGTACGATGCCGAGGTTCTTGGCATGGTCTGAGGGGGTAGGTGGGCTTCCGAGGGCGGTCGGCCACCAGGTTCTGTCCCATGCAGAAGGGGTGGTACCGAGGACGAGGACTTCTGTCTTCTCGGCATTGAGCTTCAGGCAGCTGTTGGTCATCCAGACTGTGACGTCTTGCATTCCTTTCTGGAATTTGGCAGTGGTGGGGTCTTTGGTGAGGGAGAGGATGAGCTGGGTGTCGTCAGCGTAGGATACGATGTTGAGGCCGTGTTGTCGGACGATGGCTGCGAGGGGGGCCATGTAAATGTTGAAGAGGGTGGGGCTCAGTGATGAACCCTGTGGGACTCCGCAGGTGATTTTCGTGGGGTCGGAGAGGAAGGGTGGGAGTCTGATCCTTTGGCTTCTTCCGGTGAGGAATGATCGGATCCAGTCCAGGGCTGTTCCTTGTATGCCTGCGTCCTGTAGTCTGGCGACTAGTGTGCGATGGGAGACGGTGTCGAAGGCCGCAGATAGGTCAAGTAGGATGAGGGCTGCGGAGTGGCCTTGGTCCAGGAGGGTGCGGATGTCGTCTGTGGCGGTGAGTAGGGCGGTCTCTGTGCTGTGGTTGCTTCAGAATCCAGATTTGGACGGGTCGAGGACGGCGTTCTCTTCAATGAATCGTGTCAGTTTCCTGTTGACTGTTTTCTCTGCAACTTTGGCTACGAAGGGGAGGAGAGAGATGGGCCGATAGTTCTTGAGGTCGGTGGGGTCAGCTGTGGGCTTCTTGAGGAGGGGTCTGACTTCTGCGCGCTTCCAGTCATCTGGGAAGGTGCCTGTTTTGAAGGTGGTGTTGATGGTGCATTGTAGTTCGGGTGCGATGGCGGCCACGGCTCTGTAGTAGATGTGAGGGGGGCAGGGGTCAGTGGGGGCCCCTGAGTGGATGCTTTTCATGGTCGAGGCGGTGTCTTCGGCCGTGATCGGTGTCCAGTTGGAGATGGTGGGCTGGCTGGTGTTTCTGGGGGGCCGTCTGTGGCGCCTGGTGGATGGTCGATGAAGTTGTCGTAGAGGTTTTTGATCTTGAGGTGGAAATAGGTTCCAAGCTTGTCGCAGAGGTCTTGGGATGGGGTGATGTCTGTGGCTTCGCTGCGTGGGTTGGTGAATTCTTGAATGACACTGAAAAGTTACTTCGAGTTGGTGGAGTTGGCCAGGATTTTGTTGTGGATGAAGTTCCTCTTGGTGGCTCTGATCTGGTTGTGGTAGTTTGTCATGGCGTCCTTGTAGGTGGTGTGGTTTTTGGTTGTCTTGGTGTTTCTCCAGTTCTTCTCCAGGCGTCTGCAGGTGCGTCTGGCTTCTTGGAGAGCGGTTGTGAACCAGACGGCTTTCCTGGGGCGTTGTCTGTTGGGGTTGCGTAGCGGGGCGAGCTCGTCTGCGCAGTTGGAGATCCAGGTGTGGAGTTATCTGGCTGCGTCGTTTGCGTCAGGTGCCCAGGTGTGGTTGTCTCGAGTGAGGGTGGAGTTAAGTTGCTCGTCGGTAACCTTGCTCCAGTTCCTTCGTGTTGGGCGTGGGGCTGGTTTGGGTGCCTTGGGTTTGTTGATGGTGAAGTGTACGCAGTGGTGGTCAGTCCATGGCGGCAGCGTTGTGTGGCTGAATTGGACGCTGTTTCCTGCCGCGAAGATGGGGTCCAGGGTGTGTCCTGCTCTGTGGGTCGGTGTGTTGACGAGTTGTTTAAGTCCGATGCTGGCGAGGTTGTCACGAAGGATAGTGGTGTTGGGGTCGCTGGGGTTGTTGAGGTGGAAGTTCAGGTCTCCAATGAGTATGTAGTTTGTTGAGGCGATGGCGTGGGGTGCGATGAAGTTGGTGATGGTGGTGGCGAAGGGTGTTCGGGGGCCAGGGGGTCTGTAGACGAGGGTTCCTCGGAGTGTGGCTTTGGGGGTGGTCTGGATCTGGAAGTGCAGGTGTTTGGCGGAGGGGAAGGTTTTGCTGGAGGTGGTGAGGCGGAGGGTGTTCTTGTGGGCGATGGCGAGGCCCCCTCCTGGGTGGTTGGGGCGGTCTTTCCTCTGGATCTTGTATCCGTCTGGGATGGCGGTGCTGATGTCGGGGGCGGAGGAAGCGTTGGTCCAGGTCTCTGAGAAGAAGGCGATGTCGGGCGAAAGAGAGTCGAGTAGGTTCCAGATTTCCATGGCGTGTTTGTGTACGGAGCGTACGTTGAGGAGGATGCATTATAGGGTGTTGCGGGTGCTGGCGTCGGCGGTTTTGGAGGCCGGGGTGGCGGTGAGGGTCTGGCGGCAGTGGAGGCAGGAGAACTGGCCGTGGGTTGTGTTCGGCGAGGCCTGTTGGCATTCTCTAAGTCTTCCAGGGTTGAGTGCGAGGAGGGTGGTGGTGTCGTAGCGATGGGTAGTGGGAGGTCCAGGGTTCCTGGCGCTGGCCGCGGTCGGGTCGCGGACGGGCGCAGACGGGCTTGCCTTTGGCCCGCCGGCGGCGCGACCGCACCGCGGCCGCCATTAAGTAGGGGTGGTGGGAGGGAGGAGAGGCGGGGAGGCGGGAGCAGGGGAATTCCGGGTGGAAATTACGGGGGGGGAGGGTCGCAGGGGCAGCAGCGGCAAAAGGAACAGGCAGGCACGAGAAAATAAAAACAGTGGTGGAATTAGAGGAAGACACAGATGGGCACAATAACAGTGGCACAACAGGGAAAAAATTAAGAAACAAAACGGCTGAGAAAGGTTACGGTGGTTGGAGGCAGTCTGGTCCCAGTTGGAGCGGGCAGCAGGCGCAGGAGCGGGCAGCAGCCTCGAACCTCCCAAGGAGGAGGTCAGGGTCTGGAGGCAAGAGACGGCACAGCGGAGCAGCGGGGAGAGAGTGGACCTAGACCGAGGGTCCGAGGTCTTACTATCACTATCTGTTCCAAATTTAGGTCCATCTTTTATCCATAACAGCATACTCATTGGTCCTACATTGGCATGCCATCAGATTAATCAAATTGTATTCCAAAGTTTCATCCTTACCATGAACTTTGTCAACAAATTTCTTTGCAGAGAGATTTTGTAGATTAGCCCCTGTCTTCAGTATGCGGTTTACAGCATATGAAAGTCCAGACAAGTCACTCTCAACTAATAGATGGAATATGTATGGAATACATAGGCGAAATCTAGGGTCCCCAAAATATAATCTGGTTGACCTGTACTTAGCTGCTGGCATTCGTATGGGGCAATCATCATACCGCCTACCTGCTCCAGTGGGTAAGAGTTGTGGAAAACAGCGAGCCTCTAAACTTTTCTCCCACACACAAATTGGAGCTCCTTTTGCTTGTTTAATTTGAAAGAGATCAATATCATTGCCAATACCTTCTTTGGAATGCAGTGGATGGATACTATAGTGTTCATATATTTCTTCTGATTTGGATCCATCTACTTTTTCAATCTGTCCACTTGATGGTAATATTTCATCTTCCATACAACTTACATCTCCAACAACATTGACATTTTTGTAATAAATATTCTCTTGTTTCAGGTATAATGTAGCTTCTTTTACTTTATTAACATCCACTAACTCTTGCCAGATTTTTTTGTTTTTGGTAGGGACACCATTTAGTAGAGTGATAAGTGATCCATCAATATCTCTCTCTATACCGACAGTTTCAATATTCTGTTTAAAATCTAAAGGTAAGTAGATAACTCTTCTTTTAAGGCCTTTCTGTAGCTCTGCTAATGGTAATTTCCCAGTCTTTGACTTCATACGAACTATTGCTTGAAAAGGGTGTATACATTGAATGAGAATTGATCCATAAATATTTAATTCTCAAAGTTCTTCTGGAATTGATACCAATCATAACTTGTTATGTATTGCTTTGGCTGGGATTCTGTTATCCTCTAACTTATCATAGCTATACTTACATATAATTTGCTGTTTTGACAGATCAAAGTGTTCCTCTACAAATAAATATATAGCAAATTGTTGCCACTTACCTCTGTTCTCTTGTTCAGTTTTTGAGAACAAAACAACATTGTGAGTTTGGCTTTTGTAGTGAGTGCATCGACAACAAATAAAAACACAGTTTGGTTTCTCCGAAGAAACTGTATTAAACTTTGGCAACCTCTTGTGTAAAGTTATCAATACTAATAGCTGTGTCCTGTTCTTCTACACCTGCACATACGAACTCCACAGTTTCCCTAGACTCCTCTTCAGGAACAAAGAAACAAAACTAAACACCTTCACAGACGTTTTCTACATCTGCTACTGTACTATACAATAGAGCTTTATTTATTTCTCCTAATAAGTCAGGAGTTTTCCCAAAGTAAAGTCCCCTAACTAATTTTCGCATTTTAGAGTGATGAACAGCTAACATTCTGGAGTGATTGAAAGGTGCTTCTGCACACTTTATTCGATAGACATGACAGTGAATGTCCTTGTAAATTAGTGTACTTCCTTAATTTGCATGAATCTAATCCTTGCAAAATGCTAATTTTCTGTTGCATGGAAATGCACGTACAAAAATTCGCAATACATCAATTGATTCCTGACTAACACTGCAAATCTGCTACAGTTCCATTTGTATATAGGGGCCTGTCTACGTCCTTCTTATACCTCTTCAGCAATCACTTCCTATGCATTCCTAGGAACCATCTCCTGTGTTGTAATGGGAGTACCATCTTTCACTTCATAACATCGACCAGTTGTTGCAACTGCATGCACTAATGTGTTCTCTTGGAAGTAGCTTTCTTCATTAAAGAAAGGCTCAGTACTAAAACGTATGCTTCCATTCTCCTCTGAAAATTTTACAAAAATTACTTCTATTCCCAAGTCTTTTTTTTATTTGCTCCTTCTCTATATAGACAACACTGTTTTAGCCAGTGTACTCATTCTGTTCAGTATCAAAATAAATAGCTTCCTTTTCAGGGCAAATGCCTTATCAACTACAGTCTGAATATGTTGTTTTAGATTGACTGTTTCTCTTCTCCTTTTATACTGCCTTATAGTTCATACCAAATTTTGTATTACCCTACCACGAAACATTCGGACTCCTATTTCCTTAAATTGCTTCAGTCTTCTTGTTAAACTATTTTCTTATAAGATGTATTAGTCTTAATGTCACTTAGTTTATCTCCTTTCTTAGCTGATTTGAAACATTGCTTTTTATTTGCATGGTTTTGCTAACTTTGCATTTTTCCAGATATTATTTTAAGAAACCTTTTAGTTTTCTTACCAGTAGCTGTTTTCTCTTTAACCACATTCTCTAAATTTTGTCCCTTTTCTCTCTCTGTTGTAAGGAGATAGTATCCTTTACTCTGTTTCTTTCTTTTCTCTTTTTTTTCCAGTGTTGTAACTCTCTGTTTTTAGATGTCTTGAAAGAAAAAACAAATTAATACATTTAGGTTTTCATTATATAGTATTTACATTTGTATGCATCAGTGTTTGACTGGGTGTGTCACTGTATGCATCAGTGTGTGCCTGGGCTTATCACCATATGCATCAATGTGTGCCTGGATGTGTCAGCATATGTGTCAGTGTGTGCCTGGGTATATCAGTGTATTTATAAATGTGTGCCTGAGTATGTTAGTGTAAGGATCAGTTTGGGACTTGGTGTGTCAGTGTATGCATAGGTCTGTCGTCAGGTGCGTTAGTGTATGCATGAGTGTGTCCCTGGGTGTGTCAGTGTATCCATCTGTGTCTGCTTGGGTGTGTTAGTGTATGAATCAGTATGTGCCTGGGTGTACTATTGTATTCATCAGAGTGTATTGGGGTGTGTCAGCATATGCATCACTGTCTGTGGGTGCCTGGGTGTCTTACTGTATGGAACAGTGTATGACTATGTGTGTTACTGTGTGTGCCAGGGTGTTTCAGTGTATTTTTTTTATTTGCAGAGTTTTATATAGCGCTGGATAGACCCGGAGGTATCAGAGCGCTTTACATGAGGATCAACGGGTTACAGGTTCCGAGAATTACATCAGTTACATAAACAGTTGCAGTTACAAGTATAGGCTTAGGATAAAAAACATGAGATTACATAATAATATAAGAAATTAGCGCATAGCATAGCCAAGAACACGCATCTTATGGGGAAAGGACGGTAGGGGGGGAAAGGTAAACCAGGGGAGGGGAATGCCGATAGAGTCAGGCAGGCCGGAGGGGAAAGTATATCAGGGGGAGGAAAGCAGTCAGAGTGAAAGACAGATAAAACTGAGAAGAACCGTGAAAAACAATGTCCGATATCCGGCTGGGTAGGTGACGGCTGAGGGGTGAACCAGAGCCAGACTCCTCTATAGCTGCATAGGACAGCTCCACCGGGCAACGGCCAAGGGTAATCGGGCTCCGCGGTAAGTACAAACAGTTTCGGTTTCCGCCCATGGGGCATCGTCAGAGTTCCATTGACGGAAATCTCAAAGGTCAAATTGTGTTGCTAGGTCATAGGGAGAGAATGCTGGCATTGGTAAAAGAGAAAGAAGGATCCCTGGCGTTGGGAGTTAAGGAATCATCTCGCTCAGAGGGGTGAATTGCGTGTGGAGGGACGGTGCGCAGCCATTGACAATGACTACATACCTCCAGTCGCGGGCTTCGACCCTGATCAAGGTCCGGTCTCGGGGGACGCTGCATGGTCAGGCTCAGGTGCCCCTTCCCCTCCAGCCGCAACGGTACCTTAGAAGTAGCGCGGGTAAACGAAATTGCACAATGCGGCGAAATCACCCCAGTGGAAGTTAAGGAATCGGCTCGTTCAGAGGGTGAATTGCATGTGGAGGGACGGTGCGCAGCCACTGATAAAGACTAAATACCTCAAGCCGCGGGCTCCGACCTCGATAAAGGTCCGGTCTCAGGGGACGCTGCCAAGGGACCAAAGTCAGCATAAAAAACCATTTCCCTATGAACTGGGCACAGTTAAAATTATAATGGGCACTGGCACCTTGCATGGCAAACTTATGGGAGGATGATCCTATTGGGCGAAGGTCCCCCCGTGTGGTGCAGTTGAAATTGATTGAGTCGGGCACACCATTGCTGTAGTTAGTTATCTCGGGCGCCATCTTAAGGTCAGGCCACACGCGACGAAAGTCACCACAATAACCATATCATTATGTAAGTTAGCGCTCCTAATATTCAGCAGTACTTCACTAAGATCAGCTTTAGCCCAGATTGGTCATCCTCTGCACCGCAGCCCCATAGGAGAAGGGTGAAGCGCTCTCAGTCACGCGCTGCTGGGCGCCATTTTGGAGTCAGGCCGTGTTAACACAAAATCACCGCAAAATGTAAAAAGCGGTTATATTGTGCTGAAACAAATAAAGAACCATAGCGGAGATTGAGACCGGTTAGAGCCTCAAGGATCCGGTGCTTGGTAGGGTCATCCGGCATTGTTTATAATCCCTCGTCGTTATCGGTGTTGGTGGAACACTGCATTCGCCTTTTTAGGCTGTCGCAGTGTATGTATCGCAGTGTATGTATTAGTATACGTGTGGCCGTGTCACTATATGCATCAGTGTGCCCCTGGGGATGTTAGTGTATGCATAAGTGTGTGCCTGGGTGTGTCAGTGTATGCATAAGTGTGTGCCTGGATGTGTTAGTGTATGCATGAATGTGTGCCTGGGTGTGTTAGTGTATGCATGAGTGTGGCCTGGGTGTGTTAGTGTATGCATCAGTGTGTGCATGGGTGCATCAGTATATACATAAGTGTGTTCCTAGATGTGTTACTGTATGCATGAGTGTGTGCCTGGATGTGTAAGTATACGCATGAGTGTGTGCTTGAGTGTGTTAGTGTATGTATCAGTTTGTGCCTGGGTGTGCAATTCTATGCATTAGAGTGTGACTGGGTGTGTCAGTGTATGCATCAGCATATATCTACCTACAGCCTAACCTAAGGGTCACTTATATCTATAAAAAAGGGAGTTTAAGGCTTGGGAAGGAGTTTTAGATGTCAAGTCGACCTGGCAGTAAAACTGCACACACAGTCTCTGCAGTAGCAAGCCCAACACATGTTTAAAGGACTACTTGTCTGGATGGCTGACTTGGTAGTGTCAGTTATTCAGTACATATCTGAATAAGTGTATTAGTTCCTGTGTGGGTGTGTCATTGGCTATGTAAGTAACTATGTTAGCATATGACTAGCTTTCCTAGTAAGTCTATGGGCCTGTAAATGCGTATGTAAGTGGCTGTATAGGTTGCTTACTGGCTGTGCTAGTGAGTGTTGGGGTATGTATCTATGTGCATATCTGGCTCTCATAGTGTTGGATACATAAGTGCTGTGTGGGTGTGTGAGTGAATGTTTAAGTACTTCTGTTGCTGCCTGCCTGGGTGTGTGAGTGGCTCTATGCTTTGGTAAATAGATATGTGAATTGCAGTATGGGTGGGAGACTGGATATATAACTGGGCGTATGGGTCTGTAAGTGTGCATGTAACTCACTGAAACTTCAAACTACATGTCTTACCTTTTAAGCACATACCACCCTACCCTATGGCCTACCTACGGCCTGCCTTAGGGGTCAGTTATATGTAATAAAAGGGTATGTGTAATAAGGCTTGGCAAGGGGTTTTAAATGCCAAATTGGCCTGGTAGTGAAACTGCACACACAGGCTCTGCAGTATCAGGCCCGACACATGTTTAAAGGGTGACTAGTCTGGATGGCTGACTTTGTTGTGTCAGTACTTGAGCACATATGTGAGAGAGTGTACCATTTTCTCTGCGCATGTGTCACTGAATATGTAAGTAACTATGTCGCTATATCACTCGCTCTCTTAGAAACTGTATGGTCTCTAAATGTGTATGTTAGTAGCTGTATGGATTTCTTACTAGCTGTATTAGTGACTCTTGGGGTGTGTAACTGTGTGTGCAAATGATTATGTTAGTGCTGGATACATAACTTCTGTATGGGTGAGTGAGTGGATGTGTAAGTGCCACTTGCTCTGTCTAATTGGGTGCGTGAGTGCTTCTATGCTTTTGAAAATAGGTTTATGATTTGCAGTATGGGTTGGACACTGGATGTTTAATTGGGCATATAGGTCTGCAACTACACATGTAACTCACTGAAATTTCAAAGTACATGTATTTCCTTTTAAGCACACAGCACCCTGTCCTATAGCCTACCTACACCCTTCCTCAGGGGTGACTTATATGTTGTAGAAGAAGTGTTTAAGGCTTGGCAAAGGAGTTTTAAATGCCAAGTCGGTCTAGCTGTAAAACTACACACACAGGCTCTGCAGTAGCAGGCCTGCAAAATGTTTAAAGGGCAACTTGTTTGGATGGCAGGATTGGTTGTGTCGGTATTTGAGTACATGTCTGAATGAGTGTACCATTTCCTCTGCCTGTATCACTGAATATGTAAGTAACTATGCCGATATATGACTTGCTGTCTTAGAAACTGTTGGATCTGTAAATGTGTATGTAAGTAGCTGTGTGGATTGGTTACTGGCTGTGTTAGTGACTCTTGAGCTATGTAACTGTATGTGCAAGTGGCTCTGTTACTTGTGGATACATAAGTGTTGTATGGTTGAGTAAGTGGATGTTAAGTGTCTCTGTCTTGTGTGACTGGATATGTGAGTGGCTCTATGCTTTTGTAAATAAGTATGTAACTCATAGTATGGGTGGTAGACTAGATGTATAACTGAGCATATGTGTGTGCAATTGTGTGTAACTCACTGAAACTTTGAAGTGCATCTCTTTCCTATTACCCAGATAGCTTCCCGCCCTATGGGCTACCTACAGCCTACCTTATGGGTAACTTATATGTAGTGGAACAGTAGTGGACATCTTGGCAAGGGGTTTTAAATACCAAGTCAGCCTAGCAGTAAAACTTCACACACAGCCTCTGCAGTAGCAGGCCCGAGACATGTTTAAAGGGCTACTTGTCTGGATGGGTGACTAGAAGTGTCAGTACTTGTGTATGTATCTGAGTGACTGTATGAGTTCCTATCTAGGGGTGTCACTGGATGCGTAACTAACTATGTCGCTATATGACTGGCTCTTAGTAACTCTATGGGTCTATCAATGTGTATGTAAGAGGCTGTATGGATTGCTTACTAGCTGTGTTAGTGAGTGTTGGGGTATGTAACTCTGTGTGCAACTGACTCTGTTACTGCTGGATACATGAGTGCTATGTGGGTGTGTTAGTGAATGTGTAAGTGTCTCTGTTGAAGTGTCTCCGTTGCTGTCTGACTGGGTGTGTTAGTGGCTCCATGCTTTTGTACATAGGTATGTGAGCTACAATATGGGTGGGAGATTGGATATTTAACTGGGCATATAAGTTTGTCAGTGCGCATGTAACTCACAGAAACTTCAAAGTACATGTATTACCTTTTAAGCACGTAGCACCTGTCCAATAGCCTACCTACAGTCTACCTTACTGGTGACTTATATGTAGTACAAGAATAATTTACAGACCTATAGAGTTACTAAGAGAGACAGTTATATATGTATAAATAACTGTGTCGGTATATGGCTGGCTCTCTCAGTAACTCTATAGGTCTGTAAATGTGAATGTAAGTGACTGTATGGATTGCTTACTGGTTGTGTTACTGAGTAATGGAGCATGAACATGTATGTGCTGCTGGCTCTGCTACTGCTGGATACATAAGTGCTGTTTGGATGTGAGAGTGAATGTGTAAGTGCCTTTGTCACTATCTGACTGGGGTGTAAGTGGAGCTATCCTTTAGTAAATAGGTGTGTTAGTCACACTATGGGAGTGTGTCACTGGATGTCTAAGTTAGTTTGTCACTATATGGTTACCTTTTTAAGTAAGTCTATGAGTCTGTATATAAGTATGCATGTGAGTACATTGATTGCTTACTGGCTCTTCAGTGTAATTTTGTACATAACTGGCTCTGTAACTGCTAGCTACATAAATGCTGTGTGGACATCTTCCTTAATGTGTAAGTGCCTCTGTTACTTTCTCACTGGGTGTGTGACTTACTGTATGGTTTTGTAAATTGGTACATCAGTCGCTGCACAGGTAAATGTGAAACTGGGTGTATTAGTATATGTATGCATTTCTGTCTAAAAGTTCAAACTTCACATTTTGCCTTTTAAGCACAGACCGTCCAGCCGTATTGGGGACCAACAGCTTACCTTAGGAGTGATTTATATGTAATAAAAGCAAACCGTAGGTTTTTGCAGGTCATTATAAATAGCAATTTAACATAGCAGTGTAAACTGCACACATCGGTTCTCTAGCGGGAGGCCTAACATGTGTTTGAAGGACTAATTCTCTGGGTAGCACAATCAGTACTACAATTCTAGTAATACTATTTAATTTACAAACCCTAGGCACAAGTAGTGCCTTGAACTACAGACTTGCAAATAAATTAGATATACCAATTGGAGATAATTGATTGAAATCATATTTAGGGGTCAGGAACATTCACTTTATGAATGCATCCCACTAATAAACTTTGCGACGGATTCATGAATCTATTCAGGAGTCCATTAACCATTTAACATTGTACTACTATAACTTTGCATTTACATTTTACTTTTTAAGGTAGTAGTGAATTTGAAATTAACTCTTCCATAATAAGAAATGTGTCTAAACCACTCTCCTTTCATGTTTGAAAGTACCGTCTCTTCAGAACCCTTCATCCCAACTATTTTAGATCTGTGTATATAGCAATTACCTTTGGAAAACTCTCTTGTACCAGTAGGACAAAAGTTTACAACACATTCTATAAGCAGCATACTAGCTTCAATTTCAACTGTAGCAGGTGTGGTTGACTGTTTGGAAATTTAAACATATCCAAAATACCATAACATTTTAAAAATATTTCCAGACCCAATCACAAATCTACTTACTTTTCTTTCGAAATCAGGTACCTGCATACTTACACCATCCAATCATATATGTTCTTTTTATAAAACATGTCCTGTCCTTCATTTTTACTGCCCTTCATTTTCAAACCTGTCTCATTCACAACCAGCTCTACCATGTGTGCTACTCCTTCTTGCCTTCAAAATGGTTAGCGTGTGGATTGTGGGTCATGGCTTTCTGTTTTGGGGTAGAGAGTGTGCTAGAAAGGGTGGCATTGATAGGGACTTAGGTCTGCCTAATGTGTACATTACTTGGCTTGTCCAAAGAGGGTTAAAGTGGTATCAATTGCTTCCTTTGGTTGAAAGCATTGCAGATTGCCAACATCCAGACCTCATTATTGTGCACGGTGGTGGCAATAACCTTGGCACACTTACTGGGGTATGACTGGAAAATCTAATGAAGGATACCTTTGGTCAATTAATGGAACTTTTCCCTCACACTGCCTTGGTGTTCTCTAACATTTGCCAAAGGCAGAAATGGAAGTGGCCAAATGAATTCTGTCCACAAAGCCAGAAAACATTTCAATAAAACTGTTTCTGCATTCCTCAGACACCACAACATGAACTCCATCTACAACAACAATTTACGCTTTGACATGGAGGCTATATATAGAAGTGATAGAGTTCATTTCACAAAGAAAGGCAATAGGGTGTTCCTTAACAACTTGAAACACTGCAACTTGTTTTACATTTAATTATCATCTAAACACAATAAACACAAAGACTCTACTAAGAGTCACCCGCTTCTCAAACACAGGTTCATTTTCTTTTTAAAACCCTTTACAATTTTTCTTTTCTGGCTTCGGCAATCCATCGCAAATTTGCAAACCAAATGCACACTTTCAATGTACAGCAACACATAAAGGATTCACAACTGTGTGACTGACTGAGTGTATCTGACTGGATGTGTCAGTGTGTTAGTGGCTTTTTGAGTGACTGCATGAGTGTGTGAGTCAGTCTGTGAGAGAGTGCATGAGTGTTTGAGTGGGCCTGTGTTTTGGTGCAAGAGTCTATCAGTGGGTCTATGAGTAGGTGTGAGAGAGTATCTGAGTGAGTCTGTGAGTGGGTGTGACACTGTGTGAATGAGTCTGTAACTCAGTGCATGAGAGTCTGAATGGGTCTGTGAGTGGGTGTCTGAGTGAGTGGGTCTGTGAGTGCCTGTGTGGATCTGTGAGTGGGTAAATGAGTATCTGAGTGGGTCTCTGAGTGGATGCGTGAGTGTCTGAGCAGGTGTGTAAGTGGGTACATGAGTCTTTGAGTGGGTCTGTGAGATGGTATGTCTGAGTGGGTCTGTGAGTGGGTGTGTGAGTATCTGAGTGGGCCTGTGAGTGAGTGTGCAAGTGTTTGAGTGAGTCTGTGAGTGGGTGGGTGACTGTCTGATTGGGTCTCTGAGTGGGTGTGTGAGTCTATGAGTGGGTCTGTGAGCAGGTGTGCAAGTGTCTGAGAGGGTCTGTGAGTGGCTATATGAGTGTTTGAGTGGGTATGTGAGTATCTGAGTGGGTCTATGAGTAGCTGAATGAATGTCTGAGTGGGTCTGTGAGTGGCTGGATGAGGGTCTGAGTGGGTCTGTGTGTAGGAGCAGGAGTCTCTGAGTGGGTCTGTGAGTGGGTATATGAATCTCTGGTTGGGTCTGTTAGTGGATACGTGATTCTCTGAGTGGTTCTGTGAGTGGGTACATGAGTCTCTCAGTGGGTACGTCAGTATCTGAATGGATGTGTGAGTGGTTTTGTGAGTATCTGAGTGGGTGTGTGAGTCTGAGTGGGCCAGTGAGAGGGTGCATGACTATCTGAGTGGGTCTCTGGTTAGATGTGTGAATCTATGAGTTGGTCTGTCAGTGGGTGTGTGAGTCTCTGAGTGGGTCTGTAAGTGGGCCCATGAGTATCTGAGTGGGTCTATGAGTGAGTGTCTGAGTGGGCAAGTGAGTGAGTGGGTGCGTGACTGTGTGAGTGGGTCTATGAGTGGGTCTGTAAATCTATAAGTGGGTACGTCAGGCTCTGTGTGAGTCTGTGAATGGGTGTAAAAGTATCTCAGTGGGTCTGTGAGTGGATACATTAGTGTCTGAATGGGTGTGAGTGGATGAGTGAGTGTCTGAGTAGGTCTGTGAGTAGATATTTGAGTGTCTAAGTGGATCTGAGAGTGAATATGCAAGTGTTTGAGGGGGACAATGAGTGGATGTGTGAGTGTCTGAGAGGGTATTTGAGTTTCTGAATAGGTGTCTGAGTGGGTACCTGAGTGTCTGAGTGGGTCTGTGAGTGGGTGCATGACTGTCTAGGTGGGTCTCTGAGTCGGTGTGTAAGTCTATGAATGGGTCTGTGAGTAGGTGTACAAGTGTCTGAATGGGTCTGTGAGTATCTGAGTGGATGTGTGAGTGTCTGAGTATGTCCATGAATGGCTGAATGAGCATCTGAGTGGGTTTGTGAGTAGATGCATGAGTGTCAGAGTGGATATGTAAGTGATTGTGTAAGTGTCTGAGTGCGTCTATGAGTGTCTGTGTGGGTCTGTGAGTGGGTGCGTGAGTGTCTGAGTGGGTCTGTGAGTGGGTACGTGACTATCTGAGTGGGTCTCTGAGTAGGTGTATGAATCTATGAGTAGATCTATGAGTGGCTGCATGAGTGTCTGAATGGGTCTGTGAGTGATCGTATAAGTGTCTGAGTAGGTCTGTGAGTAGATAGGTATATCTCTGAGTGGGTACATGAGTCTCTGAGTGGGTCTGTGAGTGGGTGCATGAATGTCTGAATGGGTATGTGAGTGGTTGTATGAGTATCTGAGTGGGTCTGTGAGTGGGTGTGTGAGTCTCTGAGTATATCTGTGAGTGGGTATGCAAGTGTCAAAGTGGGTTGGTGAGTAGATATGTGAGTATCTAAGTGGGTGTGTGAGTGTCTGAGTGGGCCAATGAGTGGGCATATGATTGTCTGAATGGGTCTATGAATAGGTATATGAGTGTCTGAGTGGGTGTGTGAGTGTCTGAGTAGGTCCATGAGTGGCTGAATGAGTGTCTGAGTGGGTCTGTGAGTGGCTGCATGAGTGTCCAAGTGGGTCTGTGAGTGATTGCAAAAGTATCTGAGTGGGTCTGTGAGTGGGTGCATTAGTCTCTGATTAGGTCTGTGAGTGGGTATATGAGGCTGTGAGTGGGTCTGTGAGTAGGCACATGTGTCTCTCAGTGGGTCTGTGAATTTGTGTGTGAGTGTCTGAATGAGTGTGTGAGAGGTTGCGTGAGTGTCTGAGTGGGTCTCTGAATGGGTGTGTGAATCTATGAGTTGGTCTGTGAGTGGATCTGTGAGTTTATGTATTAGTGTCTGAATAGGTGTGAGTATATATGTGAGTGTCTGAGTGGGTCTGTGAGTGGGTGCGTGACAGTCTGAGTGGGGCTGTGAGTTGGTGTGCAAGTGTTTGAGTGTGTTTGTGATTGGGTGTGTGAGTGTCTGAGTGGGTCTGTGAGTGGGTATGTGAGTGCCTGAGTAGGTCTATGCGTGGGTATGTGACAGTCTGTGTAGGTGTCTGAGTGGGTGTGTGAGTTTATGAATAGGTCTGTGAGTGGGTGTACAAGTATCTGAGTGGGTATGTGAGTGAGTGTCTCAGTAGCTGCATGAGTGTCTGAGTGGGTCCGTGAGCAGTTGCTTGAGTGTTTGAATGGTTCAGTGAGTGATCACATAAGTGTTTGAGTGGGTCTGTGAGTAGGTACAAACGTATTCGACTGGGTCAGCAAGTAGATCTGTGAGTCTCTGAGTGGGTCTGTGAATGGGTACATGAGTCTCTGATTAGGTCTGTGAGTGGATGAGTAAGTCTCTCAGTAGATCTGTGAGTGGATGCATGAGTCTCTGAGTGGGTCTGTGAATGAGTATGTGAGTATCTGAATCGGTATGTGAGTGGTTGTGTGAGTATCTGAATGGGTCTGTGAGTGAGTGTGTGAGTCTCTGAGTTGGTCTATGAGTGGGTGCATGAGTGTCTGAGTAGGCCAGTGAGAGGGTGCATGACTATCTGAGTTGGATTATGAGTGGGTCTGTGAATCTATAATTGGGTCTATGAATGGGTACATAAGGTTCTGAGTGGGTCTGTGAGTGGGTGTGAGAGTATCTGAGTGGGTCTGTGAGTTGTTGTATTAGGATCTGAATGGGAGTGAGTGGGTGAGTGAGTGTCTGAATAGATCTGTGAGTAGATGCGTGAGTGTCTGAGTGGATCTGTGAGTGCGTTTGCAAGTGTTTGAGGAGGCTGTGAGTGGGTGTGTGAGTGAGTGGATATGTGAGTATCTGAGTAGGTCTATGAGTGGGTACATGAGTATCTCAGTAGGTGTGTGAGTGGGTGCATGACTGTCTGAGTGGGTCTCTGAGTGGGTATATGAGTTTATGACTGGGTCAGTGAGTAGATATACAAGTATCTGAGTGTGTCTGTGAGTGGGTATGTGAGTGCCTGCGTGGATGTGTGAGTATCTGATTGGGTCTCTGAGTGGGTGTATGAGTGGGTCTATGAGTAGGTACATATGTATTTGAGTGGGTCTGTGAATAGATGTGTATCTGTGAGTGGGTCTGTGAATGGGTACATGAGTGGATCTGTGAGTTGGTATAGTGCAAATATTTAAATGGGTCTGTGTGTGCCTGAGTGGGTCCATGAGTGGCTGCAGGAGTGTCTGAGTGGGTCTATGAGTGATTGTATAAGTGTCTGAGTGGATCTGTGAGTGGGTGTGTGAGTCTCTGAGTGGGTCTGTGCATGGGTGTGTGCGTCTGTGAGTAGGTGCATGAGTCTCTGAGTAGGTCTGTGAGTGGATGTATGAGTCTCTGAGTGGGTCTGTGAGAGGATACATAAGTCTCAGTGGCTCTGTGAGTGGTTGCACGAGTGTCTGATTGGGTGTGTGAGTGATTGCATGAGTGTCGAGTGGGAATGTTAGTGGGTGTGTGAGTCTCTGAGTGTGTCTTCGTGTGGGTGTGCAGGTGTCTGAGTGGGTGTGTGAGTGTCTAAATAGGCATGTGAGTGGGTCCATGAGTGGCTGAAAGAGTATCTGAATGGGTCTATGAGTAGCTTCATGAGTATTTAAGTAGGTGTGTAAGTTATTATGCAAGTGAATAGGCATGTAAGTGTCTGAGTGGGTCTGTGAGTGGGTTTGTGAGTGTCTGAGTGGGTCTCTGAGTGAGTGCATGAGTGTCTGATTGGGTCTGTGAGTGGGTGCGTGACTATCTAAGTGGGTCTCTGAGTGAGTGTATGAGTCTGTGAGTAGGTCAGTGAGTAGGTGTACAAGTGTTTGAATCAGTCTGTGAGTGCCTGAATGGGTGAAGGAGTAGCTGCATGAGTGTCTAAGTAGGTCTACGAGTGGCTGCATGAATGTCTGAGTGGGTCTGTGAGTGGTTTTCTAGGTGTCTGAGTGGGTTTGTGAGTGGGTGCATGAGTCTATGAGTGGGTCTGTGCATGGGTACATGTGTCTCTGAGTGGGTCTGTGAGTGGGTGCATGAGTCTATGAGTGGGTTTGTGACTGGGTACATGAGTGTCTGAATGGGTGTGTGAGTAGTTGCATGAGTGTCTGAGTGGGTATGTGAGTCTCTGATTGTGCCTTTGAGTGGATGTGCAAGTGTCTGAGTAGATCTGTGAGTGGGTGTATGAGTGTCTGAGTGGATGCATGAGGGTCTGAATAGACCTGTTAGTGGGTACATGAGTGTCTGAATGGGTCTGTGAGTGGATGCATTAGTATCTAAATGGGTGTGAGAGAGTGTGTGTGTGTCTGAGTGGCTCTGTGAGTGGGTCTGTGAGTAGGTACATGAAAGGGTCTGAATGGACCTATGAGTGGGTATGTGAGTGCCTGCGTAGATGTGTGAGTATCTGAGTGGGTATATGAGTCTATGAGTGGGTCTGTGAGTAGGTACATACGTATTTGAGTGAGTCTGTGAATAGATGCATATCTGTCAGTGGGTCTGTGAATGGGTACATGAGTGGGTGTGTGAGTTGGTATAGAGCAAATATTTAGATGGGCCTGTGTGTGCCTGAGTGGGTCTGTAGTGTAGCTCCTATTTCCCTTATAGGCTCTGCGCATTGGAATAATATATCCTATAGGTTTGACATAGGACTAAAGTCGGTATGTCCCTATCGAGTATATTAAACTTAATTACTTGTGCCAGCTAGCTCAGAGGCCACTAGAAACTTCTTGACGACAAGAAGGGATTAGTTTCTGGCAGCCGCAAAACATGACCACTGTGTTTCCCTTACAGAATCAGGACGTGTCCCAGAGTCGTAGAAACAATAGATAACTATTTCACTCAGCTCAGTTGTGCAGGATTCAGTTATGTCTCAAAGTTACACAGAAATAACAGACGGGCGTTTCAATAAAATGGTTTATTGAACAGTCTTGTTTCTGTTGTAAGTTAGATGTGCTGTTACGATCACAAGACAGTATGCGAGATAAATGATGTACAAGGTGAGCAGTAAAAATAAATAATACTGCGTTAGCATTATCTTTTCAGCATATATGCATTTACATAAAATGACACAGCCTAAAAATGCGAGTACTCATACGATGCGTTTCTTAGCCTAGTTCTACCCAGTGTGCCTAACTTTTCCTAGGTGTAGGGAGAAGTAGAAGTAGGTGCTGTATTCCTGACTAGAGTATACTAAGAGTAAGTTACGCCTAGAGTCTAGTATGCCAAGAGTCCCTCTAGGTTCTAGTCTGCTCCATACCTGAAGAATGAGAGAGGTAGGAATCTCTTTCCGGACTCGAACTCCAACACCCCGCAAGGGAAGTTAGATCACTGGAAGCTGGACTCTCTGCGTGCAGGAATGACAGTGTCTTCTCAGTGCGTCTGGCCGGGAATCGGGCTCCTCTGAAGTCGAGGTCTCCTCTGATTTACAGGGGTTTGGGAAGGTATATTTATACCTGAAAATGTTAGCATTGACGTGAGTTGGGTAGCGAAAGACGTCATGAATGAATCCCTTAAGGAATAGAGGTTCATGCATAATGTATGAGTCCTTGAAGAAATCAATAGTCCTGGGCAAGGGAAACTCCCGCAGCCTGAGGGTCTGTTTTTTCATGGACTCGTTGAGACGCTAGGGTGGACGGATGTCGGAAGCCATGCCTGTATTTGGTATGCATGGTTTATGCCTAAATAAGGTCTGGGATTTTATGCCTATATAAGGGCAGATTGGATTGTGCCTATATAAGGTCATGATTCTAGAAAGCCCGTTTATGGGCACCCTATAAAGTATACAACAGGTCCATGAGTGGCTGCAGGAGTGTCTGAATAGGTCTGTGACTGGCTGCATGAGTGTCTGAGTGGGTCTATGAGTGATTGTATAAGTGTCTGAGTAGATCTGTGAGTGGGTGCATGAGTCTCTGAGTGGGTCTGTGCATGGGTGCATGCATCTTGAGTAGGTGCATGAGTGTCTGAGTGGGTCTGTGAGTGGATGCATGAGTCTCTGAGTAGGTCTGTGAGAGGATACATAAGTCTCTTAGTGGGTGTGGGATTCTCTGAATGTGCCTACGTGTGGGTGTGCAAGTGTCTGAGTGGGTTTATGAGTGGGTGTCTGAGTGTCTGAGTAGGCATGTGAGTGTCTGAGTGGGTCCATGAGTGGCTGAATGAGTATCTGAATGGGTCTGTGAGTAGTTGAATGAGTATTTAAGTAGGTGTGTAAGTTATTATGTAAGTGTCTGAGTGAGTCTGTGAATAGGATCGTAAGTGTCTGATTGGGTCTGTGAGTGGGTGCATGACTATCTGAGTGGGTCTCTGAGTGGGTGTATGAGTATGTGAGTAGGTGTGCAAGTGTTTGAGTCGGTCTGTGAGTGCCTGAATGGGTGAAGGAGTAGCTGCATGAGTGTCTAAGTAGGTCTACGAGTGGCTGCATGAGTGTCTGAGTGGGTCTATGAGTGGTTTTATAGGTGTCTGAGTGGGTCTGTGAGTGGGTACCTGAGTCTATGAGTGGGTCTGTGCATGGGTACATGTGTCTCTGAGTGGGTCTGTGAGTGGGTGCATGAGTCTCTGAGTGGGTTTGTGAGTGGGTATATGAGTGTCTGAATGGGTGTGTGAGTGGTTGCATGAGTGTCTGAGTGGGTCTGTGAATGGGTATGTGAGTCTCTGATTGTGCCTTTGAGTGGATGTGCAAGTGTTTGAGTGGATCTGTGAGTGTGTGTATCAGTGTCTGAGTGGATGCATGAGTGTCTGAATGGGTCTATGAGTGGATGCATTAGTTTCTAAATGGGTGTGAGAGTGTGTGTGTGTGTCTGATTGGCTCTGTGAGTGGGTCTGTGAGTAGGTACATGACTAAGTGGGTCTCTGAGTGAGTATGTGCGTATCTGAGTGGGTATGTGTATCTGAGTGGGCCCATGAGTGGCTGCATGAGTGTCTGAGTGGGTCTGTGAGTGGCTATATGGATGTCTGTGTGGGTCTGTGAGTGATTGCATAAGTGTTTGAGTGGGTCTGTGACTAGACACATATGTGTTTGAGTAGGTCTGTGAATGGATGTGCGAGTCTCTGAGTGGGTCTGTGAGTGGGTATGTAATTCTCTGACTGGGACTGAGTGGGTGAGTCTCTTAAAGGATCTGTGAGTGGGTGAATGAGTTCCTGAGTAGGTCTGTGAGTGGGTATGTGAGTATCTGAATGGGTGTGTAGGTGGTTGTGTGAGTGTCTGAGTGGGTCTGTGAGTTTGTGCATTTGTCTGTAAGTGGGTCTGTGAGTGAGTGTGAGAGTGTCTGAGTGAGTCTGTGAGTAGATGGATTAGTGTCTGAATGAGTGTCCGAGTGGGTCTGCGAGCGGGTATGCATTTGTTTGAGTGAGTCTGTGAGCAGGTCTGTGAGTGGGCATCTGAGAGGGCATGTGAGTGTCTGAGTGGGTCTGCAAATGGGTGCATGAGTGTCTGAGTAGGTCTGTGAGTGGGTGTACAAGTGGGTCTTTAAGTGATTGCATAAGTGTCTGCATGGATCTGTGAGTAGGTACGTAAGTGTCTGAGTCAGTCTGTGAGTGGGTACATAAGTCTATGAGTAGATCTGTGAATGGGTGCATGAGTCTCTGAGTGGATCTGTGAGTTTGTGTGTGAGTCTCTGAGTGGTTCTGTGAGTTGGTGCGTGAATGGCCAAAGGAGATCCATTCAGACATTCACGCACCAACTCACAGTGGATGTGTGAGTATCTGAGTGGGTCTATGCGTGGGTGCATGAGTATCTGAGTGGGTCTGTGAGTGGGTGTATAAGTGTCTGAGTGGGTCTGTGAGAGGGTTTGTGAGTCTCTAAGTAGGTCTGTAAGTAGGCGTATGAGTCTCTGAGTGGGTGTGTGAGTGGGTGCGGTAGTCTGTAAATGGATCTGTGAGTGGGTGCATGAGTGTCTGAATGGGTCTTTGAGTGGGTATGCAAGTTTTTGAGTGGGTCTGAGAGCGGGTCTGTGAGTGGGTATCTGAGAGGGTATATGAGGATCTAAGTGGGTCTGCGAATGGGTGCTTGAGTGTCTGAGTGGGTCTGTGAGTCGGTGTGTATGTATATGAGTGGGGCTGTAAGTGGGTATGTGAGTGTCTGAGTGGGTCCATGAGTGGCTGCATGAGTGTCTGAGTAGGTCTAGGAGTATCTGCATGAGTGTCTGAGTGGGTCTATGAATGACTGTATAAGTGTCTGAGTGGGTCTGTGAGTGGGTGCATGAGTCTCTGAGTGGGTCTGAGCATGGGTGCATGCATCTGTGAGTAGGTACATGAGTCTCTGAGTGGGTCTGTGAATGGGTACATGAGTATCTGAATGGATGTGTTAGTGGTTGTATGAGTGTCTGAGTGGGCCAGTGAGTGGGTATGTGAGTCTCTGAGTATGTCTGTGAGTTGATATACAAGTGTCTCAGTGGGTCTGGGAGTGGGTATATGAGTGTCTGAGTGGGTGCATGAGTGTCTGAGTGGGTTTATGAGTGCCTGAGTGGGTCTACGAGTAGCTGCATGAGTGTCTAAATAGGTGTGTAAGTGATTGCGTAAATATCTGAGTGGGTCTGTGAGTAGATACATAAGTATCTGAGTTGGTCTGTGAGTGTCTGAGTAGATCTGTGAGTGAGTGTGTGAGTATCTAAGTGGGTCTGTGAGTGGGTACATGACTGTCTGAGTGGGTCTGTCAGTGGGTGTATGAGTCCATGAGTGGATATGCAAGTGTTGGAGTGGGTCTCTGAGTGGGTTCATGAGTGGCTGCATGAGTGTCTGAATAGGTCTGTGAGTGGCTGCATGAGGGTCTGAGTGGGTCTGTGAGTGATTGTGTAGATGTCTGAGTGGGTCTGTGAGTGGGTGCATGAGTCTCTCAGTGGGTCTGTGTATGGGTGCATGTGTATCTGAGTAGGTCTGTGAGTGGGCACATGAGTCTCTGAGTGGATCTATGAGTGGGTGCATGAGTATCTGAATGGATGAGTGAGTGATTCCATGAGTGTCTGAGTGGGTCTGTGAGTGGGTCTGTGAGTCTCTGAGTATTTCTGTGAGTGGGTGTGCAAGTGTCTGAATGGGTCTGTGAGTGGGTGTACGAGTGTCTGAGTGGGTACATGAGTGTCCAAGTGGGTGCATGACTGTGTGAATGGGTCTGTGAGTAGATGCTAATATCTGAATAGGTGTGAGTGGGGGTGTGAGTGCCTGAGTGGGTCTGTGATTGGGTCTGTGAGTGGTTGCATGACTGAGTGGGTCTCTGATTAGGTATGCAAGTCTATAAAGGGGTCTGTGAGTGGGTGTGTGAGTGTCTGAGTAGGTGTGTGAGTGTCTGAGTGGGTCTGTGAGTGGCTGCATGAGTATCCAAGTGGGTCTGTGAGTAGCTGCATGGATGTCTGAATGGGTCTGTGAGTGATTACATAAGTGTTTGAGTGGGTCTGTGAGTAGGTACGTACATGTTTGAGTGGGTCTGTGAATGGATGTGTGAGTCTGAGTGTATCTGTGAGTGGGTTTGTGAGTCTCTGACTGGGTCTGAGTGGGCGAATGAGTCTCTGAGTAGATCTGTGAGTGGGTGCATAAATTACTGAGTAGGTCTGTGAGCGGATGCGTGAGTATCTGAAAGGGTGTGTGAGTGGTTGTGTGAGTATCTGAGTGGGTCTATGAGTGGGTGTGTTAGTCTGTGAGTGGGTGTGTTAGTCTGTAAATAGGTCTGTGAGTGGGTGTGAGAGGGTTAGACATGGCATCTTTTGGCATGTTTCCCCTGTCTTTTTGCTTTCTGACCTCCTGGTTTTGACTCTGTTTTAGCTGGTTTAGTGTCTCTGCGCACTTTCTCACTGATGTTCAGTATTAAAGTGCAAGTGCGCCTGTTGTAAATTGTTATTATGGATTGGTGTTTCCATGATTGGCATATTTGATTTACTAGTCAGTCCCTAGTAAAGTGTACTGAGTGTGCCTGGGCTGGTAAATCAAATGCTACTAGTGGGCCTGCTGCACTGATTGTGCCACCCACATGAGTAGCCCTGAAAAGGTAACTTGGATCTGCCACTGCAGTATCTGTGTGCAGTTTAGTACTGCCATGTCGACTTGGCAAGTGTACCCACTAGCCAGGCCCTAACCTTCCCTTTTCTTACATGTTAGTCACCCCTAAGGTAGGCCCAAGGTACCCCTGTCAGCAGGGTGCAGTGTATGTGAAAGGTAGGACATGCCCTGGTGAGTGTGGCATGTACTGATAGTGAATTACTGCCAATTTCGTTTTTCATTATTGCAAGGTTACCTGTTCCCATAGGATAGAATGGGGAGTTTGTTTATAACATCTTATAAACATAACTACCCATGGGAACAAGGTAGGAAAATAAAGTTTAGTATGCCTGAACTCAGAATGATAAAAAGCATCTTTTAGTGAGGGTGATTTTTACATTCTGTGTTTAGAAAATACCACTTTTAGAAAGTTGGTATTTTCTTGCTTAGCCTTCCAGTGTGCCTCTTCTAGGTTTGTGTATTGCATGTCTGGCTTTTGGATGACAGGGGCTGGGGAGGAGCAGTGGCTCCAGAGAGCCTGCTGAGTCAGGGCTGGGCTGAATAGACTTGGGCTGCATTTAGAGTAGGAGGAGGAGATTTCCTTTCACCTGAATGGGCCTGGTCTGCCTCTGACAATGCTGTCTCCCTCCTGCCAGGAAGCTGCACCCGAGAGGACAGAACTGGTTCTGGCTGGGCAAAGACACTCTCTGCCTCCAGAGAACAAAGGATTTTGTGGTATAAATATTGGGTCCTAGACCCCAGAACTTTAGAACTCTTTTGGACCATGAAGACTGCCAAGAAGAAGAGCTGGAGAAGCTGTGAGGAGGAACTACCACTTTGCTCAGTGCTTTGCTGTGTTGGCCTGCAGTGGCGGCTTCTGTCTTGGGCAGTGAAAGGACTTGACTGAACTTTCTGCAACTTCTTTATTGAGTATCTCCAAGGGCCTGAAATAGAGCTTGCCTCCTGTTCTGAAGTCTCAGGGACTGCAAAGACTTCACCAATCTCTGAGTACCGCTTCTGGAACCACTGCTTCAGCTGCCACAGAGAACGGAATCACAACCGACTCCATCACCGATTCCGTCGTTGGCTCTGTGTCCTGATGGTACCGCAGTCCGCACCGTCAGCATCTCGCACCACAACCCTGGTCTCACCGATGATCGACGACACCGCCACCGAGCCGCTGCTTGCACCGTGACCTGTGGGCACCGCACTCCGCACTGCCTTGCTTCACTTCGCCATCCTGGTCTCACCGGCACCGTCGCTGCCGCTGACTTCAGCACCTGTGACCGCATCGTGGCTGGGGCAGAGCTCGTAAGTTTCATGACAAACCCGCCTCGTCCCCCACAGCCGTCTGGGCTGACCGGTGCCAGCTCCTGCTAACCGGCCCTGTCGCCTGCACCGCAACCTGCCATCACCGCATCGAGCACCATCTCGCCCTGCACTGTAAGCCTTGGTCTCACCGACGCCGTCTGGATGATCTTCACCGAGACACTGCCTGCACCGAATCAAGAGGACACTGCACCCTGCACCGCTTCCATTTTGAAACGCAACCGCAGCGGTTGCCACGACCGTCTCGCACCACCATGTCAGCCGCAACGAGAAAGGTACTGTTACTGAGTCTGTTCACGCTTTCGCTGGCCCGTACCGACGCAGTCGGCTGGAACTCTTAGACTCTGTTGTTTTCGGCCTCGCGGTAGCCCCGGACGGAGCTACCGACTCGTACAAACTGTTTATTTCAAGTATGCTTGCAAAGTACACCTTTTTAAGTACTGTATTGTGGATTTTTATAGTTTTGGTCTTGTTTTAAGTATATAAAATGTTGGATATTTTTCTAAAACTGGTGTGGTGTCCTTTTGTAGTGTTTTCGCTGTATTACTGTTGGTTATGTGCAAATGCTTTACACACTGCCTCTAAGATAAGCCTGACTGCTCGTGCCAAGCTACCAAGGGGGGTGAGCAGGGGTTATTTTAGGAGTGTAACTCCCTTACTCTGACTAGGAAGAAGGGTCCCTACTTGGACAGAGGTGCAAACCCTTGCCAACTAGAGACCCCCATTTCTAACATTGGTTGTCAGCGGTGAGGATAGGACTTGTGTTTGAACTTGACTTACAGTGATTGGTGTGCACTACTACCATATCACAGACCATTACGTACCACATACTGTTTTGGTGCTCTATTTTTGTCTTTCCATCGGTCTTGAACTTGAACTTTCCAGTACAACATGCCTGAATCAATTGCATCATCTGCTGTATCCTTGGAAGTGGCCTTTGAGGAAGAGAGGTTAGAAACCTACAATGTGAAGGAATTGAAGGCGATCTGCAAAAACCTCAACGTCCAAATCAGGGGCCTCACCAGAAAAGAGGAGCTACAAAAGGCGCTGAGGGCCTGGTTAGCATCCAGACATGCTAGTGAGCTGTCTGGGGATCTTTGCATGGAGGCGGAGGAGCCTATTCCAAGGGTTGATGTGCTTTTGGGGGGGGCACCCTCTAAACCAGGCAGCAGTGGCTTGTCCCCAGAGGATCTGGAGGACAGGCGGGAAGCAAGGAGAATTGCTATGGAACTGGAGAAGCTTAAGTTAGCCATGGAGGAGAAAAGGATGATGTTAGACCATGAGTTCAGGATAATGGAGCTGGATCAGAGAAGTAGACCCAGCTCAGATGGTGGCAGAAATTCTTCAGGGCAGGCAGACAGAATTATGCACATCCCCAAGAATGTAGGCAAGGAATCCAAGAAGGGGGATGACATACAAAGGTGGTTTGAAGGTTATGAGGCGTCTATACACATGAATGGGGTCCCTGAGAAGAATTGGGGGGCAGGATTGTGGCCCCTTTTCCCAGAAGAAGCAAGGGACACTTTAGTGGCTTTGGGGAAGGGGTATAACCTCACCTATGCTGACATGAAGGAGGCCCTTCTCACCAGGTATGGTCTCACTCCTGAAAGGTACAGGGATCAGTTTAGGTCCAGTAAGAAGACTGATGCCAACACTTGGTTGGAATGTGTGGATTCGTTTTGCAAGTCACTGGATGGCTGGCTGAAGGGCAGTAATGTGACAGATTTTCAGGGGCTCTACAATTTGATTGCATGGCAGCACTTGGCTAGTCTATGTTTTGCAGAGCTGCACCAGCACTTGGTTGATAGTAAGCTGACTGACCCCAGGAAGCTTGCTATGGAGGCGGACCGCTGGGTGAGTACCAGGGTCCACAAGAAAGCGTTTGGGGGAGACTCAGCCAAAGGTGGGCAGGGTCCCCAGCAGAAAAGTGGGGGGACAAGGGTAAAGCACAGGAGTGCTCTAAAGGGCCCCAAACTAATACCCAGGGTAAAGGTTCCCATCCCCCAGGAGATAAGTAAGCAGTGGTCTCTTCAGGAAAGCCTGCAGAGACCGGCCCCCACAAGTGCTTTTCCTGTGACCAGGTGGGTCTCTTGAAGGGGGACCCCAAGTGTCCCAAGAGGGCAAAGCCACCCACCTAGTGTAGTGCTTGGGGAGGAGGGGTGCCCACAGGAGGGTGGGGATCCCGCAGAAATGACCCTCGTCTCACTAGGGGACAGTGAGATGGTCCCAGGAAACCAGGTGCCCCCTAACACAAAGAAATACAGCACCTGGGTGACCATCAATGGGAAAAGGGTAGAGGCACTCAGAGATATTGGAGCCAGTGTGACTTCAGTCCGGTGTCACCTGGTCTCTGAGGAGCAAGTAGTCCCCGGGGCATTACACCAAGTAATTGCCGTGGACAACTCAGAGTGCCAGTGTATGATGACGCAGGTTCCCTTTGAATGGGGGAGGTCTCAGATCCCTTGTGGGTGGTTGTGAGCCCTACCATGCCTGTAGATTGTCTGCTAGGTAACGACCTGGAGGAGTCCTTGTGGAAGAATGTTGAGCTCAGGTCTCACTTGGAGATGCTTGGGTTGCCAGAGTGGGCATGCGTGACCACTCGGTCAATGGCGGCCGAAACGGTGATCAGAAGGACCTGGAGCCTGAAACTGTGGCCCAGGTTCCTGCCAAGAGAAAGGACAGGGGGTGCGGGAAACCCACCCTTGAGGTTCCCACGGTCCGGGAGGAGGCTGACCTTGAGGGGGACACCCCGGTACTTACAGGGGAGCAGGTAGCTGAACTGGGGGACTTATCTGAGCTGACCCATTGGCAGAAAGAAGGTGGTCCCACCAGGGAGGAATTATGCAGGGAGCAGAAAGAATGCCCTTCTCTAGAGGGTTTGTGGCAGCAGGCTGCATACCAGGCAGCTGGTGATCAGTCTGGATCACATTGAATCTACTGAGAGAATGGTCTCCTGTACAGCGAGCCTAAGGTCGCTGAGCCTGGGTCAGCCCGTGTGCTGGTGGTACCCCAGCGCTTCAGGACCTTCCTACTGGGTCTGGCTCATGACGTGCCTTTGGCAGGACATTTGGGGCAGGACAAGACCTTTGACAGGCTTGCCACCCACTTCTTTTGGCCCCAAATGTGAAGGCAGTCAGATGGACATTGCAGGTCTTGCCAAACTTGCCAGGCAAGTGGTAAGAGTGGGAGGACGTTTGATTTACAGGCCCTGACACACTCAGTGCACTTTACTAGGGACTGACTAGTAAATCAAATATGCCAATCATGGAAACACCAATCCATAATAACAATTTACAACAGGAGCACTTGCACTTTAACACTAAACAGCAGTGAGAAAGTGCGCAGAGACACTAAACCAGCTTAAACAGAGTCAAAACCAGAAGGTCAGAAAGCAAAAAGATTGGGGAAACATGCCAAAAGAAGCCAAGTCTAACACAAGTCCCCTCCAGCTGAAAGTAGGGAGAACTACCCAACCTCCTGGGAGTCTCTGTGTGGGTCTATGAGTGGAAGCATGAGTGTCTAAATGGGCCACTGAGTTGGTATGTGAGTGTCTGAGTGGGTCTGTGAGTGGGTGCATAAGTGTCTGAGTGGGTCTATGAGAGGGTGTGTGAGTCTCTGAGTGGGTGTGTGAGTCTCTGAGTGGGTCTGTGCCTGGGTGCGTGCATTTGTGAGTGTGTGCATGAGTCTCTGATTGGGTCTGTGAGTAGGTATGTGAGTCTCTGAGTGGGTCTTTGAATAGGTGCATGAGTGTGTGAGTAGTTGTATGTGTCTGAGTGGGTCTGTGAGTGGGTGTGTGAGTCTCTGAGTGTGTCTGTGAGTTGATGTACAAGTGTCTGAGTGGGTGCATGAGTGTCTGAGTGGGTCCTTGAGTGGCTGAATGAGTGTCTGAGTGGGTCTGTGAGTAGCTGCATGACTGTCTAAATAGGTATGTAAGTGATTGCGTAAGTATCTGAGTGGGTCTGTGAGTAGATACATAAGCATCTGATTTGGTCTGTGAGTGGGTCTGTGAGTATCTGAGCAGATCTGTGAGTGAGTACATGAGTATCTGAGTGGGTCTGTGAGTGGGTGCATGACTGCCTGAGTGGGTCTCTCAATGTGTGTCTGAGTCTATTAGTGGGTCTCTGAGTGGATGTGCAAGTGTTTGAGTGGGTCTCTGAGTGCCTGAGTGGGTCCATGAGTGGCTGCATAAGTGTCTGAATAGGTCTATGAGTGGCTGCATGAGTGTCTGAGTGGGTCTGTGAGTGATTGTGCAGGTGTCTGAGTTGGTCTGTGAGTGGGTGCGTGAGTCTCTCAGTGGGTCTGTGCATGGGTGCATATGTATCTGAGTGGGTCTGTGAGTGGGCACATGAGTCTCTGAGTGGGTCTGTGAGTGGGTGCATGAGTGTCTGAATGGATGTGTGAGTGGTTCCATAAGGGTTTGAATGGGTCTGTGAGTGGGTGTGTGAGTCTCTGAGTATGTCTGTGAGTGGGTGTGCAAGTGTCTGAATGGGTCTGTGAATGGGTGTATGAGTGTCTGAGTAGGTGCGTGAGTGTGTGAATGGGTCTGTGATCGGATGCATTAGTATCTGAATGGGTATGAGTGGGGGTGTGAGTGCCTGAGTGGGTCTGTGAGTGGCTCTGTAAGTGGGTACATGACTGAGTAGGTCTCTGAGTGGGTGTGCAAGTCTATGAAGGGGTCTGTGAGTGGGTGTGTGAGTGTCTGAGTGGTTCTGTGAGTGGGTGTGTGAGTGTCTGGGTAGGTGTATGTGTCTGAGTGGGTCTGTGAGTGGCTGCATGAGTGTCTGAGTGGGTCTGTGGGTGGCTGCATGGATGTCTGAATGGGTCAGTGATTAATTGCATAAGTGTTTGAGTTGGTCTGTGAGTAGGTACGTACGTGTTTGAGTGGGTCTGTGAGTGGGTGTGTGAGTCTCTGACTGGGTCTGAGTGGGTGAGTGAATCTCTGAGTAGATCTGTGAGTGCGTGCATAAGTTACTGAGTAAGTCTGTGAGTAGATGCGTGAGTGTCTGAAAAGGTGTGTTAGTGGTTTTGTGAGTGTCTGGGTGGGTCTGTGAGTGGGTGTGTTAGTCTATGAGTGGGTGTGTTAGTCTGTTAGTGGGTCTGTGAATGGGTGTGAGAGTGTCTCAGTGAGTCTGTGAGTAGATGCATTATTGTCTGAATAGGTGTGAGTGGGTGCATGTGTGTCTGAGTAGAACTATGAGTGGTTACACAAGTGTTTGAGTGGGTCAGTGAACAGGTATATGAGTGGGTGTCTGAGAGGATATGTGAGTGTCTGAGTGGGTCTGTGAGTGGGTGTACAAGTGTCTGAGTGGGCCTGTGAGTGGGTTTGTGAGTCTCTGAGTGCATCCATGAGTGGCTGCATGAGTGTCTGAGTGGGTCTGTGTGTGGTTGTATGAATGGGTCTTTAAGTGAATGCGTAAGTGTCTGAGTAGGTCTGTGAGTGGGTGCATGAGTCTCTAAGTGGGTCTGTGAGTGGGTGCGTGAGTCTCTGAGTGGGTCTATGAGTAGGTACATGAGTCTCTGAGTGGGTCTGTGAGTTGGTGCATGAGCATATGAATGGGTTTGTTAGTGGGTGCGTGAGTCTCTGTGTGGGTCTATGAGTGAGAGTGGGAGTGTCTAGATGGGCCAGTGATTTGGTGAGTAAGTGTCTGAGTGGGTCTGTGAGTGGGTGCATACGTGTCTGAGTAGGTCTGTGAGAGGGTGTGTGTGAGCCTCTGAGTGGGTCTGTGAGTGGGTGCATTAGTCTCTGAGTAGGTCTGTGAGAGGGTGCATTAGTCTCTGAGTTGGTCTGTGAGTATGTGCATGAGTCTCTCAGTGGTTCTGTGACAGGGTGCATGAATGTCTGATTGGGTCTGTGAATGGGTGCAAATGTGTCTGAGTGGGTCTTTCAGTGGGTGTGAGAGTGTCTGACTGGGTTTCTGAGTGGGTGCATGAGTGTCTGAGTGAGTGTGTGAATGTATATTTTTATTTAAATTTTTCTGCAGAATTTGTGAATCTACCACAAAGTTTCACGGGGCCTTGCTGAGCATTGCAATGGATTCGCAAATTCTTCCACATGGAAAAAAATATGTTCCTGGGCATTTTCTTATCCATCAGGGATCCCTCACAGACCACAATATTGCTCCTAAGGGGCCAGGGTACCCTTACACCTTCTACATTTTCGCAGAATTTTTGCTGCTGGGGACCGTTCTCCGATATGTAAAATGGCAGACGCAACTTTCTACTCAGGTTGCAGCCAGCCAATCACAGCAGTGCTGTTGGAATGTTTGGTTGTATCAAAAAAAGGAGCCTGGGGGGCGTGGTCTCGCTGCAAATGGAGTGAGACGCACGCCGTTTGAGCTCCGGGCCGCCGCCGACATCAACAGCGATTATAAGCAACTTCACGGCGCAAAAAGTACTCTGGTTGGGAGCGCAACACTAGCGGAGTGACTTGAGTGCCTTTTCCGGGCTTGAACTAAGCTGGCGGTGATCGACGGAGGAGACTCTGGTTGTATGGGTGGTGAGGCCTGAGACCCGACAGCCCGCCCACCATTTTGGCTGCTCTGAACCCACACGTCCACGATCGTTACCTCTGGTGGCGCTCAGGGGCACTGGAGAGGCTCCACAGCTCCTGAGAGGAGTAATTGAGGCTAGGAGGGGACCCGACGCTGCAGACTCTTCCCTGCCCTGGCCTAGGCTGCCGATCGCAAAGCGCCACAAGAGACGCCCGCCATTTTAACTGCCCAGACTATGTGGGACTACGCCGGAGGCTCCCGGAGGGATCGAGGTGTGGCCCTACACTCTCCCACTGCTGCAGGGGCGTGTGCATGGCCCGGAGACAACCCGGAGCTGCTGATTCATAAGTTGGCCTGCCGGTGCCCTGGGGGAGAGAGACGGATGTCGGCGAGCAGGGGTGCCTCCGCCATCTTGCTGCCTTGAGGGGTAGCGGACCTCATCTGGATGCCAGCAGGCAGCCGCCAACAGCAGAGTCCGGGCGTGCAGAACCTGTGCAGGTACGGGAGCGGGGGGCGCTGTCGCTGCCGCTAGGGGGGACTGCGCTGATGGTCTGGGCTGTTTATGACTGCACTCCGCGGTCGTATTCTTTGGCCTGAGACATACCCCGGCGGCGGCGCCCCTGCCCTGCTTGGCGAGACCCCCACAGCTGCTCCAAACCCACCACATCGCTGTATGGAACTTGATGGTGCACTGCACTGTACTAGGGCACAGCATCCTCGCCGGCCATTGACGCATCTGCCCCTGCTGGGGCCCCCCTGCATGCTGGCCTTCCCCTCCTGTGCCTTCAGCTGGGAACACTGGGCAGATGGCGGGATCATAGGCCCTCCGGAGGTCCTAGAAGTTAACTTCTGCGTTTGTGGAGAGCCGGGGAACAATCGAAGTGCCGCGGGGCACAGAGAAAGTGGTCTGGGGGAACCTTGCATATCGGTAGACAACCTGAGGAACCTGGGCCTCTGCTAACGAGACCGGGGGCACTACCATCTGCTCAACCCATTGGGGTAGCACAGAGCCCAACATTGTACTGCTTTGACATCGCCAGCCTCCACACACCCCCATTGACGGAAGGTACCGGCGCTGCTGCCTCTGTCGCTCAACGCGCTAGTCACTGGTTTGACTGGCCCGGAACGCTACCTTGTCCTCCCTTCACCATCAGAGCGGCCACCATGCCGCACTACACTTTAGTGGCTGTCCCATTGCCCGCTGGTGGAACTTCCTGGGCACTCCTGGCCTTGTGTAAACAGAAGGGTGACTCTGCAGTTGGGCTAACCTGGCCCCTCCTCTCCTTTGGAGCCTGCACTTAACTGAAGGCCCCTGAACCTGCACCCCGCACCACTGCACCACTGGGCCTGGTCTTCCCCTACGGCGCTCTGCTCACCACCCCCAGGGATCTGAAACTGAGAGCACGGACACGCCTGGGCATAGACAGCTGTCGGAAAGGAGGTCTCCCTACTACATGAACATGACCCGTTCAAAACCCGGGAAGGAGCCCTCAGCAACCCCTAAAGATGCTACAGTCCTGACCACGTGGAACAAACCGGGTTCAGTACCAGCGCCTGACGCGACGCTGGCGGCCGGGGGTTCCTCAGAGCCGGTCACACAATCTTTCATGACCCTCTTTATGCAGGAACTTAAATCGGAAATAGGGTCCCTGCGCACCGAGGTCCAAGCTTGTGTCAAGGAACTCCGGAAAGATGTGGGAGAGCTGGGTGGACGAGTGGATGACCTTGAAAAGACCCTGGATTCCCATACGGATGACCAGGAACACCTATGGCAGCGGCTAGCCACCCTGGAGGAGCAACACATCGAGTTGCAGATCAAGCAGGAGGACCTGGAAAATCGGGTGCGCCGGAACAATATACGCCTGCGTGGGATTCCGATTGGGGCAGAAGGCACTGACATAATGACTTTCGTGGCCGACCTGCTTCACGACATTAGGAGAGATGATGACACCTCGTCGCCCGCTCTGGACCGCACGCATAGAGTGTCTGGTTCCCCTGGGAGGCCAGGCCTCGTCCCTGACATCCTGACGTGGGTCCATTTCTTTACTGAGAAGGAGGCTATCCTTAAGGCAGCTCGGGACAAGCCTGAGATCTTGTTCAGGGGCGCACCCATCCAGTTGTTTCAAGACTTGGCCCCCACGACAGTTCGGCGCCGCAGGGACTTCCGTCCCGTCACGGACAAACTCCGGGAGCTCAACATCCGCTATCAATGGGGGCACCCCTTTGCTCTCATCTTTCAGTGGGAGTCCAAGCGCCGCGTGCTGAGATCCTACAGGGAAGCGGCCCAACTACACCAGATCCCTGACACCCCCCCGACAAGTCCACCGCGCATGCCCCCGAGGGCCCGAATCCCATTGAAGCCGCAGTGGACCACGGTCCGTCATGCCAGACATCCATCCTCCCGAGAGCGAAGCAGCTCCTCTCAAGAAAAACAGGACATAATTCAACACATACGATCCTTAGAAGGGGGTCAGTCACCCTCAGGCTCGCAAACACTTGCCAACAAATAACTGGAAGCTACAGATGTTGATCAACTGGCACTACACCTCTCACTTCTGGGGGGGCCTCCGGCCATTACGTAACTGGCACTTCACTCTCTTTTTCACCACCCAAGAGACGCAACTACTCAATGATTATCCTACGCCAGGACGACGGCCCCGGACCGCGCTCCGGAACTAAAGATTTGATACACAACACGATGACCGACCCCCACTCCTATTTCTGGGAGAGTGACATCTCCGGGATAGCCTGTGCCACTGTGCCTGGCTCCTCCCTGGACTGGAATAGGTTTTGTTGGCCATGTTGGCCGTCAACCCGTCTGGGTTGTTTTGTTTATCTTTGTCCCTCTCTCCCTCTTTCCTTTTCTTGCCCATCTCCCCGGCGGGGGGCCCCCTAGACACTAGGGGGGACTTACATTGGATGCTATGCTTCTTCCCACCTTCCCATCCTGCAGCGAACATCACCACTCTGGGGCTTCGAGACTCTTCACTAGGTCCCTGTTTCCCGGCCCTGTCCAAAATCCCGAGTCACCTGCCTGGGATAGCGCTTACACCCGATGCTAGACGACTATGACCTCTGCGCCCTGCTTGAAGCTTGTATCCCTTAACGTGAAGGGACTTAACTCCCCCAATAAGCGGCGTCAGATATGGAGGTATCTGCTATTACAAAATCCAGACATCGTCTTTCTTCAGGAGACGCACCTATTCAGGGCTGACACCACACGCATGACTCATCCACGATTCCCCCTCCAATTTTGGAGCTCAGCGTCTACTAGGACAGCGGGTGTAGCCATCCTCTGCAGAGCAGGCATCCATCAGGGAGACACTAAAGTGATCCGTGGCACAGAGGGCAGATTTCTTAAAGTGGTGGTTAAGCTGGGGCATCGCACTCTCACCCTTTGCAACACCTATGCGCCCAATCAGGGCCAGGACTCTTTCTTGCGCGAACTCCTGCGGGAACACATAGTACCTGTAGACTCGGACCTCATACTGGGGGGTGACTTTAATTTAGTGTGGGATGCAGGCCTTGATCGTAGCGGGGGCACATTTCATGGGGTGGGGGCCATGTCGGCGGCGACAAAGAGATGTATCACTGCTTCGGGTCTTGTAGATATATGGCGTTACCACTCCCCTGAGATTCACGACTACTCCTATTATTCTCATGCGCACCGCTCCTACTCGCGCATTGACTACCTCTTCGTCTCACACTCCCTAGTCAAGGACATTCTCTCAACAACCATGTCCGATATTTCAATCTCTGACCATGCGCACGTGGAGCTACTCCTTCATGAACGCTTCTCTCACCCCAGGCGACCTACTAGGTGGCGGTTTCCCCCCCACATCCTTAGAGACCCAGTCGACACGGCGGAACTTCAGGCCGCCATCCTATCTTATTTCAAAACCAACGACCTCCCGGAAACACCCCTCCCTGTCTTATGGGATGCCTTCAAGGCCACGATACACGGCACCCTCACATCTATTGCTATTGCCCGGGTCAGAGAGGCCCGCTTGTATGAGGACAAGCTCACACGTGAAATCAAAACGCTCGAGAGAATGGACCAAGAGCGCCCACTAGCGATTCATAAGCGGCGTTTAGCTATACTCAGGGGTCAGCTCCGGGCCCACAGAACCAACAAGGCCGAGCGCGCTCTCCTTGCACTGCAACAACGCTATTACGACGGAGGGGACAAGGTGGGTACCATTGTGGCACGTCGCCTGAGAACACGGGCAGCTAAAGCGCACATCTCTAAACTAAAATTGGGCGACGGGACCTGGGCCACTACAGAATCCGCCAAACTTCAAGCATTTCAAAGTTACTATGCATCCCTCTATGCGAAAGACACGCCCAATCCTGATCAAATATCGGCTACTTTAGACGCCTGCGACTGGGGTCCCCTTAGCACGTACCATTCCCAACTCTTGGAAGAACCGATTACACTAGAGGAACTAACCAGCGCTCTTAAGGAACTTCCACTCGGCAAAACGCCGGGCCCAGATGGGCTCCCAGTCTCGTTTTATCGTGCCTTTTTGCCACAACTCCAACCATACATGTTACGCCTCTTTAACTCTTTTACCGATACAATCGGGCCTTCTGCAGACATGGCTATGGCGGAAATAGCCCTAATCCCGAAGCCCGGGAAGGACCCTACACTCTGCTCCTCCTTCCGCCCCATTGCCCTATTAAACACAGACCTCAAACTCTACACTAAAATACTTGCTAAACGCCTCAGCACACATCTTCCAGGCCTAATCGAACCGGATCAGGTGGGTTTTATTCATCAACGTCAAGGGGCGGACAACGTGCACAGAGTCGCGCACCTGGTGGGGAAAGCGCGCCACTGGAAGATACCCTCCTGCCTACTTTCGCTAGACGCTGAAAAGGCATTCGATCGAGTGGATTGGGTGTTCCTCCAAGCCGTGCTGCAGAGAATAGGACTAGGCCCACAGATGGTAGCGCGCATCATGGCCCCTTACCTCTCACCGCTTACCAGGGTACGAGTCAATGGCCAACTCACGCAACCTATCTCTATTCTCAGGGGCACTAGGCAGGGATGTCCCTTGTCCCCTTTACTATTCGCCCTAGTAGTTGAACCACTCGCCATTGTGATTCGCCGATCGCCTGATATCCATGGTCTTACCCTCAGGGGCATAGATTACAAGATTGCTCTCTTTGCAGACGACCTCCTTCTCACACTGTCCAACCCGACTTGCTCGTTGCCAGCAGTACACATTTTGCTGCAGTCATACGAGCAAATCTCAGGGCTTAAAATCAATCATACGAAATCATGGGCTCTCAACCTCACGATTCCAACGGACGAAATCGCGGCCCTGCAAGCCCTTGTCCCCTACCAATGGGCTACTAGTTCTATTAGATATCTAGGACTTAATCTGACTCCAGATTTGGCCAGCTGGTCCCAAGGTAATTGGCAAGAGTACAAAAATGCAGTTGTAACCGACTTACGAGCATGGAGATCCCTGCCGCTCTCCTGGTTAGGGCGCCTTAACACAGTTAAAATGTCCATCCTCCCAAAGATACTCTATTTATTCCAGACCCTGCCAACGCCCATCCCAGAACACCAAATTCAGAGCCTACAACGTGAGTTAGTCGCATTCATATGGGGAGGGAAGCGACCACGATTCTCTAGTAAAATCTTAATGCTCCCGCGCGATAAGGGTGGACTCGCCTGCCCTAATCTATTAGAATATTATTGGGCATCCCATCTCCGCTTTATACCGGAGTGGACAGCTTGGGAGAGCGAGAAGGTGTGGTTCCACATGGACAGGGCGGTTACCTGTCGTCCTATCTGGGATCACGCGTGGCTCCCCCGTGAAGCACGCTCCCGCAGTGCATATATGGCGACCCCTACTAAGACTGTACTCGAGATTTGGGACAAACTGGCCGTCCGCAAGGGTCTCACTTCTTTTCCATCTCCGCACACCCCAATTGCTCACAATCCGCAATTTCCCCCTGCTCTTCGCCCGCCTTATTTCGCAGAATGGACGGACAAGGGTTGTAAAACGGTGCGAGATCTATTTCTAGGGGGTAACGTCAGAACTTTTGCCCAATGCAAGCAGGAATATCAACTATCAGAGAAGGAGAGATTCCAATATATACAACTCCGGCACTGGATACAGGCGTCCTCTCTATCACAGGCGGCTACACGGCCTTTCACACCGTTCGAACGGCTGGCCCGCACATTTGACAACTCCAAGGGATTAATATCTCGCATATACCAAGTCCTCCAGCACTCACAACGCCTCACTCCCCACCCTTACCAACAGCAGTGGCAGTCTCTTCCCGGCGCAGACATTGCACCCTCTCAGTGGACACGTCTTTGGCGCGATATCCCGAAGACTTTTCATAGAATTCCCCAGCAGGAATCCGCATACAAGGTAATGACCCAATGGTACTATACCCCCCTCAGGTTACATAAAATGTTCCCCAACTCCTCACCTCTCTGTTGGCGCTGCACGCATACACGGGGAGATTTCATACACATATGGTGGTCGTGCCCTCTCTTGACCACCTACTAGAAAGAAGTCCTCAGCCACATTAAACGGGTGCTAGGCTACCCACTACCTGAAAACCCACTCACGATTGTACTGGGCCTCAGGCCGGTGAACCTACGTGCTATGACCCACCGTGATTGGCATCTCAGTCTTCATATGCTTGGAGATGCTAAGCAGACCATTGCCCTTTATTGGAAAAAGGCAGAAACGCCCTCAATAAATGTGTGGTTCACCCGCCTGTGGCAAACAGTGGTAATGGAACTGCTCACAGTGCGTCTACAACATCGAGACACCCAATTTACGAAACTATGGAAGCCACTGGTGGAACACCTGGGACGAATAGAGAATACTAGACTGCAGCCACCAAGGCTGCGGGCTTTACGCCTCTTTGACGATGCTGTCCACCCCACAGATCCAGACAGATTTTGGAATCCTCCTGACTGACCATCCCGCGCTGCGCCCCCACGTACCCCATATGACTTGGGCTCTGTGATTCTTGACACCCCGACAGCTGCTGTTGCTACCAGCATCGCCCCGTAAGGCGCTAGAGGCATCAAATAGCATCGCTACCACTGCGCCCCCTGCGAAGCGAGTTATTCCAGGCACATTGTCACACTGCCTCCGTCCCCCCGCCACACCCTCTCCCTTCACCTATAGTCCCCTCTCCACCCCCCATCTCTTTCTATTGGTTTTTTCTTTTTATTGTTTGTACATTGCTTGCAGCCTCTTGGCGGCGCCTATGCTAAGTTAAGGCTTGGCTCCTTGAGAATGAGCTCTGATGAGATAGCGCGCAGCTCTGCACCCTGGCGACTTGGATATCGCCACAGGACAATCATAGCTTTACGATACCTGTGCCAGAAAAGCGCATAAATGATGTTGTTTCTTGCCAGCTCTGTAATTTCCTGTAAAGTGCAATACCCTTGAGCCTATCCAACAAGGTGTGCTGAGCCAACAATGCTTGATTTAAGATATGGGTCATGGTGTTCAGGTTGGCCTCCTCTATATCACTATGTGGCGCTTGCCAATTGTAAAACTGATTAATGCGTTATGATCTTCTCTAAATGCTAATAAAAACGTGTTTGAAACAAAAAAAGGAGCCTGACCCGCTCTCCTCTTCTGAAAAAACATGCAGGACTTATCCTGAGGAAAAATGATACATGAGGAGGGCAAAGGTGTGCGAGATGGAATATTTGTTTTCCTTTTTGCTGATTTTGAATGGATTCAAAGCGCAGCATGAGACGTAAAGCAGATAGCAGACTCACCATTAATAAGGCAAGATTTATGAGCAATTTAACTTTTTGTAATGTACACCAATACCGCAGTGCTTCAATAATGAACTGTGAATAGGACAAGTACGCTGCCATGGGAAGATAAGTGTTTCACTGTTTGCACATTCCGAAAGTAACACAACCAAGAGACTACTGAATAATAAGGTGTTTTTTTTCTTTAAGATAAATGTGGTCAGTTTGAAATGGAGATATAAATCACTTGTGAGCAAGGCGCAGATGAGAGCTGAAACGCGTAAGGAAGGACTGACGCATAACTCAAAATGTCAAATAAAAGTGCTTGAAACTCTTCGAACTAGGAGTCGACATTCTTCTTTTTATGAGTAGTGTTGGTTATATGTATATATCTATATATATGCAGGCTCAAAGGCCACCAAAGCCTTTGCACTCAAGGGCAGGTGCTTCACCGTGCGAGGGTGAACTTGCAGACTTAATTACTGCTCCACACAACACAGAGTGGTCAGCACTCACGGGAGAAGATTTTCATCTCTTTTGCTCACCTACTTCATTAAAAGAGATGAAAATTCTCTCCCGTGATTGCTGATAATTCTGTGTTATGTGGAGAAGTAATATATATATATATATATATATATTCACTGAAAAAACCATAGGTTTCAGGGACATTATAGTTAGAAATTATCATTTAAAAAAGCTTTGAAATTCACTGAAAAAACCATAGGTTTCAGGGACGTTATAGTTAGAAATTAGCATTTAAAAAACCTTATAAATTCACTGAAAAAACCACAGGTTTCAGGGACGTTATAGTTAGTTAGACATTTCACTCGTACAAAACCAGAGAAATTCGGCCTTCATAGTTAGTTCAGCTAACTATAACTCGCGCCCCCGCAATGCACTGCTGATGACGTCACATATTACATCATTCATAACATGGTCAGTGACATCACTCATGACATCACTGATGACATCATCCAGTGACTGTGTGTTTCTGTAAAGTTTAAATATGTTTTATATATATATATGCGAAGGTGTATTGAAGAATGAGTGGGTGTATAAGTGTCTGAATGGATGATTTAGTAGGTGCGTGACTGTCTGTATAAGTGAGTGATTAAACTTGTTTTACTGAATGCATGGGTTAGTCACTAAACTGTGTAAATGTCTGTATCAGTCTGTCAGTTGGTGTGTAAGCAGTTGCATGGGTTGGTGAGTAGCTAAATGAGTGTCTATATGTGTTATTGATTGGTTGTCTGAGTATCTGTATGGGTGCCTGAGTGTGTGTGTGTGGGTGGGTGTGTGTGACTCTGTGCATAGATGTGTGAGTGGTTGATTCACTGGGTGTATGGGTTTAAGAGTACATCTGTGATGGACTGTATGGGTGGGTGAGTGTGTGTATGGGTGCGTTTGTGAGTGAATGGATGTCTCAGTGGTACATGTGTGAGTAACTACATATGTAAAAGGCAGTACATGTGAGTGTTGGAGTATATAAATGACTATATGTGAGAGTGAGTGATTGTGAGTGTGGCTGTAGTGTGTGCTTGTATTAGTGATTGTATAAGAGTGTAAGTATGAGTTAGTATATGTATGAATAAGTGAGGTAGTGTGTGCATAACTGTATAGGTGAGTAAATGGGAGTGTGATTGATTCTTTGCATGACTGACTAGGTGTGTGAGCAACTCTATGGATGAGTGGTGGTGTGTGAGTGTCTGTATAGGTGTATGAGTGCAAATGATAGTGCCGTATTGATGAGTGACTGCATGTATGAGTGACTATATGGGTGAATGAGTGGATGTGTGTGTAGACCTAGGAATCAGTGAGTGGGTATGTAGTAACTGGTATTAGTGTCTATGGTTTTGAAAATGGTAGTCTGTATTTTAGAGTGGGTGTATCAAAGGTTATATTAGGGTATGAGGAGGTGCATCAGATTATCACGTGGATGATGTCATCAGTGATGTCATTTGAGATGTCATCAGTGATGTCACTGATCATGTCATGAATGATGTAATATGTGACGTCATCAGCAGTGCATTGCGGGGGCGCGAGTTATAGTTAGCTCAACTAACTATAACGGCCGAATTTCTCTGGTTTTGTACGAGTGAAATGTCTAACTAACTATAACGTCCCTGAAACCTGTGGTTTTTTCAGTGAATTTCTAAGGTTTTTTAAATGCTAGTTTCTAACTATAACGTCCCTGAAACCTTTGGTTTTTTCAGTGAATTTCAAAGCTTTTTTAAATGATAATTTCTAACTATAACGTCCCTGAAACCTATGGTTTTTCAGTGAATTTCGAAGGTTTTTTAAATGCTAATTTCTAACTATTCCTACAGAGGTAGGACATGTGCAGAAAGAGGCAACAGAAGTCCAGAAAGACGAAGAAAGTTGCAGAAAGAAGCAAGAGATATGCAGAAAGAACCAACAGAGGTACAGAAAGAGGCCTTGTTGCAAAGTCATCCTGTGCCCCCAACTTTTTGCTGACTGGTACTGGTGGTAACTGACTGACTAACCAGGCCCGGAGCGAGTTCTATGCTGAAAGACACTTAGAATACAGTGAAAACACCTACATACACTAGGGTACACTATGCATTGGGGTACCCCTGTGATTGGCATGAACTCCCCTTAAGGCCCTAGTACATAATAGGGCAGGGGATTAAAACTACCTCTAAGTCAGAGGTGCAGAAAGAGGCAAGAGAAGTGCAGAAAGAAGCAACAGCGGTGCCGAAAGAGGCAAGAGAGGCACAGAAAGAAGCAAGAGCAGTGCAGAATGAACCAACAGAGGTGCAAAAAGAGGCAAGAGGGGTGCAGAAAAAGGTAGGAGAGGTGCACAAAGAGACAAGAGAGGTACAGAAAGAGGCAGGAGGAGTGCAGAAAGAAGGAAGAGAAGTGCAGAAAGAAGTAACAGAGGTGCTGAAAGAGGCACAAAGGGTGCAGAAAGAGGCAAGAGAAGTACAGAAAAAAGCAAAAGAGGTGCCGAAAGAGGCAAGAGAGGTGCAGAAAGAAGCAAGTGAAGTTCAGAAAGAGGCAACAGAGGTGCAGAAAGATGCAAGAGAAGTGCAGAAACAAGCAAGAGAAGTACAGAAAGAGGCAAGAGAATTGCTGAAAAAAGCAACAGAGGTATAGAAAGAAGCAAGGGAAGTGCAGAAAGAACCAACAGAGGTGCAAAAAGAGGCAAGAGGGGTACAGAAAGAGGAGAGAGAAGTGCAGAAAGAAGCAAAAGAGGTGCAGAAAGAGGCAAGAGGGGTGCAGAAAGAGGCAAAAGCAGTTCAGAAAGAACCAAGAGATGTGCAGAATGAGGCAAGAGACGTGCAGAAAGAGGCAAGAGATGTGCAGAAAAAGGAAGAAGGGTGCAGAAAGAAGCAAGAGAGGTGCAGAAAGAAGCAAGAGAAGTGCAGAAAGAAGCAAGAGAGGTGCAGAAAGAGGTAAGAGAAGTGCAGAAAGAGGCAAATGAAGTGCAGAAAGAGGCAAGTGAGATGCAGAAAGAAGCAAGAGATGTGCAAAAAGAGGAAATAGAAGTGCAGAAAGAGCCAAGAGAAGTGCAGAAAGAAGCAAGAGAAGTGCAGAAAGAGGCAAAAGAAGTGCAGAAAGAGGCAAGTGAGGTACAGAAAGAGGAAAGAGAATTGCAGAAAGAGGGAAGAGAAGCGCAAAAGAGGGAAGAGAAGTGCAGAAAGAGGCAAGAGAAGTGCAGAAAGAAGAAAGAGAAGTGCAGAAAGAGGAAATAGAAGTACAGAAAGAAGCAAGAGAAGTGCAGAAAGAGGCAAGAGAAGTGCAGAAAGAGGCAAAAAAAGTGCAGAAAGAGGCAAGTGAGGTTCACAAAGAGGCAAGAGAGGTACAGAAAGAGGCAAGCAAGGTGCAGAAATATGCAAGAGTGGTGCAGAAAGAAGCAAGAGAAGTGCAAAAAGAGGCAAGAGATGTGCAGAAAGAAGGAAGAGAAGTGCAGAAAGAGGAAATAGAAGTACAGAAAGAGCCAAGAGAAGTGCAGAAAGAAGCAAGAGAAGTGCAGAAAGAGGCAAGAGAAGTGCAGAAAGAGGCAAAAAAAGTGCAGAAAGAGGCAAGTGAGGTTCAGAAAGAGGCAAGAGAGGTACAGAAAGAGGCAAGCAAGGTGCAGAAATATGCAAGAGATGTGCAGAAAGAAGGAAGAGAAGTGCAGAAAGAGGCAAGAGAGGCACAGAACGAAGAGAGTGAGGTGCAGAAAAGAGAAAGAGAAGTGCAGAAAGAGGCAAGAGAGGTGCAGAAAGAAGAGAGTGAGGTGCAGATAGAGGCAAGAGAACTGCAGAAAGAGGCAAGTGAGGTGCAGAAAGAGGCAAAAGAAGTGCAGAAAGAGGCAAGAGAAGTGCAGAAAGAGGCAAATGAAGTGCAGAAAGAGGCAAAAGAAGTGCAGAGAGAGGCAAGTGAGGTGCAGAAAGAGGCAAGAGAGGTAGAGAAAGAGGCAAGTAAGGTGCAGAAAGAGGCAAGAGAGGTGCAGACAGAAGCAAGAGAAGTGTAAAAAGAGGCAAAAGAAGCACAGAAAGAAGGAAGAGAAGTGCATAAAGAGGCAAGAGAAGGGCAGAAAGAGGCAAGAGAGGTGCAGAAAGAAGCATAGAAAGTGCAGAAAAGAGAGAAATGCAGAAAGAGGCTAGAGAGGTGCAGAAAGAAGAGAGTGAGGTGCAGATAGAGGCAAGAGAACTGCAGAAAGAGGCAAGTGAGGTGCAGAACGAGGCAAGAAAAGTACAGAAAGAGGCAAGAGAAGTGCAGAAAAAAAACAAGAGAAGCGCAGAAAGAGTAAGAAATGTGCAGAAAGAGGCAAAAGAAGTGCAGAAAGAGGCAAGAGAGGTGCAGAAAGAAGCAAGTGAAGTACAGAAAGAGGCAAGAGAATTGCTGAAAAAAGCAACAGAGGTGTAGAAAGAAGCAAGGGAAGTGCAGAAAGAACCAACAGAGGTGCAAAAAGAGGCAAGAGGGGTACAGAAAGAGGAGAGAGAAGTGCAGAAAGAAGCAAAAGAGGTGCAGAAAGAGGCAAGAGGGGTGCATAAAGAGGCAAGAGCAGTTCAGAAAGAACCAAGAGATGTGCAGAATGAGGCAAGAGACGTGCAGAAAGAGGCAAGAGATGTGCAGAAAAAGGAAGAAGGGTGCAGAAAGAAGCAAGAGAGGTGCAGAAAGAAGCAAGAGAAGTGCAGAAAGAAGCAAGAGAGGTGCAGAAAGAGGTAAGAGAAGTGCAGAAAGAGGCAAATGAAGTGCAGAAAGAGGCAAGTGAGATGCAGAAAGAAGCAAGAGATGTGCAAAAGAGGAAATAGAAGTGCAGAAAGAGCCAAGAGAAGTGCAGAAAGAAGCAAGAGAAGTGCAGAAAGAGGCAAAGAAGTGCAGAAAGAGGCAAGTGAGGTACAGAAAGAGGAAAGAGAATTGCAGAAAGAGGGAAGAGAAGCGCAAAAAGAGGGAAGAGAAGTGCAGAAAGAGGCAAGAGAAGTGCAGAAAGAAGAAAGAGAAGTGCAGAAAGAGGAAATAGAAGTACAGAAAGAAGCAAGAGAAGTGCAGAAAGAGGCAAGAGAAGTGCAGAAAGAGGCAAAAAAAGTGCAGAAAGAGGCAAGTGAGGTTCACAAAGAGGCAAGAGAGGTACAGAAAGAGGCAAGCAAGGTGCAGAAATATGCAAGAGTGGTGCAGAAAGAAGTAAGAGAAGTGCAAAAAGAGGCAAGAGATGTGCAGAAAGAAGGAAGAGAAGTGCAGAAAGAGGAAATAGAAGTACAGAAAGAGCCAAGAGAAGTGCAGAAAGAAGCAAGAGAAGTGCAGAAAGAGGCAAGAGAAGTGCAGAAAGAGGCAAAAAAAGTGCAGAAAGAGGCAAGTGAGGTTCAGAAAGAGGCAAGAGAGGTACAGAAAGAGGCAAGCAAGGTGCAGAAATATGCAAGAGATGTGCAGAAAGAAGGAAGAGAAGTGCAGAAAGAGGCAAGAGAGGCACAGAACGAAGAGAGTGAGGTGCAGAAAAGAGAAAGAGAAGTGCAGAAAGAGGCAAGAGAGGTGCAGAAAGAAGAGAGTGAGGTGCAGATAGAGGCAAGAGAACTGCAGAAAGAGGCAAGTGAGGTGCAGAAAGAGGCAAAAGAAGTGCAGAAAGAGGCAAGAGAAGTGCAGAAAGAGGCAAATGAAGTGCAGAAAGAGGCAAAAGAAGTGCAGAGAGAGGCAAGTGAGGTGCAGAAAGAGGCAAGAGAGGTAGAGAAAGAGGCATGTAAGGTGCAGAAAGAGGCAAGAGAGGTGCAGACAGAAGCAAGAGAAGTGTAAAAAGAGGCAAAAGAAGCACAGAAAGAAGGAAGAGAAGTGCAGAAAGAGGCAAGAGAAGGGCAGAAAGAGGCAAGAGAGGTGCAGAAAGAAGCATAAAAAGTGCAGAAAAGAGAGAAATGCAGAAAGAGGCTAGAGAGGTGCAGAAAGAAGAGAGTGAGGTGCAGATAGAGGCAAGAGAACTGCAGAAAGAGGCAAGTGAGGTGCAGAACGAGGCAAGAAAAGTACAGAAAGAGGCAAGAGAAGTGCAGAAAAAAAACAAGAGAAGCGCAGAAAGAGTAAGAAATGTGCAGAAAGAGGCAAGAGAAGTGCAGAAAGAGGCAAGAGAGGTGCAGAAAGAAGCAAGTGAAGTTCAGAAAGAGGCAACAGAGGTGCAGAAAGATGCAAGAGAGGTGCAGAAACAAGCAAGAGAAGTACAGAAAGAGGCAAGAGAATTGCTGAAAAAAGCAACAGAGGTGTAGAAAGAAGCAAGGGAAGTGCAGAAAGAACCAACAGAGGTGCAAAAAGAGGCAAGAGGGGTACAGAAAGAGGAGAGAGAAGTGCAGAAAGAAGCAAAAGAGGTGCAGAAAGAGGCAAGAGGGGTGCAGAAAGAGGCAAGAGCAGTTCAGAAAGAACCAAGAGATGTGCAGAATGAGGCAAGAGACGTGCAGAAAGAGGCAAGAGATGTGCAGAAAAAGGAAGAAGGGTGCAGAAAGAAGCAAGAGAGGTGCAGAAAGAAGCAAGAGAAGTGCAGAAAGAAGCAAGAGAGGTGCATAAAGAGGTAAGAGAAGTGCAGAAAGAGGCAAATGAAGTGCAGAAAGAGGCAAGTGAGATGCAGAAAGAAGCAAGAGATGTGCAAAAAGAGGAAATAGAAGTGCAGAAAGAGCCAAGAGAAGTGCAGAAAGAAGCAAGAGAAGTGCAGAAAGAGGCAAAAGAAGTGCAGAAAGAGGCAAGTGAGGTACAGAAAGAGGAAAGAGAATTGCAGAAAGAGGGAAGAGAAGCGCAAAAAGAGGGAAGAGAAGTGCAGAAAGAGGCAAGAGAAGTGCAGAAAGAAGAAAGAGAAGTGCAGAAAGAGGAAATAGAAGTACAGAAAGAAGCAAGAGAAGTGCAGAAAGAGGCAAGAGAAGTGCAGAAAGAGGCAAAAAAAAGTGCAGAAAGAGGCAAGTGAGGTTCAGAAAGAGGCAAGAGAGGTACAGAAAGAGGCAAGCAAGGTGCAGAAATATGCAAGAGATGTGCAGAAAGAAGGAAGAGAAGTGCAGAAAGAGGCAAGAGAGGCACAGAACGAAGAGAGTGAGGTGCAGAAAAGAGAAAGAGAAGTGCAGAAAGAGGCAAGAGAGGTGCAGAAAGAAGAGAGTGAGGTGCAGATAGAGGCAAGAGAACTGCAGAAAGAGGCAAGTGAGGTGCAGAAAGAGGCAAAAGAAGTGCAGAAAGAGGCAAGAGAAGTGCAGAAAGAGGCAAATGAAGTGCAGAAAGAGGCAAAAGAAGTGCAGAGAGAGGCAAGTGAGGTGCAGAAAGAGGCAAGAGAGGTAGAGAAAGAGGCAAGTAAGGTGCAGAAAGAGGCAAGAGAGGTGCAGAGAGAAGCAAGAGAAGTGTAAAAAGAGGCAAAAGAAGCACAGAAAGAAGGAAGAGAAGTGCAGAAAGAGGCAAGAGAAGGGCAGAAAGAGGCAAGAGAGATGCAGAAAGAAGCATAAAAAGTGCAGAAAAGAGAGAAATGCAGAAAGAGGCTAGAGAGGTGCAGAAAGAAGAGAGTGAGGTGCAGATAGAGGCAAGAGAACTGCAGAAAGAGGAAAGTGAGGTGCAGAACGAGGCAAGAAAAGTACAGAAAGAGGCAAGAGAAGTGCAGAAAAAAAACAAGAGAAGCGCAGAAAGAGTAAGAAATGTGCAGAAAGAGGCAAGAGAAGTGCAGAAAGAGGCAAGAGAAGCAGAGAAAGAGGCAAAAGAAGTGTGGAAACAGGCAAGAGATGTGCACAAAAAGGCAAGAAAAGCGCCAAAAGAAGGAACAGAAGTGCAGAAAGAGGAAATAGAAGTGCAGAAAGAGCCAAGAAAAGTGCAGAAAGAAGCAAGTGAAGTGCAGAAAGACGCAAGAGAAGTGCAGAAATAGGCAAGAGAAGCGCAGAAAGAAGCAAGAGAAGTGCAGAAAGAAGCAAGTGAGGTGCGGAAAGAGGTAAGAGAGGTACAGAAAGAGGCAAGTGACGTGCAGAAAGAGGCAAGAGAGGTACAAAAGAGGCAAGTGAGATGCAGAAAGAGGCAAGAGAGGTGCACAAAGAGACAAGAGAAGTGCAGAAAGAGGTACATGAGGTGCAGAAAGAGGCATGAGAGGTACAGACAGAGGGAAGTGAGGTGCAGACAGAGGCAAGAGAAGCACAGAAAGAAGCTAGAGCGATTTGCGCACCATTAGTACCAATTTAACACCCACATTTAGCAATAAGTAACAGTTGACCATTCCAGCTTTGCAAAGGACCTTCCACCACGCTGTAACACTTGTCGCTGCATTTTTGGTAACGTTTGAGCTCTTTGAGCTAGAAACAAGATTTTTTTGTTCAAGTCTGCAGATTATACAGCAGATGATGGATTATGCGGCAAATGCGGCAAATGGATAATTATGCGAAAATCAGTGCAGCCAAAAAGTCGCATAATTCCAGTGGCCTTGCTCATACCTCCGACTAGGTCTGGAAGTGCTCCTCAGTGGTTCCTTCTTTTTTTTGTCTCATTGAGTTTATAGTTTAACTTCTATAGAGATGAGGAAGACTAAACCTGAGGTTACCACTCCACGACACAGACTACCATACCACATACTTACTCACTTTAACACATAATCCCACTCTACATAATTCCTATACACTAAATACCACATACTTTCTATCCACATAATTTCACTGCACAACATACCACATAATTCCACTACACACAATGTACATTCACTCCACTCCAAAAAACATTAGTAAAAATCTTTTACATTTACAATGCCAATAGCTCTAACTCTCGCAAATGCGAAACCTATTACATTGCAAATACTTCTTTAACTACTAGTCGCGTTTGCAGAGCGGTGGAGAAAGGGGGCTGGGCCTCCGACCAGCGCTCAGGAATTCCGCTGCGAAGGACTTACAGGAGGTACCAGGAGGGCTTCTTGGCCCCTAAAGTCCCTCAGGAGCAATGTGGACTTCATACCCCAACCCATAGTGTGCCAGGAGGCGCATTTCCAGAGTGCTGGGGAAAGGGGGCGTGGCCTCCGAAGACCTCTTAGCAATACCACTGTGCGGGACTTACTGGAGGTAATAGGAGGAGTAGTTGGCCCCCAAGGACAACCTTAGGGGCCAACTACCCCTCCTATTACCTCCAGTAAGTCCCATACTGCAGCAATGGTAAGTTCTCATAGCATGCCATGCACCCTTTGCCCACCAGTCTGCAAACGCGCTCCCTGGGGCACTCTTAGATGGGGATTGACGTCCCCTTCGCTGCTGGGGGCCATTAGGGGCTGAATAGCCTACCTGACACCTCCAGTAAGCCCCAGATAGTGGGATTGCTGAGAGTGGACACATGCCACGCCCCCTTTCTCCACCACTCAGCAAACGCACCTCCTGGTGCGCTCTTGGTTGGGGGATGAAGTCCCCTTGCCTCCTGAGGGTCCCTGGGGGCCAACAAGCCCACCAGGTACCTCCAATAAGCACCACACAGCTGGATTGCAGAGAGGTGGTCCGAGGCCATGCCCCCTTTTCACACCACTCTGCAAACGTGCCGCCTGGGGCACTGCTGCTCGGGGGATGAAGTCCACTTGTGTCCTGTGGTCCTCAGGACACAAGAGGACCACCAAATTTGGTGTAATTCCGTTCAGCAGTTCGGGCTGTAACCTGTTTCAAAATTCCTATGGAAATTAACATGGGGAAAACGCGTTTTGGGACCCCCTTTTTTCACGGCCCCGCTTGACGAATCACCTCAAAACTTTCAAGACAGGAGCTGAGCAGTCTGCCCCATTAGTTTTGAAAATTTCCCTAAGATTCGTCAAACAGCGCCAAAGATATTGGCAAATCAAAAAACACTTTTCCTATGGAAACTAGGTCCTAACTATAACTACGTACTGGCGACCCCCAGCAGGATATATATATATATATATATATATATATATATATATATTCACTGAAAAAACCACAGGTTTCAGGGACGTTATAGTTAGTTGGACATTTCACTCGTACAAAACCAGTGAAATTCGGCTGTTATAGTTAGTTCAGCTAACTATAACTTGCGCCCCCGCAATGCACTGCTGATGATGTCACATATTACATCATCAATGAAAAAAAACCGAGGCCGATTTCGGCCCCGGGGACCCCATCCCCCGGGGCATGGCCTCCTTTTTTTATACATATTTAAAGGGAAGGGGGGCCGCGTGGCCCCCCTTCTCTGGGCCACTTTGGCCCCAGGGACCCATCCCCGGGGCATGGCCTCTTCTTTTTAAATATTTACAGGGAAGGGGGCCACGTGGCCCCCTTCCCTGGGCTACTATTGGCCCAGGGGACCCCATCCACCGGGGCTTGTCCATTATTAAAATTATAGCTTTTTGAGGAGGGGGGCTGCGCGGCCCCCCTCCCCAGGCTGATTTCGGCCCCGGAGACCCCATCCCCTGGGGCCCAGCCATTCTTTTTTTTAACTAAAGGGGGGGGCCGGGTGGGCCCCCACCCGGGCCAATCCTGGCCCCGGGGACCCTATCCCCCGGGGCCGGCCCTTTGCGTTGGGGACTGTGGGGGGAGCCCCAATGCCCCCACGGTCCCTGCTGGCTCCCCGCCTCCTGCGGGAGCCAGCATTGCTTTTGAGCAAGGGGAGCTGCTGACATGCAGCTCCCCTTGCTCAAAAGCAATCCTGCTTTGCTTCTTTGAAGCGAGAGCAGGTTTTCCTGCTCTCGCTTCAACAAAGCAAAGCAGGGTTTCCTACGGCAGGGCGGGAGGCGTGCTCCTGTCCTACCGTAGCAAACAGCAATGTCCCGGGGGTGGGCAACCCGGGACATTGCAGGAGCCGGCCCTGGGGGGTGGCGGTCCCCAGGGCCATCAAGGTCTCCAGGAGGAAGGCCGCGCGGCCCCCCTCCCTATGTTTTCAAAGCCCCGGGGCGGTGGTGGTCCCCGGGGCTGGGGGTCCGCAACAGACCCCCGCATTCAAATAATTAGTGCCCCGGGGAGTTGGTGGTCCACTGGGCAGTGTGGGGGGGCAGGAGCCCCCCACACTTTAATATTTTTAATTAAGCCCCGGGGAGGTGGTGGTCCCCGGGGCTTGGGGGGGGCCCATGAGGTCCCCCGCATATTATTAATCAGTGCCTGGGAGGTGGTGGTCCCCGGGGCAGTGTGGGGGGGCAGCAGCCCCCTACACATTTATAAAACAAAGCCCCACGGAGGTGGTGGCCCCGGGGCTGCGGGGGGGCCGGTGGGCCCCGCATATAATTAAAGAAAGCCCCGGGGAGGTGGCAGTCCCCGGGGCTGTGGGGGCCCCCGTGGCCCCCTCTAATTTACTAGGCATAGTCCCCAGGACCTGGCCCACCCGGGGGCTTACAGATAACGAAGCGCGGCAGCCCGCGCTTTGTTTTTTTAAATTTTCTCTGCAGGATTCATGCACCCAGCGCAAATTCTGCCGATTTAAAAAAAAAAAAATGCTTTTTCTGGGCCTGGGGGTCAGGGTGTTTGCCCCCTTTTCTTGTTTTTTATCTTTTTTCCACTGTTTTCTCAGTCACCGAGTCACAAGATGGCTGCCAACACTTCCTGTTTTGGAGTGCTGACAGCCAATCAGATCTCACGATGAGATGTGTGGTTAGGCTCCGCCCAGATATCGATATTTTTTAATTTTTTAATTTCTTAGACACTACTGAACGGATTTACACCATTTAAAAAAAGCATGCTTTACAGACCAAGACCTACCTTTTTGCCAAATTTGGTGTAATTCCGTTCAGCAGTTCGGGCTGTAACCTGTTTCAAAATTCCTATGGAAATTAACATGGGGAAAACGCGTTTTGGGACCCCCCTTTTTTCACTGCCCCGCTTGACGAATCACCTCAAAACTTTCAAGACAGGAGCTGAGCGGTCTGCTCCATTAGTTTTGAAAATTTCCCTAAGATTCGTCAAACAGCGCCAAAGATATTGGCAAATCAAAAAACACTTTTCCTATGGAAACTAGGTCCTAACTATAACTACGTACTGGCGACCCCCAGCAGGATATATATATATATATATATATATATATATATATATATATATATTCACTGAAAAACCACAGGTTTCAGGGACGTTATAGTTAGTTGGACATTTCACTCGTACAAAACCAGTGAAATTCGGCTGTTATAGTTAGTTCAGCTAACTATAACTTGCGCCCCGCAATGCACTGCTGATGATGTCACATATTACATCATCAATGAAAAAAACCGAGGCCGATTTCGGCCCCGGGGACCCCATCCCCGGGCATGGCCTCCTTTTTATACATATTTAAAGGGAAGGGGGGCCACGTGGCCCCCCTTCTCTGGGCCACTTTTGGCCCCAGGGACCCATCCCCCGGGGCATGGCCTCTTCTTTTTTTAAATATTTACAGGGAAGGGGGGCCACGTGGCCCCCCTTCCCTGGGCTACTATTGGCCCAGGGGACCCCATCCACCGGGGCTTGTCCATTATTAAAATTATAGCTTTTTGAGGAGGGGGGCTGCGCGGCCCCCCTCCCCAGGCTGATTTCGGCCCCGGAGACCCCATCCCCTGGGGCCCAGCCATTCTTTTTAACTAAAGGGGGGCCGGGTGGGCCCCTCCCGGGCTAATCCTGGCCCCGGGGACCCTATCCCCGGGGCCGGCCCTTTGCGTTGGGGACTGTGGGGAGCCCCAATGCCCCCACGGTCCCTGCTGGCTCCCCGCCTCCTGCGGGAGCCAGCATTGCTTGAGCAAGGGAGCTGCTGACATGCAGCTCCCTTGCTCAAAGCAATCCTGCTTTGCTTCTTTGAAGCGAGAGCAGGTTTTCCTGCTCTCGCTTCAACAAAGCAAAGCAGGGTTTCCTACGGCAGGGCGGGAGGCGTGCTCCTGTCCTACCGTAGCAAACAGCAATGTCCCGGGGGTGGGCAACCCGGGACATTGCAGGAGCCGGCCCTGGGGGGTGGCGGTCCCCAGGGCCATCAAGGTCTCCAGGAGGAAGGCCGCGCGGCCCCCCTCCCTATGTTTTCAAAGCCCCGGGGCGGTGGTGGTCCCCGGGGCTGGGGGTCCGCAACAGACCCCCGCATTCAAATAATTAGTGCCCCGGGGAGTTGGTGGTCCACTGGGCAGTGTGGGGGTGCAGGAGCCCCCCACACTTTAATATTTTTAATTAAGCCCCGGGGAGGTGGTGGTCCCCGGGGCTTGGGGGGGGCCCATGAGGTCCCCCGCATATAATTAAACAGTGCCCGGGAGGTGGTGGTCCCCGGGGCAGTGTGGGGGGGCAGCAGCCCCCCTACACATTTATAAAACAAAGCCCCGCGGAGGTGGTGGCCCCGGGGCTGTGGGGGCCCCCATGGCCCCCTCTAATTTACTAGGCATAGTCCCCAGGACCTGGCCCACCCGGGAGCTTACAGATAACAAAGCGCGGCAGCCCGCGCTTTGTTTTTTAAATTTCTCTGCAGGATTCATGCACCCAGCGCAAATTCTGCCGATTTAAAAAAAAAATGCTTTTTCTGGGCCTGGGGGTCAGGGTGTTTGCCCCTTTTCTTGTTTTTATCTTTTTCCACTGTTTTCTCGGTCACCGAGTCACAAGATGGCTGCCAACACTTCCTGGTTTGGAGTGCTGACAGCCAATCAGATCTCAGGATGAGATGTGTGGTTAGGCTCCGCCCAGATATCGATATTTTTAATTTTTTAATTTCTTAGACACTACTGAACGGATTTACACTATTTAAAAAAAGCATGCTTTACAGACCAAGACCTACCTTTTGCCAAATTTGGTGTAATTCCGTTCAGCAGTTCGGGCTGTAACCTGTTTCAAAATTCCTATGGAAATTAACATGGGGAAAACGCGTTTTGGGACCCCCCTTTTTTCACGGCCCCGCTTGACGAATCACCTCAAAACTTTCAAGACAGGAGCTGAGCGGTCTGCCCCATTAGTTTTGAAAATTTCCCTAAGATTCGTCAAACAGCGCCAAAGATATTGGCAAATCAAAAAACACTTTTCCTATGGAAACTAGGTCCTAACTATAACTACGTACTGGCGACCCCCAGCAGGATATATATATATATATATATATATATGTATATATATATATTCACTGAAAAAACCACAGGTTTCAGGGACGTTATAGTTAGTTGGACATTTCACTCGTACAAAACCAGTGAAATTCGGCTGTTATAGTTAGTTCAGCTAACTATAACTTGCGCACCCGCAATGCACTGCTGATGACGTCACATATTACATCATTCATGACATGGTCAGTGAAATCACTGATGACATCACTGATGACATCTCAAATGACACCACTGATGACATCACTGATGACATCATCCACGTGATAATCTGATGCACCTCCTCACTTGCTAATATAACCTTTGATACACCCACTCTAAAATACAGACTACCATTTTCGAAACCATAGACACACCAACACCAGTTACTACATACTCACTCACTGATTCCTAGGTCTACACACACATCCACTCATTCACCCATACAGTCACTCATCAATACAGCACTATCATATGCACTCATACACCTATACAGACACTCATACACCGCCACTCACCCATAGAGTTACTCACACACCTAGTCAGTCATGTAAAGAATCAATCACACTCCCATTTACTCACCTATACAGTTATACACACCACCTCACCTATTCATACAGATACTAGCACATACTTACTCTCTTATACAATCACTGACACAAGCACACACTCATTCATAAAGCCACTCTCACAATCACTCACTCTCACATATAGTCATTTATATACTCTAACACTCATATACTGCCTTTCACATATGTAGTTACTCACACATATACCACTGAGACATCCATTCACTCATCAACACAGCCATATGCACACTCTCTCACCCATACAGCCCTTCACAGACACACTCTTGAACCCATACACCCAGTGAATCACCCACTCACACATCTATGCACAAAGTCACACACCCCCCACCCACCCACACAGACACTCAGGCACCCATACAAATACTCAGGCAACCAATCAATAACCCATATAGACACTCATGTAGCAACTCACCAACCCATGCAGCAGCTTACACAACAACAGACAGACTGATACAGACATTCACACAGTTTGGTCACTAACCCATGCATTCATTAAGACACATTTAATCACTCACTTATACAGTCAGTCACGCACCTACTAAATCCTCCATCCAGACACTTATACACCCACTCATTCTTCAATACACCTTGGCATATATATAAAACATATTTAAACTTTATAGAAACACACAGTCACTGGATGATGTCATCAGTGATGTCATTTGAGATGTCATCAGTGATGTCACTGACCATGTCATGAATGATGTAATATGTGACGTCATCAGCAGTACATTGCGGGGGCGCAAGTTATAGTTAGCTGAACTAACTATAACGGCCGAATTTCACTGGTTTTGTACGAGTGAAATGTCCAACTAACTATAACGTCCCTGAAACCTGTGGTTTTTTCAGTGAATTTCTAAGGTTTTTTAAATGCTAATTTCTAACTATAACGTGCCTGAAACCTATGGTTTTTTCAGTGAATTTCAAAGGTTTTTTTAAAGCTAATTTCTACCTATAACGTCCCTGAAACCTATGGTTTTTTCAGTGAATTTCAAATGTTTTTTAAATGCTAATTTCTAACTATGCCTACAGAGGTAGGACATGTGAAGAAAGAGGAACAAAGGCACAGAAAGAAGCAGAAATGCAGAAAGAGGCAACAGAAGTCCAGAAAGACGAACAAAAGTGCAGGAAGAAGCAAGAGATGTGCAGAAAGAACCAACAGAGGAGCAGAAAGAGGCCTTGTTGCAAAGACATCCTGTTCCCCCAACTTTTTGCTAATGGGTACTGGTGGTAACTGACTCTGACTAACAAGGTCTAGAGCCAGTGCTATGCTAAAAGACACTTAGAATACAGTGAAAACACCTACATACACTAGGGAACACTATGTGTTGGGGTACCCCTGTGATTGGCATGACCTGCACTGTAAGGCCCCAGTACATAATAGGGCAGGGGGATTAAAACTACCTCTAAGTCAGAGGTGCAGAAAGATGCTTCTTTAAGTAGTAGTCTCGTTTGTACATTCACTCCACTCCAAAAAACATTAGTAAAAATCTTTTACATTTACAATGCCAATAGCTCTAACTCTCGCAAATGCGAAACCTATTACATTGCAAATGCTTCTTTAACTACTAGTTGCGTTTGCAGAGTGGTGGAGAAAGGGTACTGGGCCTCCGACCAGCACTCAGGAATTCCGCTGCGTAGGACTTACAGGAGGTACCAGGAGGGCTTCTTGGCACCCAAACTCCCTCAAGAGTAAATTGGACTTCATCCGCCATCTCGTAGTCTGCCACGAGGCGCGTTTGCAGAGTGGTGGAGAAAGGGGAGCATGGCCTCCGAAGACATCTTAGCAATCCCACTGTGTGGGACTTACTGGAGGTAACAAGAGGGGTAGTTGGCCCCCAAGGACATCCTTGGGGGCCAACTACCCCTCCTATTACCTTCATTAAGTCCCACACAGCAGCATTGGTAAGTACTCGTAGCAGGCCATGCCCCCTTTGCCCACCACTCTCCAAACGCGCTCCCTGGCGTGCTCTTGGATGGGGATTCAAGTCCCCTTCGCTGCTGAGGGTCCTTTAGGGGCCAACTAGCCTACCTCTTACCTCCAGTAAGCCCCACACAGTGGGATTGCTGAGAGGTAGAGAAAGGCCACGCCCCCTTTCTCCACCACTCTGCAAACGCGCCCCTTGGCGCGTTGTTAGTTGGGGAATTAATTCCCCTTGAATACTGAGGGTCTTTGGGGGCCAACTAGCCCACCAGGTAGCTCCAGTAAGCGCCACACAGCTGGATTGCAGAAAGATGGTCCGAGGCCACGCCCCTTTTTACACCATGCTGCAAACGCGGCTTCTGGTGCACTGCTGCTCGGAGGATGATGTCCACTTGTGTCCTGAGGTCCTCAAGTACAAAGCCCCGGGGAGGTGGTGGTCCCCGGGACTTGGGGGGGCCTACGAGGCCCCCTGCCTCTAATTAAACAAAGCCCTGGGGAGGTGGTGGTCCCCGGGGCTTGGGGGGCCCGCAAGGCCCCCCCATTAATAAAGAAAGCCCCGGGGAGGTGGCGGTCCCCGGGGTTTGGGGAGCCCGTGAGGCCCCCTGCATTTAATTAGGCATGCCCCGGGGAGGTGGTGGTCCCCGGGGCAGCATGGGGGGCAGGATCCCCCCCACGCTTTTTTTTAAAACAAAGCCCTGGGGTGGTGGCGGTCCCCGGGGCTGTGGGGGTGCCGCGAGCCTCCCGCATTCAATAAACTAAGCCCCGGGGAGGTGGCGGTCCCTGGGGCTGCTGGGGCCCCAGCGGGCCCCCACTAATTAAATAGGTATTGCCCCCGGGACCTGGCCCACTTGGGGGCTTAAGAATAACAAAGCGCGGGAGTTCGCGCTTTGTTTTTTAAAAATTTTCTCGGCCGGATTCGCAACCCCAGCGTGAATTCGGACAATTTTTTTTTTCTATAAAATGCTTTTTTTGGCCCTGCGGGTCCTTGTGGGACCCCCTGAGCAGGCCTAGGGGGTCAGGGTGTTTGTACTTGTTTTTCACCTTTTTATTTACTCTTTTCTTGTGACTCGGTTACCGAGTCACAAGATGGCTGCCAACACTTCCTGGTTTGGAGTGTTGGCAGCCAATCAGAGTGAAGCTCGTGCCCGGAAGGGTTCGCAAACCCTCCTCGGTGCTCAGATATCGAAACTTTTCTTTTTCTAATTTCTCAGGAACTACTGAACGGATTTACACCATTTAAAAAAAGGGCTCTTTCTGAACCAAGACCTACCTTTTTGCCAAATTTGGTGTAATTCCATTCAGCAGTTCGAACTGTAGAATTGTCTAAAGTTCCTATGGAAATTAACATGGGGAAAAAGCATTTTGGGACCCCCCTTTTCTCTCGGCCCCCGCTTGATGAATCACCCCGAAACTTTCAAGACAGGAGCTGACCTAAGCGCCTCTTTAGTTTTGAAAATTTTGCGAAGATTCGTCCTCCGGCGCCAAAGATATTGGCAAAAGAAAAACCGCTTTTTGAATAGAAACGAGGTCCTAACTATAACTACCTACTGGTGACCGCCAGTAGGTAATATATATATATAGCCAGTAGATAGTTATAGTTACAACCTATTATCCATAGGAAATCCGCGACATTCTATTTGAAATAACTCTCTTGCCGGTTGACGTATCTTCGCAAAATTTTCAAACTTTGTGGGGCGCTCCGGTCCGCTCCTACCCTGAAAGTCTCGGGGGATTCGTCAAGCGAGGGCCGAGAAAAAGGGGGTCCCAAAACGCGTTTTCCCATGCAATTTTCCATAGGAAACTTTAGACACGGCTACAGCCCGAACTGCTGAACGGAATTACACCAAATTTGGCAAAGAGATAGTTCTTGGTTCAGAAAGAACCCTTTTTGTTAAATGGTGTAAATCCGTTCAGTAGTTGCTGAGAAAATCAAAAGTAAAAAGATAGATATATCTAGGGCCGCGGATCCTCCCGAGCACGAGCTTTATGTTAATTGGCTGTCAACACTCCAAACCAGGAAGTGTTGGCAGCCATTTTGTCCCTCGGTAGAACCGAGGGACAGAAACAAGTGCGCAAAGTGCACAAAGGGGGCAGGGTAGAAACACCCTGACCCCCTAGGTCTGCTCAGGGGGTCCCACAAGGACCCTCTGGGCAAAATTTCTTTTTTTAAATCGGCAGGATGCGCTCAGGGAGCGCGAAACCTGCCGAAAAAAAATCGAGCGCGATCTCCGCGCTTCGATAGTTAATTGGCCCCGGGTGGGCCAAGTCCCGGGGGCATGCTGGGGGGTTAATTGTATGTGTGGGGGGCCTCTAAGGGCCCCCAAGCCCGGGGACCACCACCCCCGGGGCTTTATGTATAATGGTGCGGGAGGGCTCTGAGCTCTCCACAGCCCCGGGGACCACCACCTCCCGGGGCTTCTTTTTTAAATTAAAAACCTGTGTGGGGGGCTCCAGCCCCACATGCCCCGGGACCACCACCTCCCGGGGCACTAAGAAAAATTAAAATGGGGGTCCGTTTTGGACTCCCAAGCCCGAGGACCACCACCTCCCGGGGCTTTCAAAATGTAGGGAGGGGGCCGCGCGGCCCCCTCCTGGAGCCTGTGGTGGCCCTGGGGACCGCCACCCCCAGGGCCGGCTCCTGCAGTGTCCCGGGGTGCCTACCCCTGGACACTGCTGTTTGTAATGACAGGACGGGAGCCTTGCGGCTCCCGTCCTGTCATTGCAAACTGCTTGGATATTGGAAGAGAGAGCAGGAAACCTGCTCTCTCTTCCAATATCCAAAGCCGATTGCTTTTCCACATGGGGAGCTGCATGTTAGCTGCTCCCCATGTGGAACAGCTAATGCCGGCTCCCGTAGGACACGGGGAGCCGGCGGGACTGTGGGGGTTTGGGGACCCCCACAGTCCCCAACGAGAGCCAGGCCCGGGGGATGGGGTCCCCGGGGCCATAAGTGGCCCGGGAGGGGGCCACGCAGCCCCCTCCCAAAGTAAATTTTTTTTTTTAAAAGTGCAAGGCCGGCCCCGGGGATGGGGTCCCCGGGGCCTTAAATGGCCTAAGGAGGGGGCCACGCAGCCCCCTCCAAATAAAAAAAGAGGCCATGCCCCGGGGGATGGGGTCCCGGGGCCAATACAGGCCCAGGGAAGGGGGCCACGCGGCCCCCTTCCCGTTTTTTTTTAAATTTTAAATTTAAAAAAGGGGGTAAGGCCCTGGGGGATGGGGTCCCCAGGGCCTAAAAATAGGAAAAAGGAAGGGGGCCACACAGCCCCCTTCAGGGAAAAAAACAAAAAACGATCGGGCCCGTAGGCCCCGCCCCCTTCCTTCACCACTCTGCAAACGCGCCCCTGGCGCGTTTGCAGAGGGGAACGATTCCCCTTGAATACTGGGGTCCCTGGGGGCCAACTAGCCCACCAGGAACCTCCAGTATGCGTCAGGGCTGCCTTGCAGAGAGGTGTACAGAGGCCACGCCCCTTTTACACATCTCTGCAACGCAGCTCTTTGGCACTTTTGGAGGTATATGGTGGGCTAGTTGCACCCCAGGGACCCTCAGGATTCAAGGGAGTTAATCCCCCGACTTAAAACGCGCCACGGGCGCGTTTGTACAGTGGTGAAGGGAGGAGCGGGGCTTCAGGTGACATGTGTGCAAACAGGCCCCGTGGCGCGTTTTAAGATGGGGAATTAAATCCTCTTCAATCCTGAGGGTCCCTGGGGGCCAACTAGCCCAACAGGTACGTCCAGAAAGCGCCACAGAGCTGCGTTGCAGAGAGGTGTAAAGGGGTGTGGCCTCTGTACATGTCTCCAACGCAGCCCCCTGGCGCATACTGGAGGTTCCTGGTGGGCTAGTTGGCCCGTAGGGACCCTCATGATTCAAGGGGACTTAATCCCCCAACTTAAAACGCGCCACGGGGCGCGTTTGCACAGATGTCACCTCAGGCCCCGCCCCTCCCTTCACCATTGTGCAAATATTCCTCTAAAATCAGCCGAAATACGAATTCTGATTTACTCACCTGTTATCAGGAGAGACCTCAGTGCTGCATCTTTCAGCCCAGTACTGGTCCTGAAAAGTAATTTTAACCGTACTTACCAGTAACTTGAATTTCCTTCCATAGGCTAACATTGACTGGTTTCACTTGGAAATTCTTCTAAGTGTGGAGTTTTGGAACTTTAAAATATTCCTCTAAAATCAGCCGAAATACGAATTCCGATTTACTCACCTGTTATCAGGAGAGACCTCAGTGCTGCATCTTTCAGCCCAGTACTGATCCTCAAAAGTAATTTTAACCGTACTTACCGGTAACTTGAATTTCCTTCATAGGCTAACATTGACTGGTTTCACTTGGAAATTCTTCTAAGTGTGGAGTTTTGGAACTTTAAAATATTCCTCTAAAATCAGCCGAAATACGAATTCCGATTTACTCACCTGTTATCAGGAGAGACCTCAGTGCTGCATCTTTCAGCCCAGTACTGATCCTCAAAAGTAATTTTAACCGTACTTACCAGTAACTTGAATTTCCTTCCATAGGATATCATTGCCTGCTTTTTGCTGAATAAGTTTCTAAGTGTTGATTTTTCAAACATACAAATATTCCTCTAAAATCAGCCGAAATCCGAATTCTGATTTACTCACCTGTTATCAGGAGAGACCTCAGTGATGCATCTTTCAGCCCAGTACTGGTCCTGAAAAGTAATTTTAACCGTACTTACCAGTAACTTGAATTTCCTTCCATAGGCTAACATTGACTGGTTTCACTTGGAAATTCTTCTAAGTGTGGAGTTTTGGAACTTTAAAATATTCCTCTAAAATCAGCCGAAATACGAATTCCGATTTACTCACCTGTTATCAGGAGAGACCTCAGTGCTGCATCTTTCAGCCAAGTACTGATCCTGAAAAGTAATTTTACCCGTACTTACCAGTAACTTGAATTTCCTTCCATAGGATATCATTGTCTGGTTTTCAGCAGAAAAGTTTCAAAGTGTCGATTTTCACAAACTACAAATATTCCTAAAAAATCACCTGTATGACTTAAACGCATTCTTTCAACTGTTTACAGGAGATGCGCCAGTGCTGGATCCAGGATCCAACACTGAGTAAGAAAAAGTAACGATAACAGTTTTTAACTTCTAAGTGAATTTCCTTCCATAGGATAACATTGGTGATTCTATGAGAAAAAGTTTCTAAGTGTGAACTTTTAAAGTACAATAATATTCCTTAAAAATCACGACTGTAACCAAAACGCTTTTACTCAACTGTTTACAGGAGATGTCCCAGGACTGAATCTAGGATCCAGTAATGTGGTTAGAAAAGTAATCCATAAAGTAACTAATTGCATTTAACTAGAAATTCACATTGAGCTGAATGTTGCATTGTGATTGAAAATGTGTTGCCCATTGCAACAACTGTAACTACTGTACTTAAAAGTCTATTGCCTATGTGCAAAGTAATTAAACTAAAGTAATTCATTCTGAGAAAGTATTTTTGTAATGTAATGTATAATGTAATTACAATGTAATTTAAAAAATAAAATATGTAAAAAAAAATTGTTTCTAAAAAATTTGGAAATCAGTATGAAAAAATGTATATAACAATTAATACATTTAAAAATTGTCATTTACAAAACCTTTGAAATTCACTGAAAAAACTGTAGGTTTCAGACATGTTATAGTTACAAATTAGCATTTAAAAAACCTTTGAAATTCACTGAAAAAACCATAGGTTTCAGGGACGTTATAGTTACAAATTAGCATTTAAAAAACCTTTGAAATTCACTGAAAAAACCATAGGTTTTAGGGACAGTTATAGTTAGTTGGACATTGCACTCGTACAAAACCCGTGAAATTCCCCGTTATAGTTAGTCCAGCTAACTATAACTCGCGCCCGCAATGCACTGCTGATGACGTCACATATTACATCACTCATGACATGGTCAGTGACATCACTGATGACATCACTGATGACATCTCAAATGACATCACTGATGACATCATCCACGTGATAATCTGATGCACCTCCTCACACCCTAATATAACCTTTGATACACCCACTCTAAATTACAGACTGCCATTCGCAAAACCATAGACACTCCAACACCAATAACTACATACCCACTCACTGATTCTTAGGTCTACGCACACATCCACTCACTCACCCGTACAGTCACTCATACTTACGGTCACTCAGTACAGGACTATCATATGCACTCATACTCCTATATAGACACTCAAACACCGCCACTCATCCATAGAGGTACTCACACACCTAGTCAGTCATGCAAATAATTAAACACACTACCATTTACTCACCTATACAGTTATACACACACCAGCTCACTTACTCATACAAATAGTAGCACATTCTTATGCTCTTATACAATCACTGATACAAGCACACACTCATCCATACAGCCACTATCACAATCACTCACTCTCGCTTATAGCTATTTATATACTCCAACACACATATATACTGCCTTTCACATATGTAGTTACTCACACATGTACCACTGGGACATACATTCACTCACTAACACACTCTTACACACACTTACCCACCCATACAGTCTATCACAGTTGCACTCTTGAAACCATCCACCCAGTGAATCACCCACTCACACATCTATGCACAGAGTTGCACACACCCTCCCACACAAACACTCAGGCACCCATACAGATACTCAGACAAGCATTCAATAACTCATATAGACACTCATGTAGCTATTCACAAACACATGCAGCCACTTACACAGCAACAGACAGACGGATACAGACATTCACCCAGTTTAGTCACTAACCCATGCATTCAGTAAGATACGTTAAATCACTCACTTATAGAGTCAGTCACGCACCTACTAAATCATCCATACAGACACTTACACACCCACTCATTCTTCAATACGTCTTTTCCTATATATATTAAAAATATTTAAACTTTACAGAAACACACAGTCACTGGATGATGTCATCAGTGATGTCATCAGTGATGTCATTTGAGATGTCATCAGTGATGTCATCAGTGATGTCACTGACCATGTCATGAGTGATGTAATATGTGACGTCATCAGCAGTGCATTGCGGGGCGCGAGTTATAGTTAGCTGGACTAACTATAACGGGGGAATTTCACGGGTTTTGTACGAGTGCAATGTCCAACTAACTATAACTGTCCCTAAAACCTATGGTTTTTTCAGTGAATATATATATATATATATATATATATATATATATATATATATATATATATATATATATATATATATATATATATATATATATATATATATTACAGAAAACCAAGAAGCTCCTTCCAGGATCCCCGCCCGGAGTCCGGTGGTGCGTAGATGCTGGCAGTGCCAAAAGATTTTCCACACGATTCCAAATAATAATGAGCTCTCAGAGATATCGGAGAAAGTGTAGCGTTTAATACTCAGTAGTTACGCGTTTCGACAAACAGTCACAATCTTGATCAAGAATCGTGTGGAAATATATATATATATATATATATATTTCCTCACCAAACAAGTATCACGCTGCACTCTCCCAGATTTAGTATGTAAAGATTTATTCAAGCCATTTACACAGAAAAATGGCTTGAATAAATCTTTACATACTAAATCTGGGAGAGTGCAGCGTGATACTTGTTTGGTGAGGAATTGTCGTTCGAGGGCAAGTCCGGCCCCGCCACACGCACCAGCTGTGAGAAGTGCGCCCTTCGTTCTTGGACTGCTTTGTTGATGAATATATATATATATATCCAACTCCTCGCCTCTTGAGTTTTCCTTAAACTGGAAAAAAAACGAGTGCAGACCCAATTGCGTGCAAATCTTCTTTTAATCCTTTAACCTGTACCACCAGTGTCTGTCATAACGCGTTTCTGCCGCCCACGCGCCTTGATCACATGACACTGCTAGATGTGAGCCAACTACTTTTAAAGTGCAAGTGCCTAATTAATTTCATAGACATAGACAACCTCCTCCACAATACCAGTTTAAATACCTTGAATTAACCAATTTATACATTCATATATTTCCAATATTTTCTTCTATTTCCTAATTAGATCAATTATTCCTGCATAAATGCATTTTTTGGGAAAACAGAGGATAAGGAAGAGTGCTATATCTAATAACAAAAAACCATTAGTGAAAATCATAATAATAACGACCTAAGTGTGAATATGTATGAAAAATACAGTACATTTAGAAAACCAGATCAATGCAAATATGGCTGAATGTTAAATAGCCAAATTTGTAACAAATGAACTAATCACACAATCAGGTTTCCCAATAATTCATAGATCAATATCTAATAAAGTAACTTAGTGCATGATTTTTCATTTAAAGACAATAGGGGTTGGACTAAAGAGGAGGAAAACAAAAGAAAATCAAAAAACACACAAAAATGAACATGTCCTTTTCATATCAGACTACATACTTTAGACAATACTTAATAGTTTGGAATTAGTCACCTATATCAAGTTATTCCATTACATAATTAAACACATTCACCCTAATCCTGGGCTAGATGATATAAATCCAATCAAACTCAAATGCCAACAGTCAATTATTATAATAATACATTTCAATATATAAATATACAATAAGATGAATGTATAAAACCATAAATATGGAATAAAATGAATAAATAACTAAAATCTCCAGCACAGTCCTCAATAAACATCATTACCATAAATAAATATGAACCCAATTATTCATAATTTATTAAAGATATTTATAAAAAAAGTATGCAGATCCTCAGTGACATTTAGACCACCAGGGTGTTTAGAATCGAATTCTAAAATAAATGCAGTCTCAAGCCGTCTTAACTTGGCCTCCCTGTCTCCACCCCTCTTAGATGCTGAAACAGTTTCTACAACATAATATTTTAGGCATCTGGGGTTACTGTCATGAATTGATTGAAAGTGTCTGGCCACTGGATAATTTTGATCTTTATTATTGATGGCCCGAATGTGCTGTAATATTCTTTTATGTACTGGCAGCTTTGTGCTCCCAACATATTTTAATCTGCAACTACACTCAAGCACGTATACCGCAAAATCCGTCTTGCATGTGAGATATTGTTTAATTTCTCTATTTTTTAATGAGAATGCAGTTTGATAGGTTTTAGTATTAATACCATGTTGACACGCCTTGCAGCTAGTACATTTGAAGAAACCTTTTCTATTGGTTAACCATATGTTTCTTTGGCAATTATCACTACTATTGCTTGTTAGTAGATTACCCATACTTTTACCTTTTCTAAAAGTTATAGATGGATTGGGTAATACACTCTTGCCAATGACAGGATCATCGCATATGAAATGCCAATGCTGTTTAAGAATTGTTCTCATTTGCTTTTCTTGCCTGGAATATGACAGAATAAGTCTAGTTGGTTGAAAAATACCACTAGAATGGTCCATATCTTCTTTATTCGTTTTTCTATGTATTAAAAGATCTTCTCTAGCCCTTTCTCTGGATTTTCTCATAGCTGCATTAATGATGCCAACACTGTACCCTCTATCAAGAAACCTTACTTTACTCTCCTCTTGTTTCCTTTCTGCTTCTTTTTCATCACTACAAGCACGCCTAATGCGAAGCATCTCCCCATAAGGGATACTTTTAATTAAATGGGGAGGATGGGCACTTGACGCATGAAGCAAAGTATTACCTGCTGTTGGTTTTCTAAAAGTGTAGTGCTTAGTAGGTTATTATCCACTCGGACCTCAACATCTAAAAATGTGACTGTGCTGGAGCTAATAGAAAAAGTAAAATTCAAATTGATGTCATTCAGATTAATAGAATCAATAAAATTCCTAGCACTGGTTTCATCACCCTTCCAGACAATAAAAAGGTCATCAATAAAACGCATCCACGAAATAACATTAGTCTCATATATGTTTTTGTATTGTTTCATGAGGACCAGCTCCTCCCACCAGCCCATAAATAAACAGGCATAGCTGGGGGAAAAACTGGCCCCCATGGCAACCCCTTGAATCTGTTGGAACATCTGACCATTAAACAGGAATACATTATTTTCTAGGCAAAATGATATCATATCCAACAACATTCTTGTATGTTGTGTGAATCCTATGGGTCTGGTATTAAGGAAATATTCCACAGCTTTCAACCCATCTCTGTTTCTGATACAAGTGTATAAAGATGACACATCAAGAGAAATCAATAAATACTCCGAGTGCCACTGAATGCTGCCAATTTTCCTTAAAAAATCACTTGTATCTTGTACATAGGACCTAAGTTGCTTAACAAACACCTGTAAAAAATAATCAATGTATTTAGATAGATTTTCAAGTGGGCCATCACATGCCGCAATAATAGGTCTTCCTGTCGGTCTGTCTATGTTCTTATGTATTTTGGGTATGAAATAAATAACCGGAACCAACGAATGTTCCTTTTTCAAAAAACGATATTCATCCCAACTTAAAAGGCCCACACTCTTCCAAGCTAACAGGTGTTTGAATAAAGAGTCCTGTGTGCTCTTGTATTTCAATGGGGAGCTTTTTCTATAACATTGTAAATCATTGAGTTGCCCCATGGCCTCCTCCATATATTCAGCACGGGGCCACAGGACGATATTACCACCCTTGTCTGCAGTCCTTATTATTACATTTTCTTTTTGAAGTTTACCAATCAATTGATTATATTGCCTTTGATGATTGGTGTATTTCCACTTATGACGGTCATTGATTTCCAAATTAAGGGGCAGATCTACAAGAAAGTGCCGCAGCGTGGCGCTGCAAGCCCTTTGGCTGCGCCACGCTGCGGCACTTTCAGAGCACAGGAATGCGACATATTTACAAGAATATGTCGCATTCCTGTGCTCTCCTGCGCTGGCGCACAAACAGCTGCCAAGCGCCGGCGCAGGCACCCTTGCACCATGGTGCAAGGATGCCTGCGCCATGTGGAGATTGTTTCTGTGCAGGAAGGGGCACCTTTCTGCACAAAAACAATCAGTACAGGCTTTTCCTCTTTCAATGCGTGCTGCAGAATGCAGCACGCATTGAAAGAGGAAAACGAGGAGAAATGAAAACATTTCTCCTCGGTGCGCTCTCGCTACGCCACCTCTAGGGTGGCGTAGCTTCAGACGCATCTCCAGAGTTACGTTTTCTCGTAATTCTGGAGATGTGTCTTGTTCCATGGGTGTTGCGTGGGAACACCCACAGCAACACCCATGGAACGCCCCTTCACCGCAAAGTGCTGCGTGTGAAGGGATGGTATTTACAAGGAGAGGAAAAGTCACGCATGGTGGCTTTTCCTCTCCTTGTAAATATCGAGGAGCCCCCTGCGCCACCAGTACGTCACGAAAAGTGACGTACTGGTGGCGCAGGGGGCTTGTAAATCTGCCCCTAAGTTTTTTAATCTGGGACACCACTAGTTCACTGAATGAATCCAAGCCATCCTTGGCTAAAATAGGGACAAATTTGGATTTAGGCTTGAAGGGCGTATCCGGTTTCTCATTAATTATTAGCATAGGAGATGCAATATCATGTTCACTATCTACTGAGCCAATTTCCAAATCTCTTAAGTCTTGATATAAACCTATATCGGACACCGTAAGCCCATGCAAATTTATTTCCTTTTGCGCTTGGGTTATAGTATTGGCTTGATCTTGTGTGGATCGGAGCAGGTGAAATTTCCTTAATTTAAGTTTTCTAATAAATAGATAAATATCTGCTCGTGTTCTGACATAATTAAGACTTGATTCCGGGCAGTGCCAAAAGATTTTCCACACGATTCCAAATAATAACGAGCTCTCAGAGATATCGGAGAAAGTGTAGCGTTTAATACTCAGTAGTTACGCGTTTCGACAAACAGTCACAATCTTGATCAAGAATCGTGTGGAAATATATATATATATATTTCCTCACCAAACAAGTATCACGCTGCACTCTCCCAGATTTAGTATGTAAAGATTTATTCAAGCCATTTACACAGAAAAATGGCTTGAATAAATCTTTACATACTAAATCTGGGAGAGTGCAGCGTGATACTTGTTTGGTGAGGAATTGTCGTTCGGGGCAAGTCCGGCCCCGCCACGCGCACCAGCTGTGAGAAGTGCGCCCTTCGTTCTTGGACTGCTTTGTTGATGAATATATATATATATATATATATATATGTTTGTAGTAAAGATTAAAAAAAATGATATGATATAATTACTAACAATTACTATTACATTTTACAAACATTATTAAAATTAATACTAAGCAAATGTTGTTATGCAAAATAAAATATTAATTTACAAAACTTTGTAAAACCAAATCAGAAAAATATATTAGAAGTAACAAAAAACAAAGCAAAAATAATTGAAACAAAAACATGATCGAAATTTAAAATAATAACACCCAACACCTAGGAAACACAATTTATGACATTAAACTCAAAGTGCAATCTGAAAACCACATTCAAAATCAATGACAGTGCCCTAGATTGTGTTGATCATTCTGACTATTGGGGATCAGATTGAAGAGAAGTTGCTCTGGGCTAACCGGCTAGTAAAAAGCAAAGCATTCATGAGTCAATATGCGGCGCCGTCTTACAGTTTTCCAACAAATACGGACACAGATTAATTGAACATGTCCTGATCATGTACCAAATGAAAGCTTTAGCTTCAGGGTCTTTTGGGGCAGAGCTCAGGTGGCCCAAAAAGGTCACAGGACTGGAGAGTACTAAGAACCAATTCTTACGTCGTCTGTTACATCTAGGTCCTGGGACCGTTATAGCCACATTACTGCTGGAATTGGTCATTACAGCATTTAAGTCCATGTAGCACCTAAACTGATCCCGTATTGGATCTGAATATGGACTGAACCCGATATGGCTATCTTCTTAAAAGCCCGAAAGCCCTGCTTGAAATTTGGCAAAGCAGTAATCCATGTAAACTAGCTTGGTTTAATTATATTGCAAGTATTATAGCTGCCATAGGCTGTGCAGAATTCTGGACCAAGCCTCATTCAATAACCACTTCATGTTTGCAATAATTAAGGGGAAATACTGGGCCTATGAGAATGTACAGTAAGGAGGCAAGCTAATGACACAATGTCAGGAAATCAAACCCTTTGCCTTGCACAAATAGTATATGGACCAGCTTTTTCCAAAGAAAAAAAGATAGCTCTACATAAGCTTTAGAAGAGGCATGCTGCCAATATTGACTTACACCAAAAAGTGCTCCAACAAATCTTTATCTTCTGCTGCATGCAACTGCTAACAAGGAGGTAACTAAACTGTTTTACATTTCATGTTACTTTGAAGCAACTCTTTGCCGGCAAGGAGGTTTAACCTCTGCCCCTTTTTTTGTTAACATCTTTTTATTGTTTTGCTAGAACAAAGAACAGGCATAAAAATTATAAGGACACAACTACACAGCACCCACCCACACTGAGTTTGGCCCCACCCACCCCCCGCAGCGAGTAATGAAACAGCTGAATGAATACTGGTAATACCGTGTTCGCACTCTGGTCACAGGGTATGCAGTGTATAACTTCCTCCTCTCCCACAGAATGGTTACATGCATCTTCACGGCTTTCCGATACCGGAGTCATCCTGGACCCCCACCGTCATCCTGATGGGAGAGTCCCCTTTTGTTCTCCTGACTGCCCTATTTCTCACTGCTGGAGCCCCAGCTCCCCCAAATTTTATCAAATTTCAGCTGGTGATCCCATTCCTTTGTACACTTCCCTCTCCACAAGCCTACAGTTTTCCATACTATTCTCCCAATCCTGAAGTTGGGGGGTAACCCCACTACCCCATTTCTGGGCTTTATGCAGCTTTGCCACCATGTATTCTGCATTCACAAGGATTTTCTTACATCCAAAAACATCTGCAGAATCCCATATTCCAAGTAACATGATCTTGTGTTGCAATCTTATTCGCTCCGCAGTTGCTTCCTCCAGTGATTTGGTGACTGTCTCCTAAAAGAGGTGCACCTTCCGGCAGAAACACAGCATGTGCATAAGGGTACTCTCCGTCCTGCTTCTCCGAAGGCACTGCCCAACCCCCACCTTCCCCATTTTATATTGCAGCGTTCTCATGTAATATGTTCTGGGAAGGATTTTTAATTGAATCAGTTGATAACTCACCTTGATTGCCACTTCCACAGGGAAGCCGAGCGCTATTTGCTAGTCTTCCTCATCCAGTTTGCCAGATATCTTGTTCCCAGTACCCTGCAGCTTCACCATTTGTCGCTACATATTCCTCATTAATGTTCCATAGGTTAACAATATAGACCTTTGATGATGTGCCCATTAAGTAGCCTCCTTTCCAATGAGGAATCATCTTGGGTCTCTTCATCCCTGGGTATGCACCCTGGAGCACATTTCGCAGTTGGCCATATCTAAGCCACTGCATTGCAGACATCTAATTTGCCCTCCGCATCCCACACATCCGCTAGCATAGGGAGTCCTATGTCGTTCCACCTCCAAAAAGCCCTGCAGTGACCCTCGGGCCCCAACCTAGTACCTTCCCATAATGGCATCTTAGGGGTTAGCTGCTTATCCCATTTCATTTAATTTCTCTGTCTAGTCTCCTCCATACAGTTATTATCATCATTGTGCCAGTCTTGTTGTGGTACACAGCTTCCCCCCATACAGTCCATAGAGGTAATCCTGTCCACCCATTCCCCATCTATCCATCCAGAAGGCCGGGTCATCCCAGGCTGAGTGTGCCCAGGCATTGACAATGCTGACCTGGGACACCTCATAGTACTTCCTGACAATTGGGGGTGACATACCACCGTTGGATTTAGAGTGCTGCAAAACCGACATCGCAATGCGAGGTTGCTCTCCCGTTCACAGGAGTGTCCTCAACAAGGTGTCAGTCTTGGTAAAGAAAGCATTTGGGATCTTACATGGGTTGCTCTGTAGAATGTAAAGCAGCTTGGGCAGCACAATCATTTTAAACATAACCGCTTTGATTAAGATGGAGAGCTGTAACATATTCCAATGGTTCACATCTCTCTCTAACACATAAATCATTGGCAGCAAATTTGCCTCATAATGAGGAGTGACCCCCCTGGAGATCCATATGCCCAAATGTTTAAATTTGTGGGGCTCTACCCTGAGTGGCAGTGGCAAGTCACCATCCAGCACTCACCCCTCCTTACGAAACAGCAGGAATTTTCTCCAATTGATCGTGAAACCAGAATTTTTGCAATATATCCGGAATATGTCCGCAACCTGGTGAGCGATTGGTCTGTTTTGGTTAGGTACAACAGGATGTCATCCACATAAAGCGACATCCTCTCCTCCCAGTATGTTTCTTCTGTCCAGCCCCAGATCTAGGCATTTATTTGCACCCACTCGGCTAACACCTCCACCGCCTGTGCAAAAAGCATCAGTGATAAGGGGCATCCCTGCCTAGTTCCCCTCTCAATGCAGAACTCCCGAAATACATAGCACTTGAGTTTCACCCTACCTCTTGGCTCTATATATAGCAGATTTATCCACATTGAAATAGTGGGGCCCAAAACCCATCTTTGCCAACATGGCGAATAGAAGGGCCTCTCAATTGAGTCAAAAGCTTTGCTGGCATCTAATGATACAATGACCTATGGCTCTGTTGCCGTCCCAGCAGTGGCTTGGTTGTTGTGGAGCCGCCTCAGATTCAGCTTAGTCGAGTGGTACAGCATAAATTCTGTTTGGTCTGGGTGTATCAAGTCTGTCACCACCATACGCAGCCTATTCGCCAATACTTTTGCCTGGACCTCAGCATCTGTATTAAGCAGGGAGATTGGTCTGTATGAGCTGCACCTATCTCAGGGTTTTCCGGCCTTGGAAATGAGAACGACAGTTGACGTTCCGATGGCTGCCGGCAGTTCCCTGGTCTGTTATGCCTCCACATACATTGCATGAAGATTGAGAGCCCGTTCAGACCCAGAGCCTTCCCTGTCTGCATTTGAGTGAGGAGTAATGCCCCCTCTGCCACCAAGATGTTTGCCTCTAGCGCCCTTCCCTGTTCTGAGCTCAGTTTTCCCATTGGGCTGTCCCTTACAAAGTACTTTACTTCCTCAGATGAGGTCACCGACCTGGTTTTGTTGCAGTTGGTCATATAGTTTACAAATGCCTCCACTATCTATTTACTCTCTCTAACTCCCAGTCTAGCGTGAGCTCTCTGATGTGCATCTCCCCCCTCTTTCTGTTCCCTACCCTCGCCAGCTGCTTTCCTGCTTTGTCTACTGCCTCATATGTCAGTTTCTGCTTGGCGAGCCTAGGCATTTTTTATCTTGTTTCGTGCTACCACTCGGTATTCCTCCTGTTTCAGTTCAAGCCTATGTCTAAGCTGGGGCATAAGAGAGGCACTATATTCATTCTCCAGCAGCACTAAGTCCTTCTCTAGGGTGGTCAGGCGTCTGAGTCTCTCTCTATTGTCTCCCACCTCTCCTGAAATTATTACACCCCTAATTGTGGCTTTATAGGCTCCCCATATTGTAACTTTTTAGTGTCTCCTCATTTTCCCTAAAATAGTGCTGCATGGCTTTATTTAGCCTCTATACATTTATTTCATTTGTGAGGTGCCAGGTCGCCATCCTCCATTCCTGAGGTTCCTGTGGCCTAAATGGTGGTCCGTGCAATGTGCAGGGGGGAGTGATCTGTGATCCCTCATGCTAGGTACCTAGTCTCAGAGAATCTATGCATTGTTGCCTGTTGGGTAAGGGATTGTTCGAGCCTAGTTAGCATATCATGTGCGTTAGAGTAGAACGAGTAGCCTTTCTCCTGCCCATGAAGTGTTTGCCAGATGGCTCCCAATCCCAGTGCCTTTGTAAACCCCTCCAGTTTCCCTGCTGTTGCCTTCCTTTCTGGCCTTGCACTCATCCTGTCTAGGTGTGTATTCAGCACAAGGTTAAAGTCACCACCAAGTATTGTTAGGGCTTGTGGCATGTCCGTCAATAAGTGTCCCAAATTCTGCAGTGTTACGGCCAATAGCCCTGATGGAGCCTACACATTTATCAGTATTGCAGTCTCTCCCGCCAATTCACCTAGCAGTGCAGTGTAACAATCTGTTTTGTCCAACCAGGTACGGCATACACGGAGTACCATTGTTTTCTTAAGCAGTACTGTCACACCTCTGGAGCTTGAGGTGCATTGTGGGTGACAGGCCACTCTATATTTGCCCCTTCCCAGGCAGTTATGTTGATTGTCTATTATGTGGACTTCTTTGAGAAATATCATGTCAGCTTTATATCTGGTGAGCACCTTGGAAACCAGGCTCCCTTTACTTTATTCCCAGACCATTGACGTTCCATGTCAACAGTTTCAGGTTCTGCCTCTGTATCATGGACCCTGCAACCCTTCCCTCCATTTCTCCCTTCCTGTGCCAGTGAATATATAACTAGTAACTGCGCCCATGCCCTGGTGTCTGTGTGTGTCTTGAAGTTTCGCACAAACTACTACCCACCCTACCTTACCGTGCCATTATCCTGGAACTGACCAACCCCACAATTTATGGTATGTAAGTTCCCCAAACAAATACATTACAACTCTTTAGTGCGTCTTGTGCAGGGGCGCTGCTACTAGGCACTTTTGCTTGCTGCTACAGAGAGCACCTGTGGTTCTCTCTTGTTTCTGTCTCTCATTACAATGCCTGCTTCCCATCCTGCTCTCTTGTACGGCACCCCCAAGCATGCTTCCAGTGCTGCCCGGTCTAGTCGGCCCGCAGGAGAAGGTCCCAAAAACCTTACAACCTTCAGCTGGAATCCCAAATAATGTCCTCCGCAGTCATCGGGGTCACAATTGGCAGTTGTTCCTCCTTGGCTTCCGGTTCTGTACCTGTGCCCTCGGGTCCACTTCCCTCCTCCTCAGATGCTAATGCCTGCCACATATTGTTGTCGAGGACAGTGCTATGCTGTTTGACCTCCATTACTGTTATAACTTGCTCCACTCACATTTGCACCTTGGTTGGCGAGGCTTTATTTCTATTTCTGTTCCTGTACCTGGGTGGATTTGTTTTCCATTTGAAGTTCTGCTGCTGGCGAACATTTGGCCCGACCACAGTCCATGTTATTAAAGCCAGTTCCATGACTCCTGTGCCAACATTAGAAAGTGAGCTTTTATCTTGTATACAATCCCCAGTTTCGCAGGGAAGATAACCGTATATTTCATATCCGACTGTCTCAAAACTCTTTTTACCACCAAAAACGACCCTCTTTGCTTTTGGACCAGAGTGGTGTAGTCCGGGCAGATATTGACCATGTGTCCAACCATGCTCCATGGGCCATGTTTATGCAACATTTGCAGAATTTTGCCTGGACTATGAACTCCTGAGGATTTGCTCCTGGTGCAAGTGCCAGCCCCGGAACATTGTGGGCCCTCTGCACAAAGAAGAATCTGAGGGGCACCCTGCAGCACAGTCCCAGTCAACCACTCCTTCACAAAGAACTCAACATTAAGGTCCTCAGCTCTCTACGGGACCCCTCAAGTCTCACGTTATGCCACCAGGACCTGTCCTCTGCATCTTCAAGGTAGTCGGACAAGACCTTCAGCCTCCTCTCCATGGTAGTGCATTTCAGTGTGAGGTCTCTAACGGTTGGCTAGACAGCACCAAGCTGCGTTTCTGACTCTTTCACTCACATCACCAGTTTTTTGTAGTCATTCACCAAAATCCCCACTTCATTCACCACTGCTGGCCTTTATAACCGGGGTTACCTTGGTGTTTTTAATAGCCGCTAGGATTGCCACTGTGTGGGCAGCCAGAGAGATTCCCACCACATCTAGCATCAGTGCTCCTACTGTGCCCTCGGCTGCTATCGCACCCTGTGACTTGGTCCTGATGGTCCGGGCTTTCCCCCATCTCGGCCCGTGGCCGCCGACCACACACCTCACTCCACATCTTTTGCAATGGGCTTTCCACGCCCAGTCTCCTCCGAGCACTGCTTGTCTGATCCTGTGCCAGCAGAGAGTCCCTCGCCAGCGGTGCCCGTGTGAGCATGAATCCAGACACCCTCCGAGCAGATCTGTTCCCTTATAGTGTGGCTGGCTCTGCTGAATGAAAGGGGGCGGGTGGTGCCTCGCATTCCTGGTCATCAGTGAAACTCCCACCTCTATAGCCCCAGTGCTGCTCCTTTTCACAGATTGCTGCACCCTTTGGGCCATTCACGATTTGCCCCTGTAGCCTTGTCCATTCGCATGTGGGGGAGGCGTAATCACCTTCACCAGACGCTCCCTCGCCGCTGCAGCTGCTGACACCCTGGAGAGTCTGTCTTCTCCACAGAAGCCTCAGCACTCGACCTTGGGGGGCAAGCCTCACTCAACCTAAGCCAGTCTCCTTGACTCTCTCCTCACTGTCTGGCGGTGTCTCTCTCCTCCTGCCTCCACAGAGCGCCACAGGACAGGCCCGGGCAGCTTCCCCACTCGCTGCCACATTGGGCGTTTCTCACCCTTTTTGGCAGAAGGAGCGGTCTCAAAGTGTGCCAGCTGCCATCTTGGCCTTGCGCCGCTCTACTGCTGCTCAACTTCAGGGGCAAAAATGCTAGCCTTCTGTACAGTGGTTCCTCAGTCGCCACTCCGCAATCCGGAAACCAATGCCTCGGATCACCCAGGGGCCGGCCCGTCGATTCGTGACAGGATTACTGATTCTGGGGCCCAGTCACCGGCAGGCGCTCAGCAACGCACATCTTGCTCCATGGCCAGTTAAGCCATGCCCCTTGCAGTGCTTAATTTGTGCCGGTGCTTTCCGGAGCTTAGCACCGGCACTTAATTCTCAGGGCAGGGTCTACACGGGCGGCTGCTAATAAGGGGCTGCCCCACTAAAAGTAAACGAGAAAAACCCATGGAGTCACTTTCTGCTTTCATGAAAGGCTCTGGTTCTTAGTTTCAGCTTTCAGGCAGTATGTAACCTGAAACTCGTTCCAAACACTCCATCCGTGTCAAACTGTTGAGATAGCTATCTTTTATACCCAACTCTCGCGATCGCGAAACTCCAGACAAATCTCACCATACTCCCTCAGGACTCCAGCTGGTACTGGTAGTAAGAAATGTTTAACAAACACACAGATGACGAACAGCCTGCACTTGAACTGAAACTACAGGAGAAAGAATTAAGTTAGAAATAATAGTGCGCACAAATGCATGTGAAAAAATGTACAGCCGGGACAAAACATGTTCCCAGTTATAAAATGTTTAGAATATACATTGTTATTTTTCTTTAAATAAGTAAACCTTTTGAATTTGAAAGTGTCAGCTAGAGAAAAAAGCGTCACATTGCAGATGCTGGCTGGTGACTACCGTAAAATACTCTCGTTTAAAATGGCCACCTTGTTTGTTTGTTCATGCTTCCAGACTTTTACTTCCGTCCAATTTCTTTTAACACTAGAGCGCGGCTGGTTTTGAGTCACTTGTATTGGGGCAGCCACATTTGTGTTTCCTTAGACAAAATAAATTAACGAGCAAGAGATATGTTTAACCGCTTTTCATATCACAGCTGCTCCCCTACACTGTACAAGTATATCACCTATTCTCAGCATGAGTCTCCGCCACTACCAATAAGTAATATGGCCTGGTATGAAGAGAAACAGCTAGGGAAGCTGAATCGTTTGTGGCTGGAGAAGGAGAGACAAGGTATGTTAAACCTCCTTCATCATCTTCACAATGTAGACTCTTTAACTCAGTGAGCTGCACCTTAACCCCCACGTTGCCAGCTATCCCCGCTCCGTCACTTCACCTCCCACCTTGGTTTACTTTGATCTCCCTTTGGCGCGAGAAGGGGTTGGAGCCAAAGTCTGGCATGTGACATATGCCATGACATATGCCACAGCGTGTCACATTTTTTGGATATGTTGTTTCAGGAATAACTGTGTTAGAACCCCCCAGAAGTGGTAGTGGGTTATTTTAAAGACGTATCTTTTATCTGGGTTGACTTAAGAAAAAATATTTTAAAAGTACAAAAACATATAATAAATTTTATTTGGCAGGTCTTGAACCCTTGCCCTAACACATGAGTATGTTTTGTACTTACCACTACACCATTTAGATCCTTAGTCAAACCCTTTGGCTAAACATTTTATGAGACTGTGCACAACACAGAAGTCCGTCTTCTATTTCCATGCTGTTTTGCTTTTACATGCCACAAATCTACACTTGATTTTCGTTATTTATAAACAAATAGCCCTTCTTTTCTTTCACTCTCAGACTTGCCCCATGCATTTCTTTTTCTTACATAACCATTCCCAAAATCTCATTCCACAAATTAAGGGATTTCTTTAATAGCAAGCCTTGCCCCCCCCTTCCACATGCCACAGCATGTCACAAATGTCTGACATGCCCTGGCTTGACTAAAAAGGCCACAAATCTCACAGACACTGCTAGGGGTGATTTACAATAGGGCATCTTTCATTTGGGTAAAATAGAAGAAAAATAGAAAAAATTATAAAAATCGAATTTCCCTAGCTGGGGTTTGAACCCTTGTCAAAAAGCACTCAGAGCCCCTGTTAGTTACCACTAGACCATCAGTTCTGCGTAGAAACTCTTTGTCCAAAGCTTTTGTGTCATTGAAAAAGGGTGCTGTCCTTCTTCTATTTCCATGTTGTTTTGCTTTCACATGCCACAAATCTACACTTGATTTTCGTTATTTATAAACAAATAGCCCTTCTTTTCTTTCACACTCAGACTTGCCCCATGCATTTCTTTTTTTTACTCAACCATTCCCAAAGTCTCATTTCACAAATTAAGGGATTTCTTTCATTGCACACCTTGCCCCCCTTCCACATGCCACAGCATGCCACAAATGTTTGACATGCACTGGCTTGACTAAAGAGGCCACAAATCTCACAGACACTGCTAGGGGTGATTTACATAGGGACATCTTTCATTTGGGTAAAATAGAAAAAAACGAAAAAGAACATAAAAATCGAATTTCCCAGCTGGAGTTTGAACCCTTCTCAAATAGCACTCATGTTCGCTGTGAGCTACCACTGTATTATCTATTGGATTGTGAGGTTTACTTGGCCCAAAGCCATTTTATCAGGGAAGGACTGTGCCCACCTCTCTTTTCTGTCTTTGCCATTTTGTTTTTACATGCCACAAATTCTATGTAATGACACGGAGGCTCTGTTTATGCTTCTCATTTCTTTACTACATTACCCATGTTTTCCTGTTCCTCCCATGTCACATGCTCTAATTATACATGAGCTACCCATATAACTGTAGAAGTCACCATTTTGTTTCTTCTTTCTTTGCTGCTTTACAGCCAGATAAGTGCAGTTTAATTCTTTATGCTTGTACTGACGTAGTTATAGATATCTCATATCTCTATTGCTTAGAATGTTTCTTTTCTATATGCTTGTAATGCCATAGTTGTAGGTATTTCCTACCTCTATTTGCTGTTAATGTCATGCTTTCTATGGGTTGCGGTTCTATGAGGGCAGGAGTGGTAAGTTGACCGATCACCTACTGCATGCACTACAGCGCTGGGATTCCGCCTTCATTTTCTGAACACTTACGGCGGTCGTACTCCGACGCTGCTTGCTGCCTCAGTGGAGCGGGGAGCAGACAGCGCACATCTCGCTGATGTGCACAGTCCTCTTTTACTTGCAAACAAGGACCACACAACGCGCATGTGCAGAAATTGAACGCAACGCTCAGGGATATTGATCAGAGCATTTGCTGACTTTTTCTACACATAATGTGACTTGGCTCTGTATGTGGTGGCAGGGGTGAAGCTCCCCCTACTCCCTGTCTCACAAGTATGTGCTGGGTTGTATACATTTGCATAGGCTTTGCCTCGAGTGGGTTTTTTGGTCCAGGCATCTCCCTCCACATTTAAATTAAGGCATAATCCTTGGCCTTGCAGGGTTAGTTCCACTCCCCCCTTACTCTCTCAACTCCCAGTAAATTGAGTGTGCATGCAGAGAGAATGGCACAATGGGAGCCCTATAAGGCGGAGGCAGACAACTACCATGAAGAAGGTGTTGACCAGCTTGAGCGGGATTTGGTGGATGCACTGGACTGCAATGTACAGCAATCTGTGAATAAGGCCCTGGTACGGGCGCAAGGTCCCTTCACGGGGCAGCTGTGTGAGTTTGCATGCCAACAAGGCTGGCAACCCCAACTTCCTCCGGCCAACAATGAGGTGGGCCCATCAAAAAAGGGCAAAGTCAAGAGTAAATCACAGCCAGAGGTACATGGAGAGGCTTTTGCAAAGCTGAGGCGCAAGAGAGAGACTGAACACGATTATAGTGCCAACCCACAGGGAGAGTCCTCTCAGTCTCACAGCTTACAGCATGCAGAGGCCCTAGACTCAGACTGCTCTTACCACACTGAGGACAGTGATGAGGGTGAGAAGGCAAGACCCAGTAAGAAGAAACGGGCTCCAGTCCATACCCTTCGGGTGCTCCAATTCGAGCCCACCCAAATAATTCTCCCCAGGGAGTCCAATTGGGTTCCCCCTCCAGACGTTGCAGAACACCTTCAAACCCATCTATGGCGGAGCTTTGATAAAGAGGTACGTGCACGCCTCTGCATGGAGTGCCCCCGCCCAGACCTGGTGGGTAAGGTTGCAGACACGCCAGAGGTAGATCCCGTCATAGTCACTTTTATGAAAAAATACGCAAGGGATCCGAAAAAGGGCCTGGATCGCTCATGTTGGATGTGCCAAGATAAACTACTTGACCTGACAGGAACCTTGACTAAGATCTTAGACTTAGCATACTAACCCAAAGAGTCCAACTCCCCAGTAAATACTGACAATCTGATTGGCTGGGCTCAGCGAGCAGGCTGCATGTTAGGGAACACCAGCTGCACCATCTCTACAGAGCACCGGAGATCTATCCTGATGAGATTAGATCCTACACTCAATGATCTATCCAATTTGGAAGCCAGCCCAATGGCTGACAGCCTATTATTCGGGGGCTCTCCAGATTTTGTGCCACCTACTCGACTATATACAAGGCCCAATTGACGCTAAAATGAGTATTCTGGAGAGGCCTTTTTGTCAGGGCCGGGTGCCATGGAGGGTGCACCAGGCTGTGGAACCCACCAAAGCTCTCAACAAGGCTACTATGCCTGCGGCAAAGGTGGTTGGTATGGAGACCAACCAGATCCCACCTTCTATCCCACTCAACCCAGAGGTGGCCGCCCCAGATTCTGCCGCAGATCCAGACACGGACAATAGAATGCAATCCAGGACACAGGATCTACTGGTATGAGTTATTCCCTTCTCGGAAGTGATATTGGGAGGAAGAGTGCCGCTATTCACAACAATTGTAAATGCATATCCATGGACCCATGTGTACTGGAGACCATTCAGGGCTTCAAACTGGAATTTTACGAATCTCCAACTCATCTGGCCCCCCAAGACAAATGTATTTTTCCCAAACACAACAAGTTTTTATATTCAAACTCTCCTAGCCAAAGGGGCAATATGCCTGACAACTCCATACCCCAAAGGGTTCATGAGACCCATCTTTCTGTTCGAAAAGAAGGGCAGAGGTCACTACTAGTCCTAAACCTCAAAGATTTCAATGTCTGGATAATGTACAGACATTTCAAAATGGAAGAAATTCTCTTGCCAAGAGATATTCTACAGGAATGCGACTAGATGGTCCGTCTGGTCCTGGAGGATGCCTACCTCTCCGTCCCCATATTCCCACCTCACAGATGGTTTCTACAGTTCATATGACGAGGACAGTGCATGGAATTCAAATCCCTTCCATTCGGTCTCTCATTGGCCCCGTGGTGTTTCACTAAATTGATGAGACCAGTCGTAGAAGCACTGAGGGCTTAAGGAGTATGTCTAATTGACTAAACAATCTCCTGTTGATGGCCCAGGACCTTCAGACACTCAGGACTAATCTATCATGGACTATACAACTTCTTCAGAGTCTGGGATTCCTGATCAACTCCCAGAAGTCAGTCCTGTCACCAGTCCAGCAAATGGCATTTCTGGGTTTCCAGATAGAATCAGTCCGAGCACAATTTCCTTCCAACCCAAAAGATACGCAATATCAAGAGGGAATTGAGGTCTGCGTTGTGCAAACAGACTGTATCGTTGAGGTAGATTGTCAGAATCGTGAGACTCCTGGCCTCATCGATACAAGCCATATTTCCAGGCCCCCTCCATTACAGAGCCCTTCAGAGATTAAAAATCCAACACTTATGGAAGGGTCTATCTTACACAGAACAAGTCCCACTGATGGGCAAAGCCAGGACAGAGATAACATGGTGGTTGGACCACATGGAATCCTGGAATGGTCGAGCCATTTTCGGCACCTCACCAGAAATAGGGATCTAATTGGATGCCAGCCGGTTGGGTTGGGGAGTGAGGTGCAGGACAATGTCGACAGGGGGTCAGTGGTTGGAGGCGGAGCTCAGGCTCCACATAAATTGCTGGAACTCCTGGCAGGCTCTTTCGCTATCAGGAGGCTCGCCCCGATAAAGACGGACTATTATATCTTACTAAGAATGGACAACATCTCAGCAGTCCGCTACGTCAACAAACTTGGGGGGACGAAGTCCCGTCTACTAGCAGAGATTGCCAAGGACTTCTGTCACTTCTGCCTCGATCATTGCATCTCCCTCATAGTGGAGCATCTACCACACAAGAGGAACACCATAGCCGACTAGAACTCCAGACACTTACGAGATTTCAGCAACTGGAAACTGAATCACTCAGCCTTCCAAGCTCTGAACAGACTGTGGGGCCCGTGCAAAATAGATCTGTTCGCATCATGACTCAATCGGCAACTGACACATTTTTTGAGCTTGCGCCCAGATCCGATGCCCAGGCGACAGATGCATTTATCCAGGACTAGGATCAGTTCCGAGGCTATGCCTTTCCCCCATTCCTGATGATTCCCCTTGTCCTGTCACAGATCAGTTGACAAGGAGCAGAAATCATTTTGGTGACACCTTACTGGAGAGCGCAACCTTGGTTACCAGTAGCTCTAACTCTAGCGAGTGCGCCTCCAGTTCTACTCCCAGTTCAGCCGGATCTCCTCTTAGACCCGGAAGGTATTCCTCACCCATTGAATCTATCAGGTCAACTCAAGCTGATGGCTTGGATGGTTTCAGGCAAAGATGGCATACCCAAGGCATTTCGCAACAAGCTGCATCCTTCATCAGGCAGACCTGGCCAGATAACACCCATAAAAGATATTCTTTAGCTCGGAGGAGATGGTGTGCTTGGTGCAACACATGGAGTGTTGATCCCGTGGGGGCACAACATTGTATAGTAATAAACTATCTATCAGAACTAGCATCTTCTAGTTTAGCATACCGAACAGTTCATAACTTCAGATCGGCAATCTCCGCAGGACACCTCCCAGTAGAGGGTAAACTATTGGATGAACACCCTCTAGTCTGCAAATGGATGAAAGGTATCCGTATGGTCAACCCTCCGAGACCCAAGTATACACCCATTTGGGACGTGAATGTTGTTCTCAAATTCTTGGAGCAATGGCCTGCAAACAAATACTTGTTGTGCAAACAGCTTTCGGGCCAAGCTCACAATGTTATTATGTCTGATTTCCTGTAAGAGGGTATTGGACTTACGAGTATTGGATCTATCAGGTAGAGTATTCTCTCCAGAAGGCATTTCCTGTACTATCACACGCCGCACCAAATCTATTTCCATGTTGGTAACCTATCCAAGTTTCCCAAACAGTAGTAAATTATGTGTGGTGCAATGCTCAAAGGATTATGAAATCGCTACTTGTGATATGAGATAGGAGGCTGGAGGACAACTACTCATTGCCTTACAAAAACCCTAAAAACCAGTGTCTGCAGCTACCTTAGCCAGGTGGATGAAATGACTACTGGCAGATGCAGGCGTCAACATTTCTGTCTTTGTGGTGCATTCTGCCAGAGGAGCCATGGCATCCAAATTATATGCTCTCGGCTCTCGTGTAGAAGACATCATAAGAGCGGCAGACTGGATCTCTGAGTCTACATGTAAGAAATACTATTATAAACCTATTGTAGATGTGGCATCTGTGGTGTTAACACGACTTTAAACTAGCATAATCGGAGCCTCAGGTCCTGACATAGAATGAAAATGTGTCTAGCTGACGCATAAAGAATTTCCAATTCTATTAAGTACACGGAGGTGAGGCTCACCCTTTAGATGCAATTGTCTTTGAACTATAATTCAATTGTTAAAAGTGTATTGTTATAACTAATGTTGATACAAAATTGAGTTGTTTCTGTCTTCTGTCTCCCACCTGATGATTTTTGGCAATAGTCTATGCTTTATATTTATGATGCCAGATTTTACTTTGGGGATCTCTCTCTATTTCAGGAAACGCCCAGAACAGCTGTGAGATGCACTCTGCTTTGGAATTCTTTCCCTTGAGAGGAGTTATATATGGCGTGTTGACTCGCTGCAATTTTAATCCCATTGCAGAGTTCAGTCACGGGCTGTGGTTGGTGATACACATCCCTGTTTGATCAACTGGAAGTTTTAAGTCCACGTTGGGCTGTATGGATCTTTGGTGACTTTTACCCTGTTTCCCTTTGGAATATTCTGTTCTTATGGACTTATCTAACAAAGAAAGAGGACACAAAATGATGACTTCCACAGTTACATGGATAGCTCATATATGATTGGAGCATGTGACATGGGAGGTACAGGGAAACATGGATAATGTAGTTTGTGTTTTACTTTATTGAGATTGGCTGCTGAAATTAGTAGTAAAGAAATGAGAAGCATATTCCTCGCCTCCGTGTCCTTAATAGAATTCTTGATGCGTCGGCTATAAAAATTTTCATCCACACTTGCTTTTCATGCTTTATAAATAAATAACCCTCCCTCTCTTTCATTCTGAGACCAGTCCCATAAATATATGTTTCTCACAAACTCTTTCTGTATAACTTCTGCCACAATTTCATATGTATTTTGCATGCCTCAAAAACACTTTTACTTTTCAAGACTGTTAGCCACAAAATAGCTATTCATTTTTCTCTTTGTGTTCTATATAATAGGATTGCTAAATGTTTTCAATTATGTAAGAAAAGTGCATTTAAAACATTCTACTGGTCGGTCTAGAACCCTGGATAACAACCAAGCAGCTTCTTAGTTCCTGTATTTTGCCTAAAGGATTTTGCATCCAATAACATGAGTGAGGTCAGTTGTGCAGTTGCTGTACGCTATCCTATTATTTGATTTTATGATGTTCGCTTTTTAACTTTTTAACTGGTGGCTAATTACCGCTTACTTTTGTATTTTTACTTGACGGGCTCTCACCTCCACATGCTGGGGAATTTCTCTTCCTTCCTGGTTCCGCCCCGTTCCGCCGCAGCTGTGTGCCGATTGGGCGGAGGGCGTTCCCGAACCAGCCAGACTCGCGTCTCACGGCATTTCCGGGTTTTTCCTATTTAAACCCATGCCATGGCGGGTGCGCCGCTGGTGCGCCAAAGGCGCGCCTAAGGCAAGCCCGTCTGCGCCCGTCTGCGTCCGGCCGGGGCCAGCGGCCAGAACCCCTGCTCGTTTTTGCTTGCAGCCTCGACTCACTTACTCCTCTCAAGATCTTAGGAGTTTTAAACCCACCCCTAATGATGTTTGTCAAGTTCTAGCCCCTGATCACAGCGTCAGCTTCTGCTCGCATTGTTTATTTGATAATATCTTCCCCACCTATTCCCAGCCTGGCCCCCACCCTTCTTTCGGAGGAGACACTTCCCACCTTTCCAGAGTTGACAATTCTGGCTCACATTCATCTAAGGTTTTCCGCTGTTTTAGTCTCAATTGTCGCTCCCTTCCCAAACACCAGTTGCACCCATTTCACTTCCTAGTTGACATGGCTCCACGACGGGTCCATACCAGATGTGATTGCGACATTACCACAGTATTTTGCTCTATTAGGTATAAATAGACCTCTTAAAACTGGTTTAGGAATTGCCATTTTAAAAAAAAATTCTATAACTGCAAAATTGAGGCATTCACGATTCCCAACTGTGAAGCTCTACTTTTCTCTATCCCATTCTCACCTAATCTTACCTTTTCTGGTGCCCTCATTTACCGTCCCCCTGGCCCATCTAAAAACTGGGGTTCCCTGTTGACCGAATCACTTGCCCCTCTTATTCTTCGTGCTGCAAATTTTCTGTGCATGGGGACTTCAATTTTCATTTTGATGATCCTAGTAATAAATCTGCTCGAACTCTTTTGGACAATCTGTTGACCCTGAATCTTTCACTCAGCAGTTGCTCACCTTCCCATGTAGCAGGTCATCTTTTGGACCCTATTTTTTCGAATCTTCCTACTGTGTCCACTGCTCCTCCCATTCAGCTAGGCTGGTCTGATCACCTTGCCATTCCTTTCTTTATTGATTTCTCCTTGGTTCATTCGCCTCTCCCTCCCGCCTTGCCAAAGAAAACTCAGAACTGGCCTCTACTTGATATGAAGGCAATTAATGAGCTGCTTCGGCAGACTGTTCCTTCCATTTCATCTCAACTAGACTCAGACCAGCTACTTGTCGATCACTGGTTGTCTGAGGCTGTCGATTCCATTCTTCCCCTTTCTACTAAATCCCAATCTAGAGTGCTTCCCCCGCTCCGTGGTTTACTGACTCCCTTAGAGCTGTAATAAAACAATGTAAAGTTTAGGAGAGACTGTGGAGAAAGCATTACGCGCCAGAGGCCAAAGCCACTTATCTGGAGGCACAAAAAAATATCATGCTCTTTGCAGAGCTCTTTGCAGATCTGCTCGTGCCTCCTTCTATACGGATAAAATGATGTCCGCCCAAAATTGTCAGAAAACCGTATTTAAAGTGGTGTCCGAACTTTCTGCATCCAATATGTTCTTGCCATCCCCCTCCCTTCCATTACATTATTGCAATGAACTAGCACAGTTTTTTCATAATAAAGTTGTGTCTATTCATCGTGCGCTTGAGTTGGATTCCTCTTCTCATGACAACTTCATCTTTCCCACTACTCAACTTTCTGACCAGGTTGTGACTGTTCCCCTGATTTTGCATCTGATGAATCTTGTCAAGTTAAGGCTTGGCTCCCAATTGATTTAATTCCTTTGAGAAATATACTTGGAAACATCAAGTCTGGCTCCCCACTTGATCCTCTCCCTCCTTCTAAGCTCAGATGCCTGGATGAGCCTTCCCTTGAGGTGATTTCTCAGCTTCTTAATTCCTCCCTAAATCTGGGCCAGTTGCCTTGCAGTAGGAAGCACGCTCTGGTGCATCCACTGTTGAAAAAGACTGGTTTAGATCCCCTCTGCTGGTCTAACTACAGGCCTATATCTCTTCTCTCCACCTTTTCCAAAATATTGGAAAAACACATTAACTCTCAACTTTCTGCACATGTGACGAAACATAAGCTATTTCATCCATCTCAGTCTGGCTTTCGTCCTGGTCACAGTACCGAATCAGCTCTGTTGGGGGTCATGGAGGACCTTAGGCAGCAGCTTGATTGTGGGGGCTAAGCAGTGCTCATCCTTTTGAATTTGAGCGCTGCTTTTGATACGATATCCCATTCCATTCTGGTGGAGAGCCTCGTAAGCTCTGGTATTGTAGGTGTAGCCTTGCAGTGGCTGATTTCTTTTTTGGAGGATCGCTCCTTTCAAGTCTTTTCTCACACCGTGAAATCTAACCCCGTTGCCTTGACATCTGGAGTTCCGCATGGTTCGATCCTGAGTCCTCTGCTTTTTAATCTTTACGTTCACCCTTTGGCAGACATTGCGGAAAAATCTGGGTTGACCATCTTTTCACACGTTGACGATGCGCAGATTATTATTTTTTTATCATCTGCTCAACATCAAGATCCTTCTTCACTTACACATGGTCTGCATAACATCTCCTTGTGGATGTCCAGCAATGCTTTAAGGCTGAATGGTTCTACAACGGAGGTGCTCATTCTGGGGATCAATCCTGAGCTTTGGGGAGCCAACCACTGGCCTGTATCTCTGGGACCTTTACCCACCCCGGTTCCTAAGGTTAAGAACCTGGGATTTTCCATCGATAACAAGCTTTCTCTCATTGCTCTGGTCTCAGGAGTCACCTCGGCCTGCTTTGTGGTCCTCAAGAGGTGAAAGAAAATTCTCTGGCTAATTTCACCTGCTGCTCAGAGGACTGTCTTGCAGTCTTTGGTGATCTCCAGGCTTAATTACGGTAATGTATTGTATCTGGGTGCGGACAAGACCTCTGTACGCCGTCTCCAGCTCATTGTGAATGCGGCTGCCCGCCTACTTTACAGGTTGCCTCGCCACGCCTCTGTCTCCCCTTTGCTCTATCAACTCCACTGGCTCAGGGTTGGCAAGCGTATCGAATTTAAGGCTCTCTGCTACATGTTTAGAGCTCAGCACGGCCTGGGCCCCACATACATACCATATCTTGTCAAGCCCTATCGACCTTCTTGCAATCTAAGATCTGCTAATCTTTTCTTTTTCTCAGTCCCTAGAGTATGGCTGGCCCGTATGGGTGGGCGTTCGTTTTCCTTCCTGGGACCAAAATTGTGGAACTTTCTTCCGCTAGAACTCAGGAATTGTCAATCCCTCTTTGCCTTCCGTAAAAAGCTCAAGACTTTTCTTTTTAGCCAGGCCTAATGCCAACTGAGCTTCTATCTTGCTTGTTCCGCTGTCAGCGCCGAGAAACCCTGTTGGGTAGCTGCGCTCTTTATAAATCTTTAAATAAAAAAAACTGCAGTCCCTTTTCTATTTCAAGTATTAGGGTAATTCATTGATAGGCCTTCCTCTATGCCATGTGACACCCCTGTTTAGCTCCAGTTATTTTGTGAGGTTGTTTTCGAATATATTGCCATACAGTGGAATAATCTACCTCATCAACTACCACTTCTACCTGCTTAAGCGGTGAAAAGTGCACCTTTCATATGCAGGTTGTGTCACTCATCCTGGAGAATTGCTGACAGAAACAGGATTCTGACATAGCCACTCCACATTTTGCCATTAAGACAAGGTAAGCAGAAGCATGGGCCTGGATCAAGGTCTGTGGTGTCCTAAAGATCACTGTCCAAAACCTTCCAAATCACCATGTAGTTTCTGTGTAATATGTCAATGTCCTAAATGTGATCCTATCAAAGACACTTTGTCAAACGAACACTGAAATGTGCTCATCGGTGCTTATTTTGAGTCTGTGGCATAAGGTGGGGCATAAGGCGACTCTCTTTTTGGTGAAAAGGAAAATATTTTTAATTGGGCTTTGGCCCAGAGAGAAAGGTGAAAACCCAAGGAAGGAAGAGAAAGACAGGAAATAGTGAGAAAGGGAGAAAGCAGAAATGAAATGGAACCTGCAAGAGCGAGATAAAGAAGCATGAAGTGTATGTTGGTAGATGACAGATATGACTTACAGTCGGCAAAATCACTATAGGATGAAGAAAAGCTTTGGTTTTCTAATTGCTTAGCAAGTATACTTACATAAACATACACAGATGATAAGACATGGGTGCTCAGTCAGCGTAATTAAGTATGACTACCGAACACAATTGGCATTTACTTCAGCTGCATGATGATGATACACGGTGATGCACAGAAAAGCCTAAGGAGAGCACCAGTAGCAGCGCATAATTCGTAAAATACTGAGTGCTGCTACCCGCAACTTTTATGAGAAGCCCGTGTGCCGTGCAATTAAAAGTTGGTGCGTGAAATACCAAAGCTGGTTGTCTCAAAACTCATGATGCACCTTAACTCCACTGGCACACATATACCTGCCCATTTATTTCACTCTTGCCTATCCTGCTTTCTTCCTATGTGATGTTGTTCTCATTTTTCTCTTTCTCTATCTTTACCCCTTTTTTCCCTCTTTTGCAATCTTGAAACAACAGATGCGGAAAAATAAGTGCTGGTCCCCAAAAATAAGTGCTACTGCCCCACACTGGCAACCACTGGCTCAATTTAAGCACTGACTGGTAGAAGGGTATTAAACAACTATCATGGGGCAATGAACGATTGAGCAAAAGCAGCTCTCAAAAAGCAAGTGTTCTGTAGTATACTGCCCATACATAGAACTTTATGGTATCTTATAGTGTTATGACACACAACAGCAGTTAGGCACGTTTAATATCTTATGATTAAGGCTCCCTGTTTTCCGTTTTTACGGATTTTTACAGATAAATACAGACAGAAAACACATGTGTTTTCTGTCTGTATTTATTTTTAAAAGTGGATAAATACAAAAAATGTTGCTTCTTTTAAGTGACTCTACGTGCTGTCTTTCATGAATTATAGGCCAGCAGCTGAGCAGATGAACAGCATGGTTAATTAAAAAACAGGATGACATTTCTTTAAATAAGACATTTATGGTATAATGCTAGTATTTACCAATGGATGTATTGTTATGTAATATTTGGCAGCTTAAATAGCTAAAACACAACAGACATCAAAGTAAGAGGTGCAAGTCTATCAGTTAAATAGATATGGAAATGTACAGTTTTACAACTTAATTTATACGCAAAACACAAAATAAATATGGATAAATACAGATAAAATAGCCAAAAAATAAATATGGATAAATACAGACGGAAATGGCCGAAAAATAAATACCATAAAACCGGGAGCCCTACTTCTGATGACACACTTTGTAGTTCATGGGCATGGATTTGTTAATCATTCACATTCATGATAAATTGCGCCAATAACACACAATATAGGAGTGATTGCACAAATTGGTATTTTGTAGCACTTGGATTCTACCTCCTATTTGACTTATTAAATCTAGCTTGGCCAATTATTTATACCATGAGTTACGATTCTTGTCAACATATTTATATGATTGTTTACATGGTACATTCATGTTGGAGCTTGCAATACTAAAGCAGCACATAAAGATTCACACAAATCCTGCCTTGTTTAGAAATACAATTTCTGAACATCAACTCTTTTGCAATACATGGAACATAAATCAGTTTCACAGCTTGTTGTTTTCTTTGGTTAAAGTTAAAATACTAACAGTGCAAAAGAGGCCTCGAGCTTGAGCCGAAATCCACAGGGGACTGGGGTGTTAAGAAACACAGTGTTAGACAGTGGTTTGCACCCTGTCCAAGTAGAGACCCTCACTCTAGTCAGGGTAGGGTGATTATACACCTCAGATAACCCCTGCTCACGCCCTTGGTAGTTTGGCTCGAGCAGTCAAAGCATTTGTAAAGCATTTGTACATACAAACACAATAACAGTGAAAACACTACGAAAGGACACCACACCAGTTTAGAAAAATAACCTATATTTATCAGAATAAAACACCAAAAATCCGGCATATGCAAGTAAAGATATCACATTTAAAAGGTACAAAATAGTTCAGTCCATAGGAAACTATGGTTGAGTCACTTTTAGCACAAAGTACCTGGGATGGGCTAAAATCAAAGCCGAAAACAGGCGCAGGGGAGGTGAAATGCCGTAAAAGCAAAGTATTGCATTGCTTCATTACTACCAGGGGAGGTGATGCGTCAGTTCCTTACTGCCAGGGGAGGTGATGCAGTTTCTAAATGCAGCACAGGGGAGGTGATGCATTGGTTCCCTACTGTCAGAGGAGTTGATCCGTTGGTTCCTTACTGTCAGGGGAGGTGATGTGTCGAACTCCGGATACATGGACTTGGTTCCTTACTGCTGGGCCACATCGATGAAGAACTTGGCTCATAGGTACGATGCATTGAAAATCCAGACACGTTGTGTTGATGTGGAGGAGCAGGCAGTGCATTGATATAACAGCCCCGAAGCAGGTGATGCACTGATTTCTTCAGCCACACAGCAGGGCCCATAGTCGGAGTCGAAGTGTGCACCATTGAAGTCGATTACACGGTGCTCAGGACTCGGGTTGCAGCAATTCTTCAGCCGCAAGTAGACACTGCATCGATTCTTTGGCGCACATCGATGATGCACTGGATTTCAAATCGCTCGGCGGTGCTGCGCTGGAAAAACAGCTGTTGAGAGTCAATGCATGGATTTTCTGGGTTCTTAGCAGCCAAACCACCTCCAAAAAAAAAGTCCAGTCCTTTCACTCCCAGGACAGAAGCAGCCAACAGAATGTCAGTTCTTCCTATGGCATCCAGCTCTTCTTCCTGGAAGAATGTCCTCTTAGTCCAGAAGTGTTCTGAACTTATGGTGTCACAGCTCCAGTACTTATACCAGTTTCTACCTTTGAAGTAGCAAACTTTAAAGGAAAGTCTTTGTAGTTCACAGGACCTGCCTTACTCTGACCTGGCTCCAGACACACTACAGGGGGCAGCGACCTCTTTGTGTGAGGACAGGCACAGCCCTATTCACTTGTCAGTGACAACTCCTTCCACCACTCCAGCTCAGGAAGACCTATCAGCCTGGTGATGGGCCATCAGCATATGCAGGGCACATCTCAACTCCCTTTGTGTGACTGTCTCTAGTGAATGCACAAACAGCCCAACTTTCACCCTTCCTCAGACGTGGATTCCACAGACAGGAAGAGTCACAGAATGGTAAGCAAGAAAATGCCCCCTTTTTAAAAGTGGCATTTTCAAACACACAATTTAAAAACCAATTTCACTAAAAGATGTATTTTAACGTGTTAGTTCAGTGACCCCAAACTCCAAATCTTGATCTATTCCCAATGGGAAGTTACACTTGTAAGAGTTTAGAAGGCAGCTCCAATGGTAACCTATGTGGGAGATAGTCCTAGCAATAGGGAAAAATAAATTAGCGGTATTTCACTATCAGGACATGTAAAACACTCCAGTCCATGTCCTACCTTTCATCTACACTGCACCCTGCTCATTGGGCTACCTCGGGCCTACCTTAGGGGTGTCTTACATGTAGTAAAGGGAAGGTTTGAGTTCTGGTAAGTGGGTACACTTGCCAGGTCGACATTGCAGTTCTAAATGGGCACACACAGACACTGCAGTGGCAGGTCTGAGACAAGGTTGCAAGCCTACTCATGTTGGTGGCACAATCAGTGCTGTAGGCCCACTGGTAGCATTGAACACAGTGCACTTTAATAGTGACTTACCAGTAATCAAACATGCCAATCACGAATAACCAATTACAGATACAATTTTACACAGGGAGCACTTGCACTTTAGCACCGGTCAGCAGTCTTAAACCCAGCAAAAACGAAGTCAGAAAAACACTGGAGGAAGGCAAAAAGTTGGGGGATAACCCTGCAAATGGGGCAGGTCCCACACACAGTGACTACGGATATTGAATTAATTTACAAACATGCATTTATTCATGATAAAGAAACATGAACAAATCCTCAAAAGGTATGAATCATTTCTTGATATATGTGGATTCAAGAATAGACAGTGTTAAAAATGTGGTGACTGGTTGACCACGACGGAGCGTGGGCCGGTTACAGGGACCCCATTAGCCCCACTGAACATCATACTTTAAATCCTGGTGTGCATTCTGCATGGCTTTGTTTTGCGAGGCTTCACATTATCAGAAGTCGCTTCCGATGAAGCCAAGCAGCGATGCTTTGCGGGGCTTTGTGACACTCTGCACTGATTCCAATGAAGTTGGCAGGTGTATGATGAGGATTTGTGGTGCTTCATCACGCTTTGTGTCAGTTCTGATGGGGACCACAGCTTGGCGGTAAGATTACCTTAAGGTCCACTCCCAAGGGACCAGGACAGGGGTGCCACCACTTGGTGGGCAGAACTCACAGCAAGCGGAGTCTAGGTCCGGTTTCAAGGTGATTTCTGTCCCTGAGGCTATGATTAGGAGGTCAGCCAACTACCTCTTGGAGTCACAATAGTGGTCCGGCATTCAAGATGCTGATCCAGACATTCTCTCAGGCAGCCAGGCAACAGGCACTAAGGCAGCCAGGCAACAGAGTAGCAGTCCTTCTTGCAGAGCAGCACCACAGTCCTTTTGAGCTTTCCACAGGTCCAGAGGTGTACTGAAGAGTTGGGTCTGAGGGTTCAATATTTATATCTGGTACCCACTTTGAAGTAGGAAAAGGTTCTAGAGAATTCCCTTTTGAAGTCCTTGAATTCTCTGCCTCTCCTGTCCTGGCTCCAATCTGGCTGCATGAACAATGCAGTGATAACAAGTAATTTGTGTGAAGGCCAGGCACAGTCTGTTCAGTTGCAAGTGAGTCTGTGCCCAGGTCCGTCCCCATCCTGCCAATTTGTGGCCCATCCAGGCACACCTAATCCCTCTATTGGGTTGCTAGCTGGAAGGAATAAACAAAGTCCAGCTGCCAACTACACCCAGTCACGCGGCCTTGGAGCAGGCTGCAGGTATCAAATGCTGCAAAAAACATGCCATGTTTCTAAAAGTGGCATTTTCAAAATTGTAACTTAAAATCTGACTTTACCATTAAAGAGGATTTTTAATTATATAATTCTGTTAGAAATGAGGTCTCTGATTGGCAGAGGTATGCACCCTTGTCCAGTCAGGGACCACCACTCTATTCAGGTTAAGTTCCCAATCCCCCTAGGGAATCGTGTACCCACCCTCTGGTAGCTTGGCGCAGAGCAGACAGGCTTAACTTCAAGAGGCTATTGGTAAAGTATTTGTATACACCCACAGAGCAAGTCACAGAGGACACCACAACAAATAGACTCCACAGAGTGGTAGAAAAATATGGGTGATTTATATGCACGTAAAATAAGGCAATACAATAAATCTCTTCTTAATAAGAATCAGGATACGAGTTCATTTACGAGGTTATAGGCAGACAGTGCTGAACGGATTGGGCTCCCTTCAGGAGCATTACGGTGATTTTAGAATCCTCTGCACTTTCCGCAAGTGAGACTGAGTCTGCTGGGGCAATATTGTAGCTGTAATTAGGTGGGGGCGCCTTCAGGCAGTGAGACGCAAAGCACCACAACGCGGGAGACTGGTCGTGTCCAAGATGGCAACGAATCACACCACTGCGGCTGAGGGTCCGTGGAAGTCAGCCTGGCGGTTAGGGAATCTGGAGAACTTCTGTGATAGACAGTCATGGGACTGGTGTTACCGTGGCCGTCCTCGCACACAGGCAGTGGGGGGAGAGGCAATCAGCTGGCAAATTGGTGCTGAATGGAGCCCAAGTCCTCTGGGCCCCGCCGGTGTTGCGCGGGACGTCCATGTCCCAAGTACTCCGTTGCAGTGTAATCCTGACAACCGCGTGAAGGGAGGCACCCCGTACCCGGTTGGCAATTGATGCAGTCATAGGGCAAGGGCACGGTCTTGAGGCGATTCACAGCGCACTAGGCCCCTGGCACCTGGACAGCATGAAAGCTGACGTCACAGTCAGGACCTGCGAGGCTGGTGGGGCTTTGAAGCCCGGTAGGGTCAACGGGGCAGTTGACAAGCCCCCAAGCGTCACTCTGGAGGCAGTTCTTGGTGCCTTGGTTGCAGGGCAGAGGTCAGCAGGCAGGAGGGCGGCTCAACAAAGCAGGACAGGAGTTCCTGGGACCAGTCAGACACAGCATAGAGGCAGTCCTTCCCATGCAGCATCCTTTACTCCAGCTTCGTGCAGGTCCACTAGTGTCACACAGATGTGGGGCCAGGGCTCTATTTTATACCCTGATGCTCACTTACTAGTCGGGGGCAGAAACTTCTAGAGAGGTCTTTGAAATTTTGGGGGTTTCCTGTCTCACCTGACCTGGTTCATTGCTGTCTGCACTGACAAAGCAGAGCCGTTAAGCCTATTGTGGGGTGGCCGGATCAGCCTATTCAGATGTAAGTGCGAATCACTACTCCATCCTCTCAGCCCAAGAAGGCCATCAGTATGTAGATGTGGCAGCCCTTCCTGTGTTTGGGGGAGTCTAGGGAGTATTCAAGTGTGGGGCTGCTACCCTTGGCCATATGTGGATTGGGGCAGGCAGCAGGTACACAGAGTTTAGGTGTTGTGTAGTTCCGTAGGACCCCAGGACCTGCGCGTTGTGGATGACCTAAACTGAGGGCTTGGTGTGAAGACAGACTCTGGACACCCCCACAGAATGAGTCAGCCGTTAGACCTGCTAGCTCTACAGTGCCACTACCACCCCCTGTACTATACAGTGTGGTAGGTAGTTTCTGGCAACCACTGAACATGACAACCCTGATTCCTCAGATATCGTGGAAACAATACAGTATCTTTCGCTCAGTCACTCGTGCTTGCTTTTCTCAGAATACATAGAATGACGTTTGGTATGGTTTCAATAATTATTTATTGGTCAAGCGTCAGTCTAGTATGAAACATATTAGCTGCAACAATCAAAAGACAGGAGCAGACAAATGTAATGGCTAGTACCAATATTGTAAAAAGTAGATACATTTCTACCATAGTGCTAATAAGATGAATAAAAGCATATTACATAAAACAATAGCGTTGGCGTACTCCTACGATGCGTAGCCTACCTAACCGCGCCTAGACTAGAGGTGTAGGTGAAGCATGTATGTGTAAGTGCTAGGATATGTTCTAATGGAACCTGATGTAGCCTAATGGAGCAAAATATTCCCCGGAGAAGTGCTAACCCCTGACCTGATGGTTCTGAATGAAGGACCCCGTCTCTACGTCAAGGATGGCACAACGCAAGGGATGTCGAATTTCTGCTTTTCGAAGGCTCAGCCTGCAGAGTCTTGGTCCAGCCTGGAAGGAATTTCTCCTCTGTCTTGGTAAGGGGGAGTGAGGGTCTTTTATACTAAAGTGGTCACTCCGGGGATTTTCTAGAATAGATATGTTTTGAAAACATTTTCTAATCCCCTGCTAATCCTTTTCTAAACAAACATGAGCATATGCAGCTGGATGTTGGCCATGAATGAAAAAAAAGTGGTGACCCTTGTACAGAATAAATCTACCATGCCTGGGGACATGTTTTGTGTACGTCAGGTACAGGGATTAAGATATGGTACCAAGAGCCTGTTGTCGGAGAGACAGAAGGAAGCTACTGGGTAAAAGGTCACCAATGTAAGACCGTTATGTCTAGTGGACGGGACACAATGTATGCAATCGGTATATACATGATGGAACTAACCTAAGGGACATGACATAGGGAAGGACAGAGACATGTCCACTTTCCAAAGGTGGCATTTCTGCAACAGTAAGGGTAAAACCCAATACACCAACAGGGGGATTTCTCATGACCATTCCACCCATACCAAACATGATATATCTACTCCTTCCTATGCAGGAGTTATCACTTAAAGGGATATAAGGGAATTCCTAATGCTGGCCTATGGAGGGGTAGGCCTCACTGCAATGGCAGAGGCTTGTCTGGGTATTGTCGAACTACAGACCTATTTCTTTATTGCCGGCGCCAGCCAAGATGCTGGAAAAGGTTGTCCAGCGTCTATTGGCTAAATTTTCTGAGAGCAATAACATTTTACATGATACTCAATCTGGCTTTCGTGCCGGTTTTAGTACAGAGATGGCCCTCGTAGAGGTGGCCGAATCAGTGAGGTTGGCGGTAGACTCTGGGGCATCAGCCATGCTGGTGCTCCTGGATCTATCCGCCGCATTTGACACGGTAGACCATGATAGTTTGGTTCGATGCCTCCATGACTTCGGCATTAGGGGAACCGCCCTTGAGCGGGTGAGGTCATTCCTCCACAAGCGGACTCAAAGGGTGGCTTTACAACCTTATCAGTCCGAGCAGAAGCGCTTGTGGTGTGGGGTGCCCCAAGGATCAGCTTTAAGTCCACTGCTGTTCAACATCTATTTGGCACCCCTGTTTTCCCTTATTGCCAACTGGGGGGTCAAGGCAATATCTTATGCCGATGACACCCAGCTGGTGTTCCCTTTTAAAGACCAGTCGGCTGATTCCTTTAAGAGCTTCAAGAGTTGCCTTAAGGATGTTGCAGTTTGGATGAACAATAATAAATTAAAATTAAATGCTGAAAAGACAAAAGTGATGTTCTTTGGGACCAACAAGCATCCTGACTCGGATTTGTGGTGGCCGCAGGAAATGGGGTTACCACCCACCCCAGCGGGCACTGTTAAAAATCTTGGAGTACATTGGGAGGCAGATCTGTCGTTTTCCTCTCAAATCCAGCAGGTAACATCCTCCTGTTTTGGTAAATTGAGGTATATGAGGAAATTTCTATATTTGTTACCAGAAAACTGCCGTCGAGCCGTAGTTCATGCAACGGTGACGTCCAGACTGGACTATGCGAATGACCTTTACCTGGGCCTCCCTGTTTACATGGTTAAGAGACTACAACTGGTCCAAAATGCGGCTGCGAGATTGATTAGATGCATTCCTATGCGTCAACATATCTCTCCGCATATTAAGGAACTTCACTGGTTACCGGTGGCCAATAGAATTCAATTTAAGGCCTTAACCTTAGCTTTTCGTTCGTTCCATGGACTCTGTCCCAGATATCTGAAACAACGGTTATGTGCCTACAAACAGACTTGGCTACTGCGTTCCAATAATCAGAATCTGCTTGTTACCCCACGAGTTAGGAAGGAGCGTTGGGGCGGCAGATCCTTTGTGGTGAGAGTGGCCAAGCTATGGAATTCTTTGCCGCCTGCTTTGCGGCAGATCGAATCAGAATGGCTATTCAGGAAGACAGTTAAGACTTGGCTCTTTAACTTGGATTAATTCCGATGGTTGGCTGGTGTTTGTCCTTTTTATTTCGCTGTCACTTGTTGTTATAGCGCCGGGACACCTCCTTCGGGAGGTAGCTGTTTGCGCTCTATAAATGGTTGTATTATTATTATTATTATTGAAGCAGGTTTGCCAATGTCACCATGTTTTAGGGGAGAGTGCCTGCACCTTAGCACCGGTTAACAGTGGTAAGGTGACCAGAGTACTAAGTCCAACAAAAAGGTATAGTCTAAAGTGGGAGGCGAGAGGGCAAAACTTAGGGGAGATCACCCAAAGGCTGACAGGTCTAACAAATTTCACAGACACAAAACATGAAAAGTCTAACTGTTCCCAATCAAACGTTAGCATTTATTAAATGTGATAAGGCACCCCAATGTTATTCTTTAGAAGAGGTATGCCTCACATTAGTGATAAATGAATTTATGAGTTTTTCACTACCAGGACATGTAAAACGTAAAAGTACATGTCCAACCTTGCAATTATAATGAACCCTGCCATATGGGCTACCTAGGGCCTAATTTAGGGGTGACTTATATGCAATAAAAGGAGAGTTTAAGGGTAGCCAGAGGTTATAAAACTGACTTCAAGCTGCAATGGAAGGCCTGGGGCATGTTTTAAGGGGCTACTTAACTGAGTGGCACATTAAGAGCTGGCACACTAAGAGCTGCAGGTCCTTGTTGCTCGAATGTGGATTTACGATAACAAAGAAAAGACAAAAGGCATTTGGCAAAACAGGAACAGTTGATTTAAATTAAATGCAGAAGGCGAGAGAGCCGCAGCAGAGTAGGGGTCTGAAGATTGTCTCAAAGTACATTGGTGTAGGCCGTTATTTTATACATTTCACAACGTGTCATAAAGCAATTTGTACATTCTTTTAGAACAGTAATCCCGGGACTAGTCACGGGGATGTATATTCGTTCACCTGATGAGGAGTGCAGGTGGGTCTCAACCTTGTGACCTTGCGTGGACACAATGCGGGCCAGTGAGTAATGTGTCCAGATGGCATTGGGAGCACATGATCAATGTGTGCAGTGTGCGTGTGGTGTTCTGATTGGTTGAGTGTTCCTAACTACATGTGGCATCTAACTTTATGGTGTGTTGGGAATGCGCATCCCTCTGGCCAAACGTGTTTTATTGGGGCCAATCTTCTCGGACCAATTTGGTGTTGCTGCCTATCTGGCTGACTGATCTCGCCACTACCTTCCAGATCCCTTTCACCTTTCAGTCATTGTACAACAGTGAGGGGCTGAGGTGGAGATTTCCGAGGCGACTGGACTCGCTGCTGCCTACCGAGCCGGCGGGAGCTTGTTGCGGGCTGCGAGATTGTGGGGCCGCCTTTGATCGAGCTGCGGGCGGGGAGCTGTTACGGCCGCGGAGGACGTAGGAGAATTCGCCTGGGCATACGCTCCCCCTCCCGTGGCGGATAAAGCCGCGCTGGTGCAGGGTGCAAGATTTGGACTTGCGGCTTTCGCCTTTGAGGAGTGAGAGTGCCTTCGCAGCTTCTGCCGGCGGGCGGAGCTGCTGATGCGGCGCGGTCCACTTGAGGCTTGAGAGCGCCCTCCTGTCCCACTGCATTGCGACTGAGCCCGGGGAGCTGGAATTGGTGGAGGAACCGCCTACGATCTCTGTTTGCGCCAGGAGGTGCTCAATACAGCACGGACCATGGAGAAGGTTGAGCTGGGCTCCCCACTAATGTCAACAGACCATTGCCGCTGAACCACAATGGGGTAGAAAAAGCCTTCAGCAACTGAGGAGGTAACTGTGACTACTCTAGGTACCTTTTTGGCCAGAGCAACTTCGGTCTTAGAGAAATAAATTGCCCTTACAGAAAGGAGCCTCTCGTTGGGTTTAGGGGCGGGCCAATTATTAACCATACCTACTCAACCTACGCAGGGGGATGCAACCCTCACAGCTGGGGCAGCCCCTATAGAACCGCACGTGGTTATTGGATTACCTACTAGATCACCTACAGAACACACAGAGTTTGTTACCACACATAGCGGGAAACTGACAGCCCCTACCTCTGTTGATGGGAAACGAAAAAGAGGCAACGTGACATTACCCACTAAATGCCGAGCGAAAAAGATCAGAATGGTCGCCACGTCTGTGAACTCATCCTATCCGAATGGCCAGCAACCCACAGACTTCGCCTCTCCTCCGAACTGGGCTGCACTCTTGGACAACTTTAAACAACTCTTGCAACCTATCTATTCACACTTAGATTACATAGATTGCATTTTACAAGGTTTATCTCAGTCTCAAGTAGCTCATGAAGCGGGGTTAGATCCAGGGGTTATTCCAGCCACTTCTAGTGCCCTGCCCGATCTCTTGGCTATCTCTGATGCACGTACAACCTCCAACAACACTAACTTTGAAATCAATAATATGGGTTCCAAATGTAATATTAGTAATAATACTACCCAAGGCTGTACGCAAGCTATATCTATGGGTTACCTTGGTGTAGTCAATGAGTTGTCATCTAGCAGGCCTAACCATGCAAGTCTCGACCCCAGGTGCTGCCCACCACAGGTGTCTACAAAAGACTTAAGGAATAAAGGACAATCACAATATATATCAAGTACACAGGGTAAGGCAATCCGACCATCCAGGCAGGTACATAATAGACTAAACCAAAAACATATGAATCTTTTTCCTGCTGCATGCCCTTTTGTTGTAAATTTGGTAAACGTACCTTTATTGTGCCCACATTTATTTGAATCTTCAATCCAATTGATGGACAAGGCTCGACATTAGCTGAACCAAAACTCAGAAAAAGGACACCTGATTCAAAATCACTTGATAATGGCTAGAAGAACACAGTGGATAGGGACTTATATAAAATCAGTTAATAATGACTGTGTAATTTTGTATTTTGATAATGAACGTTTGGTTAGAGTTTTATTAGGAAGTCTGCCGGCTTCCCCTTCTCTTGATTCCCAGATTTATGCAGTTCCTCTTGGCTTCTTTTATAGGCCCGCAACAGCATGCGCCAATCAGGAATACTATCCCAGGAGACCTGGCCCTAAGCATGCAAAGGTGGCTCCCGCCCGCTTCCCTTATCTAACAGGTACTCAACGTTAAAAGATATGGAGGCTTATGATTGACTGTCCTCTGAACAAATGGCTTCTGGTCTGGTATCTGTAGAACGGGCTTGCTTGGCTAGTTCTGATTTAACAAATAGCATCCCCTCAATACGAACTAATGATATTTCATCTACCTCCCCGGCACCGACAATGCACCATTCACAAGATTCCAGCAGAGACGTAAAGCTTCTATCATGGAATATAGCAGGATACGGAACCAAAAAAGATAACTCAAACTGGCATAAAGTCTTCCTAACTTCTTATATCATCTGCTTCCAGGAAACTTGGTCAGAACAGCCTTTGTTTGTAGATGGTTATCGTTCTTATGTTACGCCAGCAGTCCCGTCAACTGGTGGCAGATCTAAGGGAGTTTACTTACCCTTACCTCAAACTCGATCACCATAGGTAAGTTGAAGGTTATTAATAATTCCCCTCATTTTCACATAATTTTGGCTGAAGCCCCTGGGAAAGTCGATCTGTTATTGATTAATTTTTATAACAATAATTTTAAGAATCCCACACATGTGATAGACAAGTTAGGGGAAATACTGGAAGCTCTTTTCACATTTCATCCACAAACTCTCTTTTTAATATGGGCAGGAGACTTTGATATACATTGTTGTCTTAAAACAGATCAACATACTTGTGGTGTTACTGATTCAAATGATTTGCTCCTTACCCACTTTGTGCATCATAATTATGGTAACATTTTAAACAGTTTCCTATTAACCTGGGATTTAAAAATAATAAATCCATGTCACCAAATGACAGGCCAACTCCTCACCACTTTCCAACGCAACGGAGTCACATCGACAATTGATTTTATAATCACTCAATCCAACAATATGCGCAGTATTAAGTCTATTAAGGTAGAGTGGACAGAGTTTAGTGACCATGCTTTCCTTGCCTTTAAGCTTGCTTGGTATTTTGATGCTAAATTAAGACCTTTATGTACCCCTAAACCGATACTGAGCAAGAAAAATGGATTTACCCTTATATGGGAGAAAATCGATACAACTCATTTCCTCCCAAAGGTATATCAAAGAGGTCTTACCCAAGACTGAAACTTGTCTAGAACCTAACACTGACAATCACCAGGTAATAATATCATTCAACAAAATCTTAACATCTATAAAATCTAATCTTACATGCCCATTTATGAGAAACACTCCATCCACGAAAAAGTGGTTCGAGTTAAACTGTTCAAAGGCTTCTAGAGCTCTTCGCACAGCTCTAAAATCGAATCCTAGAAATAAAGACCTAATAAGGTCATTGCGTGCTGATTATAAGAGAGCTAGAATGGTGAGGAAAAAGCAGCTATGGGATGAAGTTTGGGAAAAATTGGGAGAGGCATCGAAAAGTAAAGACAGTAAGGCATTCTGGCAGGTAGTAAATTCCCCCTTCCTACAGGAAGAGGGAGGGCCCTCTCTTGACACCCACATAGACGAATCCTCCTGGCTCTCTCACTTAAAGAGTATTTTTAATGTAGTGAAGGACAGAGCTCCAAATAATCTGGATGACTCGATGATCGTCCACCGGGGGATTGAGTTCTCCATAGAGGAAATTGATCTTGCACTCTCCCAATCGCCAGCCTTAAAGGCTGCTGGACCGGATGGGGTCCCTCTGGATATTTTCCTTACACATAAAGATTCATGGATCCCGTTATTAACACAAGTTTTTAATGCAGTTTCTAAAATGGGACCTCCGGTATCCTGGAAACAATCGGTGATCATTCCAATATACAAGAAAGGTGACCCCATGAATCCTGCAAGTTATCGCCCAATTTCTTTGCTAGACAGCACTGCCAAACTAATGGGCCGATTGCTCATAAATAGGCTGGAGGAATGGGCATCCTCCAACAACATTTTAGCAGAAACTCAATATGGGTTCAGAAAGGGGAGGGGAACTATTGACCAAGGGCTAAATCTGGCCCTACTAGCAGCAAAGTATGTCTGTGCGAAGAAGGTCCAGTTTTATAGGGCTTTTGTGGATCTGTCCACGGCCTTCGACTGCGTGGACCACTCAAAATTATGGGTCCTTCTGGAGTCTATGGGCGTGGACAAATCCATAATTTTTTTTATCAGGGATCTCTATAGAGAGGCCGTAGCTGTAGTAGATTTGGAAAACAGGGGGAAAGCACAGAGACATTTAAAATAGAAAAGGGGGTGCAACAGGGTTGCGTTCTTGCCCCTTTTCTTTTCTCCTTATATACCAACAAATGCAACGAAGTCTTGACCGCACAGTGCTTGGACGTTCCATCATCAGGCGGCATATCGCTGCCAGCCCTTTCTATGCAGATGATGCGGTCTTGATGGCCAGGACACCTATGGCCCTACAGCGCCTGATTAACTCCTATTCATCTTTTATGGCCGAATTGGGTTTGTTGGTGAAATCGAAAACCTTTATATTAACAGCAGAAATGGGAAGGAAAAGGTCTATTTTATTTAACTTAGATGGGGGCACTCTGGAACGAGTAGAGTCCTTTATGTATTTAGGCATCTTTTTTACTCTAAATTGAACTGGTCCGCCATGATTACAAATAGAATAAATATGTTACAAAAAAGCATAGTCGCCCTGTGGAAATTTGCCTCTAAATTAGGCAAAAAATCAATCAGGGAAATGTTTGAAATATACCAGGCAAAATCTGTTGCCGTAGCTACCTACAGCGCAGGAATTTGGGGTACAGCTGAAGTGGGTGCTTTGCAGAAAGTGGAGGATAAGTTTGTTAAAAAACTGCTTTCATATAACCCAGGCTGTTCAAATTTGATCGCACACAACGAACTGGGCCTCCCCTTTATCACTGATATAGTTAAACTGGCCCCGCTCCTTTTATGGTAGCGCATATGGAAAAGGGACTCGGTTGGGTTGAACCAAGCCGTAATTAATGATATTATCAACCTTGACCAAGCCAATTGTATTCCCTGGCTTGCATATGTTAGGAAGTCTTTTATAGATCTGGGTTTGGCCTTCTTGTACACATCACCCAGTAAGTGTACGCTCTTTCCTAAGAACAAACTAAAAGAGGCCTTTTTTAACAAATGCGAGGCTGAAAGACGGCAACGGAATCAAAGCAAAATCACGGTTATACATTACCACACGTTTAACTGGGTGCGACTGCTCTACATGAACCCCACAGCACGAGCACGTACGGGACAGCATATCTCACAGCAGTACAGTGTAGCCAGAGGTACGAGACAGGGCTGCCCACTATCGCCGTTATTGTTTATACTGGCGCTGGAACCCCTTTTGCATAGACTCCGGACCCTAATGGGATACAAGGGAATAATGAGGGGACACACGACACATATTGTTTCTGCATATGCAGACGACCTCATCCTCTATATCAATAATATGGATGTGGATTTTGAACCTCTGCCCTCCACTTTTGCTCTTTTCCAGGAATTAACAGGCCTCTCGATAAACGCCAATAAATCTTATGCCTATTTTTTTGCTGACCACACACGTAATGGACAGTTATGCTTTGGGCAGTGGAAATTTCACATAGCACCTGATACCTTTCGGTATTTGGGAATCCAGATATACCGGAATACGACAGATTTATTAGACGGCAACCTAACCCGTGCGGTAACTGCCCTCAAGACCCAAATTAAATTTTGGACCTCTCTGCCCATATCGGTGGCAGGAAGGGTTGCCATAACCAAGATGGTGCTGCTTCCAAGATTGCTTTACTATTTCATCAATCTACCCATAATTGTGCCGGCAGGGGTTTTTAAATTGTTGAATTCCTTAGTAATAGAGTTGATCTGGGGTACGGGCGCAGACGTATTGGACTCATGAATTTACAACTGAGTACAAAACAAGGGGGACTGGGGGCACCGGACCTGAAGGCGTACTGCTATGCAAGCCAGCTACAATGGCTGGCGTATTGGGTGGCGGGTCGCAACCTACAGGAACTAGATATGACACGTCAGGCGTGGGAACGCGGAGACATACATAGGCTCTTACTGCCCAAGGCCAAGATCCCAGCATCGACACCCCATCTGTTACGAATAGCGATAATATATTGGAGAAGCGCATTGAGATATACAAAACAGATGTCACCATATGCTCCTACCATTCCGCTGATAGGTATCCCCACACAGTCGGGTGTAGTTACTAGTCGACAATTGTCGGATTGGACAGACGCAGGGATTACTACAATTGGGACGTTCTTTTAGAGGGTACCCTAATGTCACATGACGCCTTTGTACGAGAGCATGGAGTGCCGAATAGACTGTTCCTATTACACGCTAGTGTCTCTAGATTTATTCGGGACACTTGGGCTCAGGGGGTAGCGAACCAGACACACACACACTACTTACTATGCAATACCTAATGGGAAACGGGGCTCACCTGACAAAGTGGCTATATCAGGGGATCCGTACAGTAGCAGCGGTATCACTACAGCCACTCCGTGATAAATGGGATAGGGACGTGGGACGCATACTCACAGATAAGGAATGGGCCATCATTCTGGGGCATCCAAAGAAAGTATCTTGTAATCCCAAATTTAAATTCATCCAGCTTATGCTAGTGCACAGGGCTTATTTGACCCCGCGAAGATTGAGCACCATGTTCCCGGGCACGGGGGATACAAGCCCGCGCTGTCATTCCCCTGATGCGGGACTAATACACATGTTATGGGATTGCCAGAGATTGGGACACTACTGGGCGTCTGTATGTCAAATATTGAAGGATATCACCCCAGTGCGGAATAATGATTCAAGGAATACTGCTTACTGGGATTGGGACCGCAAGGGAAGAAAGGTAGCCCACTTCATAAGTTCGCACATCTTGCCCTTTTACTAGCCAAAAGAAACATTACAACACGATGGAAAGCTACCAGAGCGCCATCTTTCCAGGAATGGCATGTGGAAATGATCAGATGGGGTAAAGCGGAAGGGGCTGAATTGCAAAGAGAAGAACACAGGGGGTTGCGCAAAACACCGATCTCTATGGAGTGGAATGCATTAATGGATGAATTTGCTGCGATTGACATACAATCGTACTGAGGGGGTATAGTTGCACCTACTCAAAGCCCTGGTTGACGTTTTTTATCACAACTAAGGGGCCGATTCCGATGTCGGACGGACTCAGGTCCGTCCGACATCGGTCAGGAGCCGTAACCGACCGACCTGCTGTCGTCGGTTACGGCCCTGCAAGTACGATGCGACCGAACCCTGTTCGGTCGCACTCGTATAGTTCACAATGGGAGCATGCATTCCGAGCGGAATGCATGTTTGCATTGTGAAAAGCAGGGGTGCAGTTCATCCCTGCACCCTGTGGCCGGCACCCCAAGGTGCCTGCCACCGGGTGCAGGGATCAACAGAGGGGCACCATAGGTGCCCCCAGGCCGCCATTCGGCAGCCTCGCACCCATGGGGGCCCTACTGGGGGCCCCCAAAGACAGTTACCGACTGCCTTTTCGTGCCGGAAAGACCGGCACGAAAAGGCAGTGAAAACTGCCATCGTACTCCCTCGGTCGTGAAGAGGCGGCCGGGGGAGTACTGAAGGATTTCCGGACGGCTGACGGGCTCTCCGAGCCCGTCGGAAGCCATCCGGAAATCCGAGTCGGATTCCTTTCCGACCGAGCCCATCGGAATGGCTCGGTCGGAAAGGAATCTGGCCGGCACGTTCCGATTCGGTCGGAAGGGCTCCGGCCATCGTTCGGTGCCCTTCCGGCCGAAATCGGAATCGGCCCCTCAGTGCGATGTCAACAGTAACCAATACAGTACATGATGGACTACTGACAGGTCTGCATATAGGGAGACTATGATTATAAGTAAATGATATGAGCATGGGGACATAAAGGCAATGGAATGCGTTTGCCGGGCATGTGGGAGAAGGGAGGGGGGAGGATTTAGTTATAGTAAGTTAGATGTAAAATGATGGATGTATTTCTGCGAATGTGTTTGATTTCATATTGACATATATTGGCTGATATATAAAGGTCGAGTATGGGTAATAATGACAAATACTGGCCCACAGAAATGAACATTACCTATTGTGCGCATGAAGCAACGCACTGCCACTCAAGGTGTATGAAAGGGTAACAAGGACCCTACAAGGAATTTCTATTCAAATAATGGAACTGTATATGATGTGTTGCATGATTACAATGTAATGATATAAGGCCTTTTTTACTTATGCTAATGTTATATAAAATCAATAAAATATGTTATAAAAAAAAAAAATACATTACCACACGTTGCCTAGAGTACGCACGGGTCACGATTCATATCTCTCTTTCGTGACCAATAATACCCACCGATATCTATTAACAAGGATGAGGTTAAACTTTTTTCCCCTCATGGCAGGCTACCCAGCATCTGTACATTCACTAACCAACTTAACGCCATGTCCCTGTGATGGCCTGTCTACCCAATTGATGCCACACATTTTATTTTTCTGTGGCTTCTATAAGATTGAAAGGAAACAGTATATCCCCCCCCCTTGTAAAGTAAACTGAGCCTACACTCTTATTCCCTAGCTCTTTTAGTTATTTACTCTTTGGAAACACCCTATATTTGTTTTACATTAGCAAACGTTTTATATTCCGTTCTTCGGACTAGGAGAAGATCCTCAAATAGGGGTGTTGTTTTACGTGATTATTCTTACCAACCGTCATCAATTGTTAATACTGTTTTTAATTAAATTGCTGCTAGTTAGCTAACACGTTAAATTGAATCTGTAAAAGAAAAATGAATTGCCTACGTGATGGTGATATAATCACAATTTGATTAGTGTAAATATTCCTCTTATGATGTATAGCTGCTAGTTTTAGAAATGTGGATGCACTTAAACTATGGTATTTTTAATAGGTAAATATACAAAATGAAAGTTTTTAACTGTTTTAAAATATCTCTCGATCAATTCGTATTATGATAATTATTTGTACTTTTATGCATTCACTAAATGCGAATAAAGTTATTTGATTGATTGATTGATCTCGGTTTTCCCAGTTCATGCATTTGTCTATGGGCTACGTGTCACACCACCTGTGATCTGTCAATCAGTTGCTTCAGACCTTTGTCGCAGGGCCTGCCTGACCATATATTTCTGACTCTGGTTGATGGGGAGGTCATATTGGATAGATTTGACAACAGTGATGAGAGTTCGTTGTTATACGTAAATATATCATGGCGTACATGTACATCGTATTTTTCATTATTAACATACCCTAGTAGCATTTCATTTACTTGCCTTAGGTATATGGTATACAACTTTACTAGGGAATTATAAGTCAATTAAAGATGGCAATTAAGTGACTCCTGGCCTCTACCTAGCCAATAGGGCCAAAAGGTCCCAGGAGTATCACTACCCAATTTTTGCAGCAGTTCACTCAAAACTATTTGTAGAGGCTACTTCTCTCCCACTGGGATTGGTGTCTGGCTGACAAGATGTACAAAAGAGGGGGCATGCTTAGGGTTACTTACCTCTGCCTGTGACATGGTACAACTCCTTGAAGATAATTAAGATCATAGGCACAACCCAGATGATCATCCTGTTAAAGGCACAGAACACCTTCCAAAAACCCAAGGCATTTGCTTCATCTTTGGGAGCAAGTTCACACTTCATCAAGGGGCTATTCAGCTCTTGGATCAAAGCACATGCAAATGAGCTTCTAGAGGCTTTTTGGCAGGGATGAGGTACATTTCTAAAAGTACCTTTGCCAAAATCGTTATCACAAATTTGACTTTCCCAGTGAACTGACATTGTGATAAATATTTTTGAAAGTCCAAAAATAAATTTTGTAGCTGTTTCCTCTGCCAAGATAGCAGTATTAAATGTAATATTGCATTCCAATTCTTCCCCATGGAGCAGCTATCCCTGCTAATGTAAAATATGGCTTTTTAAGCCTTTTTACCATAAGGGCATGTTTAAAATGTAACTTTTACATGTCCTGATTTAAATTCATGCACACTGCCTTATGGACATTACAGTGTAGTTAGAGGTGACATTTATATTTAAAAGGCAGGGTTAGGCCTGACAGATGGGGTTATTTTCAATGTTGAGTTTTAGAACTGTACAGGCAGGCCACAGTGCCAGGCCTGCAGTATTGTTTACACTGCTACTGTAGTTGGGTGGAACAATGTGTGCTTCAGTCCACTAGTGACATTTACCTTAAAGGCCCTGGTACACATTGTACCATATACTAGTGACTTATAGGTATGTTATATATTCTAATTATGAGTACACCAATTCAATATGTTTTAGAGGTCATAGCACATTCACAGGTGCCTGCTTAGCAGAGTCCCCATGCACAGAATAAAATAAAACAGTGTTGGATCGGGTCCTTTCTGCAGGGTCATCTCAGATTTTTGCCTTCCGCTGCCTTCCTTTGCTGATCATTTCTTTGCTGGCTTTTAGGGCTCTGTGCAGTTTTTCTTTCTAAACAGTGACAAAGTGTTTGTGCTCTCTCCTTACAACATTGTAATGCTGTCCCACACCTGATTGATAAATTTAATTTACTTCAACGCCCCTAGTATATGGGACTACATGTACCTGGGCCTGTAAGTTTAATGCTGCTGGTCGGTTGCAGCACTCTTTGTGCCACCCAATAAAGAAGCCTTTTTAAAAATGTCTCAGGCTTGTCACTGCAGCCTGTACTGCAATGTTGAAGTACCCTTTCGCCCTAGCAAAATGAACTTTTGCCAGGCTTAAACCTTCCTTTTAATACTTATATGCTTACCCCTAAGGTTGGCCCTAAATGCTCATGAGTAGGTGAAATGGTGTTTAAAACGTAGGGCATGTGTGTTCAAGATTTACATGTCCTGACAGTTAAAAACTCCTAATGTTGTATTTCACTGCTGAAAGGCCTATTACTTCCATAGGCTACCACTGGATTAAATAATTATAAGTGCTTACTTCAGAATGGGACAGATTAATATACGGTTTACACTCAAATGAATTGTAATTTACAAACCTCTTTTTAAGTTACAATTTTGAAAATGCCACTAATAAAAGGTTACACAAGGAGATGATGGACGGAGCCCTGAAACTTTTCAGACACTCACCCCCAGTCACAGATCTGGGTTGAATCCATCATCATTCTTTAGCTCACTTCGCCACCTCATTTCAGACCCAGCTATATGCAAATCAGTCTTGACCCTGTTCCTCATGTGAACAGTCCAGCCCGAACTGCCAAGCCAGGTCTTCCCTGAACCGGAAACAAGCATCCTGGGACCGGTTTCTGGGTAACACCCTTCATCAGCCAGGCTAGCTTGAACCCAGTAGCAAAGTGAGCAAGGGACCCACGTCTGGGCAAACCCTGCCAACTTAGGGTGAACAAAGCAAACACAAAGAGATGATGGACAGAGCCCTGAAACTTTTCAGACACTCACCCCCAGTCACAGATCTGGGTTGAATCCATCATCATTCTTTAGCTCACTTCGCCACCTCAGTTCAGACCCAGCTATATGCAAATCAGTCTTGACCCTGTTCCTCATGGGAACAGTCCAGCCCGAACTGCCAAGCCAGGTCTTCCCTGAACCGGAAACAAGCATCCTGGGACCGGTTTCTGGGTAACACCCTTCATCAGCCAGGCTAGCTTGAACAGAGTAGCAAAGTGAGCAAGGGACCCACGTCTGGGCAAACCCTGCCAACTTAGGGCAATCAAAGCAAACACAAAGAGATGATGGACAGAGCCCTGAAACTTTTCAGACACTCACCCTCAGTCACAAATCTGGGTTGAATCCATCATCATTCTTTAGCTCACTTCGCCACCTCAGTTCAGACCCAGCTATATGCAAATCAGTCTTGACCCTGTTCCTCATGGGAACAGTCCAGCCCGAACTGCCAAGCCAGGTCTTCCCTGAACCGGAAACAAGCATCCTGGGACCGGTTTCTGGGTAACACCCTTCATCAGCCAGGCTAGCTTGAATCCAGTGGTAATGGAATGGCATGGTGAGCAAAGAAATGATGGATTTAGGCCAAGATCTCTGTGACTGGGGTGAATGTATGACATTGTTCTGCATTCTGTCCATCAATTGTTCTTTTGCATTTGTCACCCCGAGTGGGACGGGTATTCCCAGATGTGGGTCCCGTGCTCTCCATGCCACTGGACTCAAGCTATCCTGGCTGATGAGGGCTGAAAGCCCGAAACAGGTCCTAGGATGCTTGTTTCCAGTCCAGGGAGGACCTGGCCTGGCAGTTCGGGTTGGACTGTTCCCATTGGGCGCAGGGTCAAGACTGATTTGCATATGGCTGGGTCCAAACTGGAATGGCACGGTGAGCAAAAAATGATGGATTTAGGCCCAGATCTATGTACTGGGGTGAATGTATGACATTGTTCTGCATTCTGTCCATCAATTGTTCTTTATGCACTGATAAAAGGTTGTCATTTTCTTGACAAAATTAACGGTGCCTTTCCAACAGTGTTCTGGGTCACATGACTGTGAATGGCTCTGCTGTTGTGGTAGGTGTATTTCTTCCAGACATGAGAACAAAGTAGGCCAATGTGTGATGAGTGTGTCTTCATGACAGGGTGGCTGCATCCTGCCCTGTATGGATTGGAAAGGGCTCAGCCTGCAGCACACACAAAGGAACCTGACACCAAGCCTATCCTGCTTTTTGCCACCTAGACAGTTTGGAATCAAACTCAGGGTAAGGGGAATAACAGACCAGAACCAGTTTTGAGGGTAGGTCAGGGAATTGCCCAACACAAGGGCTGGCACTAGGTATTAAAATAGGACCTTCATAACATCTCATCAGAACCTTCATGGACCTGTTTGAAGATTCAGCAGAAGGACTGCCCTGCTATCTGAGGAAGAAGTACTGCCCTGCTGACTGGACAAGGAAGATTTATCCTGCTTTCCTTGAACCCAGGCTACCCAGAATGACTCCAAGGGTTAGTTAGCTGACCGTGCATGTGATATACAGGGACACAAAAAGCTTCCAGAGACCTCCCTGCACCTGCCTAGCTGACCAACTCCAACTGGACCTGCCTGAGCCCTGCTGCTGGCATCTGCTGGAGTCAGTCCTGATCCTCAAGAGGTGCCTTCTAGGTTTTGGACCCTTTGCTAGCATTAGAGAAAGATCTACCCTGTCTAAATGAAAGATTCATCAGATTAAAAGCGAAGCATTGTAGAGCATCTCTCAGTTGTTCAGCTTCCACTTGAAGACTTCAGAACATATCTTACCCCAAGTGATGCAGAGTCCTGTAGAGCCCCCTGCACAGCTGAAAGTGCATTAGCGTGTACTCCGTGAGATGCAAAGCCTTACAGAGCCACACCGTACCATCCCATCTGGGTCCCACAGAGATGCCCCACTCCTACCTGAGGGCTTCATCGGATCCGTTATCGAGTGGTCTGCAAACCCGCAATGCCACACCATGAAGCTGACAGCTTCATTGGATCTTAGGCCAAGCAACATGAAGCTATGCAAAGCAACTACATAGAGAACTTGCATTAAGGGCGTAAGGAACAACCCCAGCATGTCAAACGTGGTCCAAATTGTAAAAATGTCCTTAAATGTTACAAAATTGATGAAGGTACAGGCTTCAAGAGTTGAACTTTGAGATTGCAGTCGAGATTTTGTGGACCATCTATAACTTTGTACTCTGTGAAATGGACTCAACAAATCAAATATTGTTGTCTGTATGTCTCAATCAAAGATAATACTGTGATAGCAAAGGTAGTTGTTTGTTTTCTCATTGTGTCACAGGTATATTTGGTCATTTTCTTGCAATGGCAGGATGACGTGCCTTGAAAGAAGCTGGAAAACGAATAATAAGCACAATAATGCTATAAAACAATTAAAATACAGATCATGTATATCTGGAGAACAAAAACTCTATGAAGGGAGAAGAAGGGTGTAAAGGAGTTTGTGGAACTTTACCAGGTGAATGCTACTGGAGAGATCCTATGTGCTTACCAGCAGCAGGGTGCAATCTTTACAGAACAAAGTATAGATTTCAGTAGTGGTTCAATAGGAATGATAAAAATGAGCTCTCATGACACATTAGATTCACCATAAGCTCCAACTGACGTGCTGTATATACCATGGACCTTACCAAGATATTCTCTCCAAGTCAGGACGACAGGAAGCAGCAGGGTAAATGCCACAGGGAACATCAGTGGAATGAAAAATCATCTACATGAATGAAATACAAAAGGTGGGGCAAACAAAAGAAAGCTGTTAAAACACTAACATGAAGTAACAGAGAGAACCAGGAACTTTAACTTAGGAAGCACGTTGCTAGCCACCAAGTATTTCCAGCTGCTTGTACTCAAAGTCCTCTGGAAGCGCTTGTCTCATCCTGTGGCCTGGGATGGGTACTCTGATTGGTCCTTGTGCTCTGACAGTTTCTATTCCTTCGTCCCAGCCACCATAGGCAAATTCTCCACTTTCTTCAACCTGGTCCTGTTCTTTTCTCTTTGTACTTTTCATGATATAACTACCTGATTCCTGAAAAAGTCGCACTGTAAATCTACAAGGCTCCAACTTCTCCAAAAGTAGAGGTTCCCTTGGTAGGCTCATTAACCAAGAAGCCAATAGGTTTGAATGATGGTCATCCTGCACTATTAAATGCAAGGTGATTATCACTCATTTCCCATACCTATGTCTGCTATATGATGCACAGTGGACATGTTTAAAAATAATAATAATGGCCTGGATGGCCAGGGAGCAAATTCTCAGGTATCATGGCCATTAGGTTTTTTATCAAAAAATTAACTACCGCTTTGGCAGTTTGTTTTTGAGAAAAAACGTTTGCAGAGTGAATGCTTTAAATATGCTGCCACTTGTTAAAAAAGCAGTGCTCTGAATGGTGTCATCATTGTGGTTTCTCCCTGCACAGCTGAGATATCCCCTTCAGGCAGTGAGGATCTCTCATTATGGTGGACATTTCTCTAGCTCTCTGGCAAACCGGTGGTTCATTTGGCAGAGTCTAAATGATCTTCTCAAGATTACCCAGGATGGTAATTCAAAGGCTTCATGGACTCTTTTAAAATATCTGAGTTTTTATATGATTTACGAGTAGTATGTTTTTGTCACATATTGCTTTGTTGCATGTTTGAAGCAGTTAAATTTGTATTGGTAGTGGGGTCCTGACTTTAGCGGTGCTTCTGAGTGGTGGCAATAAAAGATTTACTGCATAACATTGGCCTCCCGGTCTTGATATAAAATTTTAATATCAAATGTTTTCATTCTGTATTTTGTTTTTCACATTTATTTATAACCAGCACTATAGCTTTCCAGTTCTGATTTTCATCATTGTGTTAATTCTCATGCATATTTGTTATAAGGACGGCAGAGAGATAAATATTAACTATCTCTTTTATTATTATCTGTTTTCAAAGAATAACTTAATAGACAAGAAGTACAAATTTTCCAGCAAACAAAAGTTTCCCCTCAACTACTGTAAAAGTGATTTTTGCCCTTTTTGCCCAAAGAAATTAAAATGTACAGAGCGTCATCTTATTACTAAGCATTGGAAATGGGCAACTCTTCCTACTACTGGATTTGAAGGTATTGTCATTTTTAATGCATATGTAGAGAGCTTTACCATTTTCATGCTTTTAAGGAGAATGCCTCAGACCAAACAAAAAGGAGAATGAAGCATGGAGGACAAAATTAGGTGGCAAGATCTGCATAATTAATGTGCCAAAAGAATAAAAGACAGAGCACCTTTATTAACAGCATTTGTTTTCTGGGAAGCTTTTTTGTAAACTTAGCAAATTACATCAGAAATTATGTGACATATGAGCAGATTCCAGAATTTAGCAGTAAATGCACTAGCTACAGAATCACATAGATCCACTTCATTCATCAAGTTCCAATTTTTACAACAGGTTTTGTTTTTGTTGTTTTTTTTATTTTGACATTTAACAATCATCTTGCTCAGCATATGGTTACGAGTTACATGTTGCATGTTTATCAGGACATTCCCCTTCTTATGTGTTATATTGCTCTATTTACCCCTTCCCTTTTTGAATGGCTCCATCAAGTTGCTATCATATTTCGCCCTTATATCTGTTCGAATAGGGAATTGCTGTTAACCGGTAGGCAGAGCATCCCTCTGCTCTAATTCCACCTAATGACAAATCTTTGTCCATTTGTGTGGACAGCCCCTTCCGTCGTAGGTCACCCTCTCCGCTTGCATACACCAATCCATGTTGGTTTCCCAGTCTGTAAACAATGGCCCGGACCCAGCACCCCATTTGCGTGCTATGTTGTGTTTGGCCACTATAAAGGCCAGTGTAACCCATAGTCTTTCTCCCATCGCTATTCAGTTTTCCCGCAGATGTTTAATAGGTACCATTGAGGAGATGCCTCCATCTCTTTCCCAGATATCCTCCGCATGGAGGTAACAATCTTATTCAGGTATTCCCGGATCATGGGGCAATCCCACCACAGTTGCAGAAACGTACCTTCCTGGCGACAGTTCTTAGGGCATAGTGCTGAGTCCAAATACTCATTTTAACTAGTGTAGTGCCTGTGTAGTATGTCCTTTGGAGTATTTTCATTTGGATCAGCCAAAAGCCGACCGTATAGCCACCTCCCGGGGGAATTCGAGTGCCTCCTGCTACTCCTCATCACTTAAACTCCCTAGATCCACCTCCCATCTGGTATGCGCTCTCTCCAGAGTTCTGGAGGAGTTGTTTAATATTTTTCAGTAGGTTAATGAAATTGCCTTTTTCATGCAGATAATCATCTAGAAGCCTATCCTCTAAGGGGGAAGAGACTGGGGGGCCTATTTCCAGAGGGATGGCTCGTTGCAAAGCATGTCGTATCTGGAGGTATCGGAAGGTCTCAGCAGAGGCCAGCTCGTACTCTTTTTAAAGGACAGCAAAGGATCTGATCTTCCCCCCCACCCACCAATTGCCCACCCTGGAGAGGCCGATGAGGTCCCACTTATCAAAGCCCGGTTGGGCAGCCAGTAGCCCCAGGCGGCTTGAGTCCCATAGTGGTGTGGCCAGAGTGATCTTATCTTTCCACCCCAGCGCATCTGACGCTACGTGCCATAGTTTGACCGTTGTGGACATTGGGGTATTCACTCGTGTCTCCTGTTTCCCGCCATAGAGAGCTCTAAGGTAGCCTCCCAATCCCATATTATGTCTGTCCATTTTATAGGCTAGTTCGTCTCGGGCTACATGGACCCATCGATTAATCACCATAAGTTGTGCTGCCCAATAGTAGTACTACAACGCTGGAAGCGCAATGCCACCATCATACCAACTTTTAGTCAGTTTGTTCAACGCTATATGTGGAGTTACCCCATCCCAGAGGAGTGCCCGTACCTCCGTCTCTACTTCCCGAAAGTATTCAGGAGGGACCAAATATGGTGTGTTTTGCAAAATGTATATGAAGCGGGGAAGCACCATCATTTTATATAGGGAAGCCTTGCCTAATAATGACAGGGGTGGAGTCCTCCGATGTCGTACGTCTTCCCATAGGCGGTGCAGGGGGGTCTAGATTATGGTTGTAAAACACCACCAGGTCTTTGGTTATATAGATTCCCAGGTATTTAAATCTTTCTATCATCACACGAGCTGTACAGGTTCTAGGAAGCCTCGGATTCGCGGCCCGGAGGATGTATATCAATGATTTATCCCAGTTTATAGTATACCCTGAATACTTTTGGTACAAGGTGAATATGTGAAGCACTCTGTGCAGGGAAGAATAAGGGCTGGCCAGATACAAGAGGATATTATCGGCAAAGAGGGAGATTCTGTCCTCCCACTCCACTGTCCATTTGAGTCCTCTGATAAGCGGGTCACCTCATATACACACCACCAGGGGTTCCAAAACTAGGGCAAATATCAAAGGCGACAAGGGGCATCCCTGCCTCGTTCCCCTGTGTAGTGTGAAAACTGTCTATCGTCCCCCATTCACTGTCACATGCGCTATGGGTTCTGAGTATAGGAGTCAGACCCATGCCAAGAATGTGTTTCTGAATCCCAGCCTCTCTAACACCGAAAATAAAATGGGCCATTTTATCATGTCGAACGCTTTTCTAGCATCTAGTGACATTACAACCGCCGCTTCCCTAATACTGTGAGCTCTTCCTAGCATTCCATGAAGGCCCCTTAGGTTATGTGAGGTGTTTCTACCCGGCATGAATCCTGACGGATCGGGGTGGACCAACGTATGCATCAACGGGACCAGGCGTGTCGCCAGAATTTACGCTAAAATCTTCACTTCTGCATTATTGGTCTGTATGATGCGCAGTCGTCTGGTGGTTTACCGTCCTTGTATAAGACTACCATGTTGGCCAATCTTTGATTTTTGGGCAGCTTCCCTGCTTTGACGATTTCCCGAAACATCCTTAACAGATATGGGGCCGTTGTGAAGGCTGTTAATTTGTATAGCTCAATTGGCAGGCCGTTTGGTCCCATTGCTTTCCTGGCATTTAATGCCTTGATGGCCTGCAGCACTTCACTTTCAGTAAGTTCTAATTCTAAGCTATCTCTATCAGTCTCATCAAGGGAGGGAACACTGAGGGTGGATAGCAGTTCCCTAGCCTCCACCTGGGTGATCAGTGTGGACGACGCACGCAGTTTTTTATAGTATGTTGCAAAGGCATCAGCTATTCCCTGTCGGCCTCTAATTGGTTCTCCCTTTTCTGAAGTAATTTCGGACACCCTTCTAGAAGCCTCTCCTATCTAGCAACACCTGCAGCTTGCCTGCTGTTTCCCCACCTCATATAGCCGATAGAGTGTCGCCCAGTGTTCTGCTCTGGCTTTCTCCTCCGCTATGTCCCTATATTCATTTTGCTTGATTTGTAGCCTATGTTGCCCCTCTGGGGTGTCCGATAGCATTAGATCGGATTCTAGTTTCCGAATCTCCTCTTCCACCACTGTCAGCTGCTTCCTCCTCTCTTTTTTATGACTGGATATTAGCGAGACTCCCTGACCTCTAATTACTGTCTTGTAGGCTTCCCAAACAGTTTGATCCGATTCTACCGACCCATTATTCTCTTCAAAATAATTAATTGTCGTTTTCAATGGGTCTTCCTTAATACCTGGTATTTTGAAGTACCATGGATTAAGCGACATTTGATTTCTCCTATTTGAGGCGTTTCACCATAGGAGGCACTAAGCAGAGAGTGGTCAGAAATTCCTCTTGGGCGGTGGGTCATCTCAACAAACATGGGTAGTTGGTCCGCCAAGCCGAATATATAGTCTATGCGGGATAAGCTCCCATGGACCCTGGAGTGGAAGGTATACTGTTGGGCTGTCGGATTGTGTAGTCGCGAGACATTTACTAGGCCAGTCGCTGAAAGAAACTCCGCCAGTGATTTCCCAGTGTTATCTCTCCGTCTGGCTGGCCAACGGTCTATTACTGCATTCAGGGCCGCATTACAGTCGCCTCCGATAAGCAGCTGCCCCTGTGGCAGATTGACTACATGTGCACCGAGGTCAGCGAGTGTGGGGGAATGTAATCTTGGGGGATGTAGAGAGACGCGATATTTACAAGTCGGCCTTCCCGGTGCCCCGACAGCGTCACAAAACATCCGAGAGGGTCATGCGTTACTTTCAATATAGTGAATGGATTTACGCAACAAGATACCCACACGTCTCGAGTCTCTGGTATAGCCTGCGTGAGCTACTAATTTATAGCCCCATCTATTAAGTGCACAGTAGGAGGTCCCTTGTATATGAGTTTCCTGCAACAGGGCGATGTCAGGTGCCTTCTGCTTGAGGTATTGTAGTACCACCCCTCGCTTAATTTTATCTCCTAGACCATTGACATTCCCGGAAAGGATTGTGACGCAAGTGTGGGGTCTGTCCCTGTTTAATTTACCATCTACAATATCTAAAAATGCGGCCAAGGATATAAAACTTTTGTGGAAGCCCACAGTTCATTTGCCGCCTGTTCAGGGGTGGTAGGTCAACAGGAATTCCAACAGGCTTCCCTGGAGCAGTCTGGGGAGCGTCTTGTGTTGCGACATTTCGGTATGTGAAACATGTATCGTGCTTTACTGTCCTTACTAGGCATATAATATTCTTACAAATCCTAACAACCTTGCTAAAGAAACTACCCCTTGTCTCCCCCTCCCTGCTCCCCTGCAATGTGGACTTGCAAATTGCCCACCCCCAACCATGTAGAGTGCCTGTGTACCCTGTCCCTCATTTCTTGATGATGGAGAGCGTGACCCAGTCGGCCTCCCACCCACCGGGGTTCCTTCCCCCATGCATTCAGTCAGTTTACCACTTTGTAACGGTTATAGTTCAGTTCAGCAGGGTCTTAGATCTTCTCCGCCGTTGTCCATCGAGTCACCTCTGGAGCACCCATTCGCTCCAGTCGAGTAGTTCTCCTCTGCAAGTAGTCTCTTGGGTGATCTCCGGAGTTTTGTGACTATCAAGTCCCTACTTTCTGGCTATTGTGGTGAGCGGTTTTTATAAACGGTCTCAGTCTCAGCTTATATCTGTTCTCATTGGAGGGGGTTTAAGATCCTGCGAGAGCCGGCCACTGCCGGGTCGTTTGTCGCCCGTCGCTGACTCCCCGTTTCATTGTCTCACTGGCTGTCGCCATTCCTTCTCACTTTTTTGTTGGTGGGGGTTGCTCCTATTGTTTCCAGGCTTCCTCCAGCCATCCACCCAATCCCAAGCATCTTCAGGGGAGTCGAAGAACCATGTTTTCCCATCCGCTACCACCCGAGCCTGGCGGGAAACAGCATTGCGTACTTCAGTTCTTTTTCACGAAACAGTTTTTTAACTTCCAGGAAGGAGCTCCTCATCTTCTGGACTTTAATCGTGAAATCTGGAAAACAGGTTATCGTAGCGTTATCATAATATAATGGAGGGGGGCGTGGCTTGGAGCGTCAAGATGGCGGTTGCACTCTAAGAGTGCTCTGGACCCCTCCGTCATCAGCTCCAGGATCCGCTGCCAGCGGCGCACTGCCTGCACCTGAACGCAAAGTACTTCTCTCCTTGTGACGGCGCCGCAGCCTTGTGGGGTCCGGTGGGGCGCCTAAGTCCACCCAAGGGCTACCTTTTACCAGCAGCTGCGAGAGCGGCAGCCAAGATGGCGGACCCGGCCTCCCTCTAATCGGCTACGGGGGGCTTGGGACTGCACGCGGCGGCTTGCTGGGGTCTCACGAGGACGAGACCCCTCACCGGAGCTCCAGACCCTGCCCGCTAACACTCCAGATCCTGGCTGTGGACCCGAGGATCCGACGCGGGGCGGCCGACGTGCCGGCCTGGTCGCGGCCACCCTCCCAGCCCACTCGCCTGCACCTGAGCCGTCCAGCCGAGAGGAGCATGCGTGGGCTGCGCACTGAGCAGAGAGAGAGAGGGCTCTTCTGATTGCTGGTGGTGAATGACGGATCGCCTCACCCAGCCGACCACAAGCGGCCCACTGACGACCCCGGACCTAGGCTGAAGGCCTCGCTGGGCCGTGATGAGTGTCGCGGAGGGCGGCCCAGACCTGCTGGGCCCTGCTGAGGCAGTGAGTGGCCCCCTTCCATCCCGTGGCTGAGAGAATTTGAACCCCGGGTTCCACCGGGGCCTCAGATCCCCTGACCTGAAAGACTGCAACGTTGTGATCCGCCTCGCCCTGGGTGCATGGAGGCTTGCGGTGGAGGTCTTCTCGACCGGGGCCTGCTGCGTCCTGCTCATCCCACTGTTGCTCCTGGGCCTGGCAGTGAGTTGCTTCCCGGTGGTGGGCCCGACGGCGGGCCCACTCTGTCACCATCTACCGAGGGGCTGAGGAGGAGGGCCTCTGGGACGGTGCCCTGCCTGGACTGAGTGACCTGGGCCCTACGTAGTGATTCTTGCGGGCCTCTGGGACTGCGATAAGGTGCTAGTGGTGCCCACCTGGAGTCCTGCCCCGCAATGCTGACCATAAGGGGGTTGAGGCCTCCTGCTAGGGTGGGAGCAAGGTGCGTGCTGGATCCACAATTCATCCTCCCCTCCACCACTGACTTGGTTGTGCTCCTGAGTGATCACAGGATCTCTAACACAGTGTAGCAGGCGGCCGTTGTTGATGTTGTTTTAATGTATTGCTGCACCAGCAGCCTTAATGTACACCATGATAATCCCGCATACCGCCTGCGATCTACAGTCACACTTCCTATCCTGCACTCAAACCAGACCCCATTTGCACCCACTGCTAGCCCGGGTCTTGTGGCCCTCTGATCCCACCTGCACCCACCATGACATGTACGAATGACGCCGGAGTCTTTCTCCACACACTCTCCTGGAACGTTAATGGGCTTCTGGACAGGGTCAAACGAACGGCAGTTCTGCGCTATGCCCAACGCCAGGCAGCTGACATTCTCCTGCTCCAAGAGACTCACCTCATGGGAAACCACTGCCCCTTTCTAGCGAGATATGGATACGATAGAATCCAGCATTCGGGGTTTGCCCAGGGCTCTCGGGGGTGGCAATCCTTATAGGGCGCAATCTCTCCTTTGTGCTCACACATGCCACTCACGACCCCCAGGGAGGCTTTGTAGCTCTGAGTGGAACGTTGGGTGGGAACCCTCTCAACCTCGTCTCTATCTACTCACCCCCATCGATGTTCACAATGACTCTAGAGCGCACCACCGACCTCCTTACCTCTGGGTGGTACAATAGTTGGGGGCGACTTCAATGCAGTTCTCAATCCCCACCTTGAAACTACAGGCCCACCGTCCGCAACAAGAACCACTCACGCCAAACACTTGGCGAACTGGGCAGACTCCCTGGGCCTGTGCGATGCCTGGAGAATCTGGCATCCCCAGAGCAGGCAGTTCCCTCATACATCAGCTGCACACCGCACCCATGCAGATATAGATACTATATTTGTCCCCTCTATTGACTGCCAAACGATTAGAGACATCCGTATCCTTCCCAGGGGCATCTCAGACCATTCACCTGTACTTCTCAGCATTGGGGAACCTCCTACCTCGGTACGCCCAACCTGACGGATGAAAGCATGGTTCCTCCAGGAGAAAGAGTTTAGAAAGGCGATTGGGGCAGAACTTCAGCAATATTTCCTTACCAATCCCGGCTCTGACCCTTCTCCTGGTACCCTATGGGAAGCGGGCAAAGCCACCATCCGTGGCTTCGCCAAGGGTCAACTTAAACTCCAGCGACAAGCCCAAACACACCAGACCAACCTGAGAGAGGCTCAAGAGCTGCTTCTCGAACAATGTCCTCCCGAAGACCGGGACGATGCTCAGGAAAGACAACTCATACACCTAAGGGGCGAAATCAAGCAACACTCCTTGAACGCCGCTAAGCTCCTGTGGAGATCCTCTATATCTAGGGTGTATGGCTGGGGTGACAAGAACGGGAAGATCCTTCACAGACTAGCTACATATCCGAGGACCAATCTCATCATTCCGGAGATTGTGGGCCCGGATGGGCAGACACATCATTCCCCTCTGGCAATGCCCCGGGCTTTCGCCTCCTACTATCAAGAGCTATACTCAGCGCAGCACCCTGAAACTTCTCTTTCGGACTTGCTTGGCGCGGGTCGTCTCCACATCCCTCGCCTCAGCACAGCTGAGTCCCCTGACCTGGACCTCCCCATTACCCGCGAGGAGATTAATGACGCCATATCGCACACCTCGCCTGGCAAGACCCCGGGCCCAGACGGTCTCCCACAGGAGTACTACGCTGCATACCGGGAGATCCTCATCCCGCACCTCTCTGATCTCTTCGCTAAAGCCCTCGAGAAGGGCTCCTTTCCCCCCGAGACAGATGTTGCGACTATTGTTGTTCTCCCCAAAACTCAGCCGCCGCTGTCTAACTGCGCTGATTACCGCCCCATCTCCTTCATAAACACAGAGGTTAAAATATTTGCTGCAGTCCTCATCCAGCGAATGAGGCCCTACCTCACCAAACTGGTTCACCCCGACCAGTGTGGGTTCATGCCTTTGCAGGGGACCAGACACTGCCTCCGTCGTCTCCACCTGGCCCTAGCGAACCGCCACTTGCTAACTCCTTATCTGGCACTTCTTCTCGTAGACTTTGAGAAGGCCTTTGATTCTGTGGATTGGCGGTACCTGGGTGACGTGCTGACCGAGGTGGGTTTTGGTCCACATTTTTGCAATATGGTGAAGGTTCTCTACTCTCGTCCTCAAGCTCGGGTGCTAGTCAACGGGGTATTATCGGAGGCGTTTCCCATTAGAAGAGGAACGAGGCAGGGATGCCCCCTCTCACCCCTACTTTTCGCCTTAGCGATAGAGCCCCTAGCGAGCCTCATTCGGTCGGTCGACCGCATTCGGGGTTGGGAGTGGCCCAACTCGGAAGAGGATAAAATTGCCCTGGACGCAGATGACGTTTTACTCTTCCTCGCGGAACCAGCCCAGTCTGGCCCCCACTGTCTCCGGGTGCTGCACTCCTTCAAGCAGGCCTCCGGTCTGCGACTTAACCCCAGTAAATCAGTCTTGTTCCCCTTACACTTAGCGAGGGATTTCTACGACTGGCAAACCACAATACTCCTTAGGCGACAGTCTTTCAAATATTTGGGGATTTGGGTTGCATTGCTCCCTGATCTCGCCTGGTCCCTCAACATAACTCCGCTGGTGAAAAGAGCTAAGGAAGACCTTTGCAAATGGCAGACGCTGCCACTGAATCCCTTAGGAAGGGTCGCCCTGTTCAAAATGATGATCCTCCCCAGATAACTCTATGTCATTCAGAACACCCCTTTCTGCTTCCCACGGGCCTGGTTCAGAGATCTGGACAGCCTAGCCACTAAATTTCTCTGGGGTGGTCGGAGACCCCGTATAACTCTAGCTCATTGCCGGATCCCAGCCTTCGATGGGGGCATGGGGATGACCAACTTATACTTGTATTATTTGGCGACCCGCCTACTCACATTACATGATTGCTTTAATGGGGGATGGTCGGATCCGGCCTACAGGCTAGAACTGAGTGAATTGGGTCTATCCCGAATTCAAACAATGATGTACAGGGGGCCCATACCTAGAACTTTACCTGGGGTGACACAAACCGTTCTTCTGGCCTGGTGGGCATCACTGCGCCACACCCAATGGACACACAAACTAACCCACACACACAACACTCTGGCACAGAGCGTGGCTAAGGGAGGTTAGTGCACTAAAAGGATTTCGGTCTTGGAATCTTATCGGGATCTCCCAGCTCGGGGATGTGTGGACCGGTGACCACATACGCTCCTTCCAGGATCTACAATCCAGGTATACCTTACAACCCTCACAATTTTACAGATACGTGCAGCTGCGTCATGCTCTCCACTCACACATACCGGACGGCACAACGTTGCCGGAATATAGCCCACCTGAGGCGCAAACTATGATGGGGAACCTGGGGAAGGGGGGTATCTCCCGTATTTATCGCTCATTAACCAACAACACCCCAACCACACTGGAGCGGCTTAGAAGCCAGTGGGAGGAATGGGTGGGTCCACTGGAGGAGGAGGACTGGAGGGACGCACTAATGGCGCCCAAGACGGTCACTGCGTTGGCCAGGCTCCGCCTGATCCAACTGTACGATTTGCACGCTACCTACTTAACCCCCGCTCACCTTCACAGGGCCGGCCTATACCCAACTGCCTCCTGTACCCGATGCGGCCAAGACCAGGCAGACTTCTTTCACATGGTTTGGGCATGTCCCCTTTTGGCACAATTCTGGGGGTGTATAGAACAGGAACTCATGGAGGTCCTGGGTTGGGAGGTCCCCCATGACCCACTGCACACGCTCCTGGGGATCACAGACGGGCTGGATGGGTCCAGGAATGAAAAACTGTTCTTTAATACGGCGATGATCATAGCTAAGCGGGACATAGCCGCCAATTGGAAACGTTCTACTCCGCCCAGCGTCAGGAAGTGGCGTGAGGGGTAGACTGGTGTGACACACAGGAAAAGCCCCTATATGAAGCGCGGGGCTGTCCGAAGAAATACCGTAAGGTCTGGGGCAAATGGATGGGTCAAATAGCATGTCTTTGTTTTGCTTGCTTGACTGTATGTGCTACCTGGGACCTCCCGAGGTCATGAGGTACAAGGGTTTACCATCTAATCAAATGTGGGATTTCTTCTTATTACTGTACTGTGCTATATTGCTGGTCTTTTTATCATGTCTAAACTCAATAAAATTGTTTATAAAAAAAATATATAATGGAGGGGCCGAGCGGGCCGTCTGTAATATTACATCTCTGTCCCTGAAATTAAAGATCTTCGCTAGTATGGGACAGGGGGGCTTACCTGTTTGCAGTGGGCCCCCTGGGTACTAGATGGGCATGCTCCACTGAAAAATGGTTAGAGAGACATCGGGGTTGCAGGAGTTTTGTAATCAGATCTTCGACAAATAAGTCTGTTGCCAGGCCCTCAGCCCTCTCTGGTACCCCCAGAATGTGAAAGTTAATTCTGTGGGCCCACACTTCATAGTCTTCTAGCCTCACCTCCAGGGCAGTTGTTGTAGTTTGGAGCTTTTCCACATGTGCCTCAAGGTCTCTGGTGGATGACTGGAGCGTGGATATAGAGTCCTCAGTGGCTTTTACCCGGTCCCCCAGGTTTCGAAGGTCAGCATGCATCAGCGTTACCTCCGAGGTGACCGTATCAATTTTATTTTTGAGTGCTGAGCGCACTCCTTGGAGTGCAGTCTTTATATCCTGTAGTGTGGGGCCTCCTTCATTAGTCATCAGCTTCTGGCGCTGGAGCAGATAGCCACCTCCCGGGGTGAAGCCAGAGCCTCCCTCCAATCCTCGTCGTCTAGATCTCCAACATCCTCGGCCCATTTTGAACGTATTTTATCATGGGTCTCAGGTAAATTGTTGAGGATTTTACGATATGTCAATGAAATAGCTTGGTCTGGTAGATAGTCATCCAGTATCCTATCCTCCAAGGGAGAGGAGACCGGCAAGTCTGAGCCTCTGGGTATCGCCTTTAGGCCTGGGCGGTAAATTCCGTTCCGCTGTCGTAATTTGCAGAATTTGGGTAATTTCGCGTTCTGCAGAGAACACGGAATTGCCCAAAATTCTGTGTTCCGCGGCTTCGCGAAATTTTTTGCTTGTTCGCGTTTTCAAAATGCGTGTTCGCGAGATATTTCCCCCGAGCACGCAAACACCATTCGCGAACAAAAAAAAAGCATCGCGAACAAGCCATTCCGCGTGTTCGCGGAATTTCTGCGCGTTCGCTGAGATTTTTTATCGTTTCGCGGAGCTTTGCGTAGCGCGACTACGCAAATTCCGCCCACCCCTAATCGCCTTATTTAATGCGCTTCGTGCTTGAAGGTATCGAAAAGTTTCCCCACGTGAAGTTGGTACTGAGTCTGTAGGTCGCTGAACGGGACTACATCCCCCTTCGTCCACAGGTCCCCCACCCTCGAAAGGCCAATCAGGTCCCATTTGTCAAACCCCAGTTGTTTTGAGAGCATACCCAATTGACTCGATTCGAGCAGTGGAGTAACCTGTGTAATCTTGCCTCTCCAGCCCAAAGCAGCAGTTGCTGTGTGCCATATAGAAACCGTGGTGGAAGTCGGGGTATATCTAGGCATGTGTTTTGTCCCGCCATACAATGCCCTCAAGTAATTGCCAGAAGCATATTACGTCTATCCATCCTGTATGCTGGGTCTGTGATGGGTCGGTGCATCCCGGGGTTGAGAACCACCAGCTGTGAAGCCCAGTAGTAGGATATGATAGCTGGCAAGGCAATACCACCATCATACCAGCTTTTGGTAAGCTTAGCCAGGGCGATTCGGGGTGTACCATTGTTCCACAGTAGAGAGCGTACCTCGGAGTCAACCAATTGAAAGTATAGAGGTGAGACCAAAAATGGCGTGTTTTGCAGGGTGTAGAGAAAGCAGGGAAGTGCCATCATTTTATAGAGGGCGGCTATTCCCAGGCGTGTAAGGGGTAATGTTGCCTTTTTTGTCTATTTGTGCCTTTTTGTTCTGTCTGTGCCGCTTCCCTGTTTCTGCTTTCACTGTTTTTTCTAGTTTTTCGCCTTTTGCTCCCCTTCCCCGTGCTGCTGCCCCCGCGGCCCCTCCCCCTGCCAGTTTCCGCTCCCGCCTCCCAGCTGCGCTCCCTCCCCCATCCCCTACTTAATGGCGGACAGAAGAAACACAACTGCCAGCTGTCGAAGCCAAACACCACCCACGGCCAGTTCTCCTGCCTGGCACTGCTGCCGCACCTTCACCCACCTCCGGGTCCCCACAACTACCGCCCACCCACCAGATGCCAGTGCACCCAAACCCCTGAGCTGTATCCTCCTCAACGTACGCTCCCTGCACAGACATGCAGTAGAAATCTGGGACCTCCTCGGCACCCTGTCACCAGAGGTCGCCTTCCTCACAGAAACTTGGACCAATGCCATCTCCCCCCAACATCACTACCGCCATACCCGACGGATACAAGATCCAGAGGAAGGACCGCCTCAACCTAGTTGGGAGGAGGACTCGCCATCGCACACAAGAACTCCCTCCGGCTCACCACATCCAGCACAAATGACTCCTGGACCCCCACAGAACATATCTATTTCCAGATCCAGACCAATCCCAGAATGACACTACGCAGCACCCTCACCTACAGACCTCCTGGACCACGAACCGCATTCGCCGCAACCATCACCGACCTCATCGTGCCCCACACCATCATCTCCATGGACTACATACTGCTCAGAGAACTGAATTTCCACCTAGACAACCTCAGCGACCCCCAACTCCACTGCCCTCATGGACAACCTTGCCAACATCGGACTAAAGCAGCTTGTCACCACCCCCACCCACAAGGCAGGACACACCCTCAACCTCCATCTTCGCAGAAGGGAACAACATCCCCTTCAGCCACACTACGCAACTCCTCTGGATGGACCACCACTGCGTACACTTCTCCTTCTCTAAACCCACTGCACACAAACCTACACCACGCCCCCATGCAGGAATTGGAGCAAGGTCACAGAAGAACACCTCAAATCCACCCTCAACCATGCGCCCCCTCCCCCATTACAGACGTCAACTCTGCAGCCCACAAACTCCAAAAATGGATCACCGACTGCGCAGACAGGCTCGCTCCCCTAAGTAACTCCAACAAACAGCGCCCACGAAGGCCACCTGGTTCACCAATGACCTTCAAAAATCCAGACGCACCTGCAGACGTCTCGTGAAAGTCTGGAGAAACACCAAAACCCTGGAAGCATAGACCAGCTTAAAGAACGCCATGACAGAATACCATCAATGCATCAGATACACCAAAAGGAACTTCATCCAGGACAAGATCCTCGCCAACTCCAGCAACTCCAATGAGCTCTTCAACATCATACAGGAATTCACCAAACCCCCCACCAAAGCCTCAGACGTCACGCCCTCCCAGGACCTCTGCAACAAACTTGGCTCCTACTTCCATCTCAAGATCAAGGCCCTCTAAGACAACTTCAACGAACAGTTACCAGACTCCGAAACCTCACCTACCCCCAGCAACGCCAGCCAGCCTACCATTTCCGCATGGACCCTTGTCACTACAGAGGACACCGCCACGACCATGAAGAGCATTTACTCAGGAGCCCCCACGGCCCCCTGCCCACCGCACATCTTCCACAGAGCCACCGCCACCATAGCTCCCGAACTGTGACCCACCATCAACTCCACCTTTGAAACCAGCATGTTCCCCGACGACTGGAAACGCGCAGAAGTCAAGCCCCTCCTCAAGAAACCCTCCACTGACCCGGCGGACCTCAAAAACTGCAGACCTATCTCTCTCCTCCCCTACACAGCTAAAGTAACTGAGAAGATCGTCAACATCAAGCTCACGAACTTCATCAAAGCTAACTCCATCCTCGACTCCTCCCAATCTGGATTCCGCAGCAACCACAGCACCTAGACCGCCCTCCTACCCGCCACAGACAACATCCGTACTCTCCTCGACTAGGGCCACATGGCGGCCCTCATCCTATTTGACCTCTCCGCAGCTTTCAACACCGTCTCCCACCGCACACTCACCGCCAGACTCCACGACGCCGGCATAGAGGGAACTGCCCTCGACTGGATCTGCTCTTTCCTCACCAGCCGAACCCAAAGAATCAGATTCCGCCCTACCCTCTCCAAACCCACAGAGATCAGCTGTAGAGTACCCCAAGTATCATCGCTCAGCCCCACGCTTTTCAACATCTACATGGGCCCCCTTGCTGCCATCGTCAGATAGCACGGACTCAGCATAGTATCCTATGCCGACGACACCCAGCTCATCCTCTCCCTCACAAAGGAACCCGACAGCGCTAGACTAAGCCTCCAGGAAGGAATGAAAGACGTTGCTTCCTGGATGAGCAGTAGCTGCCTGAAGCTCAATTAAGAGAAGACAGAAGTCCTCGTACCCACCCCCTCCACATGGGACAACACCTGGTGGCCCACCGCCCTCGGCAACACCCCCACACCTACGGACCACACCCACAACCTCTGCATCATACTCGACTCATCCCTCACCATGACCGGACAGGTCAAAGCCATCACACCCAATGTGCTTCAACATCCTCTGCAAGACCTTCGAATGGATCCCCCCGAATCCAGGAAGACCGTCACCCACCCACGCACTCATAACCAGCAGACTAGACTACAGAAACGCCCTCTACGCCGGAATCAACAAAACCCTGCTCCGTAAACTCCAGAACATCCAGAACACCGCTGCCAGACTCGTCCTCTGCATCCCACGACAAGGCCACATCACCCAGCACCTACAAAACCTCCACTGGCTTCCCGTCGAGAAGATAGTGACCTTCAAGCTACTCGCTCACGCCTACAAATCCCTCCATAACACCGGATCTCAGTACCTCAACGAAAGAGTCTCCTTCTACGCACCCAATAGAAACCACCGCTACGCAGACCTCACCCTTGCCGGAACCCCTTGCATCTGCAGAGCCAGAACGGGTGGGAGAGCCTACTCCTACATCGCGGCAAAGACCTGGAACAAACTCCTGCTCAGCATCAGACGTTCCCCCATTCTGCTTGCCTTCAGGAAGAGCCTCAAGACCTGGATCTTTGGGTAAGACATAGCTGCACGTTTCTCCCCCGTGCACGTGTGAGTAGCACGCATCACAAATTCCTGATTGATTGATTGATTAAATATGTGAGCTGCAGAATAAAGCACAAATGCAAAGAGGAAGTAAAAAAGCAAAATTAAGCTATTTCTCCCTATTACTGCTCTCTCAGGTAGGTGCACGATTTTCACATTAAATCAGGTTTACTACCTTCAGTAAATCATGAATGCATTAAAATACAAGGGTGGGCGTATGGCAATGCTCATGGTCCTCCCATTTAACGTCAACCCGACACAGTGTAACCAAGGTGATTCACTTTTTGCTATGTCTGTGTAGGGTTTTTAGTAAAGACAGGAAGATTGGCGCTCAGGCTAATTTGCGTAGTGTCTACTGTGTTCAGAGTGTGCACGGTGCTACCAGGTCGGGGGAAATACCCTGTAACCCCCGTGAAAGTGTGAGTTGAGAACCCACACGAATAATGAGAATGCAGTCCTGGGCACACGTAATAGGGTTATAACAATGGTTGTAATGTCTCGCTTTGTACGAATGTCTGTGGTCAACACCAGTTTGTTATTCAAATGTTTTTAATATTTTGATAGTGCAAAAACAAACAACCAGCCGACAAGTGTTTCGTCACGTAGGGGTAGTAAACCCGTGACTTCTTCAGGGCTGGGGAAGATACAAAACATTGAATGAACTAATGGAAATCATGAAGTGGTTGTTACCAAACCGGGAGTAACACAACAACAGGGGGAAAAAAAAAATTCACCATTTAGCAAGTGGAAACCCTAGGGCGGAAAGTGAATAGACAAATATAAAAGGTGACTCGGTATGGAGACAGATCCCGTGGCATGAGAATCGTGACTGCTCAAGGAATAGTACAAAAGAAACATTGCAGGATAAACATGTGGAACAATACTGATAAGTGGTGAGTGTTGGCATTAAGGTGACATTAACTCGGTCGAATCATGTATTCAAGCAAGATACCTGGTTATTCTTAGCACAAACACATTAGAGCACAACCTGGTATTGGTATTGAAAAGAAAAGGAAGGCTTCTGATTGTAGTAACTACTCAAATGCCCGCTGCGTGGGGGGACGAATATTGTAAGAACACACATAATGGGGAGGAGACAAATAATGTACCGTGGCTCAAAAGAGGTGATTAAAGCACATGAGCCCAGTGAGAAGAGACTGCCAAAGGCCACTGCCGTAAGGCCGGTGATAATTCCAACCCGGCAGTGGGGGTTCAATGCGGACCAAGTGGGGGTCCACTACTCGGTTTCTTGTAGTAGAGGGAGGAGGCCCAATGTGGCTGGCACCTCCGAAATGTTGAGTAGCAAGGGCGGTGTGGCCACTAAGTGTACGTGGTAAGTATAGAGATTGGGAGAAAAATAAAAGTTGTGCGATGCCTCCTGGAGTTCATGGAAAAGTGTGACTGAGGGCACAGATCGCTTACCTCATATAATGCCACCACATTGTTATCTTGATGTCACTCCGTCTCTTTTGACTTATAGTACTTGGGTCACTATGGCTTCCATCGGTTAACCTATACTTACAAATTGTTATAGTATTCATCTACAGTACATCCAACTATGATCCAAATGGGGGGCCCTGCGTGATATTTGGGCAATACTCAGCACCCCTTCACCTTTCAACCACCCATCCCCGAGACTGCCATCTAACATTCCTTATCCGTTTCATCATTTTGCTCAGCTTCCCTACTACCACTTTGTCGATTTGCTCAGCATCCCTACTATTTTTCCAGCAAGTGGACTTGTTTCCGTGATCCCAGTTACTCTTGACTACCTTCTAGTCCTCTAGTTATTTCGGAATACACTTCTGTGTTGCCCAGCACGTCATTTCCGGCCAGATCGGACGACACTAGCACGGTCCATTTTGCGGACTCCGTACTACATTCTAGTCCTACCGTGTATTCAGAATACACTTCCGATTTGCCCGTGACGTCATTTCCGGCAAATCTAGACTAGGCTTTTAACGCTCTAGTGTTGCTCACCACGCAAGCTTAAATACCACGTTATTACCTCCGTTCTCCGTCGTCTTCCGCATCCGAAGAACAAGACGGGACCAGTGTCTCCCCCCAGGCCTCCAGACAGAATTGAGGTAAGCTCTGCTAGCTTTCCAGCCCTATTGCCGGCTTGTGTCTTCTTTTACAGTCCCACTTCATCGGACAACTTTCTCTCCCCAGACAACTTCGTGATAATGGCGCACCCGACTTATTAACCTCCCAGAGACACTGGACCACCCTGAACTCATTGCCTACGGGTAAGAACTCACCCCACTTTCCTCAATCATTACTTGTCATTTTGATATTCCTCCCTTAACTTTGACCCCATTCCCTACAGTTGAATATCCTCGTTTCCTCTGTAGAAGTAGACCTCACCAAGGCCTACCGGTGCTAGTGTTTCGCCCTTCTTTGCGCACTAGTCCTAAGACCAATAAATAGAGATTGGCACGGAAGCTGGAATATAAAAACAACAGTTTATTAAACCTCATGAGTGGAACTACATCTATACAAAACCCTCAGGCAGTGTATGAGGTAGCACAAGGAGTACAGAAACTGTGGGTCTTTTATACCCACTTTGTAGCTGAGCAAGCACAGAGGTTCAAATGGAGGCGGTACAAGTCTTCACAAGAATAGCTATTCTCATATAAGGACTAACAGAAAACACTTAGTCAACAAAGTAGGAGGAGCAATGAAGTTGCTGACATCAGTTAAAACATCCTGACATTTACAGACTAAGACAGGTGCATGAGCAGCTACAGACTTTTCTGAGCATGCGCAGTGCTGCAGGAGCTATAGACGGTTATTCTAGTAAAGCACAAGGGTAGGCAACAGCGAAGACGGAAGGAGCACATGGCGAGCACATGGTCAATCAAAATGGCTACCAAAAACAAAATGGCTTCAGCTAATGCTAACAGCGATCTCTGCCAAACTTCCACACCTCAACCGTCGCGTCTACACATCGCTTCACGCCGGTCCATACTCCCTTTGAGGTAAGCGATCTGTGCCCACAGTCACACTTTTCCGTGAACTCCAGGAGGCATCGCACAACTTTTATTTTTCTCCCGATCTCTATACTTACCACGTACACTTAGTGGCCACACCGCCCTTGCTACTCAACATTTCGGAGGTGCCAGCCACATTGGGCCTCCTCCCTCTACTACAAGAAACCGAGTAGTGGACCCCCACTTGGTCCGCATTGAACCCCCAATGCCGGGTTGGAATTATCACCGGCCTCACGGTGAGCCTGTTTTCTAGTATTTTCTCCACGCATCATGTGTTGATTTGTCCGTCCCTCTCCGTTCATCCTCCTCATTATTGCGATCTTCCTCTTCCCCTCTCTTTAGACATCGCAATATCTACTGCATCGCCACACAGGTATTGTCCTTCACCTCCCTCCACCGTCAGGGCCTGGTGCTCATTGACGCAACTTGCATGCCAATTTAAGTGATTTTGTGGCAGTCTCTTCTCACTGGGCTTATGTGCTTTAATCACCTCTTTTGAGCCACGGTACATTATTTGCCTCCTCCCCATTATGTGTGTTCTTACAATATTCGCCCCCCCCCACGCAGCGGGCATTTGAGTAGTTACTACACTCAGAAGCCTTCCCTCTTCTTTTCAATACCAATACCAGGTTGTGCTCTAATGTGTTTGTGCTAAGAATAACCAGGTATCTTGCTTGAATACATGAATCGACCGAGTTAATGTCACCTTAATGCCAACACTCACCACTTATCATTTGAATAACAAACTGGTGTTGACCACAGACATTCGTACAAAGCGAGACATTACAACCATTGTTATAACCCTATTACGTGTGCCCAGGACTGCATTCTCGTGATTCACTTTTTGTTTTTTTACAGAGCCACGCAAGGTGACACAAATTGGTCCTTGAGTGGCTTTCTAAATCTCAAATATCATTTTGAATTGTGGCTGCTCCAAAAAGTAGCACAATTCACAATGAAAAATGTTAGTAGGTCTGAGCCTAAACTTCTAAGTGTTGTCCCTGAGGTTGTGGGACACTTGGGTGTGTCTAACTGGACCTCTGCTGCAATCTCTGAAAAGTACATAGAATGGTTTTGAACTCCCAGCCATAGGAGAACTGAGACCAACCATCTGAGCGAATCCCACAAGAGTGCAGCTTCACTGGGTTAAAGAAAAAGGTTTCTCGTGCAAGGAGCTTCTCTGCAGCAGCAAATCTGTTTCAGCTGGTCCTCTATGAGAAGGTATCCAGGCAGGTGGAACTCATCATCAGATAGAACCTTTAGCCTTGTCAGATGGAGGATACTGACCTCTGAGAAAAGAGACTTTGTGCCTGATTATGAGTTTGGTGGTGAGATGGACCGTCAAACCCATGGTGGCAGTGCAGTAACTGCCACACCAGTGGTTGGACTGCCGTATTAGAAGGATGGCAGTGAGACCGCCATAGGACCACCACAACCACCAGAGATCTGCGATCCCTGGCGGTGGATCGGTTGCCTGAGGACCACAATAAGCTGGCAGTACCCCTACAGCACCGACATGCATATTACTAGTTTCCTCACATCCAACGTTTTCATGGCGGTGAGCCCACCCATATAAAGGGCAACTTGGGAGGCATTACAGGGCCCCCGTTTCCCCCAGGGCCATGGGATGCATGCATGGGGGCACTTTCTGCATGCACCCCTTTCCTGCACGGCATGGACTTTATAGTCCATGCCGTGCAAGAACGAGCTTTGGCGTTCCCATTGCGAGGCCTTTTTAATAGGCACCACTGTGGGAACGCCAAAGGACCACCTGCCAGACTACAAGATAACTCTTAATTTGGCGTTTGGCCAGCAGTGAGGTATGGCAGTGTGGGAGGGGGCAGTGGCGTGGTGTGGCAGCCCGCTCTCCCACCACCTAACTCATAATCAGGCCCTAAGTCCAAAGGTATAAATCTTGACTCGTCTAACAAAAGTACTTACTTGACACAAAATTCAGACATCTCCCACCTAGACCTTTCCCCTCCAAAACCAACAGCTTCAGCACAGACCATTGCCTAAAAACTATCTGGCTTCCAGAAAACTTCTTCTGGTACAGCCTGCCACATTGCCGCGCTCAAGAATCTCCACTTCGATTCCTAAGTCCTAAGGTAAAATCTTCAACCTGAATGAACCTGTTTGGTGTATCTGACTGCATTCCATCTTGGTTTGCCTCAAATTGCACCTAGCTCCAGGTCCCCCATGAACAGTGAAATATTCTTGACACACTTTCTTGTGAAAAAATAATACCTCAGGTTCCTCTTACTGGTTTTTCATTGTTTTGAAGTCAATCTGTTTATTCAATTTTAATATATTTTTGTAGATTGGAGTTGGATTACTTTTGTGTTGTGCTTTAAACTTTTAGGTGTTTTGGTACTTTTGAATACTTTACACATTTTCTCTAATTTGACAGTGTTTGCTTTGTGCTATATCTACCAGGGGATTAGTTTAGGTTTAAATTACTGAAACCTCAGCTTGGACCAAAAATGTTTGTGACTTTATTACTTTGCTTACCCATTACCCACTCAAAAGTAATAATTCATTTTCTTACAGGTACTCTATGTGGTTCTTATATACACTACATTCTCTCACCCTGCTATGCAACTGTTGGATTGTCAGAGTTGCCAACAATCTCAGAGTTTGTGAAAGTTTAATATAGGCTGTCCTAAATACGGCCTACACACACCAGCGCATAGCAACTTTAAACTCTTCTGCAAAACAACAAGGAAGAGAGAAGCTCCAATACTTAAAGCAAGAGCACATTACAAGCTCTTCAAAGTTCAGGGTTTACACCTAGAATGAAGTATTAGTCTGTGAGCAGAGAGAATATTGGTTGTATCCAGTCTAAAAAGGTTACATTGTATTGATTTGATGTCTGTGTCTTTCATTACAGAACAAATGTAACTAAAATGTCGCATAATGTCAGAACAGGACTAGTGAAAGATCTTTGAGCTTTAAGGGCCCAATGTATAGTTTGATAGACGGTAGTCTGTCAGTCAGGGTGGTGGAAGTCATTACATACGCCACTATGATGAACTACAGCACACCAGATTTAGAGTTAACCTCCAGCCCAGCAATGATCTCTTCTCTGTACCTTCAGAGGAACAGCTGTCACAATGGGTCCTATGAAGATACAAAAAGCATTGTGAACAGCGGACATCGTTTTTGACGGCCACCCACCAAACTCCAAAAAGATATAGGGACTCATGAGAATGTTGGGCGTTATCACTTCCGCCCGACACTGACTCAGTCATGGAACCGACCGACACCCGGTCGTCGGCCCGACCGCCCCACTAGGATGCGACCAAGCACTGTTCTGTCTCATTCCTATATTTTACTATGGGAGCATGCATTCCGGCCGTAAACCCGCCATAATGCATGCTCCCATAGTAAAATGGGAGGTGTAGTTCATCCCTGCATCCCTGGTAGGCACCTCAAGGGATCCTCTCGGCCTCAAACGGGAGGCCGTGCACCAAAGGGGCCCTGCTGGGGCCCCCGAACACGCTTTACAACATGGTTTCCATCTCTGACAGACCGGCATGGAAACCATGTCAGAAACCATGATCATAATCTCAAGGGCGAAAAGAGCCACCCTTGAGATTGCATGCCGCATTCCAACTGGCAGACAGGCTCTCCAAGCCAGTCGGAAGCCAGCCGGAATGACCGGTCTGATTACATTCCGACTACCTCCATCAAAATGAGGAGGTTGGAAAGGAATCCAACCGGCCCATTACAATGCGGCTCGCCATCTGAGCCGTATCGTAATGGGCCCCTTAGTGTCATGGCTATGGTGTTGTCGACCCTCAGCCCATATGCTAGTAAATAAAGTGACACAGGTTACATCATGGAACTTGCCCCAGACTTGTGCACCCAGCCCCTGTTATTAGCAGTGTCACCTACCTGGTGATGCATGTGATGGATGGGTGTCAATAAAGCCGCTAAGGAACGGTAGTTAAGTTCTGTGTTCAGCAGAACACTACAATGGCAAAGATACTAATACGTGATATATTGTGGCCAGGGTTAACCCATTAATTCAGAACCTTTGTTTATTTTTCTAACTCTTGTATTACCCATGTGAAAGTGATGCCCTTGGAAATCACTAACTGGCACAGTGTGAGAGGTTTATTACATGATTAGATACAAGAAAGCATGTCAGAAATATTTTACATGTACTTGATTATTGTGAAAGTACTGGTTAGTTCTCTTTGAAGCCTAAAAAAACTTCAGAAATTGTGGCATGTAGGACAAAATCAGCATATTAAGAGAAGTCGAAATCATTAAATATGGTCTTTGCAGTGTCTTCCCAGCCCAGTTACTCCCCAATGACTATGCCACACAGGGAGACTTTATTCGTGTACGTGCAAATGCAACTCACCACACTGAAACAGCAATCGATGCATTACACCCTAACACTTACTTCACGTTTCTAGGGAGACAATCAGGACCCAAAAGGGTTCCGTCACTATTAACTCACAAGATACTACAGTCTGTTCAAGTACATTTTGCCAGAATGTAATCATTATAAAACTGCTACATTTATGTAAAATCCAATTTATAATGAAGCTTTTTGACCCTCCGAGGAACATCTGAGTTTTGTTTTGTCCTTCTTGTGTCATTTGCCCTTGTTTCTCTCTCTCTATTTTATCACAAGGGCCCTAAGTTTGCCGTTATGCTTTTTGACCAGGGTCCTAGCCTCTCATCTATTTTTTAAATTCTTAATTACTTTCCTGATGTGAAAGTGAATGTCTTTGTAAACACTCCCGAGCATTGTCAGAGAAATTTGTGGCCTATTAAGTTATGCCAATCCATTTTTTTTACATGTGTTTATTGGGTTTTTCAACTTACATAGAAACATAACATACATCATTGCAGTGTATAAATGCACAGCACGGACAATAAGCATACCTACTGCTAGAGGTAATTCTGCAATGTAGTATCTACAGCGGATCGCAATAGCATTTTAACAGGCGTTTGTTAATTAAGCACAGACCTTCAGTATGATATGGGCACAAAGCTGAAGTCCAGTTTGTGCACCCAAACCCAAAGCACACAGGTTCAGATCGAGTGTTCCCTCAGATAATATATATGGGGCTCTTGGGTGAGACAAGGCTGGCAGAAGTTCCGCATAGTTCATTAACTGATCCTTACAATAAATAAGGTCTGCTTGCCATTCCTTAAATTTGGGGGCCCGCCCTCTGCCCCATCTGCACGCCACCCTCCATTTGGCCAGCAACAGACTCATTGCTACAAATTTTCTGTATGATGTTTGTATTTCAGTTGTGTAGCCCAGAAGTGCCAGTAGGGGGGAAACGGCAAGAGGGGTGTCTATCATTTGAGACAGAGCAGCAATCACCTCATGCCAATACCCATGAACTTCGCAACGCTGCCACGCAAGGTGTAAGAAGCCGGCCCCCGCTTGACGACATCTCTCACATAGGTCGTCAGTTCTCAATTTGTATTTGTAGAGCCACGTGGGTGTATAGAAAGTTTGATTCAAGTATTTGAAGTGTATGATTCGTAAGCGACTGCTTGCTGTAATAGCTTACGTCTCTGTGCAGCAATATGTCCACCTCCCGTCCGCCAAGGACAGCTCCAGGTCATGATCCCACGCCTCCCTGACCCCGTGTTTCGGCTGTGTCCTCTCGAGCAGTGCGGCCTGGTATATGCTAGGGTGTGTAGTGTTTATAGAGTTGGGGGTTCCTGAGGGAATCCCAGGACATTGGCCCTAAGTTTGTGTTTCAGTCTTATATAAAGAAATATCTCCAATGGAGAGACATTATACCCAGTCAATAACTCCTGCCTTACCCCGAACGCACCCCCTGGTAAAGGTCGCCCCAGAAGTTTAGGTCTCTCCTACAGAGCATCTCGCGGCATACAGCCTCATGTGTGACTGGCGCACACAAGAGGTACGGGAGAGGCACAAATGGGGAGTACAGTGTTGGTTTGCCCACTATTTTAGCTAGGCGCTCCCAGGCTTGGTTAGTGCAGGTTACCGTGTGATAGGCTACTCCAGGGAAGCGCGTTCCCAGAAAGGAGGTCGTGGGCGTAGGAGCCATATATCCCTGCTCGATGGCCAGGTGTGGCATAAAGGGTGGCGGATGGAGCCAATATATTGTGTAGTGGGCTTGAGCACCCAGAAAATATAGCTCCATATCTAGAACCTCAAAACCCCCATTGAGGCATGGTTGCGTCATGGTCCGCCATCCCACTCGGGGTTGTTTCTCGCCCCATGCTAGTCTGATGAGTAATGATCGGAGGGTGTCGAAGAAGGGGCGTCCCGGGTTAAAGGGTATATTAATGAATAGATACAATAATTTAGGTAATAGGACTATTTTCATCAAGGCCACTCTGCCAGCCAATGAGAATGGCATTGTGATCCATTGAGACACCCAGTTAGTGATGGTTACAATCGCAGTGCCACAGTTTGCGCGAAGCGTTTCTTCTTTATTTCTTGTTATTATCACGCCTAGATATTTAATTTCCATTTCGCACCGTTTCAATGGGAACTGAACAGTGCTGGGAGTGAGCGGGAAAATCTGCGATTTACTCCAGTTGATCCCTATCCCGGAGAGGGAACCAAATCTGATGAACTCTCTTAGAATTGGTTTGAGGCTAATCTGTGGGTCCCGTAAATAAAGAGTGACATCGTCGGCATATAATGATATTAGTATCTGACGTGAGGGGTATGGTATAGCATGCTCTCTATGATGTTGCCGTATCTTGGCCACGAGGGGTTCGATGGCGAGAGCAAAAAACAACGGGGACAGAGGGTAGCCCTGGAGTGTGCCTCGCATAATGGGGGTCGGACTGGAGTATAGACCGTTAATCTGTATAATGGCCTTAGGCCGGCTGTAGGACTTGGCCTTTTTGGCTAAAGTTCCCTAAACTTTTTGCTTTCCCCCTAGACAGTTTTCCTGACATAGAGTTGCCAATTTAGATGCTTTGGGTACTTTGCCATTGCTGATCAGTGTCAAAGTACAAGTGTTCCCTGTGTAAAGTGTAATGGTAATTGGTTGGCCATGATTGGTATGTTTGCCTTACTAGTAAAGTCCCTAGTGATATGCACTGTGTGTGCCAGGGCTAGTAATGTAAAGGTGCGCGGAGAAGGGAACTCAGGCCTGCGGTGTAGGGCCTGCGCGCAGTTTGCTAAGTTAGCATGTTGTCCTGACAAGTGCAACCACTTGTCAGGCCTTACCTTCCCTTTTGCGTACACAGTGGGCACCCCTGTGGTAGGTCCCGGGTAACCCCTGGGCAGGGTGCAGTGTAAGTAAAAGGCAGGACATATACTGAGGTGTGTGCTATGTCCTGACAGTGAAAAGCACTCCATTACGTTTTTCACTGGTGAAAGGCCATCCTGCCCATAGGACAGAATGGGGGAGGCTGGGTATTGTGTTTGTTAGCCTAGCTTCCCATAAGTTTAAAATGGAGAGGTTAAGTTTAGTATGTATGAACTCACAGTGTCATAACACATCTTTCTATGAAAGTGGTTTTGTCACTGTGTGTTCAGAAACCACTCTTTTAGAAAGTGGCTGAGTTTTGTGCTTTAAGCATTTCTGTGTGTCTCTGCTGAATGTGGATTGACTGTCTGGATCTGAGAGGTGAGAGGAGCTGGGGGAGGTCTTGACCCAGGGAGGGGTTGAGATGGCACCAGGCTGACCTGCATCTGGAGTGTAGGCGGAGGAGAAGCCCCGGGAGGTGAAGAGGCCTGGGTTGCTGCTATAAAACAATTGACCCATCTCCTGCTGGGTGATTAAGGATCCAGACCCCCAGTATCAAAGGGAGAAAGGTGACACTGGGAGGGAGACACCCAGAACTGATTTAGGCAGAGGTCAGGGACCCCTGAGCACAACGAACTTCAAAGACATTTAGGGGTATAACTATGAGAGCAGAGACCCCTGAAAGTTGGAATAGAAATGGATTGAGACTGAAAAGGCTTGGACCCATTTCGTGGTCAAGAGGATCCTCTGCTAAGGAAGGAACAACTGAAGAGACTGCTGGGAAGGACCAACCCTTGCTTCGTGATCTGGGGGCTGGTCTGCAGTTTGCTGTTTTAACCAAGGAAGAGGCTGTTGGGACTGTGCTTTGTGCGCTGGGTCCCCCTGCTTAAAGAAGAGTGTGCTTTGTGCTGTGCCTTGTTACCCCAAGGGCCCGAGGTGAGCTGGCTCCCTGTTTGGAAACACAGGAACATACAAGTTTCCGGAGAAGTTTCAAGCAACGCGGTGGGCGCGTGTGGTGGCAGCTTGAGACCCTCGGAAGGTGTGCTCTGTGATCTTGGACACATGGAGGAGAAGTGAGACTCGGACACGCGGGGTGCGTGTCATGGTGCACAGGAGGCGTTGGTGAAGAGCACCTGGTCAACGTGTGCATCGAAGGTGAAGTGAGTCTCGGACGCGCTGGGTGTGTGTCGTGGTGCACCGCAGGCATTGGTGAAGAGCGCCTGGTCAGCGTGTGCATCGGAGGTGAAGGGAGTCTCGGAAGCGCAGGGTGCATGCCGTGGTGCAGAGGAGGCATTGGTGAGGAGCGCCTGGTCAACGTGTGCATCAGAAGTGGAGTGAGTCTCGGACGCGCAGGGTGCGTGTCGGGGTGCACCGGAGGCGCTGGTGAAGAGCGCCTGGTCATCGAGTGCACCGGAGGAGAAGTGAGGCTCGGACACGGTGAGCGTGTCGGGGTGCGGCCGAAGGCGTTGCTGAAGAGCGCCTGGATATCGAGGCACCGGAGTTCAAGTAAGTCTCAGTGAAGCAGTGTGCGTGCTTTGGTGCAACCTGGGACTGTGGAGATGATCGGCTGATCATCGTGTGCACCAGAAGAAAGTGAGTCTCTACAGCGCGGTGTGCGTGTCTTGGTGCCAACTAAGACAGCAGGAAGGAGTGCCTGGTGAACGTGCACTCAGAGTCAATGTGAAGTCCCATCAGCGTTGTGTGTGTGGCTTCGTGCCAGAGGAGACCCGGAGGGTGCTGTGGTGAACGTGCACCCGGAGTAACGTAATCTCAGAGGAGTGGGGTACGTGTGCCCTGCGGCCGCCTGAGACCTTCCTAACAGTCGCGGCCCGGACCGGCAGCCCCGGAGGAGCTGAGCTGCCAGGCCGAGCCGCTGAGGCCCATTGAGAAAGTTCTGCACGGAAGGCACAGTTCGCTGAAGGAGGAGAGGAGAGTGGGGTCGCGCCCCCAGGTAACGTGGATCACTGCCTGGACGGGGTGCGGGCTCGGAGGGACACTCTCTCGGCCTCTCAGTCCTTCTGGCGACATGAGCCTTTGCTTTGGCTCAGATTAGGGCCCATACTGACCAAAGGAGTGGCAGTACTGGGGCCAGAGTGAGAAGCTGTACTTTATGTCATCGTTGATACGTGTGGGGGGCAACTGTTATCGAAGAGGCTGACTGTCGTAATACACATTGCCAATGTTGCTGCTAACGAACTGCCGGACTGTCTTATGACGCCTGACATTATTTCTGCATAACGAAGTACACGATTGTAGCGCTACGCATTGCATTATTTCTCCATTGCAAAGTACAGGATTGTAGCGCCCCCGCATTGCATTATTTCTTCATTGCAAAGTACATGATTGTAGCTACGCATTGCATTATTCCTTAATTGCAAAGTACATGATTGTAGCGGTGCGCATTGCATTATTTCTTCATTGCAAAGTACGTGATTGGGGTGTGACGCATTGCATTATTCCTTCATTGCGCAGTACATGATTATAGCGGTACGCATTGCATTATTTCTCCCATTGCAAGGTACCGGGGTGTATCGTTACGCATTGTATTATTTCTCCTTTGCCCAGCACAGGATTGTATTGTTAAGCAGCGCACTATTGTTTGTCCATTGCAACGTGTGTGATTCTAGCATTGCGACCAGCATAGCATTTTGAAAGCGGTGGTTGGGATTCGAACCTACCAGCCAGCAGGAACGAATATTACCCTTTATTATATGTTGGCCTTTGTATCGTGTGGTCTGATCGTATATCTTTTTATATAAAGTTTATACTCGTTTTATCAAACTCGTGTGGAGTCCTTTTGTGGTGTCACCAGTGGGTTGCTGTGAGTGTGGTTGCACATACTGTACACTCATGCCTTAGAGATAGGCCTGGCTGCTCGTGCCAAGCTACTAAGGGGGTGAGCAGGGCTATCTCAAATGGTGTCCTTACTTGGCCTAACGTTGAGTGAGGAGTCCCGGCTCTTGCATTTGGTGACAGTGGTGCGGGACTGGGACTCCGGCTTCCAACACCGGCCATACAGCAGCTTTATCCATGCCAGGAATGGCTGGGGAAGGCCCATTCTACCCAATATTATGAACATGTAATCCCATTCAAGGGAATCAAAGGCTTTAATGGCATCTAAGCAGATACCTGCTGCGCTGATCTTCGGGTCAATGTTGTGTAGTAATGCGAATGTTGTGCGCAGATTATGGGAGGTGGCCCTGCCAGGTATGAAACCTGCCTGGTCTGGGAGGACCAGACCCTCCATCAGCAATGTCAACCTATTTGCGACAACTTTAGCTAGGCTCTTGGTGTCACAGTTGATGAGTGACAGGGGTCTGTAGGCCTCAAAGCTGCTGGCCTTTCTGCCTGGTTTGAGCAGGGATATGATCATGGCTTGCCGCAATGTCATGGGAAGAGTCCCAATCTCTCTGGCCTCCTTGAAGACCTGCTTAAGGAAGGGGGCTAGCTCGTTCATGTAACATTTATAAAAGTACACCGGGAGCCCATCGGGTCCCGGGGCCGTGCGGAATGCAGGCCCATTATTGCGGCCTGGATTTTGTCCTCCGCTATATCGGCAGACAGAAACTCTCTGCGAGAGTTGTTGGTCCACCCAAGAGCAGTGTCCTCTAAGTAGGACGCTATGCCAGGAGATACTTTTCTATGCGTACGAGTTTTGCATAGTAGGCAGTCAAAATATTAAGGATCTCCTGCGATTCGATATGCCTAGTGCCTTCCTTGTCTATTATTTCCAAAATCTGATTAGCGAATCTGGGGGGTCTGGTTGCCTCGGACAGAGTTCTGCCGGGACGCTCGCCTTCTCTGAATGATCTGGCCACTTGATATTTAGATTGGAATTTAGATTCACTTTCAGCCTCATTGGAATATTCAATTAGTAGATCTTTAAGCTGAACCCTTCTCTGTGGGCTAGGGGTGGAAGTTAGGAGCTCCTCTGTCCTTTTGATGTCTCTTTCTAGTCTATTTAGTGTTCCCCTGATGGAACGTAGGATCCCTCCGCTTTTGACTATACATAGCCTCTGAATGGTGACTTTGAAGCTTTCCCATACACATGAAAGTGTTGAGACACTATTTTTATTGCGAGGGAAGAATTAAAGAATTTCCTGATGTATTTCTTCACAGAAGGCTCCATCTAGCAAGGTTGTGGGCTGGAGTCGCCAGGAACGATATGGGGATTCATTGTCCGGTGGGTAGAGTCTCATGAGCACGGGGGAATGGTCTAGGGAGGTTTGCGCCAAGTGCGTCACAGCCTGGATCCAAGTGTTTAGTCCCTTCGACAGCAACCATAGGTCTATTCAGGACCAGCTGGAGTGCACGCTAGAATAGAAGATGCCCTCCCCTCGTGATGGATGGAGGGACCTCCAGGCGTCTAAGAGCTGGTGATCTGTCATGATGCCCGTGAGGTGTTTGGTTGAGGATTGATGTGAGGATGAGGTGCCATGTGAGCGATCGGAAAGAGAGTCTAGTGCTAAGTTGAAATCAGCTCCCCATATAATGAAAGTGGAGCCTATTGCTAATATGTGACCCCATACCTTGTCAAAGTAGCTGGCATCATCAATGTTGGGGGCTTAGCAACTAACAAGGGTTACTGTGTGTCCCTCTAATCTGCCCCACATCACGATGAATCTGCCCTGTGTATCTTGTAGTGTCCCTAGCGGGCAGTATCTTACGCTAGCTTTGATGAAGATTGCTGTGCCTCTAGCATATGTCGAGTAGGAGGAGGAACAGCTGTGTGCTGCCCATTTCTTTCTAAAGGTGGGTGCTGCTTTAGGGTCCAAGTGTGTTTCTTGCAACATAGCCAACTGCACTTAGTGTCTGTCTAAGTATCCTAGGATCTGCCTGCGTTTGCGAGGGTCTCAGAGTCCTCACATGTTCCATCGAAGGAAGGTGTAGACGTGGGTCTTGTCTGCTCTTGGCTCCGCTGTATCTGTCTTGTCCTCTCTGAGACCGGAGGGGTCAGTGTGTTCTGCCATGGTGAGTTTGTATGGATCGTTCTCTATGCTTTCGTAATTGTATGTGCTCAGTATTAATCCGTGCAGCGCCGCCGTGTGTATCAAAAGTAAGCCCTGCCCCCCACCCACACCTGCGGCCCAAATCCGTAGGTAAATAGTATCCCTCCCAAACCCCCCATTATTTATTCTGCCTGTCGTGTTGTGCAAGGATGGATGTTGGCACCTCCAGGAGAATAGACTCATTAACAACAATTTAGTAACATGCAAGAGGTGTGTCTTATACAAACCTAAGACTGGTAAAAGCAATATACTAACGTATGAGTCAGTTAGTAACATAACTTCAACATAGTATATCATTCAGGGAATTCCCACTGGGGGAATACACCAGAGAGGCTGTCAGTGCACCTCGCAGGAGCGAGGGTGGCGGGAAGTCATTATTGCTTGGCGATTTCATTAGTCCCGGCAGTACCGCCCATGCAGGCTCCAACAAGGTCCGTGTGTGGTCATTCCCTTCAGGGCCGGCGCATATTTTCAAACCGATTAGCAATGAAATAGGGAATGCATAGTCTTACCAGTGATGCAGGTGACCAATTCCATACAATGACCTGGCCTTAGTCTTCTTCAGAAGCAGGTGGCGTCCGTCGGGAGCCGGGATCACCATCCCTAGTTATGGGTGACCGTCTCTCAACAGTTTTTAGGAAATCTTAAGCTTGTTGCGGGGTGTTAAAGATGTGTGTCATCCCACGGTAGGGGATTCGCAGTCTGGCGGGGTAGAGCATCGAGTACTGTATGTTGGTTTGCTGGAGTTTCCGTTTGACCGGTAGGAACTTCCTGCATGCTTCTTGTACTGCCATGCTGAAGTCCGGGTAGATCGAGAGTTTGTTCCCTTCGTAAACCAGTTCTTGCTTTTCCCTTGCTAGTCTTGGCACTGTGTTGTGGTCATTGTAATTGAGTAACCGCGCCAGTATGGGTCGGGAAGGCGCGCCCCGTGGCAGTCTGGCTGCAAGTGAGCGATGGGCTCTCTCCACCACTAGAACTCTGGAGAGTGCCTCCGCGCCAAAGATCCCAAGCAGCAGTCATTCTACATAGTCCTCCATGCGGCCAGTTGCGGTAGACTCCGGGATCCCCACTATACGCACGTTGTTCCTGCGTGAACGCGCCTCCAAGTCTTCATTCTTTGCAGCAATAATTTTTAACAGTTTATCCATCTCTTGAAGTCATTCACAGCACTCAGAGGAAGAGTCTTCGAGGGTGGATATGCGCTGTTCCGTTTCGGTAATGCGGCCATCATGCTTCTCCAACCTTTGTGTGATGTAGTCCATGTGCATATTCATGGCGTCCATTTTGGACTTGATGGAATTGAGGCTTTGGCACATCATGAGGAGAAGTTATTTTATATCTGTATCTTGTGGGGTAGTTGAAGCTGTGCTTTCCTCTTCCCGGCATGAGTCTGTGTCTTCAGCGGTATTGGTAGTGTTTTTCCAGGCTGGGCAATTGGAGTTTGGCCTGTTTGCCATCCGTTGGACCCATGATTCTCCCCTCTGAGTGGTATGGGCGGGCACGGTATGCCTCTCAGGAAGATGAGGATGCAGCGGCTAGCTCCGCATGTCCCTCAGGGTGTGCAGATCCCACTCAGGTCAACAGGCGCCAGTTTGTGCCTTCGGGCGGTTATATAGGTCAGTTTGTGCCTTCGTGCGGTTATTTAGGCGAGCCCTGGCTCTGCCACGGCCCAACTCTTCAACCTCCACCCTGATTCTTATGTCGCTGAAGAGGGCACGGGCCCACAAAAAGCAGCGTGTCTTGCTTGGGATTTTGCAGGTAATGTCCACTTCAACCTGTCTTACCAAGTATTACAAGGCAGCAAGGCCACTCTGCGCCCCAGGATCAAGGCCTCACCGTTCCACGCGCCGCCTCCCGGCGCTGTACAGGTCCCACGGGTCTATCAGCGCCCTTCTAGCAGCGCGTCTCAACAGGGTTCTCCTCTCGACCCCTTCAGGCCCCAGGTGAGTGTGCAAATGGGGATCGGGGAGCCAGCCGCATCAGCAATCTCACGACTCGCATCAGGGGGGCCCATCACCTGAGCCGAGGCCGAAGGTTGCTCAGGGGAAGCAGCACGGCCTCAGCCCGGCTCAGCCTTAGCGTCGGCGCAGGCCTACCTCAGCCGGTCCCGATCTCACTCAGTGGGCGACCCTCTCCCCGTAGTGTAGCTCCGCGTTGGGCAGCTCCTGGTTCCTGGCAGTGAAGGTGGCCGGGGTCTCTCCACTGCAATTCCGGACAGCAGGGCCAGGCGATGCAGACCCGGCAAGCTCAATCCCGTTGCCGTCATCTTGAACTTGTAGGCTGCAAAACAGGGATGCGCTGCGTGGGTTCACTTAGACGATGTCAGCAAGTCCACATTCGGCCCATCAGCTCCCCGGGGAGTCGCGTTGGGCATAACATGTTTAAAGGCAGTTTTCGCAACTTTAGGAAGGAGGATTCTGGCGGATTATGGTCCTGGGCTAACAGAGCCTCACAGCAGTGCGGCCATCTTGTTCGTTGGCTCTCAAGCTCCCCCAAGTCATGCCAATCCATGTAAAAAATGTGTGACATGTTGTGGCACATGGGAAGAAGAAAAAGTGTGGTGTAAAAACAATCGCGTGCAGTATACTTCACCATGGTTATAGATGGTGCAGTGGTCATTACTGAGGGAAAAACATATGTTTTGACAAGGGTTCAAACCCCACCAAGAGAAATTCGTTTTTATAATATTTCCCTTAATTTTTCTATTTTACCGAAATGAAAGATGTCCCCCCAGCAGTGTCTAGGGAGATTTGTGGCCTTTTAAGTCTAGCCAGTGCACGCCAGACATTTTTGACATGCTGTGGCATTTGGAAGTGGGGCAAGGTTTGCTATGAAAGAAATCCCTTAATTTGTGGAATGAGACTTTGGGGATGGTTGTGTAAGAAAAGGAAATGCATGGGGCAAGTGCCAGAGTGAAAGAAAGGAAGGGCTATTTGTTTATGAAGTATGAAAAGCAAGTGTGGATTTGTGGCATGTAAAAGCAAAACAGCATGAAAATAGACGAAAGACCAGCACAATGTTTTTATGATAAAAAGACTTTGGGTAAAAAAAGTCCAGCAGAACAGATGGTACAGTGGTAACTCACAAGGGTCATGAGTGCTCTTTGACAATAGGTTCAAACCCCAGCTGAAGCAAATTGGTTTTAATATTCTTTTCAATTTGTTTTCTATTTTGCACAAATGAAAGCTGTCACTTTGTGAGGTGTGGCCAGGCTGCCGACCAAGATGGCCGCGCAGCGCTGAGGCTCCGCCAGCAATCTCAACATCTGAGCCCATCCTGCCTTCCTTCCTGGCCGCTTTCAGTGCGGGACGACTGGCCTAAATGCACGAAAGTGCCCACATGAGTTGGAGCAGTCCAGGGCGACTGAGGGTCTGAAATATCGCATGCGGAGGCCTCTGGGAGCGCGAGGACGGCGCTGGAGCAGGGAGCAGGGCGCGGCCGGAGGTTAGGCCGCGCGAAATACAGCGACGGCACTCCGGCAGCCTTACCCGACGGAGAATCAATCAGATGGGCCCCGCTGGCCATTAGGTGAGCATGCTCTGCTTGCGGCCCTCCCCCTGCTTTCAGCCCCTCCTGCACCTACAACTGCATTCCAGCCCGTCCGGCTCCCGGAGGCCCCGCAGTGAGAGGGACCGCGGCAGAGCCTGGGGGCCAGCCATCCGGCTGTTCAGGCCAGCCGGGTGGGCCGCGGGGGTCGTGCCTGCTGGGCTGTGCGTGTGCCTGCCAAGTGACGTTTTCTATAACAGCGATAAACAATGAAGTGCGCAACTCCGGCCTAGCATCCTGGGGGTGAAAGTTCCTGCCCACCGACGCTCCTTGATCCACCGTTAAGCTGCTGCACATAATTCTGGGCTCAAATTGCGGTGAGACTGTACTTGTAAGGTGCTGTGTGGGTTGTTTCAGAGCTTTGGGGCTTCGTGACCCTTAAGTGGTCGCCTGATACCCTGCCATGCCGGGCTGCCTGTTGTGGGGCCCGAGAAGGAAATTGGGTCACAGTGGGCCAGGCTTACACACCATTTTGGCGGCTGAAGGCTCTGGTTGGGTCCTGAGGGCCGGCTGGCAACCAACGAGCCTTGCGGGGACGTAATGGGGCATAAAGACCCCAAACAACGGCTACTCCAATTTGGTAAGCCTGCTGAGCAGTCTGTGGAGTCTGGTTGTAACATGGTCGAGGGGGTTCCGAGGAAGCCAACCTTAGCGATGCCCCTGCAGGGTCGGGAGCACTGCTCCTTGAAATGAGAGCAGGCTTCAATGCCCTCAATGGCCGCTTCGACACCCTCGAAAAACGCTTGGACACTATGGGCGCCAAATTGGACAGACACGAGAAGCGCCTAGATACTGTAGAGAGCAGGGTGTCGGACCTAGAAGATGGCATGGCACAATCCACCAAGCGCCTAGACCGCATGGAAAAGATTCTCAAAGAAGTCGCCATAAAGAACGAGGATTTGGAGGCACGCAGTAGGCGCAATAACGTCCGCATCATGGGCGTCCCTGAGTCGTCCATCACAGGGCGTATGGACCTATTCGTGGAAACCCTGCTTACAGACATCTTTGGTAAAGAGGCCTTCACCTCCACTTTTCTTGTAGAAAGAGCTCATTACTCGCTTGGCCCCCGCCCCAACCTGGGTTGTCTACCGAAGCCCATCATCGCACGCCTTTTAAATTTCCGAGACAGAGATACAGTGCTAAGGCTGGTGAGGGAGCCTGGTTCCATATCCTGGCAAGGTTCAACATTGGGGCTGTTTCCGGACTTTATATCATGGTGCAGGAGGCCAGGCAAAAGTACACCAGCGTGAAAGCAAACCTGCGCAATCTGGGTCTTCGATATGGCATGTTATATCCAGCTCGCCTCCTAGTGGATGTTGAGGGTCGTTCTCACATATTTGATACCCCCACTGTGGTGCAAGAATTTTGTAGAGACTATAAAGGAAGCAGCAGCCACAAGAACAAGGACACCTCCAGGGCCTCCCCCCCCTAACAGTGGTTTGGTGGCCAGCGTGGACTGATTCTCCAATGAGTAATCAGTGCAGCCTGCACTGAAGAGCTGCAGCTAAATTTTTGAGTGACCTTTTATTTTTGGACAAATGATGTGACTCTAATGATCATTACAAAGTTGGGTAACTAGCATGGCGTTGCCAAAACCCAAGTGTTGATCACTTTGCGTTTGTTTCAATTGTGGAAATGTATCTAGTTTTGCTCCTTTATTTGCTAGGGTGTTTACATGATGCATGTCTTCACGTGTTAACTTGGGATATTCCCTGCGAAAGGGTGCGCTGGGATGGGTGGGGGGAGTTAGGACGGATTGCCAGCATTTTTGGATTACCATTATTTCTAACCTTGTTTATTCACTGCAGCATGGTATGCTAAAACTGCGACGCACACTTCAAATCACTGTTACTATGTTGGGATGTCGGAGCAGGTTAGGTTGTCAACATTTTCAGATATGACACTGATCGCCTGGAATGTCCGGGGGCTTAACAATGCTAGGAAGGGGAAGCAGGTCTTGCATTATTTACAGCGTCACAGGGTGGACATTGCATTCTTACAGGAAACACACCTGCCCAAAGCTGCCACCATCACTTTGCGTCGGATTGGGGACCGCATTGCTACTTTGCAGGGTATAGCACATATGCACGGGGCATGGCTGTCTTGATTCATAAACTTCTGCCCTTCCAACTTTTAAAAGCACACATTGATAATGAGGGTCGCTACACGATGGTGGCGGGTCACTTGATGGGAGACCATATGGCGTTCATCTGCGTGTACGCGGCTAATGTGGATAGCCCAGGGATCTTCCAAGGCCTTCACACACAGCTCCTACAATTAGATGCAGAATGTATATGCATTGGCGGAGAATTTAATCTCCTGTTGGACCCTGCGCGAGATAGTACGTCCAACTCATCGGACACCAAACCACACGCATGCCACGTTTTGCTGGATATGTGCGATTCTGTTGGCCTGGTGGATGTGTGGCATCAGCGCAACCCGGGAGATGCAGCGTACACCCATTACGCCGCCCAATATGGTACTTGGACCAGATTAGATTATTGGCTTGTCTCCCCCAACTTGGCAACGTGGTATAGGGCATCCCAGCATCTCCCTAGCAAATATTCTGACCACTCCCCAGTGGTATTGCAAGTACGCATCCCTAGCCCAGAGGGGCAGTGAGAGGATGTGGAGATTCCCCGGGCAGGCACTGAGGGATGAATTGTTTAGTTAAAACTTCAGGAGGCCATAGTTGAATACTTTGAACTGAATAAAGGATCAGTGAGCTTGTGGGCCATACTCTGGGAGGCATTTAAAGCCTTTATGCGCGGAGTATGCAACTCTAAGCATTCTGGGGTTCTAAAAGATTTGCGTGGTACGATTGCACATATTGAGAAGCAATTAGATATGCTAGATAGAGATCAGGTTGCAAGGCCTGACCCCTCTCGGCTTAGCCACCGACTAACACTCTTGACGGAGTTCAGAGAAGCAGCATAGCGTGAGATTCATTTTGTAAGCAGGTATGCTATTGCAAGGCGCTATGGGGAGGGTGATAGACCTGGCCGCACATTGGCGCGGCTACTGAGACCCTCGGCCGGGCGTTCATACATCACCTGCATCCGTTTTTTTACATTTTTTTTATCCGTTACTCAACCGGACAGACCCTAACCGATACTCCAGATATCCAAGATGAATTTTTTGCATATTATTCCACATTATATGCAACACGGGTGACGCATAGCGAGGGAGACCGTAATGGCTACCTTGCAGAGATTGCTATGGTGTGGCTCAAGAAGTTTATGCAGCAGTTTCTGGCTGAGCCACTCTATGCCGAGGAAATTCGTAGCGCCATAGATGCCATGAATGGCTTGACGGACCCAGGCCTGGACGGTTTTACTGGTATCTTTCATAAAACCTATAAGAACTTGTTAGTGCCCAACCTATTACAGGTTTATAATGAAGCACTCGAATGCAAGGAACTTCCCCCCACTTTGCGTGAGGCTGTAATAATCCTCCTTCAAAAAGCCGGGAAAGATCCGCTTCTATAAGGCTCTTACAGGCCGTTATCACTTTTAAACTTCGACTACAACATTTTGGCTAAAATGATTGCGCTAAGATTGGCCTTGTTGCTGGACCACATTATCTCCTCGACTCAGTCGGCCTTTGTCCCCCATAGGTCGACTGCTTTAAACCTGCGCACATTATTTGCAGTAATACATAGGATCGCTCCGGAGGTCCCTGCGGCTGCTGTCCTACTTGATACCGAAAAGACCTTCGACTACTTGAGGTGGCCCTTTTTCATAGCAGTGATGAGAAAGTTGGGTATCCCTAAGGGATTCATTGACCTTAGTTTGTTGCTTTACACCGCGCCCACCGCTAGGCTTCGATTGAATGGCACACTGTCCCCTTCGTTCGCTCTCACTCGCGGCACCAGACAGGGTTGTCCACTCTCCCCGCTACTCTTCATATTGGCGCTGGACCCTCTGGTTCACCATTTCCAGGAAAGACACCTGCACAGAGGTCACCAGTTCAAAATGGGTCCTCTTTTAATTTCCCTATATGCGGATGATATCATCCTATATGTCCGAAACCCCCAGGAGAATTTGGAACCGCTCATCAGAGAGATTATCCGGTTTGGCGTTTTTTCAGGGCTGGGTATAAATTGGGGAAATTCCTAAACTTTCCCCCTGATGCCGAGCACTGTTCATTGGGAATGTGAGTTTCCGCTGACGTGGTGTGAGGAGTCGGACAAATATTTGGGTATTCAGAGCCACAGAGAAACCAAGCAAATTATTAGACTAAACTACAGCCCTGTGGCGCATAACCTGGAGCAGCAGGTCGAGCGTTGGTTGAGACTCCCACTTCCCCTTGAGGGTCGAGTTGCACTTGTGAAGATGATTGTCCTGCCAAGGTTTTTGTATCTGTTTCACAACATTGCTATCCCACTCCACAACACTTTTTTACGCACTTTGCGTTCTTATCTCATCAGATTGGTCGGGGGGAGGAAGACCTAGAGTTAGGTGGGACACCATGTCCTTACCATATGAGAGAGGTGGTTTTGGGGTCCCCAATCTTCAGATCTACTATTTGGTTGCGCAGTGCAGTTTCGCACACTCCTGATATCACCCGGACACGCAGATCCACTACACTAGACCTCAGCCTGACCTGGTGCTCCCGGCGCCCCTATGTACGGTGCTGCCGCGGGGCTTTGCCAGGGATCCCCGGGATATCCAAACAGTTTGCACCACTAGCTGGGCCTGGCATAAGTTGACAAAAGTGACTGGTGTTGGCGCTTTATACTCATCGGAGATCCCTGTCAATACTAACCGCTGGATCCCCATTACTGAACAAAAACTGGCACAGCTTACACTCACTACATATTCAATAAATAAGATTGGGGATCTGTTCCCAGGGGGCTATGTTTTTTCTAGCAAAGAGGGTGGGAGGTTCAGTGAGGCAACATTCATGGATCCATTTGTATTTAGCCGGATATGGAGGGCGCTCAGAGCTAAGATTCCGGAGTACCCGTTGGAGCCCGAGTACTTCCCTCTGCTTACTCTCTTAATCACAAGTTCCGGGGGAGAACACCTAACCTCAAAGCTATACAAAGCATGTATGTCATTAGTCCCTAGCAGGTAGGCCAAGTTATGGGAGGCATGGGAGCGGGACCTTGGGCACCCAATTCAAGACTCTCACTGGTCCTTTTTGTGCACAAACGATAGAGGTCTCCTTAAACAGCAGATATAAGCTTATACACTTCAAATATTTGTGGAGGGTCTATATGACCCCAGTGAAGGTTCACTCCATTGATCCCAATCGACCACACACTTTTGTCCTAAGTGCGGTGGCCCGCAAGCCGATTTTGCCCGCCTGACTTGGAACTGCGCTAAGATTGGGGACTTCTGGAGATTCATTTTCAGATTAATAACACAAATGACCCACCTTGAGATGGTCCGTACACCTGAGGTCGCCTTGTTGGGCTATGTGGGGGGTCTCCCAAAGAAGTTGCGCAAATTCTCAGCCATTGCCCTTTTGCTCGCAAAGAGGGAAATAGCTCTCAAATGGGGAAGTAGGGCATCCCCCATAGTGAAAGATTGGCTCAATAGCCTCACATACTGTAATACTAATTGTGACCTTCATGCTACGACCCAACCTTCGGCATCCAAGCAAAATGACATTTGGGAGCCTCTTAAAAATGACTTACTGGAGATTAGTGCCGCCCCTATTTCACAACAGCCTGCTGGAATAGTCCCCACTGGGGTGGGGTAATTCATGTCCCACCCAACTGCTCAATTGTTGTGTTTATTATGTCAAGGAAAGTACAGGCCGGACAGTGAGGGCGAGCCCCCTGGTCCGGGTTGGTCAGATGTTGATATCACAATTTATGATATATATGCTACCCTGAGACATTGGTGCATTGCACGCTTGAGTACACTTGTTTTGCAAATGATACTTGTCTTTATTCTTACTCGATTTCTATGATCACAGTGAATGACCATGCAATGTTGTAAGCAATATGAAAATGATAAATAAAGTTATTAAAAAAAGCTGTGACTTTGTAAATCATTCCCTAGCAGTGACTTTGGGGAATGGTTGAGTAAAAAAAGAAATGCATGGGGCAAGTCTGAGAGTGAAAGAAAAGAAGGGCTATATGTTTATAAATAACGAAAATCAAGTGTAGATTTGTGGCATGTGAAAGCAAAACGACATGAAAATAGAAAGGACAGCACCCTTTTTCAATTACACAAAATCTTTGGACAAAAGGATTCCAAGTATAACAGATGGTCCAGTGGTAACTAACAGGGGCTTTGAGTGCTTTTTGACAAGGGTTCAAACCCCAGCTAGGGAAATTCAATTTTTATAATTTTTTCTATTTTTCTTCTATTTTACCCAAATGAAAGATGCCCTATTGTAAATCACCCCTAGCAGTGTCTGTGAGATTTGTGGCCTTTTTAGTGAAGCCAGGGCCTGTCAGACATTTGTGACATGCTGTGGCATGTGGAAGGGGGGCAAGGTGTGCAATGAAAGAAATCCCTTAATTTGTGAAATGAGACTTTGGGAATGGTTGAGTAAAAAAAAGAAATGCATGGGGCAAGTCTGAGTGTGAAAGAAAAAAAGGGCTATTTGTTTATAAATAACGAAAATCAAGTGTAGATTTGTGGCATGTGAAAGCAAAACAACATGGAAATAGAAGAAGGACAGCACCCTTTTTTAATGACACAAAGGCTTTGGACTGATAGTTTCTGTGTAGAACAGATGGTCCAGAGGTAACTAACAGGTGATCTGAGTGTTTTTTGACAAGGGTTCAAACCCCAGCTAGGGAAATTCGATTTTTATAATTTTTTCTATTTTTCTTCTATTTTACCCAAATGAAAGATGCCCTATTGTAAATCACCCCTAGCAGTGTCTGTGAGATTTGTGGCCTTTTTAGTGAAGCCAGGGCCTGTCAGACATTTGTGACATGCTGTGGCATGTGGAAGAGGGCAAGGCTTGCTATTAAAGAAATCCCTTATTTTTTGGAATGAGACTTTGGGAATGGTTGTGTAAGAAAATAAAATGCATGGGGCAAGTTCCAGAGTGAAAGAAAAGAATGGCTATTTATTTATAAAGCATGAAAATTAAGTGTGGATTCGTAGAATGTAAAAGCAAAACAGAATGGAAACAGAAGAAGGACCAGCACTCTCTGTCTATGACAAAAAGCTTTGCACCCCATAATGTTAGAATACAACAGATGGTACAGGGGTTAGTATCAGGGACTTGCATGAATTTTGACAAGGGTTCAAACCCCCACTCGGGAAAATTCCTTTTTATATTGTTTTTCTTTATTTATTTATTTTAGCCGAGTGAAAGATAGTCCTTTGTAAATCACCAACTGGCATTATCTGCAGTTAATCATGAAAGAGCATGTCAGAAATCTATGACATGCTGTGGCACATGTCAAATAAGATGTGGCATATGCCAAATGACAGAGTGACACGTGTCACATGCCAGGAATGGGCACCAACCCTTACTGTTTGGCGCTCTTCTTGGTTGCCTTTTGCTTCGTTAAAGCTGTTTTTTAAATATTTTCTCCATTGAAATGTTTAGATTTTCCCATTTGTTCCTTTGACACTTTGCTGTGTCCTCTTCTTAGGACCGTCTTTTAACACTCTGGATGGCGACTGCTACAGCAATTGGCATTCTTGTTTTAAGCACTGTGAAAGTGGATGGCGCAAGTCAGTGATGTGTCTTCAGGATGGTGGGCACTGCATTTTGCAATGTGAATGCCAGTTTATTTGATTCCTACTAGGCGTTAAGTCTTGTGGTGAGGTGCAAGCAGCACCGGAGACAAGAGAGGCAGGGTTGATTAAACGTGCGAATCCCTCCCCCACCCCATGCTGGCCTGGAATGCTTTTGCTCCAAAAAGGGCGGGCTACAGGATTGGCCCACAGCACATTTGGCAGTTGGCGCACGTGAGAGAAGTAATGGGTGCAGATTTTTTTTTTTTTTTTAACTCAGCATGGTGTGCCTTGCTCCTGTCACCACTGTTGCCTCCAGCAGCAGGATAGCAGACGTATCCATGCTGCCAAATGCCCACCCCTTGTGAGCTGCAGTGTGCCTTTGTGGTTTGGAGTCAGGCTGCAGCCCCAGCCCGCACGTCTCCACTGAGCAGCTGACTGTCTCATGGGAGAGCGGGACATTTTCATTAGGTATGTAATAATAGCAGTTAACACATCACAGCATGAATGATGTAAAGGAGTGTTGCCTTTTGTAAGTTTGATATGGTGATGCCATCCGAAGTCCGTCTTACAATTCTCCTGGCCTCCCTGCACATTGAAAGAGAAGCTTGCGTTACAATAAGGGATATGCAATTTCGTCTTGGGCATTTTACTTGTGTATCAATGAGAGAAGCTAACTTTTGCAGTTAACAAAAATGCAGACTATCCTGTGTCGAGTGTGCATATTTTAACTGCATAATTACTCTATAAAGATGCTATAAATGCAGCAATGGCCAGTAGAAGTGTCCAGATATGCTTCCTGTCTTTATTGCCAACTGCAATGAAGAGATGCCATTAATCACAGCTGCTGGTAAGAGGAACACAGAGGGTTCCTTGTTAGTTTCTCAGCGCATGAATTGATTTAGCCTTAAATGTTCTGGCCTCAGAAAGAGGGTGTTCCTCTAAAGGTATTAAATGGACTTAATGTGTGATCATGTATATCCACAATTCTTCAGATTTCTGTGTGTGCTATGGGTCTTTCTGTTTTCTTCATGTATGAGTTAAGGGTGAGTGCTTTGTCCTGTATGAGTGTAGGGTGAGTGCTGTGTGCCTGTATGAGTGCAGGGTGAGTAGTATGCCTGTATGAGTGCAGAGTGAGCGGTGTGCTTGTATGAGTGCAGGGTGAGCGGTGTGTCTGTATGAGTGCAGGGTGAGTGGTGTGTCTGTATGAGTGCAGGGTGAATAGTGTGCTTGCATAAATGTAGGCCAGGGTGAGTGCTGTGTGCCTGTATGAGTGCAGGGTGAGTGTTGTGCCTGTATCAGTGCAGGGTGAGTAGTGTGCCTGAATGAGTGAAGGGTGAGTGCTGTATGAGTGTAGGGTGAGTAGTGTGCCTGTATGAGTGCAGGGTGAGTGCTGTGTGCCTGGCTGAGTGCAGGGTGAGTGGTATGTGCCTGTATGCTTGCAGAATGAGGGGTGTGCCTGTATGCTTGCAAAATGAGGGGTGTGCCTGTATGAGTGCAGGCTGAGCGGTGTGCCTGTATGAGTGAGGGCAGAGTGGTCGGTGTACCTGTATCAGTGAGGGCAGAGTGGTGTGCCTGTATGAGTGCAGGCAGAGTAATGTGCCTGCCTATGTGAGTGCAGGGTGAGTGCTCCAAACAGAAGCCTGCACAGGTGGACATTTCTGAATCAGGTATGTCCAGTTTGCAGACCTCCATTATATGCGCTGTAATGCTTAAGTCATCTGCACATCTGAAAAGTGTAAATTTCAGATACCACAGCATTACATACTGTGCATATGCAAAGGGTCTGCATTGCATACTATAGGCATATCTGTGACATAACATTTTACATGAGCCTATGATATGTGCACATTTTGGAGATCTGAAATATGCATATAATCAGATGTTTTAGCTGTCCATATTGACCTAATACAGGGCTGAATGATGTGCATAAATCAGTTTCAGGTTGTGCATATGCCAGAGAGGTGAATATTGTGCTTCTAGCAGAGCCCAATATATTCGTCATGTGATAGATGCCTTCATAGTGGGCTTGTACCTCTGAGCTCTATAATGTCCTATATCCTTTGGCAACAAAATGTACATACATCAGTGGCAAATTCCCCAAATTCTCAGAGCAAAAGCATTGAAAAGTGTGTAAGGTGTGGTATTGTCTTTTACTAAATGACTGGTCCGGAGCAGCTTAGGGTGTTATTTGAAAAGAAATCATGGGAGACACAAAATACAACAGAAGTAGATAGTCTTTTCAGCATTACTTTAGAGTCTTTATCTTCATTTCCAGAAGTCATGACATCCAGCCTCTTTTGCAGTTTTGCCTTGATTTTATTAAGATATCCTTCCCAAGGAGCTTGAAAACCAATACGTGTTTCAAGTCAACCATCATATTTCCAAGGTAGGAATTCAAATCGGGTATTACATCTAGCTTTCAGCAGTGCCAGTTGAGGATGTGGGTGGAGCCAATAGACTGGGGGTGGAGCCAATGAAGGAAGTGGGTGGAGCCCAACAAGTGGGCGTGGCCTCCTACAAAAATGTGTGCACCTGGACTTAATATTTTACAAATTAAGCACTAGCCTCTTGTACCTCTTTTTTAACAAATACACTGTAAGGTCGCAATTTTCTTATGCCTTCGCACTGACTCTGAAGATTTTTTATCCTGGTCACATTATATAGCTATGCTACCTGGAAAGTGACTAAATTTTGTCTTCCAGAAGATCGCTGTTTCAATATAATCTGGGAGCTGTGATAGTTAGGGCATGTAGACTTGCATCAAAAGATGGTGATGGCTTATTACATCTTGCCCACAGCATAGTGCCTATGTTACCAATGGGGAGCAAGATGTGTTAGGATTTTTATTATTATATTGTGCACTTTAATCCTGGGACGACTAACTGCAATAATTTTACGATCTAACTCAAGTACTTTCACATTAGCTTGTTTGCACAATAGGGGGAGCAAGATGCACTCAAACTTTAGGTTACATTGTAAACTCCAGAACAGGGGCCATTGCCTGCTCTATTTCCATACACAGCGCAAACATTCCATTTACATCGTAAGAAGAATGGGAGGTGCTCTGTTTTTATCATTATCTTAAGAGATAGCCCTTAGGTAGTAGAGTAGCACTGGAGTTATCTTTTTTGTTGTAATCAGAGTCCTCTATAAGTAGGTGCATTTTTATGCACATGAAAACACTATATATTTTTACCTTCTTCTTCTGGCTCATAAGGCATTTTTTTCTTTTTTTGGTGGTAGGGACTGTGTTCCATGTGATTTGAAAAGTACAGCATCAGAGCAGATTGCTTCTAGCAATCTTTGGCAAATGACAGGTCGCCAGACCTGATATTTTTTAGACATTGCGTATTTTTAGACACAAAGACTTACTTGCGTTTGGCATGTCCCAACCAGGATAATACCTATACTTTACTGTAAATTACAATTGTGCATTTTGAATTTATTAATTGGCCATTTGGACATGAGGGAGAAGAAACTTTTCATTTATAATGTGTTTATTCTGAACATCCTACGAACCTGCCTACCCATCTGCCTACACATTGCAGGATGGTTGGTACAAGATCTAAAGGGTGTACGTATCATATTATAATATGAAACAACAAAAACTACTAATAAAAATGAGCACATCGCCAACAAAATGGGAAAAATATTTTAAATGCTAATTCCAAAATAATAAACATTAAAAAAAATTAAAAATCAAACTCCATTAAAATAACAATTAAACCAAAAACATAAAACAGTATTAACATTCCAAATTCACAAAAAAATTACTTTTTGAAAAATAAAATTAACCTAAACCTAGATAAGAGTAGGAGAAACTACTACATTTTCAAAGGATAGAATGTACTATTCCCACTCCAACCAGAGCTACAGAAAGAAGAATGTTGAAGTCTGGAGTGGTCAGATTTACTATTCCCAATCTAACCTAAGCAACAGTAGGGATAACGTTAGACTGTAGAGGGTTACTATTTATTATTCCCACTCCAATCTAAGCAACAGTGGGGGAAAAGAGAAGTTGAATATGGAGGGGTGAAATTTAATATGTTTCACTCCGACCTAAGCAATAGTAGAGAGTATGTTGGACTTCATAGGTGTCAGATTTACTATTTCCACTCCAATCTAAGCAACAGTAAGAAAAGCACTGGACAACATTGGTGAAAGAATTGAACTTCGGAGGGGTCAGATCTACTATTAGCACTCCAACCTAAGAAATAATAGGGAAAACAATAGACTTCAATGAGTTCACATTTACTAATCCCACTATAATCTAAGCAACAGTAGCGTTGGACTTTTGAGCGGCCCGATTCACTATTCCCACTTCAACCTGATCAACAGAAGGGAGAGTGTTTAAAGATATAGAATAATGATTATAAAATCTATCTAAAAAAAATCAAAACATTAAAAATGAATATTAAAAAATTCTAATTATTCTTTAAAAAGTGAGTTTTTTACTTTAAGAAACTATGGGCCTAATTACGATGCTGGGCGGACTTCTGTCTGCCCGACACCATTGCGGTCTGGAACCCACCGACCATAGGTCGGCGGTTCCGACCACCGGATTTGGATGTGACCGTTTTATGGGCAGTTGGAAACATCCATTCCCCAATGGCAGCTTATGCGACGGGCAGAAAAGGCCCGCAGCACATGCTGCGATTGGGAAATCAATTTTTTCAAACACCCAAACACTGTGTGGCAGGCACCATTCCGTGCCTGCCACAAGTTGCAGGGATGCTTAGGGAGGCACCATAGTTGCCCTCTAGGCCCCATAGCGGAGGGCCAGGCGGAAAGGGGCCCTGCTAGAGGCCCCCAAAGACACTTTCCGACATTCTTTCCATGTCTCAGAGGCCGACATAAAAAGGCTGTTGGAAAGTGCCATCATAATCCAGATGGCGGAGCCGAGCCTGGCAACGCCGTCATTAGGGGATTATGGTGTCTTCCACATTGGAATCCCCCTGCAGGTTTCACTCCGACCGCCGTCATCCTAATACGGCAGTCGGATTGAAACCTATGATGTTGGGCGGAAAGCCTTCGACAGCTGGTTGGAGGCTTTCCGCCGATCATCGTAATTGGGCCCAATGTCTTTAAACAACCAACAACTCTACTACATTATTTAAACAATATTCAAATACGTTACTTATTAAAACAAATTTCCAATTTAAACATTATTTACCAATTAAAAGCAGCAAAAATGCAATAAAGATACTACTTTCTACCATTCCAACAACTCACAAAAAAGTTAACTGATACTAAACAAATTTTAAAAAAACACAACTAAAAATTAAAAAATATTACATCTTTTTAAAACAAATTACATGGTAAAAATAGAAATACATCAAATTAATCCATTAATTATTTAAATAAATAATAATGTAATTATACAATTAAAACACATTAATCAAAAAATAAACAATTAATAAATTGTATTAATTTCATTAGTTAACAATGTGCATAACTAACAATATTATTTATCACTTGAAAAACTAAATAACATTTTTATTAATAGAAATAAATAATCGAATTATGAAGTAATTCGTACCATTATTAATCAATTCAATTTTACAAATTGTTAAAAAGTACAAATAAATCAAACTATGCATTTAAATATCTCCCCACTCTACTCCCCTACAGACCCAGCAAACACAGCAATATTTAAAACAAATTAAAATAAACTCGAAAACACTTTAGAAATATTACCAAAACAATAACACAATACTAAAAAATTACAAACAACTAAAATTAACATTAAAATAGCCTAGAACACGCAAAATCATAGAACTATATAAACTGTTGCAAAATCCACGTTATATACAACTATATTTAAAAACAAATACTTAAAAAACAATGGGCCACATTACAATAAGTCCTTCCCACAGTGTTGCAGTCTGGAACTGCCTGACCTTAGGTCGGCGGTTCCAACCTCAGTATTAGGACGGAAACATCAATTCTACAATGGAAGCTTGCGCGGCGGGTGGAAAAGGCCTGCAGCACAAGCTTCCATTGTAGAATGGATGTTTGCAAGCATCCCTGCACCGTTTGGCAGGCACCATGCAGTGCCTGCCACACGGTGCAGGGATGTTTGGCCAAGGGGAAAGGGGGCCCTGCTAGAGGCCCCCAAAGACACTTTCCAACAGCCTTTCCATGTCGGAAAGGCTGACATGAAAATGCTGTCGAAAGTGGCATCATAATTCTGACGGCGGAACCGAGCATGGCTCTGCTGTCATTAGGGGATTATGGTGTTTTCCGATCCACCGATGGGCTCCTTGAGCCCGTCAGAAGCGCCGCGGATGGTCCCTCCGCCCAATGCCTCAGCCCGCCGCATCGTAATGCAGTGGGCAGACCACAATGTCAGATGTCGGGTGGACCGCAACTGACGGCGGTCGGTTGCTGTCCGCCCGACATCGTAATCGGGCCCAATGTTTTCACATGCAATATTCTGTACCACAATATTCTTGCCACCAAAATATTTTTGGTCAATATCTGAGTCTGATGATACTTTTGAGGCAATATAAATATTGTGCACCTTCATGTGCTCATCCGCCATTTTGTCAAACTTGTATGTATATGTTTGTATGTGTGTGTGCTTGATGGTTGGTAAATGCTTATTTTCTGCCACGTTTTGAAGCCTTTTGCTGAGGATCTGAGGGGTGTTAGGAATCTCCAAGGAGTCCTAGATGACCAATGACATTATTGCCAATTTTACTCATTTTTTTGTCTACATTTTCTACTATTGTGTTTGGTGTCCCATGGTGAACTGTAGACCATATATGTTACTAACCATTTGTTTTTTAAAAATATGCCAGTCGCCCAGTCTCCTTGATGCTCTTCTTAGGGCCAGTGTAGTCCTGGCCTGCATTTTAATTTTATTCAGTTTTGCCAATTTTCCTGATGTAGCCCTAGCAGCCCTGACTGTTCCCCAAATTATATTTTGGATTTTACTAATTTTAGTATTTATCTGCTTTTGTGGTTGGAGATGTTGGTAGTTGGCAGGTCATGGATTTTACTTTTAATTTTAATCAATTTTTGCTGGTTGCCTTGATAGTCTGCTAGAGATCCTTGTGATCCTGACTGGCCCTTATGGCCAGGTTAGACACATTGGGGCCGATTCCGATCTCGGTCGGAGGCGCACCCAATACCATTCGGTCGGGAAAAAAGCCATGCGAATGCCTGTTTCCCGACCGATCCGTACTAACACACCCGAGCGAGTAAGTACGATGCGCACAACAGCAAAGAATCCGGCCGAGCCGTACTCACCCAATCCAGGTCCTGTACTCCGACCGAGGCGAATCCGGAAACGCAGAATCGAGTCGCACGGAAGGGAAAATGCAGCTCCGTCCGGCCGAACAAGTTCGATGCGCTTCCTGTACGCGCCGAACCCGTCGCTACGCACGGCACGTCAAAGCATCCGGGAGAGGCGCACATAAGCTCCGATTCGCGCCACAACACAATCCACGGCTACGAGACGAACACGCCAGCGACGAGGACGAGGCGAAGCGACGAGGACGACGCGAAGCAACGAGAAGGACGAACGACACGAACCAACCATGAATCCCTTCGTCCCGATCATACCAATATTCTACATTTACTACCGGAACAGGCACGGACGCGTACGGCGCAGAAGGTAAGTCAGACACCAACCACAAAACACATACAACACGTACACGACACATCACACACACACAGAGGGATGCAGAATATACTTACACCAGCAACAGCAGCACCATAGGGGCGGGATGCCCATCACCAATGCCACATATGCACACAGGGGCCTGAATGCGCACCACCACCCCTACCCAGGGGGCTGGATGCCTACCACTACTACCACCCTCAGCCAGGGGGGCTGGATGCCTACCACTACTACCACCCTTAGCCAGGGGGGCTGGATGCCTACCACTACTACCACCCTTAGCCAGGGGGGCTGGATGCCTACTACCACCCTCACCCAGGGGGGCTGGATGCCTACCACTACTACCACCCTTAGCCAGGGGGGCTGGATGCCTACCACTACTACCACCCTCACCCAGGGGGGGCTGGATGCCTACCACTACTACCACCCTTACCCAGGGGGGGCTGGATGCCTACCACCACTACCACCCCCACTCATAGGATAGACAATGCATGACACAACCAGCACACCACAACCTAGGGAATGCAAGAAAAAGACATCCCCCCAACACCATGACAAGCGTGTGTAGACTGTGTCAAATGCCTACAACACCGAACATGACTTTGAACATACAATGTGACCCCCTAGCACAAGTGCCACACATATATGTGTGTGGCCCCCACAATGCAAGCAGGCCATGACCATTGTGGCAATGGGGTCCAAACCCCCATCATCACAGTGACCAAAATGTAAGTGTGGGGTCCATAGCTGAAGCACCTTTTGAACATTGTGGCAATGGAGTCTAAACTCCCATCATCACTGTGACCAAAAGGTAAGTGTGGGGTCCATAGCTGAAGCACCTTTTGAACATTGTGGCAATGGGGTCTAAACCCCCATCATCACAATGACCAAAATGTAAGTGTGGGGTCCATAGCTGAAGCACATTTTGAACATTGTGGCAATGGGGTCTAAACCCCCATCATCACAGTGACCAAAAGGTAAGTGTGGGGTCCATAGCTGAAGCACCTTTTGAACATTGTGGCAATGGGGTCTAAACCCCCATCATCACAGTGACCAAAAGGTAAGTGTTGACAAAGAAAGAGCTGCAACTGCCAAACTGCATGGATGATTCCTGGTCACAGAACAAAAAACACATCAGTGGCAAAGTAGTGTGTGTGTCCCATTGCAACATAAATTGGGTGAGCCAAATACTGCAGTGCAAATAAGACATACCTTTGGCCATGTGCAGACAAACAACACCCATGGGGGCTGACACTGTCAACATTCATCAATGACACAATGACAGAAGTGACCATCAGAATGCAGACCCACATATTCGCACCAATGGGCACACAAATGCAGATACCCTGTGGAGACTGCAGATGTGAGGTGAACAGATACCATACCATGGCAGCAATGGGACACACAAACCATGATCATTGTGCTGACCGATGACCTAGGAGTCCCAGGGACAGCAGGGAAACCCACCAAACTACATACAGCCAATGGCACACCCAAGATATGCCAATGCAGTGGTGCAGATGCACAAACACAAACAGGCAGACCCACACTGCACATCATACACAACAGGTGAGGGGGGTGCCAGTGTCCCCAGGCAACCACACAACACATGAGGAGACCTGAATACCAATCATACAGATGTGCATACAGTGCCACACAAAGGTAACTCATGGATCCAAATCCCCTATGTGGGCAAGCAGGCATTGTCAGATGAGAGGGAGCACAAATCACACATGTCACACAGGCACGTAGGAACAGCAACTGACACAGCAAGACACAGACACACCACAGCACCACCCCCAGGGCCCCCACAATATGGTGACCCTGGGCTGCATTACAATCCCACTGTGATGACAAAGCTAAATGTGGTTCACACTGTGAACCACAGTCATGTGTCCTGAGCAACAAACTACCATCACACCTACACAAGCACAAATCAATCAGCATGGCCAGTAAGCCAAGGCCAACATGGAGGCAGGGGCCTAGCCGGGCAACAACTCTCATCTGCACACACTCAACACCACACCCCTCGACCTCCAACAATGTGCAGCAGTGAAGCACACATGCACTGGTGACATTGCACATGCACCCATGACTATTCCAGGGTGGTGGGTGGGAACCAAGGTGCAGAAACACATCACACATGGCCACTCAACAAGACTCCTGAATGTCTGACACACTGCACACTACGCTGTACATGGACATGACGGCAATACCACACCAACCAATGGGATCCCAGCCACAGTCACACACCAATGAAGAAGCCAAGGTCACCCACAAAGAACACACATAGACAACAACCAACATTGCAGCCCGGACCCTGAGGAGTGCCAGCAGTCACACACACAACGTGTCACAATCACTGAAAGATAACACAAACTGGAAATCACATGACAGGGGCAAACAACAAGTGCCAAGGGAAACCTGACTGTGACCCATCTGCGTCTGCACACAAACTCAGCCCTGACAGCAAACACACCTATGGGTGACACCCTGATGACCAGTAATGTGCCATGCACCCACATCACAGAGAACCCAGGGAGAAGACTTTGGGGGAACATAGGTCAACTCAGCAAGCATCACAAACAGGTACAACACTAGGGAACACAGCATGCACAGCTAAACGGAAGTGAACACACAGACATGCACATACAACACACACCTTGGGCGCAGGCAATGTCACAGGAGTACACACTGCCATGAGGGGACTCCACTCCTGTGTGAGGAAAGCTGTGCCATATGTTGCCTCAGTAGGGCCCCATCATGTCAGCTGAGCACTTGGTCACACAATCAACAATTAGCACCAAATGAGGGCTCCCGTCACATCAGCCTGGTCATGGAAGTGCCAACGGAATCATCAGCACAGATCCAACACACTTGTATAGCAATGTTGCACTGACTACACGGATGAGTCCTTCCCCATTGATGCCCAAACCTGCATGTCCAGTGGAGATGGCCACACGGTCAGGGAAGTAGACGAATTGAACAATGGCAGGCACAACAGATGTGCAGGGGTGGAAGCCACAGATGTGAAATAGCTAATCTAAGTAGGAAATCCCATTGCCAAATACTGAACACATGACACCCTCAGATGCTGCTATGGATGACATGGATACACCACAGGATAGGACACATTCCCCCTGGACCACATGGGTTCCTGCACAGTAACACTTCATTATCATGAGACCAAATATCACCATCACTGCAGCAAGGGCATGGTTAGCATCATCAACAACATGTACATCAGAAGCATAAGCACTAGAGAACAGAAAGTTGCTTTATTCAGCATATGTGTGGAATGAAAACAAAGTCCAGGAAAAACACAAAGGCCAATGGCCAGTCCATTGTCAAAGTCAAAACTTGGTGACAGTGGCAGATGTCACCCTACGCATGCCTGCACAAAACCAGGCACAATCCACTAGGAGGGGCAACCGGGGGGGCAGGCCAGGCACCGCAGGGACAGGATCAGGGCTCACCAGGAGGAAGCAGGGAAGGGGTGGTGGGTGCTGGAGAGCCACTGACAACTGCAGTGGAGGTGTCTGACATGGTGTGTGCCGGCACAACTGGGGGCATGACTCAGATGTTGTGGGTGCCGGCACGACTGCAGTGGACCCTGCAGATGGAGTGGACAGGTCCGCCACTGCAGTGCCCAAGTCAGACAGGGTGGTAGTGGACTCCACTGCAGTGCCTACCACCAGGGGAGGAGAATGGGGAACAGGCAAGGTGGGCTGGACAGAGGGGAGGACACCCTCACCACATCAGTGGCACAGACAAGCGCAGCGGGGGGGGGTGGTGCCGGGAGAGCAAGTGGCAGGGGGAGAAGGCTGGATCCTCTTGGGGATGGTATATCTGTGGGTTGGTGTACCTGGGGCAGGGTGTGGTGGGGGCACCTGTGGAGTGGGGGCCTGAGGGATGGAGGAAGGAGACCTGGTGCCTGAGCTGCAGGGCGGCGGCGGGGTCTTGCTCTTACGACTCCAGGGGGACTGGCGGGTGGGGGCCTCAGTCTGTCTGCGCCTGGGGGAGGGTGTCCGGGGGCGAGGGGCACTCTGCTCCGTGTGGGTGGGCTTCCTCTTCCCCCTGGATGCTGGAGCAGCTGGATCAGAGGGGAAGAGGCCGAGGTCACTGAGGAAGAGGCGCTGGGTCTTTGGGGTTGCAGGTGAGGCAAGGGAGGGTGTTTTGGAGGGAGAGGCAACTGAGGACTGCGCAGTGCTCGTGGATGAGTGTGTGTGTTCCAGGGCCCCATCCCCTGTGAGTCTGGTTTCAGTCCCCTGACTGTGCGTGCGTGTGCGTTTTGTTTGTGGCGTGTGTGTCTGTGTGCTGGATGTGTGTGTGCTGGTGTGTGCCTGTGCCGGTGTGTGTGTGCTTGGGACGGGTAAGGTGCTGGGGAGTGTGGATGGAGCAGAGGCAGGAGGGGTGAGGGACTGTCTGAGGAGGGACACTGCTGCCGTCAGGGAGGAGTCCATGGACCTATTGCCCCTCTGTAGGTCAGACATGCCCGATGAGATGCCCTCCATGAACGACACCAGCTGAGTCAACAGAGCGGTGTGCGCATGGAGGACACTCAGCATGGCTGTCTGCCCTACATGGAGCTGGCGAAGGAGGTACACAGACTCCTCACTCAGGGCAGCAGGGGACACAGGGGCAGGGGGTGCGGTGCCTGGCCCAAAGGAGACACGCTCCCGAACATGGGAGCCTCCACGGACCTGGGGAATGGGAGCCGATGGGAGGGCGGTGGTGGTGCTGGTGGTGGCGGGGACAGCAACACTAGCTGGGGTGTGGTGGCTGCTGACACCCGCCTCCATAAGGGAGTCATCCTCCGAGTTTCTCTGGTCCTCAGCTGAAGTGGATGGTGCTGAGGACTCCTCGGTGTGGCTCCCCTCGCCCTCCGTGCCACTGGGTCCCTCCGACCACTCCTCGGCTGCTGATCCAGTCTGGCTCTCCGGCTCCTCCTGGTCCGTGGAGCTGTCCCCTTCCGTGGCCGTGGATGTATCTGCAAACAATGGGGAAACAGACAGACATCAGTCACCTGCACCAAACGCACACACCACTGTGAGCACAGCACATTACAGAGCAAGTCCTGGTATCATTAGTTGTACATTGCTAAAAGTGCCCTAACTGAACAGGAGAAGCCAATTGTCAGTCTGATGCCAACCATGGCACTCACATCCCACATGGCCTTGCACCCATCTGTCTGGTGTCTGTTGGATTGCAACACCCCAGTGTGGACACATGCACCAACTACACAGTAGTTGGACAGTGCAGAGGACACGGTGTAGCATGTGGACATGCACACATCACAACTCTTGCCACTGAGTCAGTACAGGTTTCCGGATGAAAGGGATGCCCAGAGTCAAATAGGAAATGCATGTGATGCATTTCAGCGACAGACACCATGATGCACCCATGTCCTGATAGCCATCGCCACAATGGTGTGCATGTAGCACATGTCACTCCCCTGCAGGATCACCAATAAGTAGACACATGCCATGGCGGAGGCATGACTGCTAAGTCATACATCACTGTCTCAGTGATGTATGACTTGGCAGCCAGACAACAACACTCTGCACTGTGTCACAATAGTAGGTCATGGGGAATGCAAGTCCTGGAGCTGCACAAGTGCACATGTACATCCCCCACACAACACATCATCTTAACCCTCATCTGTCCAGGTCATACCGATTGGACATATGGGAGACCTGTGACACTACCCTCTGAACCTGAGCCCCTCACAATCTGCTGTGAATGGGGAACAGCTGCCTGAACTTCACATTCGCATACCCCAGTCTGCACGGGCAGCTGATCAAACACCTATGTGACACACAAGTATCGCCTCCTATGGTCACATCTCCAGTGGCATCCTGAGCCCCTACCAAGAAACACCCCAGCAGTCCTGGCAACTAATCCACAGCACACTGACACAGAGGCAGACACCTGAGGGGTCAAATCACTGCGCACAATGTGTCAGCTGATACACGGGAGTGGGAGTACAGAGTGCATTGCATGGCCTGGAGTAGGCATGACTGTCCTGCCCCACATGAATGAGGGATGAGCCCTGGACAGTGGATAGCTGGCTATGTATGTGTGACACACGTAAACTGCACACTCCTGGGGCCCAAACATTGTTCCCACCCGCTGCATGGGCGTGTGCCACATACCCCAGGCACATGTGGTGGCTCAGCTCAGCAAGTGGACCGCATATCAAAGCAACACGCAGATTACATGTCCGAACACAGGCGTTGTGTGAACAATGGACCCACCCATGATGCCCACAACAGAGTTAGGGAAACAGATGCTGTCCCCCACCTTTAGTGAAGCAAACTGCAAGGACACAGTCCCAAGTGACACAATTCCCTGAATGTAAGAGCCACACCTGGGTATCAGATGAGGAGTGGGCAGTGCACAATAGAGGGACATGGCTCCTGGACAACATGACTGCTGCACTGTGGCAGTTGAACCAGGCCAGAGGAGGGCACAAAGCATGTAATACAGAGTTTACAGTGCAGTCTTTGACTCACCCCCTCCTTGCTGCTGTCTGGCCTTCAGCTGCCCATCCAGGTCTGGAAACACCATCGCCAGGATCTGGAGCATGTGGGGGTCAGGGTCCGAGTTCCGCCCCTCCTGCGAGGAGGCGACAGCTTCAGCTGGACCCGTGCAATCCTCCGGGTCCAGCCCCGAAGGTCCTGCCACCTCTTCTGGCAGTTGCGGATCCGGCGCTTGTAGACCCCCACGGACCGGACAGCCCGGACGATGTCCTTCCAGATCTCCTGCTTCCGATGGGCATTAACCTGTCAGGATGACAAAGTGAAAAGGCCATTACTACACATGCAACATATCCGTGCATGACACAGTTGTATATACATGTCTCAATCACAGGGGCACATGATGTACACAGGCAGTGCAAAGCTGCCCATGGACAGTTTGCCAGACGTCACTACATGGTATCATTGCATGGGAAGTAAAACCTTGTTCAAATGCACTGTCACTGCACCATACCTGTCCAGTGCATGTCACTACACACTATGGGGGGTGACAACTACTCAGTGAGCCTGCTAGCCAGTGGCGTGCAGACTTTCAGCCTTGCTAGTCAGACAAAATGCACATTCAGAAAGGCAGTGCACAGAACACTCACCTGCTCCCCTGGTGTCCCATACAGCTTGCTGTACTGTGGAAGTAGGCTGTCTAGCAGGGCCTGGTTCTCCTCAAGGCTGAAGGCTGGGGCTCTCTCCACAGTACGTGCCATTGCAGGGTCCAGAGGGGCAGAGACAGCAGCAATGCAGTGGCAGATGTCGTCCTGGAGCATGTAGTGCAGGCAAGTGAGCTCTCAGGGGAACAGCCAGTAATATATATGTGCTGGAGAGGCAGATACTGTCCCTTGTGTCCAAAGTGATAGGTCCAAGTCGTTTGCATCTTCTGAATCTGGCCAATCCATGGAATAGCAGCACCAATACATGCCCACAGCATCCTTCAAATCTTCAACTTCATGACATACATGATTTTGCAACATTGTTGTGGGTGACCAACTGAATTTCCAGCAACCGACTCGTTCGAAATTCGAAAATGCGTCCGTTGCCAGGCAAGGCCATTGTCAATGGGTGCGCACCGATCGGTCCATTGCTGTACAACGCGTACAGGGGTACAACACGTACCCGCACACATTGAATGCAATGGGCCGGCCGGGGGCACCGATCGGTCCATTGCAGTACAACGCGTACAGGGGTACAACGCGTACCTGCACACATTGAATGCAATGGGCCGGCCGGGGGCACCGATCGGTCCATTGCTGATCAACGCGTACAGGGGTACAACGCGTACCCGCACACATTGAATGCAATGGGCCGGCCGGGGGCACCGATCGGTCCATTGCTGATCAACGCGTACAGGGGTACAACGCGTACCCGCACACATTGAATGCAATGGGCCGGCTGGGGGCACCGATCGGTCCATTGCTGTTCAACGCGTACAGAGGTACAACGCGTACCCGCACACATTGAATGCAATGGGCCAGCCGGGGGCACCGATCGGTCCATTGCAGTACAACGCGTACAGGGGTACAACGCGTACCCGCACACATTGAATGCAATGGGCCAGCCGGGGGCACCGATCGGTCCATTGCTGTTCAACGCATACAGGGGTACAACGCGTACCCGCACACATTGAATGCAATGGGCCGGCTGGGGGCACCGATCGGTCCATTGCTGTTCAACGCGTACAGGGGTACAACGCGTACCCGCACACATTGAATGCAATGGGCCGGCCGGGGGCACTGATCGGTCCATTGCTGATCAACGCGTACAGGGGTACAACGCGTACCCGCACACATTGAATGCAATGGGCCGGCCGGGGGCACCGATCGGTCCATTGCTGTTCAAAGCGTACAGGGGTACAACGCGTACCCGCACACATTGAATGCAATGGGCCGGCCAGGGGCACCGATCGGTCCATTGCTGATCAACTGCGTACAGGGGTACAACGCGTACCCGCACACATTGAATGCAATGAGCCGGCCGGGGGCACCGATCGGTCCATTGCAGTACAACGCGTACAGGGGTACAACGCGTACCCGCACACATTGAATGCAATGGGCCAGCCGGGGCACCGATCGGTCCATTGCAGTACAACGCGTACAGGGGTACAACGCGTACCCGCACACATTGAATGCAATGGGCCGGCCGGGGCACCGATCGGTCCATTGCTGTTCAACGCGTACAGGGGTACAACGCGTACCCGCACACATTGAATGCAATGGGCCGGCTGGGGGCACCGATCGGTCCATTGCTGTTCAACGCGTACAGGGGTACAACGCGTACCCGCACACATTGAATGCAATGGACCGGCCGGGGCACCGATCGGTCCATTGCTGATCAACGCGTACAGGGGTACAACGCGTACCGCACACATTGAAGGCAATGGGCCGGCCGGGGCACCGATCGGTCCATTGCAGTACAACGCGTACAGGGGTACAACGCGTACCCGCACACATTGAATGCAATGGGCCGGCCGGGGCACCGATCGGTCCATTGCTGTTCAATGCGTACAGAGGTACAATGCGTACCCGCACACATTGAATGCAATGGGCCGGCCGGGGGCACCGATCGGTCCATTGCTGTTCAACGCGTACAGGGGTACAACGCGTACCCGCACACATTGAATGCAATGGGCCGGCCGGGGGCACCGATCGGTCCATTGCAGTACAACGCGTACAGGGGTACAACGCATACCCGCACACATTGAATGCAATGGGCCGGCCGGGGGCACCGATCGGTCCATTGCTGATCAACGCGTACAGGGGAACAACGCGTACCTGCACACATTGAATGCAATGGGCCGGCCGGGGGCACCGATCGGTCCATTGCAGTACAACGCGTACAGGGGTACAACGCGTACCCGCACACATTGAATGCAATGGGCCGGCCGGGGGCACCGATCGGTCCATTGCTGTTCAACGCATCCCTGTACAAGTGACTGGCATATGTCACCATGCCTGTCTCAGATGGACATATGCCAGCCACAGATAGCTCCCAGGGAGTGAGGGGCACACCTACAACACGACAGCCTGTCCAAACTGTATCATAAGGCATGTAAGGCTGCATTTCCTATTGTGTGTATGTTGGTGTACATGTTGTCCTGTGGGTGTCACCTGGGGGCAGCCACCCCCAGGCTGTGCACGTGTTCATGGGGACAGGATCCTGGGTGTTACGTGTACATGACCACTGTGATGTGCAACTGTTCATATCTGTGCATGTGCCATGGTCACATTTCACGGTGGTGTATGTGTATGTCATGTCACATACCCCGTGAGTCCCATGTGGGACGGTATGTTTGAGCCAGGGTGTCCCAGTGGCACAATAGTGATGGTCCTCCACAGTCTGTGTGCATGTAGTGTTTACAATGTCTCTGATTTCATGTGCACAATGGGAGACAGTCTCCACATCCACGTTGTGTGTGCATTGACTATGATGTTGTGCGTGTGTGTGTCACAGACGTCCATGTCTGTCCTGCCGTGGCAAGTGGGACCACTACCTGTGGGGGTCATGGTTGTTTTGCTGTGGTGTATACATGATACTCCATGTAATCCCAGTGTCCATGTGGCAATACAGGGTCCCTGGGAATGTACCTGTCGTTGAGCTGTGATGCCAGGGGCACACCTGTCCTCACATGTCACTGTGGGGGGTGATTGTGACACGGCAGCAGGAGATGGGAACTGTGACACGGCCTCATGATATCCAATGGGCCAACCTGGGACTAATTGATGCCACTTGTTGGACCGTGATGACAGATGTTGGCCATGTATGTACCATACATGTCCTTACGGAACTGCACACTTCATGTAGTTGTGCCTCATAATGATGTATGTTGGGATATTGAGTGTGTTCAATGCCGCATATGTGGGCTGACTGACAATCTTGCTTACTTCTCCTCTGCACTGCAGGGCTCCTGCTGTCCATCGACCATTCCCAGACCTGGCAACGATGGTGGAACGGGACAGCATCCGACGGTACCGCTTCACCAGGCAGCTGATTGAGGATTTGGCAGTGCAGTTGGCCCCACATTTGCAGCCTGGCCGGCCGTATCCTACAGCGCTGACCCCCAAGGTGAAGGTGATGGCAGCCCTACACTTCTTTGCCACCGGTACCTTCCAACATACTGTGGCGACTGCTGGTGGGATGTCACAGACCATGTTGAGCCGTGTGCTCCGCGATGTTTTGGCGGCAATGTTGCTATTCCTGAACCGGTACATCTATTTCCCTAGACTGCGACGACTCACTGACGTGAAGAGTGACTTTTATGCCCTGGGGAGGATGCCGCATGTCATTGGCTCCATTGATGGGACACATGTGGCTTTGGTACCACCACAGGCCCAGGAGCAGGCCTACAGGAATCGCAAGCACTACCACTCGGTCAATGCACTGGTGGTGTGTCTTGCAGATATGACCATCACACACGTGTGTGCCCGTTTCCCTGGTTCAGCACACGATGCCTTTGTGATAAGGAGTAGTCGCATCCCCAGGATGATGGCACAGATGCAGAACCAGCGTGCCTGGCTTGTCGGTGTGTACTGACTTTGTGCCATTGTGTGTGATCTGATCTGTAGTATTCCGCCCACTTTTCCAAGTCAGCTAATGTGCACTTGTCTGTCCGTAGGTGACTCGGGATACCCCAACATGCCGTGGTTGCTGACACCCCTCAGGAACCCTGTGACACCAGCCCAGATGCGCTACAATGAGGCACATGGTCGGACCAGGAGAGTGATTGAGTGGACATTTGGTCTCCTGAAGAGCCGCTTCCGCTGCCTGGACAAGACCGGCGGGTCCCTCCCATATGCCCCTGCGAAAGTGTGCAAGATTATCATCGTCTGCTGCATGCTCCACAACCTGGCAGTGCGGAAGGAGTTGCCTCTCATCCAGGATGACAATGACCAACATCCGCCACCTGTGGAGGATCCTGGCCTGGACCACGATGCCAGTGACGATGATGATGATGATGATGAGGGTGATGTCCGCACACAGCTCATCACCAACTTCTTTAGCTGAATGTGAGTATCCTGAGGTGTCATGTCAATGATGTGAGTTGGCATGATATGTGTAGGTGGTGCTCTGGTGCTGTTGGAGTGTGTCCATGGGCTACTTGACTGGATGTGTGTTGCGATGTGTGCTTACAGGTGGGCTGTACTCCCCAACAGTGTTGACATGCTAACTTGGTTCTGGGTGGGTATCTTGTAACATGTATTGTGCATGAGTTTTGCTGTTCTGTCCTGTTCTCCATTGCTTTTGACTGTGTGTAATTTCTGTCCTTCACAGGGTACTTTCAGATTCGTTTGGTCAACTGTGTCCACCGACGACGTGATTGCACTTCCAGGGTGGTAGCTGTTGTGTCCCTACAGGTGATGTGCGCCACACCCATGGACTTCCTTCTGTCTACAGTTGTTGACTGTGTGCCCGCTGCCAGGTGGGATTACCTTGCATCTGTAGTGGTTACGACATGTTGCAACTGTGTAATAAACCTGTGCTTCACTTTGTGATGTGCGTTGTCTGTGGTCACACATTTGACTGCCATTTGCTTACTGCACCTGTGGGCTACTTGACTACAACTGGGAATGGGTGTGGTGTCTGTGCATTGCACCGTCTTCCCTGGCAACATCAGTGTAGGCAATGAGTCAGATGGCCTAGGTGTGTATGTGTTGTGTAGCCCTGGTGGTGTGTCTCACTCATATGTGTCACGTTGCCTTTACTCACATGCCTGTGTTGTACTTGCTGTTGCAGTTCGCATACACAGTGTAATTTTGCAGTTCATCATCCCCATAACAGCACCCACGTTGGAATCACAACAGAGGCAAGTATGGTGTATTAGTGTGTTTATTGTGATACATTTGTGTGAATAGTGCATAGGATGGGTAGTGCTGTACATAAATCTTGCAATCAGAAGTTCCTAGGTGAATTGAAAGTCCTGGTAGACAAAATCCCCAGTATCGGGGCCACAGTTGTCTGAGACATTGGCCAACTTGTACTCCCCATGCAATGTGTGGGAGTAGTGTTGCCGTCAACAGGGTGAACAGTCTGTGCACAAAGGTGAACATCCAGAACAGGTTCAGGCTTCCTGGGAGTTGCGCTTGGCCATCGGCCTCTCACTTGCCCCTCTTCGGACGACCCCTCTTCTTGGGGGGGCCCCTCAAGTACAGGCTGCTGCGGTGCAGGGGACTCTCCGCCAGAGTCATCCTCCCTCCCTGTGGCAGTTGCAGTTTGGGCAGCACCAGATGTTGTTGGCACACAGGGAGGTGTGGACTGGTTGCTGTTCATCTGGCGGAGGCATTGTAAAATGTCCCTGTGCACCGCCGTCATCTCATGCAGTGCATCCCACTTGGACTCCACGCGGGACATGTGTGAGTCCACGCGGGACATGTGTGACTCCACGTGGGACATGTGAGAGTCCAAGCGGACATGATGGGCAGCCTGCTGCTGTTTCATGTCTCTGAGGAGCCCCACTACCTGGCTGAGGTCTCCGGTGCTGGACTGGTACGCATCAGCTATGCGTACCAGTTGTGGGTCATCATGCACACCAGCAACCTCTGCAAGCAGCGACCTCTGTCTCCCACCCCTCCCACCACCCCTGCTGACATGTGCAGTGCGTGCAGTGGCACGCACAGATGACCCTGGTCCACCTTGGGGGTTGGTGGTGGTGGTGGTGTTTAAAGGGCCCAAGTTGGTCCAGGGTCCCTGTGCTGGTGTTGCTCCTTGTTCTGTCCATGTCGGCAGGGATGGTATTTGTGGTGACAGTCGTTGGAGGGGTGGGTGCAGGGGGTGCAGCTGGTGGTCCTGCTGGTGCTGCAGCTGGTGGTCCTGCTGGTGCTGCATGTAGACTTGCACCGGATGTGCCAGGTTGGTCTTCTTCGTCCGAGGAGGGCAGTGGCTGTACGACACCAGTGAGCTCCGCATCCTCTTGAGCCTGGGACTGGGACTCCTCAGCGTCTGCTGCTGTGTCCCCATCATCACCTGTTTTTGGGAGACACACACAATGTATGTTATGTTTCTGCAGGCATCAATGGTTGACACACCTGACAGTTGTGACTGTGCCTCTGGGTGCGGGCCTGTACATTGCATTGTCCTAAGTCGTCACAGTCAGGGGTTGATTTTGGTGTGGCACATTGTCCTGCATTATTTGGGCATTTCTATGTATTTGTTGGGGTGTGCACATGGTCTGCATTGGTTGTATTTGGTTGACAGCCGGCCCTCCTTCCCACCCACCCAGCCAGTCAGTTATCCCACCATGGACTGTGCTTGCATTGCAGGGAGTGGAAGTTGTCTCTCAGGATGTCAGTCAGTGGTGTCCTGCTGTTTGTTGGTGCACAGTTCCCAGCAGGGCCTTGTGCTCCCCACAGCAGTAGCCAGTGTCAGCCATCTTGTGAGTCCTTCTCCACTCCCTGTGATGTGAGCATGGTTCAGGGTGGTGTTGATGGGCCAGTTGTGAGGGTGACCAATATCTGTGACTGCCACTCCCATCATGCTATTGCCTCCACCCCACTTGACAGCATTCCCATACTTACTTGCTTTTGTGGGGAGTTCAGTATGTGTGGGTGTGAGAGCAATGGCAAGATGGATGACAGTGGTGTCCTGCTGTTGGTTGGTGTGCAGTTCCCAGCATGCCCTTGTGCTCCCCACAGCAGTAGCCAGTGTCAGCCATCTTGTGAGTCCTTCTCCACTCCCTGTGATGTGAGCATGGTTCAGGGTGGTGTTGATGGGCCAGTTGTGAGGGTGACCAATATCTGTGACTGCCACTCCCATCATGCTATTGCCTCCACCCCACTTGCCAGCATTCCCATACTTACTTGCTTTTGTGGGGAGTTCAGTGTGTGTGGGTGTGAGGGCAATGGCAAGATGGCTGACAGTGGTGTCCTGCTGTTGGTTGGTGTGCAGTTCCCAGCATGCCCTTGTGCTCCCCACAGCAGTAGCCAGTGTCAGCCATCTTGTGAGTCCTTCTCCACTCCCTGTGTTGTGAGCATGGTTCAGGGTGGTGTTGATGGGCCAGTTGTGAGGGTGACCAATATCTGTGACTGCCACTCCCATCATGCTATTGCCTCCACCCCACTTGCCAGCATTCCCATACTTACTTGCTTTTGTGGGGAGTTCAGTATGTGTGGGTGTGAGAGCAATGGCAAGATGGCTGACAGTGGTGTCCTGCTGTTGGTTGGTGTGCAGTTCCCAGCATGCCCTTGTGCTCCCCACGACACAGCAACAGTGTCAGACATCTTTGATGGGCCTTTCCACTCTCTGTGGGATGTGCATGCGTGAGTGTGAGCTTGCTGGGCCATGTGGTGGGGGATGTAGAGCTGTGACTACGACTCCCATCATGCTATTGCCTCCACCCCCCTTCCCAGCATGCCCATGCTTCCTTCCTTTTGACTCTGCTTCCCTGTGGGGTGGGCTGGCTGTGCTGACAGGATGGCTGGGAGTGTTGTCCTGGCAGTTGTTTGGCTAAAAGTCCCAAGAGTGTCCCTGTGCTTCACACAACATAACCCAGGGTGGTGGTTCTTTGTGGGATCTTGAGTTAGGATGGGAGGCATTGCATTCTACCAGGTGGGTTCTGTGGAGTTTGTGTTGAGGGGGTGTGTGAGGGGAGGTGCTTGTGACTATGGTCAGTGCTGCAAGTCCTCCTTCCCACCCAGCCAGCCAGATATCCCACCATGGAACGTGCTTGCATTGCAGGGAGTGGAAGTTATCTCTCAGGATGTCAGTCAGTGGTGTCCTGCTGTTTGTTGGTGCACAGTTCCCAGCAGGGCCTTGTGCTCCCCGCAGCAGTAGCCAGTGTCAGCCATCTTGTGAGTCCTTCTCCACTCCCTGTGATGTGAGCATGGTTCAGGGTGGTGTTGATGGGACAGTTGTGGGGGTGACCAATATCTGTGACTGCCACTCCCATCATGCTATTGCCTCCACCCCACTTGCCAGCATTCCCATACTTACTTGCTTTTGTGGGGAGTTCAGTGTGTGTGGGTGTGAGGGCAATGGCAAGATGGCTGACAGTGGTGTCCTGCTGTTGGTTGGTGTGCAGTTCCCAGCATGCCCTTGTGCTCCCCACAGCAGTAGCCAGTGTCAGCCATCTTGTGAGTCCTTCTCCACTCCCTGTGATGTGAGCATGGTTCAGGGTGGTGTTGATGGGCCAGTTGTGAGGGTGACCAATATCTGTGACTGCCACTCCCATCATGCTATTGCCTCCACCCCACTTGCCAGCATTCCCATACTTACTTGCTTTTGTGGGGAGTTCAGTATGTGTGGGTGGGAGAGCAATGGCAAGATGGCTGACAGTGGTGTCCTGCTGTTGGTTGGTGTGCAGTTCCCAGCATGCCCTTGTGCTCCCCACGACACAGCAACAGTGTCAGACATCTTTGATGGGCCTTTCCACTCTCTGTGGGATGTGCATGCGTGAGTGTGAGCTTGCTGGGCCATGTGGTGGGGGATGTAGAGCTGTGACTACGACTCCCATCATGCTATTGCCTCCACCCCCTTCCCAGCATGCCCATGCTTCCTTCCTTTTGACTGTGCTTCCCTGTGGGGTGGGCTGGCTGTGCTGACAGGATGGCTGGGAGTGTTGTCCTGGCAGTTGTTTGGCTAAAAGTCCCAAGAGTGTCCCTGTGCTTCACACAACATAACCCAGGGTGGTGGTTCTTTGTGGGATCTTGAGTTAGGATGGGAGGCATTGCATTCTACCAGGTGGGTTCTGTGGAGTTTGTGTTGAAGGTGTGTGTGAGGGGAGGTGCTTGTGACTATGGTCAGTGCTGCAAGTCCTCCTTCCCACCCAGCCAGCCAGATATCCCACCATGGAACGTGCTTGCATTGCAGGGAGTGGAAGTTGTCTCTCAGGATGTCAGTCAGTGGTGTCCTGCTGTTTGTTGGTGCACAGTTCCCAGCAGGGCCTTGTGCTCCCCATAGCAGTTGCCAGTGTCAGCCATCTTGTGAGTCCTTCTCCACTCCCTGTGATGTGCGCATGGTTCATGGTGGTGTTGATGGGACAGTTGTGGGGGGGCAATATGTGTGACTACGACTCCCATGATGCTATTGGCTACACTGACTTGGCCAGCATACACAGAATTCCTTCCTTTCAGTGGTCTTCACTGTGTGTTGGTGTTGTTGTGGTGGCTACATGTCTGGATGTGTTTGTTAGTTCTATTTGTGCCACTGCCTAGCTGTAGTTATAGTTGTGTTTGTACATGTGATGGCACGGTTGGATGTAACTTTTTTGATGGCATGTGTTGTGTTTATCTGACTGACATACACATTTTGGGATGATTCTGTTCTGGTTGCTGTGTAATTGCTATGAGTGCATGGTTTGACTCTCCCCTTGACAGTGATGTGTGTGTGTTTTGTGGCAGAATATTGTGTACATTTGTTGTGTACTCACCAGGCTCTGGGATGTTCTCTAGTCCATATACGCTCACTGGCGGAAGGATGGCCCGCACCTTCTCCTCCCAGGGCCTGAGGTATACTGGCTTGGCAGGAGGGCCACTGCCGGTGTATTGGCTCAGGAGGTAGTCTTTCTTGAGCAGCTCCCGGACCCTCCTGCGCACGTCATACCACCTGTTCTGGATGTCGGTCTTTGTGCGCAGACATGGTGATTGTGCGTTCACCCTGTTGATGATCCTCTCCCACATCTTGGTTTTCTGGGAGATGGGGGTCTGTTGGACCAGTGCGCCAAACAGCTGTGGCTCTACCCTGAGGATATCGTCTACCAGGACTTCCAATTCACAATCTAGGAACTTGTGATTCTTCTTGGGGGGCATGGTGATGGGTGGTGATGGTGAGTGATGTGTGTGTTGGTGTGCAGGTGAGGGTGTGTGAGTGTGTGTTTTGCTGGGTGTATGTGAGGTAGGTATTTGTTGGTGTGCTGATGGTGTGTGGCTTGTGTGAGGGATGAGCTGTGGGTGTGTGGTTGCTGTCTCTTGGGTGCTGGCAGTGGAATGGCATTTGCAAAGGATCATGGTTGTGATTTGTGTCCTTTATATGGGTGGAGTTGTGGGTGTGTCTTTGTTCTCTGTCCCCACCCCCCAGTATTTATTGGCTTTGTAATTGCTTGTTTGGCCTTTTTTTGTGTGGTTTTTCCTTTGTACTGTCTGTGCATGTTGGAAACGTTGTTGTGACCGAGTCGGACCCTGCATTTGTCTCGTACGGTGTTCTCCGTTTCGTTCACGCTGTGTTTGTGCAGTTTTCTATGCTGCGTACGCGTCGGTCGCGGTGTTTTGTGTTGCTTCGGCTCGGTTTTGTATGCGTGTCGGTCGTGCGGCTTGTCCTCCGTCCGACTCGGTCGTGGTTTTCGCGCCTTGCATCGTACTTTGCGGTTTGGAGTTCGCGTGTACGTTTCGATCGGATTTGTTCCGGGTGCGTGTCGGTCGGTTCGATTCGCGTGTTTTTCCGGCCGGATTGCTGTTTTCCATGCGGCTCGGTCGTTCGGCTTGGGTTCTGTACGTGTCGGTCGGATTTTGCACGCTTTGCATCGTACTTGGCGTGTCGGGCGCCACAGGTACGTGTCGGTCGGTATAATTTCCGGCTCCGAGTCGGTCGGTGCTTTTTCCGGCCCGAATCGGAATCGACCCCATTGTTTACAAACAGCTGAATGCAATTTTTACCATTGAGAAAAGCTTTGTTCACTTTTGTAATATCAAGTTTTTTTCTGAAAGTATGTCAACCTACTTCACATGATATTATTGTTACATGTTATTATGTCATGTTTCACTACAATGGACAAGTTTGACAGGCTGCCGTTTTTATTTTTTCTTACCTGCAGGTAGATGTGATAGAGCTCAGTTGAAGCCTAGTCCTTCTCTCATCTCCCATTTCTTGACTTCCCTGCTCAACAAGATGAAGCCGAGGTGACAAACAAGAAGTCAATTCCTGCCTAGAAAGTGACTGTATAAAGTCTGGTACTTCTAGAAAGTGCACTAGGGTTTCACAGTCATGCATCAAAGTCTGTGCCTTCTTTCGCCAAGGTGTGGAATATGGTCTATTTAGTGCACTTTCTTTTGGGCAGGAAGATGTTGGAAGCAATTCTGGATCCAATGTAACTCTGCCAAAATCTTTGGCCCATCAGAGAGAAAAACTCATTACTCTTGGTGCTGTGGTGATAGGTATTATGGCTGAAGGTGAGGCAGAATTGTCTCAGCAAATAGAGTAGGAACAAGAGTCTGACACACAGAAGGTAGAATCAAATGAAGATGGTGTATTACTTCATCTTAAGCATCATCTTCTTCTGCTTCTCCTCCTCTCGATAAAAGAAGGGCTTTGTTCCTCAGCTTCTCCAATCTAACAAGGAGGTCCCTCACGAGGAGTGTCATAGCAGACAAGGCAAACTGAGGCTTCCAGAAACAAAAATCACAGTTGCCAGTCATCACAGTGAGGAAGATGAACCTCTCATTGTTGTGACTGGCCCATAGAGAGATATTAACCAAGTACAAGTCACCTTCTTTTAGGCTTTTGCATTACCAACACATGACTCCATCTTGTGGAAATCAATATAGAACCCCCACACCTAAGTCATAACCCACCCTAAGTTCAATAATTCTGGCTAAACAAGTTTTGGATTTGACCCTGTAAAAAAGAACTCATTTCCAATTTTAGATTTTTTTGCAGTTAGAAAAAATGAGGAACACATTGTAGATGTCACAATTTGCTATGCTGATGGATGTTGTTATTTTGAGAGGGTGAACGGACATCTTGGCACCTACGGTCCCTTGACCATTTGAAACAGGCAGGCAATCAAAGAGGAAGATTACCATAGATAGATGTTTGTTTATGCTATAGCTCTAGCCAAAGGAGATGATGATGGTAATGATGATAGTGGAGGATGACACGACCACCCAGCTCCAATTGTCAGAGTGCCACGCTTTCTCACTGATAGCCTGCATTCAGCTGTAGTGACGTATAGCTGTTTCAAGGAAAAGAATATCAGAGTTACCCCAAAGTGCTCAAGGACAACAACTTCGCTGAAGGCACTTCAGTGGGAATGTCACAAAGACTATAAAGTACTATGACTGTTCTCTTCAACAAGAAAACACTGTCATACCTAAACCATAGACAAGTCCATTTATACAATAGGAAAATGGGCAACTTGTTGGCACATGACTTTGCCTAGTGGGAGGAGAGGGATTCCTGGAATTTGTGGTGACCATTTATCCTAAAAGAAAGTATAAAGTCAGACTTATTTTTACTAGTCGCTGTTCCCCAGCAATACTAGCAAATATTAGGTCACTTCTCATGGGATTAACAAGAGCACGTCTTCCACCAATATTGTTTTCAATGCGTTCACCGGCATTCAATGATTACAGTGTTCTTTATAGAGAAAGTACACACAGAGGCCAAAATCATGGAAAAATTAATTTCAAAAGTTTGTGAACGGCTTGAACCCAGGGATCTCAGGATTGTACTCATTGCCACTGACAATGGCAGTAACAATGTCCCTGCCATATCAGATGGTGGCTATTTACTAGTTCTCTGTTTTTACATTGCATTAGCTTGATTGTACTTGAATTCCTGAAAAAGAAATAGTAGATCATGATCAAATGATTCACTAATGGTCCCTTGAGCACGCTTCATCTTCAGTCATCCACAAAACTAGGTTTGAATCTTTGATGCTATTCCAAAGTCTTCCTTATCATTCTTCCATTCTAGCCAAGATGTGTTTCATAAAGTTCGACTACATTAAGGCTGTAATTATGGTAGTAAAACCACAAATTCTAAAAGCAATCACAAACCGACTATGTACAAAGGCAATTTATTCAAATCCAAGTTAAACTTTACTGTTATTTCACAAACAGGGTGCACATATCAGGACAGTCATGTTTATTTGTTTGCATAGTTAATTAAAACCATTGCATACAAATATCAATAAAACCATTTATTACCATGACTAGTATACTCATTTGTGATAAAAGTAAAAACATAAAACATAGTCGTGACAATGAAATTAGCAGTTGAAAATTCCTGCAATTTGCATTTCAAGTGCATAAAAGTATTAATGTCCGTGTTCTTATTTTACTTCTTTGGCACCTAGCTTGTGGTTTGCGGAGGCCATTTTTGTTTTTATGGAGACCCCTTCTTTCTGGTTGTAAAGTGCGTTTAACTCATGCAGATGTAATCCCCTTGAAACGGGTTATGAACTGCATTTAACTTGTACTGTTGTAATTCCCTTGAAACAGGTCGTAAAGTGCAAGACTTGTGCAAACAAGCGATCTTAAAAGTTGCTTAGCCATGCTCCTTCACAGGTACAATTCCCTTAAAAGCGGTTTTAGGAGTTTTGATCTCTGGCAGGCTATGGGGATTGAGGTGCGACTTAGCCAGGTGATTACTGCTTGCCTGCAGGAGCGAATTTGAAGATGTAAGAAGATTGACTTCAACAGCTTTTTCCTTTGGGCCATGGGCACAGGGTATAGACAGAGAATATGTAATAATGTATCTTGCTTGTATCCGCATAGACGGCAACTTTAATTTTGTTATGAGTTTCTCCAGGATTGAATGAAATCTTTAGTGTCTAAAATACCAAATCGATATAACATGAACTGCTGCTTTAAAGCTGGGGAAAAATGCGCTGACAGGTACTCCCGGGGTCTCAGGATTTTGTATGAATTGATCACTGCCCAGGTATGCCGTCTCATAGCGAAGAAATTGTTGGCAATTAAATGAGACAGGAATCGAGTTGAGTAGTTGGTTACTCAGCTAAAGGCAGCTTTTCCCATGCTGGTGTACCATGCATCTTGAATACCTAATTCATTCAAAAGCCTGACTGAAGTATTCGCCCCATGAGCCTTTTTGGTTTTTGCGCATATATTTATCTACACCTCACATTATTTATATTGAGGCCTCATCTTATTACGTGTTAGCTAGAATGGAAGAATAGAAGAATAAGAAAGAAGAGTTTGGAATGTCATCAAAGATTCAAACATTGTTTTTTTGATGACTGGAGAAGAAGAGTGCTCAAGGGGCCATTTTTTAAATCACTTAATCTTCTTTCTCTTTGAGGAGCATTTAGTGGCCACTCATTCACTCTGGAAGCATTGGTACTTTGGGATTATGATTTCTGAGTAATTACATGGCTATGTGCAACCGCAATCTCCTTTCTACCATTATTATTGTTATTTGTAGAGGGACGTAAAAGTATAAGATGTGTACTCCTTCCTGAAGTGCTCATCTGCACTGTTGCCTGGATCACTAATGCTGATTTTTTTTTGCCATAAGAGATCACGGATCATGCATGTGCACCTTGACATAGGCCTGTCTCATGGATTGCGGTCTTGTTGGACCAGGAGGGGCACCCAAAACGCTACCCTATTATGGGTCAAAGGCTACTGCCTTCATCAGCAGTTACGCTGCACAGGCGTGATCGTGGCAGCATACCGTAGGCCCGATTACGATGTCGTCCGGAAGGACTCCAGATGGGATTCGGTATTGCAGAATTCGATTCGGAACCCTTGTTTCCGTACGAATTGTACACATTTCCCAACGACCGATTACGATGCCCGGAAACCATTCGTGCAGTCCGAATCGGTTCCAAAAGGAATTCTGACAGCCCTTGTCTTTCGGAACCGAATCGTACAACTCTCTGGACACGGTTTCCGAACAAGCGAGTACGATGACCGATTCGGACAGCCGTTCCGATTCGGTCTGCCCAACACGAAACGGCTGTTGGAATCTGTCTTTGGGGGCCCGTTGCAGGCCCCCTTCACCCGGAGGTGTCCGATTGGGGCCCGTGGGGGTACCCAAGGGACCCCTCTTCCCAGTCATGCACAATGTGGCAGGCACCATGGTGTCCCCGCCACAGGGTGCAAGGTTTTCCCCAACCACCTCTTTTTTCAATGGGAGCCTGTGTTCTCGTTCGGAACACAGGATCCCATTGAAGTCAATGCAAGTCCGACCGAACGATGTTGGGAAGCATCGTGATCGGTCGTTCGGACTCGCACAACCCAATTCATTCAGAAAGCATTCCGGAACCGATTTGGTTGCACTGCTTTCCTGACGACATCGTAATCGGGCCCCATGTAGTGATCAGTAGTACTAAACAGGACCTTTTTACCCTGTGCTACTTAAGTGAGGCCTACAGATTCAACCACTTGCGCACTTAACTCACCCTACATCAGGTAGATGTGGAGTGCTGAATAGAGCAGCAGTAGTGACTTTGCGCTGGTTGTATGTGTGCCTGGGAAGGGTACAGTAGAGGAATAGAGCAATTGTTTGTAGTACAAGTGAGTTTAGTGCATGTCCTGAGTATATGTATGCCTGTGAGGAATACATGACATGAAAGATGTAGTGCTGTGTAATGCATGCGTAATGAGAGCATGTGAAGTACAATACAAGAAGGTTGTAGTGTTGTGCAGCACGCACATGGTGAATGTGTGTGCTGGCAGTGTGTGTGTTTATGAATAACACACCTTGCTTAAATGTAAAAACCTTTAGTGCTGAACAGTGCACGCAGAGTGTGTGTACTGAAAGCATGTGTACATGTAAAGTACAAAGTATGGGGGTACTAGTGCTGGACACTAAGTCACCGATTGCGAGTCTGGCCATCCATGGACCACCAGACACACGGGGGCGCGGCGGTCTCCCGAATGCCCTATTAGGAGTCGGGCGGTCGGACCACCACAGCCCCGCCGCAGCCGCCAGGGAACCGCTGTTCCCTGGTGGTGTTGCGGTGGTGTAGAGGCATCTATATGCTTGACGGGACTGCCGCATTCCCACCAAGCATATTTCCTCTCCGCCAGGGTTTTCATGGTGGTTCCTCCTCCATGAAAACCCTAGCGGAGAGGAAACAAAGGGTGACCCCTGGAGCCTCTGTGCCCTGTGGATGCACACAGGGGGCACAACATGTGCCCCCCTGTATGCATGCACACCACTTCTTCAGTCCATGCCGTGCAGGGACTCTTTTTGACATTCCCAGTGCGGTGCCCGTTTTTAGAGGCACTGCCATGGGAATGCCAAAAAAAGGCCAGTCAGACAGGAGGAAACTCCTAATCTGGCGTGTGGCCTGACCACGACTTTGGTGGTGCAGTGGCTGGGCGGACCCAGCATTGCACCGCCAAAGTAGTGATCGGCTCTTAGTGTGCTGTGAATGCACACTAACTAAGTGTGCCTGCAATGGTACAGTATATGGAGAGGACCCCAGGTTCCATTTTGGGAAGCCCAGGCCCGCCTGGAGAAAACATTAGGAGGAGAAGAATCACCTCAGTCAGATTTATGTATCGCTGCATTCCTGTGAGTTGTGTGGGACACACACTGGAGGGAAAAGGAAGAGACTCCCTTTACACTACAAAAGACTGCTCTTTGATTCAGTGATAGATCACAAGGAAGGGGCATGGACACATCTCAGGAAGGGGCTGTTAATGAATTCATAAAGAGTACGGATGGGGGTTTGGGGTTAACCTTTTGATGCGCATATCACGGTGGCTGACATTCAGGTGCGAGCCCTGGTCACTCCCATGAGGTGTTGTGGGACAATCAGCTTCGGAGTCTTGCTTGCTGTGACAGACATCTTTCATGAGGAAAGAAAAAAGAGAAAAGTGTCCACTTCAAAAGAAGCAGAAACCTAACATAAAACTTCAAAGACTTAGGGGCCCATTACGATGGCGGGCGGAAGCACAACCGCCGTGCTGGCGGATGCAAAAACCACCAGTTACCGCCGGCATGCAGCAGTCCACACGCCCGCCCAATTACGATGCGAAAAGCAGGCCAAACACCGCCGGCAAGCCAGCAACACCGTCCGCCATCAAAGTGCGCCCGCACACGTAGCGGCGCAGCCCAACTGACACACACCGTCCGACGAAACACGTCCCGCCCGGCGCATAAATTACGATGCCGCAAACAAACGGCTCCCACGGCAAAGAGACACCGCACGTGAAAGAGAGGCGGAAACACGGACGCAGAGCACGGACAACGAAGAAGCGGCACCCCGGGCATGAATCCAGCACTGCAGGCCCTTCCCATGCTTCTGCTGATGCACCACCAAGGACGCAACGTACCGCGGAGACGCAGGTAGGCACACACACAACAAGTGCACGCAAACAGCGCACACAGTGCAAGGGCGGAAAAAGCGGACAACCCCCCACCAGCGCGTGCACACTACACATCCACCATTGCATCCACATATGACACACAGGCCAAATCCTAACATCGCAGAACACATGTGTACACACCACCTGGGACTAGGAACCAACCACCCCGTCACGGCCCCAAAGCGCCGATGACGCCGCCACACATGCGCACAACGCAGAGGCCAACCGCAGCGCCATGCATGCGTCGCACACAGACACAGGGACACAACCAAGCAGCACACACACCAGCCCCACCCCGAACGCACATGACACGTGACAGGCCGGCCACAGACATGTCCCCAACGCCCAATTCACGGACAACACCCAACGCCACACAACCGACGCACACATGTCAGTGAAGTCACGCAACAGCAGGACACACCCCAGTGTAACAAACATGGCGAAGCACACAGCGGCGGCAACACCAACTAGGAGAAGCAGGGCTCCTTCGGGAAGAGGAACGCCAGTACCACACTGAAAAACCCATACCACCCTGCACATATGAACAAGACACATGAAACGGAACACCAAAGAGCCCGGGGACCGACAACAGGTGGCCCAAGAATTACATCCACACACAAGGCCCAACGCAGAGCGGAAAGGCAGCCTGCCGCCCACACAAGGGAGAGCAGACAGCACTGAATGACCTTCCATTCCAACACCGAAACCACAGCCCTACGACAGAAGCCGGTGAATACAGCCATTGTCCAAGAATAGACCAACACAGGCATGCCGAGGAGACCGACCACAGGGCAGATAGCGCATATCACAGAAGCACACAACGGACGGGGAAGAAACAAGAAAACACTCCCCCATGTCGGCCACATGCAAGTTAATTGGAAGGAGTCACACAGCACCGACCTTGAACTGTCTGAGAAGCATGTGGGAAGAGGGCCCGTGTCCTCCAAACAAGCCAACAGAACACAAGTCCTGTCTCCCCACGACTACACAGAGCTCACAGCAACCCCGGAGCGTGCACATTGCAGACTGCACACACAGCCGGAGCACGCCACCTCTACGAACCGCTGCGAAATGGCAACCGCAACACACCTACCCAACTACGCCGAAGAGCTCAAGCTGTACCAAACCAACACGATACATACATTGGGATGCGATCTCCTGTCCCTGCTGAACGTAAGTTACCGACTGACTTACCGCATCACATTGTTCAGCTGCGTCATGCCCGTCTTCTACTGTCGGAGGTGTCCCTACCAGCATCCCGTCGAGATATGCCTCTCCAACCCGGCATGTCTGAAGGCGGACCTGCTACCACTACTCCTCCCTCTGGACGCACACGACAGGGCCTGCTCTGCCTATGGGGGCATGGCGTATGTGGCCAACATCGCACGCGCACTGAAATGGAACCACTGTGCCTCCACACGACGGATCATCGAGAACAGCTACATCGAATGTCACCCAGCATGCCCCATCATGGTCCTCCAAGGGACAACCTACGAACAACACCTTGACAGCCACCATCCGCTTCATTGGCTGGCAAACATGTACACCACCAATGACATGGAAGCCCTGCTGGACGGCATCGCATACCTGACAACCTGTAAATACGTCGGACCACAACGCAGGTTCCCCGAGTGACCTATGAAGTCCAACCCCGCACCCATGCTCAGCTTCCGCACGGACTGGCCAGTCACCACCACAACAGCCATACCAAACGACCGGCAACTGTAACCACACCATCAACGACATCGCCATGACATCGGATATGACCGGGACATGCACACTGTTCCCCATCACATCCAGGAACACCGCATGCATCGTGGGAGGCAGTGGCATGGGCTCTGTGCATCGCACCCACATGGACGGAACTGCACGAACAACCAGGACACGACATGGATCCAGCGCACATGGACACACACACCGCTCAGTGGACATGAATAGGTCGCCTGGAGTCTGTGGGTGCTGCACCCCTCCCACCCCCGCCCCGGGAATCCCATACCAGGACCTTTGCATGGACGACAAGTACATACAACAACAACACGACCCCAGTGACTGTGACATGTCCAGTAACCACCACAGTGCAACAACAAGTGGCACGCCGCTGCATGCACGCAAGCACATGCCCTGATGTCATCTCACATGCACGCGTGCATGAGGAACAACCGCAGCAAACCTGTCACATGGAACTGAGATGGACTGTGCCCATGATGCCGAGCGGTCTGGTAGGCTACATGTATACCGTCTGTGTCAAAGTCCGCAGCTCCGCAGCTATACGTAAATGTACATTAGCACAGCCTTGGCCAAGCAGATGTAACCCCACACCCTATCCCATTTGTTATCATGCTCAGTATATCCTCAACATGTATTCCGCTGCCAGTAGTGTCCACTATACTGCATCACAGAGGACAGATGACTCAATATAATGTTTGAAACCAAAACTGTCTCCGCTGACTCATTTCACAAGTACGAATGAGAGAGGATGAGAGTATGTGAAGTACACGGCAGTCGTGACATGACCATGTAGTCCACTGGTATTGGATGTCAACGCAAATGAGTAGCACTACTGTGGAAGACACACATGTGTCGTGTGAAGTCGTATGGACGCAGTGCTCAGGTGGGTGGGTGCGACGGGTAGATGCGCACATGCCAAGTTGGATCACGCCGTGTTGGGAGGGGTCATGAACAGTACACCACCGCTTCCCTGGGCATTGTGAGAGGACACCTGTCGGGGGGGAGTGAACACGTGTGTGCACAGCAGCCGGGCACACGTACAAGGCGGTACCAGGCGCACCTCAGCCCACCCTCTGTGGACAAGCTGGATCCTGTTGTGCGCCCGCCATGCCCCTTGACAAGGCACACACAGCCCCAGTCGACCAGGTGTAACCCCAACATAGTCAATCCGCACAGGCGATACAGGGCACGGGATGGCAGTGGAGCATGGTGTGTGACAGGTCTCCTCGCGCTCCTCCTGGTCATATCACGCAGGCAATAGAACCTCAACGTCTAGCATGGCACAAGTCAAATGGAAGTGTAGGGGGACGCACCACAGCACGAGCAGCACTGACGTCACGGGAGGTGGCTCGCACCATCCCATCCATTGCCCATCATACCAACCACGCCACATGCCATTGCGACTAAGTGCAAGCGCGTGCGCCACCACCCCCGAGCCCTCCCCAGAGAGGCCAAAGAGTGAATGTGTGGGCCATCAGCCACAGACGGACGCGGCCTGGCCGCAAGGGCAGCCACAGCCACTGGGTGTCGCAGGTGGCGGATCCGGAAGGCGAAGACTGTGATGCATAGTCCATGCAGGCCGGGTCTCCATTTGGGGCACCACGCAGGTGGACGGCGTCCCGCCACACATCATACCCTGAGACAGCCCACTCGTGCAACTGGACCCACACATACACTCCTTGCCCTCTCTGGTGCGAGCTTGGGGCTGCCTGTGCAAGCGCTAGCCTCGCAGGTGAGCATGCATATTGGGGGGGCGAGGGGAGGACATGAGGGCTGGGGCGAAGATGACTGTATCACTGTCAGTTAGTACAAGGGATGACCCAGATGTGGAAAGGAAGAGACGTGTCCCGTGTGTACTGCAACTAGTCGCCAATTCAACTACCCCCCCATGTCCGGAATGTAAGCCCGCACCTAGGCCCGCCCATCCGCCACATCGAACATACCACCAGCACGACAACCTTCCCATTCGAAACACTGACTGGGGGTGGCGACCAGTGAACAATCATGTGTAGCCTACCCACGCGTACATGTGGGCCCTCCATGATCCATGTCACCTGCGGCAAAGACATGACATGCGCAATGAGGGAAGTGAGGAGAGCTGTCCGCCCCACGCGCAGAAGGTGCATCAGCTCCACAGACCCAGCAGCGAGTCCAGCAGGGGTCACATGTGCAGGGGCAGCTGTGCCTGGTGTGAAGGCACATGCATATAGACAGCACATCGACCAATGTGTAGTCTGCCCACATCCACAGTCCATCATCATGCGGACATAGGAATTGAACACAGGGCAACACATCTTAGTTGGTGCACCCACCGTGACCAACAATGCGCAATCATCGACGTACCCGCCCTGTGCATGGCCCCCCACCCAACGGAGGCACATCCAGTGCCACCATCCCACACACACAAGCCTTCCACGGAACATGCTGTGTCCAATGGTCAGTACAGAGTCAGCGCCCATCTGGTGGATCCTGAACAGGAGACACATGCACACACATGCCAGCTCCCACTATGTACGACTGCCACCTGGCACGTGCAATGTAACCTCTCACCTGTGACGTGTGACTGCAAGCACACAGCCGTCTTGGCATGGGGCTGTCAATGTGGACACCAGTCAATGTTTCGGGAGCTGTGATCCGTACAGTGCTGTACATAGGGTGCAGTGCTGACACCTACTACTGTCTCATATCCCCTCGTGCCACAGGTCCCACTTGTATTGGCCGCTCAGCCCGTGCCCACATCGTCGTCGTCGTGTGCCATACTCATCCAGCCTCGGAAGCAGTTCCATGCTCAGCAGACACTCATGTTGCCGTGGCGTTGCCGCTTGACGAATATGCAGTCAGTCCCCATCAGCACGCCCCGCAAGTCATTGGGGCCCAGATCCCCATGTGCATGCACATGGCAGTGGTATGTCTCACTTGCCATTGCCATTGTTGGGAGACCTGTGTAAGTGTATTGTGGCCGTGCCGTCCCAGCTTGACAGCTGGGCTGTGGCTCATGTGCTTGCTCAGTCATGTCAGTGATGTGTATGCGAAATTGCTATGTGCCGTGTTGCTTTGACATGTGTCCTCTGCCATTTACCCCAGGCGGAGACCGAACATTGACCGCCCATACCAATTGCTGGCGGACATGGACGATACAGAGGTTATCAGGAAGTTTCGGCTGGACAGGCCAACCCTGCATCGACTGTGTGCCATGTTAGAGCCCCATCTCCGTCCCCGCAGGGTGTATCCGACTGCTGTCACCCCCACGGCTAAGGTGATGGCCGCCATGCATTTCTTCGCCACTGGGTCATTCCAGCACACAGTGGGCAGTGGAGGAGGGATGTCCCAGCCCATGTTCAGCAAGGTGCTGAGGGATGTACTGGCAGCCATGATGCTGTACCGAAACAGGTACATCAGATTCCCCAGGGCTCGTGAATTGGCGGCAGTGAAGGGTGCATTCTATGCCCTTGGCAGAATCCCACACGTCGTGGGAGCCATTGACTGCACACATGTTGGCCTTGTTCCACCACAGGCCACTGAGCACCTGTACCGCAACAGGAAGCACACGCACTCCCTGAATGTGCAAGTGGTGTGCCTTGCGGACATGGTGATCACCCACGTGTGTGCCAAGTTTCCAGGCTCGGCACATGACGCACACATAATGCGCAACAGCATCTTGCCACGACTGATGGCCAATATGCAACAGGATCGTGCCTGTATTGTCGGTGAGTATGTGGAGTGGTGTAGCGTGCTGGTTGTGCGATGCTGTCCCCTGTCCAGTTGGAATAGCAACGGTTCTCTGTGTCCCTCACACCCAGGTGACTCTGCGTATCCGAATGGGGCATGGCTGCTCAGTCCATTGAGGAATCCTCGCACCCCAGCAGACGATCGATACAATGAGGCACATGGGAGGACCAGACGTGTGGTCGAGCGTACCTTTGGCCTCCTCAAGTCCAGGTTCAGGTGCCTGGACCGCACCGGGGGTGCACTGGCGTACTCCCCACAGAAGGTGTGCCAGATAGTGGTGGCGTGCTGCATGCTGCACAATCTGGCCATTCGGAAGCAGATCCCCCTCATTGTGGATGACGGAGATCAACCAGGGCCCCAGCCCGCAGACCAGGACAGCTCGAGTGAGGTGGACAGCGGAGAGGAGGAAGCTGGGAATGTGCGCCAGCAGCTCATCGCCCGCTACTTCACTTGACGGTGAGTGTCCATGTACGACGGATGATGTGTCTGTATCTATGCAGGTGTGTGTGTGCTGTGTCAGGGTGGCCGTATGTTCACTGCGTGCAGTGTGTCAACGCTCCATGGCCAGGGTAGTATGCCACTGTTGGTGACTGTGGCATTGTGCCCTATTGCTCTGTGCGATGTGTGTGCATTGCTTGTAGTTGTTGACATGTACTGTGTGATGGGTGTGTGACACACTCATTGAATGTGCTCCTGTTCTGTCTCCCACCCCTAGGTCCCTACAGGCCCTCCGGATTCCATTGCCATGCCACGCATCAGGTGCCCTTCCGCCCAAGGTGGCCGATGTATTCCGTACAAATAAAACACAGGGCACAAACAGCAGTTAGTGAAAAAGGTGCATTTATTACAAACTGTGACATGTGATTGTGTGTAAGGTGATGACAAAAGTGGTGCGTGCAGTGACAATGAGCTGTCGGTCATGGCTGCGTGATGATCAGGGTGTACCCACTGGTTCTATGTCCATAGTCCAACACACACATGCCATCCAGATGGCTGTGTGGAGTGGGATCGTAGAGCAAGTCAATGCAGTGGCTGGTCAAGGAAGGCTGGCGGAAGGCTGGCTGGCTGCCTCACTTGCGACTGGAGCGTGCGAAGTCCTCCCGGGAGATCTGTTTCCTCTTCGGACGGCCCCTTCCACGTTTGGGAGGGGGGTGTGTGGTGGCGACCTGCTGGTGGTGGGTGAGGTGTGCTCACTGGCTGTGGACGCAGGGGAAGTGGACACTGCTGGCCGACCCTGCGCCCTAGCAGGTGGTGGCGGAGGTGGTGTTGCTGGCCTTGCCTGTGACCCCACCGCCACCACCAGCTGGCCCATGAGGTCCACGAGTTGGTCCATACGGGACACGAATTGGCCCATATGGGCGTCCATGGACCTCAGCACCCCCAGCACCTCCCGCGTGTCAGTAGCAGACCTGGCCCATTGTCCTTGGGCCTCTTCATAGGCCCCAAGGACTCTGGCCATTTGAGGCAGGGCATGGCTCCCAGGGGAGGCTGGCGTTTCCCTGACCCTGCTCCTCCTACCAGTCCTGCTGCCACCGGCCTGCCCACTAGCCACATTGCTCACCACGGTCCTCGCTGTGGCTCCCAGGGTGGATCCAGTCGGCCGGGCCACCACCTGCGCTGGGGCTGGTGCCAGCGAAGACGTGGTGGTGGTGGAGGCGGTGGTGGTCGGTGCGGCGATGGTGGCGGTTGCGGCAGTGGTAGTGGCCGCAATGACCGTGGGTGTGGCCGCAACGACAGTGGCAGCAGGGGACTGGGACTGTTCAGCATCCCTGGATGATGGGTTGGTGGGTAGGAGGGGTCCTGGGGAGCGGCTGGGCCCTGCCACGCCAGATGGGCCAGCTTGGTGGTCCGTGTCCGAAGAGGTGGACAGATCCTCCAGATCCGTGTGTCCTCGTTGGGGGCTTGTAGGCTGGCTGTGCTGGCTGCTGTCTCCATCCCCAGCGTCCAGCAGTTCGTCACCTGTGGAGAGAATGAGATTTGTTATTGTGTTGCACCTGGCGAAGTATGTATTAGTCGTCTGACATTGGCAGTTCGTGCAATCTCGTACATGGGTTTCCCGGAGGCGAGTGTGTGGCTGTGGCATCTGTAGTTGTGTGTGCTAGGCAATGGGACTGTGTGCTGTGCACATGTGGCATGGGACGGATTGGCCATGCCGATGGGTGTGTTGCTTTGCCCCTACTCATTGTGACTCTGGTGTATGCGGGCTCCTGGCCCATCCTGGGTCTGGTTTGTACTTTGCTTTTGGAGTTCAAATGGAACGCTTAGGAACGCATATGGCAACATGGGGGCCATGCCCCAGATTCGCATTTGGGAGGGGATATGCTTTTGGGGTTCAAATGGAACGCTTAGGAACGCATATGGCAACATGGGGGCCATGCCCCAGATTCGCATTTGGGAGGGGATATGCTTTTGGGGTTCAAATGGAACGCTTAGGAACGCATATGGCAACATGGGGGCCATGCCCCAGATTCGCATTTGGGAGGGGATATGCTTTTGGAGTTCAAATGGAACGGTTAGGAACGCATATGGCAACATGGGGGCCATGCCCCAGATTCGCATTTGGGAGGGGATATGCTTTTGGGGTTCAAATGGAACGCTTAGGAACGCATATGGCAACATGGGGGCCATGCCCCAGATTCGCATTTGGGAGGGGATATGCTTTTGGGGTACATGCTGTGAGCCATGGGTGCCGAACGTGACATGTGTTGTGGCAGCATGACAGTGCATGGTCTGAGGTGTGTGCATGCCTGACATGCCCTGCATATTTGCTGTCTGTTGTGGTTACTGGACATGGCATTGGACGCATCGTTATGAGTGAGTGATAGTTGTGTGCCAGCCAACGTATTGCAGTTGTCCCATCTCCTTGGTGTGCGTGCTGCCCTGTGCCATGTGCATCACTGCAGTGCTCGGGGGGGTGTGGCCCATGTTGTGTGTTGTTGCTCACAGTGTGTCGTGCGCTTAATTGACTTCTGGCACATGGTTGGTCATGGGCATGTGTCTTAGCGTGACTGCTGTATGTGTGGCAGCTGTGCGGATGACATGCCTTTCATGTGACTGGGGCTGACGGATGGGATGGATGGTATGTTGTATGTGCATGGTGTGTCTGTGAGTTTGATGGGTTCAGTGGTGTTCGTGTGCATTTCTGTTGTTCCGCTCTGTTGCGTCTAGTGTTGTTTGTCTTACATAGGCGTAGTTGTGGGGTGTGGGGTTGACAGGCAGTGGGGGCTACATGGACAGGACTTCAATGGTGTTTCGGTTGTGTGTGATGAGTTGCACAGTGGCTGCCGTGTGGGACTATATTCAGTGTGGCTTGTGCATGCAGACGTGGCTCCTTGGGTGTTGCTATGTCTGTGATGGGTCATGTGGGGTGTGAGTCTGCTGTTCATGTCCGTGTGCACATTGTTCACTTGTTCGTGACGGTGGGCGGTGCTGCGTGTCCGTGTGCTACGTGACATGTCCCATGTGTTGGTGGTGTTATGGTCCTCATGCCTCCAGTAATCCAGCCCTGTCCAGTTTCCCACCTGCAAGTTGTTCGTGCGTGCACTGTACTGGATGCCACATGGCTCTAAGCGGGGGTGCTCCATGTTGCAGGTCTGTGGGGGTGGGGGGTGTTGTGGGTCGTGGGGTGGCTGTACACCCACTGACACCGATTGCTGTGGACCGTGATGTCTGCCTTTCGGCTGTCGTTGTGCACTGCGGTGGCTGACACGTGGCTGTGGGGTGTGGGGGATGCTCCTCCTTGCTGTGCTGTGGGACTGGGGCCTGGTGTGTGTTGTACTTGGGCTGTCCATCGTCCCACCCACTGCACTTTGTGTTCCTGCCACTTACCTGTTACTTGTCGGTTAGTGCAGCTGTGGCGGACACATGGGTGTGGTGGGTGCTCGTTGTGGCGCTTCTGGCATATTTGGGGACCTGTTGGTGGTTACGTGGCTGGCTTAGTGTACACATGTCCCCACGCATCTTACAGTTGTTCGGTTTGGGCTGTGTGTGGTAGTGTCTGTTGCATGTGTGTGTGATGTGTTGTGTATTGTGTGCTGGACATGGGGGTGTTTGTCCCTGGGAGCTGTGGCATGGTAGTTGCGCATGTGAGTACATAGTGGTGTGCTGGTATACATTAGTTTGTACTTACCAGCCTCCACTCCCCTGCTAATCCGGCGAGGATCTCCGGATGGATTACGACTCGCACCTTCTCCTCCCACGCTTTGAAGGTCTTAAAGAGCGCGGGATTCCCTCCGCCAGTGACGGCAGCCAGCTCTCTGTTTTTGCCCTCCTTCTTCTTGACCAGGCTCTTTACGTCATTCCAACGTTTGTTTATCTCGGTTCTGTTCCTGGGCAGGGTCCCGACTGCATTGACCTGGTCTACGATCCGGGTCCACATTCTGTTTCTGGTGGCTAGTGGTGTGTGCTGGACCATGTTCCCATAGATTTGTGGGTACACCTTGATGATCTCGTCGACCATGACCGTCAGCTCCATGGGCGTGAACTTGGGCATCCTTTGTGGTGCCATGGTGTTTGTGGTGCTGGTGCGGTGTGTGTTGTATAATGTGCAGGGGGTTTGTGGTGCCGGGGTGTGGTGGTGGTGGTGGTGGTGGTGGTGGTGTTTGGTGGTGGTGGTGGTGTTGGTGGTGGTGGTGGTAGTGATGTGTGCGTTTCTGTGGTGTGCTGCTGTCCTTGCTGTGTCACTGTGTCCTCTCCTCTCCTCTCTGGTTTGCAATGTAGCAAGGGGTTGTGGTCTGTGGGAGTGCTGCTTTTGTACTCACCTATGTGGGTGTGTCCTCATGGTCTGTTGTTTTCAGGTGTGTTGTGTCTGGGGTTCTGGCCTTTGTATTTTTTGTTTGTCCGGGGGGTGTTTTCGGGATGTGTACTGTGCTTGTGTATTTGTGTGTGCCTTGCTGTGTGGACTTGTTGGCCATGTTGTGTGCTATTGGTTTTGTGTGCGGATGGTTTCTGTGCAGGTACGTGGGCGCCATGGCTTCTGCCGTGTCGATTCTCATCGGCGTTGTTTGCGCTGGCGGGCGGTATATTTGTTGTTTTTCCGCGCTCATGGCGGTGCGATCGTAATTTCACGTGCGGAGTGTCGGCCGTGTGGGCGGGCGGTTTTGTGTTGTCGTGCGTGTTTCCGTCCGTGGCGGGCGGTTTGACTCCGACTCGGACGATGGCGGGCGGTATTTTGTGTGATTTTTCCGCCGATGGCGGTTTTCGGTTTGTGTACTCATAATGGCGTGGTCGGTGTTCAGGCGGTGTGTGCGGGCGGATTTTTGCCGCTTCCATGCCTGGCGGATTCTTTTACGCCGGGTATCGTAATGAGCCCCTTAGACCCTAAATCACATTTGGTGTCTGGAAAAGGACGGTATTCTGACAAAATATCGAAATTAAAATATCGTCTTACCAAAATATCGCGTCCAAAATATTGTGATATGGAAATATCGTCTGCAAGAATATCGTTGTCAAAAATATCGATTTTAAGGTAAGTAATACCGATTTTTAAAATACTGAAGTCATTAATATCGTGTACAAAAATATAGTTGTTTATAATATACTTTTTAAATTATTGTTACGTGTTTTAGTATATATTTTAAGTGTATATGAGGTACATTTTTTGTGTAATTATTGTTTGTGTTTTTTAATATAGTTATTAAATTAAATTTAATAATTTTTGTGATTTGTAGTACCGTAGCAGGTTGTGGGTTTATAGGGGAACAGGTTGGGAAGTAATTTATTCATGTTAATTAATAATTAGTTGTTAATAAATATTATTTATTTAATTGATAAATAATTATGTTAATTGTGTAAATACTTTTTTAAATTTTAGGTACGGGTTGTGAGGTTTATAGGGGTGCAGGTTGGGAAGTAAATTAATTCTAATTAATTAATAATTAGTTGTTAATTAATATTATTTATTTCATTGATAATTAATTATGTTAATTGTGTAAATAATTTTATTTTATTTTAGGTAGGGTGTGAGGTTTGTAGGGGCACAGGGTGGGAAGTAAATTAATTCTAATTAATTAATAATCAGTTGTTAATATTCAGTATTTAATTGATAATTAATTATGTTAATTGTGTGATTATTTTTATTTTATTTTTAATTTTAGGTGCGGGTTGTGGGGTTTATAGGGGTTCAGGGTGGGAAGTAAATTAATTATAAGTAATTAATATTTAGGGGGTCATTCTGATGGTGGTCGGACCGCATCCTATGGCTTATCAAATGCGGTCCGACTGCCATCTGCTGCTACAGTCTGACTGACGCATTACAATGCGTGCGGTCAGAGGAAGAAGGTGGATGGACAGTCCGACGGACTCAAGGAACCCGTCGGACCATCAAAGGATCAGTAATCCCTACAACAGGGGCGATGCCTGCTCAGGCACCGCCTTAGGAATTACAATATCCCTTTCCACCTGCCCTTTCATGTCGGTTCGCCCGCCATGAAAAGGCAGGCGGAAAGTGACTTTGGGAGCCCCTAGCATGGTTCCCTTCCTCCCATGGCCCTCCGCTATGGGTCCTGGGGGACACCTATGGTGCCCCTAAACATCTCTGCACCATGTGGCAGGCACCACAGCACAAGCCGCAATGGAAAATATACACTTTGTCACCGCCGCGAAGGTGGTCACATTGTAATAAGGGCAGCGGGACAGCCGACTCCTTGTCGGTCGGTCCCGCTTCTGGTATGGTGCCGATCGGCATCATAATGATGCCCTAAGTGTTTAATTATTAATTATTTAATTGATAATAAATTACGTAAATTGTGCAATTCCATTTTTTTTACTTACATTTTAGGTGTGGGTTGTGGGTATGTGTAGGGGAATAGGGTGGGAAGTAAATGAATTTTAATTAAGTAATACTTTTTAATTGATATGAATTATTAAATTGATAGTTAATTTATGTTAATTGTGCAATTAATTTTTGTTAAGTTGAATTTTAGGCATGTGTTATGTTTTATGGGGGTATATTGTTGGAAGTATATAATTAATTTTTTATTAATGATAATTAGTTTATTGATAAATATTTATATTAAAAGTGTAAATAATGTGTTTTAAAGTTACATTTTAGATGCGGGTTGTGAGTTTTGTAGGGGTATAGGGTGGGAAGTAACTAAAATAAAATTATTTAATAAATATTTTTTTGTTAAATAATTTTTAAATACAAATATTTATTTAAATGTAAAATAATGTTTTATTTTAATTATAATGTTTATAGTTATTTATATGTATTTAACATTGTAATATGTATTTATTTTATTTTGAATATAAAATGTGTTTGTATTTTTTTTACATATTTATATTTTCATTTGTTTACTATATTTTTGAAAACATTTTTTTGTGTTGAAGAGAACTTGTTTGTTTCTAATGTTGCAGTGACTGGAGTGGGAATAGTAATTTTTACCCCTCCACAATCCAACACTTTCCCTACTGTTGCACTTATTGGAGTTGGAATAGTAAATTTTACCCCTCCACAATCCGACACTTTCCTTACTGTTGCACAGACTGGAGTGGGAACAGTAAATTTTACCGCTGCGCAGTCCAACACTTTCCCTACCGTTGCACTGACTGGAGTGGGAATAATACATTTTACCCCTCCACAGTCCAACACTTTCTCTACTGCTGCACTCATTGGAGTGGGAATATTAAATTTTACCCCTCTGCAATCCAACACTTTCCCTACTGTTCCACTGACTGGAGTGGGAAAAGTAAATATTACTCCTCCGTAATCCAACACTTTTCCTACTGTTGAAGTTATTGGAGTTGGAATAGTAAATGTTACCCCTTTGCAAACCAACACTTTCCCTACTGTTGCACTGACTTGAGTGGGAATAGTAAATGTTATCCCTCCGCAATCCAACACTTTCCCTACTGTTCCACTTTACCCCTGTGTGATGTAACATTTTTCCTACTGTTGTGTTGTGTGAAGTGGGAGTAGTACATTTTATACATCCTTAGTACAACACTTTGCCTGCTTTTGTATAACTTGTAGTGTTACTAGTATATGTAGAAAACATAACATTTTATCATTTATTTTATATTGTTACAAGTTATATTATTATGTTTATGCTTATTTAAAATTATAATATTTATAATTATTAATGTATTTAATGTGTAAAATATTTTTATTAGATTGTAAGAAATGTATGTTGTTTAATTAAAATGGTTTGTTTTTTAAATATTTTATGCTATCGGTATATGTATATATATTTATTTATTATAATATTATATTATTTAAAAAATTCTATAATTGTAATATAAATGAAAATTATTAGTTTAATAAGTTTTTTAAGTAGATATATGTAAATATAAATATATATTAATATATATGTGTGTTTAACTTTTTTAAATATGTTTATTTGTTATATGTATTGAATATATATTTAATCTGTTTTATTTTGATTAAATTAATGTTACTATTTAATACTTTTAATATTTAAATGTATATACATTTGAAAAATGATATTTAATACAACGATATTGACAACAATATTATGTTTTGATATTTTTTTACTAAACATTACGAGTATAGGATACCAATATAGTTTACAACAATATTTTGGTCATGGTATTTTGGTATAGCGATATTTCCATAGGTGATATTTTGTCAGTGAACCAAAAAGGATTACAGGAAGGGAGGTTGCGTCTCCAAAAATGTGCCATCCTTCAAGCACTGGGACGGACTGTATGAGAAGGGGAATTTCTGCAAGACTTCTGCCTGTGACCAGAACTGGGATCAAAGTCCTGTTAGTCTCCCTGCTGGATGAGGGGACATCACCCAGGATACCAAGATCCCTTGGGCTGGAGCCTGGAACACCATTGCCTGACTGCTTGCCTAGTGCAGTGAGCCTTGTGCAGCAGAGGAGAGTGTTAGAGGGTGCGAGGTCAGTTGGGGAGCCCTGGACGAGCATTCCACGAGCGAGGTGGGAGTCTGTGCACTGATCAGGCCGTTCCATTGTATACCATTACAGAGCTACCTTGTTATGAGTAATGCCAGAAGCGCTGTGCGGGAAGCACTATGCCCAACACCACTGTGCGACGGTGATCGCTTTGCCAGAGGGGGGTCACCAGTAAACTGATTTTGGACCAGGAGCGCAGGATTTGTGACTTTCGAAATGTGCTCGCCGTAGTGAGGGCGAGCACATAAGGAGAGTCTGCGCCCGGATCGTACCTCAGCAACCCCATATGCCAGGAGGGGCTGCCAGTGCCACTTTGTCATTGGATCATCGCCCGGACCAAAGGAATACTGCTGTGTAAAGCTGGTCCAGTCCGCAGGCTGTGATCTGAACCTTACAGATTCCTTGAGGATCACCAGGAAGCCCACAAGAACATCGTAACCTTGTTTAAGCTCTGTACGAGAGCCAGAGGACCACACAACCATCACCACCATCCCCCTCAACTAGGGGGAGGAGCCACTTACCTTTGTGTTCATGAGCGGGAGCAGCTCCGATCACTGGAATGGACCTGCAGTGCTGCTCACCAGGCAGAGACTGCGCCGCTCAATGCTGCGGAGTGCTTCACAAGCAGCCCAACTTCACCACACAGGATCCAGACTCGCAAGCGCCTGAAGAGAGGGCTCTCGCTCCACCATGGAACACTGCCATACCGCCGGAGTGGGTAAGACTGGAACTGGACCTTTGGGGCCCCAGAGGACTTGCTGCTAATGGTGCTGAGGCGCCATAGACACTTTTGACTAATTCCTAAAGAGTCAAAGGGAGAGCTCTTGAGTACACCCTAATACTTTGCATTCCCTTGATGTGGAATAACCCCAAACATGTTACACAAAGGAGGGTGGGAGACGGATTTGCAGGATAACTACAAGATAGAGCTCCAACCTCAAGGAGGTTTGTGTTATTACTTCTGAATGTTGTATGCCTTTGCATGTGTAAATTTAGAAATAAAATACTTATTTTTTTTATATAAAGGCAAGTATTAGACTGGACATTGATGTATTGTTCGTACTGTTTGCACTTTGAGTTATGAGTCGTGTTCACTGACCTGTGTCTACATCCACCCGAGGGAGCCTTGACTGCTCAACCACAGCTCCCACTGAGAGTCAGCCAAGTGCAGAAGGGGTTCTTGCCCAGTTGCTCAGGAGCCCAGGACATCAGCAGTAAAAGGCCTCAACCACCATAGTTGTTTCTAGTAGCCCCATGCGTACCCCGTGGCCCTATGAAAGGGGTTCTGACAGTAGTCCATGATATAGTAGTGGTCATCTATCACAGGACTTGCACACACTCTAGGGCATATTTACAATCCCTTATCACCACCATAACGTCTCTTTTTGGATGTTGTGGTGGCAATACGGGCTTTGCATTATTTACAAGGCAGCGTTAAGCCACTTAACGTGGCTTAACGCTGCCTTGTAAATAAGGCCCCCTTTCATGCTATACTTAGCGTGAAAAGGGTGGGCAATGGGTGTTGTGATGGGTGTTCCGCTGCAACACCCATTAATTTTGACGCGGCCCCATATTTACAAGTGTGGCGTAAATATGGGCCAGCACCAAAATTATGACCAGGGAAAACCTGGCCTTACCCTGGCAAAACGAGGAGAAATGCTTTATTTCTCCTCGTTTTTGCTGTTTCTATGTGTGCTGCGTTGTCCAGCACAGATAGAAACAGCAAAACACTATTGATTGTTTATGTACAGGAAGGTGTCCCTTCCTGCACATAAATAATCATAAAAAAAAATTACCAATTGCAACTTCTATGTGTGCTGCATTCTGCAGCACACATAGAAGTTACAAAGCGCCATAACTGATTGTTTATGTGCAGGAAGGGCCACCTTCCTGCACATAAACAATCATACCCTGAAACACAGGCACCCTTGCACAATGGTGCAAGAGTGCCTGCATTGGGAGGATGTGGCCGAGAGCCTGGCCGACTAGTCGCATCTGCGGGAGCTCCGGCAGCCCACAAGTAACCCTGAGGAAAATCCTGACCTTCGCTGCGCTGAAACTACTCCAAATAAGTACCGAAGCTCCCGGTACGGGGTGGAGGAATCGGCTGAATGGAGAGGATGCAACCCGACCGGCATAGAGGGCAGCGAGCGAGGAGGTCGTGAGCGCAGATCGCTCTTGAACAAGATGGTGGGCCGATGACTATGCGTCGGAGTGGCGGAGGACTGTGACGGCCACCAGGCAAGTGAAGATCTTGTTGGGGAGGCCGTGTCGACCACCAAAGCAGCCGCTTTACACCCTCTTGGCAAAGAAAAGCGCAGAACCCTGTGTGGCGACGTCGGAGGGGGGAGGAGATGGGAACCAGTGTGGGCTGGGCGAGTGGCGGTGCACGAGCTGTGGCTGCGCACTCTGGCTGAGTGCAACCGTAGGAGGCCCGTGGCACAAGTTACCGGAGGAGCGCGAGCTATGCCACGCGTACAGCTGCGGGAGGCTGCGCTCAACAACAGATTGTCTCTCCCCCCTCCTCCACTGCATGTGACCAGAGAGGGGTGGATGCGGCCTACGGCACCCTGGGAGGACCGGAGGTGCCGGCCGGTGGAAGATAGAGACTGTGCTGAAGATGCCGGTTCAGTGTCCCAGGGGGTGAGTGCAGATATTAAACAGGGGAATCTGTAAACGTAGACACTGATCCACATCTCTTCCACTACGGAGGGGGGAGTGAAAACACAGTCAAATCCTATACAGAAACAAGAATATTAGGACTTACCTCCTACCTCCCCCCCTTCCCTCTAGATAGGCCCTCTGTCATCTGGAAGATAATCACTCCTGCCCAAATACGCAAACAAGTGACTTTGTATGACACCGGGTGCAAGAGAAGCCCAATGTCCGGCCGCCATTTTGATGGTTTAATGAGGGGCGATTATAATGAGATCCGGGGGTCAGGAAGAGGCATTTGAGAAGCTTGTACTGCCCCACTGATAAGATAAATAAAACAGTAAATTGAGGCCAGGGGAACGCTTTAGAGACCCAGCGGAACCATTTCGCAGTGACCGCTCCCTGGCGGAATACATGCTCGAGCGATCGCTCTCCAGTACCTTATCCTGGTGTCCCTAAATCCAGTGCTATAAGAGAACTGGGGAACGATGGATAGGCATTGACCAGAGGAGGTTGGAGGCAGTAACTCAACAATTACAACTACTGTGTTAGACTAAAATAAAGCAAGAGTGGCCGTAGACAGTAGTAGTAACAATCCACTGAACAGACAGGTTGCACAATGGCTAAAGATAAAGAACCCAAAACCTCTAACAAGGTAAAATGGATAAATATATGAAAGTAATGCCTTCAACATCCGAGATAGAGGCGGACTCCCAAGGACCACTGTTGGACTTGGCCTTTTTGCAGGGTCATCCCTAATCTTTTTGCCTTTCTCCTAGCCATTTTTCTGACATGGTGTAGGTGGTTTTAGGACTCTGGGCACTTTAGCACTGCTGTTCAGTGTAAAGTGCGTGTGTTCTCTGTGATAAATGTGGTAAGATTGGTCTACACCTGTTTGGCCTATTTAATTTACCTGTGAGTCCCTTGTAAAGTGGTATCTCATATACCCAGGGCTGGTAAATTAAATGCTACTGGTGGGCTTGCAGCGCTGATTGCGCCACCCACCAAAGTAGCCTTTCAAACCTATCTCAGGCCTCTGCTATTGCAGGGCCTGTGCGCGCAGTGCTACTGCCGCTGTGACGTGGCACCTAAAGTGTGTGCCATGTCCGTGACCTCCCTTTTACCGCATGTCAGTCACCCCTAAGGTAGGCCCTAGCTAGCCCTTTGGGCAGGGTGCATTGTAGGTAAAAGATAGGACATGTACCTTAAGTGTGTGACATGTCCTGGTAGTGACAAACAGCCATTTTGGTTTCTCACTACTGTGGGGCTGCCCTCCCATAGGAATGCATTGGGGATTCCCTGATAAGTGTTTCAGTGGTAAACCCTGATATGAGAGGCACAGCGTGGTCAAGTTTGGTATATTTGGAATAGTGATAATAAATGCTGCGCAATGGTGTGCGCAGATTTATTATAACTATTTTAGAAATGCCACTTTTAGAAGTTGGCATTTCTGTGTGCTATGTGTCTGCCTGCCTGATGTGAATTGCATGTCTGGCTTGTGAGTGACAGGGGCTGGGAGGTGTGTGTGGCTCCAGGAGGGGCAGGGTGAGTCAGCGCTAGGCTGAATGGGACACCTGGGCTGAGAGTAGTGGGAGGAGAAATCCCCTGACTCTGAATAGGACTGTGCCCAGGCTGTACAATGCTGGTTCCGCCCCCTGTGGTGTGTCTGATCACTGAGACCCCACCTGACAAAGGGGAGAGGAGCTGGGCAAAACAAAGTGCTCCAAATCCCCCCTAAACCAGTTCTGACTGGTATCCCCAGACCCTGTGCTGTGACACAAAGGGATTTGCTAATATAAATATAGGGGTTGTGACCCATGAAAATGTTCAGTTCTGGTGCTGTTCCTGCTGGGGCATGCTGCTGCTGGGGCCCAGGGGGGGCTGCCAGGAGGGCTTGCCTCCCTGGGCCCTGCATTGCCCTTACTCTCTACAGGACCTTTTGCTTCATTTCTTCACCTAAGGACTGATGCCTTTTTACTGAAGGACATGTGCTTGCTACTGGAGCTGTGGGTCCTTGTGAGCGCTTTATTTTCATTCCTCCAGGAGCGTTTTGCGTTGAAGAGCGCTTTTATTTTGCAGGAGGAGCGCTTTATTCTTACTTTGTCCAGAGAAAGGAGCTAGCGTTTGCAGCACTACGCTGCAGGAGGAGCGTGGGCTGGGCAGCCCGAAGCTGCCCGGCCCTGTAGAGGGAATCCCCCACCGGAGGGATTCCCCCCGTGATACTGCTCTTGGAGCGGGTGCCCACCCCGCAATGACGTGCTGTTGAGCGGGTGCCCACCCCGCACGTTGCCTTACTTTCCCGAGTTGGGGGAATCGCGGGTGCCCACCCCGCATTGCTTGTATGGACGGGAGCCTACCCCGTAGTGATGCCGCAGTGACGGACTCGGCCCGACCTGGAAGCCAGGCGGCTGAGCCTGACTGTGGGCGGGGCCGGAGTCCGGAAGTGAAGAGGGGCCGGCCGAGTGATGTGCGCGCAGTCCGGGGCTCCCGTGAAGCAGAGGAGAGCCCCGGCGAAGAACGGAGGATAGGAGCCTACCCCGCCTCCACCGGCACCGCTGTAGAGTCCCGGGTCCCAGGAGGGGGCCCGGGTGAAGAGAAAATGCGGCCGAGGCCGCCAACGGCAGCATGGGGCTCCCAGGAGAAAAGGGAAGCCCCGCGAGAGAAGTGCTGCCGCCGCTAAGGGGAGAGTCCTGCCTCCGCCCCCAGCCGGTGAGTGGAGCTCGAGGGAGTTCGGGTTGGGAGAGGCAGAGTCAGAGCGGCCCCGTCTGGCAGCGGGCCGCTCCAACGTTGTTGAGCCGCTTCTTGGGTGCAAGAGAGAGCCCCAGTGGGCCCCACAGTCCTGTGGGGGCATTTCTTGGCACCCTCAGTTTGTTGGTGCCGGTCCAGGCATAGTGCCAGTGCCATTTTTGCATCGAGGGGGCAGTTTATTGAGAGAGCCCCAGTGGGGCCCCGAGGGCACAGTCGTGCCAGGGCCCATGTGACATTTTCCCCAGCTGCCCCGCGTGATAGAGGGCAGCTGCAACGTTGACGCAATTTGGTTGGGATGTCTCAGTGGGGACCCCAGAGGCACACCGGTGTCAGGGCTCATGTTCCCAGCTGCCCAGCAATTAGTGGGCAGCTGCTACGTTTAGGCTGGTGCAATGGCGCACTTTTTGCTTTAGCTGCAAGTGGCAGCTTAGCGCCCTGACATTGGGACATAGGGCATTCAAGCCCTCTGGGAAGGCCAGTTGGCCTGGGGGGCAGGTTGGTGACATGGGTAGAGCGCCAGGCTCTACAGGATTGCGTAATGTACTTATGCCTACTCTGAATGTTGCCAAGAATGATTTAGGCCCATTGCGTAATGTGTTTATGCTAATGAGGATTGGGCCTAATGTGGTTATGCCTAATGTCATGTTATGATGTCTTGAGGTAGTGCCTATTTGCGTAATGTGTTTATGCTCATGAGGTTATGGCATAATGTGTTTATGCAGGTGAGGCCCTTTGCGTAATGTGTTTATGCTAATGAGGTTTGGGCCTAATGTGGGTTTATGTTTAATGCTAATAGTATAATGCTTAGGTCATTATGGTACCAGTAGTTACTGGTTGTGTTTTATATTTGCATTTACTTACCTGTTCTGATGGTTCTGACCATGGCCCGATCCTGTATATAATTCCCCTGTGAATATTGCCCGTGCCAGTTGGCACAGTGTAAATGTGTGATTACGTTTCTAATGTGTTTATGATAATACAAAGGCTATTTTTTATATAACCTTGTGTGGAGTTCCTTTTGTAGTGTGCCTAGTGTGTTGCTGCTGTGTGTGTGTGTTGCGCAAATGCTTTACACATTGCCTCCGGGATAGGCCTGACTGCTCGTGCCAAGCTACCAAGGGGGTGAGCAGGGGTTATCTTGGGTGTGTAACTCCCTTGCCCTGACTAGAGTGGTGGTTTCTGCCTGGCTTTGGCGCAAGCCTTAGCCAACCAGAAATCCCATTTCTAACAACCACCAAATAACACCACCCTCCTGCAGGCGATTCAGGCTTCCAGAGAGGCCATTGAGGGGAAAATGGCGGAAATACGCTTGGAAGTGACCCTATTGCGTCAAGATATGTGCAATGTTTCTGACAGGGTGACCCAGGCTGAGACACGTATTTCAGAAATAGAAGACACGTCGCATGGATTAAAGACAGACATAGCCAACCTGAAAGCGGCCATGAAAGAGATGACATGGAGGGTGGACGATGCGGAAAACAGGGCAAGGGAAAGCAATCTACGTTTCATAGGCTTTCCGGAGGGAGCGGAGAGTCGAGACCCAGAGAATTTCCTGCTGACCTGGCTTAAAGACTCACTCCCGGCTGCCATATTCTCGCCCTGTTTCATAATTGAACGGGCCCACAGAATGCCGGCCGTGAGACCACCACCCGGAGTCTCCCCCCAGGCCACTGATAGCGCGATTTCTAAATTTCCAAGACAGAGACCTGATCCTGAGAGAATCTCGGCGGATGGGAGAAGTCAAATATGAAAACACAAAAGTAATGATCTTCCCTGATTACTCGTGTGATGTGCAGAAAATGAGACGCACATTTGACTCCGTGAAGATGAAGCTACAAGCTAGGCAACTTTAATATATTAAAAAAATAAACATGGTAGTAGTGGTCCCCAATAGGAAAATTACCGCACCTCATATACTGGCTTATTATTTCAATCTAATGGTGTGTGAGAAAAATTCATATACATTTTGTATTAGCAGAGGTGCTATTATAGTTCGGACCCCCTACTACCAAAGGTGACAACTGTACACTAGAACACTAATGTACATCGTGGCTTACGACAGCAGCACATAAGAAACTCTTTGCTGTAGGATTGTACTTTGTTTTTACGACATCATTGTAGTGCTACGAATACTATAATCGTGGAGTCGACCATGGACTTTTAACTTGGATCTAGGACTGACCCTTCATCTATCTAAAAAGATCTTGGGCTAATAATACTGGTCCGGACTGGACACATGGTGTTGTGGCGTTTGCAGACTAATCATAAGAACGCTTAGATCCGAAATACAGAACTGCCTTGAAAAAGTCTCTAAAGACGAAACACGTGTTGGCTGATCTGTGCTGGAAGTACCAATATAAAGAATAAACCAACAGTGGAAAACAAATTGGAGTAACACTTGGACTTTTGTTTTGTCTTTGTTTTTGAGAAGAGAGATAATGATTTGTGTATTTCTTTACAAGGATTGATATCGCGGATTGAGTACTATACCTATGTCTTCAACATATCCATGACTTTTTATGGTTATTGTGAATTAATCTATGAGAGTGCTTCACAGGGTTCTATTGAATACAACTTCAATATATGTTACTTTTTATGGCTAAGTTAAAGGTTGTTCTTTTACAAGGCAAGTCTTACTTCTTCCAAACACCGGAGAAAGCGTGGGCCTGGATTGAGGAGCGCCCCCCCTTCAGGTCGGAGATGAACAGCGTGGGATCAATACGCACAGAGACTCCAAATAGGTCAGACCCTTCAAGTCAAAGAGTTAAAAGGAGAAGACAACTGATCAAACCGCGCAAAATACGTGAAGGGGCATCTTGTAAAGGGACCCACGAACACAGGAAAAGATGCAAATTTCGGACTCAGACAGAGATTCGACCCAATCTAAAACGAGCAGAAGGAGTCCTGGACATCAAGATAACCCCGCAATGAAATGGCGGATAAAGACTACCTGGCAGATACAGACAGTGACCACCCACTTCTACGGGAAATCGCCTGTTTGGAGAGGCCAGATGTTGCAACCGAAAGCACAGAGACGCTCAAACAGCGATCAGAGGAAGCAGGCGGCGAAGGCTGAAATAAGGGGCATAGCCACGAGAAGAGATCCACTAAGTGGCTGCCGAGGCCCCCCCCCACACAGACATCGTTACGCCAAGTTCCTTGGGCGAAACGAACTATATGCAGTTTAATATCCTTTTCTATATTTTCTTGTGATACTTTAGTAGTTGGGGTTGAGGGTGGGGAAACAGACCTCTCAAACTATACCTGTGCCAAGTTGTCATGTTGACAGTTTGGAAGAGGGGTATGGGAAGTAGGGGAGAGTGGGGTGGGGGCGTAGGTTTTGGGGACTAGTTAGTGGGAACAAGTTGCCTATTAAGGGTTGTGTTTTTTATTTTTCCAGTCTGCAGTGGGAGCTCAGAGATATGCTCAGAGAAATCGGGGCTGAGACAGGGAAAGATGCCGCCCCCGACAGGGGACAGAGGATGACTCTCATGTAAGATAGGCGAGGGACGATACACAGCATTGACATGGAATATCAATGGACTGGGGAATAAGATTAAGAGAGGGTTGGTAGCGAAGTATCTTAAGAGACTTAAACCTGATATTGTCTTCCTGCAGGAGACGCACCTTATGGGCACACACTGCGCTTTCCTGGGTAGAGGAATATACACTACACTAGCGCATGCAGGCTTTTCTTTGGGTGCTAGAGGGATGGCAATACTGATCAAAAAAACACCTCCATTCCACATTTCACGGACCTGGACTGACCCCAGTGGGACGTACGTGGCAATCCAGGGAACATGGGGACGACGGGAACTAACGCTAATAAGTGTTTACGCTCCACCTAGGCTCCAAAGGCAGACTTTAGATGCTGTTGCCAAAATACTTCTTGAATCCGGCCCCTCCACACACATAATAGGGGGGACTTTAACGACGTGAGTGACCCTAGACTAGACCGCACACGTGTGATAACAGGGCCCCCACTCAGTTGGTCGAATTTGCAAACCTAATGGGCCTAACAGACCTTTGGCGTCGCCAATATCCCCTTGCGCGTGGCTACTCATATTTCTCCAGGGTGCACAGGGTCTTTCCAAGACTTGATTATTTATTTGCGCCGGCGGGAGAGATTAGAAATATACAAAAGGTGGAATATCTCGCAAGGGGGATTTCTGACCATTCACCCCTGTGGCTAGAGGTGGAGGGTAGGAGACATGGACAATGCTCACAATGGCCCCTCAACGCCTGGGAATTGAAGGATACAACGCTTAAAAAAGCAATCAAGGAGGAAACTGAGCTCTACTTTAAAGAGAACGAGGGCACGGTTCCCTCTGCGGTGACCTTATGGGAGGCTTATAAGGCAGTAATCAGAGGCAAACTACAAGACGTCATAGCGAGGAACAGGCAGGGGGGACTCCAACAAATAGAAACACTAGAGAGGAAATTGATACATCGAGAGAAAGAGATAGACCCGGAGATGGACGCGATTCGGCTACGCCAAATAGCGCTTACTAGGAGGGAACTCCGAGTGTTGATGGAAGGGGAGGTTCAGACTCAAATACAAGCCATGCACAACCGGCTCTATGAGTCGGGAGACAGGGCAGGTAAGTTACTGGCCTGGTTGGGCAGGAAGGAGAAGGAGGCTAGATGGGTGAACATGATACAAGAGAACGGGGAAGATCATACCACGCCCCATAGAATAGCGCAGGCTTTCACCCGTTATTATGCAGGCCTGTATGATGCCAGACCCATGACTACTGAGTCACAAATTGCCACCTACTTAGGCCAAATAGATATCCCATCCATGACCCAAGAAGATAGAGAAGCCTTAGATGAAGTTATTACTCTAGAAGAAGTCCAAGACGCTATTTCTAGACAAAAATCTGGGAAAACCCCTGGTCCCAATGGCCTACCGGCAGAATTTTTAAAACAAAATGCTAGCAGACTAGGCCCACACCTTTTAAATCTGTATAATGCAGTCAGCAGTGATGGAGAACTCCCCATTGACCTCCGCAGTGCCACCATAGTGGTAATACATAAACAAGGGAAACCACCCGAGAAATGTGGGTCCTATCAACCAATTTCATTGTTAAACGTCGAAACTAAGATACTGGCCTCTATCTTAGCGAAACGCTTACTTACGGTAATTACGTTTCTCATTCACCATGACCAGTCGGGATTTATGCCTGACCGAGCCACGCGCTTTAATCTCCGTCGCCTGGCCAATTGGTTAGACACGGTGAAAACTAGGACCACCCCCCCATTAGCTTCTCTCCCTGGACGCGGAAAAGGCCTTTGACACAGTCCATTGGCCTTACATGAGACAAGTGTTAGAGAGGTTTGGCTTCGGGCAAAATTTCATAGCGTGGGTTGACCTACTTTACTGTGGTCCGATGGCCAAAGTCTGAGTCAATGGGACAGTATCAGCAGCTTTCCAAATAAAAAGAGGGACCAGGCAGGGTTGCCCCCTGTCCCCACTACTTTTTGCCTTGGTGGTAGAACCACTGGCATGTGTAATAAGAGCCCACCCAGAGATAAGTGGTTTCAGTGACAAGGATGGCTGTCATAGAGATGAACGGATATCTCGGTATGCAGATGACATCCTGCTCTACATAACTAACCCGAATGAAACCTTCCCATCAATGCTACGCCTGTTCAAAGAATATGGTGCTCATTCTGGGTATAGTATTAACTGGGACAAGTCAAGCCTATACCTGACGGGAAGAAACCTTGATACATGTATACTACCGGAGTATTTACACATTGCCAAAGAGGGATTTAAATACCCAGGACTCTATATTTCCACCAATGATACGGAGTGCCTACAGAATAATATTAGGCGGATAATAATGGAATTCCGTAATGATGTGGTGAGATGGCGACGCCTGCCTTTAACACTACTTGGCAGAGCGGCCATGTATAAAATGATTACCCTCCCCAGACTCCTCTACATCTTGCAGAATACATACCATAAAATCCCAGCAGCAATTTTCACCACGATCAATGAGGAACTCCGCACACTTTTGTGAAACGGAGGTCATCCGAGAGTAGCACTTCAGACGCTGCAACGCAGTCAATACAACGGAGGAATCGCATTGCCAGATATACAGGCCTATTATAGAGCGGCACACCTTGTTATAATTAATGAGTGGTGCCACATAAGGGGCAATCACCCAACATATGCCCTAGAAAGACTACAGTTCCAGAAATGCACATATTTGCACTTTATCTATGAAGGGTGATAGAGGCATGGAAGGGGGCAGAGAGGCAAATGGGATGGCACAACAAGGTAACAAGGGCAACGCCACTATGGGAAGGGAAGAGACTGCCTGAAGTGGCCAAACTTCGTGGCTTTCAGAAATGGGATATGGTGGGAATTACTAATGTGAGAGATGTCTTGCTGAAAGGCGACTTAATCCCTTTCTCAACACTACAGTCGGAGTATCAGTTAGCGCATTCGCTGCAGTACAAGTACCTTCAATTGCAACACACCTGGAGAGCAGGGAAAACACCAATGATAGACATCCCTGAGTATGCGCTGCTCGAGGGAAGATTATTGCAAGAAGAAATCGCCTCTAAGGCAGTCTCATGGACGTATAGAACATTAATTAATAACATCCTGGATAACTTGAAGCCTCTATGCTCCAAATGGGAAGACACCACAGGTCCATTGGAAGACATTGATTGGGAAGGTGCCCTGATGCACCCAAGAGAGGTGGCTATTAAGCTACGACTTTGGTTAATTCAATATAAAATCCTCCACAGGGTCTATTATGATAGGGCCCGACTGCATGCAATGGGAAGAGCGGAGTCACCTGACTGTCTCCGCTGTGGCCCGAGCGAGGTACATTTATACACACGTTATGGGACTGTCAGAATATTCAAAGATACTCGGCTCGGATAGTAAAAGAGCTAAATGATATACTCGGAGTACAGGTTGCTAGAGAACCTAAGTATCTGTTACTTGGAATCCCCACAGACGTTGATATCCCTAGATATAAGCTGTTACTATATAATCTGGGATTGATAGTGGCCAAACGAGATATTGCGAGGCACTGGGGGAAAGTGGACATCCCCACCCTAAAAGAGTGGAGAGTCAGCTTGGACATCTATATGGGGGCAGAAAAGACAACATACGCGGCCAGAGGTTGCCCTAAAAAATTCACTAAGGCGCCATGGCTGAGGCACTATGGCTTAGAGATGGAAGGAATGGAATTTGATAATAGCCTATCTAAGTACAGGGACAGTTAAGAATGGGACTTTTAACCACACCTGCATGATAGTGAGAAAAGAGACGCGATTCCTGCATAGAGTGAGGGGAATCAGCGTTATATGGCAGACTGTAATGTTATGTCTCTGTCTACCTCCACTGTATGATAATTGTTATACTTCTGAACAGAGTATATGCGATGATTCTCCTATGACTGTACTGACTGGTATATTCATTTCATATTGTTCTTTGTTTGTTGAGAATAAAATAAAATATATATATTTTTTTTAAAAGTGCCTGCATTGGTGCTAGGCAGCTAAATTTTGCGCCAGCGCAGGGTGAAATGCAGGGTTGCACCGTATTGTTGTAAATACTGTGCAACGCTGTGTTTCAGAAGTGGCGGAGCGCGGCGTTAAGCCAAGAAGGCTAACGCTGCGCTCCGTCACTTCCTTGTACATATGCCCCTCTATTTGTTAAAAGCCTGAAGCAGTTAAAGGTCTTCGTACTTTAATCATTTATATAAAGCCTAGGAGAAGCTCAGGGCCCTAGTGCTCTAGTCATTTGCTTAAAGCCCAGAAGAAGCTGAGGGTCCTTGTACACATGCACCTCATACAAGAGATTCAGACCCTTTGGAACTCCACTTTCTGAATGCATACATGTATACATGTTTGAGCGGTACAGGTGTCTATACATCTATGTGATACAAAAAGCAGTAGAGGTTGCCTTATACAATATGGGCCTCATTATGATGTCGGTGGGACCGACACCAATGGCACGTCGGTGTCGGTCCCACCGACATTTGAAGCAGCGGTCAGACCGCAGCATTATGATGCGGTTGGTCCGACCGCATGGGTGAGGAACCGACCGCTGCAGTTCTGACGGTCTCAAGGAGCTCGTCAGCTCAGTGGTCAAAATGCAATCCCTACAATGAGGGTGGTGCCTGCTCACACCACTGTAGTGATTATGATGGACCTTCCCGACGGCCTTTGCATGGCGGTCTGACCACCATGGAAAGGCTGTCTGAAAAGGCATCCCTCCGCGACCTCTGCTATGAGGCCAGGGGGCACCAGTGGTGCCCCCACAAACATCCATGCTCCATGTGGCAGGCACTGTGAGGTGCCTGGCACACGGTACAGGGATATTTAAAAACATGCCTTTTGGCATTGGGGCTGTGCTGCAGCCCTTTTTTGGGGCCGCAGCACAAGTCTCAATGCAAAGAGACATGTTTCCACCGCCTCCACAGCGGTTGGAGCCTAATTTGGTGGTTGGGACTGCCAACTACCTGTCAGCCGATCCCTTTACCGCAACGATGCCGGTCGGATACTTGTCCAACCGGCATTGTAATTAGGCCCTATGTATGTATCATGTACAATAGCACTTCGTGCCTTATTGTCCTGCTTGATGTGCACCAGCTTTCATCACTGTCAGTCGCACAATATTATTGACAACCCTCTCTAAAAGCATAAAAATTGAAGGAACAGTCCATAATTAATTTTCCTTCTTAGAGACAGGCACCAATCTGGACAATGGGGTTTTGAAGAGGTGGACAGCATGCCCTGCCTCTGGGATCTTCAGGCGGGTGGTAGGGTCCAAGACTAGAAGGAATGGGCATTGGCCAGGATCGCAGGGACGGAGCTTGGGGACATAGGGATAAGGGACTTTTGGGCACATGCCACCATTTTGTATTACAGTAGCAGAACACCGGTTGGCAGGGACAGAATTGCATGCCCCTCCCTCCCTCCCTCCCAAAGAGTTTTTTCTTTTGGGCTATGGGTGTTATTTTGCCCTTTAGGTTATCATAAGTGGTTAATTCCGGGTCGAATTCCCCCCTTTGGCAATTGTGTTGTGGATGGGGTTCTTGGTTTTGATGGGACAAGTTTGCAGAGATATATGGATGGAGCTTTGTCGCTAATAATGAACAGGAGACTGTGGTAGTTTGGTAAAAATGTTTACGTTATTGCAAGAAAAGTTTGTCATGTTGAGACCCAGTCAAGGATGCCGGGGAGGGGACTTTGAAAGCAACAAGAAGGCAACAGTAGTGTATGCAGGATGGTTGGATGTGTGAAGTTTAAGTGAGGAGAGTTGTGCATTGGTAAGGGTTACTTAGTGGAGGAGGATGGATAGTTATTAATATGCCTGGTGAGGCCGGGTTTAATGTTTAGTATGTATGGCTTAGTGCCAAGGTTTATGTATTTAGAGGTGTGCACCTGTTTCATTAAAGCAGCCTTTTCTATACAATAATCGTTTCCTGTGTGTTCGTGGATGCGCCATCCTGTCCGAATGACAAAACTCACATGCCCCCTCCCCCGAGTGATAAACTTGGCCTCTCTTGCCTCTCAACTATCAACAATCATATTCATCTTATATATGAAGCAAGTAGGTGTCCTGTTACACAAACCATAGGCTCTACATAGCTCATCAATACACATGACACACAATTATAACTTCCGTGCTGTCACTACAAATACCTTACATAACTGAAAACCAACCTTCTTAGGCATCAATCAATCTTGAATGTCACCTACCACAAACTGAAGCTCACAAAAATAATACTTCCTCATCATTAAGGACCATCCACACCCTCACATAAGGCCAGGGTTTGAGAACATGCAGCTTGAGAGTGTCTCCTCAACCATTAACCACACAAGCCTTGGTATCACCCATCAATGCTTAACTCAACTCAAAACCACACATTTCTAAAGCGACTCGGGCCTAGATTTACTGTCCTTCACACAACGGAGCACCGTGTGAAAAACTGCAGTCCTTCATTGCTCGAAGGGCAGAACCTAACGAGCACCAGATTTAACTAGACTCGCCTGCCAATGACATCATCGGCAGAACTCATATTAAATACGGCGTTCAACCCTGCACTGTGATGGTAAAGTAAGTAAATGGAGTCTAGCCTAGGATTTGTACTCAAGACAGGCGCGCAACGCCCATTGGGCTCAAAGGGCTTCAGCCCCCCCCCCCCTCCCCTCCGTCGTGTGTGTCAAAGACCATTTACTTGCTAACGAGGCTTTGTGTGTATTCACCCCTTCTTAGAGCCCTGCATCTCCTCTCTGCATATGGCTGGAAGAATCAGCCCCCCCCCCCGACATTTTTGGTAGCCCCCCCGAAATTTGGCTCTAGTTGCGCCTCTGACTCAAGATACACCCAACAATATCAATTTGTATGTGTAAACGATAGCACAGAGGTTAGACAATGTTTTAGAGTAATGCACATATGTCTATGCACACATCTTACGTGTATATCGATCAGACGTGACCTGTTGCTTGCGCCTTCTTTTGCCCGGTGTTAGGGTTTGGGTCCAAGCTGATCACCACACTAAAGTAGGTTTATTTTTGCACTGGCTCACCAAAGGCACCTCCTACTGCATACAGTAAAAGTGGGATGACATCAAGAGGTTGGGGTTTTTAAGTGAAAGTTGACCGTTCACTGCTGTTGGTGGCGCTTTGCATCATGTGAGCTCCATGCAAACCTTTAGTAAATCAGTGGCAAAAGATCCTCATGTGAGATATAGCCATAACTCATAGTCACCTTACAGATGGAAGAAATGACCTTCTGGTAGTCGTCCTGCGAACATCCGTATTGACCCTAAATAGGATTCAATGCTCTAACTCCACACATAAAAGGTCAAAAGAATTGCCTAACAAAATTCACACTCTTTCAATTGCTTTGTGTGACCATGATGAGCTAAAAATTCCTCACCAACCTGACAAGCAATATATGCCTGCTTATCCTAGAGCCAGTGATTGGCTAGACTTGGATCTCCCGGCCGCAAAAAAAGAAAGAACTCTGAAGCAGGCCTGTACCGCCTATTCTCCAAGACTCCGAAACTCCCTTTTTCTTAGGATATAAGAACAAATTGAATGTCATACTTTTCTGGCTGCCTCTTCTGGGAACTGCACCCACATGTACAGTCTAAAATGTACATAATGTTTGTGTGGTGCTTTCATGTGTCCATCTGGTGCAAATGCCAAAATCCCCAATGTGTGTATAAAAGTCCATGAAAACTGTTCATGAAACCGAGTTTGCCGGCAAGTTTAATCTCTTGACTATATATCAATCCCTACTACACACTGCCCTTTCAAACTGTCCACTAAAAATGTGAACACGCCCTGAGTCAAAACCCAAGCACATATGTACCCTCTTATGTACAGTGCTCACTTTCTTCTTTGAGCTAGGTTGGCTCTCCTCAAAAACCCAAAATCAATTACAACAAAATAAAATATTATCTTTTACTATATTTCCGACTGAGGCTTGCCTCTTTTGACAGTTTCTAAGTCAACCATGCGTCAGGGGCTTGAATTTAAGGCCAGGCACGTGCCTGGGCTTCCATTGTAGTTCTGAATGATTTGCTCCCAGATGAGACATGGTCAGGCCAACATTCTGATTTCACGTAGGTAACGCACTGAAAAAAACATTTATAGGAAAAATACTAACCAGACTTTTTTTCAACTCACTTGCCACAGAGTAGCACTAGCCATACGTTTGGTGATATTTTAATAACTTAGGCACAAACAAAGGTTACTACCTCAGATGTTTGAATATAATAGCAGTGCGCCACATTCTGACCTTGTGTGAAGTCGAACCCCAAATGATTCCCATAGCAAAGCAATTTTTGATGTTCCAGTTCATTTTGCGTGGGGAGAACTCTTTCAGCACAATTTTCCCGTCAGCTAACTCAAATGAGATGTCGTAAGGTATTGACACAAAGCAATGTTTGAGTGGCTTGACCCCTGGCGGGCAAAAGGTTACCTGGAGAATGATTGACTTTTTCCCCCATCTTGTTTGCTTGATGGACCCAAGCTCAGATACCTGTCCATAAAGATTTGCACTTTTCATCACCACTCCTCAGCAGAGGAATAAGGCTGTGCAACATGGGTCCTCGAAAGAGAGCAACATTTCTTCTTCTACTCTTCTTGCATTCAGGTGAGTTGTTTGTTTACAACTTCAAAAGGAATCGACAATGCACTTAGAGATCACAATTTACTTTTGTTGGTTCACAGAATGTAAAAAGAGAGATATCTTGAATCCTAAGCAATAGAAGCAGGATTAAATAGACAGCACCATTATTTGGAAATGTTACACTTGTCAGTTGCTGAAATTGCCAATGCAAAATTACACCAGCACCTGCAAGCAACGTTGCCCTTCACCAATGATATATATGAAATCTGTTCAAAAATATATATTACAAGGAAGTTGCCAATGGTTTGCATATGCCGTATCATATTCATTGCTGCTTATACTACAAATCTATTCATCAGTGGAGCCTGTACCATACTTATAATGCATAGAATCACTAACTGACTCATATCAGACGATCAACACAATAGCTAAACAATTACATCTAGATCAAGAGGATTTATTATTAGTCCTTGGAATTCAATTACCAAGAAAAAAACCTTTGAAACTCCTTAATCGAAGCACTTACTTTTTATATAAGAGGGTGTGGTGTTCAATTTCCACTATAATTTAAACATGCAGTTTTTTGTTTTTTTTACTGATAGATTATTTCATCGACTACATTTCCGGTGGATAAATGTTTGAGGTGTAACCCTGTTTTAGTTCCATATTTCACATTAGCGTTGCAAATTGACCCATTTATGCTACTGGTGAGTTTCCAAATTATAACCGGTGCACAATATCCTGGGAACAGCCACCCCAGGATATTAACAGAAAAAAAACTTCAGTAAATGAAGCATGGACACTCAAAATGCACGTGCAAGTGTCTTTAATTTAACCCTGTGTCAGGAGGCCACGTTGACGTATTTCGGCTCAAAAAGCCTTGGTCAGAAAAGAACACCATCTTTATTTCAAACAATATATATCCCCCAGAAAAGTGCTTGGAAAAGTGTACATAGATATGGAAGACATGTTCAATTCCACAATGTTACACGAATGTGGAAGATAACGTTCAAGTGGGCTACAAATTAGTAAAGGAGATGATGTTTTATGAATGTACCAGTTTTTACATTGATCAGTTTCAATAAGATCAAATCTTCACAATATCTTTGCCACAATATTTTGGCTGGTCAATATTAAACCCTCAATATTCCAGTAGTAAGTTGGCACCTGCTATTATCCTGCAATATTGTATTGACTCTAAATAGCAACATAAGGACCACCTTAATCAAAAAACGTTATTTTTTAGTTCTCTTGATGGAAAACACCCTATTAACTATTGTATGTGAGTTTTGGCCTCAAAGCCTTAATGCTCAGTAGTGGTCAGGCTGACTCAGCTTCCCTCACTGGACATTGAAAAGCAGTGCTGCTACCTGATGGCTATCTTCTATATACCTAATTGATGTGTAGGTCCTGGGAAAGTAAACAGTGTGAAACCATCTGGAAAATGTTTATAGCCTGATTATGAGTTTGACGGTTCGATGGACTGCCAAACCCACGGTGGTTGTTGCAGCAGTGTGAGGTCGCAAATATGCTGGCGGTGCTGCTGAGGCACCGCCAATCATATCACGAGTTCCTCACATCCACCCTTTTCATGGCCATGAAAAAAGGTGTCGGTGAGTAAACTAAGGGGCCCTACAGGGCCCCCTGTTGCCCGAGGGCCAGGGGATTCATGTAGGGGGGCACATGTTGTGCTCCCCTGTCTGCGCGCACCCCAGTTCCTGCACAGCATGTCCATGCCTTGCAGGAACGGGCTTTGGCGCTTCCTCAGCACTGCAGTTCTAAAGCTCACATATGGTCCTTAGAACTGCACTGCCGTGGTACAATCAAAGTACCGCCCGCCAGACCACAAGGAAACTCGTAATCTGGTTGGCGGGCTGCAGTCGACTTTGGTGGTCTGGGAGTGGGCCAATGGCGTAGCAGCCCGCTCCCACACTGCCAAAGTCGTAATTAGGCCCTTAGTCATATTAATTCACAATTATATGATCCAGTCTCACAATGTGCATAGTATAGAAATGTATTATAGGAATAATGAAAGTTCTAATCAGAATTATCATGAAATAACTTTCCCACACCAAAAGCTGCATACCAAAGGAATTACCATCTTATAATGCATTTGAGAACATTCATTTATTCGATTAGGACATGCTCATTTTAAGTAACGGAGTTTAGAAAGCTAACTCTAATGCTTCAGTGTTGAAAAACATAAAACAAACTGTTTGACTATTGCATCGGGTAAGTAATGTAAGTGACCTGCAGGCTATCACAGCTGCTAATTACCCTTCCTGTAGGTTTGGGCACAAGCCACAGACAAGGATGCATAATGAGGGGTTAATGAACATCCGTTTTTGCTCGGCAATAAGGCTATTAGCACCACCACACATAAACATACCCAAAATATGGAAGGCTTCGGGAGCCTGAGCAGCCTCTGAACAGAATAGGCTTCAACATAGGATCGTTTTTAATTGAGCTTCCTGTACACAGATATCTGTCTGGAATATTTCCCTTGGTTCTTGGTGAATGAAAACCTAAAGTGATTGCCTTTTTTAGCATTTCTTGGCATTTTTAAGATTATGTTTTCAATATTGCCCTCTTTACTCATTGTGGCATATTTGTGGTGTGGGGAAAGTGTGCTTTTACAACCCAATTTTTAAGTTTTTTGGCAGTGTCCTGGAAATCATTTTACATATTATTATTTTGTTAAGCTTCTTTCTAGATGTTTAAGATACTTAGCAAGCCTTGACATCATTGATAGAGGGATTAGCTCATGACATTACTACAAATGAAGTTTTTTTAAGATGCTTCTAATTTTCTTAGATTCTTTTTTATAGGCCAGAGATATTTTATATGTGATTGAGTACTTGAGAGTGATTGTGTGCTTTTAAATGTGATCAACTTATATGGATCTTGTTCGGACTTCATATGGTTGTTAGTAAAATCAATATGTAGCTGTAAGTGCATCAAATTGTTTTATAGTTTTAAAAGGTTTTTGGTTCAGCCAATATGCATAGATTTTAATAAATGAAATGAAAATAAAATACATTCTCAGCAGATTAGGGATATATATCTAATGTTGTTATTGTGCAACTAATTTGTGCAAAAAGTATCTGGTGCATTTGCATTGCAAGATAATCATGTGAGTGAGTGAGACGTACATTATATCAAATTGTTGTGGCAAACCAAGCTGCATTAGAGGTGCAGCTTTATACATAATGCACTAAAACAATAAATGTAACCCAACAGTCTACCAGTATGAACCTTCTATGTATGAATGCATTTTATCCTTTCAAGAACATTGACAGTGTTGGTATAGGATGTGGAATGTCAATTGCTAGACCTGACATTCTTGGTATGGTCTTCTCCCAAACATTTTAGTTTCAAGCTTTTTTTTTATTGTTTTCACTCACAACAATTAGGCAGGTATACCCACTTGAATAACTGAAGGTTCCACGTACAAGGGAAATATTCACCCCCCCATCATCCACCCACCCCTTCCCCGACACCACCTTGATTTGTATAAAAAAAATAAGCTAATGAACAAGTAGCTGAGATGTTGTCATGTGTCTTCTTTGGGTTGTGTTCTACTATGGAGTAGCAGGCCTAGTACTCCTAGCTGATTAGGACATCTGAGGTCTCTATTGTCTTGGTTACGATACTCCAAAATTGGGCAGCACATTTTAGTGAACTTATCCGATGCATCCTGCAGGTCTTATGCAATCTTTTCATAAGCTAAACGTTGCCAAATCTTCTGCAGCCACACTGTGGTATTTGGGATAAGGTTTTTCCCCCAAAGCCCCAGTACAGTCTGCTTAGCTGTCAAAAGAAGATAGGAGATTCTTTTCCCTTTAGGGGAGTGAAAAAGATATGCCTTCTTCTGTGGCAGCCCCAGTAGACTTTATGTAGGGTCATTAGTCAGGGCCTTCCCCTCAATGCCCTCTATAATGACCAGGACTTCCTCCCAAAACCAACTCAAACAAGGACAAGACCACAACATATTATAAATGGTCACTGTCCCGCCACATCCTCCCCTGGGTCTGCTGTCGTCCATTATATGGAGTTATGCTGGCATCTAGTGCCACCTGTACAAAATCTTATAGAGTGTCTCCCTCCCTTGAGCGTGCCTTGGGAAGTTAGTCCTGCGTGTGGGAATGGTGTCCAATTGTTTATTGTCTAATGTGACTCCTAGGTACTTCTCCCAATTCATCCTATAGAGAAAGTGTGCCTGGGGATGTTAGCAAGGAGGGTGGAGTATATCTGGGCACACAAACCTTTTACCTTCACCTTCCTGTTTTTTTAATTTGTTTTTGTTGGCATTAGGACTCTGTGCACTTTACCACTGCTGACTAGAGCCAAAGTGCGTGTGCTCTCGCCCTAAAACATGGCAAAGTTTGCCTACACCTTATTGGCACATTTAATTTACTTATAAGTCCCAAGTAAATGCAGGACTGCGGACCCCCACAAGCTTCATGGAAATATGTTGGTCCTTTCTCTTGATCTGCAAACCTGAAACAGGGTCTGCAGACCACAGAGGAGGCCTAACACAGACCTATGAGGCTTCGTGGTCATTGGCCATGAACCTTGCAGCTGCTTCATGAACCCTACAATAGGGTCTGTAACCAGGCAAAGTGAAGTTTGTCCACCAGCAGCAGGTTGGGCAGACGACCTTGCCTACAGCCAAATGCTGCTTGCTAACATTCATGCGGATCCCAGAAATACTGTCAGCGTTAGAGAGGATCAAAAATGTTTTGACTCTTCTTTTTTACCTTTGACCCTCCAGATGACTTGCATTAAACCTGATATTCTTGCATTGGGCTTAATTTGCTGTCTGTCAAATGTCATGCAGATTATTGAAAGAGCGTAAAAATTGTTAGGGAATAAAACTTTATTGCCCCCATTTACTTTTGACCCTCCTTGATGGACATTCTCATAACTTGACATACCAACAGAAAGCTGAATCTACTAAATGTCTACCCCAATTCGTACAGATCTATCAAATGGTGCCAGCTATGTTAGCAAATTAACACTTTTAAAACTCTTCTAAATGCCCCCTGTTGGAACTACCTAAAATGTAAAATAGCAAGAGTATCTTAAACATGTTAAGCATCTGCCAGATTTCGTGCAGATCCCTCAAAATGTTTCAAAGTTTGCAAGAATGTTTTACTCCTCTCACCCCCTTTTAGCTTTGCTCGCTTAATTGGCTCTACACAAAACCCTAAATACATGCACTGGGTGAACCCCCCCTCCCCCCCCCCCCCCCAACTGCCTGCAGCATTTCATGCAGGTTCATCAAACAGCACCAAAGTTATTAGTGAATAAATGATGTATTGTTCCGCCTTTTTCTTTGCCCCCCCCCCCCGATGGATTGGCTAAAAACTTGAAATACCATTATACAAATTATCCTTTTAAATTTCTGCAAATCTTTGTGCAGATTCATCACACTGTTTTTAGTAAATTAACACTTTTTGGTCCCTGCATTTTTTTTAACTGATGCCCTCCTATATGGATCAACATGAATGGGAAGATACCAAGATCCAGCTAAGCATGCTATGGGTCTGCAAACTTCATGTATATTTGTCAAGGTTGCTAAAGTTATAAGAAAAACAAAAAAATACTTCAATTTTCAAGATATTCAAATGTTGTAACCCTTTCAAGGCCATTCAGCACATTTTTGTATTGCAAATATCTCAAAAACTACTCAATGGACTTACAACAAACCATGAAAAGTATGCTTTCTGAACAAATTTGGGCATGCTTGAAAATTTGGCATAGCTCCATTCGGCGTTTTTTGCTGTAGCTGTGAGCAAAATTTCTTATGGTAGCAAAAATATTAAAGACATCTTTTTTGACCCCCACATAACTTTTTTTTTCTCTGTACCAAACTGCACAAAAATTGGCATGCTGGATATTAGCTACAAATTATTGCTGAGTACCACATTTTGTGCAAAACTGTCCACGTGAATCTGAGTTATAAAAATAAATGACTTTTCAATTGTAAGTTGTCCTGAACTAGAACTGCACACTGGTGACCACCAATGTCTAATATATTATATATCAGCGATAGCAACACTAGTTGTAGTTAAATCTTAGTTTCAAGTGAGAAGGCAATTTTGTATTTCTTTATAACTTTAGCACTGTTTGATAAATCGGAACACACTTTTCCACAAAACAAGTCTGGTTTATGTTCTTATATCAAGTTTCCTTGCAGATCGGTCTGGGGAGGAGGAATAAAGGAGTGTGCAAAAAGAGTGTTGAGAAACTGCTCTCTGCTACAATAAATGCTAAACAGAATTACAGCAAACTTGCATGAAATTAGAATTGTACTCAGAGGCACGCCTTTGCTTGGTTTTATGTAAATTGGGGGTTTTTGAGAAATCAGTGTTACAAAAATGTGTTGAGCGGGCTTCAAAGGGTTAAATTATAGAGGCATCTTAACAGCTGAAAAGGGGGTTTCTGGTTTGCCCATATTTTTAATGTCATTTAATGAATTTGTGTGAAATTCAGCAGATGGACATGGCCCTCTCTGCAGGGTCCCCCCAAACCTTTTGCCTTTATCCTGCCTGTTTTCTGAATTTCGTTTTTGTTGCCATTAGGACTGTGCACTTTACCACTGCTAACCTGTGCTAAAGTGATTGTGCTCTCTCCCTAAAACATGGTACAATAAGCTTACACCTGATTGGCATATTTAATTTACTTATAAGTCCCTAGTTTATGGTACTGCCTGTATGCATTGCCTGTAAATTAAATGCTACAAGCGGTCTGCAGCACTCATTGTGCCACCCATTTAAGTAGCACTTTTTAACATGTCTCAGGCCTGCCATTGCAACCTGTGTGCAGTTTTAAATTGCCAATTTGACGTTCCTTTTTACTACATATAAGTTACTACTAAGGTAGACCTTAAAAAGCCCATAGGGCAGGGTGTCCTGTATTAAAAAAGCGGGACATGTGTTTTTAACTTTTACATGTTCTGGTAGTGAAAAACTCCTAAATTTGTTCTTCACTACTATAAGACTATCTCTCTCATTGGATAACATTGGGCTACTTTATTACATTTAGTAAGTGCTAGCGTTTGATTGGAAACAGATAGGAATCACAAGTTTTGACCCAAATGAATTGCAATTTAAAATCATCTTTAATGGTATTTTCCTGTCCTAACCATTTGGTGACTGCTGCCTGGGTCAAATGACTGTAAATAGCTTGGAAGTTGGCCTTTCTGTATTCCTCTCAGACAGTGAGACAAAGGGGGGGCTAGGTGTTGGCAGGATGGGCAATCCTGACAGGATGGGTGGGCGGATCTGTTCCCTGCCACACTTAAATTTCAAAGGGCTGCCTCCAGCACATACAGAAAGGGACTTGACACCATTCCTTGGCAGGGGGATGGAAGACCTTTCCAGAACAGATGAGGGGTAGCCTAGAAGATTCCCCCAGTTCAAAGGCTGGCACCAGATATAAGTTGGACCTCCAGAGCCACTCTTCAGTACACTCCTGGACCTGTGAACTACAGAAAAGGGACCTTCTTGTTGCCCAGATAACTATCCTGCTGCTTGAGGACTGTCCTACTCTCTACGAAGGAAGACTTGACCTACTCACTTCATCCTAGGATAACCTGAGTGACTCCAAGGATCGGTTGGCTGACGGAATTTACGAAGCACGACGTGAGCAGATACCGGGAGAAGCGGAGTCCGTCAGACTTAAAAGCTACGGATACGTGATCCGGGTGCCAATAAATACTGGTGATATTAAGACCTGCTATTTACAACAAACAAGAGACCGAGATGTGTTCCGGTTCTAACTAAATATTAAAAACATAGGAGTTACGCCTATTAAGAAATCATCTTAAAAGGGAAGGGAGAGATTTAATCCTCACTGAATCCTCGACATACAACAACAACAAAATCACCCCAAATCCAACCAACTTGAATCAAAGCTATTATTGGAGCAATATCTATTCACTCCCTTTGATTCGGAGAGATAACCACCTGAGTGCAGTTGCACCGGTGTAATTATTGAATGATAGGAGATTCGTTGTATAAGGAGAAAGTATCTTTGTCCTGAAGAAGGTGGCCCAATTGTACTTAAACCACCGAAACGCGTCGACGCCCAGTGTTTGTTGGTGTTAAATTTGGCAAAGTCAGCAATCAACCTGAGACAGGGAATGTACATCTATGCTTAGTGCTGTCTATAATGTGTCCAAATTAACATGTATAAGACAAATTCAATTGTCTATATGAATTCTCCTTTTTAGTTATAAAAGATAAATGTTTTTAATCTAGGAATTAATGTGTTTTAAAGTTTTTATGAAATTACCCATGGAAACATAAAGAATTTTGTATATTTTTTGTATTGATTAAAGAGAAAGGTTTTTTATATACATATCTACTTGTGTGATTATAAGTGCTTTAAACATCCTAAGTGGTAAGCAGAGTGTGTTGAGGATGCATGTGGTCATAAATCTAGCGTAATTCATCTCTGGTAGTTCTTACCAAAGGGAACATTTGTTTTTTACCTTTAAGTTACTGGGAGCTCCATCCCTTTGGGTCTTCGAGCCCCTCTCCTTGATTTCAAGGTAAATTCTAGACTAACAGGAGAGACGAGTCCTTCAGAGAACCAGATAGCTATCGATTTCTTTCCTTGCATTCTGGCTTTCCTAGCAGTGCCCCCCTCTAACAGAACAGGACTCCAAGTACCAAAATGCACAGCAAAAGCACAGAACTGGTAAATCCTTTCACTTGGCAGGGAGCACTCTGGCACGACGATTCAGAATGCAATGGGTCTTACTAATGTACCCTAATGCTGTTCTGACATGAGAAGCTGAACTTTAACCTGCATTGAGATTTCAATGCCCACGTGCTTTAGGAATCCAATAATTTGCCTTGACATTTAACACCCATATAAAAGCCACGCTCTAACTCATGCTGCTTGATGATGCCCTGGAGGAGATAGAATGGATGAACACAGACTAGCGTTCCTCTCTAAAAGAAATTTTCAAAAAGCCACCAGACTAGAAAACATTAGCTAACAGACTGTCTTCTCACCTGATCAGAGTGTTGATGGCCCAAATTTGGGGGTGACATTATTGCCCCTTCCATGATGCCAATTTTGGGAACAAAAAGATGAACTTTGTTGTGTACCAGATCTGGGCAATGGCAGCAGCAATCGTCTCATTCCAGCACCAGGACAGTTAAAAACATCGATTCACTAGTGAGTGAGCTCACACTGCAGCTCTCTTCTGTGGCGTCTTACTAAACTCAGCGTCATGAGCCTGCAACCCTGGTGCGAGCCACCAAGCGACTGCCCTACCACAGTACACTGCTGCATGACCTGGTCTCTTGAAATAGAAAGACAAACAAGCCAATACAAAATATTTTTATTAAAAAACATTGACACGTTAGGGGAAATGAAGGTAATGCACTAACACCCTCGTCCACACACCCACACTCAAGCTCAACTGGGGGATACCTGGGGTGGGGGTGGAAGATGGAGAAGCATTGCCACTACCTGCCCATGTGAGACAGAATTCAATTACAACAAACAGGGACAGCGGTGGCTCAACATCCTGTGATTCTGGGAAAATCACTTATCTCTTCATGCCTTTAAAAGAAAATGAATTGTGATCTTCTGTAATGCAACTGGTGCTCATGTAAAGTGCTGCAATACATTTGTGTCAAGTTTGCACTATAGAAAACTGCAAAAAATAATGAGAGTAAATAGAAGAGGGATGGAGGAAACACAAGCGGGGTGGGGAGGAAGGGGAGAGGTACAGGAGAAATGGACGGGCCAGGCGGTGAGGTGGAAAAGAAGCAACAGGGATGGGGGCGGGTGGTAGAGGCAAAAGAAGGAAAAGAAGCAACAGGCATGGGTGTGAGTGGAAGGGTCAAGGAGAGAGCAAAAACACGAGCACTCATATGGAGAGCTTAAAGACTAACAAAAAGTAGCTCCAAACATGGGAGCATGGATGGACACTAGTACTTGGTCCTTGCTCTAGGGGAGGGCCAACATAAGAACAGGTATGATGCATGCATGCGATGACAAAGGGGAGCAGAGGATATGAGAACGATGCTGAAGCGAACAAATAGTAAGCTATAAGCAGGCTGTAAGTCCGCTTAATGGAAATAACATGTCTCGAAGAGACAGCGCATGCACTGTCTAGCCAAGACCTAAAAAAAGCTGGTACTACATATATTGCAAGAAATCACCTCGTCCATCTGTAAAATATCTCTCAAAGAAAATATGTAAGCTCATAAGAAATGGCAGAGTGTTCTGTGATCCTTGGGGAAGTGGGACGCCATTTTGTGAACAGTGGTTATCCCTACGGGATGCTTTTTTGTTAATTTCTCATTTAGCATTAGATGAAGGTTTGTAATACATTGCAGAAGGTCGAATGACAAGTAATTGTTGAGGTGTAACTTTTTGTTTGTACTCTGCCACAGTCACATGCGCCTTAATAGACGACTACGTAAAAACAGAAGGGGCGTGGCTATTCAGTCTGAAGAAGTACTTTTACACGACAACCAGTGATGAAGATTGCGCTCAGAAATGTGATGGAGAAGCACGATTCATTTGCAGGTACTGTGATCCCCTTCTGCACTAGTCTATTGAGAAATAAAGCAGTGGCAACCACCATGCTACAATGTTTTCGCATAGACTTCAATTTCCCATAATGCTGAGCTGGTCGCCCACCTAAGTTGAGTTCTCAGGACAACCACGAAGAATATGCCAGATAAGAATTTACCTAAAGCATATTTTGTTCAAGTTTATTTATCTATTTGTCTTTCATTCTGAAAAATCGACTAAGTTCTACTTTGCAGGGCATTAGCGAGCTCTAAACCTACTTAGCCACCCCTAACTCAGTATTTCCCAGTGTGACCTAGGTACATTTTCATGTATGAAATATGAAAATTGGAAGAAGATACAGTAATGGACTCTTTTCAGAATGAGCATGCGCTTTGGAATGCTACCAACCGGTAATGAGGCACTCAATGTTTGTTTCTGCTGAAGTGTAATTATAATGCTGGCAGAGTCTCAAAGCTGTACAGACGTGTCTCCTCTGCCAAGCAATACACTTAGGTTAGGTATGCTTGACTTTTACACTCTTAAAAGCAGTTCATTAGCATATTTGTTGTTACTTTCTACTTCTTATCAAAAGATCACAGATTTAAGTTTAAAGTTTATTTTTTGTCTGCCTTTACCAAATTAAGCTTGATAAACATTACATAAAATGATCAGTTGTATAAATCTACACAGGAAAATTATTAAAATGAGAGAAAAAGAAAGAAAAAAACTCACTTTATCATTGTACACTCTTTTGCATCCATATTTTGCAACATAGGCAGGTATGTGTGTGTGCATTTCATAAGATAAAATATGACTTCTGGTGTTCTTCCCAATCTGGAATTATCTTAAGGGAGTAGTGTTCTACGATCCTTGATATAAACATCGCATAATAAAATCACAAGTCAGAGACCGGACAATGGCTTGGCATAATATAAATATTTGTGAGAACTATGACCATTTCTTCTATGTACTCTTTATTTCATTTAATGGCAGCTGGCCTATCTTTTGTTTCTTCATTCATCTCCTGATTTCTTGGGATAAATAATTATCAATGGCCTATTTAGGGTTTGGTGGACTGCCTTGTCTGCTAAAATCTTGGCCCCCCCACCAATCTAGAGTTGGGCGGAAGTTATCTTTCCATTCGTGGTGCCCTCTTTGCCTCTGTCTCTAGAAAGTTTACTCAAATGGCATGACGGAGAGCTGGCCTTCAGAGTAAGGGTGTTATATCACCTGCCCTTTTGGGGGTTGACAGTCTGTTGTCCTTTTTACCTGTCCATCAGAGCCAGGTAAAATCTTTGAAGTGATGATCAGAAAAATAGTGCCCCCCCCCCAAAAAAAACAAATCCAAGGCAAAACTCTCTAGATGTGGGGGTCATTAGTTATTTGTTTTTCAAAAACAAACTTCCTCTTTGGAAGTTTGTTTTTAAATTCCAAAACATTTGATGGATGGCCGTCAAATCAGACAGCAGCAGTCCACTAGACTTTTGGTACTTTCGGGTTCCTCTGGCGGTGCAGAGATCACCGTTGGGCCAGCTGTGACCTCTAAATATGGCGGTCTCCATTGTGTCAGGGCGGTGGAAGTAATGTCTTCCACCACCTTGACGCAGAGAGTAAAAACGGCCATTGTCTAAATCAGGCCCCGAGTATTGCTGACCTTGTCTTGACACTTAGCCATGATTAGATGGATATATTTGAGATATCATCTGCTTTCAAGTCAGTCTCCTTCAAAGCTTTTCTGCTTTGTTTTGCACTTCAATTTGCTCTTCCGGGTAAGATGACTTAGACCAGCTGATCCTTCTTCCAGAATCAGCTTCAAAACGTAATTTTCAAGTTGAATACCAAGACATTTTATCGAGTGACCAAATATTCTTTGATGATATACCACACAGTGCCTTTACTTGCTACATAAATTCTGTGCCAGTATGTTAATATTCTTGCAAAGTATTTAAATACATTTTGTGTCTAACTGGAGAGCAAATCCGGGTGTGGTTTGAGCTAATCTGAACCAGTTCTTCCAGATCGACATTTCTCCTTATTGCATTTTATACAGCTCTTTCTAAACTAACACTTTATTCCCATAGAGTAGCAGTAGCAGGCTAACTAATTGCAGCTCACATGTCTCCTTCAATTTTTCTCTTAGTTGATTTATTCCCGATACATGTGTCTACTTTCTTTAGCTCCCCTGCTACCCTATGGTGTGACCTATAGCCACATTGACATGATGTATAAAAGCCAAGATTACTTCTAAGTAACAACATCTCAGTACTGTTTCTAACAGGGATCCATCCAAACTCCATGCAAACAACTGTGGATTTTACTTGCTTTTTCCTGAACACAATTACTTAGGTGTTTTCTATTTTAATGTTTAGATAACTTAATTTGCAATATTGACGAAATTTATCTAAAGCATGTTAAAGGCCAATAGGGGTAAGGTCAAACAGAATTATGTCATTAGCATGAAACTTTGATTCACCTCCCGGTGCTGTCAGGTGGGAAGCATCTTGCCCATGCTGGGGCTTTGGGTGCATCGGAGATATACATTTTAAGTAAGAGAGGCTCCAAAATGAATCCCTCCTTACACTACTAGGCATCTTTATCTTTTGTAATACTGCCGTATTCTCCCCAGATAGTAATTATACCCAAAAGTAAGCGTGGAATTTGGTTATTAATTGTAATAAAGGTATTGGAATAACTCGGTGAGAAATTGGGTTACTGGTTGAGGGGTGAAAACCCCTACCCAAGCAGTAAACACAATCTTTGTCAGGGTGGGGCACAAGCAAACCCCAAATTAACCTATGCTCAACCCTCTGATAGATTGTTACAGAGCAGCCAGGCTTAACTTAGAGGCAATGTGTAAAGTATTTATGCAGCATTTCAAACAGTAATAAAGGAATAGCACAACCCAAGAAAATTTCTATACCAATTTAAGAAATAGAGCAAAATGTAATAAATAAATCAAGACCAAAACTACAAATATCCAATCAGTAGAACCAGAGATATGCAAATTTAAAGATTTCAGTGAAAAGAGTGCCAAAAGCACAAAGTGCCAACTATCGATATCTGGTCATGCTAGACCTAGACAAAATCACAAGTTCAGGCTGTAGTATGGAGTATGGGCCGGCCACAGGGACCCACTTAGGCCCGCTGAACAAGAGTACCTTAAGCCTGGTTGCGAAGAGTTGCAGAGTCCTGCATTGAGGATGCGAGCGCAGTTAGGGTAATGCGAGGTCTTGCTTGGAGATGCCTCATGCAGCTTCGGCTTGGAGGAGCTGCGAAGCTCCGATGCGAAGTCCTGCATCGTTGGATGTGTCTTACACTGGATGGTTCCAAACAACCTGTGGTGTTTGCGATGTGGAGTCCTGTTTTGTCGTCGAGGCAGCTGTTGACGAGATGCTTGCGATGCTTGTCCTGTGTTGGGGATGAGTCGCTCAGCAGCAGTTCCGATGAGGCTGTGGGTTGCGAAGGCAATGCGAAATCCTCTTGCAAGAAAAGTCCATGCAGCAGAGGTGATGCGTCGGTTCTGCTCTGGATTGCGCAGCGCAGAAGAGGTGATGCGTTGGTTCTGCTGAATCCACAGTTGTCCCTTAGGCTATGTCTGTGAGGCCTCGGATCAGAAGGCAAGCCAACAAGCCCTTGGAGTCAATCTGGGGCCCTAGTGTTAGAGATGCAGGTCTAGCCCTTCTCACCCAGGCAAGAGGGCCGCAAAGGCAGAAGGTCAGTACAGCAGGGCACCAGTCCTTCAGAACCACAGTCCAGCAGAGTGGCAGGCCTTTCAGCAGCAAAGCACTCCTTCTTCCACAGGTCCAGAAGTGTACTGAAGAGTTGGGTCTAAGGGTCCAATATTTATACCTGGTACCCACTTTGAAGAGGAGGAAGATTCTAGAGGTTTCCACCCCCCCTAAGGTGTCAGGCATCTCCTTCCTCCCTGCCCTGGCCCCCGCTTGTCGGGGGGGCAAAAAAGACCAGTGCCAAACCCTTTGTAAGAGTGCTCAGGCAGAGCCTTTGTGATGTGCAAGTGTGGCAGGTGACAGCTCCTCCCCCTCGTTAACTCAGATTGGCCCATCCTGCCAACACCAAGCTTCCCTTGTCTTACTGTCTGGGAGCAATACACAATTACCAACTGCCAGCTACATCTAGTCATGTGAGCCAGGATTAAGCTGCAGGCGCCAAATGGTTAGGGCAAAAGAAAATGCCTACTTTCTACAAGTGGCATTTTCAGAATTGTGATAAAAAATTGGACTTATCCATTAAAGAGAGCTTTTAGTTACAATTCCATAGTCACAAAACTCAACATCCCTACTTGCTACCAATTGAAAGTTATCACTTATTAAATGCAATAAAGAAATGCAATGTTATCCTATGGGAGAGGTAGGCCTTGCAGTAGTGAAAAACGAATTTAAGAGTTTTTCACTACCAGGACATGTAAAACCTAAAAGTACATGTCTAACGTTTTAAATACACTGCCCTCTGGGCTCTTCAGGGTCTACCCTAGGGGTGACATCTATGTATTGAAAAGGAAGGTTTTGGCCAGGGAAAAGGTTTGTTTTGCCAGGTCAAAATGGCAGTTTAAAACTGCACACACAGGCTGCAACGGCAGGCCTAAGTCATGTTTAAAGGGCTACTTAAGTAGGTGGCACAATCAGTGTTGAAGACCCACTAGTAGAAATTAATTTACAGGCCCTGAGTACATATGGTACCATTTTACTAGGGACTTATAAGTAAATTAAATGTGCCAGTTGGGTGTAAGTCAATTCTACCATGTTTAAAGGAGAGAGCAGAAGCACTTTAACCTGTGAAGGCAAGGTGAAGGAAAAATATGGGGATGACCCTGCAGAAAGGGCCAAGTCCAACAAACCCTTAGCAGCATTGTACTCCAGAATCTTCCAGTCCTACCAGTCAAATGCATTCTAATGCATCTAATGAGACAAATATGGTCTTTATCACTTTCTTGTTACCCTTTACAACCAGGTGGTCTTTATGGCAAATATTATCATGAGTTTGCCTACTATTGTGAATTCTTATTCATTCAGGCGGATCAAGTCAGGAAGGAGTGTTTCTAGTATTGTAGCCTAGCTCTTTCTGCATAATGTGGCATCCACATTAAACAATGTTATGAGCCTCAATGAGCCACACAACTTGGGGGCTTATTTACGAGCCCCCTGTGTCGCCAGACCGTCACTTTTTATGATGCTCCGGTGGTGCAAATTACAAATTCATATCTATAAAGCTGGGCAAATACACTATGCATGGCTTCGACTGTCCTCATAGATATGGAGTACGGCAAGGCAGAGCAAAACGCTGCGTTGCCTTACTCCACGCTCGGGAGGTGTTCCATGGGCAATGCGTTGAGCTTTCCCATGCAACACTCATGGATTTTGACGTTGCCTCAGATTTACAAGATCATGTATAACTGAAGAAACCCCAAATCCTTATGCCTACTGAGGTGAGGCGTAACGAGGAGATAGCTCACTGCGCTGCCCTACGCCAAATCCCCATAAATGAGGGCATTGGTTTTTGTATTAAGATAATGTTGGTCTTGACCATCTGTTGGGTACCTTTCTTCTCCAGTATAAACTTATTAAAGAGATTTGTCAGATGTGACACCAGGGGGTTTGCAAAATATTTACCCCATGTAGCCCTCTGGATCAAGTGTTTTAAGCATTTTAATGGATTTGAGAGCTGCCAGTACCTCAAAATGTGTGATGAGTGCATCAAAGGTATCTCTTTGCTTGTGAGACTTGCATTTGGAGGGATATGGATATTAAGTATTTAAATTGCCCATGGTCCGATTGGTGGGTACAGAGCCAAATAATAAACTTGAAAAGCTTCCAGCTTTTTTTCCTCAGAGGTGAAGCACCAACCTGTGGGGCATTGCACGTTCCCAATGTACCCACTTTCCAATTTCTGTCTCAACTCTTTCCGAACATAAGGTACTTTCTTGAAGCAGAGAAGAGTTAATTCTTCCTTCTTGGCAGCAATAGCATTCAATTTGCCCCTTAGTGACATGACTTGTCATAAAAGACAACACCTGAGAGCTGCTTTGTATTCTCATTCGGCTGTTATGAGTTCATCTTCTCAGAGGTCCTCAGCTTCTTTAAGCTGGCCCTTACCCTGATGCCTTTGCTACATAAGGTGCTTTAAAGGTGTATCAGGTGCACACATGGCTCACTTCATCAGGAATGTTCAATGAAAGTACTCTGTGATGTGGGATTGAAAGTTTGCTTTAAATACCTGATCTCTCAGTAATAAATGATGGTGTAACAACCATCGTCCCGGTGGAGTGGGCTGATGGTTCCAATTAAGAAATAGTTCAATTGGTGTGTGTGATCTAAGAAAACTATTGGGTATATTTTAGTGTCATTTACTAGGGCATTAGGATTTTGCTTGCCAGTGTGTAGTCAACTTTTGAGTATATACTACAGACATGTGAAAAAACATGTAATCTTTTAGTGTTGTTTCCAGGGATCCCAGACCTATGGTTTGTAGCATCTTTCTAAAGGTTCTCAAATAGGAATCGGAGTCGATCACATTTACACCCGAACTGTCTCTGGCCGCGCCCAACCATAGTTTAATCCTCTCACTATAATTAGAATTCCTGTTGCAAAATCAGCTAATGTGCTAAAGCAGTTTTAATTCCTCTCTCAGTTCTGTCTTGTAAAGCTGGAGGCTACTGACAATGTCTTCCATGTTTCTATTGGGGCGTTTTGTGGTGTTTCACATAAGCCTGTCTTGGGAGGAAGTGGGATCTTCTGGGTGGTGACTGGAGGTGGTGAAAAAACTGTTTTGTTTCAATGGCAGCATTAGTCCGTTGCATTGTTTAAGGTGACTTCACTGAAGAAGCGCCCCCCCCCCTGTTTACAGAGTTGGTATTTCCCTTTTAACATGGAATACTTGGAATTTGTGTAGCATGTTGTATCTCTCTTTCTTTGGTCAATCCTTTGTTGGTTGCAGCGTCTTATGAGGTGTCTTAATTAAATGGGGGGTCGTGCAGCTAATTTCCTGCACATAACTTCACATACAAGAATGGCGTGTGAACTGGTGCGGAGTTTATTTGCTTCAGGAGATTGAACGTTCAACAAAAGCCTCTGAGATCTTCATCCCTCAAAATGTTAGAGTGAGACTCCTGAGGGTCTCTAAACCCCAAAAGAAGTAGGCAGTTAGGTTTCACCCCAAGTTAGCTAGTCCTGTGCCAAAGTATTACACCAGAAAGCTGGCTTGGACACTGCCGTTACTTTAGAGCCGTGTTAGGGAGGAGGCTTTGTCTCAAGTATCCAGGTGAACACAGCTTCCCTTTCAGTCCTGGTTGAGTTCAAAGTTGTATGCTGTTAGAGAAGCCTTGGATTCTTAGACCTCTTTCCTTTGTGAATTGGGTCCCCCATTTCTTCATGGCCTATTCCTATATGTACAGGTGCTCACCCAACTAGATTGGCATGTTGTTCAGCGCATCAGGGAGTCCGAGAGCATCTAAACTTCTGTCTTGTTTGCTGTTGGTGTGCTAGGCTTCAATGGTAGGTAAGTCATGTTCTCCTTGCACCACCTCACCATATTTATTTCAACCCTCAGTTTCAGCAGTGCTAACCACCTTGTGTGTGGCTGTCTCCCAATCTTCAGCACAGCTGCCATAGTCATCTTTCCTTTTGTGTCATACATTTTTTGCCTTGTTGGGTTCGGGCTATGTTGTTCAAGAGTAAAGCTCTCAAGCCCATCTCACACCTATTTTCTTGTCAGAAATTAGTCCACACAGCCACCGGACACCACTCCTCCATTTCAGCAGCTCCAGGAAGAAATTATCAGTCCCAAGGATTGTATGAAGCTGAATAGCGATCCCCGCCACCATCTCAGAGGTGTTATTAGGCAGCTGGGTCCTGCTTTGCACCATTTTCTTCATATAACTTTGATGCACCTCAGATGTTTTTCCACTTTCTGGCGCTAAAAAATACCTCACTAAATCTTCACTTGTTGTTCCAGCTCTACCCCATCATTTTCACTACTAGTATGGAAGGTACCATGTTGGATGGGTCTGGATTTTGGATGAATTGGAGCAGTCCGCAGCACAGCCTCACAGTAACAACGTCTCTTAAGCCAAGGTCATGGCCATGTTGTTATGTTAATATAACTTATATAGCAAATCGAAGGCTTATCTCGGTGCTAAAGAAAGGTACAGTCAAAACACAGAACACCATCCTTAAAACAGCGCAGTCTTAAGAGATTTCCTGAAACTGACAAAGTCAGAACAATTTTGGACATGGAGTGGCAGATTGTTCCAGTAAAATGGCACCAAGTAGTAGAAAGACCTTCCCCCACATCTCGTCAAGTGAATCGGGAGACTGACAGTAAGACTTTAGTTACTGGTAGGGCAATAGGGTTTAGGTTTCTGGCCTACGTAAGCAGGACAGTTGCCCATTAGGGATTTATAGGTCAGACAACAGATTTTTAAAATTTACCTTTTCTTAATGGGTAGCCAATGTAGTGATCTCAATAAAGGTTCAGAGGCAGAGCCGGGAGGAAGATTGCAAATAAGCTGGGCGGCCGTGTTTTGGACCACTTGCATTTTCGCTAATAAAGTCTCATTCACAGGGGCAAGCAGAGCAGTGCCATGGTCCAACTTGCTGATAATCAGGGCCTTGACTAAAGTTTTCCTAGATGAGGGTGTTTTGCCTTCTTCAGCAGACACAATTTGTTTAAACAGCTGCTGCTAATGGCAGCAACATGGTCTTTTATAGAAAGAGATTGGTCAATTTTTATGCCAAGGTTTTGGAATACCTGCTAAGGCGGAGGGGCCAAGCCAAGATTAGACTGCCACCAGTCTGGAGTCCAAAATATCTGGCCTTTGCCAAATAACATAATCTCCATTTTGTCGGCATTTAATAGTAAGCAGTTGGTAGCCATCCAACCTGCGTTAGCCTTCATGCCATTGGAGGACTGCTCCGTAGTTATAGCCCCGTTGTTTTCAAAGGAGATCATCAACTGTGTATCATCAGCATATGATATAATATCAAAACCAACAGATCTGGTGATGGCAGCAAGGGGGGACTATATTGATGTTAAATAAAGTAGAGCTTACACAAGAGGCACCCCCCCTTATCAATTGACATAGTATGAGACTTAAAGGTGCCTAACATAATAGTCTGTGTTCTGTTGTTAATAAAATCTTGAAACCACTTCAAGGCACACTCAGAAATGCCTATCTCGTACAGCCTTTGAATCATCCTTGTGTGAGACACAGTGTCAAAGGCAGCAGATAGGTCTAATAATACCAGCATGGTAGGGGTGCCTTTATCTATAGAAAGTAGAAAATTAAGTTTGACCGCAACAAAGGCGGTTTCCGTACTATGAGTGGCCCTGAACCCAGATTGAGATGGGCCGAGAATCTTATTGGCTTCTAGGTACGCTGAAAGCTGTGAGTTTATTAGACCCTCCAAAATTTGCCTAAAAGCAGGAGCAGCGATATAGGACAATAGCTAGCCAAATTCTCTGTTGCTGACTGTTGCTTTCTGTGTCAATGGATACATTAAACAAACCCATGATCGTGGGGGCCCGTTGGTGTGAAAGCAAAGCTGTGACCCAGGTGGGACACGGTCCAAGTGAGAACCAGATTTGGCTTTAACTAGAGCTTGTTGAATCTGCTACAAAGAAAAAGAAGCAATTTTTTCTAGAGAGCAGTTGCCATTTTGACTGGGGACATTGTAATTTAATGACTCACTAAAATGAACTGTAGACAAGATGAATTTCGAGGAAATCTGATTGATTTAGTTCTCAAAAAACTCAGCTAAGTCATTACACAGATCTTGTGAGGCAGGTATTTTGAAAAGTTCTTTAGATGAATTACCTGCTGGCTCTATTTGAGTGATAATGTGCCCTTTTGGGCTACTTTGATATGCCTGTGATAGGAAGACAGAGCTAGTCTGAAGGCATCTTTATAAATTTGAGATTTAGATTTTCGCCAGTGCTTTTCTAGTTTTTTGCAGGAGGATTTCTCCTGTCTCAGCTCTTTTGTGTACCAGGAGGTATAGGGCCTAAATGGTAAATTTACTCCATGTTGTAAATGAACAATACTTTTGAAAGCCTGATTTAAGGATTTATTAAACTGGGCTAGGGCTGTGTTGATATTAAGATCTGGGAAGGGCTTTGGTTGGTCAAAGGCCTTAGTAAAAGAATCAGAAGTCACCTGATACCATTGGCGCAAAGTTTTATGGCCTCCAGATTTGGGTTTGACTGTACCCACTGATGTCGGCATCTGAAACTGGAGTAGTTAATGATCTGTCCAGGTGAGAGATAAGGGAGGGTCACAGCGTAGATCACTGGCATTAGTAAAGATTAAGTCTAAGCTGTGACATCCTGCGTGGGTGTGCCTTGAATTTTTTGATATAGTCCTAAGAAGCCCATGTCAGAGATGAATTGCCTACTGCGGTGTTAGAGAGATCTTCTCCATGATAATTGAAGCCTCCCAATAAGAGGACATGTTTTGCCGATAATACATAAGTGACAATAAGCTCAGTTAGGCAGTGACTAAAATATTTCTTAGGACGATAAACAAGCGGGCCTTTCCAAAATTCTCCAGAAGGAAACTCTAGTTTGAAAATACCAAATTCTCTCCTATCAGCCATTAGTGTATCGACAAATCATACTTTAATCGTGTCTTGAAAGACAATCGCAATGCCAACCCCCCAACTTGAAATCTTGGTCACATCTAATCATGCGGTAGTTACCTGGTAGTGCAAGTGTAACTGATGGAAGAGTGGCCGGGCGCATCCATGTTTCTGTCAAAAAAAGCATACCTCTGGGGACAGGGAGGAAATTAGGTCCCATTGTTCAATAGCATGCTTAGGTAGGGATCTAATGTTGCAAAGAAAGCTGTTTGAGCCGTTGGGGCCTCAGGGTAATGTATGAGCCCTAGTAATAGCAAGGGTTTCTGATGTATCAACATGGCTGTCAGAATACATATCATTATCAATGTTATCACCCAAGTTATTTTAGGAGTACTCCAAGAAGGTAAACCTTCGTGTATAACAAGTTACTGGACCTTCCAGGCCACAAGGGAATTGATTTAAACATCATATGAGGATAGATGAAAGTCTCTTAGGTTATGGACGGTATGCCGCTGAGTCAGCACTAGACCACTGAATTTTAGAAAATGACGGGCGGGAGCCATGCTGAGCAGAATCAAACCAGGAAGTGTGGCAGCTGACTGCTTTCTCCGGGACAATCGGTCCTAGAAAGGACTGCGACGGACCAGAAAGCAGTCAAAGTAAACATTCAAGATTTTAGGAATCTAAAATGCAGTACTGAAAACAGGTAGGATAAAATCTATTAAACTATACACAATAGCAGCAAAATGAGGAGCGTGCTACGCCTTGCCTGTACCTGTCTGGCCATGCCCCAACTTCATTATTTTTAGGCATACTCCTACCATGCCAATGGCCCTAGTTTTACCAATGTTTCATAAGGGTCTTAGAAGATCTGTGATTGTTTCCTCCATAAGCCTCCTACACTCATGTCTACCACCAGTAAGGAATGTTGGGCAATAATATAATCTATTAAAGTGGTGGAGTGGCTCTTACTAAAGGTAGAATATGTTGGTTGACCACTAGGTCATGTTCATTTAGATACACTTACACTGTGACTTTTAAAGATGCTGTCTAGTTCTAATCCTCTCTTATTTGGTATTCTATTACCTATTGATAATACCTGTTCTGGTACGCCTGAAGCCTTTTCCTTTTGGGTATGAGAGATATATCATTTCAATTTCTTCAGTTAGTTTAACAAATGACTTCTGATAGCTACCTGCATGGTTTCCTGGAGCGTGTACACTTTAACTACAACCATCCTATTGGAGTTAGGTTGACCACATAATTCATTTCATTTGTACAGACCATTTAATTCAACTGTGAGGAATTCACTATAATTCAAGCAGACTCTTGATACTTTAACATCTACAGATGTTTTGTTACAAGTTCTCCTAATGGATGAATACTCTTTCAGTGGAGTTAGACCATATTTCATCTAATTGTTCAAGCCCCTAGATGGTGTTTTCCACGTTTCTTGTAAGGCTGCTATGAATATGTAGTAAATAGATATGTGCCAATTGTTTATTTGAACTTCTTTGCAACAGTGAACTACTCCAACTGTACCTAGATGTGGACTTAGGGGGCAATCAGAGCAATGAATTGCCTGGCAACTAATGCCCTATATCGTTGCTACCTTTTGTAGGAAAACTATTAGTGAAAAATGACAATCGGGCGTTATCCAGTTTTTTGGAGGATAACGACCAGCTTTATACCACACAGATGGGCTTCCGTGCCCAGCACAGTACCGAAGCTGCCCTACTGGCGGTCACTGAGGAGCTTAAAGACATACTGGACAACGGTGGTTCGGCTGCAATTCGGCTCCTTGACCTAAGTGCGGCGTTCAACACTGTAGACCATGCCATCTTGATAGACAAAAGACACACAATTGATGGACGGAATGCAGAACAAATCAAAACATTCACCCCCAGTCAAGAGATCTGGGTTAAATCCATAATTCTTTTGCTCACCATGCTACCCCAGTTCAGACCCGGCCATATGCAAATCAGTCTTGACCCTGTGCCTCATGGGAACAGTCCAGCCCAAACTGCCAAGCCAGGTCCTCCCTGGACCGGAAACAAGCATCCTAGGACCGGTTTCGGGGTTTCACCCCTCATCAGCCAGGATAGCTTGAATCCAGTGGCACAGAGAGCCTGGGACCCACATCTGGGCATACCCGACGCACTTAGGGCGAGGAAACAAAAGACACACAATTGATGGACGGAATGCAGAACAAATCAAAACATTCACCCCCAGTCAAAAAGATGGATTTAGGCCCAGATCTCTGTACTGGGGTGAATGTATGACATTGTTCTGCATTCTGTCCATCAATTGTTCATTTTTGCAATTGTCACCCCGAGGGGGACGGGTATGCCCAGACGTGGGTCCCGTGCTCTCCATGCCACTGGAGTCAAGCTATCCTGGCTGATGGGGGGTGAAACCCCAAAACCGGTCCTAGGATGCTTTTTTCCAGTCCAGGGAGGGCCTGGCCTGGCAGTTCGAGCTGGACTGTTCCCATTGGGCACAGGGTCAAGACTGATTTGCATATGGCTGGGTTCAAACTGGAATGGCATGGAACAAAAAAACGACGGATTTAGGCACAGATCTCTGTATTGGGGTGAATGTATGACATTGTTCTGCATTCTGTCCATCAATTGCTCTTTTTTGCATCTTGATAGACAGGCTCAGGGAAGTGGGAATGCAGGACACAACCTTGGACTGGCTTACATCCTTTCTAAAAGATAGATGCTACCAGGTCATGGAAAACACATGTTTTTCTGATAGTCTGCCATCTATATGTGGAGTGCCGCAGGGAGCATCATTCAGTCCCACCCTGTTTAATGTCTACATCCGACAGTTGGCAACAATTGTGCAGGAGTTTTGTATATTGGCCATCTCCTATGCAGACGATACACAGCTGTTGGTTTCCTTTGCATACGGCTCGAAAATGAACACCAGCAATTTGTACCCTGCGTGGAAAGAGTGGCCATTTGGATGACCAACTGCTGCTTGAAACTGAACGGCGTAAAGACGGAACTGATGATTCTAGGGAATAATGTCATACCCAGACCTCCAACCAGCTAGCTGAACTGTATGGGCAACCCCCCGGAACCCAAATCCCTCATTAAGAATCTGGCAATGTGATTGGTCAGAGCCCTGACAATGGACCACCAAGCGAAAAAACTGGCTGGCACATGCTTCAGTCTACTCAGAATGATCAGGAAGGTACTAGAACTGATACCAGAGCATTTAAGAAAAATGGTGATTCAGGCCCTGATAGTCAGCCTCTTGGTCTATGGTAACTCTCTTTAGGTGGGTTCACCAAAATATGTTATAAAAAGACTCCATCCAAGGTTAGGATCAAAAATTGTTCCCCTATAAGCTTAGGAATGAACCATTTCCAAGAAAATGCCATTTATTTTAATACTTTTTGTTTCCACGTATTTTAATCTCAAAGACATAACCTTGGATTTGGCTACATTGTTTTTGTGCTCAAGTTATTCTATGTGTGAAACATATTTCATCGCTAACCTTTCAAGTCCTAGAAATAAATACAGCTTAGTTCCATTACAAGAAACGTGGACTGCCCATAGCCTGTGAGCTACAGGGCAAAAGTAAGTTTCTCTACACCGCACAGAACTTTACTGTGGCACCTGATACTGCGAGTTTTTCAGCTGCAGCCAGTCAAGCCATAATGGTTTTCCTCAAACCATACATGTTTGGTCATACATGTGGGTGGTGTAAAAACATACTACAGCCAACATGTGAGTCTTAACGTGAACTCCACTGGTGCATTTCCTACACCACTATATTGTGGCCTTAATGGAGCGTTGAATCAGGCAACTGCTTGTAGCCATTTTTACCTGAAGTTATAGGGACACACCACAAGCACTGTGCCAGTGTCACACTGAACAGAGTCAAAATAAGAGCAGAAAAGGACATAAAATATATAAGACCTGAGTAAATTATGCAGAAGATGTGCCATTGCTACATATGCCATTGAATATAAAGAGGGAAGAGTACCAGTTGCTTCCACATGTTACCACCACTGTTTATTTACCTACTACGATCTCATTCTTTCAATGAAGATTAAGAAAGGAAAGCAAAAACATCTGTGAGGTAATCGGGGACAAAAGGAATGTGGAGTCACTCCATTACCAATACACTTTTGGTGACATGGACAAAATAAGGGTGTGCCTCAGTGCACATTTCTTATAACGTCAGCTTCTGGGTGTGTCTTGGTTTTGGGTGACATGATCCTAGGGTAATGAGATGCAGAACAACTGAGCACTGTGCATTTTATCACAGGAAAAGCTTTTTTTTTCTGCTCATAGGTTTCTTGATATTATATGTAAGAGTTATTTGTAGCATTGTCACTAAGCTATTGATAGCATTTTGTGACTGAATTATTGGCATTCTCCTAGACAGAACTATAGAATGCCCTGCCAAGATTAGAGATCGTTTTTCACTTTTAGAGCTCTATGAGTTATTTTTATTGTTAATCAGCATTTGTATAGAGCAGAATCTACCATTAATATTGAATCATGTTGAACTGTCACAACAATTAAGTTAATGGTAGTTTTATGGCATGTAGCTGAGATCGCAGGGACCTATTCATGAAAGGCCTGATTCACAAAGGTCAATTTACACTTTTGTGTAAGCTTACTCTGTTTTGCTATTCACAAACTACAAGTTAATAGTAAGTTTACAACTGTGGAGACTCCCTACTCGGGGCTGATTATTCCGCACATAAAAAGATAGGCCTCACCAACACGAGATGGCAGTGGCGGCTGGTGACATTTGAAAGTGGTGCGGCATAAAACAAATATTGTACTGCACTGCGGTGAGCGAGTGAGCCCGAACCCCCTACAGGTGGTTCGGAGGGGTTCCCCCCACCTCCCCCCCGAGAAAATTTTGAAAAAAGAGTGGGCAATTGGTGCATTTTCAAGTAAATTTGAGAAAGCAGGAAGGTTAATAAAGCAATTGTGAATCTGTTCTAACAAAGACAATGACTGGCAAAACTGTCAGTCTAATCGGATGCATATCAGACGCCGGCCTACCACAAGCACTGTCCATCTGTGCCACTGTGTGCTATTCTTTCACAAGTCTAATGTACCCCCGTTACTAATTGACAGGAGAGGATCCCGGTGCTTCCCTCCGACACAAAAGAGTAAACATTATGGCTAAATTGTTTGTTTCTGCTGGGGGTAGCCCCATATGCATGTCTCATGCCTCCCACCGACAAGGCTGTCCATCGGCTGATAGCAATATTGCATGCTGCCAAGCAGGCTTTAAACTCCGCTTCACATAATCTTTCACACTAGCTCTGATAAAGCACAGGGAGTAGGGAGCACACCATAACCACTCTTACTGCAGCAGGACTAAAACCTTAAAAATTTGCAACTCTTCAACGACTCCCATTTACCGGTGCGATTTGCTTGAAGGCTGATATGCACTCATATACACAATAACGAATACATACTCACAACTCACAGGTCAGCACTGCAGATCACTCACAATCCCCCAAACATAATTACTTAACACGAGCCTGCCAGATGGAGTTTCTTGCTGGTGCTGCTCTGCCTTAGTCCTATTCCTACACAGTTGAAGGCAGACTTCTACTCCCACCCCTTCAGTCTTGGGGGCTGGGTCCCCTCATCTCACACTCGCCTTCTTTCACTGCCCATAACTCCTCAAATCCTCCAGCTTTGCTCAACCGGTCTCCCCAACCACATCTGCCCTCTGAAGCAAGTAACTGACATTGAAGGAGGGCGAATTTTGCGTTCCATGATAACTAAAAGAGGACTACAAGACTGGACAACTACCTGTAAGTCCACTCTTCACAGCGCCTCTCTTGCACAGATCAAGAGTAAGATGATCGTTGTGTTTGATGAGATACGAGATGGATTGCTTGGCAAATATTGTCTATGGCTTTCACTTAACATTTTTCATAAAGTCTTGTATGGCGAAGTTTCAATATTTAGAAGCACTGCCCTGCATGCGTCGTTCACCTCCAAAACTATTAGCTACGCTTCACACAAATCCCTCCAGTCCCTGAAGTACAACTAGTCTTGTTCTCAGCATGTGGTAATGCGACACCTTTACTGAAGTCCATCGATCACTGTTCCATCACAGCCCTCGGCGGAAAACCCCTCCCCTTTAAAAGCTCAATCCGATGGGATTGGATTGTGGCTGGGGCTGCTTCAATGTTCTTCATTTATACTGAAAATACGTTGTTTTTTTAAATAAGGGCACATGGGGAGCATCTGCTCAGGTCACCCAAATTGAAAAACACGTTTATTGTTTTTCAAAAGAGGGGCATTATAGTAACGGTAAATAACAGATCTACTGGATTCTGTACTTCTACAGGACTCTACCGCCTTTTTGTGTTTTAGAATTAAGCACTATAATAATGTGCACATGGGACTTTCCATCCGAACTGTGAGATGCTGGAAACCAGGACTCGATATAAAGGCAGTGGTTAGGAATAGCACAGGCCTTAACACGGGTTGTCTTTGTTTGTGTTACATACTATGCAATATGTCCTTGTGAAACTATGCCAACAGCTCCTGTCCTCGCCACACAAAGTGCTGCTATCTGCTGTCAGCAGTCAAACCTGGCAGCAGAGTTGTGCAGCACCAGTGCTGCCTACGACTCCTGATGACCTACCAGAATGGCTGCTGTTCCCACCGCACAACCTGCCAGAATGTCTGTCATCCCCCAACAAACAACCCAGCAGCATCGCTGCTGTCCCCTCTTAACAATTTGTCAAGCATGGCTATTTTACCCACCTTACAACCTTGTAAACATGGCTGCAGTCCCCATCTCACAACCCGTCAAGCATGGCTGCTGACCCCACCACGTCACATTTAAGAAGACGTGCTGTCCCCACCACAGCACCTGTGAAACGTGGCTGCTGTCCCCACCTCACAATCTGACAGCATGCCTGCAGTCCTACCACACAACCTGCCAGCACAGCTGCTGTCTCCTCCACACAATCTGGCCGCATGGCTTTTATCCCAACATTACAAACATTTGCATTACGCAACACAATAGACTTGGGTCTGTGTTTGCAGCGGTTAAAGGGTGGCGAGCATGCACATTACATGAGAAGGTGCGTGAACACACTCACTGCCCGAAACACACACGGTTAGCCACCTTCCTACTGCAAACCCAAAGTAACAATTGCGCAGACGCATTGGAGACTGGAAACTTCAAGGGTGCTCTTGGCATCACAGATCCATGAGGGCATGCCATTGGCATCTTCACTCGGCGTCTCCAGTATACCATGGTATGACATAGTAGCGCAAAACATTCTATATGACAGACCACAACATATCTGAACATAATATATCTTAACATACAACATCCTGCAACACAGCAAGGTGTGAGTTACATAACATGTTGTAACTGTTACGTGCCAGCCCTTTACCCGCATAACAAACACACTTTACCATAATAAAATCAAACCATACTACAACCTAACCTGGTCCCAAGTCTCAATTTTCCCAAATACATGAGTAAGTAGTTTTCAAATTCCTGTTATATTCTTGGTAGTATGGTAAGCAAAGTTCTGTTTTTGCAATTAAAAATTTTAGGCTAGAAGTACCAGATGTAAATATACAAGGTTGTCTTCTATGCAGTAGTTACTCGAGCGTAGAAGGGGAAACTTGACACCTCTAACGCTTGCGGTCCGGCTGCAGCCGTTGTTTCTGCTCCCACCGAGCTCAGTGTGGCAGTAAAATCTCAGCTACAGGTAAAGGGAGGGTGGGCGAAGATTGGGGCGGGGTTAACGGAGCCCAGCATCTATGCACTAAAGCGGAACAGCACTAGAGAGTGAAAGTCAGTGCACGCTCCACAGAAGGCGGTAGCCCAGAGGCAGCACGCAAGCCCCTGGAGGCAAATAGACAGACAGACACACACGTGCGCTCCCCAGACACCCCGTGCCCTAGGCTCCACACACAAGTTACCCCAGCCCCCTGCGAGGTACCTGACTCTGTCCTGCTCTTTCCTCCTCAGCTGATCGTCTCTCTCCAGCACCTGCAGGATCTTGTTCGCTTATTCTTCGTTGAGGAAGCTGAGGTCCAGCCCGCTCGTGTCTTTCGTCATGTTGTCCTTGCATGATTTCAAAAGGCAGCACCAAGGGCTCGGTGTAATTACGCTGGCATGGCACAGGTATTACAGCATGTCAGCGAGCAGCCTGTCGCAGACCGACATCCAATGGCAACCGCACGTCTGTGCAAATTCTGAAATTATACACTAAAAGGAGCTGCCCGCACCTAACTGGGGCTTGTTTTGGCAAGACGGGCGGGTGGGGTCGCGGGCGGGGGGGAAGCGGGACGGTATTAAAATAAAAAAAACGTACCTTCCTCCCGATCACGCGCCGCCGCCTCAGCTCCTGCTGTTCCTGGCCGCGTTTTAGGCAGCCTCCCTTCCCTCCCCTAAACCAATCACAACACTGCAATGGCAGCGTTGTGATTGGTGCGGACAGCACCCCAGCCGGGCGCCTGTACGGAGGCCATTTTCTCTATGTAGGCTGCATGCAGTCTACATAGAGAAAATGTAGAGTGCGCAAGACTGCTTTGGTCGGCCCTGGGGCCAACCAAACAGTCAGGGCCCACAACAGTGGGCAAGCCACTCCCCCCCTGCCGTCGAGCAGGACCGCCCGCCCCCAACCAGGCACTTCTGCTTTCACGCAGTGCGAGAAGCAGAAACATAAAATGGTAGTTTTACCATTTTATGTTTCTGCTTCTCGCACTGCGAGAAAGCAGTGGGGCGATGCCCCCAATGGAGGAGCCGCCACTGCGAGACGGCCAAGAAGTGACTATCCTGTCACAAAGATCCACAGATTCGCACAGTTATTGAGGGAAACTAACCCACACCTCTCCACTGATGGGATTTTAAACTCTGGTTGAATCACAGAGCAACCACATGCGATAATTCCCATGATGGAACCAGTGCTGTGTGATGTTCTATCTCCAGTGGGCACTTGGCCCTCCGTGATGCACATGTGGGATCCCTTGTACAGTAGAATCTACTTTGCTGTTGGTGCGGTGGCCTGACCGCCCACATGAGGATTCTGCCGATGACTTGCATATATTACAGTGTAGAAATCAAGTGCAGAAAGCATCAAAGCATTTAATCATAGAGGAAAACAGGGTTGACATCCCTAAACAAACAAAGTGGATAGGCACATCTATTTGGCAGGGGGTGAGGCAGATTCTGGAGTGCTGGGTGGGGATTATTTGGAGTCTGGCATTGCCAAAAAGATTCCTGATCCAACCATATTTGATGTCCTCGTAACAATCGAAGACACTCATTTGCCACTGGAGCCATGCACCAATGAACTTGAATCTATTTTCGGGGAACCTCTGTGAAATATCAGCTGGGGCTGCAGAGGTGGAGACCACAACATTGCTGGAGGCTGGTAACACAGCCTAGGTTGGTGGCCCGACAAGAAAAATCCAGGCCAATGGAGTTCCAAATTGAAGATACTGAGGGTAGGTCAAGTCAAAAGAATGTGTGGATGATGGGTCTGCTGGAAAAGGTGAAGGTTCATTCTGTGGAACTATTTGTGAAGGACTGGATACTAAAATGCCCGAAGCCAAGCAGCCACACCTCCTTATTCTCTTTCATAAGGACACACGTAATCCTGGTCTCGTTCCTCAGAGATCAGGGGCTCAAACAATACTGTTGACTTATAGAGAATGCATGCTACCTGTCACACGGCCAAAACCGTGGCCCTTTGCGATATGAGAATGCAGATATATTCCTGTTTCCGGATTGGGCCAGACTGGTGCAACAGCAGTAACGCAGTCTTGATGTAGAGAAGAATAATCTTGGCTGGAAAAAACATGCAGTAATTCTGCATTAAAGCAGATTTCTGAAGACGGATTTTGGAAGATAAACACAGGCAGATTAAGTCCATCGGAAGTGGCCCAGAATGTGGGAAATGCATGAGAAATTGACGTGGAAAAAAACTCACTCAGGGACAATCTCATAATAGGGAATTACATTGGCAGCTGCCTCGGAACGGGGGTGGTGAGGCGTGGGGGGTGGATTAGCCAAAAAAAATGATAAAAAAATTAACTTGCCTTTTCCTTCGCCGCCGCACGTCTCTCCTCCTTCCTCTTCCTCACAATCTGCAAGAAGCACCGGAAGCACTCAAGGCTTCCGGACTCTCCCAGCCAATCACGACACTGCAGAAGCAGCGTCCTGTTTGGACGCTCAGGCACTGCCTGGGGAGGCTGGGCATGTTCTCTACGGGGCTTTGCAACACAGCCCAATGGAGAAGATGCCAAGTGCGCATGACGGTTTGGCCAGCCCAAGAGGGCCTGCCAAAGGTTCATGCTCACCTAGAGGAGTGCAAACCACTCCTCACTCTGCTTGGCGCCACGGAGCCCAGCTCGCCTCGACCTGGCTCCGATCTCCGCTTAGAAAAATAAAATGATAATAACGTTATGTTATTATCATTTTATTTTTCCTTTGTCCACTGCTGAATTAGCAGTGGGGCGACGCTCATCCGCCTTAGCGGAGGAGCCGCCACTGGAATACCAATTGCGTGAATTATGCACCCTACATGCTGCATTACCACATAGGCCGGCAAAGGCCGTAATGATCGCCACAGTGATTTTACCAGGTTTGGTAGAACAACAACAACAAAAATGTGTGCCTTGTAATGAGGCTTGTGGAGCATCAGCATTGTCCAAGCCAGCTAAAAAGAAAACATTACATCCCAGGCTTCTTGCTGTTCTGTTCTTGTGCTCTCCTTATAAAGTGCTCCTTATTCTTACTCATGACCTGACCAGAATATCTTGTTCAGTGCCCTATCCTTCTTGATCACATGAGAGTTAACTGGAATAATTGTTATAACAGGGGCGTAACTATTAGGAGATATCCAGGTACAGTGGTACCGGGGCTCAGCAGTGTTAGGGGCCGGCTCAGTCCAATCATCGCTTTATTTTATTACCCAACCAACGAACGGGTAGCCCATTGTCTTTCCTTGCACCAGGGCCTATGGAACTATTGTTACGACATTACTCTTAAAGTATTTTTTCAGGATACACAGAATAATAAACCGAGTGTTTTACATTCTGATTCGGGAAACTCACGTTTTTCTCAGGCGTGCAACATTTAAATTACACCAGAGGGCGCCAAACACCGCTTTAAGGAATTTGTTGCTTGCTATTAACAAACTTAACTCGTTGAAGTCACACACACAATACTATATTGTTACTGAAAACACAAGATAGGACACACCTACAACCAGGGCACAGTCCCTGAAAAACAGAGGTGGGGGAACTAACCAAGTTAGGTAGTATGCGCGTGATATCACGGAGCGTGACTTCGCAGGTGGCATCACAACCCATGACCTCAAAGGCAGTGCATCACATGAAGACCTCACACATATGTTTAGCAAGTCTATCATGAGTACAGATTAGATTTTGTGTGGAAGTTCTACCAACGCAACCCCGATGCAACATCTGGCTCTCAACATTTACATTTATTTTTCAAAACTCTGCCACAAAGAAATTGTTAACAATGAAAAACGTGGTAGTAAATCTGTTCTGCTTAATTGTTTTCAAAGTCTGCCTTTTACAGTATCTTATTGGGTTGAAGCACCTGCTGAACAGTCTTTGTGTGTTCGGTAAATCTCAGGGAATTATAGTAATGATAAGAAAACTCTTGAGGTTAATGCACTTACTGGAAAGATTTGTGTTTTGTATAGTCCCAATTTTGAATCAAAGTAGAATAGAGGGTTAATATGTCTCCTGCAAAGCACATCATGTGACAGATAACAGAATTTTATTTTATGTAGATGGGTAAGTGGGTTACTGCTTTTAACACAGACAGCAGTTCATAAATTGTAATCCTTCTAATATAACACAGTAAGCTATGAAGGACATGTGACTCCTACACTTTGTAACCCTCATTGCCTTATGTAATATATCCTGTACATTGATTTACACACATATGATTTATTGTCAATGTATAATGTGTACCTGTGATATAAAGCTCTCAGACACTATGGATTGGCATGAGTAGCGCTGTAAAAGAAATAAAACAGAACCGTAGTATTTAAATTGTTATTTGTTCAAATACTGGGACAGACCAACACACCTGACATTGTTATAGTGCATGCATCTATTTTACATTCAGGGACTGAAGGTCAAAACCATGCCTCTCTTAAGTACCTGTGAAGTAACAACAAGCTGTGAGCCTTTGTTTCCCCTCCAGTCCATTTGCAGCTAGGTTCCATATAGCTCCCAGCCCGGATACTCAATGAAAAGGAGGCCTGGTGGCCCCTCAGGTTCAGCCTTTGTTTTGGGCTCAGCTGGAATTTAAAACAACAAAGCCCCCTCGCCTGCAATGAAGCAGACAATGTCCAGACGCTGGTGAATGTGGCCTGGTGCCTGAAAATTACATTGGGATGAGTTCAGAATATTTCTGTGGGGCCCAACTTTTTGGCATGGGAGAAGGTGTCCACCCTGTGAAAAAAGTGGGTAGATGCTATCTACCCGCATGCACCCTCGCCTTGTGCCCTGCCTACAACCATTGAGAGACTTTATTTTTTACGCAAATTTTGTTTCTGCTGACATCTTTTATCATAATGTTTGTTGGTAGAGTTCACTATCACCTTTCATCCAATGCGCCCATGAAGTTTTAACTATTGTAACCCACCTTTCTGCTGAGGCTTTTACCCAGGGCTGAGATAATTTTTTCGATTGTTAGGGACACTTTTCACAAAAGTTAACCAGGCCAGATGTGTTTACTTTTTTCCCCATATGCTGGGGATTCTAAAGGCACACAGCACCTGTGGATTCCTCTGAAGGGAACCGAGAATTTAGCTAAAATATAGCAATTTTGTTTAAAAAGGAAAAAAAGTGCTGTGCAAGAAATCATGTTTATTTCTAGTCTTTTTTTAATAGCACCAAATAAAGGTTTGCTGTGCTATTATTACCATCTTCCCAGCTTTTAGGTGCAAACAGTTGTAAAAAACCCCACTGCTTTTGCATTTGTTCAAGAGATAGTCAAATTTGTCCTACATTTTTGTGGTTTCTACCTTTTGCAGTTTGTAGTGGACACCGGTGTGAAACACATCAATGAAAAAGAGACAAAATTCTGAATTCAACAAGGGGTGATTCATATAGATTGGTCATGGTTTTCTCCAATAAACTAATAGTTGAAATAAAAATCCTGACAATATGTAAGAAAATAAAATTGCAATTGGTAACAATGTGATCATCTGTAATTGTTTGCCCCAATGGTCAATTTGCAAAAATAATATATTGTTATGCCCAGCACATCGTTCTGGGTGCAGTTATAAATAGTGTTTGTTGGTTGTTCAAAAACAGGTGTTACCCAGAGCCAACAACTGAGCTGTAGTTTATAATGATATTTTCTTGTGTACCGACCATGCAGCAATTCATATGGTAAAAAAAAATGAGTATTGAAGTAAACCTAGATTTTTTTTTTCCACAGATACTGATATTAGGAAAAGTGGTTATTTGTAAACATCTAAATATGGGGTCACCAACACTGTCATGGGATTCTGAGAGCATTTATGTCTTTCTTGCACAATGGATGGCATTTGGAAACGAAAAATTGAAAGAAATTCAATTGATAAAAAAAAATGTTCTAGTATTCTGTATTACCAGACCTCTCTCGATAAAAATTGTACTCCAATTTAGTGGCTTGGCCTAGAGCAAATAACACAATAGAACCCAAAATGCAATGAGGAGACATCTTATTTTGGGGAAACGTCCTTTTTAACGAAGGCTTTATTACGAAAGCTTTTAGAATGAAAGCAGCATCACGACGGCGTCATTAGTATGCCCGTCTTTATGCTGAATCAGTCACTAGCACGAAGCTGTCAGTTTTACGCTAAGGTAAGGGGCGGGTTTCGGTTAAGGGAAGGGGCGGGTTTAGGTTAAGGGACAGGGCGGATTTAGGTTAAGGGAAGGGATGGATTTAGGTTAAGGGAAGTGGTGGATTTTGGCTAGGGGAAGGGGTGGTTTTTGTTTAAGGGGAGAAGTGGTTTTAGATTAAGGGAAGGGCGGGTTTAGGTTAAGGGAAGGGGTGGGTTTAGGTTAAGGGAAGGGGCAATTTTAGGTTAAGGGGAGGAGTGGTTCTTAGGGCTAAGGGAAGGGGCGGTTTTAGGGCAAAGGGTGTAGGGGCGGTTTTCGGTTAAGGGGGGGGGTGGTTTTAGGGCTAAGGGAAGGGGCGGTTTTAGGGCAAAGGATATGGGGGGGTTTAGGGATAAGGGTATGAGGGGGGTTCAAGGGTAAGGGTGTAGAGCAATTGCCCAAAACACCCAGCGAAATTCCTGCGGCGCAGTGGCACACATGGAGCAGAAGCAGCTAGCACCTTCCCTACCTCAGACAGCGGCTGAGGCAAGGAGCACAGAGTGTCCAGGAGTCAGCACCGCAACCAGACCTGCCCGCAACACCTACAGACACCGGTGAGATCGGGGCATTCATTGTTATTCTAAGTTAGGTAGCACACTACGTGCCATTGTGCTGATATACTTCATTCGAGAAACTGGTGTGATAATTCCAGCTTCGAACAAACGCTTTCGTTACTAGAGCCTTCGGCCTAATGGCTTTCGCTGTACCGTCATACATCCCTTACTTTCACCATTAACCTATTTTGGCGATGTGGGTAGCTGCGGTATTTAGGCCCAAACTCGGTTGTCACCCAGGGATACCTACTATACCCAGACATTTTTGAAAATAAAAACACCCAGGGGAGTCCATGGTGATGTGAGGTACTTGGATTCTAATACATTTTCTTACTCGGAATCTTGCTTTCTAAAGGTTTTCCAAGGGCTTGACTGAGCTTGCTTCCTGTTGCTGAAGTCTCAGGGACATCAAAGACTTCACTTGCCTCTTGCTACCAGTGCCTGGGCTCCTCTGCTGTGAGCCCTGCCCTGACAAGTGGTGCTAAATCCAGTCTTGGGCCCTTGGAGGTGAATTTGGTGCTGCAACCAAGAAACCAATGCATCGACTCTAGAGTGTCAGTTTGGAACTGGTGCATCCCTGTGAAATCGACACATTGCTGCTACCTGCACTGAAGCCGTGGTCGCCGCTCACTGAGTGTGCGACTCACCGCCCTTGATGTTCAATGCAGCCCCAACTTTGCCGAACAATCGCTGCTGCCTCTACCAAAGCTGTGGTCACCACTTGCAGAGTGTGCGACGCACTGACCTCGATGTTCAATGCAGTCCCCGACTTTGCTGCAGTGCCTCCGAAGAACCACCACTGCATGAGCCTCAGACACCACGCCAACAAAATCCGTGGTGCACTGGCTCGACTCCAATGCATTCCCGGCCCGCGTGGCTATCGACCAACGCATCGCTTTCAGCACAGCGGTTTGACTTCGACGTACCATGCTCTTGACAATGGCGCATCATTGACACCGTGCCACCTTCCAGAACTGAGGCCTTGCACCAGCAACCGACGAATCACCTCCTCTGCTTAACGCATCAGCCCCAGGAGTTAAAGCTTCAACGACCTTGGACTGCCTTAAGGAACCGACACATCACCTGCATCTGCGATGCCTCACCTCCTCTGCGTGATGCACCGTCTTCGATTTCAGATGCACCCAAGGTATACTGTAAGGGGGCCTGCGTGACTCCTGTATCTGGCCTGTGCTCCATCCTGGTCAGACTGAACTTTTGGATTTGTCCCGGTCAAGGGCGACCAGATAGCCCCAGTTGGAGCTATAGACTTTTTTTTAACAAATGTTTTGCATTTTCAAATGAAAACAGTTAACAAGACACATTGCACAAAGTCACCCAAGATAATATATCAGACTCACACCTAATGGAAAGAGCAAATCACATACATCTGTGTACAAAGGGAAGCCTGAAGAAGTCATAATATGAATATCAGATGCACGTAATATTTGTGACATCGACATATGGCGACCTCCTGTTTGTTGTAATCGCTTAGCTTAGGTGATGAAGGGGCGTCAGGTTGCATCAAATTTGGCCGCCCAAACCTTCTCCCACCATATATTTACAGAAGCAGAAAGTGGTTGCTTCCACAGTTGTGCCACACAAAGCCATTCTGCAAGGAGTAGTTGGGACATAAGGCGGCCCTGAAGGGTCGTTGAGGGAAAATTGCGATCGGCCTCTGGATTGCCCAATAAAAACGTCTGGGGCTCAAGGGGAAGGTAGACATTGGTGATGGCCCGCATTATACTCTGTATCTATACCCAGAAAGACTGAATGATAGGATATGCCCAACAAGTATGGAAAAAGGTTCCCCTCTCACCACACCCCTTCCAACATAGAGCAGAACCTCCAAACATCTTGCAATCTTGAAAAATTCATATCTTGACTTGTGTATGTTGGATTTTTGTCGTTTTGGTTCATGTTTTACTCAGATAAATATTGGCTGTTTTCTAAACTGGTGTGGAGTAGTTTTGTGGTGCCTTCACTGTTTTACTGGTTGTGTGTGTGCACACAAATACTTTAGACATTGCCTATTTAGTTTAACCTAACTGCTCTGTGCTAAGCTTCCAGAGAGTGAGCACAAGTAAACGTTTACTATGTACTACAATTACCCTGACTAGAGTGTGGATCCCTACTTAGACAGGGTGTATACCTCTGCCAACTAAAGACCCAATTTCTAACAATAAGGTACAGCTCAGTTGTCTCAATTCTAATTATTTTCCAGTGCATTATGTTTATGCGCCTTGACTGGCTTTTTAGTTCCCAGACCCTGTGCCCCTCTGTTTCCTCCCATGATTATTGGGGTAGAGAATCATCTGATCATAGTCCCTTGACAGTAGAAGTGCGATGGGGGAGGCTACCTTCTCCAGTCCCCACATGGCCCTTGCAACCTTCTGCTCTTGAGGACCCCGCATTCCAGGATGCAGTCTCGGACAGTATAGCAGCTGACTACTTTGCCCATAATGAGGGCTCAGCCTCATCTCCCTCTGTTGAGTGGAAGGGCTTTAAGGTGGTGGTAAGGGGCTTCTGCTCTGGGATGGTTACGGGGGTCCCAAGGGTGCTGTTCCGAGACCTGGATGCCGCAGAAAAATAATATATAGATAGGAGGCGCAATGCAGTTGAGGACCCTACCTATTGTCCCTCGCCTATACAACTTCGGGAATGGGAGGCATAGCTCCTGGAGTGCCTATGTTGTTTAGACTATAGAGCGTATATGGCTTGGACGCATGCCGAAGTCGACAAATCTGGCCATCTTTTAGCAATGACTCTCACCTCACTCAGATAGTCTCGGTCCGCGGCCAAGTTGAGATCCACAGTGCCTTTACGGCCTATTATTCCATCCTCTATGTCCATCTTGAGGAGCTCTCAAAGGCATCTCATATGGGATTATCTAGTGGTGACTCCTCTCCCTCGCCTTACCCTAGAAGAGTGTGGAGACCTGGATGCCCCCATTACAGAACAAGAGATTTGTGCAGCAATAGCAGGACTGGCAATGGTGAAAATTCCCATTCCCAGGATTCACAGCCTCCCGTGGAGTTTTATAAAATGTTTACTGCCATCCTCACCCCCAAGTTGTCCAAACTTTGTGACACGATCGGTAGGGAGTGCTCTCTTCCGGCCACCCTGTGTGAGGCGTCCCTAGTGTCTCTGCCGAAAACTGGGAAGGACCCAGCCGATTTGGCCTTGTACCATCCGATTGCCACCATGCTCAACATGGATTACAAAATCCTTAGCAAGTTTTCGGCTGACTGCCTTCACCAAATTTTCCCTCGTTTAATTCATACTGACTAGAATGGGTGTACCCCTGGCAGGAACACCTCCCTTAACCTCCACCGCCTATTTAGGGTTATGGAGGCGAAGTGGAGTTCCTGACCTGGAGCAGCTGCTTTTGTCATGAACTTCCTCAAGGCCTTTGACACACTGTGCTGGGACTTCCTGTTCGGGGTACTGGTAAGGTTTGGAGTCGGACGCTGCCTCACCCATCTAATCCATATTCTGTACAGGTCCCCCAGTATTCAGTATGTTATGGCAAACAAATTGTTTGAGTCTGTGCCGGTGGGCAGAGGTATGAGACAGGGCTGCCCAATGTCCCCTCTTCTCATCACCATAGCGATAGAGCCCTTGGCGGCTAGGGCTACAGCCTGGCAACAGAGCAGGTTGCTGGAGCATACCCCTTCCAGACACTATCCATGCCATCTTATTGTATGCTAACGATGTCCTTATCTACCTTAGGGATGTCAGTGTCACTTGTTCTCTGATTGCCCGGCTTCTGCCCGAGTTTGGTGTTCTTTCGGGCCTCCAGGTCAGTTGGCACAAATCATGCATGTTTCTCCCCTTCCTGGCATTTCCTCCGATGCATCTTGACCTTGGGGAAGGCCCTGTCCACTGGGAAGCTACTTCTTTTCATTACCTGGGCAACCTTGTCTTTCACACTACTGTAGACCTGCTGGATGCCAACTTGACAGCAGCTTTACAATCCTCCGCTATCAGGTGACATTCTAGCAAGCTCTCTCGTTATCCATAGCTGGCAGGATCACCATTTCTGAGATGGTGATGCGTTCCCATCTTGTTTACTATTGTGCAAACCCCACAACGGCAAGTAGCACTGTTGAAGCTCCAGCTTCCCCCTAACAAAGGAGGACTCTGCACCCCCAATTTTGAACACTATTTCCTAGCAGTCCAGCACCACCGCCCACATGTAGGCTGGCTGGCAGATACTCAAGTGAATACGTGCTTCTCTGGCCTCCCATGGTCCATAGCATCCTGGCTTCGGTGCATGCTTCCTGGAACCCGGTTGCTCCATGTTCTTCACAACTGTTTTAAGTGGCCCTCGCTTGCTTTCGCAGGGCTCAGCAGCTCACCTGTCCAATGGGAGCAGCCTTCCCTATTCTGGGCCTATGGGCCTAGGGTGGATATATGACTGATCGTCAGCTACACGCTTGGATTCAGGCTGGCCTGGCCAGGCCAGACTGGGGGACCTGTACGAGAATGGCCAGCTCCTGTCCTTTGCAGCCCTAAGGGACCAATTTTGCCTTCATGAAGGCCAGTTTCTGGTTTATGCCGCAGTGGTCTGCACCCTCCGTGACCTCTGGGGGATTCTGGGTGAGGAGCTCCCCCAATCATCCCTACTCCATGCTATTTACACTATGGGAGCTAGTCACTGGGTGATCAGCCAGCTGGCCCGCTCCTTTACAGATTCTTTCTGGGTCATCCTCCAGGCCCTCAGAGAGACATGGGAGGAGTAGTTCGGAAGGGCCCTCCATGAGAAGGAATAGGCCTGAGCTCTGGCCTATCCGAGAAGGGTCTACAGGAATACCGGTCTCCAGGAACTTCTGTGTACTTTTACGTGCTTCACCCAGCCTATGTCCCCCCCCAGCGCATTTCCAGGATCTTCCAGAGAGCCTCAGGTGGGTGTGCCAGATTTTCTGCTCCAGATGCCAGTTTGAAATATATCCTCTGGGACTGCCCCCATATCCGGTCTTTCTGGGATGAGGTTCTCCTCCACCTTGTGAGGGTCATGGGGATAGGTGGGATCAATTCCTCGGAAGTTTGTGCCTTAGGCATCATCTCTCATCCTAAAACTCGTGAGACAACAACTCACTTTTTAGATATGGCCCTTCTTCTGGCCAAACGCTCCATCACAATAAAGTGGAAGCTTCCATTACCCACCACTGTTGTGGCCTGGGAGTCCACTTTCATCCATTGAGCGGGAGCTGAGACTGTGGCGGCCGTCCGCCAGGAGGAGGCACAAGGCCTGCACCATTGACCTGTGGACCACGCTTGGAAACATCTATTTTCCAGATTGACTGATCCCCCTACCTCTCGTGGGTCCTCACAGCCAGCCGGCAGTCCTGACCAGCACCGGCCCCCCTGAACTCATAGATTACTTGTGATACGGAAACCCCCTCCTCCTTAGGCCCCTCCCATCTCCTTCCCTGTTCCTTCTGCCACCCCCCTGCCCTCCTGTCCTTGGCTGCCTATCTCTCCCAGTTCAGCTTATTCCTCTTCAGAGTCCAAGTCATTGACACACTTATCCCATCGCCGGTCCCCAACTACTACTAGTTGACATACAATATGATTAGGGGCCAGCACCGTTTTCCCCTGCCACCACTTTGCCTTAGCCCTGGCCTCTCGTTACAAATTCTATATAGCATTGGGGGACGCTTTGACTATACGTCCTAGGGTGCAATTGGACTCATTATCCCTACTGTTTGATTCATTTTTATTTGTGTTAAAAACTAATAACAAGATGGTTTGAAAAAAATAAGGCACAGCTCAGTTGTTGGCTCTTGGTATAGCGTGTTTTTGGAGAAGCTACAAACTTTTTATATCCCTATGACCAGAAGTGTCTATCGGATATAACAATATATTGCTTTTGTAAATCGAATATCTCACAAATGGTGTCTTTTACCTACTCATTTTCATTATTTTTTTATTTCGATGACTAGTTTCATCAGGGAAACCTTGAGGGATCTACAGAATTGTATCTACTTTTCAGAAATGTATATATTTCTGCGATCACCCATAGGTTTCACCCCTGTTTCCACCACAAACTGCAAGTAGGTTGAAACCACAAAAATTGGGAAAAATGGACTACCTTTTGCGAAAGTCAAAAAACAGTTATAAAAACTATTTTTTATACATCTCTGCTTGTTACTAAAACTGAGAAGATGTTGATCAGAGCATAGCAAACTTTTAATTGATGCCGGTTTTAGAAAAAAGAAACATATGCTTTCTTGCACAACACATTTTTCCCAAAACCCCCAAAATTTGCAATATTTTGGTTATGTTCATGGTTCTCTCCAGGGGAATTTACCAACCCTGGGTACCTTTCAAATTCCTAGGGTGCTGCAAAAAAGGATGCAAATTTGTCGTGGATTACGTTTGTGGAAAAAAAGTTTAAGTGCAAACTATCCCAAAACTCCAACAAAGGATTTACTACAAGGGGAGGAAAGGCAACCAAGAGGATAAGCAAAATACAAACTCTAACTGAACATTGCCGTCCTTTTTGTCACTGTAACAATTGTGTTATGCTGTACCTCAACCCAAACTTCCCACCTCAACCTTTGCACTAGGCCTTTAACAAAGTCACATGTTTTTCCACAAGTTCTGGTAAATTACACACAATTCCTTAACTCTTCAAGGCAGGCTCCCCAGATTCCAGTTCACTTCATTCTGTTGCAGGGTTGTCGCCACAATGCAGCTTCCATGTTCATAGTAAATATCTGGTACCAACTGGTCAGTTTGAATTTTACCAGTCATGTAAATGGGCTATCCAACCTCAGAAGAAATATTTCACACGGGCAAAAAGACTTCAAAGGCATGGCTGCTACCCCTTTTAGCCATTTGAGTCTATGGGAAACTTGTGCCATCAGTCCTCTGAAGACCACTCTCTTGATTATATATAGTATCCATTCAGAAATTCCTCAGTGACACAGGCTGATAGGAGTTCTCTCATCTTCAAATCCAGGCAGATTTTCTCGTTGGATTGGAACAAGAAGGGTGTTTAAGATGGGTGTTTTAAAGGGTAAACGATTGGTGATAAGGGTTGGTGAATCCTCCAAATATTCTTAGACTTCCCACTCCAAATATTTCAGCTAATGTGATGCACTGCTTGTCCTAAGTATATACTTTGTCTTATCACAACTATCCAAGAATTCTATGCAACAAAAACAATTAAAATAGGGAATCCTGTCCCCCCTCCTACGTTTAAGCCCCACCCCTGGTACTTGATTTTCTTACAGTGGTACAGTGGCATTGCATTTTTACAAGGCCTCAATAAAATGATACACCTACATTTGAACATGTTGTTATGTAAAGTAGTGCTGTAAGTCCAAAACATTGTGGTCCAAATTTACCAGGTTTGCGTTAATTTTTTAACACAAACCAGACGCAAAGTTTAGTGGTTGTATTTACAATCCAACGCAATTGCGAACGTAATGCAAAGCCTCCCAGTGCTCTCCCTTGCTTTAATTTGCGTCAAGGGGTGTGCTCCATGGGTGGTGAAGGGGCATTCCCATGTAACTACCCATGGGTTTTTGACAAAGACACAAATACCTATCTACAAAGAATTGTAGATAGGGATTTGCATTAAAATCCTGCTCCTCCTTGAGACAGTCGTAACAAGGAGAAATTTTTAAATTTCTCCTTCTTTTTCTCTCTTTGCATGTGTGCAGTATTCTGCAGCACACAAAGTGGGAAGCGCCTTGAAGCATAGTTTTTTCCTGTGCAAAAAACTAAGCTTACCACAACACAGAAACCTTTGCATTATGGCACAAGGGTATCTGCATTGCCGCTTGGCAGCCAAAAGTGTGCCAGCGCAGGGATAGAGCAAAACAGTGCACTATCTTAATAAGATATATTGCAATTCTGCTTTCTACCTTTTACTCAAAGCAGTGCAGCAACTTTACTTGTTGCACTGAGCTGCATATTTGTTTTTAGTAAATATGGGCCTTTGTGTTTCAATCAAGATATGATCTCTGGACTATCTGTTGTTGAAGATACATATTTCATTCAAGAAACAATGGCTGATACACAAGACAAGTGCAGAAATAGATTTCGACAAGAGTCTGAATCCTTCACAAAAAATGTGGTAATCTCACAGGAAGAAAGGAGCAGGAAAAGCCTTTATGTAAAAAGCTTTCTATATGAGACTGAGCATATTCATGGCGGAGACAAAAACTGTGAAATTTGCTACAGCTATCTGAGAAAACAAAAACAGCTTTTGAAATTTTACTTGACGTTTGAAATGACTTAATATTTGGTGGTTATTCTGTTACCCACCTACATGAACAATGCTGTCAGAAAATTAGCTGGATTAGATTTGATTTTTTTCTGTGTCTTTTATATTGAACTTCATTGCTTACATTGTATTTACTCTTTTATATACTCTTATGTACTTATCGACAGGATACGCTTACAATAAAACTGATCACTTTTTATATAATGACTTCAGTAAATATATCAAGCAAATGAGACAAGATAATACAGAAAATCCAAAACAAAGCAAAAATAAAATGCTCTACCATTTTTTATCCAGGTCGTTTTTGTACAGCAGTAAAGATCAACAGTGTGTTACATCAGCAGATAATCAAAAGACTGCGACAGTCTACAGAAGAGCAGATGCAGTTCTTTATGAGAAGAAAGGTGGGTACCATGTTCAAATTATCAGCAGCATTTCTTTATACTACCTCACCACACCAAAGAAAGAGATGCAAAATGCTTGGGATTCTTCTAAACTCTCAATAACTTTTTGAATTACTGCTGGTTTAAAGATAATTAAATGTACAACTGATTTGGCATAAACCATTAAATAAAATCATGAAAGGAAGAAATATGGGGCTTATTTACAAGCCCCTTGAGCCACCTGGTACGTTACTTTTTGTGACGCACCGGCGGCGCAACCTGCTGCCCCATATTTACAAAGACACGTAAAGCCACCCTGAGTGGCTTTTCGTGTCCTTGTAAATATGGCTCCTTTACACGCAACACTTTGCGTGAAAGGGGCGTGCCGTGGATGTTGCTGTGGGTGTTCCCACGTAACACCCATGGCTTCTGCAGCATTTCCAGATTTACGAGAAATCGTAAACATGGAAATGCGTCAGAATGCTATGCCTCCCCAGGGGAGGTGTAGGGAGGCGCAACGAGGAGAAATGTTTTCATTTCTCCTCGTTTTTTTCCTCTTTCTATGCGTGCTGCATTCTGCAGCACACATAGGAAGAGAAATCCCCTCCTGTGATTGGTTTTGTGCAGGAAGGTGTTCCTTCCTGCACAAAAACTATCATCCCTGTGAGGCAGGCACCCTTGCACCACGGTGCAAGGGTGCCTGCGTCGGTGTATGGCAGCTAATTGCGCGCCAGCGCAGGGGAGAGCAAAGGGATCCGTCATATCGTTGTAGATATGACGCATCTCTTTGCTTCGGAATTAACGCAGCGCGGCGCAGCCAAATGGCTTGCAGCACCGCGCTGCGTTAATTCCTTGTAAATAAGGCCCTATGTATTTATACCGTGTTGGAATTATATTTAAATATGGATATTTATATGCTGTAGACAAAGACCCTGTCCCCAGTTTACCATTTAGCACAATATGAGTGCAATTAGCATGTATTTCAACACGTAATACACAGATCAACAGGTGCCAGAGAACCGATTAATCTTTGCAACATCACAAACTGCATTGCATGCCTTATGCAGCATTTTAATTAACTTTCATCCATTTCTACAAAAAATATTTTCTATTTTCAATTCTGCAAATTGTACAGCAGTTTGCGGCTTATTTTGCAAATTCAACAAATCTGTAGTTATCCGAAAAAATGCATCACTTATTTAAATGAATAATTGCAGACGCCCTGAATGTAAGCAATTAGTCTCCATTCTAAAGACACCGTGGCCTGTTTAAAATGGCTGCAAACAGCGTATTTAAAGAACTAAAGGCATCATTTACAGTTTGATGGACTGGAACCTCTGCCATAAATTTGTTACAAACACAACCAGGCAAACTTGTGGTACCCCACCTCATTTATAACTAGTTGAACCTCCAGGTTTCCAATGGCCAAGCCTCAGCTGCTCTGCCATTAGAACCGCTTAACATGGTGACCCATGTGCAACAGGGTCATTGTGTCGCAGTGGTGGTAGTCATGGGCAGTATCGGGCAGGACTTCCCTGGCTCTACCCAGTGAGGGATGGAAGAACCAGGCAGGGAAAAGAAAATTTGGATCCATGTGCAGGTAGGAAGTTCCTCACATGTCTGGGCCATTTTATTTCACTTCTATCGATTTTATTTGTAGAAAACTAAAAATAATATTCTGAGTGGGATGAAACAACAGGACAGACAGCTAGACATTCACCTTTTATGGCAATGCATCAGCCCCTTTGGTGGAGGCACTTTCCACAAGGAGATCTCCAACAGGCAGACAGGGATCTCTAAGTGCAATGGGTGGGCCTCTGCCTGCAGATAGAGGCCAATGTTTCTTTCTGCCTGGCAAGCTGGCGAGCCATTCACTGAGTCCGAAAAGAGAGAACAGTCATGCAAGTTGCATGAGAAGTCTGCAATCTAGGACATCAGAGATGAATCCAGAATATAGACTTCCATTGGAAGTGTTAGTTCTCATTAAACTGTATAAATCCATTGTTTTAAATCATATTTTACCTTAAAATGCCCCCAGATATATTATTTCTGACATAATATTTGCACTTTAAAAACAGAAGGCAGTCGTGGCTTTACCCAGACACACATTTCAGTTAAAGGTTCTCTTTGCAAAGGCTAAAGCAGATATTAAAAGACAACAGTGAAATGGTGAGACTTACAACGTTTTCCAAACTAGTTCTGTTGTATTCCGCTTTAGGTGTCCGTATATAGGTTTTCCCGAAGCATGTCCTTATATAGGCACAATTCGCATTGCCCTTATATAGGCATAGAATCCCAGTCCTTATTTAGGCATTAGCCATGCACTCCAAATACAGGCATGGTCACCGACATCCGTCCACCCTAACGTCACAACGAGTTCTTAGAAACCAGACCCCTAAGCTCTTGGGAGTTCCCCTAGCACAGGATTATTGATTTCTCCAAGAACTCATCTATTATGCATGAACTGCTATACCTTAAGGGTTCATTCCTGACGTCTTCCTCTGTCCGACTTCACGTCAATGCTAACATTCCAAGGCACCTACCAGGTATAAATATACCTTCCCTTGCCCAAGCAAGTTAGAGGAGACCTCGACTTCAGAGGAGCCCGTATCCTGGCCTGACGCACTGAGAAGACGCTGTCATCCCTGCTCGCAGAGAATCCAGCTTCCAGTGTTCTGACTCCCTTCGCGGGGTGTTAGAGTTTGAGATCCGGCAGGAGATTCCCACCTCTCTCATTCTCAAGGTATGGAGCTGACTAGAACCTAGAGGGACTCTTGGCATACTAGACTTAACATACTCTTAGTATTCCATACTAAAGAATACTTCACCTACTTCTTACCTTGCCCTACACCTAGACTAGGTTAGGTACATTGGGGTAGAACTAGCTGAGAGACGCATCTTATGAGTACTCGCATTGAAAATCCGCGATCTAATGGCATGCGATGTGAATGCATGTGTTCTATCGTCATACATTCGCATTTTTAGCTCATGTTATTTATGTATGTGAATATATGCTGAAAGATAATGCTAGCGCAGTATTATTTATTTCTACTGCTTACGCTGTACATTATATATCTTGCATACTGTCTTGTGATCATAACAGCTCATATCTCTTACACAAGAAACAAGACTGTTCAATAAAACCTTTTATTGAAACGCCCGTCTATTCTTTCTGTGTAACTCTGAGGAAACTAAGCATGCACGACTAGCTGAGTGAAACTGTTATCTATTGTTTCCACGATTCTGAGAAGTGTTCCGATTCTAAAGGGAAACAAAGTTGTCATGTTTATGCGGTTGCCAGAAACTACTCCCTTCTTGTTTACAAGAAGTTTCTAGTGGCCTCTGAGTTAGCTGGCACAAAAGTAATTAAGTTTAATATACTCGATAGGGACATACCGACCTCAGTCCTATGTCAAACCTATAGGGTATATTATTCCAATGCGCAGAGCCTATTAGGGAAATAGGAACTACACCTCAATTCATAAAAAAGAAGGTAGCAGGTCTGAAGATCAGACATGCCGAGAATACTGAGAACACAGCTCAAGAACGAGAATGGGCTCAGACAATGCTGGACAGTGCAGCAGAAGTCACAATGGGAGACAATGGACTTGAATGAGTACATCACAGTAGAGACTGTTGACACCAGGGTTAGTACTCCACAAAAGTTATATGAAATAACACTCCAAATGGAGGGAGACATACCAAGAAAAGTGAAAATACTCTTTTGGGAGAAACTTTCAAGGGGCTATGATATACTTCTAGCAGAAAAAGACTGGCCACCACAATTTGTCAGGGAGTGCCCACATGGTGAGGACATTATTATGCCAGCCTTCTCCAACCATATTCCAATTCACCTAAAATATACTTATGCCTGGAAATGGGCAGTTGCCCAGGCCCCAGCATTATACAAAAATCATGTAGGATGGGATGAGGACTCACCTCACCACAAAATACATCTAAAAAATGAACCTACTGCACAAAGGCAGTACCCAATAAAGCAAGAAGCTAAAAAACAGGTCAGGGAGATCTTAGATCAACTTGAATACCAAGGGGTGATTGAAACATGCACCTCCTCTATGAACAACCCTTTGTTTCCTGTATCCAAACCAGACAATACATATCGTCTAGTTTTGGATTACAGACACTTGAACACTTGTTCAAAAACATTTGCAGTGTAAAATGCACATAGTACAGCATTAACGAATAACATTGTGCGTAAAAAATATAAAACCACATTGGACATTTCAAATGGTTTCTTTTGTCAAAACATAGCACCTGAAAGCAGGTACTTAACAGCTTTCTCAATAATGGGGACCCAGCGTCAATTTTGTAGACTCCCACAAGGGTTCAAGAATAGCCTGGGGTTATTCTCAGCGAGAGTAACAGAGTTACTACAAATTTATGATAATGAGGCATTGTCATATGTCGATGACATCTATCTGACAGACGATTACCTAGATAGACACTTGAACAGGGTAAGTACCATTATATTGGGCTTCGCCTCTGAGGGCTATAAATTCAACTTTAAAAAATCCAGAATTGCCCATCTCAATGTCCTTTTCCTAGGATATGAGTTTTCAAGTGAAGGCAAGAGCCTGGCAGCTAACCTTTTAGAAAAAAGCGCTGCTCCAACCTTCAAAAACGCTGAAAAACTTACAATACATCTTGGGTTTCCTAAATTTTGGAAGAACTTACATTCTAAATTACGCAGAAAGGGTTAAACCTCTCTACGAATTAATCAAACCTGATTTTTCAACAAAACATTGGACACAGGAACACACAGAAATCCTGCGTTCACTCCAAGCTAACATGTTAGCAACAAATCACTTACAAACACGCGTAAGTCAACGCAATTTAGTGATCTGAATAATTTCGGGTCAATGCGGATTCACCTACTTAACATTTAATGAGGGTGAAAAAGTACCAATAGCATACAAATCACATTTGTATACACAAGCAGAAATGCGCTTCACTTCAACAGAAAAAATACTGACAGCAGTTCAAACCGCTGTAGCAAAAGAAAGAGCTCTAGCCCAAGGGAAACGCATTATTGTCGTAACTCCAGTACCGGCCTTAGAGGCAGTTACAAAAGCGAGCATTCCAAATGCAAAAGCTTTACATCCTAGATGGATACAATGGGTTAATTCTCTTGCTGCAACAGATGTTGAATATGTTTTTGATCCTGATCTAAAAACACAAGCGTTCCTGCAATATGAACATGAATGTCCTCTGCCCACTGAAATTCTGCCTCTCGATCAGTATGAATTCATAATTTACACTGATGGATCCGCACAACCCGCTACAGGGAGTAAGCAAGCTTACAGTGCAGCGTGCGCAATCGTTAAAGGTCGCATGCGCGATGGTAACTTCAGACCAATGGTCACTAAAACTCAATCTCTAGGAGATTGTACAGCTCAGCGAGCTGAACTACAAGCATTCAAACTGGCACTTGAAAGTACAGATCGCGAATTCCCCACACTCATAGTGTGCGATTCTTTCTACTGTGTGCAGTCGTATAATGAATATATACAGAATTGGCTTGAAAATGGGTTCAAAGATGCAAAAGGTGGCACAATAAAGCATAAAACGCTTTGGGAACAAGTAGTTCAGTTAAAAAACGAACTACCAAAGGCTCACGTAATACACACGCTGAATCATCAACGTGATGGCGTTCACGTTGCAAGGAATTCATTGGCTGACGAAGCCGCAAAGGGGGCTTTTCAGACGGCTTCCGTAGCTGCGATCACTCGTTCAAAAACGAGAATAGACAGTGAGATATTGTTGGCTGTCAGTGCTTCAAGCAAAGGCAGTGGTGCAGCGTTACCAAAGAAATTTCCACTCAAGTACTCTTATGTAATTGATGCGAACAACGTTCCTTTTGCTCGAATCTCTGGAGTGGGGGATAGGGTAATTCCAAACATGGAACGTAGATTAGGACTAATCCTAGCAGCACATGAAGGGATAGCCTCTGCCCATGCAGGTGTTTCTGCAACAGTCTCTTTACTAAAACAAAGATATTGGTGGCCTGGCATTAGAAAACAGACCAAGAACTATGTTCTGGAATGTGAAATATGCCAACAGATGAAAGTCTCCACAGTGAAACGTCCTGCGCAGACACCCCTGTTGATTTCAGACAAACCATTAGCTTGTGTTTACCTGGACCACTGCGGTCCCTTGCAAAGGGACGGTAACTATAAATATATAATGGTCGCAGTGGATTCGTGCTCAAGGTTCCTATGGACATGGCCTCAGCGCTCGGCTGACGCTCGAACTGTTATAAAAGATTTGCGAGTCTTTATCGGCACATACGCAATTGGCACACTACATTCTGACCAGGGCCCTGCTTTTAGCTCTCGGACTTACAAAGAAGCCATGGCCAGTTTGGGCGTAGCATTGCGGTACTCCTCTCCATTTCATCCTGAGGGAAATTCTGTTGTGGAAAGGAAAAACTGGGACATAAAGCAGTCTATAACAGCTAGAGTATTAGGTTCGGGTGATGGGTGGGTCAAACATCTTTATGGGGTCCAACGCTCATTAAATAATTTGCCAAGAAGTTCTCTAGGGGGGGTCACTCCATATGAGGTCCTATTTGGGACAAGAATGTGGGTTCCTGATCTCGAATGTAAAGGCACAGTGGTGGAAAATAAACCCTTTGATATCAAAGATCGTTTGGCTGTTTTATAGGATCTAAATGAACTAAGATCGAAACAAAGCAACGTGTTCCTGAAGCCAACCACCACTGGGGAAAACCGGCAGTCCCAGCAAGGCCTGTCTGGATCCCAAAAGTTGGGGATCTAGTCAGAGAGAAGATTGCGGACAAGAAGGAATTTGGACCTTCTTACAGACAACCAGTACCTGTCCTAGCCATACACGGAACAAGAACAGTACTTCTGCCGCCCCTTGCTGGAAAAAAGGAGAAAAGATTTGTGTCAATCGACCTCATCAAACCACAGTATGTGGCCAATACTAAATAGTAGGCCTTGTGGACTCCGACCTAGTAGCAGATGCACTCCTCTCGCTACTATCCAAGAGGTTCAGACTGAAAGACTCATAACCATCGAGAATTCAGCAGTAACAGATGAAGGACTAAGCAACAATGCTATGGAACTCATCCCTCTTGAAACTCAAGTAACAGTTCGTCCAGATACACCTGTCTACACCAACGTAACAAGTGATCAACTGGTTCCAGCGATTTCAACAAATCCTGATGCAATTCAAACAATTGACAGAACTGCTTCTGGCTATTTCATTAACTTTGATACGTTTTCTGAGGATCCGAGTGAGCCAGAAACGACGCCAGCATCAAAAACTTTCAAACAGCAAGTACAAGACTTTTTTCATTTTCTGAAAAAGACTTATCTGGTTTCACCATGGATTGAACTGTGGACTATTTCTGGAATATTTTTCTTTCTGCTTTGGCTAGCTTTGGTTATGACTATCAGCGTGCTTATGAATGGCAGATACATCCATTTGGACTCTGAAAGTAAAAATGTGAACTTACTTTTGAAACCACACAAATCATCCCATCGTGAAGCTAGAGACTTGTCAGCAGTGAACATCACAGCAGTTCCTATACAGGATGGTATAGTGTGGGACAAAATCGATTTCGATATCTTCGGTCCTACGGAACTTTTGAACAATCCACATTTATTTAAAATTTCACTAAGTGATGTTATTACCTCTAGTACCTATTCTGATGATTGGGACTTTGAGACTGTAAATGATATGATGTCTGATCTAGAAAGGTCTGCTGCATTCTCTAACAATGAATACTTAGAGGGTTCATCAGACTATGAACAGCTTTATTGCTATAACCACTATGGTCATCATTTCTTGCATAAATCTGCAACACCTAGAAATGTGTTTATGTTTAACCAATGGGAACATTGTCCTACACCGCCAAAAGGTAGTTCAAAAACGTTTGCTAAAAAGTTTCCCTATTTTTCAGGGTATAATACATCTGATCCAGAAACATTTTACTATAAAAATGTAAACATAACAGGACAGAAAATTATGTTAACTAATACAAAACAGATTTACTCTGCAGCCTTTATTACCCAATTGTCTAGACATGGATTTGACTTGTGGAAAGACACAATAGACACGAAATCTGTCTGGGGTTCTAAAGATTGGCAAGTACAGGGGATAGAAGCTTTGTTTAGAGCATGTATCATCCCTCAGCAAATAATGTTTTTGAATGAAACTGTGCAACAAACGTCTTGCCTTGGTTTAGCTAAGATCAAAGACATGAAAACACCTTCTGTACCAACAGCTGCAAGTAATAACACTACACAGGCAGCGGTTACAGTTGACACAATACTACAAACCAACAGAACAGATCCTAATTGGAAAAACTGGTTACTCTGGCCCACAGACACAAACATCTGTCAAGAAAGATTCCTGAATAGAAAACAGGGCTTTACTATTCATAGGCCAGACCCACGATACGTTCAAAGACAACATCCGGGGGTAGTAACAACATACAGTGTAGGAAAATTGTGCCTCGACTGGCTACAAAAATCTACACTTGAGGATGTGAAACAACACTTATCTTTACTTAAAGAAGACGCAGACCTTAGGGAATTCTTGCTAGGACCAAGAAAACCGCGTCAAAAACGTTTCATATATGCCAGCATTTATGCTGCTTATAATGAAGTATGGAAGGTTTCTCAGGCAGAGGCCGCAGAACGAATACGTGAACTTGATCGTATTAACTTAGAGAAAACTCTCTATGTGGTCGACAATGGGTTAACAACTTTGTCATCCAGAATTTATTCATTGGACAACATTGTATCCTCTGCTATTGACATACTGGAACAAGATTTAGCCATGTTACAACAAGGCCAATCTCAGTTACGTTCTATTATGTTATTAAGCTGAACGCTGCAATCTTTGCGTGCGGGCTATGTGCCTTGGCGTTTTATCAACACGTCGGCTCTGTTTGCAGAATTCAATCTAACTGATAAACAGATCGAACTGGCACAAAGGGGAGCAAAGTATACAGTGCTGAGCATTGAAAAACTGGAAAAATTACCATTTACGGTAGCAGAAAAACCAGCTACAGAATGGCTTATCCATGGCAAAATCACTCTGCCTGTCTCTACTTTTCAGTTTCAGTATTGCCTCAAACAAATGCAAGCAGGCAAATATGAAGGGTTGGGTAAAGAATACATTAAGATATCCTGGGATTTACCTTACGACTACAGATGTTGGAGTGGGGATCGTGAAGTGTTTCTAAGCGGTACACACTGTGAAAATGAACTAAGCGGTTCGCTCATATGTCAGGACATTTCTTTACACGGGGCTTGTAATGGTTCTGTGGCAAATTTGTCCTGCCACCAGCAGGGTACACCGGCTACTGTGATTAATCCAACGTTTGGCCAACTTTCTAACGGGAGTTACCTCATGTTGAATGATCAGAGTTGCTGTGGCATGTTGCCAGGCATCCCATATCTGGTAACGGTCGACTCCAGGGTTACTTGCTGTATGCAAGTATTGTTCCCCCCAATAGACACAGTCAGGGAGTCGCCTCTATGGCCTTCATTGAATGTTTCTTTTATACGTTTTGATACTTTAAGCAGAATGAAAGCCATGCTTTTGCTACAAACCGTGCCTCTGACCTCGGCCAAAGAAATCTATGATTTACAAATTGCAAGGACTTCGGCTGAGATACAGGCTTTAATTCATACAAACTGCCCTATACATTTTGCAGAAATGATGGGACGTATCTTTAACATGTCTGATACGAGCGGTATTGTACATGTATTTAAGATGATCTGTTCAGGACTGTTAGCACCCTTCCAGGCAGTCCTCGGAATCATCCCAAACTTCGCACATTCGGTGTTTGGTGGTGTGCTATTAATTCTAGCACTTGTTGCAGGAATCCTATTTCTATTCCTACTATTACGCTATGGCAAGCCTATCCACCAACATCACTCCGAGCGATGTGGAGAAAGCTCTCCTAGAACGGAAGTGCCGTGAGCGCATAGTGAGGCTTTTGGGCATGCCTCGTCTACGGGAACTTAATACAACATGGTTCCTGTCATTCAGACCAATCTGGCAAGATTGCATCTTACCTGTTCTACGCTGCCTGCTTTGCGGTGAAGAATGCGTGCTAGACACCTGTCTAACACTCCCATCAGTCATGCCAACGGATATCGATACTCTGCTGGACCCGGTAACGGCCCATGCTCTGTTTTGTCGCCAGAGGCTACCAATCCTGATGACGGCATTCATTGAGATCTCACAGACGCTTCCTGCTGCTGCTGAGGTACGAGATGGATCAACAGGCACACAGGTAACAACGGACGCGAACATTGCTGCAGCATCTTCTGCTGAAGGCGATGTTTCTCATCTCTGTGCAGTTAACCTTCTGAACGAGGTGTTCCAAATGTCGCCAACATCGGTAGACGATATTTTGGCTACAGAAATAGATGATTTCATGTTTACACCAGACCCATACACTGACTTTGATTCGGCTCACAGTGTACCAGGGACGCAATGAATTTGGCCTTCATATTTTCAAAACTTGGAACTCTTCCTAAAATTGAACTTTTCCTTTTTCTTTATTTTTTGAAAATACATGGCAAAACAATCTGCTTACAGTAGAACTATTCTTATAAAACGGACTTCTTTGAATACTTCCAGGGACACATTGTCACCTTATTTGTCTAAAATTTCATTTAATACCATGATATGCAATGGCTTTGATTTTTGAAAACTTGTCAACCATTTCATCATATGTATATATTTCTGTTTATTCATTCATGTTGCATTTATTTCCAATATATGCTTAGAATGGAAAAATGCTTTAAAATGTACAGAACCTATTGCATTACAAGTTTTAGCAACAGTTCTTTTAAAAACTTCTTTTACTATGCTTTTAGAAATGTTTTTAGCAATATGTGGTACTCAAGCTTAATGTTTAGCATTTAGTATTATCGTTCATTCGAAAGTGGAGAGGGTGTTGTATTCCGCTTTAGGTGTCCGTATATAGGTTTTCCCAAAACATGTCCTTATATAGGCACAATTCGCATTGCCCTTCTATAGGCATAGAATCCCAGTCCTTATTTAGGCATTAGCCATGCACTCCAAATACAGGCATGGTCACCGACATCCGTCCACCCTAACGTCACAACGAGTTCTTAGAAACCAGACCCCTAAGCGCTTGGGAGTTCCCCTAGCACAGGATTATTGATTTCTCCAAGAACTCATCTATTATGCATGAACCGCTATACCTTAAGGGTTCATTCCTGACGTCTTCCTCTGTCCGACTTCACGTCAATGCTAACATTCCAAGGCACCTACCAGGTATAAATATACCTTCCCTTGCCCAAGCAAGTTAGAGGAGACCTCGACTTCAGAGGAGCCCGTATCCCAGCCTGACGCACTGAGAAGGCGCTGTCATCCCTGCTCGCAGAGAATCCAGCTTCCAGTGTTCTGACTCCCTTCGCGGGGTGTTAGAGTTTGAGATCCGGCAGGAGATTCCCACCTCTCTCATTCTCAAGGTATGGAGCTGACTAGAACCTAGAGGGACTCTTGGCATACTATACTTAACATACTCTTAGTATACCATACTAGAGAATACTTCACCTACTTCTTACCTTGCCCTACACCTAGACTAGGTTAGGTACATTGGGGTAGAACTAGCTTAGAGACGCATCTTATGAGTACTCGCATTTTTAGCTCATGTTATTTATGTATGTGAATATATGCTAAAAGATAATGCTAGCGCAGTATTATTTATTTCTACTGCTTACGCTGTACATTATATATCTTGCATACTGTCTTGTGATCATAACAGCTCATATCTCTTACACAAGAAACAAGACTGTTCAATAAAACCTTTTTATTGAAACGCCCGTCTATTCTTTCTGTGTAACTCTGAGGAAACTAAGCATGCACGACTAGCTCAGTGAAACTGTTATCTATTGTTTCCACGATTCTGAGAAGTGTTCCGATTCTAAAGGGAAACAAAGTTGTCATGTTTATGCGGTTGCCAGAAACTACTTCCTTCTTGTTTACAAGAAGTTTCTAGTGGCCTCTGAGTTAGCTGGCACAAAAGTAATTAAGTTTAATATACTCGATAGGGACATACCGACCTCAGTCCTATGTCAAACCTATAGGGTATATTATTCCAATGCGCAGAGCCTATTAGGGAAATAGGAACTACACTACAGGTCCCAATGGTGATATCTTGATTTACTTCATGCCAACACTTGGGCCAGTCAGAGACCTTTGTGGGGCTTTGGGCAAAATATAGGTGTGGGGCTCAGACCCAAAGAACTTGGTTTCAATCCAAGTTTCCCAGTTTGACCAAACTGTGCGACTATAGGCAATTGCTTTTCTTTTCTGTGCCTTCTTACCTGTGATCATCATATCTGAGAGCACCTTGAAATAGTTCCGTTCAGGAAGTGCTGCACAAAAACATGTCTTGTGCATGGTTTAATAGACAATAATGTTCTTCCATCTATAACAACAAATGATTATATATAGGAGGCACAAGACAAGTGGCTTGATTCTTGAGATATTGATGCAATTGTCAGGACAGTATGGTGTGGTTCACTAATTCTAATAAATGCCACTCAGTGCAGTGGTATTAGCTTAAGTGAAACTAACTAAATTATATATTTTTTAACAGTTTTTACCTCAGCTATAAATAATCTGTCAGTCAGCGACAGGATGGAAGGTCCAGGCTGAGCTAAGAGCTATTTGCCTCAACCTTCGCAGTACTGCTCTACCAGAGAGGATGCAACGGAGTTGGGGTCGAGAGGATTATGGGACCCGGCCATCACAGCCTTACTACCACTACTTTTTTGGTTCTGGTAGAGAAGCAGGGCATCCTTGGGTGTTGGGCATGCGGTACATGATCTCACACCTTGTGCGCACCCTTCGCCTCCACTCAATCAGCTGAGAGTGTGGCTTGTCAGCTTTGGCACAGAGTGGGCTATGATCACAGTGACCTGTGATGTGAAAAATGCCGGGCATGCCGACAGGTTAGTCTATAGTGCATGGTGCATGGCCTCCACAAGGAGCGCATCGTGGGAAAAATTGCCCCACTTTCTTCGATCCTTCTGATGGTGAAGCCAACACCGAAGCAAATCCCTATAATTACATCATTGTTGAAACCCCTCAGTTTAAATTGTATTTGTCTGCGTTTGGCAATTCATTTGAAATGATAGTACACAATTTAGCGCAGAAATAGAAGAATATTTGTTCATATTCGAAGTTGGTAGAACATTTGGGGCCAGATGTACGACAGGATTTTGCATGCGCAAACGGGTTTGCGACCCGTTTGCGCATGCAAAAACCCTGTGGGCCATGTACTAACACTATTTTGCGAGTCGCAAATAAATTGCGACTCGCAAAATAGTGTTTAGTGACTCGCTATTAGGAAGGGGCATTCCCTTCCTAATAGCGACCCCACAAGCCACGTACGAATGTTTTGCAACCGCAATTGCGGTCGCAAAACACTCGCAATTTACCGCCCTCTTCAAGAGGGTAGTAATGCAATCGCAAAAGGGAAGGGGTCCCCACGGGACCCCTTCCCCTTTGCAAATGCAGGGAAAAATATTTTTAGGGGGAGACAGTGGTCCCAGGGACCACTACCTGCCCTTAAAAAATGAAACGAAAACGTTTCATTTTCTTTTTTTTAAAATGCATCCCGTTTTCCTTTAAGAAAAATGGGCTGCATTTAAAAAAAACTGCTTTATTTAAAAGCAGTCCCAGACATTTAGGTCTGCTGTGCCCAGCAGGCCACCATACCTGGGAGGGCCAGTCATTCTCAATGGGGTCGCAAATTGCGAGTGCCTCATGAATATTGATGAGGCATGCAATTTGCGACCCCATTGAAAATCGCAAACAGTGTCTCTGATATTGTTGTACATGTCATTTTGCGACTCGCAAATTGCGACTCGCAATTGAGTGCAATTTGCGACTCGCAATATAACATGGTCGTACATCTGGCCCTTGGACTACATCAAACAAGTTACATGTGACCCAGCCTCAGACAACATGACTAATAAATTGTGCAACAATTTGTACTAGTTGTGGAATTGAGACTAAGGAGTGGACTTTCGTGGATAAATCCTTGGTAGAAACACAAGGTCTGATTGGTAACATTTTCCACAGATTTGTTCAGAGCAAAATTGGTGGCATAGATATGCATAGGTATGCATATTGTATGTGGCTGTGAGTACCCTTGTGCTTGTTCAAGGTTGCTCTAATGAATCTTAGCCACGGTGGTGTGTAGTTACAGTGTAGGAATAACTGCCTTTACACCAGGCCACACTCGAATCTTACTTCTTTTTTCACAAATGCAGATTAGACAGTGTCAATAAAGTTGTGGGAGTGTAACCACATGTGACTTTTGTCAACCTAGACTTTGCACAATTTTGCAATGTTCGTTAGTGAGCAGTTTTCCTTTTTCAAAGGGCCCACCCAATAGCCAGCATGGAAAGGAAGAAAACACACAAACAACCTTGGAATTGCTGGAGCGACGGGCCAAGATCACCTGACTCCTCTGTCACACTATTGACTCTGAAGACCAAATCTCCATGGCCATCAGCTAAATAAATTCAGACTGCTCAGCCAGTTTATCCTTTTGAAAATGTGTGTCTTGGCATTAAGGACTGCAAAAATATCTTGTTTGCAGAATCGATATTCATGCGACATGATCCTCTTAGAAACATTATTGAATCACAAGACCCCTCCATTAACTGGGTGTCTTTTGCGTCACAGTAAGGGGCATGTTCCAGTGCTCAATATTGTCCCCAATTTGACATTTTCACCTACAACGTGTCCCCGACAATAGCCACCACATTTCATAGTTATGTTTTTTTATCTTTCATTCCAAAATATTATTTGACTCGATATTCCTAAAAGTGGCACCGCAGGCCCAGGAAAATGCGTACCTGGGCCCATATTACCGTTACTGCATTTTCCTTGTTTGCGCCACAGTCTGCCGTTAGACAGGTGAGCCAGGAGCAAACATGGACAGGGCTCACTATTTTCAATTAATGCTCTGTCCTCAAACATTGAAAAGAGATACCATAGCAGGCAGGTGCAGTGAGTGACTGCAACACAAAAAGATGATGGACGGAATGTTGAATATTGTCAAACATTCACCCCCATTCACAGATCTGGGTTTAATCCATCTCTTTTTGCTCCCCATGCCATTCTAGTTGGACTCAGCCATATGCAAATCAGTCTTGACCCTGCTCCTCATGGGAACAGTCCAGCCCGAACCGCCAGGCCAGTTCCTCCCTGGACCGGAAAACAAGCATCCTAGGACCGGTTTCGGGGCATCACCCATCAACAGCCAGGCTAGCTTGAAACCGGTCTTCACGGGGTGTCGGGAGGTTCCATGGGACCCGCTAACCTCCTCCAGATGGCTGGTTTAAAGAGGCGCACTGAGAGTGCGCCACCTTTTTGTGGCACACTGTGAGTTCACCTCCTAAAGACCCGTTTGCCTCAGCACCTGTGTCCATATTATGGCCCGGGTGCAGTGTCAAAGTGATTTCTCCATTTGCACGGTGTCACACCCCGAATCAAATGAGGAAACGCCCTCTGAAGGTAGAGCTGATGCAATACGTGCACCAGCACTATCAGTGTTAAAGAAGGGACTACTCAAGTATCTGCGGTCCCTACTGTAATACCAAAGTGCCACAGGGGCTTAAAAGAGGGTACACACACCTGTTGCACTTCCGGGGCACTATGTGTAATATGGCCTCTGGTTTAAAGTCTCTTTTGCCCTCAGTTACTGTCTATACTTAAAATCCTCAAAAGCTCCTAATCCTCAAAAACTGCTTCCTAGAAGTATAGAACAAATGGGTGTACCATCAGCGTCAAAATGGGTATTGACACCAACAGAGAATATGAGATCTCCTGGGTGCTTGTTATCTGTGCCCAAAAGTATCTATTCTAGGCCTGAGACATGAATAAATATTAGGACCGCTCAATAACTTTACAATTAGGAGCAGGTGTGAACTTGCTGGTAGCTCTTTGTTATCCAACCACACCGCACAAATGTAGGTTAATGAATCCCTTTTCATTTCTTCGTAACATTCCAGCATAATTTTAATCTAAAGGTAACATTTCCATGTCATTTAGTTCATGTGTGCTCAACAATGCTCACTCAATTTACAGACATGGACCCGTAATTAGAGTTTGCCAAACACAGCACATCTCCCAAAAGGCCTCAGATATTCTAGCCACCCTATTTAGAGTCTATAGGGCCTCTATAGGGCAGGCGGGATACTGTCTAGATTCTAAATAAGTATCATGGTCCCCTCTTTAGGGACAAAAGTGATCTGAATAATGCATGGCTATTGTCTGATTGCGTGTGAAGACAGCAGGATGACAATCCGTCATTAACTCAAACTTTATGAATATGAAACTTACAGTAATTTGTAGGTACAACACATAAAGACATCATGGGCTTCGGTTATACCTTGGCGGGCAGCCTGTCATGCACCCGGGCAGCAGGGACCTTTACCTCCGCCACCCTGGGAACTTCTGCCCTTCCTGTTTATTTATTTATTTTCTAATTTGGACCGCCGGGTTTTCCTGGCCGGACTGAAGGAAAAAAAGTACATCAGGCCCCATGCTGTAAACGGGCAGTAGTAGTTTATATTTAGTCAATACAACATGTTAAAATTATAAAGCAGTTACAAAGAAAGTCAAACTAGATTTCCCTATTTGCAACAATAAATCTGCACAGCTGCCTAAAAGAATACACACGTAAAAAATAGTTAATCCCAGTGAAACACATTCTTTTCAATGTTTTACATTTTAAAATTACAGTATAAAATCTATTCCACGAAAAGCTTTGCAGTGCTCCTCTTCGAGTTCAGTACTTTTTTCACTGCAGTTTTTCACATTCCTCCTCGTAAATATTTCTAAAGGTAAACGTGCTTAAGGAGCTTTTATTTTGCAGGACACACTGTGCTGACGCGCTTTCATCCCATTCACCTTGATATGAAAACAGTGCCACCCCATAAGCACTAGGTTCACATATTCGGAACACTCAGAGCGTCACCTCAGCCACAAAAAGTGGAACATTCCGCGTTCTGCGCACCTACGTGCAGAATACAGGAGAAACACCCCAGAAGCAGAACAAGCCCTCACAAAATGGCGCCGTTGGCCACTTTTGCCTCTCTTCCATGGGTCTCACGGTGCTGGACATGGCTGCGAGGTCTAGGGGAGGAGGACCTGTTCCCAGGACCTAACTGAAGTGGGCCATGGGCTCGAGGATCTGTCAGGCGACTCCCCTCTGCTGGGATTCAAAGGGCTGGACCCTTGGCTGTGATGCCCGTGGTAGAGCCTTGCACCCATCCTTGTAAACACTTCTGTGTGGTCATAATGGTGTGGACTGGCAGGGTGTCCTGGGCAGCTGCCACATTGCTCATGAATAGTTACGGCCCCTGCTGGAGTGAGGTGGGTATGGGGTTTTGTTGCTATTGATCAAAATCGTCGCCCTTCCTTACAGCCCCAGAGTTGCCCAGGTCGACTCCACATCCTGTGATTCTGGGCAAATCACTTAATCTCCCCACCCTACCAAAAAAAAAAAAAAAAATGAATGTGTCCTCGTGTAATGTAACTGGTGCTCATGTAAAGCACTCCAATACCTTCAGGTCAAGTTTGCGCTATATAAATCTGCAAAAAAAAAAACAATTCTGCGAGGCCGCACAGGATAGTTATATAGAAGAAAGACCGGGAATCTGTGAATACTACTAACTGGATATGAGAGGTTTTTGTTTTTCGACCTGAATGATGAGGTTATTGCTTCTGAAATCATCAAAATACATGACTAACAGAATTTTACTCTTCCAGTTTATCTTGCAGAGTGTAAGCGGGGCACAGGAGTTGAGTACAGAGGAACACAATCCAAAACTGCAAAAGGAGTAACATGCCAGCAGTGGTCCAGCACAAAGCCTCATCTACCCAAGTATGGCATTTTTGCATCTTCCAGATTCATAAATATCCGATGTCAACACTGAAACAAACTCTTGTCACATATCAATGGGCAATATAAGTATTGAGCTCAATCTTTTGAAATGGTTTACTTTCCAAAAAGAAACTTGAAAGCACATGACATCAAAAAAGTGTAGTTATCCTCTGAAATTGAACTGATGCATCGAGCACAACATACTAGAATTTTATTTTCTAAGTTGCTTAAAAGGATTCCCAATAAAAGACTTGTACTAAAAATGGGGAACAGTGAAATACAAGTACCCAAGTGGAAATTTTCATTCCTTCTACAAAGTGTATGTAGATTAATGTCAAATACAGCAAACTAAATTATTTAGTGATTATGACTCCATGTTTTGAGAGGAGCTATGGAAAACAACCCTACCGCTTTGTAAGGTGTTCAGTTGTGTTATCCGCAAGGCTGAGTCAGTCCTAGTAGATCAAGAGTATCAACGTTGGCCCTTAGGACCAGATTCATGCCACATTTTTAGGATGTCTACACCAGATAAACAGTGAAGCTGAAACATGGGTTATGATTAGGGCATTACATTCTGATCCCTGCACAAAAATAAGTTTGCAAGCCAAACTTGTGTGATAATTATCTAACTCGCCTTTTTCCCCTGATAGATAGCGGCAGTGCGGAAATCCAGAATCCATATGTTATGTGTTATTTCCGGGGTCAAAACTTAGGATAGCATTTATTTACTGCATAAAGCAAAAACTGCTCTTGTTGTGCCAAAATACAGTGCTTATCCTGAAAATGAATCTGTCACTTCTGAGCAAATGTTTACACCCCTGTTGTAGAGAGAAGATAGAAAAGCCTATCAAGTATTTATGGATGTTGTTTTCTTGTACAAGGATGGTACTTCAAAACAACTGGATCACACAGTTCTAATTAGATACAGAAGATCTTCCTCTTGTGGTGGGAGGCTTCAATAATTTTTTTGCTAGGCACATATTTTTGATTCTTAATAGCTTCTTTATAATTACCCTTTCTGTGTCTTTCACGTAGGAGTGATCTTCTGAACTTAAAGATTTGTGCCATCTGTCCTCCGGTTTATGGCTAATCTGTTTCAGGTTCAATTAGTTCTCTATCGCAGAATTCTAAGCCCTTGTTAAGTTCATTAATTTTGGCTGGGATTAGCATGTTGAGGGTGGAGGATGTGATATGATGGAGGTTGCTTAGAGAGGCCTTGGGGTCTTCAGGGCCTGATATGTTGTGTCTTTCAGTACTGAAGGTTGCGTAAAACTGTTCATAGCTGATATCTCTCTAGTACCTGACTGGGATGCACATTGTGATGTTTTGCTGGTGGAGGTATTGCTGTATTTCAGGTTAGAGAGGTATAAGAGATGAAGGAATGGGCAACCAAATCTGTGGTTGGACTAATGTATTGCATGTCTGTAGCTTGTGTGTGAGAACCAAGACAAAGAGTGGTGTCCATCTGTGAGAGTTGAGTTGATCACTGCTTGGGTGAAGACCTTGACCTCCATGTATACAATGAAGTTCTCTGCTGGCAGGCTTCAACATAACAACTCATTACTTAAAGGCACCCATTGTAAGAATTGTATTGGCCCTCGTCTGGAGTTGGAGTGTCATTTTGAGGAACGTATCCAGATAACCTAGCTTGAATCTTGAGGGCGATTTACTACTACAACGATGAATGAACTCATTGAGGTTAACAATTAAACACATTCCAAAGATGGGTGAACCATAACAAGCAATTTTGGGGATATTGGGCCGCTGAGTGAACAATGGAGATAAAGAATCATTATTGAAGCACACATCCCACACAATCCAGGGGAGACATGGCTCAAGTAAATGACAGGAGTGAAGGCCAACTAGTAGTTTTAATCTGAAGAAGACGTCAAAGAAAATAATTTTCTGCTATCTGGGCATCAAAGAATATTAGGCCCTATTTGCTTGGAGATTAATTCATTTCGCAGATTGACCACAGACATTTAGATGGCTCATGCGTCCCAAACAGATGGTGCTTTATTCAAGGATTATATTTGACAGTCCAACACACCTGAGAGTGAGCATCGCAATGCAAATAGACTCTCAGCATTTTTCAATCAATGCAGACATGATCAAATAATCTATAGATTCTCCACTGCTATCAGGCTGGGGAAACCATGTATCTTCTTGTCAACGCCCAAACATTTTGCCTTTTAAGTGGATAATATGTGAAATCCATTGTGTTTTGAGGTCTACATAATCGCCTCAACCCTCATATTTCTTCTGCTTCAAGGATAAAACTTATTTTCGTGCGCAGAAGACATTGTTAACATGAGATTGGCACACCTCAGGTTAAGCATAATGCAATATACATAAGTACTTCATGTTTGTGTATCTGCACAAATGCACAATGGTAGGTTCCTGCCACGATCTCCTGCACAGCACTGTTCTACATTGGATGCCATCATTATGTCAGGGTAAAACTTAACCGTTTTGAGATAATGCTTGAATTCATAACTTTTAATTCTTATAGATATTTTAAGGTATATTCAATTTGCATAACATCTCATAAATTAAATTTCAATTTTTTTATATAATATTTTTTTAGTGCCAGATGTGCTAATCTTTGTTGCCGTTCTCAAAATGTGAGTGTTTGCAACATGCCGAATAGGTATTTACTGTGTATGAAACACATTTTAGGAGATGGTAAAGTTTTAGCAACTCCTAATATGGGTTTCAGAATGGTTACCAATTCACAATTTAAAAGGTGCTTATTGTGGGCTCTTTCCAAATTGCAAATCATGATCTTATATATATCAATGGTAAGCTACAGGAATTCTGGTTGCAAACCATTTAAAAGTTGGGGTGGCAACCTATTTCGCAGGGGCAAACGTTTCTGGGGGAGTAGCAGTGGTGTAGCAAGGGGGGGGCGGTCCGTCCCAGGCAGCACGAGTTTTGGGGGCACCCCCCACTCTTACATGAAAATCATCGGCAGCACCCCCCGCCCCCGCTCTTCAGCGTGGAGCCGCAGGGCGGTAAAGGCACGGCCCGCCACGGGCGGCAAAGTGCCTAGTTACGCCACTAGGGAGTAGGACGCTGGCAGGGGACCAGTGCCCTGCTGCGCTGGAACTACCGTGAAGGAGTTGCTGCAACACCTCCAGAACAACCTTGCATGAGTTCAAAAGGAAAATGATAAAATAAAAGATGCTTTTCAATTTCGTTTTTATCATGAAGCATTTGCTGTGCATTCAAAGACAGATGTCATATGCCATATAATGTATTTTGGCAAATTGCATCTTACACTTTTTTAACCTGGGACACTGGTGTTCACTCTTCCCTTCTTTTACTGCAAAGAGAGCGAACATTGCAACCAAATGACAAGTCATCTGTGTACAGAAATTTGAAAAGAGGAGGCTGCATTTTGTCAAATGTTTTCAAACATACAACAATATTGAAATATTTGTAAATTAACTTTACAAATATTTCAAAATATATCAGCAGCAGGTAAAGAGCAAATAAGGCACATTGTTTTTCTATTTCTGAACTATGACAGCTAAGATATTAATAGGATCAAAACAAACCAAGACAACTTACTTGTGTGATAAATGTGCACAGAAACCAAATTTCAACAGGTTACTCTGTGTGTACCGTATATGTTTAGCAGTAAAGCTTCAAGCCTGATGCAAATAATGGCAATTTAAAGAGGTCAGAAAGGTGCTCTCTGAACATGGCAGTACACTTCCACCCAATGTGTTACTCATATATTTGGAACACTGTGCTGCACTTGCTACACTGGGCCTTTATGTAGTGCTTTGATTTTTCACAAACCTTGCAGCTTTGGTGACGTAACATTTGCAAAAACAACAATTGATGGACAGAATGCAGAACAATGTCATACATTCACCCCAGTACAGAGATCTGGGCCCAAATCCATCGTTTTTTTGCTCACCATGCCATTCCAGTTTGAACCCAGCCATATGCAAATCAGTCTTGACCCTGTGCCTCATGGGAACAGTCCAGCCCGAACTGCCAAGCCAGGTCCTCCTTGGACTGGAAACAAGCATCCTAGGACCGGTTTCGGGGTTTTACCCCTCTTCAGCCAGGATAGCTTGATTCCTGTGGCATGGAGAGCACGGGACCCACGTCTGGGCATACCCGTCCCACTCGGGGTGACTGGGGGTGAATGTTTGCATTGTCCAGCATTCCGTCCATCAATTGTTTCTTTTGCAAAACTGAAACCGGTCCCAGGATGCTTGCTTCCTGTCCAGGGAGGACCTGGCTTGGCAGTTCGGGCTGGACTGTTCCCAGAAGGAACAGGGTCAAGACTGATTTGCATATGGCTGGGTCCAAACTGGGGTGGTGTGGTGAGCAAAAGAATGATGGATTTAACCCAGATCCTTGTGACTGGGGGTGAATGTTTGCATTGTCCAGCATTCCGTCCATCAATTGTTTCTTTTGCATTTGTCGCCCTAAGTGGGAAGGGTATGCCCAGACGTGGGTCCCGTGCTCACTACACCACTGGATTCAAGCTAGCCTGGCTGAAGAAGGGTGATGCCCTGAAACCGGTCCCAGGATGCTTGCTTCCGGTCCAGGGAGGACCTGGCTTGGCAGTTCGGGCTGGACTGTTCCCAGAAGGAACAGGGTCAAGACTGATTTGCATATGGCTGGGTCCAAACTGGGGTGGTGTGGTGAGCAAAAGAATGATGGATTTAACCCAGATCCTTGTGACTGGGGGTGAATGTTTCCATTGTCCAGCATTCCGTCCATCAATTGTTTCTTTTGCATTTGTCGCCCTAAGTGGGAAGGGTATGCCCAGACGTGGGTCCCGTGCTCACTACACCACTGGAAGCTAGCCTGGCTGAAGAAGGGTGATGCCCTGAAACCGGTCCCAGGATGCTTGCTTCCGGTCCAGGGAGGACCTGGCTTGGCAGTTCGGGCTGGACTGTTCCCAGAAGGAACAGGGTCAAGACTGATTTGCATATGGCTGGGTCCAAACTGGGGTGGTGTGGTGAGCAAAAGAATGATGGATTTAACCCAGATCCTTGTGACTGGGGGTGAATGTTTGCATTGTCCAGCATTCCGTCCATCAATTGTTTCTTTTGCATTTGTCGCCCTAAGTGGGAAGGGTATGCCCAGACGTGGGTCCCGTGCTCACTACACCACTGGATTCAAGCTAGCCTGGCTGAAGAAGGGTGATGCCCTGAAACCGGTCCCAGGAGGCTTGCTTCCGGTCCAGGGAGGACCTGGCTTGGCAGTTCGGGCTGGACTGTTCCCAGAAGGAACAGGGTCAAGACTGATTTGCATATGGCTGGGTCCAAACTGGGGTGGTGTGGTGAGCAAAAGAATGATGGATTTAACCCAGATCCTTGTGACTGGGGGTGAATGTTTGCATTGTCCAGCATTCCGTCCATCAATTGTTTCTTTTGCATTTGTCGCCCTAAGTGGGAAGGGTATGCCCAGACGTGGGTCCCGTGCTCACTACACCACTGGATTCAAGCTAGCCTGGCTGAAGAAGGGTGATGCCCTGAAACCGGTCCCAGGATGCTTGCTTCCGGTCCAGGGAGGACCTGGCTTGGCAGTTCGGGCTGGACTGTTCCCAGAAGGAACAGGGTCAAGACTGATTTGCATATGGCTGGGTCCAAACTGGGGTGGTGTGGTGAGCAAAAGAATGATGGATTTAACCCAGATCCTTGTGACTGGGGGTGAATGTTTGCATTGTCCAGCATTCCGTCCATCAATTGTTTCTTTTGCATGTAACATTTGTAGCAGCACTCCCACTCTGGAAAATGTTCCAGCACCACCACCAACCTTCAAAGAAACCTTTAAAAGAGATAACTTTTAAAAGCAGCCTCATTTCCTTTAAGGATATCAGGTTGTTTCACTGAAGAAACGTTTCTTTATTTAAATTAAATCACAGGCATGGTGATCTGCTGCCCCCTGAAGGCCACCATCCATGTGATTGTATCCAATCAGCGAGTTGTAATAAATATTAATAGGTAGGAGGTCAGATTCTGACCCACTCTAAATTGAGTTTGGCAAACTGACCTATAACTATGTAGGCCAGTTTACAAAATTCATCACTGGTCACAAAAAAACTGAACGCAAATTGCGGCCAGTTTTTGCAAACACTATAATGACACTTCTGATCCTTCTTATGTAAAACTACTAAGTAAATATGAATTTATAGAGCAAAGAGGCTCATTATATGGTTGTTTTTGAACATTATAGGTTTTTTTCCCTATTTGCTACAAGATAGCACAAAAGAGCATTATCCACTCTGTTTCCTCAATTGTGTGTCTGTCAGTCAATTGTTCTGGATATTTCATTGTTTGCTTATAAACTGTAGTGTTGTTTATTTTGTTACATCCTTGCATACCCAGGACACTTCCTCTGAGCAGATTACATTTTCAGCCCACATTGCCAAAAGCCAGCTTGAAATGACATTTGAGAAACGTTTGATTTGCCTTCTTTAGTCTTCCTGTCTATTGTGGTAATGGCTACATTGCCTTAACCATAATCCTGTCAGGTGACAGACCCTGCTATGCAGGTTTCTAAAATGTACATTATATACTTATTTTGCTATGAAAAAAATAAACAAAACATAAGTAATATCTTTAGTGCACTTTTGCAATATACTATTAAACATAGTCTTTGTTCGCAAATAAATGTATTATTTTTGTCATTGGGCACTGTTACAAAACGCTTTTCTTGCTGTTTGTTTGGGGCCAGGATTACGGGTCCCAGCTTTCCTTGGGGCCGCTGCCGCCAACGAGCCACAGCTGCGCCTGGAGGTGCTTCAAAAGTCCGCCAGCACTCCCGCAGCGCGGGACGCTTTTCTTGCTGTTTGTTTGGGGCCAGGACTACGGGTCCCAGCTTTCCTTGCGGCCGCTGCCGCCAACGAGCCACAGCTGCACCTGGAGGCGCTTCAAAAGCCCGCCAGCACTCCCGCAGCGCGGGACGCTTTTCTTGCTGTTTGTTTGGGGCCAGGACTACGGGTCCCAGCTTTCCTTGCGGCCGCTGCCGCCAACGAGCCACAGCTGAGTCTGGAGGTGCTTCAAAAGCCCGCCAGCACTCCCGCAGCGCGGGACGCGCAAGGGTGGGCCCGTCTGCGCCCGTCAGTGACAGGAAGAGGCAGGGCAGGGCCACCCCCCCTTCAAGTTACCAGCCGCAAAGAGGTGAGTGTTTGCCTGCCCTAATCTCTTGGCCCACCCTAGCTGCTACGAACTGACTCTGAATATTATAATGGGGAAGCGCACTGGGACATTAATTGCACGCCCCATCACCAGCAGTATCAATAGCATGCATGAAAGGGTGGTTAATATTGTATCAGGGGAGATCGAACTGACGGAGCGTCGCCTGTCTCTGGGCAATGAGTGCCCACTGATTAGTTCACATTCCAGAGGAGCCCCATCTGATTCCGACTTTGCATTTGAACTGGGACTTGCAATCGTACAGCACTCCCCGCAGCTCCACAGCCCTGGCACCACTAATACTCCGCATGTCAGGGTGAGCCCAACTGGCTGCAACATATCAAAGCCTCAACCTACCATTGACACTCCCACAAATGTGGGAATCCCGGCTGTCAAACGCAACAGGAAGTGCAGGAAACCCGTTTGCGCCAAAAGGAAACAACCACCCAGATTCGGCTCTTCCCGCAATTGTCTGTCTGCATAGATGCAGTCATCCTCAAGCACTGGTATTCCTGAGGCAGGATTAAATGGGACGTCGCATCGCTCTATCAGTACACAGACTGAGGTGTCACCGGACAATGGGGGGGCTGGGGATACCCTTGCTAATATTGCTATTGACACTGTGTATAAGTGAATTAATGAGTTGCTAGACTCCAAACTCATTTCCCTTCTGGAACGTTTAGACTATCTAGATACAGCTGTGGGAAAGCTTAGCTTACCTCCGGTGTCAGCACAACCTACCGCCGTCCCAGGGGTCTGATTTATTCCTAGTGACAGTCAATCTCACACCACCATCGCCACTGTCCCTGTCTCCGCTATCCCCCCACTTATCAGTCCCTCTGGCAGCAGCGCATGCACTACATGTAGACAAGTTAGAGAGTGTTTTTTATCTAAAGCCAATGCAGTAACGAATTCTAATTTAAAGAGCGGTTTATCATCTATAGATGACCTAGTTACAATTCTCCCCTGGACCCTATCCGAGGGTGTAGTAACAACTCAGACCGCACACATGCTGGAATAATGTCAGGCAACCCAAGCAGCAGCACAACAGATACCCTAAGTAGAAACCATCTAAGGCCAAACCCAGACGTTTTAAGCTTACCTCCGGCCACTTGTCCATATGTACTGGTGTTGGCTGGTGTTCCAACCCTTAAGAGGGACCAGAGGGAGTCCTGGGATGACCTGCGTAAGAAATGTGTGGCCTGGCTAACAAAGAACAGGAGATTCCACCCATCAGATTTGAATGAGATCATTATGGCACGCATTATGGCACTAAGGGCCATATGTATCAACCAAAATTGCAATTGCAAACGCTGAAATTCGCAGAATTTCAGCGTTTTGCGATCGCAATTTGGCTAAGTGATATGTATGAAGGCAAAACTGCCTCGCAAAATAAGGAATCGCAAAATTTGCGATTCCCTATTTTGCGAATGCATTTAAGGAATCGCAAATTGCAATTCCTTAAATGCAATGTAAGAAGCACAAAAAAAGTGCAATTTGGCCTTAAGGAATCGCAAATTACCACCAACTTCAAGTTGGTGGTAATTTGCGATTTCTTTGAAAAATGCACCTTTTTGCATTTTTCAAAGTGCAATGTGGCGCACATACATGCCCTTAGGGCATGTATGTGCACCACATGTGCACCCATGCTTATTTCAGGGGTGCAACAGGGTGTCCTTTTGACACCCTTGCACCCTTGAAATTGCATTCTCAATTTGCGATTCTCTAATTGCTAATCGCAAATTGAGACTGTCTTCCCATTCATTCCTATGGGCCTTTAGGCCCATAGGAATGAATGGGGAGGGTTTCTTTAATTGCGAATCGCAATCTGCGATTCGCAAATAAGGAATATGTGGGATTCGCAAAACTTTTTGCAAATCCTACATACATCGCGTTTTGCGATTCTCAAATAGCGATTCGCAAAAAATCGCTATTTGAGAATCGCAAAACATGGGTTTGATACATATGGCCCTCAGAATATAGACGGAGATTGCATCGTGATTAATTTTCGTAGACCATCCATGGTGCAATCTCTATTGAGAGCCTGTGAGACCACACTTAACCACAGCACTAACATCTGTTTCCTACCACTTGGTTACTTTTATAAACCAATCTCTGGGCCCCTTGCAAATGAGCGCGCCTCCCCAATCTTACATAATAGGTTCCAGGCCCTGTCCGAACTTGATACCCAGGACTGACTATTGACGCCACTGGAACTTTCTGATACTCATCATGGGTTTGTATTTCCTCCCCATGTAACTAAGACTGATGATCCACATGTTTCATCTAAGGTCCCGGCCGACTTAGACCTGAGCATCCTGAGCTGGAACGTGGCAGGCCTTCAGTCTAGGCTGGGGGATCCAGACTGGTTAAAACTGGTAAGACAGCAGGACATAGTTATGTTTCAAGAGACATGGGCGACCCAAGAACTACATATAGACGGGTTTGAATGTCACAATATCGTAGTCCCAATCCCCAAGTCTGGTCGACCTTCGGGGGGTTTGTCAATCTGGATAAATACTGCTGCAGGCGGTAGTACTAAGGCCCTGTGTTCCAAAAGCAACAATTTTCAAGTCCTATCATATAAAAGGGGCGTCTCCCTTTATTTAATACATTTTTACAATAACGATTCTTATTCGACACCCAATGGAAATTTTATTAATCTATTTGACTTCATTGCCAATTTAGACCACCATAAAGAATTTACTAAAATAGTAGGCATTCGCCTGGGAGTTGATTTTAATGCAAAATTATCACACACGACATCCAGCACACGGCCCTGTAGTAGTGGGCAAATCTGCCGCAGGGGCGTGGAATTGGCAGCACATCTGAATACTCACAACCTTACTAATGTCATGGAAATTGCGGTCGTAACACTAGACAATAACCCTCCTGAGCCGACATTTAGAGGTAGGGGTTGTGCCTCCACTATAGATTATGTTTTTATTTCCCCTGTTCTAGAGGTCTATCTAGTGAAAGCTGAAATTATTGCCACAACTCATGGGGATCACAACCCAATTAAAACAGTGCTGAGATTATGCCCCTGGCCCACGTTCGCCTCAGATTGTGGTGCCAAGAATTTGTCACCTTCCACTGACAACTTAAGATTGATTTGGCGGGGCATTAACAACACTTGATTGTTCCGGACATTAGCTAAGGCCAATTTGCATCCCATTAATTCCAGTCTATCGGCCCACGACCCTCACCCTGAGGCAGTTTATGATTTTATTAAACTTTGTTCGGCTATCAAATCCCTACTATCGAAGCCTATCCCTTCTGGGCAATGTGGACCTAGATGGTTTGATCATGAGTGCTCCGAGGCTAATAGACAGCTACGTAAGGCACTGTCGACCAGTCCAAGGTGTAACTCCCTTGTGAAATTAGCAAGGCAGAGGTATAAGCTAGCGACCATTAAAAGGAAATATTTTTTTTTTAAAGATTGCTGGGAAGCACTTGCCAAAGCCGCAAGCATAAAAAAGGGGAACACTTTTTGGGCAGCTGTCAAAGATTTGAGGGCAACGGGACAGCTATTAACCCCCATAAGCTGTACCATAACAAGCGAGGCATGGGAAAATCATTTCTCTATGATTTAAACTGCCCCCGTACAAGAAGCAGATCATTTTAAGCACAGGGCTCTAACTAGGATTTTGATAACGCTGCCTGAGGTTGAGGAAGCCATCCACCAGAGTGTGGGCAATAAAACCCCGGGCCCAGACGGGCTACCTATCGACCTCATGAAATACAAACCAGACTTTTGGGTGCCTCTCCTTTTAAATGTTTTTAATAATTTAATGTATGCCCCGTTACCAAGTACATGGTCAACAAGCATTATTGTCCCGATTTTTAAAAAGGGCGACCGCTCCCAACCCAACTGCTACAGACCAATTTCTCTAATAGATAAAACCTCAAAAATCCTGGACAGAGTCTTATATAACAAGATCTCAGACTGGGCCGAGGAAAATGGTATCTTAGAGTCATGCCAATTGGGTTTTAGGAGCAAAGTAGGCACCAATGAACAATGCCTAAACCTCAATTTAATCATTGGTAAATATACTATAGCCCAGTGCTCGCCAATATACCTGGCCTTCATGTACCTGACCTCTGCCTTTGACTTTGTTAATAGGTCAAGATTATGGTCCACCCTCTTAGCTTACAGTTTGGATGAGCTATTGGTGCACTTTTTGGCGTACCTACACAAAGATCTGAAGGCCCAGGTTAGGATCATCAGCGGGGGTGATGTCTCTGATGATATTAAAGTAAGTAGAGGGGTCAGACAGGGATGTGTCTTAGCCCTCCTCCTTTTTATCATTTACATTAACGGTCTGCATAAATCACTGATCACATTGACTAATGATGTTCCTAAAGTAAATGGTAAAACACTCCCTGTGTTATTATATGCCGATGATGCGGTCCTAATGGGCCGCACACCCAACGCCTTACGCACTTTAGTGTAGGGATTTGTTGACTTTATAGCCAATTTGGACCTAAGTACTAATTTAAAAAAATCTTTTATAATGTCTTGTGGGCCAAGGAAACACCAATTACATTTTATATCTGTGGGTAATCAAAAATTAAAAAGTACTAGCACTTTTCCATACCTTGGGCTGGTCTTTGCTGCGAATGGTTCCTGGTCCGAACATATGGCGTTTTGCAGAAACAAGTTCTCAAAGGCCTCCAATTCTATTACAGGGGCCATTTTAGCCATCCAATTTTTTTTTAAATCCCAGTGCATACCTACAGCCACCTATGGTGCAGAGGTTTGGGGTATTGCTAAGAGCCATAGTATTCAACAAGAAGAAAATAGATTCTGTAGGAAAATACTAGGCGCACCAATCTCCACCGCTCAGTACGTTTGCCATACAGAACTCAACCTAAATTACATTGAGGATTTTATAAGGGCCCGGCCTGCCTTATTCTGGCTCGCCATATGGAAAAATCCGTCAGCGTCCCTTACAAGAGAGATCATAGGTGATTGCATTAATTGTGAGAAAGGGCTGGACATCCCGTGGCTGGCTGGGGTGAATCAGAGCCTATGCAGTGTTAATTTTGGCAGGCTTTTCCTAAGTCCAAGCACAGCTGAGACTGTACACAAAAATGCTCTTAGGACGGCACTTTATACACTCTATGGTACGGAAAGGATGGAGAGGGAATCCAAGAATTCGTTTGTTTTTAAATTTATGACTATTGAACATATTGTGTATCCTTTAGCCAGCTACCTCACCCTGCCCATGAGTCACTGGGAGAGGGGTCTCCTCTTCCGCTTAAGGGCAGGCACTGTAAAATGTTTGCTTTGTTTTACTCTTGGGTACGACACAAATCTTGACTCCCTACCCTGCTTGTGTGTTGGACAGAGTGGTCAAACTATTTTACATTTTTAATTTTTTTGCAAGTTTTATCTAGACTACGCGAAATGGCTTTTAAACCCGTTTAAAAAAAAAAAAATGCCCATCAGTCTGGTAGATGCTTACAGGAGCATACTCACATTGGCAGACAAAGAGTTAGTTTTTCGCGTCGGTACTTTTTTGAGAACTGCTGTGCGGGCCCGCAATACGATGTGTAACTCTTGAAAAGTCTTCTCTCCCTATTTTATGTATGATTTTTTATCTAAATTTGTCATATGTGCTTCTAAATATTGTGTATTTATGCCCAATGTTAATGAACTTTCACTGTGATTATGTATTTGCGTTTTTTTTTTTAAATTGTCGTGTTTGATGTGCTTTCATGGATATGGTTTTATCCGAATAAAGTATTTTTGAACTTTTGAACTCTAAAATGTACATTATATACTTATTTTGCTATGAAAAAAATAAACAAAACAAAAGTAATATATTTAGTGCACTTTTGCAATACACTATTAAACATAGTCTTTGTTCGCAAAGAAATGTATTTTTTTTTGTCATTGGGCACTGTTTCAAAATATAATTTGAATCAGTTAAGGGGAGTTGGTGCTAATAACATTTGATTCCATTTCTTTGTTACACTTAAGTCAACGTGTTTGAGTGTTTTTATAACACATGTATTTCGATCATGTTACATTTTTAAACAAACTTTGTTACCTTTACTTTAAAAAAATATTTATTAACTTACTAATTACAAAGAAAAGACTACAAACATATACCTAAAAGTCACACCCTTGTGAATATTCCAACTTCTAAAGAGTATAAAAAGCCAACAACGAGCCTGTAATATACAAAATATACAAAATACTTTTTTAATTATGAACTTTATTCAAACCACCAATTTGTTTTTCAAATTAATTACAATCGAAGGGGAAGATGGGGCAGTAGGGCAAAGATAGATCACACACAGTAGACATTTCAGACATGGAATAGGAGCTTTGGTGGGACCGGGCTTCATACAGGCTGGAGAATTACAAGTCTTTAAGAGAGGTGCTGAAAGTGCTGCAAAAATATTTAAATCACTTCCAGGAGGTATGTCACTGACAAGGAGCAATATTGGCCCTCACTAAAACAGAACCAACAATATGAATGACGACTATAGATAGCCATCCTGGCCCATATATGGATGAAACAGGTGGAACCATTTGTTATGTAAAATGATCCTGGGGTATTTTCAATTTAATATATTTAAATTTTGTACTTATGGCAGCATTGGCTAAGTAACAGGCTCTTATCATCTGAAATCAAATTAATGGAAGACAATGGAATGCGTGTACGCCAAACTATGGATGTAGTCCAAATACAATTCCATAAGGTATTTGACCGTATGGCAACAGATAACTAAGCAAAATAGTAAACTAATTTAAAAATATTCCAAGTTACCAGGAGTGTAAGGGTGACTGTAATAACAGGCCCTTGATGATCACTGAAGCATATTGGAGAATCACCTTTTCAAGGTAAACTGTCATTACCTCTATGTCTGTCCCCCGGTTATCTTGCAAAGAGAAAAACACATTAATTTTTGAACAACTAAACTTGATTGGGTAATATAAAGTTTATTATAAAAAAACTAAGCTTGGTTGAGACCTTCAGCCCCATCAGATCTTATCGGAATTATGCAATGACCTTGACTCTCAACATAGACCACCAATCCGAATTAGGTTAACAGCACTACTACTACTACTTTTAACAAGAGTAAAGAAGGGTGAAACCTGTAGGAGGGAGGGACAGACTGGAACCTCTGGGTAACCTTTAGTAGCATAACTGAGATGTCTCTAGAAGAAAAATAAAGCATAGAATGAACCACTGGCTCAAATTAAGCACTGGTTACAAGGCACACATGCATCTAAATAACACTTTGTTATATTTGTTCAAGGGCTGTATCTCTGAGCTGTGCTGCATCTTCAAGGACTACGGCAGGGTGGTGGAATGGGATATTGTGAAAGGTGAAGAGGTCATGGTATCCTTCAGAATGATAAATCTGCAATCTGATAAGAAGTATCCTTGTTTAGTACCTCTGCCAACTGTATAAGCTTTAGCTAACATTGCTAATATGGTGGCGTGGTAGGTACTTTTAGCTGGCAGCGATGAACAATAAATACAAGTAATGTTTCTCTTTGAAATTGTTTTATTTGCGCTGATCAATACAAGTGCATAAGATATATTTTGGTTTTGTGCAAAGAGCGTGCTGTGAAACTTACTGGTTGGCGACGGCTGTGTGGCTGTTTTGATTTTGCCCTTTACTGTATCCTACAAGTTGTATGTAGCTCTTATTAAGCCCCACCTACAGACAGCTTTAGTAGTCTGGCGAGAGAAAATTTCCATTACACACCATCCAACACAGCACACACAAAACAAACACTTTCAGCCATTGGCTACCATGGCTCAGTAGGCTTTAGGCATTGGCTAATCTGCCTATCAACGTCTGTATCAACCCTTGGCATTTCGCAGACGTAAACGTTGCCAGGGGCCAGCCACTATGCCCAATTGTTGACATACACCTCGAGGGAACTCAAGCAACTCCACTCCACAAACCTTTATTTGAACCCTCACATGAGTAACAAATTGATTAAATTAAATATCATGAAGCTTAGGGACGCTTTCCCAAATTTTGACAACTGCTCCCCTGTCAGGACACAAACACAAAGGCAAGACTGCCAGGGGACACTGACCTCATAATTACGTATTTAAACACACGCTCCCTAGTAAAACACAAATTGGTTATTTTCCATCTTCTAGACTCTACAAAGCCTGACATTCTCCTACTAACCAAAACCTGGCTCACCCCAGAATCAACCCCAGACATCTTGACTGCTCTCCCAAATAACTATTACATTCTGCAGGCAAACCGACCAGCTGATAAAAAAGGTGGTGGGGTAGCTGCTATAATCTGTAAAGATCTTAACTTTACTAGACTTACCACTCTTTAGACATAATCTCAGTAGATAGTCTAGTCATTAAACTAGATTCGGCCTCCGCACCTGTAGTCTGTGTACTGCTTTACAGACCCCCCCAGAGTATGCCGCTCTTTCCTCAACAACTGGGTGAACAGATGGCCCATTAAACCATCAATCATACAAAAATCCTGCTCATTGGCAACTTTAATTATTGGGCCAATGACATGGAGGGCGGACCTCACTCCGCCGAAATGACTGATCTACTCAACGGGCTAAATTGTATTCAGCATGTAACCTCCCCCACACATATTAAGGGACATATCTTAGATCAAATCTGGACATCCAATTTTGCAATATCCAATCTGACAGTGTCCCCATGTACCTGGTCTGACCAATTCGTGATTAGCAATGCAATCGTAAGTAAACCCTCAGCCAAAAGAGGCCTGAAGGCAAGGAACAATGTCAACATTAATGCCTTTTACAAATTACTGACAGATACAGCTCCCATTGATCAGCCATTTGCTGACCTTGACCTTAGTGCAGAAGCTATGACAGACTGGCTAACTGTAGCTAGTAATAAACTTGCCCCTCTCAGGATAATTAGAGTAGCAAGGCGCCATGAGGCACAGAGATGGTTTTCTGAAGACCTAAAATTCCAAAAATTGGCCTTGCGCCAATTAGAAAGAAGGTGGAGACGGAACAACTCCCCCGATAAGAAAGTCTCCTACCTAGCTCAACTAAAAGACTATAAGAAAGCGATCCAAACCACTAAGGCCGGTTACTTCTCTGCGAAGATTATGAACTCCACTAACAAATCAAAAGACATATTCTCAATTGTCAACGAGTTATCCAACCCTGATAGAGTCACTATAAAACCTACCATCCCAGTCACTGTGCAATTCATTGAACGCCTTCTTCATTGACAAAATTGCTAAGATCAAAACCAGCATTGTCGTAAGCCCTGCACATGAGGCCTTACCTATGTCCTCAAGGAATCCTAACTCTCTATACCAATTTCCACTGATCAGCAGTGAAGCCTTCCTGGAACTCTTGGGCAGTGTTAAATCTGGTTGCCCCACCAACAGCTGTCCACCACACATCCTTAAGGAAGTTTTCATTACAAACCCTGCTCCCGCCCTCCGTCTTCTGAATGAATCACTAAAGCAGGGGCATGTCCCCAGTGCATTTAAAAAAGCTACCATAGTCCCCCTCCTGAAAAAACCTGGGGCCGACCCTTTGGCCCCACTTAACTATCGTCCCATTTCACTGCTTCCCTATCTGACCAAAATACTGGAATCCCATGTAGCGAAATGCTTAAGCTCATTCATCGAACAATCCCAGTTCCTGGATCCCTATCAAGCGGGATTCCGGCCATCTCACTCTACGGAGATGGTCATTCTGTCGGTATTGGACGAATTAAGAAAGAAAGCTGATAAGGGCATCCCTCAGGCCCTGGTGCTGCTGGATCTTTCCGCAGCTTTTCACACGGTCGACCATGGAATTCTGGTGGACCGGGTCAGAGACGCAGGCCTTCAGGGTCCTGCCCTCGACTGGGTTTCATCCTTTCTGGAAGTTCGGTCTCAATCTGTGTGTCTGTCTCACTTTATCGCTCCTGAGGTCACGACCAATTGTGGAGTACCACAGGGATCGTCACTATCCCCGCATTTGTTTAACTTATATCTACTCCCTTTGATTCGATCCTTAAGGGAGCGTAAGGTGATCACCTTTAACTACGCAGATGACCTACAACTTATATTCACCATCAATAATACACCTGAGTCCATCTCTGACTTTCAGGCTACCTTGCTGTTCTTCAGTAACTGGATGAATAGCAATCATCTGAAGCTAAATGCGGATAAAACTGAACTGATCTTGACTGGCGGCACTCTGAACCCTTGGAGCTCACACTTTTGGCCTACTGAATTGGGCTGTCCTCCAGTTCCATCCCCTTCAGCGAAGAGCCTCGGGGTCACAATAAACAATGACTTATCTATGAAGTCCCAGATCAGAACAGCAGTCTCTACCGGATTCTTCCAGTTAAGGAGGATTAGGAAAATCAGTAGTTCCTTACTAGAGAAGCACTGGTGCAGGTTGTCCTAGCCCTGGTCATCTCCCATCTAGACTACGCAAACTCTTTATATCTCGGGTTACCTGCGTATCTAGTCAGGAAACTGCAGCTGGTGCAGAACCAGGCTGCCAGACTGATCTTCCATCAACCAAGATGGCAACATGCCACCCCCCTTATGGGGCAGCTCCACTGGCTCCCAATACCACAACGCTGTGCTTTTAAAATTGGGTGCTTCATCCTGAAATCTCTACTTGATGCAGGCCCAAAATTTGTCTCGAATCTCATTAAGAGACATGTACCCACGCGTAATCTGAGATCTGCACACCTGAATTTACTGGTCATTCCTCCTTATAAACGGAAGAGACTAGGTGGTAACAGGTTCGCAGTGTTGGCTCCACAATTCTGGAATGCCCCCCCCCTACGAAATCAGATCCTGTACAGACTTACCTGTATTCAGGAGATTTCTTAAGACATGGCTCTTTGTCCAGGCTTATTAATAGATCTACCGGGGCTCAACCTCTCCTATACTAGCGCCAAGAAACCAAGCGGTGTACGTGCGCACAATAAGTAATTTTAACATAACAAACGCTAAAAAAAACATTGCCTTTCCCCATTCAGGTGCACACACTGGTGCCCTCTCTGCCCCTTTACCTCCCCGCTCATCTGTTACTCTTTGCTGCTCCCGTGACCCATCCGGCTCCAGTGCTCTGTGACCCCTTAACTGTCTTCTTTGCTCTTTTTAGAGACAGGCAGCTTCAAAATGCTACTGAGCTACTTGCCTCTGTTTTCATACATCTGCCGTCCTTTTTATTTTTTTATTTTAAAATATTTCAATAGTCATCACTCATGTTTAAATTGGTAAAAAAATTGCCAAAATAGCCTTCAGAGCATTATGATGCATGCATGTGCATGCTTTGCGACGCACTTTTCTGCATGTGTCACGATGCATGTGTATGCTTGTGCGTCAATGGCAGGACTATTGAAATGGCTTTTCCTACCATTCCAAATGGCCGCCATGTGGTTACATGCATATACATGCATTGCAATGCATATGCACATATGCACTATGCACACAAAAATGACACTGCACAAATGCATTTCCAAACCAAATAGTTCGGCATTCTCCTTTTCCAGGCAAGACCTATTGGCTTTGCCAATGCCTGTTTACCCTCTATTTTTTTACTTCCTGTTGGTTTTCTGCAGCAAACTCTGTAGTGTTTCATCTGGAAGTCCTGCTCTTCTCACTCACACAGTAGGGGGCACACCACTGCACACTAAGTGAAGTCCTTCACTGAGGCTTGTCCTTGAGTCTCCCAAATGCTTATGGTTAACGTAGTCCGTGAGTTACCACCTTATTGTCACTTGACAATGTATGCTTCATTTGAACGTTTTACGTTCTCCTAAGTTCATTAGCAGAGCATTGCCCTAATAGAAAGTGCTGATTTTACTGCATGTGCAATATGATCAGCAACAACTTTTTCTTTCATCTGTGTGATTCCAGGGCCGAAGGCATGGAACACACACAACTTCAGAAATGTCACACCCCAATCTGAAAGCAAAGAAAAAAAGGCAATATGACCTGGTTAGAGCTGACGGAATCACAGCACTTTTGTTTCTTTACTTGGGGCACGCAACGATGGCCAAGCAACGACACTGGGGGCGATGCAAGCAACAATGGGCTAGCAACGACGGAGCAAGCAACAGCACCAGGGGGTTGGGAATGGCGAAGCAGGAACGACGAGGGAACAAGAAACAACAACGGGACAAGCAACAACAATGTGGAACGAAACGACAACGGAAACAAGAAATTATGACAGGCAATGATGGCAGGGGAAGCAACAAGAAAAAAATAGTGCCTCAATCCAAGCATGAGCAGTGGAAGGACACACATTAGGCACAGGGTGCAGTACTTGGACCATGCTCCACGGGAAAGACAAACACACAAAGAGGATGTGAAGCTGGTATGTTCTGACAAAATACAAGCAAGGAATGGAGAGTGATGAAGAAGGCAACCAATGGTAAGCTATGGGCGGGCTCTAAGCCCCTTGTAAGCTAACAAAATGTCTTGCAAGCGACAGCACGTGCTGTCTCAGGCAAGACCTTAAAAGAGGTGCTGCAATTTAAATTATTGGGGAAACACTTGTTAAACAAAACATTAATTTCTTGACCCAGTTCTCCAGATACACATTCAAAGAGCACAACGAAAGCAGAAGAGATTTTCCCAAATGGTGTAATGTTTGCAGGAAAAAAATAATTTGATGGCTGTGGAAATAAACTCTCATTGTTAAAAAGTAATGAGGCCAGAGGATGGAAGTAATTTTATTATTGAAATGTCTGAGTCGCACCCATACTGTCCAGGAGAAAAAATGCTTATTTTGAGCATTGAAAGGAGTAGATTTAAAAGGAATGCAAAGACGTTTCCTGTACACATACGGTGGAAGGGAGGGACATATAATAATGGCAATGAGGCGGGCAGGAACGATCATTACTGATGTGCAAGTGAGTAAATGGCTATGAATTGTATAGATGCAGCAGTATTTTAATTGGTGGAAAAATTGTCCAGCCGGATGGGCCTGGAAATTCCTATATTAAAATAATTGATATGTTTTCTGGCAAAGTAGCACGTTAAACAAACTCTAATAATAAACAGACTGACGAGGACCACAAGATCAATTAAATCGGCCCCTTTCACACTGGCTGCAATACAGATGTTGATCGCAGTGTAAAATCTGTCACGATCCATTGGATACCGCAAATCCACTACTGGTGTGAATAAACAGCAGTCAGAATGCCCGCTGCCATACTACAAGATGGCAACCCAAATTCTACCGGCAGTAATCACTTTAAGGGCAAGTTAACCACAGCCACTGGATTTTACATTACAACCCATCTCTAAACCAGGTCCTTTGTCCGAAAGTCAGCCGTTACTCTATGTTATTTGTGTCCCATGCTTTTTAAAATTATGTTGCTAGTTATGCACCTACCACTGCAAAGCACTTCTAATACTGGCTTCCACCCACCTTTGAGTGAAGAAGACTTTCTTTAAGTTAATTTGGGGCCTTTTGTTTGTTTTTTAAGTTTGAGTTTATTGAAAACCAAGAGAAATAGAACAGCATATATAATAAATATAATATATCTCAGTTGGACATAGAGATTATAAAAAAAGGAAAAGTTACAATGGTTATCATAAGAAATAAAAACATGCTGTATGAAGAAAGGGAGTAAATTTAAAGAAAAATAGAAGGAGAAGGAAGGGAAAGGAGGGGGAAGAAAGGGAAAAAGGGGGTGAAAAGTATATTATGACTCTATAACATTAGAAGAAAAACAATACATGGAAATTAATCACTGTAAGCATAAGAAAACATTTGGGAATACATAACATATTATAATATAAAAACATAAGTAAGAAACAGTAATGTCTTAATAATTTAAGAAAAAGACAACATGGTATATTTATGGCGGTTTCCGGACATCATCTGAGGTATTTACAACATTAACAATAGAAGAAGCGGACCAGGTTAAGTAAGTAGTCAAAGGGAGCCATAAAAGACCTCTGTAATTGATAGAGAGATGGGAGTGACATAATTGGTATCGAGTCTGTGATGAAAACACACAGCATTACACCAGGCTCTAAAGGTGACTTTGTCTGCTTGTTTCCAATTTGAGGTTATTAGGTGGAAAGCTACTGCCAACAATAAATCTAACAACTTTAAGTTAGATGTTGACTGAGGCCATTGAGGTGACAAAGAGCCTAAGAAAATGTTAGGTAGAGAGAAAGGAATGTTAACTTTGAAAATCTTTTTGATTTGGAACCAAACTAATTGCCAAAACTGAAAAGTACTAGGACAATCGAAAAGCATATGTTTTAAATCAGCAGTAGAGCAGGGACAGGACCAACAGGTAGATGGAGTGTTAGGTGAGAAAGATGCTAGTGTTGCAGGAGAAAATAATAGGCATTGATAAACAAAATAAAGGGTTTGAGAAGTAGTAGCGGTTCTTGATGTTTTTTGAATCTTAAGCCACAATTTATCCCAGATGGATGTCGGCCAACATTGTGCTAAATCCTTTACCCATGCCAATTCAGTTTTAGACTTATGTCTGTCAGAAGGTAATAATAAGTGTTTATAAATAGAAGATGCAGAAGGAGAGGTATTTAATATGGGAAAAAGGGTAGAAAATGCCATAGGAGGTTTGGGGGCGGATGATAGTGAGAGGAGATACTGATTAAGAGAGGGGAGTAAAAGATTGTATTGCGATTTAAAAGAATTAGGCAATGAAAATTTGGTTTGAAGATCAGTAAAGGATAGAGGAAAGTTATTAGTTAAGAGTTGTGAGAACCAGAACAACCCTTTGGATCTCCAAGATTTCCAGTAAATGGTACGGTTTTTGATACGTAATAATTTATTGTGCCAAATGGGCTGTTGATCAAGAGAAGTGGAAGAAGGATAAGAAGATGGTAGAAGAGGAGTTAAAAGTTTACGAGTATGGGAAATGACGGGAGGACGAAAGGAGGATATATTATTAATGAAGGCAAAGGTTTCTTAAAAGTCAAAAGGGGAGACAAGAGATTTCTCTATAGATATCCATACTGGGGGGTGTGTAGAGGGTTCAGAGGAAAGCCAACGGGAAGATTGTTTTAAAGAGAAAGCATAATGATAAGATTTGAAATCAGGGAATTTAAGGCCACCACTAGATTTGTCTTTTTTTAAGGAGGACAAGGCTATTCGAGGGGGTTTGCCTTTCCAGAGAAATTTTGTTAAAAGCGAATCAATTTTCTTAAAATAAAAACCGGGAATGTGCACAGGGATTATAGAGAGAATATATAGAATCAGAGGAGTAAGCATCATCTTAATCAAATCTAGTCGTCCCCACCAAGAGAGGAAAAGAGGGTGCCAACGTGCAATAGTGTCATTTAATGTTTTTATAATATGATCAAAATTTAGGGGCCGATTCCGATTCGGGCCGGAAATCTCTCCGACCGAGCCGGACCCGGAGAGATTTCCGACCGAATCGGACCCGTGCAGCCCGACCGAACGAGTACGATGCGTCCGTAAGCTATCGTACTCGAGTCGGTCGGACTCCCATTGAAGTCAATGGGAGCCGGTCGTACAACGCGTACGCGGGCTCCCATTGCCTCAATGGGTGCGAGGCGAACAAGGGCGCCCCCTACAGCGGGTACGTGGCGAAGTGACTCGCGCCATACACGCACAGGTAGGGGGGACCCATGGGTCCCCCCTGTGTGCGACTCGCACGGCTACGCATACAGGGGGGTCCGACACGGACCCCCGAAGTACGGCTCCGACTGCTCTTTTGAGCCGGACGGCGCATGTCGGTCGGACTGCTCGCGGCGCGCATCATACTTACCCGCCCGGGGAATGTCTCCATTGCGCGGTGCGAGTCGTGTCCGAGCGAGTCGGTCGGTGCGGTTAGACCCGGGAACGAGTCGGTCGGAGCGGTTGGGACGCCCGAACGAGTCGGTCGGCGAATTCGCATCGTACTCGTTCGTCCGGACGCGCGTACGAATCGGTCGGGAAATAGGGCTCCGAATCGGATCCGGTTATGCCGAATCCGATTCGGAGCCCTACCGGCCGAGATCGGAATCGGCCCCTTAGTTTTAAAGTCTCTGGGATAGTCGAGGCGAACCATAAGCCCAGATATTTTAGCTTAGAAGGCTGCCAGGAAAAACCAGTATGGATAAAATAGTGTTTAAGGCATAATACATTAAGAGGTAAGACCTCACATTTATCTGGATTAAGGCGATAGCCTGATATTTGTGAAAAAATATCAACTTGATGTAGAAAGGAGGGGAGAGAAGTTGCAGGATTAGAACAATATAGAAGAATATCATCTGCGTAGACATTTTAACTTGATGTGAATCGAGTTGAAAACCAGAGATCTGAGTATCTTGTCTGATCTTAGTTAAGAAGGGCTCTAATGCTACCACAAATAATAAAGGTGATAAAGGACACCCTTGTCTCACACCCCTAAAGAGAGGAAAATAATCAGAGATTTTACCATTAACGAAGATAGAAGCTCTGGGTCCCGAATATAATAAGGAAATTAAGGAGATCAATTTGGAAGGAAAACCTATCCATTTTAAAGCATGAAACATAAAGTCTCATCCAATCCTGTCAAATGCTTTTTCAGCATCTAAAGCTATGGCAGCAATAGGATAGTCTAGGGAAGAAGCCTTGCTAAGAATGTTGAAAAAGACTCTAGAATTGTCGGATGAAAATCGACCTTTTACAAATCCAGATTGTTCAGGGCCAATAAGTTCAGATAGGATAGGGTCAATGCGAAGAGCCAGGATTTTTGCAAAAATCTTATAGTCTGTGTTGACTAAAGAGATGGGGCGATAATTTTTGCAAAGGGAAGGGTCTTTATTATCTTTAGTGATTAAACATATCATGGCTTCTTGAAAAGTGCCGTGGGATGAGCCATTTGTAATAAAGGAATTAAATAAAAGTAAGAGATTTGGAAGGAGAAGTTTAGCAAAGTGCTCATAGTACTCAATAGTAAATCCATCGGGTCCAGGGGCTTTCCCTCGCCGTAGTACGGATACAGCATGGATAATTTCTGTTAAAGTAATATCAGATTCCAATGAGTCAAAATTGATATGTTGAGAGGGAGGTGAATTAATGGATTGAAAATAAGAGGATAGATCTGATTGAATTGGTTGCGTCTCTGGAGAATACAGATTTTTATAAAAGGAAACAAACTCATTTAAAATATCATTGTCTTTGAATAATGAATTTCCAGCAGAGTTCTGCAAAGATTCTATTCTAGTTCATTCTCGCTTTATTTTTAAGTAGTTAGCCAGTAGTTTCCCCATTTTATTTTGGCCTCCGTAGTATCGAGAGCTACTTTTTAAAAGATAGGAGGAAGCGGCTTCCGTGGACATTTGTTAAAAAGGGAGCTTTGCATCAATAAGATTTTTGAAGGAAGATTCAGTAATAGAATGGTAGTAAGTATATTCTAGTTGTTTAATCTTAGTGAGTAATTGAGTGGTTTGAACTTCAAAAGATTTTTTCTTTTGTGAAACAAAATTCATTATGAAGCCTCGAGCGGTTGCCTTAAAAGAATCCCAGACCATTACAGGGGAAGAATCCGGTGTTGAATTAAGAACTAAAACTTCAGAGACAAAAGAGCTGAATTGGCTTGAGAAGTTAGGATCAGCAAGTAATGAATTATTAAAACGCCATCTACCAGCATGTGGAGTAAAAGGTATCAAATCAAAATCAACATAAACCGGCGCATGATCTGATATTAAGATAGATCCTATCTCGGAATGAAGAACATGTTGAGATAAGGACTTACTTAAAAAGAGGTAGTCAATTCGGGATTGTGATTGGTGTGGGGGTGAGTAGAAACTATATTCTTGGAGATCCAGATGACAGAGCCTCCAGATATCAACTAGAGATTTGCGACGTATAGCGGAGGTAAACTGTGAGTGCATTTTAGTGTTGATAAATTTAACTGATGAGTGTCTGTCCAATATGGGGTCAAGTATTTGATTGCAGTCGCTACCAAAAACAATATATTCATCATCAAGCAAAAGTAGTCTATCAGAGACCTGAGTCCAAAAAACTTTGTCAACGGAAACTGGGCCATATACATTAAAAATAACTAAAGGTACTTTATCAATAAGAAGTTTAACAATAACCCAATGACCATCAGAGTTGAATTCTTGATGAACAACTGAAACATGAAATTTCTTATGACAAAGAATCAAAACGCCATTTTTCTTACCTAGGGCCGGAGAAGAAAATACATTGCTTACCCAACATCTTTTTAGTTTAGATGCTTCGGTTTCAGATAGATGAGATTCCTGAAGTAATGCAATGTCCGTTTTTTACTTAGCCAAATGGGTTAGTACCCGTTGTCTCTTAATGGCATTACCTAATCCCTTAATGTTCCATGTAGTAACTCTGAATGTAACCAAAAGGTTTTAACATGAACAATCAATAAGCGAACAATGATACAACCGAATTCAAAATTGAGAGAAGATGAAAAGATAACAGTATAGAGATAAAAGTGCTGATTGAATAGAAAAGAAGGGAGAGAGGAAGTGACAGAATAGTTACTAGGAAGAATGGTAGGAAATAGAATTATGAAATAAAGAGATAGGGCGAAAGGGAGAACATAACAGAGAACAAAAAGACAGTACAAGTCAAAAAAATGACGACTGAAAAACATACCTACAATACACAAGAGGGGTGGGGGGCGCCCAGCTACGACGAAGACAACAACCGTGTCCCAGCGAACGGAAGGGAAGCCTGGAGTAAGAAATACATCAACACAATGAGGAGACCAAATAAGAACGCGGGATAAGAAAAACACCTGTAAATAGGAAGGAAAAGATAATATCATGAGAGCACAGAAAAATACACAGAGCAACTAGAACCAACACCAGCATATAAGAGATAACAAGGTATCAATTTAAGAAGATTTCGTAGTGTCCATGACATCTGCTCCGACTTGTAGAAGAAACTCTTTCAGAACAGCTGGGTCCTCGTAGGTGGTAGTCTTTTCTTTATAAGTTACCTTAAAAGACAAGGGTGGATGAGACCATATCTAGCGTTTATGGATCGTAATTGAGGACAAAGATCAAGACATTTTTCCCGACGATCAGCAGTGACCTTCGCTACATCCTGAGAAAAGAACAAGCGGTGACCCTCCCAGGAAACCTGCTTTTTGGCTTTAACAGACGACAAAATTTGTAATAGATCTGTATACTGTAAGAAATAAAAGATGATGCCACGAGGTTTTGATGAAATCCTGGGACCAAGTCTGTGAGCTCGTTGAATATTAATGGAGACAGAAGGCGACAAATCCAGAAGTTTTGGTAGAAAAGTTTGGAAATAAGCAGTCGGATTTGAGCCCTCCAAATTTTCAGGAAGTCCATAAATACGTAGGTTGTTTCTACGATTCAGATTTTCCAAATCCTCAGTGTGTTTCTTAAGAAGAGCAATTTCTGCTTCTAGTTGAGGCAGACTAGGACAGGTTGTTTGTAAGGATTCTGTGGATTGTTCGATGACAGAAACACGTTGATCAAGGGAAGACCATTTGCTGTCCAGGAATTGCATAGTTTTTGTGGTTTCTCCTATAAAAGGTTTCAAAGCACGAATTTCTTCCAAAATCAAATTCATAGACACAGAGGAAGCATGTCCTGGAGAAGGAGGGTCCTTTTTTGTTTGTTTGGTAGAGCTCACAAGTGGTTTTGTTGAAGGATGCATTTTTTAAATAGCGCCTGATAAGGGTTCAGGTTTGTGAGGAATATTATCCTCCATGTTGTTATGTAAGGAGTCAGAGTCTGAGAGAGTAACACGCTTAGAGGTAGCACAGAGCCTGAGATTCTTTAATCTTCCCATATGAGGAAGAAAAAATAATTAAAAATGAAATTATTGTATGGTAGAATAGACACACACTAAGGTGAGGAGCAGCTAAGCCACAAATTCTTGAAAGGCCAGGCAGGCAGAGTAATAAAAAAAAAAAAAAGTCAAGATAAACAATATTTGTCCCAAACTGCCTTTGAAAATCGGAGTGTAGCTGAAAAGAGGAAATTATCCACACTGAAATAAACCAAACATTCCTCCTTGAGAAAAGAAGTAGAGCTTATTATGTAGAATACGATTACTGAAGGCACTCTAGATCTGATAAGGAAGTTAAATGAGCTCAAGTACTCGTGTTGAATTCAGTGCGCTCTCTTTGTTTTTAAATACGATTACTGAAGGCACTCTGCATCTGATAAGGAAGTTAAATGAGCCCAAGTGCTCGCGTTGAAATCACTGCGTTCACTTTGTTTTTAAATACAATTACTGAAGGCACTCTGTATCTGATAGGAAGTTAAATAAGCCCAAGTGCTCGCGTTGAAATGACTGCGTTCACTTTGTTTTTAAATACAATTACTGAAGGCACTCTGCATCTGATAGGAAGTTAAATGAGCCCAAGTGCTCGCGTTGAAATCACTGGGTTCATTTTGTTTTTAAATACAATTACTGAAGGCACTCTGCACCTGATAGGAAGTTAAATGAGCCCAAGTGCTCACGTTAAAATCACTGCGGTTCACTTTGTTTTTAAATACAATTACTGAAGCCACTCTGCATCTGATAGGAAGTTAAATGAGCCCAAGTACTCATGTTAAAATCACTGCGCTCTCCTTATTTTACGACCTGTCAGCTGAGGGAGTGCCCGCCCGCCATTCAAAATGGCAGACGCAGCCGTTTATATGAGAGGAAATCCCCCGGGGCCCTTCGGCCGAGAAAACTGCACGGGGGAAGATGCTGCTGCGCACTGGCGACTCACCATGTCAAGAGACAGAGAATCCCCTCGTTCTCGTTCCTCGGCGAGTGCCAGTGCGGTCTCCGGAGTCGTTGGAGCTTCCCGGTCCGTCGGAGCTCAGCGCGTCCCTGCCATCTTGCGACGCCGCCGAACCCACGCCCCCGGGCCTTTTTTTTTTTTTAATAACAAATTTTATTTGGTTTTCCTGATGCAATATGGGCCCTAGCCCTACAAGTACCTGTAAGAAACAACATGAATCAGGAGTACCATAATATTTAAACAATTGTAACTCCTGCAAGAACTGAAGGTCCAACAATATAAACATGGTGCAGACAATCCTAGATCCCAGCAATTGCATAAAAATTACAAAATTACAGAGGCAAACAATTACATGACACGGAATGAGACGTCTAGTGAACATTGGTATAAGTGGGGGGTTCTGTCAAGGGTCTAAGGATGGGAGGGGGGAATTTGTGGTCTTTTTTGAGGAACACGTGCCTACACCCCACCTCCAGTTGAATTTGCTCATCTCATTCGCTGCATTTCTCTTTTCTATCTTTCGTCCCCCTCGCTTTCACAGGCTGCATAGATTTAGGGCCAGATGTACGAAGCATTTTACCTGTCGCAAAAAGCCCAGTGAGCCGTTTGCGACTGGTAAAATGTATTTTGCCATGTACAGAAGGCAAAATGCGACTCACTTATAAATCGCATTTTGCTTTTGCAATTCGGTATTAGGAAGGGGCGTGTTTAGGGAGTCCCTTCCTAATACCGAATAGCACTGCCATGTATTAATGTTTTGCAACCAGGAATGCGGTCGCAAAACATTCGCAGTTACCACCAACTTCAAGTTGGTGGTAACCCATTAGCAAACTGGAAGGGGTCCCCAAGGGAACCCTTCCCTTTGTGGGCGGCAACATTTTTTAAGAGCAGGCAGTGGTCCCATAGACCATTGCCTACTCTTTAAAAATGAAAAGGTAGCTTTTCATTTTTATTTTTTAAATGCATCTCGTTTTCTTTTAAGGAAAACGGCCTGCATTACAAAAAAAAATATGGCTTTATTCAAAAAGCAATCACAGACATGGTGGTCTGCTGACCCCAGCAGGCCACCATCCCTGTGATTGTAGCCATTCACAATGGGTCACAAATTGCGACCTGCCTCATGAATATTGATGAGGCAGGTCCATTTGCGACCTCTGCGAATTGCTAATAGTGTCAAACACACTGTTATACATTGCAGTTTGCAATTTCCTAATAGCGAATCGCAAAAATTTGCTATCAAGAAATCGCAAAACACAATTCCGTTCATCTGCCCCTTAAATCCTTTCATTCTCTCTAATATGATTTCTGATGTGGACCTTCACTATGTTTGAATATCTCCTCTGTATTTTCTCTAATTTGTATTTGTGTTTTTTGGAGTTGAGACCTACAGGACTGGGCACAGGTGAAGTTCTCCTCAAACATCCCAACATTCTCAAGGCCCTGCCTTCTATCACTGCTTGGAATTTTTTTTTTACTGCTGTAAACTATTGTGATTTGCTAGGTGTGGCTGTTTCTTTATTAGACGAGCTGCATTTGTCAAGCCACACATACCTGGTATTTGTACCTATGATTTCATATGTTCATGTTGCTCAATTCAATATTCAATATTTTTGTGACTTGATATAAAAAACTCGAAATTTTGATGTGCATCCATGCTATGTTACTATTTCACCCTCACCTCCTTGGCTTACGTATAACTATATTTTGGTTTTTCATAGCATTACTCCAGAAAAATTTCCTAATGCGGGTCTAGAGTCAAACTACTGCCGAAACCCAGACTCCGATCCGAAAGGGCCTTGGTGCTACACCACTGATCCCGCTCTCAGATACGACTACTGTGATATCCAAGAATGTGAAGGTAACATAAGAAAGAAATTACTGAACTGACATTTATTCCCGTATGTGGTACACATTGTTTGTTGCCCTGCAGTGGAGATGTTATTCGACTTACATTATTAGGTACATTTCTAATGTAAATACCCTCAACAATTACATTATGAAATTGATTGTAATTTCTTATTATACAAGTAAATCCAAAAAGAGCTCTAGAAATGTTTGTTGCTTTGGTTTTTCCAGTAGAAAAACATTACCACTTATTGGCCCTTATTACAGAATGGGTGGTGGGTTCTATGTGGAGGGAAACTATGATCCCAGGGGATATGGATGGTTTGTGTTCCCACTGGGAATTCCTTGGCAGCAACACACAGACTTCTGTTCACCACTGGCAGATGGTGAAGCATGCGTAGCTTTTCTAGAGGGCGGTGTAATTAAGACACATGATTTCCAGCCCCATCCTCCTTTGATGCTGTGATCCATTTCAGGATTGCAGTACCTCAGGAAAGAGGAAAACTGGGGAAGAATAAAAGGTCAAGCTTTCAAGTTCATCTTTGCAGGTATACCCACCAAACAAACGTCACAGTAGATTATGCTTCCATGTTAATCCTTGGTTTAAACCTCTTATCAGTCCCAAGAATTGCAAATTATTTGAGAATTTAAGCAGCCATTTTCAACAGCGGGAAAACATTCCTGCTGCTGCAAAAGGCCACCCAGGGCAGCCAATGGACTGGGTCCATTTGGCAGCACTCAACTGTGCCCAGCATTGAGCCTCCTAACCGCCCACCAAAGTTTAGAGCTCCACCTCTTCACCCTGTCACACCCCCACAAGCATTGCTTCGGCCTTCCAGTGAGATCTGCCAGCTTGGCCTGCTGATGTGTATCACCCTCCATCAAGATCCAGGCCCTTCTCCCGACAGAGCCGCCTTAGACTCTGGAGGAGAGTAGTTTGGGCCCCTTTTGTAGCATGGACACTTTGAAATTTAGCTATTGTGAAAGGAGATTTTTCTCTTTACCTCTTATGCTGCATAAAAAGAACCATTGAGTCAGAATATTGAGGAGTACGGGTTCCAGCTTTCTCAACTCTGCATCATCCTTGAGGTCCTCCTTGTGACTTCTTACCAGGTGATCAGGGGAGTGCTGCAGGCTTTGTTGATCTTTGATGATTTCCTGCTCCTGGATGTTGAATTCACTGAACATCCTGGAAAAGAAAATCTTCTGAGGGCCTAATTACAAAGGTGAACTTACACTTTTGTCTAAGTTTACTGCTAGCAGGTATTCTCAAACTACGTGAGGAGTTTTACGACTCGTGTGTGGAGTTCTCCAACCCAATTACGGTGCATCCAAGTGCTGAGAATTTCGACTACATAAGTATAAGAAGTGCGTTGTTGTAAAATTTTGCACGTAGTTTGTAAATACCTAAAAGTAGCAAACTTACTCAAAAGAGTAAGTTTGCCTTTGTGAATCAGGTCCACAGAGAGGTGGTGTGGTATTTTTTTCTTTTCCCCACAGCTCACAAATCAGTTGAAATTGAGACACTTTAGCTGACTTCATGAAGGCCAAGATTTTCCAAATTCTTCTGAGTACATGGGTGTAATAAAAAAGATCATCAACCACACCTTGTACAATGGTTACTTTTTATTCTTCCTTAGTCCAATGAAAGGTATCAAAAGCTTTCAGAAATGTAGGTATGTATGTATATTGCATTCTAAAGCATGAACCTAGCCAAAAGGCGTCCCCCGTTCAGTAAAGCAGAACATGGAATAATATGGTAATATCTCGCCCACTAATATTGTATCCTTCAAGCCAGTATTTACTTGCTGAGATATTATCCACTGAAAAACAGAATTCGTAGTGGGCGTCTTATTAACAAATTCGCTTAATTGGAAGAAGAGTGAGATAGAGAGTCCCTTCCATGTCAAATCACAATTCTGTGCCACAAAACTGTCTTTTTCTGTCGTTAATTGGCCAAATTATTTCAGGGCCGCTAGCAAAAAGAACCACATTTTGCAGAGGGTTGACTAAAGTATGCAACAAGGAAAGGCACTTTCTGTGGCACTGTAATCTAACCATATGGATATTTTAACACAAATTAGAATAAAAGGAATCCCAATGCTATAATGTAGAAAAAAATTTTTGCAAAGAAAACTATGCATATTATGTAGGACCCGCTTAAAATATTATTCGGGGGGGCGTAGCTACGCTGCGATTGCCACTGGCGACTTTCTAAAGCATCTCCTGGCCATGCAGTTCTATACAGCCCTATACACCCAACCTGGGGTGGTTTCTTTTTGTGCTCTTCAGTCCAGTGTGACCAACTCTCATCTCGGGCTGTGACTGCAACCGGATGTGCTAGCAAACGTAGTGCATGGAGCACCCCAAATTGCAAGGCCTATCAGCTGGAGCAACGCATATGAGCTTCCATGCCTGCATGTGCGCTCTCAGACTTCAGGGGCTTGAGTCTGCTGGCCACCATACCATGCCCCCCACAGCACAGCTAAGACAGCTCGGCAACCCCACCTTCCGCCGATGGTGGACGTCCAAGATGTGCTGGTGCTGCTGGGTAATCGGAACCGGTAAGCCATCTCTTGGAAGTATTCATATACTGTCCTGCGCCCTCTGTCCTTTACATGATGACTTGGGGAGCCCAGGGGATTACGGTAGTTGCTGAGGTAAGCGATGAAGAGCCCATCTTGATTCCTGAAACCAGAGGCATGTAATGCTGAGAACATGATGGGAGACCACCATTTTGGATCTAGAAGCCACCAGGCACACTCCATACGGACTCCTCCAGGAAGCATCACTGCCTCTCACACCACAATGCTGAAGTTACGAACTGTTCCTCCCACCTACCTCTTCTGGGGACCCCAAGAGGTGCTGGTGCTGCCAGACCACCATGAACGGTAAGCTGTCTCTCGAGTCCGAATGACTGCCATTCTCTGGCCCCTCTGTATGCATTTTCGTCTTGTGATGGGGAGGTGCTGGCGCTGCCGGGCAATGGACTACGGCAAGCTGCCTCCTAGGAGTGTCCCCTGCATACATTGCCTTCATTCTGGGGCGCCGGGGCCCACATGATCCACTGATTGGGACTGGGAACTGATTAGCAGCTGACCGTCAACACTGTGTCCCTCCAGACTATCCCTCCCTGCGATTGCAGTGGGATACGAAGGTTCACAGCTCTATCGACACATCACCGGTCTCACCCATGCGGACCCCTTCCCCTCTGCCTGTACTGCCTACGCCGCCCATGTCTAAGGGTAAGGAAATGAGACAACTTACCTTCACGGAGACTACACAAAACGCCAAAACACCACCCTCAGTCTCCACTATGACAACACCAGAAGTCTCCTTGGACTTCATTATGGCAGCCCTCAAAACCATGGAAAGCCTCTATCGCCAAAGTACAACTCTTGACTATGGAAATGAATACGGAAGTTAAACTACTGAAGGGGCACATGACCCAACTGAGACATCGGGTGGACTCCACGGAGCGAAGAGTCAACGACCTTGAGATGTGAGTGACGGAAATCATGACATGTAGTAGGGAACTAAGGAGCATCCATAATAAATTTACAAAATTGGAAGAGTAATGGCAGTAACAACCTCTGTATCTTTGGTGTCCTGGAGTCAGAGGATACATGTGACGTCTCGTTGTTCCCTCAGATTTTCCACCCACAACTCCTAGGCACGGCTTTCTCACCTCCTTTAGCATTTGAACAAGCACTCTGCATTGCTACGTGGTTCTCACCAGCACGTCAGGGGCCTCGCCCAATTATTGTCTACCTCCAGACCTTTATGGAGGCCTGGAAACATGGTCCATACCAACATGACATCTGTAGGATTATATTTTCGGCAGACTTCTCCTATAAAACGTACATCCTGCTGAAGAAGTTGCTGACTTTACAGCCTAGAACCGGCGACCATACTGGTGACCGTCAAAGACAAGATTAAGGAATTCTGTGACCCAGCTGAACTGGAACTCTGTTTGGAAAATGCCAGTGAGCAACAAAATCAGAATATGGACACTATCCCCCTGCAACATGGCATCTCAGATGCAACTTACGGAGGCCTCTGCCAGGAACATAGACTCAGAGAGGGACCTCACACAGGTATTCCACCAGGATCAAGATAAATTAAGATCTGCCCCATAAACCATGACTGATGTTTCCTGGTCCTATCCCGTGAACTGCGATCAGGTCTCTTTCTTCTTCACGCTCGCCACACCAGTGGAGGATGATCCAGCTTACCCTTGCCCTACTGAGCGGTGGCCACTCAAAAGTGGTCTGTCACCCCCCCAACCCCAAACGACAGTTGAACTCGTGGGACATTGCTTCTGAATATCCCTCCCTAATTGCATTTGTATCCATAACTGATTTTCTGGCTCCTATCCCCGCAGAGTAAAACATTATGCCTCAAAATCGTACTGTGCACCTGACCCTTTGGTCTCTCAATGTGAACCACATGATCCATTATATCAAATGCAAGAAAACGCTCTCTTTCCTAGGTTCTCAGAAGGCCAATATCATTCTCATGCAGGAAATGCACCTCACAGCCGATGAATTGGCTAAACTCAAATGAGACTGGGTAGGGCAATTCCTCTTCTCTATGGGATCAGTTATGGATGATAAGTTAACCCTAACTAACCCAACACGATTACTTCCAGGAAAAATAGAGTGGCCATACTATTCCATAAGTGCCTGCTGGTTCATATCATAAAGACTTGGCCCAATGACAGTGGCAGTTATATCTTCGTTCAAGTGAAGATCTCGGGCCAGACGATGATTGTTGGCTCAGTTTATGCCCCTGCGGATGCAAAATCAGCCTGGCTGGCGAAACTTCATAGACTGCTGGTGGAGTTCGGCTCCCATAAAATCATCAATGCCGGAGACTGGAACCTGGCTCTGAACCCCTTCCTGGACAAAATGGGAAGACCTGACATGAGAGGTGACAATGATAATGCAGTGTTCCACAACTTTTTGAAAGATCATATCCTGAATTTTGTGTGGTGCTTGCTACACCTTGCGAACCTGGAGTACACAAACCTTTCTCCAGCCTATGGCTTGGAATGTAGACTGGACTTCTTCTTGACTAACAGTGCAACCTTGCCTTTAACACTTTTGTGAACTATTAGAGTGGTGACGGTGTTTGATCATGCTCCTATTGCACCCACCCTCGACTTAGAATTCACTCTACCTACATCCCGGACATGGTGGCTGAACATGACTCGACTTAAATCCCTGGAGGAAAGGGTCCGCCTCATGGCTTTCCTACACAACTACCTGATACTGAATGAGCCCACTACCGACTCAAAATAACTCCTATGGGCAGCAGGAAAGGCCTACCTGCATGGGATGCTAATGATAGAAGCTGGTATTGTGAGAGCCGTTGCTGCCGCAATGAAGAGTGCTCTGGAGGCAGAAGTAAAGGCCCGCCAGGATGACTACTGTGTCCACCCTACCCCGGATCAGTTGAGAACGCTGACGAATAAGAAGTATGAACTCAACAGTGTCTATATACCACTGGTAGAAAAAGTGCTGTCCCGCATCAAGCAGATAAATTACGAGCATGAAGAAAAGGGTCAACGGTAACTGGCCCTGCAATTAAAGCAAAGGGATGCCTCATCAGTGATTTTGGCCATCCGCACGTCCACCCAAAAAGTCCTTGTTCACCCATTGGATATTGTTAAGGAATTTTCAACTTGTTACTCAACGCTCTACACAACAGAATATCCGTTGGACACCGTGATAGAAGACACATTCATGTCAGACGTCTATCTCCCCACCCTGCCCGCGAACATCCAGGAAGAACTTGATTGGACATTAGTGAGGAGGAGTTGAAGATGCCATCAAAGTCCTGAACATGGGGAAAACAAATTAAATTTCACTGTTATTCTACAGGGTCAAACTGCCCCGCTCCTTACGGCAATGTTCAAGGATGCCAAGGCCACCGGCTCCCTCAGACCAAAATTCAACAGAACACACAATCTTACTTATTCTGAAACCTGGTAAGGATCACCTATCTTGTGCCAACTTTCACCTCATCTCACTACTGAATTGCAATATGAAGATACTGGCTAAGATCCTGGCCACAAGACTGGTTTGCGACATCAGACTGCTGATCCATGACAACCAGGTCCACTTTGTTCCATTCGGATAATCTTGTAACCACCTACGGACTCTGGCTCACATCTTAAGGTGTACCAGGAATGATGAGGATTGCAAACTCCTACTTTCTCTTGATGCAGAGAAGGTGTTCCACAGAGTTGAATGGCCATACCTTTTCCCCACTATATCAAGATTTGTTGTGAGCCCGTTCTTTATCCAAATGGTCCGCTGGTCTTATTACTCCCCCACATCGATGAACAACATGGCATCCTCTCCGACCCGCTCATCATCACCAGAGTACGAGACCGGGCTGCCTACTGTCTCTGCTCCTCTTCCTCTTAGCTCTGGAACCACTGGTTATTGTTGTTAGATCATCAACGCAAATCATCGGCATACAGACACCGGCCGGGGACCTGAAACTCCTGCTTTATGCACACAATATCCTCCTGATGCTGAGCAGCCCTGGGGTGTTGATCCTAGCGCCCCTGAGTCTGGTTGATTCCTTTGATTACTTCTCCAGCTATAAGATCAACTGGATAAGACAAAGGCTATGTCGCTGATACTCCAGACCTCTTAACATTCCCAGTCACACCTCCCGGTCAGGTTGGATACCGAGTGGCCTGAAATACCTGGGCGTCCTGATGCACAGAGATCCTGAAAACATCTTATCCCTGCTGGAGGCCACAAAGACAGACTTTGCCAAATGGTCAGCACTCCAGCTATCTCTCTGGGAAGAGTCCAACTATTAAGATGATGATGGCCCCCTGATTTAACTATCTATTTGGCATGCTCCTTTTGAAAATTCCTGCTAAAACTCTATGGCAGATTGATGTGGCTGTGCACAAACAGGTGTGGGACTCAACACCTCTGAGGCTAGCGTCCAATAAACTTTATGCCACCACAACCTCTGGTGGCCTGGCCTCCCTCTTTTTTGGACCTACTACAGAGCCCATCACTTGTCGTAGATGGCCTATCACTTGAGCTCACACAGTGAAACACCTCTCTGGGTCACGATAGAACGGCGATTCTATAAAGGAACACAGGGCTTATCAATCCTCTATGCTGGCCCTAGAGCCTCAACCAGTTCCCACAACCTGATGCTGACAGAAATAGATGCAGTATGGAAATCGACCCAGGTTATGGTTATGACCTGTTGAAAGAAGAAGGATTCCTACCTCCTAAAGCGTCCCTGTGGCATAATGGAGCCATCACCGTCGATCACTCCATGCTATCTTGGCCGGATTTAGCCCGGGCTGGGACCTTGAAGATGCAACACCTACTGGAAGAGGGCACTATCGTGTCCTTCACCGACCTCGACATGAAATATCATCTTCCGCGATCCCACTTCTGGCAATACCTCCAGGTTTGACACTGTCTCCAAACCCAGAGACACTCAGAGGACTGGTTCTCACCCCCTTCATCACTCCACTCCCACCTAGTGCAATGGAGCCAATATAAAAAGCTGATTTGGGTCTCTACGGACACATGGTGACAAAACTGTTCTCTGACAACTGGAATGTCTGTCCAGGATTCGATGGCAGGACCTCCTACAGGCATCGTACACCCCTACGACCTGGTCTCAACTCATGGCCTCACATGACAAGGGACTACGGAAGGCCAGAATTAAGTTTTACCATTTCAAGGTTTTACAAGACTTACACTGGTCCCCGGCTAGACTATATAGAGCCAAGCTAGCAGCCATTCTAGCTGGCGATGTCTTCAGGCAGTCTTCGATATACTGCACATTCTCTGGGCCTGTCTAGTGCTTAATCCTTTCTAGTCCACCTGCTCAGAGGAACTTTTGGAAACTTTCTGACACCCCCTACAAGCGTCAGTAGCAGTCCTCCATGGCACCCAGGACTTGTCAGATCTTACTACCCACGAGAAACGCTAACTAGCCTTGGTACTGACAGCAGCCAAGCTGTGCATACTTCCCAGATGGTCCGCACCCGCTGCCTGGCCCAGAAAGACTGACTTGAGAGTGTTGCGGTGACAACTGCACATGAACGTCTGATATACAGACTGAACGACCAGGAACATGTTTTCAGTGATATCTAGGATTCATTCCTACGCTGAGGCCAATGCAGTCCACCTGACATCCCCCCCAGACCCTGCCGCTAGACTGACGACTGACGGAAACATCCCTAGCCACTGATCCTACACAACTGCTGTGCTCGTCGTACTTTGCACCTCTCACCGGTCCCCTCACATTTCCACTGTCCGACGCCACTCAGATGTTCCCCATCACTGCGCATTTGTTCTCTGCCTCCTCTCTCACGAGACCCCTCAAAACTCTATTCCCGCTTCTGATTTCCTCCATTTGAGAGCCACACCTCTAAACCCTGATTTTTCGTATCTTACAGTGTGCGATGAGATCCGGCAGGAGGGACATGTTGGGCAAAATGTTGATACCAATCTTGGTTGTGATCTACTTTCTGTTCTTGTTTTCTTTTGCCTTCTTATAATGAGAATAAAAAGATTTAAACTCAAAAAATTATTCACCAACAGTATATATGTTGTCAGAAATATAAAAAAGTCGATTTTATTAACTCTGTCCTTTCTACCTCGTAGAGTACAAAAATGTGTGCAAAACATATAAAACATATGACATGAAGAAACCAATACGTACATACATCTTGTAATGAAATAGGAGTCTGTTTCATTCTCGATCCTAGTTACTTTTTACATCTTCTTTTCATTTTCAAACTTACTTTGTATTAATGTCGTATTGACTTAGGATAATTACAATAATGTAAATAACATATTTCTCATACAAGTGTCTAACTAGACTGCACTTTAAAATTCAAGACATCAAACCTCAAAAAAGATTCACCCTATCGCATCTTCGTCTAAAGTCTGAGCGCATTATTCAAATAACTGCTACTTTGAAAGATCTGTGACTGTGGTATAAACATGAATTCCTATAAGAAAGGTGGCGGTAATGCACTTATCACAGCTGTAATTTTGCCACTAGCGGTAGTCAAGTAATTTTTCAGCAGTCAGCTAGAGAGTGCTTTTTGCCAGGATTCCCCTTTTACTTATTGATTTAATGTAAACATTTAAGAGTGGCCAGGTAAAATAGTTGCAGTAATACTGCACATGTTACTAGAGATATCGTATGGTATTATCGCACCATTTAAGGGCAATTATGAGTTCAACATCTGGAACGGGAATAACATGAGGACATTGGGGTTCAAGCACTGATATCTGCTGGAGTTTCTTGCATTCAGTCCCGTTTTCTGGCGACATGTTTGACTAAGTTTGACCTGACAGATTTGTCTCATATAGCCCATGGATTATTAGCACTTGTGGTAAGTCCAAAGGTGGTAATACTACATGACCCATAATCTTAGTTTGAGCAGGTCGTTCAGCCAGATACGCCGGCTGTCTGAAGACAAACTAGTAAAGGTAATACAGAAAATCATAATGAGAACATTATGGTATAACGACAAGCAGTTAACTGAAGTTATGTAGCAGTAATATGATTACAATTACGATGACCAATAATGTGTCTAGTTGCAAAATGGAGTATTTGTGCCACAATAGCAACTGCTGGCCTTCCACTGCCCAACCTTGAGAGAAGCAACAATTAGAAAGAGAACAAATGTCCAATGGTAATAGGAAGGAATTGGTTTTCTTCAAGAGAGAACGTTTTTTATTATATTTTATTGGTAGTATCAAACATTAGAGAAATACATTTTTCTATAATAAACTTACTTTTAAATTTCTTCTCTTTAAAAACAGTTGCCACCATAATTTTTTTTATAATACATTAGAAATCAAGCCAGAAATTAATTAAATGACAATTGCACTAACCCGTTACAATGCTATCATGATGATATAAACAGATCCACATTATTCAACCTAATTCATTGTGAGTCTAAATTACACCAAATCCCATTATATCTTCCAATTTGATTGATCTTTTTCGCATAATTGTTTTTGTGTGATCCATTTTGCACATTTTTTTTTTAACACCCAAAGAAAAAAGAGGGTATCTCAGATATTGCAAAATAAGGGAACGGGCTATCTACATGACAATAAACACAAGCTTCCTTTTGACTGTTATAAAGCCATCCTTCCTAATTATACCATACAAAGTCAGTCGCGGTCCGTGGTAGGAGTGCCAGCCGGGCGGTGACGTGGGGTGGGGGAGGGGCAGGGTGGGGGGTAGTAAACCACGGATTACGGCGGAATACAGGTAAGTAAACATTTAAATAAATAAAACGAATTTCGTTGTGAGCGCTGCATCGCCAAATGCGATGCAGTGCGCGCAACGAAATTCGTTTTATTTATTTAAATGTTTACTTACCTGTATTCCGCCGTAATCCGTGGTTTACTACCCCCCACCCTGCCCCTCCCCCGCCCCACGTCACCGCCCGGCCGGCACTCCTACCACGGACCGCGACTGTACAAAGTTGTAAATGTCGCAGATGGAAAATACTTAAACATTCGTGAACCTAAATAAGAGAACATTTGTTCCCAAAAATTATACAGAACTAGACAAGTGGCAATAACATGCTTCCAACCTCACCCCCACTCACGATGACATCTAAAACAGCAATTTATGAAAGATGGAAATAACCTGCCGGTTTTGTTAGGAGTACATTAGCGCGTCCTGTGAGAAGTTGGCCTGGTATATGCTGTTCACTAATTAAAGTGGACACCTTGCACCAGAACAATTCGACTCTTATGGTAGATAGGTTTAAGACAACCTTTAAAGAAAGCTATCCTAGTGGTAGCTGTGGAGAGCAGCCTTCAGGCTAAGTCTTGAAGGAATGTAAAGCAGCTTGTTTTACCACACAATCTCTTGAATCACCAAATGAAAAGACACCACACAGGTATATATATCAAATATATATGAATTTATTAATAAAACAACTCTCTACTAATCTCTTTATGAGATTAGAAGTCAGGAACATATGTACAAATCAAATGTTATCAAAATAAGTTTAGCACAATCGAATATCACAATCTTAGTTTGACTAGACCTAGATCTAGGGCATCTAGAATCGAGGGACCCCCAAGAACCACCCCAGGTAGTTGTAGGAGACCCACAGGGGACGGACGCGGTGTCCTGGCACCGGTGCGAGTCCTGTACGAGTCTATGCGAACAGACGCGATTGAGATTTCAATGTTAAAGGTCCCTTGCGTGTTCGAGGCGAACACACCGATCGGTCCTTGTACGAGTCGAAGGACGCGGTTACAGATAGAGTTGCAAGGGAGTTGGACGCGGTGTGTCTAACACAGACGCGAACCATGTACGAGTCAGCGCGATAGTCGCACTTGGAAAGCAAGAGTTTTAGGGCACTTCTAGGGTAGCTACAAGCAAGTCACTTACAGGGTAAGTAGTTCTAGGGCCCACACCCACAGGAGCACCGTAGTGCTGAAGTTACCTCACCCAGGGGAGCCGGGTGCATAGGTGTTCTTTGGTGTCAGGTCGCGGCGTCGTTTTCAATGGGAGCCAGTGAAGACTTGCTGCTTGCGGCGATAGGAGAAGTGTCCGGAGGAATCCAAGCCTGGATTCAGAAGATGGAAGACCTGAAAGCAGAGGGGACAGTGTTCAAAGTCACTTGGCAGTGACTCGGGGCAAGGAAGATGGATGCCCACCGTCGTCGCAAGATTCAGGTTGTTCACAGGTGCCTTAACTCTTCAGCCACGAGGTCCAGGAGCCGTCGACGACAACCAGGAGCTGGATTCTGCGTGTCCCACAATGTCTGCAGCTTACTGCGGTGTCGGCAACTCGATTGGAGCCAACAAGCCTGGGTAACAGCAAGTCTCGGGGAAAGTGTAAAAAGTCAATGGCGCAGACCAGCAAGGACTGAGGGACTCACCCAGCGAAGGTAAGTCAGGGCAGGCCTGGAGCAATCAGGGGAGCCCTTTGGTTCTGTAGGAAAGCCTTCTGGGGACCCACAAGCCAGCTGGCAAGGGATCGCGAAGACGCCTCGGGAGGATTCGCTCAACAGGGGCCCACGGTCACTCGGGACGTGGTGGGCCTCTGATCTTCGGAGGGATTTCTGCTGGAGGCTAGTACCACACGTGGTCCAAAGCACAAGTTCGTAGAGCGTTGTGAAGGGGTTGCACTCGACAATAGTGCACGGTACCCAGGGGTCGCGGTTCCTCGTCACTCTTGGGGTCCACTGGCCTCAGCTTCGCTGGGGACTCACAATGGCCTTTGAGAAGTCAGGAAATCCACTTCTTGGGCTGCAGGGACTTCGGACTCCGGTGGGAGCGGCGTAGTTTGCGACCGTTGTTTGTAGTTTTTGGTGCCTGCCAAGCAGGGGAGTCACTCCTTGACTCCAAGGGAGATTCTTCAGTCTTCCAAAGGTAGTGGAACGTCGAAGGTCCAGGATTCTTCTTCAGAGCGTCGTCCAGGGATATCTACTTTGCAATGGCAAGGTTCCCTAACTTATACTGTAAGGAAGGGAGGGACTAGCTCTATGACCCCACCTATGGGAGGGTCAGGGGAGTGGGTGGCTACACCCACTTCCCTTTGTCCAGTTTCGCGCCAGAGCAGGGGCAGGTAGCCCCTGAGCTGGTTTGAACTGGCATATGCACAGAGGAGCCTTCTGCTCCCCCAGTGCAGTACTTCAAAGCACTCTAAGAGTGCACCCACCCAGCCCCAATACACTAAACCCTGTCTGGGAGGTGGTTACACCTCCCTGTGACAGGATGCCTATTGTTGGGCTTCCTCCACTGCGAGTTTTGGTCATCAGCAGGAGGGCAGCCCAGTGTCTGTGACTGGTGGCATCCATTTTGTGATGCCAGGGCTCTGCAGGATTCTACCGCGTTTCCACAGTAGGTTCATGTCTATCCCTCTAGAAGGGTGGAATGCTACCCCCGCCACCAGGACTGGCGGGGGGGTAGTATTCCAAGATGTTTGACACCAAACACGACATGTTTTGATGCAGCCATTCCAAAGTTAGCATTTTACCGCGAGGATATAATGCACTTAAGAGTATATGGTTTAACCGCATCCACAAACAGCCCCAGAGAATGGACTCTGAGAGCTGCAGAGGGGCCCTGCTCAGGCAGAGGCACCCTCTCACATAGGAACCAAGCACCCTGCCCTCAGGATTGATAGGGCCTGCCTTAGGGGTGACTGATAGGTTTAAATGTGTGTGCAGGAGAGATATAGGAAACCTATATCTCAGTGAGGAGTGCTAGCACCACCTCACCCAGGCTGCAGTAGCAGGCCTGTGGTGTCAGATTTAGTCTGCTTCCCAGGGGTGGCATAATACATGCTTCAGCCCCTGGTAGGCCTGTGAAGTACTTATGGCCTTGGTACCTAAGGTACCATATACTAGGGACTAATAAGGTACCACAGCATCCAATCACTAGTGCACCTAGAGTGCACTCCAAGTCATTTAGAGAGAGCAGAGAGGCTGGGGCCCTGATTTGCAGGGACCCAGCCAGACTATAGCCAGAAACCAGTGTAAACATCAGAAAAAAGTGGGGGCAACATAAGAGGCAGATCCTACTCTCCTACACAACCCCCCCAAACGCAGGGACACTAAACTAACCTTGACCAGTTGAGTCTTCGTGTTCTAAGTGGAAATACCTTGAGAGTCCATCTGCATTGGCATGTTGGGTCCCAGGTCTATGTTCCACTGTATAGTCCATCCCCTGTAGGGAAATGGACCACCTCAAAAGTTTTGGGTTTTCACCTTTCATCTGTTTAAGCCATAGGAGGGGCTTGTGGTCAGTCTGAACTATGAAGTGAGTGCCAAACAAGTATGGCCTCAGCTTCTTCAGGGCCCACACCACAGCAAAGGCCTCCCTCTCTATAGCTGACCAACGTTTCTCTCTAGGGGTCAGCCTTCTGCTAATAAAAGCTACTGGCTGGTCTTGACCTTCATCATTCAGTTGAGACAGTACAGCTCCCACACCCAGCTCAGAAGCATCTGTTTGGACAATGAACTTTTTGGTGTAGTCTGGACTCTGTAAGATGGGGGCAGTGCACATGGCCTGCTTTAGGTCTTCAAATGCCTTCTGACAGCTAGCTGTCCACTGAACCTTTTTTGGCATTTTCTTTGAGGTCAGATCATTCAAGGGGGTCACTATAGATCCATATCCCTTGACAAACCTCCTATAGTACCCAGTCAGGCCTAAGAAGGCTCTCACCTGTGTCTGGGTGGTTGGAGCAACGCATTCCATTATGGTTTGGATTTTGCTCTGTAAAGGCTGAACCTGGCCTCCACCTACAAGGTGGCCCAGGTACACAACCTGACTCTGCCCTATCTGGCACTTAGTGGCCTTGATAGTGAGGCCTGCTTTCTGCAGAGCCTCCAAAACATTTCTGAGGTGGACCAGGTGATCCTGCCAGGAGGAACTAAAGACAGCAATATCATCTAGATAAGCTGAGCAATAAGTTTCCATCCCTGCCAGAACTTTATTCACCAACCTCTGAAAAGTGGCAGGTGCATTTTTCAATCCAAAGGGCATCACCACAAAGTGGTAGTGCCCACTAGGGGTCGAAAATGCTGTTTTGGCTTTTGCATCATCAGCTAATCTGATCTGCCAGTAGCCAGCTGTTAGGTCAAATGTACTTAGATACTTGGCTGAGGCCAAAGTATCAATCAGCTCATCTGCCCTTGGTATGGGATAGGCATCAGTCCTAGTGACTGCATTGAGGCCTCTGTAGTCTACACAAAACCTCATTTCTTTCTTACCACCCTGGGTATGAGGCTTGGGTACCAGGACTACTGGGCTAGCCCAAGGGCTATCTGAAGGCTCAATTACACCTAGCTCCAACATTTTCTGGACTTCAGTCCTGATACAGTCCCTGACATGGTCAGGTTGCCTGTAGATTTTACTCTTGACAGGCAGACTGTCTCCAGTGTCCACCTCATGGGTGCACCAGGTAGTCTGACTAGGGGTCAGGCTAAACATATGTCTATACTGTTGCAGAACTTGTCTGCACTCAGTTTGCTGATGGTCAGTGAGGCTGCTTGCCAAAGCAACACCATCTACTGACCCATCATCAGGGTTCTGAGAGAGCAGGTCAGGGAGAGGGTCACTCTCCTCCTCCTGGTCCTCATCAGTTGCCATGAGCAAGCCCATGTCAGCCCTGTCAACATATGGCTTTAATCTGTTGACATGGAGCACCCTCAGGGGGCTCCTGGGAGTTCCAAGATTCACCAGGTAGGTGACTTCTCCCTTCTGTTCAACTATTGTATGGGGGCCACTCCACTTGTCCTGGAGGGCTGCTGGGGCCACAGGCTCCAACACTCACACTTTCTGTCCTGGCTGGTACACAGTCAGCACAGCCTTTGGTCATGCCAAGCTTTTTGCAATTCTTGGCTGGCCTCCAGGTTTTTGGTTGCCTTTTTCATGTATTCGGCCATCCGGGAGCGGAGACCAAGTACATAGTCCATCACATCCTGTTTGGGGGGTTTGAGAGGTAACTCCCAGCCCTCTTTAACCAAACACAATGGACCTCTTACAGGGTGCCCAAACAGAAGCTCAAATGGGCTGTAACCAACCCCCTTCTGTGGAACTTCTCTGTATGCAAATAACAGGCAAGGAAGAAGAAGGTCCCATTTCCGCCTAAGCTTCTCTGGGAGTCCTTTAATCATTCCCTTCAGGGTTTTGTTGAAACGTTCAACCAACCCATTGCATTGTGGGTGATAGGGGGTGGTGAACTTATAAGTTACACCACACTCCTTCCACATTGCTTTCAAATATCCTGACATGAAGTTTGCATCTCTGTCAGAGATTACCTCCTTTGGGAAACCCACTCTGGAGAAAACTCCAATGAGGGCTCTTGCCACCACAGGGGCTGTGGTGGTCCTCAGAGGAATTGCTTCTGGGTACCTGGTGGCATGATCCACTACCACCAGGATAAACCTGTGCCCAGATGCAGTTTGAGGGTCAAGGGGACCAACAATGTCAATCCCTACCCTTTCAAAGGGTACCCCCACCACAGGTAGTGGTATCAGGGGGGCCTTTGTTGTGCCACCTGCCTTACCACTGGCTTGGCAAGTGACACAGGAGCGACAAAACTCCTTTGTGTCCTCTGACATATGTGGCCAATGAAAATGTGGAACAAGCCTGTCCCAGGTCTTGTTTTGGCCCAAGTGACCTGCTAAAGGGATGTCATGTGCTAGGGTCAAGAGGAACCCCTAAACTTCTGAGGTATTACCAACCTCCTGGTGGCTCCAGGGGCTGGGTCTCTACCCTCAGAATATAGGAGTCCCTCATCCCAATAAACTTTATGGGACCCACTAGCACTCCCAGCAGCCTCAGCAGCAGCCTGCTGTCTGAGGGGTTCAAGAGAGGGGCAGCACTGTTGCTCCTTACTCAGATCTTCCCTAGAAGGGCCCCCTGCCCCCAAGAACTCAACCTGATCAGGCTCAAGTCCCTCTGGGGCAGTTCCTTCTTCAGGATCTGCTTCACCTCCCTCTGGAGGTGAATCTGTGATCTGAGACAGAGGGAAGGCACTGCCTTTACCCTACTGCTCCTCCTCTTGGGAAGCATCTGGTCCATTGTTCCAGGATCCAGAGCTGGTTCAGTGTTATGCATTCTTGCTTGTGACCTGGTCACAGCAAATACCTCTGCAGGGATGCCCAACATCTCAGCATGAGTCCATAACTCTACTTCAGACCAGGCTGAAGTCTCTAGATCATTGCCCAATAGACATTCTACAGGGAGGTCTGCACTGACTACAACCTTCTTGAGGCCAGTTACCCCTCCCCAGGAGAAATTCACAACTGCCAGACTATGGTTGGTCCTGACATTGCTTGCATTGGTCACCTGGTACATTTCGCCCAGGATGATCTGTCCAGGGTCCACAAGATCCTCTGCCACCATGGTGACACTAGCACCTGTGTCCCTAAATGCCAAAGCCTGTTTGCCATTTATTACAGGCTGCTGTTTGTATTTGCCCAGATTACTGGGGCTTACTAGGAAGGACATATCAAGGTCTCCATCACAAATCAGCATTGCCTGAGTGGGCACTCTGACTAGGTCAGAGTCCACTTCAGAACCCAGGGTCAACCCTACTACACCCTTATTCTGAGTACCACCTCCACCAGTAGCTGAGCTAGGGGGAACAGTTGCCTTAGGGGCAGGAGTGGTGGTGGTTTGGTCTTTGGACTTGTTACAATCAGAAGTCCAGTGCCCTTTCTGTTTACAGAATTTGCACCAGGGCTTCTTTGGCCTTTTCCCTTGTTGGATTGTGACTCCCCACCAGATGCAGATTTTTGGGGCCCTTGTGAAGACTTCTGGTCTTTTGACTTATCCCCACCTTTCTCAGAGCCCTTAGGATCTTGCTTCTTGGTGTCACCCCCTTGGTTCTGGGGTTTCTGCCTTACCCTGGTTCTGACCCATTTGTCTGCCTTCTTTCCCAATTCTTGGGGAGAGGTCAGATCTGAGTCCACCAGGTATTGATGCAACAACTGGTTCTGGCAATTATTAAGGATCTGTTCTCTCATCATCAGATTATACAATCCCTTGAAATCAGTAACCCTACTGCCAACCAGCCAACCCTCCAGAGCCTTGGTTGCACAATCTACAAAGTCAGTCCAGTCCTGAGTCTGTGCCTTCTGGGTGTCTCTGAACTTCAACCTGTACTGCTCAGTGGTTAAGCCAAACCCATCTATCGGTGCACTCTTCAGGACCTCATAATTATCAGCATCCTCTTCTCTAACAGTGAGGAGCTTGTCTCTACCTTTGTCTGAAAAGGAGAGCCACAAGATTGCTGCCCACTGCTTTTGGGGGACCTGCTGTACTCTACAGGCCCTCTCCATAGCAGTTATCCACTTGTGGATATCATCCCCACTCTGGTAGGGAGGAACAACCTTGCTCAGGTTCCTATGGTCTGGAATAAATTCTCTGCCTCTAGGGACACTGTTGCTGCCACCAAGGGGTTCTAACCCCTCTCTTCTAGAAGCTCTCTGGATCTCCAGGGCTTCTCTATCCAGTGCCAACTGCTTGGTTCTGAGGGCAACTCTTGCTTCCTCATACTGCAGCAGTTTGCACATTCTGTCAGAGGAGCTCTCTCTTATGGGAAAGTATGAGTTCCTCTGCTGGACAAATTCTCTGCCAGAGTGATAAGAGTGGTCAGATTCCCTGGAAGGGGACCTATGCCTCTCATCCACTCTGTCAGTTCTCTTAGGGAGAATTCCTCTGTCCTTTTCAGGCCCCTTGGAGCCTGGCCCTTCAATCACAGAGTCTTGGTCATTCTGATTTTCATCATCTGACCCAGACACTGTAATTGACCCACCCCCTGATTCAGACCTATTAGCTCCTAGAGCCAATCTAAGATCATCTGCTGTCAGCAGATCTATCAGGTGTAGTGTGGAGGGACTCTGTCCTAGCTTCAGGTGTCTTTCAACACACATGGCTCTCAAGTCAGAGAAAGCCATGTCCTTATACTGAGGCTGAGTGGATCCACTGGTTCCACCCTTTAAGGACATTCTAGTGTTGTGCAGTGTTGTACTACCTACACTAGTTTGTGGCCTACTGATACTAGCTTGAGCTGTAGAAAGGGTGTGCTATCCCTTGGCACACAGCTCTAAGTTCAGTAGAACTTATTGATACTAAGCTTGACTTTATATGTACCTTAAGTACCTATAGTGGTTTTCAGTTAGTAATTCAAATAGAGATTTTCTGGTAAAACAATAGCAAGCTGGAATCCCACACGCTGCCCACCAATGTGAGAAGTTGGCCTGGTATATGCTGTTCACTAATTAAAGTGGACACCTTGCACCAGAACAATTCGACTCTTATGGTAGATAGGTTTAAGACAACCTTTAAAGAAAGCTATCCTAGTGGTAGCTGTGGAGAGCAGCCTTCAGGCTAAGTCTTGAAGGAATGTAAAGCAGCTTGTTTTACCACACAATCTCTTGAATCACCAAATGAAAAGACACCACACAGGTATATATATCAAATATATATGTATTTATTAATAAAACAACTCTCTACTAATCTCTTTATGAGATTAGAAGTCAGGAACATATGTACAAATCAAATGTTATCAAAATAAGTTTAGCACAATCGAATATCACAATCTTAGTTTGACTAGACCTAGGTCTAGGGCATCTAGAATCGAGGGACCCCCAAGAACCACCCCAGGTAGTTGTAGGAGACCCACAGGGGACGGACGCGGTGTCCTGGCACCGGTGCGAGTCCTGTACGAGTCTATGCGAACAGACGCGATTGAGATTTCAATGTTAAAGGTCCCTTGCGTGTTCGAGGCGAACACACCGATCGGTCCTTGTACGAGTCGAAGGACGCGGTTACAGATAGAGTTGCAAGGGAGTTGGACGCGGTGTGTCTAACACAGACGCGAACCATGTACGAGTCAGCGCGATAGTCGCACTTGGAAAGCAAGAGTTTTAGGGCACTTCTAGGGTAGCTACAAGCAAGTCACTTACAGGGTAAGTAGTTCTAGGGCCCATACCCACAGGAGCACCGTAGTGCTGAAGTTACCTCACCCAGGGGAGCCGGGTGCATAGGTGTTCTTTGGTGTCGGGTCGCGGCGTCGTTTTCAATGGGAGCCAGTGAAGACTTGCTGCTTGCGGCGATAGGAGAAGTGTCCGGAGGAATCCAAGCCTGGATTCAGAAGATGGAAGACCTGAAAGCAGAGGGGACAGTGTTCAAAGTCACTTGGCAGTGACTCGGGGCAAGGAAGATGGATGCCCACCGTCGTCGCAAGATTCAGGTCGTTCACGGGTGCCTTGACTCTTCCGCCACGAGGTCCAGGAGGCGTCGACGACAACCAGGAGCTGGATTCTGCGTGTCCGACAATGTCTGCAGCTTACTGCTGTGTCGGCAACTCGATTGGAGCCAACAAGCCTGGGTAACAGCAAGTCTCGGGGAAAGTGTAAAAAGTCAATGGAACAGACCAGCAAGGTCTGAGGGACTCACCCAGCGAGGGTAAGTCAGGGCAGACCTGGAGCAACCAGGGGAACCCTTTGGTTCTGTAGGAAAGCCTTCTGGGGACCCACAAGCCGGCTGGCAAGGGATTGCAAAGACGCCTCGGGAGGATTCGCTCAACAGGGGCCCACGGTCACTCGGGATGTGGTGGGCCTCTGATCTTCGGAGGGATTCCTGCTGGAGGCTAGGACCACACGTGGTCCAAAGCACAAGTTCGTAGAGCGTTGTGAAGGGGTTGCACTTGACAATAGTGCACGGTACCCAGGGGTCGCGGTTCCTCGTCACTCTTGGGGTCCACTGGCCTCAGCTTCGCTGGGGACTCACGATGGCCTTTGAGAAGTCAGGAAATCTACTTCTTGGGCTGTAGGGACTTCGGACTCCAGTGGGAGTGGCGTAGTTTGCGACCGTTGTTTGTAGTTTTTGGTGCCTGCCAAGCAGGGGAGTCACTCCTTGACTCCAAGGGAGATTCTTCAGTCTTCCAAAGGTAGTGGAACGTCGAAGGTCCAGGATTCTTCTTCAGAGCGTCATTCAGGGATATCTACTTTGCAATGGCAAGGTTCCCTAACTTATACTGTAAGGAAGGGAGGGACTAGCTCTATGACCCCACCTATGGGAGGGTCAGGGGAGTGGGTGGCTACACCCACTTCCCTTTGTCCAGTTTCGCGCCAGAGCAGGGGCAGGTAGCCCCTGAGCTGGTTTGAACTGGCATATGCACAGAGGAGCCTTCTGCTCCCCCAGTGCAGGACTTCAAAGCACTCTAAGAGTGCACCCACCCAGCCCCAATACACTAAACCCTGTCTGGGAGGTGGTTACACCTCCCTGTGACAGGATGCCTATTGTTGGGCTTCCTCCACTGCGAGTTTCGGTCATCATCAGGAGGGCAGCCCAGTGTCTGTGACTGGTGGCATCCATTTTGTGATGCCAGGGCTCTGCAGGATTCTACCGCGTTTCCACAGTAGGTACATGTCTATCCCTCTAGAAGGGTGGAATGCTAGCCCCGCCGCCAGGACTGGCGGGGGGTAGTATTCCAAGATGTTTGACACCAAACACGACATGTTTTGATGCAGCCATTCCAAAGTTAGCATTTTACCGCGAGGATATAATGCACTTAAGAGTATATGGTTTAACCGCATCCACAAACAGCCCCAGAGAATGGACTCTGAGAGCTGCAGAGGGGCCCTGCTCAGGCAGAGGCACCCTCTCACATAGGAACCAAGCACCCTGCCCTCAGGATTGATAGGGCCTGCCTTAGGGGTGACTGATAGGTTTAAATGTGTGTGCAGGAGAGATATAGGAAACCTATATCTCAGTGAGGAGTGCTAGCACCACCTCACCCAGGCTGCAGTAGCAGGCCTGTGGTGTCAGATTTAGTCTGCTTCCCAGGGGTGGCATAATACATGCTTCAGCCCCTGGTAGGCCTGTGAAGTACCTATGCCCTTGGTACCTAAGGTACCATATACTAGGGACTCATAAGGTACCACAGCATCCAATCACTAGTGCACCTAGAGTGCACTCCAAGTCATTTAGAGAGAACAGAGAGGCTGGGGCCCTGATTAGCAGGGACCCAGCCAGACTATAGCCAGAAACCAGTGTAAACATCAGAAAAAAAGTGGGGGCAACATAAGAGGCAGATCCTACTCTCCTACACGTCCAACACAAGAAAAATTCCATTCTCCTAAGATATGTGACCCAAAATATCTTATAACAATATTGGCTTAATTCCTCCCAGTCTGTAAATGTAACTGTCAACCCAGTTTGCTTCTCTACTCTCTCAAGGGGGATGCGGAGAAGAGGTATATGTTGGCCAGTCTGTATGTGTATATAGCAGCTGCCAATATCTCTAAGTTGAAATTTGAACAACAATTTTAAAAATACCCTTAGCTCTTTCCTTTAAAACCTGTGATATATATATATATATGTATGATACTGCTGATTTTCTAAAAACGAAACCAAAGCTCTTTAGCCATACCATTATCTGAAATACCAGCTGCACCCACGTTTTCCATGAAGTTATAAAATTAAATTCAGAAACAATATGGAAGCCTAAAGTATTCCAACAATGTAATTCTGGACAAAGGCTGATACTAAGAACAGTTAGAAAGGAGAACCAATCCTGAACTAAAGCAGAAAGCCTTTGAAGAATAAATTAGCTAAAGACTTGAGGGATTACATTTCAGAAATGTGAGCACATGTAGGCCCAGATGTAGTATTGCTCTGGTCCTAAAATTCATTTGCAATTTGTACTAGTTTTATTACAACAAGATGATTAATTTGCAAGCCTCAGTATATACTAATAAGTCGGTTCACAAAATACGGATTCGGTGTCAGTTCAAAAGGACCCCATCCCTTTTGAAAATAGGTTACCACTCAAAACTTGGGACTAAGTTGGAGCTAAGATTGACCCGAGAAGCTTCCTACAGTTTTGGATGGAATAAAATATTTAACTCAGGCACATTTTCATAAATAATAATAGTCACATGTTCAATTACGGAACTTAAACACTGGTTATGGACTCTAAATAATACTCTTGAAAAAGACAGTATAAAATTCTGTAATGAAAGTAATTGGTTTTGAAACCCAGAGAGAAGGATCTGTGGACTTTCTCCACCTTTCCTCACGTTTGTGAAAACATTGTGCTTAAAGTTGGGATTGTGTGATGGGAGTAGTTGACAGTAAGGGGAATCTCTTTTTTAGCATTGGTAGTAAACTTACTATTCTTTGCTGAATGAGGCATGTTGAGTGTTTACATTTTCCTCATTGAAATATTTATTTTCATAAGACTTAAGAAAAACATTAGCCAATTTAGATCCATATGTAAGATAGACATCACAGGACAAAGGCTAGTTGCAGATATTCTGTCCAGCCATCCATTTAAGCACTCATCGTAAGTTGCCTGAAGCAGTATCTCCAGGAGGGACTATGCCAGTGTATCTGAGCCGACTTTCCTGGTGCCTCTGAGCCTGGAAGTATTGGGTGCGTACACTCCAGACCCAATATTTCCAAACACAGAGAGATTGGGCTCGCACTCCCCAGAGGAGCTCTGAGGGCTCTGGGCAGCTGCAGTGACTGGCCACTACCGGCTCACTTGCCTCGGCATGGGGTGGAGCAGAAAAAGCTAGGTGATACTGGCCGAAGTCATTCGTCTGGTCCTGGTATTTACCCATTGAGTTAAAGGGGAACTTGTAATGAGGTCCTTGGTGTTAATGGCAGCCCCCAGATGATTGGGTCAGGCAAGAAAACAAGTTGCAAATAGAACAGCATACAAAGCATCTCTGAAATGAAGAGAAGAGACCTTGAAAATACCATTGTTATTCAATGAGACAATTTAACACTCCAGTCCCTCAAATATACATTGCATTATTTCTCATACAAGAAGTACTCACAGGTTGGCCTGCCATTTAGTGAGTTACATTACTAGTTTCTCTGTGGTGCAATGTTATTTGTTCTCTTTACAGTAAATCCATGTAATTTACCAAGCGGTTGTACAGTAAGAATTTGTGGTTGTGCGCAATATGTGCTTATATGTATTCTGGTTGTCTTCCTGTTTTGCAGAGGATTGTATGCACTGCAGTGGAGAAAACTATAAAGGCACTGTATCAAAAACAGAGTCTGGCTATGAATGTCAGAACTGGGACTCACAAACACCTCACAGTCATGGATACAAACCTGAAATGTAAGTCACAACAAGAGCAATCCACGTTAATCAGAGCAAGCAATTAACAGACACAGTCAAATATACAGTTTCTCCTTTTACAGGTAACTCCAAAACCTTTCATATCTCTTTACGAAAAACAGGCCAGTTTTCTTGAAGAAGCTTTTTCATATCACACTGCCTGTGTGTATACGCCTTCCCCCCACTTTTTGCTTTTATGGGACTGTAGTTACCGGCATAATATGAATGTGTGCATAGGGAGGCTGCTAAAAAGCTCTTGGTGCATGTTTTCTACCCTTAATTCATAATGGCAAATGATTAATCCCAGTTGGCAACACAGGCTTTTAGGCAAGACCGTAGGACAGTGTTTGTTTGCTGGTGGAGAAGGAGAAGTTCCATTTTAATTAGCTGCCCCTGGGTGGGTTGAAAGACCTTCAAACAATGTCCCTGGGGCCCTTCTATCTTGGACCCCCAGAATTGTGCTTTCTAGGATCATTTTATCCTCCTTCAGAGGAAGTGGTGCAAAGGTAGACAAGACCTGTTGGGAGAACCTGTCAGTGACCTGTCCAGTGACCTCAATCAACCATTGCTGATGTACCACTGTTTCTTGGTACTTTCACCACCATACCTGGAATAGGAAACGAACAGAAGAGGAACAACCTATTGTCTGTGTCTCCTGGGAAGAGGGCTGAGGCCTTGTATCATGCTTTTTCTTGTGCCCAAGTTCAAACATGCTTCTCGATGATCAGACTATCTGGAATCCTGTAGCCCAAGGGACATAAAGGACAAGAAGAGGGCGTCTTTTACAGGAGAACCAGCAGAGCAACGGGAACTGGACCCTATACTGGAGCATGGCTGAAGACAGTGGTTGAGTCTTTCCCCACTACTATTTGTGATCTGGCATTCTCAAAGCTGTCCCTTGCAGTTGGGAAATTTGTGAGTGACAAGGAGGAGGCCGATCAGTAAAAGACTGAGACTGAACCTTTGGTGGTGTCTCTTGAAAAGTGGTATAGAAGTCTATTTTCTACTGGGGACTATGGCCTGGGTTGCCCGGAAGATGTCCTTGAAGCTAAAATATTTGAGCATACCAATCTGTTAGGTAACTAACCCTAATTCTGACCACTGAGCCGATGTGAGGCAGCACCATATGTTGGTAACTGTTTTTTGTTTTTCTTGCAAGAATTACCTCTACTGGGCGCTTCTGGTAATGCGCATAGACTGACATTGACTTTTTAAGCCACCATTGTTTCATTTGTGCACTTGTTGACATTTTCAAACAAATCTCTGATCTCCTATTTCCCTTATCTGATTTTTGTCATCTATTCTTGTTGCAATCATTGTTTTTTTCTTCTTTCTGCTAACTTGCTTTAAGAATATTATTGATTGGTTCCTTTTTTGCCTATCCCCACTATCGTTTGTCGCAATGGCCATGTAAAGAATGTGAATCCTATTTTGAGGGGCATGCACAATGTGAGGTTGGCTCTCCTCCTTTTCAGTAAGAACCTCAGGACCTCAAGCTCAAGTAGCTTACAGCAAATGGAGACTTCCTATCATGAATGTGCTGTTTGGCACTGTCTGAGCACTGGAGGACCTTGGACCTGATCCCTTCAAATTGACTCTTACCAGACATGAATTGGGAGCTGTACTGCATTCTAATATCTTACCCATGCATTTAAATGGTGTGAGATCATTTTGCATCAGTCATTTGTGCCTGTCTGTATCTACCTGTGCCTATCCATGCTCCTCTTGTGTTAAAGTCTACTGTAACAATTTTGCAAACTAAAACTCCCTCAGTCCCAGATGTATTCATTCCACCCTCATCCATATCAATACCTAAGACACAAACATTTGATATCTGACGACCTAAACCATTGGCAATCAAACAATCATATTGAGATCCTTCAAATTCTCCTGATATCACTCAGTAAAACACAGTCTATTCGCTATTCTCTTCAACCCTACTAATGCTGTTGATGTTACCCTTGACAATCCTAATTCCTCTCTTGGAACCTTTGCTGATTAAATAGTGTCTCCTTAGCTAACGGTGTAACAGAATTTCCAGCACATCTTGATATTCATAAGACCGAATACCCAACAAGACAACAAACAGAAAACTAGAAATAACAGGTTATTTACAAACACTGACGTCTCAACCCTCAAATCTGCATCAACTGGTCTCAAACACCTGAATCCCTGAAAACAGCCGAAACACTGATTATGAAACTAAAATGATCTCAGAAGTTAACGATCAAAGCAAAAGCTAAACACTGCACAAATCAATTCCTCCTCCTTGTCCCCCCAGGACCTGCGCGTTTTGGATGACCTAAACTGAGGGCTTGGTGTGCAGACAGACTCTGGACACCCCCACAGGATGAGTCAGCCATTAGACCAGCTAGCCCTACGGTGCCACAACCGCCCCCTATATTCTACAGAGGTGTATGTAGTTTCTGGCAACCACTGAACATGACAACCCTGATTCCTCAGGAATTGTGGAAAACAATACGGGATCTTTCGCTCAATTACTCGTGCTTACTTTTCTCAGAATACACATAGAATGACGATTGGAACGGTTTCAATAATTATTTATTGGTCAAGCGTCAGTCTAGTGGGAAACATATTACCTGCGACAATCAAAAGACAGGAGCAGACAAATGTGATCGCTAGCACCAATATCGTAAATAGTAGATACATTTCTATCATAGTGCTAAGAAGATGAATAAAAGCAGATTATATAAAACCATAGCATTGGCGTACTCCTACGATGCGTAGCCTACCTAAATGTACCTAGCCTAGATATGTAGGTGAAGCACGTGTATGTAAATGTCAGGATAGATCCTAATGGAGCCAAGAATCCCCCGGGGAAGTACTAACCCCTCACCTGATGGTTTAGAATGAAGGACCCCGTCTCTGCGTCAAGGATGGCACCCCGCAAGGGATGGCAGGTCTCTGCCTGTCGAACGATCAGCCTGCAGAGTCTCGGTCCAGCCTGGAAGGAATTCACCTCTGTCATTGTATGGGGGAGTGAGGGTCTTTTATACTAAAGTGGTTACTCCAGGTTTTCTTCTAGAATCGATATGTTTTGAAAGCATTTACTAATCCCTCGCTAGTCCTTTTCTAAACAAAAACACTCCTGCTTAGCTGGCTGTTGGCCATGGATGAAAAAAAGTGGTGACCCTTATACAGAATAAATTTGCTGTGCCTGAGGACATGTTTATGTACGTCAGGTACAGGGATTAAGATAGGGTACCGGGCCTGGTGTTGAAGAGACAGAAGTAAGCTAATAGGTAAAAGGTCACCTGTGTAGAACCGTTATGTCGTGTGGATGGGACAAAATGTATGTAATTGGTATGTACATGATGGGACTATCCTAAAGGACATGACACCCACTCCTCATCAAAAGGTCAACAAGGTCAGCTAGGTAATGCTAAAATAAATGCTATAAAAAGGCATTAAGATCATTTATATTAAAACTTACTAAAAGCACTTAAAAAAGTCTTAAAATTGTTCATAAAAGCAGAAAGCATTCTTCCCTAAAAGTGTTCCTAAAAGGTCCTCTATATATTTGCATTGTTTCTCTGAGCACCTTGAAAGTCACTACGCTCATACAGAGCAGAGAGAGAAAAATGACCCAAAGTCAGTTCGACGTTCAATTTGGTAGATGTTTTAAAAACTTGCCAAACGTTCCCAGCACAGGAGAGGCCAGATTGTTTAAGAATCCTACGCTGAAGATTCAACATCCCTGAACATGTCATCCGCAGGAGGCAGACCTTCCAGAACTTCCAGTATGATATCAAGTGAGCAGAGTTGGTCATCTTTGGTTCCCACGGCAGCCGTCGGGAAAGAATTAAATGCCTGTGTGCCTGAGACTGATGCCTGCACATCCGTGGTAGAGCCGATCTCCGTTCCAACAGGAGTTGAAGCGTCCCGTGGAGGCTCTAGGAACGCCATCATCAACTTGGGAATACGCTGTGGACAACTGTGCACATGGGCCTGCAAGGGCGTCAGGAGCATGTCTATGTCCGGGGGCTTAACCGATGGAAGTGTCAGACAGAGGTCCAACACGCGTCCGAATCCGCAAAAGAGGTACCGGAATACTGGCAGAATGCAGTCAAGCCGGGCCGGTCTGAAAGACAGGAACTAATGCTCACTCAGCTCTCGAAGCGGAGGTATACCCAGGAAGAACACCAATCGCTCACGACAACGTCACTCCAGCAGTGTTCTCTCCATTCTCGAGTGATGTTGACATCCATTGCGAAGCAATAGAATAAAAATCAGGATGCCCGCCACTGAAAGCAGGACCAAAGGAAGCCCTTTAAAAATGCTTCCCAGTACGGAGTGTATGAATGATGGAATCACTCCGAAAATGGTTTGAAAGGTGGTTAACAGACCTGATCCAATGCTCTTAAATAAGTGTACTATCCCCCGCATATCAGACATATTAAAGATACGATGGACCATTTCTTCGAAATGGAGCGGGAAGTTCGTACGGACCAGAGCCTGTATCTCTGTCGAGGACCTTGCAACCTGGAGATCAAAGATCTCTCGGGCTGAAGTTAAGGCCACATCTTGCTGAAACAGCATGGCTTTCAGTCTGCTCAGAGAATCAAACCCTATGTTGGAAACATTCAGTGAAGGCCACAGTGGTGCCTCCCTAACTGTGCGTGCCGGGGGAAACAATACTTGCTTACAACAAACATCCCTGGAGTTGACAGTCACTAGATAAGCAATGCCGGTCGTCATACCACAGCAGCCTTAGTCATTCAGCATTAAGTAACTCCCATTAGAAAGTAACTCAAAAACTGGACGAATTACAGCAGCTGGGGAACCCTTCAGGTAGCAGGACAAGTTTGCTATTGACGCATTACATGCTCCGTGCAGCGATACTTCTTTACACACTAAAGACCTACTCAAGGCCTTTTCGCAGTTTGAACTACTCAGTCAATCAGTCAATAAACCTTTATTCGATCCAGTTGAATGACATAGATCATAAAAGTAAACAAATTTAAAAGAAACAATTTAAACATCCTTTTATAAAATTGATACAGACTAGTGATAAAAAGAGACCTTCCTGACTCCGCCATCATAGACTTCATGGGGTAGTGGGTACACTATTTAATCATACAATAATTCTTACCCAGCCTTCTTCCAGTTAATTGGTAAAAACATGAAAAAACAATTAAAAAAATAACCCATTTAAAATTGTACAATTACAAAATAGTAATAACTTTATCTATATTGTTAAGATCTCAAATCTACGAAACATGATTGACTTTCCAGTTTGTAGTGAGAGCTCTAGGGAAGCGATAATTTAAAACTGATACATTTCTCCTTTATAAGTGGCGTCTTTTGGGCAGGCAAGCCCACAGAAAAGATGCTACACAAAAACAGACAAAGGGATCACAGAGCTTCTTCATAAAAAGAGGAGCAATTCGACATTGAGTAAAATTATACCGAACTTAGAAGAGGTAGGATATATCTGGATCTCTGGTCCCTGTAATATTTACAGAAAAAAAAGAGATGAAGGTCAGATTGCATTGACAAATTATCACAGGGACATTGATCCAGATCGCTATAAGAATACTTTTTTGCTGGGAAACCCAACATCAAGGAAATCAAGTTGGTGCAAAATCTTAAAAGAATAAACCTGTGCTGTGGAATATTTACATCCTCCAGATAAGAGAAATCACCTTCATTTATTGAGGGATCTGGTGATAAGATTTTGCTACTGTTTTTACTCGCTGTCTCTCCTTCCTTACGTATTCAGCCTTGGCCAAAAATAGGAACTTAAGCTTCTTTTTGGAAATTTGGAGCAAGAACCTGGGTTTATATACAATTCCGGGACGCCTAGCGAGTATAACGAGGTCTTAACATACTCTAGCCAAGCAATTTTGTGTGCATTGTCTAATGACAAACAGTTTCGTAAAATAGCCTGATTGACATCCACAGTGTTTCTTCTCCAGATTGAATGCCACAACATAATTGGTGCAAGTCTTATTATATCCGTTATGTAGGGCAAACCCAGTTCTAAATGGCAGACATAATTAGAGAATGAGGCGGGAAGAGAGGCAAGCCTTTTTAAAAAAACGTCCTCTACCTTTTGAATGGGGTCTATTGGAACCATTCCCCATAGCCCAGCCCCGTGTGTTGCTACCGAAATTGTTTTTGCATTATAGATCTTCCTTATCGGCCCTATAGGTTTAGATCACAGTTTTTTTACAAAAGCTGGTGATTGCAACCAGGGTTCTCTCCATTGCTATAGCCCTGCACTTTACCATGTGCGCCCAGGATTGTTTGTTATCAAATAAGACTCCCAAATATGAAAAATTCTCCACTATGTCTAACTTTCTTGTCCCTATATGAAAAGATGGTACCTATTTGGAGGTAAGGCGCCTGACACCATAACAAAAGATTTGGACTCATTGACCCTTAAGTCCAATGATGACATGTATCCCACATAGGCGTTTATTAGGCGTTGGAGCGCAACTCTCATCCTGGCTATTAGGACTGCGTCGTCGGCGTAAGCCAGGATCGGTAGTGAGGCTGGGGGGAAAATTGGGATGTCCGCCGTAGATCCTGTTAGGGCGGCTTCCACCCCATTTGTATATAATGAGAACAGGAATGGGGCAAGTACACAGCCTTGCCTGACTCCTCTCAAGAAAACCCCCCTGTCCTTGTTCCTGCACCTATATGTGTATGACAACTCCCAGGTTTCTCGTATGGACCCTTTGCCCAACGCTTCATACCTGCCTACTGGGTAATATTTCAGGCAGTACTGGAATTGGAATGTCGTGATTGACATTGTGATATAGCCATGGATTAACCATTCCGTAGATGCTGATTCTGCTACAGTAAAAGGTAACTTCTCTAGTTTTTCAATGAGCAGCATGGTGTACTTCGCATCTCTGCGTGCCATGGTCATTTGTTTGTCGGTCAGATTGTAAGACGAAAAAAGATTTGTGTCTTTAATGTATAATCATGGAACGTGGCCAGAACGCAATGATTGAAACATCCAGCTTAGAAGCATAATAGTGCATAGCTGAGACTGCCCATGTTGTAGAATAGACAAATCTTGTTCCATTATGTCGATAGCTGAGTACACAATGTTGCCCAATGAATAAATACAAGACGAGAGTGTGGAGTTGGAGTAGTTTTTAATGGGATCTCGTGGTGTTTGGACTCCACGTCCCACCCTACATGGTTGCGGTATAATGCCAGAGCTAGCGCTTGTGCCCACTCCCGTGCGTATGAGTGTTTTAAGGAAACAGGAACGAGGTCGGAAAAGGCAGGCAAAATGACGGCTTCACCTTTTGGACAATCCATTACAAATTCAGGTGGCCAATCTTTTTCTGCTAACAGGATGTCGTATCCAAATGTCAAATTTTCCCAAAAGAGACCTTTCATTTTTCTTGAGATGTTCCCCTCTATTAGGAGATTAATTTTGTGTAGACAGTGTGGGACACTCACTCGTGTATCAGGTGTTTTCACCATGATGTATTCATTCAACACTGCTGTCACCAGAAATTCCTTCAGGTTCTGGCGAGCTATTGCTACTTCTGCCACGCTGTCTAGCATCGTCAGAGCCCATTCTCCGTTCAGAAGCTGAGTCCTCAGTAACCTGGGCATTTCTAATTTTTAAGTCGGCTGCTTTCTTCTTTTTGAAATGAGTCTTTGTTTTAGGTTGTTTTTCCTGTTTGATAATGTAGTCTGAATTACGATGTGTTTCCCTTTTTCCCTTTGGTCGATCTTCAATTTTTTGTTCTGACCGTTCTTGCCTCTCCGAGCTTTTTGATGAACCCTGAAAGGAACGAAAGGAACGTGTATCAGTATCCTGATACCTGTCATGTTTCCTAATGTTATCACGATTCCTAAGGTTATATCTCTTTTCAGAGGACTCCCGTTGGGGAGACCCACCCCTTGATCGTGAAGTGTTTCCTTTATTATTATTATTTTTGGATTGATTATCATTATCCCATTACTTTTTCGAAGAAGTGGGTGCTTGCTTTGAGTTATCCTTATCAGAATAACTCACCACTAGTGGTTTCCCTGGTTTGGCTCCCAAACTATCTCTTCCTAGTGAGGCATAGGTTTCCTCGATAATTTTTGATAATGGACGCTCCTGATTTGCAGGAGCTGTTTCCCTTAGGCGTTGGCGTATTCCCACAGCTGCTGCTTCCCCCTTGATGTTGCTCAGCAACATCAAGGGGGAAAATTACCCATCAGGTCCTGCCCCGTACTCATTTTGTATCTGTTTCAATACTTCAGGAATAACTGATATGGTCAGGGTACCGTGTATTTTAATGTAGACTGCAGCAAAGATTGTTCCCCATGTGGTACATCTTCAATTTGAAGAACCATTCCCATTGGCAAGCAAATTGTTAACATTCTGTGTTTTTCCTGCGGACCCGCATGGGGAAATACTGCTTCCAACTGTGCTATTTTTTGAGCGATCCAGAATGGTACTTGATCCCTTTTTGATGGGAACGCACCCATGATTGCTTTTAGTGCCCGTGGACTAAATATTGGTGTGTGTTGGGTCTGGACTGTACCAGGTGGAGCAGATATCGCAGGTTGTCATGAGAGTGTTCGCATGACGAACTGGACAATGTGTCTGTATAGCCTGATTACTTCTTTATAAAGTGCACGCACTTCCCCTACTGGAAGTGTCTATCTCAGGATATGGAGTGTAAGTCGCTAAGACCGGCCATGTCGCTCCTTCCTATGCTGAGTGGACCGAGTCTTACGACCGAAGTTGTGTGATTTAGGGCGCCTTTAAACCAGTTTCTATGTTGCTGGTAAGTTAACGGGACTTCAATGTCCTCGTATGGGATGTATTCTTCCGGTGGGTCCACTTCAATGTATTTGTGGAATAAATGTGTTTGTGTATCTGCAGGCGGGAATTTCACCCATGAATAGAATACCTCTGATCCGAATACCTTGTGTGCCTCAATCACGAAAGTAACATGGCCACCTGTTGCAGGTACTCCATGTTCTAACAATTTCAGAGTTACTGCCTGTCTGCAGTTTTCTGTAATGTTAAGAGCGTTTGCTAGTTCTTTTCCTTTCGCGCTTCCACTGCTACTTGCAGATTCTGTCATTTTGAAAGGAGAAGGAAGTAAAGGTTTTAAGAGGTAGGGCTTAGCACAATATGAGAACTTCTAATCCTTACAAGCTTGTCTAAACCTTCAGCTAATACACAGGGTGTACCTGCTCAGCTGAGGCGGATTATCCTTCCTACTTCAGACGTCTCTGAAAAATGTGAGTAGGGCTGTCTGAGAAAGCACGACTGAACTATTCAGATTTTACTGTTGATATAAGAACCAAACCAACGTTGGTGGCGCCATGTCGTGTAGTTCCTAGGACCCCCCAGGACCTGCGCTTTTTGGATGACCTAAACTGAGGCTTGGTGTGCAGACAGACTCTGGACACCCCTACAGGATGAGTCAACTGTTAGACCAGCTAGCTCTACGGTGCCACTACCTGTATTCTACAGCGGTGTATGTAGTTTCTGGCAACCACTGAACATGACAACCCTGATTCCTCAGGTATCGTGGAAAACAATACGGTATCTTTCGCTCAGTTACTCGTGCTTACTCTTCTCAGAATACACATAGAATGACGATTGGAACGGTGTCAATAATTATTTATTGGTCAAGCGTCAGTCTAGTGTGAAACATATTAGCTGTGACAATCAAAAGACAGGAGCAGACAAATGTGATCGCTAGCACCAATATCGTAAATAGTAGATACATTTCTATCATAGTGCTAATAAGATGAATAAAAGCAGATGATATGAAATAATAGCACTGGCGTACTCCTACGATGCGTAGCCTACCTAAATGTACCTAGCAGCGGCGGCTCCTCCATTAGGGTAGATGAGCGCCGCCCCACTGCTTTCTCGCAGTGCGAGAAGCAGAAAATAAAATGGTATTTTAAATACCATTTTATTTCCTGCTTCTTGCGCTGAGAGAAAGCAGAAGGCAGAGGTATGCCTGGTTGGGGGCGGGCGGGAGGATATGCCTGGTTGGGGCGGGCGGGTGAGCGGGTCGGGGAGGAGTGGCTTGCACCACTCTGAGTGCCCTGACTGCTTGGTCGGCCCTGGGGCCGACCAAAGCAGTCATGCGCACTCTACATTTTCTCTAAGTAGGCTGCATGCATCCTACATAGAGAAAATGGCCTCCCAACAGGTGACCGGCTGGGCGCTGTCCGGGACTCTGCACCAATCACAACGCTGCCATTGCAGCATTGTGATTGGCTACAGGAGGGGAGGGAGCATGCCTGTTCCTGGTCAGGACCGGCCCAGGAGCAAAGGCGGTGCGGGACCGGGACCGGGATCAGGTAAGTTTTAGTTTTTAACACCCACGCGATAACCCCCGCATGACCCCCCCGCCCCCCACCCACGAGAATTGCGAGCCACGACTGGTACCTAGCCTAGATATGTAGGTGAAGCATGTATATGTAAATGTCAGGATAGATCCTAATGGAGCCAAGAATCCCCCGGGGAAGTACTAACCCCTCAACTGATGGTTTAGAATGAAGGACCCCCGTCTCTGCGTTGAGGATGGCACCCCCGCAAGGGATGTCAGGTCTCTGCCTGTCGAAGGATAAGCCTGCAGAGTCTTGGTCCAGCCTGGAAGGAATTCTCCTCTGTCCTTGTATGGGGGAGCGAGGGTCTTTTATACTAAAGTGTTCGATATGTTTTGAAAGCATTTACTAATCCCTGCTAATCCTTTTCTAAACAAAAACACTCCTGCTTAGCTGGCTGTTGGCCATGGATGTAAAAAAGTGGTGACCCTTATACAGAATAAATTTGCTGTGCCTGAGGACATGTTTATGTACGTCAGGTACAGGGATTAAGATAGGGTACCGAGCCTGGTGTTGAAGAGACAGAAGTAAGCTACTAGGTAAATGATCACCTGTGCAGAACCGTTATGTCGTGTGGATGGGACAAAATGTATGTAATTGGTATGTACATGATGGGACTATCCTAAAGGACATGACACCCACTCCTCATCAAAAGGTCAACAAGGTCAGCTAGGTAATGCTAAAATAAATGCTTTAAAAAGGCATTAAGATCATCTATATTAAAACTTACTAAAAGCACTTAAATTGTTCATAAAAGCAGAAAGCATTCTTCCCTAAAAGTGTTCCTAAAAGGTCCTGTATATATTTGCATTGTTTCTCTGAGCACCTTGAAAGTCACTACGCTCAGACAGAGCAGAGAGAGAAAAATGAACCAAAGTCAGTTGGACGTTCAATTTGGTAGATGTTTTAAAAACTTGCCAAACGTTCCCAGCACAGGAGAAGCCGGATTGTTTAAGAATCCTACGCTGAAGACTCAACATCGCTGAACATGTCATCCGCAGGAGGCAGACCTTCCAGAACTTCCAGAGAATAAATCTGCTGTGCCTGAGGACATGTTTATGTACATCAGGTACAGGGATTAAGATAGGGTGCCAAGCCTGGTGTTTAAGAGACAGAAGTAAGCTACTAGGTAAAAGGTCACCTGTGTAGAACTGGTATGTCGTGTGGATGGGACAAAATGTATGTAATTGGTATGTACATGATGGGGCTATCCTAAAGGACATGGCATCCTATTCTCCCACTCTCCATAAATTGACCACAAGCAACAATCATTCATCAAAAAACATATAAGACTTTGACCCGACAACCCATAACAATGTTCCTCAAATTCCCCACACAACTTTCAACAGCACTCCTTCCAGCATCTCTTCACTGATGACATAGACATAGCTGCATCATATGAAGACAACATACTAACCTCCTCCTTCATCAAATCCCATTCAATAACTGTCTTCACTTCATACAGAAACGTTATTGTAGCCACTCTCTGCACCACTACCCTCTCTTCTTTTCTGAAAAGTGGACACATGTGCTACTGCACCATAACATTCTATTGAGACTCATACAACCTAGCTAAGTTTTCTACCTTTACCCACCTCCGCTTTCTAGGCAAGGGCCTTAAAAAACCTACATCATTTCACAACCAATACAATAGACTGACAGAGCTACTAAAGACCTTTGAATAAGGTTTCAATCCCTACTAAAGCACTGACAGATTGACACTGCAGGTTGTCATTGATAGTTTTTGAATAATGAACATAGGTGACCTCTTTGTTGGGATCTTCATTGACCCCTTGACAGACCTCTTTTCTTTACACCTTCTGCACTCATGTGGGCCTCTAGAAGACAGTCCTCAACGTGTTCACCTTTTTTGTCTGGACAACAGCATGGTGCTGAAATGGTTCACATCTTTTTTTCACAACCACTCTCAACAAATCAAAATAAAGAACGCAACTTCAGATACCTCTACTATAACCAGAGGTGTTCCCCAGGGCTCAGTCCTCTCACCTACTCTCTTCAATATCTACATGGACCCCCTCACTACCATAATCAAGCAAGCTAACATCACCTTCCACCTCTATGCAGAAGACATCCAGCTCTACCTGGAAATATCCTCCTCAGAAGACATTTGCCATCTAAACGATACTCTAACAAAAATTCAAAACTGGCTATCTCACAACCACTTAAAACTTAACCAAGATAAGACGGAAATTCTTCTCCTCTCAAACGACTGATAAAACCCACTAGGTCCACGAATGGATAAAGTTTATGAACTCCCTAAACTACGACCTAACCCTGGCCAGCTCCGCCAAATCGCTGGGAATCATACTGGACCCTAACCTGAACATGAGCGCACACATTAAGACTACTGCAAGGAGTGCCCGCTACAAACTAAAATACTTAACCAAATCAAGCCCTTCCTCCCTCCTAATGATCTCAAAACCGCAACGCAAGCCTAGGTTCTATCCAGACAGGACTACTGGAATGATACCCTCACAGGCACAGCAAAATCTCACCTAGCCCCCATGAGAACAACTCTAAATGCAGCAGCAAGGATGGTCACCGGAGCCAAAAGGCACGATCACATCTCCCCCTCCCTGAAAGATCTCAAGTGGCTCCCAAATGAAGCTCGTTGCCACTTCAAAACTGCCTGTCTCACCCACAAAGTCCTTCACACTGGTAAACCAGTCTACCTGGCAGCCAAACTCACCAAGGCAGGCCAGGCAAGAAACCTGAGGAGCACCAACAACCTACTTTTCATACTCCCAAAGAGACATAAACAAAAAGCCCTGGCTTGCTCCTTCTCGGGCAATGCCCCGAAAATCTGGAACTCCCTACCAGCAGATCTCAGAACCAACCCCTCCTTCATGACCTTCAAGAGAAAACTAAAGGATCTCCTCCTCGCTTGGCACATTTAGCCCTCTGGACAATATACCATGGCTACAATCAAGTAACTCTCGACTCTATTACCTGCCTTTCGAATGGCTGTCCATTTAGTTTTGTCTGTCTGTTTTTCTTATTGCCTGTGTAGATGTTGTAAAGCGCTCAGATACCCACGGGTCCTGCCAGCGCTATATAAAACTCTAAATAAAATACAAACAAGTATTATGGGACATTTATATCGAAACACAGCGTTCTAATAATGGATGTTTCATAAGGGCTGGTTAGATTTAAATATTTAATTTTAGTCGAACACGAAAATTGCCTCGCGAGGTGAATGAGATGTCACATTTGCTGAACCACTCACTCAGTATGTTACAGCATTTCTCGCTGTGGGAGATACCAGATGTTACTCCGTCTAGAAAGCATTTGCAGCAGAGGTGAATGGCGAGCTCACAGAAATGTTGCAGTGAGGGGTAGCAGGGGAAGGGGAGGAAAGCAATCGCTCCTGTATGAACCTTGCTTACATTTTTTCCAGCCCCCTCTGACTGCAGTGATCTTTACTTTCCCTCTTAAGACCCTTTTCTGTCGACTAAGGGAGTGCCTGCCAATTCCCCCTACTCCTGTTCTGAATTCTTGTCAAATCACAGCTGTTTTGTTACAGAGACCTGTCAGATGCAAGAGGGCTTGGAGGAGTTGACAGCTTCTACAGTCAGCAGATGTAAGGAGAAGAAGGGAGTGAATACTAACTTAATAATGCTGAGTGCCTCCCTTCTATCTATAGATCACTTTTGGGAGGTGGTGCCAGGGGCAGTCATCACGGGCGTGTCCCTCCCAGAATGCACACAAGCAAATCATAATATGCAGCTGTGGTATTCATGTGCTATTAGCATAGTTTGTTCCTACAGGCCTTCAAGCTGTTCCTTGTTAGTAAAACTGTTAAAGGTTCTGGAATGTGTATCTTATGATATGTCATCTGGAACTCCAAGAGTTCAGTTGCTGTTGATGTACTTTGTGGATAGGACGTTTCTGTTTATGAAGAACCTACAATAAAGAAGGAATCTTATACCTTACTGCAACTCTCCTACGTCTTCACACTGGCAACGATCTGGGATCTATGAACCTGACAAAGAACATTCCTTCTTCTAGGCCACTTACGGAGCGTCCTAACACAGCTGTGGGTCTGGCCAACCCCAAGGTACTGTTACTACCCTGCGCTTCCCTTGTCTCTGAATTTCTGTTTTCCCTGCGCAGAACAAGTCTTGACACAGAGCGCTCCTTTGCTCTTTCCCTGCTTGCCTTCTTTACTTAAGTTTAACTAATTCCGCTTTGCCTGTGTCAAGGATTGCAGCGGCGAGCTCTGACTTTGCTTTATGCTACTGGCAAATATAATATTACAGTGGCAGGCTTTGGCATAGCGTTTTTATCCCAAATCCTCAGTGCTAGACTTTGGCATCATTTAAAAAGCACTGTTACCTGCTCGCGCTTCTTCTCTGCTGCCATTGCCGGGCGGCTCCTCATCCTGCACACGCGTCAAGAAGGACCAACCGCGTCCTACGTCATCGCTGCGTTTCTGACAACGTTTCACGCCGTTACACTTCTTGGTGAGTTACCTGGACAATGGGAAGCTTCTGCACTTGTTATGTAACCCCGACTTCGGATTTCTATACGGCAACATCATCAGTTTCCATACTTTACGGCAACATCATCAGTTTATGAATTTTGCATCTTCAAAGCATTAGTATATTTTAACTGTCACTTGTCAAGTACTAATTTTCTGGACGGCACAGTAACAAGCACACCTCCTCGTCACGGTGAGAAGCACACCTGCTTGCCTCACATGGATTTCTAAACTTGCATACTTATTAACATTTTACCGCTTGTCATCCGATTAACTCGGTGATTAGCACACTCTCTCTGCACGGTGACAGGCACATCTACTGGTCACACTTTCAAACTTCCTCGTTACGGTGACTAGCACACCTGCTTGCCACACATGGATTTCTAAGCATGCACAATGTTTTACATTTTTACCGCTTGTCATCTGATCAACACAGTGATAAGCACACTCGCTCTTGCCTGCCTCTACCTAGACTATTATACTGTGTCATACTCTACTTGTCTTGCTTGATTTTGTGATTTAAGTGAAATACAGTCACAAACGTTAAAAACATTATACGTACATATTTATATATATTGTATAAGTTTTTTTTTTACTTACACTATTTTGAGTCTATGTGAAAATTTAAGTGTTTAAAAGTTCCCTGACACACATTGATTCAAATATGCAAAATGTCACTCCTCCTCCATCTTTTCTCTCAAACCCTGGGGAACCAAACATACGTTGGTCAAAATGGAAAAAAGTTTTCCTTAATTACGCTAGAGTTTGCGGAGTCTCTCTTAGTGCTGAAAGGAGATCTGCTTTACTTTTACATTGTTTGGGTCCTGAAGGACAAGAAGTATATGATCATCTCCCTAACCTGAGTGATTCAGATGCTGATGGACTCAACGAGTTTGAAGTATGTTTAAAAAAGCTCGATAATCACTATCTTCCTAACGTTAGTACAATTTTAGAAAGGTACCACTTTGGTAGACGTATACAAAACCCTCAAGAATCTGTAGAGTCTTATATAACTGATCTTCGAAAACTAGGTGCTATATGCACATTTGAGGGGTCACTTGAAGAACGTATTCGTGACCAATTTATGTTAGGCTGCAACATTGAGAAAATCAAAGATGATTTGTGGCAGAAAGATGATCCTAAATTAGATGAAGTTGTGTTGATTGCTAAGAGAATTGAACATTCTCTCGCATGTGTGGAAGTTATAAAAAAAGAAAATAGCAATTTGAATGGGAAAGTTGCTTTGGATGATAAGGTTCAAAGGGTAATGAAAGCTCCTTTGAAACACTCAGAACAAACGTCTCATTATTCTTCTTCTTCTTCACTCAACACAAAAAAGGAGTCTAAAGTAAAATGTTTCCGCTGTAATATGTTGGGTCACTTAGCCAACGATAAATCATGTCCTGCTCTCTCATCCAAATGCCACAATTGTGGGAAGTTAGGACACTTGGCGAAAGCGTGTAGGGCACACAAATATAAGAAAGGGAAACGTGTGAAAGAAGTTTTCTTAGAAGATAAGAACAATTCTGATTATGACGAGTTACATTGCGGTGAAGTTTTATTTCAAGTTGAGGAGAACAAGAGTAAGAATCCAATTGATGATGCGAAGGTGAACGATCATAACATTAGAATGCTTTTTGATTCAGGAGCGAAAATCTCGCTCATCCCCAAAGTATTTTTTGACAAAATGCTAAAAGGGAAGGTAAAGGTTTTCAAACCTGATATTAAACCCCTAGCCTATGGTGGTCAACCAATAAAGTTATTTGGTTATTTTTTGGGAGACATAGATTACAAAGGGAGACTTACTGCAGGAAAGATTTACATCTCTTGCAGAGGTGATAGTATCATTAGTTGGATTCATCAAGCAGATTTGGGTGTCTCTTTGATCCCTGGTGGTGATCCCTGTATTGTTCTCAGAGACATCTCTCTAACTACTGACTTGATGAATTCTATTTCCACCAACTCTTTGGATATCAATCAAGGGAGTGACTTACGTAGTGAGTTTAAAAATGTTTTCTGTGAGAAGTTAGGATGTCTTTCAGATTATGTACATAAAATCATACTTAAACCTGATGCCTCCCCTGTGGCTTGAAAAGTGCGTAACGTACGTTTGGGGTTGAGAGAGTCCATGCACACTCAACTCGAGAAGTTAAAGAGAGATGGCATCATAGTGGAGACAGAGGCAAGTGAATGGTTGGCCCCGGGAGTTCTTGCTCGCAAGGCTTCTGGAGAGGTGAGGTTATGTGTGGATCTCCGTGCTCTCAATAGAGCTGTCATTTCTGACCAATATCCCCTCCCCAATATCACAGAGATGTTGACACAATTGAAGGGTGCTGTGGTGTTCTCCACGTTAGATCTTAAAGCCGCCTATCATCAGGTCAAGATTGATGACGATTCCATGAACTTGACAGCTTTCATAACCCCGTTCCGAACCTACAACTTCACTCGCCTCCCTTTTGGTTTAAACTCCGCTGCTTCCGTATTCCAGCGTGTCATGGAGGATGTGTTGAACGGCCTGACCGGAGTTAAGATATATCAAGATGACGTCTTGGTTCATGGATCGTCTCAACGAGAACATGATGATAGGCTTAGGGCAATCCTTGAGAGGTTTAAAACTCGAGGTTTAACACTGCAAGAGAACAAATGTAAGTTTAATCTCACGGAGATTGACTATCTGGGTCACAAGTTAACAAAAGAAGGTGTTAGGCCTAGAGATCATCTTGTTAAAACCATTGAAGGTCTCCCTGTTCCTCAATCTAGAGAGGAGCTTGCCACCTTTTTAGGAATGGCAGAATATTATAATAAATTTGTCCCTCAGTTCGCCTGTCGTACTTTTGCCTTGAGGACACTCTTAAAAAAGGGGGTGAAATTCAATTGGTCTTCACAATGCCAAACTGAATTTGATGATGTTAAGAAGGCACTGGGTTGTGCGCCTTCTCTCCAGAGCTTCAACACCTCTTCCTGTTCTGTTTTAGTCACCAATGCCAGTTCAAAGGGTCTTGGTGCTGTTCTCAAACAGATAAAAGACAACAAAGAAGTAACCATTATGTTTTTGTCCAGAGCACTAGTCGGTCCAGAGATACAGTACTCGGTGATTGAAAAAGAAGCTCTATGTATTTTCTGGGCTGGAAGGAAATTAAAGAAATTCCTCTGGGGAAGCTCTTTTGTGGTTCACACTGACCACAAACCTTTAAAAGATGTTTTCTGTAAGAAAAGTCTAGATGCAATATCTTCCAGAATTTGTAGGTGGGTGGTTGCTTTACAGGATTACGATTTTACGGTGAATTACATACCTGGCACCGAGAATAAAGTTGCTGATTGTCTCTCACGACTGGTCTCCAAACAGGTTACTTGTGTACCTGCAGATCCCGATGGATCATGGGATGACGATGATTATAAAGTTTGTGAGATCATGGAGGGAGTAATTAGTGAGACAGAATGGAAAGAAACGATGGAAAGTGATGTGGTGATCTGCAAGGTATGTAGGATGGTAAATGAAGGTTGGTCAGGTGTGAGGAAGCTTAACGAGGAGGTTCGCAAGTTTTGGAATGTTCGAGATGAACTTTCAGTGAGTGGGGGTCTGCTTTGGAGGGGCACCAGACTTGTTCCTCCATTGTTAGTGAGTATGAAGATTATACAGTTTGCTCATCAGGGACACCAAGGAATTACGAAGACCAAAGAGAGAATTTGTTTGCATTTCTGGTAGCCAGGCATTGATATTCTTGTGGAATGCGTGATAAGGGAATGCATGGAATGCAATGCAAGTGACAAAGTATATAAGACAAGAGTACAACCCATGATCATACGTAGTGCCCCTACTCGCTGTTGGCAAGATGTAGCCTTAGATCTTTTGGGGCCTGTGACATGCAAGACTAGTCAATCGTATGTCCTAGTGTTGATGGACATGTACTCAAGGTAGCCTGAAATAAAAGTGACGCAAAGTATTGAGACCAAAGATGTCATCAAGTTTTTGGACAACATTTTCTGTAGAGAGGGTCTCCCAGAGTCTCTCCTGACAGACAATGGAGTTCAACTAATCTCTAAAGAGACGGAAGACTTCTTGGAAAAAAGGGGTATTAAACACAAGTGTTGTGCCCTCTATCATCCCGAAACCAACGGTATGGTGGAGAGGTTCAACCGTGTTCTAAAAGAGTCCATTCAGTTGGCTAAAGATCAAGGCAAAGACTGGAAGGCTGGTATTGTTGAGCGGGTAATGGTTTACCGCCTTACTCCTCACTCTACTACGGGAAAAATTCCCTTTGAATTGTTTAGGAGTCGTAATCCCAACACTTATATGTTTCAGTCTTGGATGAGAAGAAAAGGTGAGGATAATGATTCTCATGACTTGGTTCCTTGGGAAGCTGTTCAAGATCTTAAGTCCATCAAGAGAAAAGAGAATTTTGATGTTAGACACGCTGTTTCTCATACTAATGTATCTGTAGGTGACAGGGTGAGAGTGCGTTTTACTCAAAAATTTGCTGTTGCTAAATTCTCTCAACCTTTTAAGCTGACAAAACTGTTTCATAATGCCGTGAAACTTGACGATGGTCTCATCTGGAACGTGGGCAGAATTGCTCCCATGCGTTCTTGTAGTCAGTCCAAACCAGATGCCCCTGTGATACGTTCTGATGTTCCTTCAACTTTACGCAGGAGCTCTCGCACGTCCAAAACCCCTTTGACTCTACAAGACTTCGTTTTACGCTAATATGTTTTTCATGTTTCTTATGTTATTTCACTTTCTTCTTTAAAATTGAAGGGGGAAGATGTGTGGTATTCATGTGCTATTAGCATAGTTTGTTCCTACAGGCCTTCAAGCTGTTCCTTGTAGTAGAACTGTTAAAGGTTCTGGAATGTGTATCTTATGATACGTCATCTGGAACTCCAAGAGTTCAGTTGCTGTTGATGTACTTTGTGGATAGGACGTTTCTGTTTATGAAGAACCTACAATAAAGAAGGAATCTTATACCTTGCTGCAACTCTCCTACTTCTTCACAGCAGCCTTGACATACTGTGAACAGCAGCGTTTGGAATGAATTATATTTTTCTAACCAGTGCCACGACTCTGACTCCTTTCGGCCTCTGGGCTCGTGTCTTCACTTTAACTGGTTGATTTTGTTAGGTAACATATTTTGCCAAGATTAACAGAAATCTTGAAGCTGAAGCATTCGCAGAAGCCCCTCTGTTCGACCCCAGGGCTGTGGCAAGTATAATCCTGCACAACTTATACGCAATTATAGTGTGCAGACTCGGGGAATACATTTTTTTTACCCAAGCACTAGTTATTGCTATGGCTTCTGAAAGAACATTGCTTTTTGACAAATGTTTGCGGTTCACAAGGCTGAAGTTCTTAAACCTATCTAAAAGCCTGATTACCTCTACTCAAACATATGATTTATAGTTGTTACATTAGAGAAGTAGCATTTCCCATCGATGTTATTCGCTGCTTTTTTCGAAACAGTTTTTTGTTTGCTTTTGTTCAACAATATCATTATTTCAAGTTTCATAAACTATATTATAATATCTTTATAAGAGGGTGTAAGAATGAAAATCCCAGTTTATATGTGCAGTTTGCCAGTGCAACGTGCCCTTACTGGAATGTTTTTTGTTCCTCTCTCCAACTTAATGCACCTTTTCAGGTTGAGCTCACCTATGTGGTTGCAAAAGACCTACCTAATGTGGTCATACCAAGAGTCTGGGCGGGTTTCCAGACAGCTCACTGCTTTCCATTGGTTCGCCTTATTGTTACTCTCATTTGAATGCTTTCCTTGTCCCAACTTGTCCATCTTTTGTTTGTCCCTAACCTAGAGTAAACCCTCTTTACCATCACTCTTATTGCTTCTTATATGGGTTCTGGCAGTCTGGTCTCAGTCCCTTTCACCCATAGCCCTGTTCAATGTAAAACTTAGCTGGGCATGTGAGCACTACAGTTTACCACACATGCACTTTCCTTGGCTTCTCTCATTCAGCACACTGGTAATGTCAGCTCTTTCTAAGCCACCGCTCTTCCCCGTACTCCCCAAATGCAAACCAATCTCAGCTGATCTCACGCAACAGAAAACACCATATGGAGTAGAAGCCCAAGACCCACTTCTCTCAGATCGGATCTCTAAAGACTGTAATCCTCTGATCCTGTGATTCCACGCTCTGTCACGCAAGACTACCATGATGGGCCGAGGTTGATGTTAACCATAAGCAAAAGACCTTGGTCCTAACTACCCCAAAGCTGGGAAAATTGGCTGCAATGCCTTCATGCACCGGGGACTTGAAAGAGACGGAATTTTTAACTGCATTCCTTAAACTCCCAAGATGGTGGCGAGCAAAGTTTTTCCACCACAGTGCAATGTTCTCTTGAGGGGACCACCGTGGTCTTTTGCTCTGATCCTCCATAGCACATGTCTGAGGGCCCAATGTGAGTTTTTGCCAACAAATGCTAATTTTATATTGTCCATGTATGTTTAAGCATTTCTACCCATTAGCCTGAGGACATTATAATGCTAACTGCTAACACTCATTAGGGATTGAAGCCACATGTGCAGTATCTAATGCCTACTATACCTTCTAAGCTCTGCCACCTACTGCCCACAAAACGTGTAATTGCTAGTTACTTCTGCCTACAAACATATAAGCTCTGTCATACAAGAACGTCTAAGCACTTCACCTACTATCAGATACCGCTCAACATGCACACTCACCCACCATTTATTCTGCACAGTCACCCTGACATTGCGCTGGCAGTCAGATACAGCTCACCCACCACTCACACAGTGCTGACTCTGCACTCACACACCATTGACATACCTCTCACCAGGCACTCATATTCCTCTCACCCTCCTCAAACACCTCTCACCCTGAACTCAAACCGCTCATCCTGCACTTATACCATTGACAAACCGCTCACCCTATACTTGCACACCTCTTACCTTGTACAGGGTAACATCTCTCACCCTGCACACTCCCACAATTCTCATTCTGCACTGAACACACATCAATCACCATGCATTGAGGCACTTTCACCCTGCACTCAGACACATATCAGCCTTCTTTAATGCAACACTCACCCTGCACAGAGAGTACTCACACCATTCTCCCTGCACTCATACACTGCTCCCCCACCTCTTAGCTTAATATTAATCCCATAGGCGAAACCTAATGAATTTATCAATGCTTGTTCTTTCAAGCAGCTGTGTTCCTTAAAGGAACTGATGCTACTTTACAAAGAAGAAGGTTTCCATTTGGGAAGCATTTGGGTGTAGCACTGCAAGAGGGGGAGAAGGTACCTGTTCCCTGGACTACTTCCTACTTCCCCGCGGCTGTGGACACCATGTCACATGTAGGAGGAAACATCCATTTCAAGCCCTTCCTAATTGAAATATGGTATGAGTTTGTAAACCTATTTTGTGAACTGAAAATCCTTTGCCGACTAGCAAAATGGGTTTAATACACACTATAAAACATTTTACAGTTGCAGACCCTGTTAATTTTGCGAGTTGGAGGGTTCACGATCGAAAAATAGCTATTGCACATCTGGGACATTCTTTTATAACCTAAGCTGTGCCCATTAGCATTTGGCCCAATTTTGATGGTAAAAATGCCCGTAGGAATGGAACCAGTCAAACTTTGGCATAACTGGAAATTGAATTAAAAATGTACCTTTCTGCTTAAAGGCGCTGTATCAAAAGACACATTGCACCTTTGTCAAATGCATTTGCTGCCAGCCTTCGCCTTTATATTATGTAATTATAAGGGATAGCATGGAAAAGTAGTACATTTAAAGTAAAAAAAAAAAATGATCCCCATGTTTTATCTTACTCTTAACTTGCAGCCAGGATCTTATTCTTCATTTATATATTTTTATCAAATTGTAGTTTACCAGAAAAGGATCTGAAGAAGAATTACTGCCGAAATCCTGATGGCGAACCTCGTCCCTGGTGTTTTACTACTAACGCAAACAAACGTTGGGAGCACTGCAGTATTCCTCGATGTGGTAAGTCACTTCAGCAATGTCTCATCCGCATAATGAATTGTGCCGCAGAAATATCCAGAGTTTGTCCACTTGATTGACTGAACAGGTACTTCTTTTGACTCATGGAACGCAAAATTGCCTAACTTCTTTCATGATACTTTTTTAAATGAAATTCGGTTTTATTCAAGTTTCATACACATAACCAGTCCATAATCAAGTAGGAACTCCCCACATGCCCCCAACGTATGATAGCACTTCATCTGGCTGGTTGCGTGGTTCCAGAGACTGCGTTCCGGGTACGGGGCAGCTCTATGAGAAATAATTACACTTCAGTACAACACAATATGTAGGACCCAACATCATCCATCCATCCTCCCCGCACTTCCGTCATCTGACTGTACTTCGTCCTGTCCCTTCCACGATCCCTATATTTTAGGGAATTTGTTGGGGCATCCACATGTTACATAGATCTGTTCTTCAGCTCTCATGCACCAATCCATGCTGGTCTCCCACTTTGCCACAGTGTCGGGGCCACAGCGCAACCCTATTTCGGTAAAATATCACACCATGCGATCATCAGGGACACATTGCAGAAGAGGAGTGTGTATTTATTCAATGTATGGTCCCACCAGATGCCCAGCATCACCATCCTTGCGTTTAATTCCAAGGGCTTCTCCAGCACTAAGGATATCCTGCTTTTAACTGCAACCCAAAATAGGAAATTCACGGACACTCCCATATCGTGTGTATAAGTGTACCTCTCTGTGTGCACCCCCAAGGCATCTATCTGATGTTATCCTGCCCATGGCAAATAATCTAGATTTGGTAGGGTACACTTGGTGCAAGATTTTGAGCTGGATCAGCCTAAAGCCTACTCTGATCGCCACCTCCACTGAGTGACGGCACGCCACTCCTCAGTCCCCGTCCTCCAATTTCTCAAGATCTCCCTCCAGTTTTTCCGGTATCGCCGTCTGATGTGGGGTGCTATTTGGCCTGAAGAGTGCTATAGATAACTGAGCTGGCCTGGCAATGGAGTGGGACACCCAGGACCTTATACTCTAACAGACTCTTGACCAGTATCTCTTCCTCCAGGCCTATACAGCCCTGGAGTCGGTGTCTGACCTGTAGAAAGCATAGATATTGGCCCCCAGCCAGGTCCTATTGAGTCTGGAGTTCTTCAAAAGCCATCAATCCTAGGGTTCTCCAAACATCTCCAGGTTTCAAGATGCCGATCGCATCCACTTCTTGGGACCTTCCTCTCTCTGCAAGGGAGTCAGCCTAGTTGCCAACCACAGTGTCAACACCATCCATTTGGTGACCTTCCTCCATGAATCTACAACTATCACATTGGGGGTGGGTAACTCTTTCGGCCTATTTTTCCCATATTTCCATTTGATATAACCCTGCGGGTCTAGGGCTCTTTTGTCCGCCCATTGTAAGGGTCTGTCTGGTCCACAAAGGACCATTCATTAAGTACTACCAACGGCATAGCCCTGTAGTACAAGCAGAGATTTGGTAACGCAATAACTCCACTGCGGCTGGCCTGGTCAGTGTCTCCAGATCTATGTGTGGTGTACCCCCATCCCAAAGCAGGCATTGGATTTCAGAGACCACCAACTTAAAAAACATCTCAAGGATCTCGAACGAGGAGTTCTGTAGGGCCACTCCCGTGTGATGTAGATGCTGAGGTATCTAAAGCCTGTGTCTTCCTGTGAAATGAGGCACTAACAGTGCACCCTGGCCTGCCAACCTGCCAGTGGGTATAGGCAAGATTTGGACCAATTGATGAGTCCAGAGTGTCGACCCAACACTGTGAAAATCTCCAGTATTCTATCAATGGAGCTTTCCGGCTCCGCCAGATATAAGAGGACGTTGTCCGCCTAAAGCGAGACCACATATTCCTACCCATGGTCCCACCGAAGGCCTCTAATCAGATCATCTCTCCTAATCCAGTTAGCCACGAGTTCCATTGCTATCACAAACAGGAGGGGGGACAGCGGGCAGCCCTGTCTTGTACCCCTCCCTGAGGGGAATTCCCCAGACAGTGTGCCATTCACCCTAACTCGGGCTGTTGGGGGTGAGTACAGTAGGTTCCACCCATGCTCGAAAGCAGGGGACAAAGCCCATCGGCTCCAGAACTGCCTGCAGGTATGGTCACTTGACTCAGTCGAAAACTCTTGCAACATCTAGTGCCAAAAGCGCGGCCAGTTCTCTCAGTCATCACTCCCTGGCTAAGCATCCAAACAAACGTCGAAGGATGTGTCAAGTCAACCTGTAGGGCATAAAGCCCGACTGGTCCAGTGCTATCACTTGATGTATTACAAGCATTAGGCAGTTCCCCAGAACCTTTGCCGGTAGTTTCACTTCCACATTTAGGAGGGAGAATAGGCGGTGTGGGGAACACTGATTCAGTAGTTTCCCCTCCTTATGGATGAGGATGATTGTCTGGCACAGGTCCCGTGGCAGTTCACCCGACCATTTGGACTCATAGAGCGTAGCTTGGATCAGCTTCACTACCTGACATTTAATACATTAAAACAATTCCAGAGGAAAGCTGTTGGATCAGGGCGCCCTTCCACTTTTCATTTGGGTCAGCGCCTCTGCTATCTCTCCCTCCTGAAACGTTATCACCAGGAGTTTCACTGCCTCCTCTCCTAATGTTGGCATCAGATTGTCTGTGAGGGAGCCAATCAGGTCTCTGGTGCCCTGGTACCCATGCGCAGAATATACAGGTGTTGTAGTAACCCTGCAAATGCCTACACTATTTCTGCTGCTGTTTCTACCTCCTGGCCCTCAGGCGGGCGGATCTTCTGCACCCATCGCTGTCCATTCTCCCTCAGTGCAAGCCATGCTAATATAATTTATGTTGATTGGACCAAAATATTGCTCTGGCTTGCTTGTGCATTTGACGTTGGTAGTCCTCCTGCAGGACCTCTATTTGAGCTGCCATTACTGAAAATGGATTTGCCACATACTGCTCTTCTCCTGCTACCGGTTGTTCTTCCATCTCCCGGTCTTTCCTGGCTCTCTCTTTTCTGCTTGCCTACAACATGCCGTATCATTTGGCCCCTTACCACTGTCTTGAATGTTTCCCACACTATAATTTCTGACTGCACTGAGCCCTTCTCTCTTGGATGTATGCCTTTGTGGTCTCCCGGATGAAGTGTCTAGTTTCAGTCAGAAGCCAGGGGCCAAGTCTCCAGCCTAGTGAGGTGTGAGGGGTACTGCTGTGTCAGTTCCATTGAGAGCGGAGAGTGGTCTAAGATTCCTCTTGGCAAATAATGGCCATTGTGGCACCTCCCCAGCTGGCTCATTGGGATCAGAAAAGAATCCAGTCTGGAGAGAGACGCCAGCCTATGCAGGAGTACTCTGTCGGTGGGGTGGGTGGCTCGCCATTGGTCAACAAGGCCCATAACCTCAATAAATGTACTTGGTCTCACATCTACTCAGGGTGGAGCGTCTCCCCTGGTTCTTATATCCAGTTCCCCCTTTAGGGTTAGGTTGAGATCTCCCCTGACTACCAGGTGCGACTCCGGTGCTTTCAGTATCCATTCATCCATAGCTGTCAGCCCTGCAGACTGTAGTCTCGGGGGAAAGTACCAAGAGGCCACCCATAACTCTTCCCCCTGCCAGGTTCCTCTGACCGCTCCCCAGCAGCCTTGGGGGTCAACCCACTTTCCCAGCACTTGGAATTGGAGGGATTTGCGATAGCAGGATGCATGTTCCCTGGGTGGTCATAGAGAAGCCCACGTGTGCCAGCACTCCACACTTCCCCTAGCAAGAAATCCACAATTGTTACCCAGCAGGTGGGTTTCTTGTAGTAGAATTAGGTAGGGGGTGGCAGGCTATATATTTCCACACCACTCCCCTCTTCACATTGTTCCCCAATCTATTGACATTCCAGGACAGAATGGGCAGTGAGGTCTCTAAATTCCTATGTGTTGTTGATGGTGGGTGCATAAGTGGGTCCAGTGGTTGTCCCAAACACAAGTGCCGACCCTGAAATGTATTGACTGCTGCCTTAGTGTACCACCCTCAAGTTCCCCCTCGCACTTCCCCCAACCCTCCATCACCTCGTGCAGTGGGTTTCTAACTGCCCACCTCCCCAAAGCTCGTATTGCCTGTCGCCCCCTTAAAGATATTAAACATCACCCAACAGAAACTTGTGAAGTCTTGTTGACGTATGGGAAGACCTCTCCCCGCAGGCTCTTTCAGTGACCATCCTATGGGGCCGGAGTCCCTATCACCTCTGTTTTGTCCCCCTTGGCTCCATAATAAGTTATTTGTGATTGGCCAGTGATGACTAGACTAGTTCCTCTGAGGTCATTGGTGTGACTGTGGGGGGAAGCCTATATCGGTCTCTGGTACCCATGCGCAGAGTATACAAGTGTTGTAGGAATCCTGCAAATGCTTACGCTATTTTCGGTGCTATTTCAACCTCCTGCCCCTCAGACAGGCAGATCTTCTGCACCCATTGCTGTCCCTCCTCCCTCCATGCAAGCCCTGCTAACAGCTTCCCAGTCCTATTGCCCACCTCATATAATTTATGTTGCTTGGACCAAAATATTGCTGTGGCTTCCTGGTGCATTAGGGATAAGTAGTCCTCCTGCAGGACCTCTATTTGGGCTGCCAACACTGAATCTGGGTTTGCCACATTCTGCTCTTTCCCTGCTACCAGCTGCTCTTCAATCTCCCGGTCCTTCAGTTGGCCAGAGGTGCCCCATCCCTGGACTACTTCATCGGATATCCCTGTGTTTCTACCCATTCCCACACTTCGCCCACTGTCAAAAAGAACCAAGATTTCCCCAATGTGGATATCTGTAGTTTCACAGGGAACAGCAAGGCATACTTAAGGTCCAGACTACAAAGCTGGCTTTTCACAAGTATGAATGTTTCACACTGCCGCTAAATTGTGTTAGTATAGTCTGGGTAGATATTCACCAGGTTGCCCTCAATAATCCAGGGTCCGTGGGATCGGGCCACCTGAAGGATACAATCCTGGTCTCTGAAGTTCAGCAATCTGGCTATGATTGGGCATTGAGGCGCTCCCTGAATTGGTGGGTGCCCTGGGATTCTATGAGTGCGCTCCACTGTGATAGCGTTAGTGCCTGCCTGTCAAGTACCATGGAGAGGAGCCATTGTTCCACAAACAGTTCAGCGATTAGACCTTTGGCTTTCCGAATGCAGGGCTTCCAGCTGGCAGGTTGCTCTGCTTGTTGCTGCTCTCCCCCAGAGCCTATGTTCACATCTTTACCGCACAGCCACCACTACCAATCCTCTTGCTGGCCTAGGAGGTCTCCTGCCCCTCACCAAGATCGTAGATGTGGCCACACTCATTTGGGGACTAGCTCCCCGGCTACTTGTCACTAGGCCTCTGGGGGCTGCGGGGGCCACAGGCCTTCTTTGTGGTCATGGGTCCGACACTCAGCAGGCCACTCTTCTGTCAGCTGCACTCCCCCGGGACCTATGCTGCCATCTCGGCTGCAGGACCTGCACTGCCCAATGAGTTTCTTCTGCGCTCCCCTCTTAACTGTGGGGTGCCTCCACTGCAGGCCACCCCATCTCCCTGCCCGGCCCAACTCAGGCTTTTTGTCTTTTAGGTCACTGAGCCACCCTCTGGCTTGTGAGCTCCTGCACTTCGAAGGGGGCTCTATGCTTCCTAAGGTCAGCCGTCCAGCCTCCGTGGCAATGTGGGCTTATTAATCGGATGGATGTCCCAGGATTCTTGGGCCCACGGGGCTTACGGCCGCGGAGCTCAGTTCTGCATGCCTGCTGCCATTGCCTTCTAAGCCATGCCCCCCATTTCATAATACTTTTCCTATAAAGTGTTAGGCTTATTTGTTATGTGATTTTCAAATTTTGCAAGTCAGTGTTAATGAACACTTTGGACGAATTTAGCTCTTGATGAACAACTACAAACAAATCAGTGGCCTCTCCAATAAAAAGACACATGCATTGCAGATACTGTAACTTGGAAACTTGGATTCGTGGATTACATTCCTCACTTAAACAAAATGTCTGAGAAGAATAAAACCATTCTACATCCCTATAACTCATTTTCCTTAATTGAAAAATGTGAGCACATGTTAAAGTATTTAAGGTCAATGTGCTGTGTTTAATATTCTATATTGTGTTCCACATATATATGACTTAATTTATGCTGCTGCAGCACATGCCTAATTACTCAGAGTAGTCATAGTGTAGGACCACTGTGACCTCCAAAGGAGTCTATTGACTTATACTATGCACCGAAAGGCGCAGTCCATATTTCATATATGAAAATCTGAAAAGTAAATGTCAACATCATGACAGCCAAATCGTGCTGGGGTGGGTGGGTGATGGATTTTCGATGAGGTGTTGTTATGATGTTGTGTGTGTCAATGTGTTTTTATGCTGTCTTGTTTTGTTTTTTTCCTCTTGTGCAGTGATGGCCTGCATTACAGTGTTGCATTTTTACTTGCATTTTTGTGTTATCTTAAGGTGTCCAATTGTGCTGTTTTGTTGGTGTATTGTTGTGCTATTTTGATTTGCTTGTGTGTTGAATTACGTGTGTCATTCTACTGTGTTATTCTGTTGCTTAAATTGGCATGTAGTCTTGTTGTGGATCATGCTGTGCTTTTGAAATGCTATTATGTTGTGATATTGTGTTTTGGTCTGATATTGTGCCTTACTGTTAAGCACCCTGATTGAGAGATAGAAGAGGCATAATTATTTTACAACTCATCATCATCAGTTTTATTTGAAAATTCAAGGCAGTCATAAAAGTGCATACATAAATTCATACATCGATAAAAAATAATCTCAAAATAATTAATTAAAATGTATACATTTACGAAGATATACAACTGATTTAAGAAAGCACACTGCTCTGTAGCATACATCCTCATTACACGGACACACATTTATAGTCTCGCCACCAAATTGCCCCAATGGAAAAACCAAAAGATGGCTTATTGTGCCATCTGTAAATCTCAATAGCAAGGCACTCTCCCAGCTGCTGCCGACTGAAGTCAAATAAGGCTCCAAACCAACATTAGACTTAAGAATTACATATTGTTGCACCTGTGGCTTTCTTAACTGAGTGCTTTCACTTAACTGATATCTGGCCCAAAAGGATCAGCTTAACAGCCATCTTATCCTTCTTTTTACATATGGAAATTGGTTGTGTGAACAGAATGGATCTGAAAATTCCCCACAAATCCGCTTAACATAGGCAGCCATGGTATTGCTAGCGCAAAAATCTTGCGGTAATCTCTTTTTGGAAAATTTTGTAAATGTGGCACAATTACCTTTAATTACCATTACCCTTTTTCAATGCCAATCTCTATTCTTGAGGTGGTGAATCTTGGCCACCGTATTTTGACCAAAAGAGCTCCTTCATAAACACAGGCAAGAAATCAAATGCAAATAAATATTTTAGTCAATAATGAGAGTCTGTGAGTAGTTTTAAACGGTTTTGTTTTCTAATTAAAGTTTAAGATTCTCTGATTGTTCATTCATTGGTTGTATATCAATCACGTTTCAGAATTGATAATAGAAAACAAAAGTTAGTGCAGAGCATATCATAATGTGCATACAGCACGTTCCATAAAGGAAATAATCCCTATTCTAAGAAATGGGGCGCAAATGATGTCTGTCAAAACCCATGAAGAGTTAAAAAATAAAGGCAAGAGTCAGATTAGCATGAAGCTAAATCAATAATTAATAATTGCAGAATCGCCCACAAATAGAAATAAGGCATAGAGCAAATAAGCCTCGGCAAAGCCAGTTAGTCAAAGCATAAATCTTGGGGTTTTTAATAAAAGTCCAAATGGAACACAGCCTGCATCTAACGAGGCGATGTTTTCACGGCACATTTGAATCTTATTTAAAATGACTTCATCTCCTTACCTTCTGTTAAAAAAACGTTTTATTTTAACTAAACACATAAAATTAGCTGCAAAAGAACTTATTATTTAAGCAGGAATCATTAACACATAATATGGTAATACATTTTGAAATGCGTGTGCTTTTCTGTTCTCTCTAAGGCAATGAAATAAATGTGGCTTTGTTTTGAAACATTTTACCAGCAACTAAATACGATAAGGCTCTGAGGTTGCATGCTGTAAATTTTGCCAGGCGTCTCTATTTCTCACGAGAGACACATTCCTCTTTTATCTGGAGGGTCAAGTTGGAGTTCTCCGAGCAAGCTAAACCATTAGCTGTTTTCTACACTTTAAAATGTTGTGTTATTTCAATACAAACTATATGCTGTTAGTGCACACATGTTTAAACATTTTTGTAAGTTAAAACCACATTCCATAGTGAGGAGAAAATCTAAACTAGTTACATTAAGGTCAAACTATAAATTAATTGTGCAAAGTGAAAGCTTCTGATTAAAGCTTGTGAATATCAAAGTCCCATTTTTTCATTTGCAGCACCAAACGTCTGCGTGTCATGTTTTGAAATGCATTTTATTTTTGAAGCCCAAGGCAGATTTGTCATTAGTAGTGCTAAATTCTATAGGACATTTTCACACCTTCTCAGTATTTTTTGACTGTGATCGCAACGTAAACAGTCTCTAATTCTTACCTGGTTTAAAGTAGCCAAGGGATTATTCCAGACTGATAGCCATAACATAAGGGGACTCAGTTTGAGAAGATCCTCAAGATATGACAGGCCAAGATGTTCATGGCAAAAATAGTGCAAAGTTACATGGGGAAGTGAAAGAAGATGACTAGAAAAGCAAAAAATGTGTTGATAGATCCAAGTCTGACATAAACTGTGTAAAAGCTCAAACCAGACAGCGTAAAGAATTCGGAATGTGAGGAAGAAGTACAGCATCTTCCGCATACAGAAGCAAAGGCGTAGGGCCAGAATTAGCTAATGGGACATCCTGCATGACTAATTTCAAATGTTTATTACATTTATTAATATATAAAATGAACAGAAGGGGGGGCAAAGACACGCCCTTGCTGTACTCCTCGATGCAGTTTAACAGGATGTGAGAGTTGCCCTTTGGATCCAAATTGGTCCTGGCCGATAAATTCTGATGCAGGGTTGAGAAAAAGAAGTACAAGCGTGGCATCTAATCCCATATCAAGTAAGAGCATCCATAATGTCGTTTTATTAACTTTGATGAAGGCACATATCAGATCCATAAATGCTAGGTACAATGGACATCGCTTTGCAACAGTATACTTGTCTATAAGCAGGTGCAAGTTAAGGCACTGCTCAATAGTACCTAGCCTCTCCCTAAAGCTGTATTGACAAGAGTTCAAAACTCCTAATTCTGTTAAAGATGACCCTACCTACGATCTTAACTTAAGAGTCAATAAATGAGATTGGCCTTTAGCATTTGGGGTCAGTGTGACTACCTTTCTTAAATATTGAAACAATAATTAAGCTTGACCAAGAGAAAGCAAGTTCCGTTCTATAGATATTATTGAATACATCAGTCAACAATGGAGCCCACAAGTCAACCTTACATTTAAAAATATCCATAGGGACCCCATCAGATCCAGGGGCCTTGTCAGCAGAACATTCATGTAGGGTAGAAATTAATTTGTCTATGTCAACTTGTATCATCTTAGCTGAGCCTTGCTATTTAGAGAAATCTATAATTATGTCACTAACAGTGCTCAGACAATAGATGCTACAGAAATGATCAACCTATTGATCTCCTGTAATATAACTGCTCATGATAGTAACTGATGTCTTATTCCCTCTTAAAAGATTACCCGTCCTCCAGAACAGTTTGGTATTTTTCAATGTTGCTGTAGCAGTCAAACGCTCCCAGTTATCTTTGTAAATTTCCATCTTCTTTAATGCTAATGTCTTTTACATGGTACCCAGGCCACAGATTCCTCTTCAGGAAATCTGATTAAGAAGGATAAAGTTTTATGCAGCTCTCTGTTGGCATGAGAGCAGGAGTTGTCAAACCAACGGAAGTCGATCTGGTAGCTGGTTTAAGCAATGAGTTTTTAATAATATCACACAGTTCAGAGAAACTTGAACATAAATTCCCTTCATGTTTATATTACTCAAATTAAATGTAATTAAATAATGTAAATGATGACTTGTATTGGGTGAGTGCCATGCTGGCCTAAATCCATTATTTTGAGGCTGTGGATAACAATAGTTTCGGCTGGGCTGCTCACAAAATTCACCGGGCAGACAGACGTGGCTGAAAGAAGTAATGATACAAACCCCTGGAAATAAATATATAGTTAATTATAGAAGAGCAACCTCAGCCATGAAGAGTAGGAATCCTTGGCTCACTGCTAGAATCATGCTCATGAATGTTAACCATATTGCGAGCTAGAATATATCCCAAATCTATGCCTTTGGGATCAGAAGAAACCTGATAAAAAAAATGAGTATATCAATTTAGTTGATCAGGCAAATCAATAGGGCAAAAATTTAGTTTAGCATTTAAAATCCCCACAAAGAACTCTGTCCGATTTGAGCTATTAGACGTCAATAAATGAACATGTATACTAAACAGAGATATAAAATACTTATTATTAAATTGGCAAAATCATTATTGTAAAAATTGATTACAAAATTCTTTTTTTTTTCATGTGCCCACCAGAAGTATTTGAATTTCAGAGGTGTCAAAATTCAATGAGGTAATCCTTACTTCCAGACTAAGCTTTACCCAAATAGATAACCCTCCTTTCGGTCACTCTGAACATGATAGGACGGTTGGTACAGAGTAGCATGTGAAGCCTTCACATTCAAGAGGAAGAATTGCCCATTCCTGCAAAATAAAAAATAAAAAATTCTCAATTAGGTATATCATTCCGGCTGCGTCAATTTGTTGTTAAATCCAGCTATATTCCAGGATAAAATACTAATGGACGGATAGTGGAGCACTACCCTAGACTCAGATTCCACCACAGGATTGGCTACTTTCCCGCCGACCCCTCTAGTATTACATACATCAGCAGGTAAATCTGAAAGTCATTCTTGTCCTGATAAATTGTCCAAGGGCGCAAATCTGTTGGAGAGTGGAACCACAGAAGAAACCGGTTGCGATATATTATAAATAAACAGGAGCAGAAGTGTTCCCTGAGTTAAACGTTTGAGGCGTGCAACATAAAACTGTTTATAAAAATATCCTAAGGGTAAGGGAACGATTTGTGAATGGCTGGAAACTGAGAAATGCGGGTGAGCTAAAAGGTCTCGTACCTGACTAGGAGTTCTGAAATGAACAACAACACAGTCTTCAGGGAGGGGCCAACCCATTCCACTTTTCTAACCATAATAATATGACTGTTGTGTGTTATACTGTAACCCATATGTCTGCAAAGCTAGTGCAACACGTTGTTCATTTCTCGCTTTCTGGATCAGTGTGAGCTGGGGGGACATTAGCTAATTCCAGCACATACGGACAGGTAGACAATGGTAGGCTCAGGGTTTCTAGCTGTCAAGCAAAGGTTCCCTAAGTAAAAACAGGCAATAATGAAGAACCATCCTGGTCCATTGCCTAATACTTGAGACAATAGAGTTGTTCCCCGTACTATCTTTAGACAGGGCATGGTCCTGAGTAACTGGCAGTGTCACTGGAGTTATACTTGAGGAAATGGGATTACTAACAACAGCTGGTTGCTGCCCGAGGATGGAACGCAGGTAATACAATCACTTCAAATTGGGGGGTGGGGACTTCCTGCGCAATTAAAGTAGAACGTTCTGCTATTAATCGAAAGTGCCACAATTTGAGGGTCTATATGGTCCAAACGATTAAAAATGGGCTGAAGTTGTGCTTTTAATAAGGCTTCAAACCTCTTGCAACAATAGTTCAAAGGGGAAGAATCCATATTAGCCGCAGCAGCAGCACTCAGTTCAGAATTTAGTGCTCCTTTTGCCCCCGCTACCTCTGACGTGCATTCCCCCCCTTACTTCATTTTGTCCGGTGGTTTGTTTGGTGATAAAACTGCTTTAGGAGCAGGTAACAGGGACCCCAGGTTTGGCTCAAGGTCAGCAGCACAGGAGTTAACCCTTTCCATGACAACACATGGAACTGTAGGCTCAAATGGCCATTCGCAATAGCGGGCCTGCTCCTTCAATCGACAGCCTTCTCTCAGTCATCGCAATTTACCCCCACTACTCATTCAAGAATCGAGTCAATAGCAGTACCTTTAGATGTGGGGATAGAAATACTTAAAGCTTTTCTTTTGCCCATATTGAACAGCAGTTCGCCACAGTGGAGTCATAGACGAAAATGGGGTGGCCCAGCTTCCTCCGGGCTCTGATGGGCGCAGATGAGCCTGCTCTTGGCCGGGTCTTCGCCCTGGCTGTGCTCAGCTGCATCCCATGCACGTCCGATGCCGCAAGAAAGAACAACATGCTACATGCACTGGGGCTGCAATGCTCCTCCTCGTGGGCCTCCTAGAAGAGCTGGCTTGTGGGCTTTGAAGTCCTGTGCCCTGCCAGAAAACTCGGCGTCCTGTGCCACGGGAATGAACAACGTGCTATTTGCACTGGGACTGCAGTGCTCCTTCTCCTGGAAGAGCTGGCTTGTGGTCTTTGAAGTCATGTGCCCTGCCGGCAAACCTGGCGGTATACAACTCATCCAAACATCTGTATAGACCCCCTTGGGTGAGATTGAACAGAATTAAGTCATCTGCATACAGTAAAAAAGAGAGTGAAGGTAATCCTATCTTCGGTGAAAGATGTGAAGTTTGGGCAACACTTTTTTGGGGGGGGGTCATGCAGGCATAGAAAATACAGAAGGGATCCAAGGAGACAACCCTATTTTTTAAAACAGTCCTCAGTTTACTCCCATAAGCCCCTTGCAACAAGTGTAGGAATGGAGTGTTATTGAAGATTTCAGTAGGCCTTGGGGTATCACCAAGGCTGCTAGCTTTCTCCTGAGGGGGTGTGTCTATCAACTTATTTATAAGCTGTTGAGAAACCTATAAAGGCAGCATATTTCGGTTGTTTCCTTATTCCCGCATGCCTTTCCAGGATGGAGAGAACGACTGCTAAATTATCTCCTGTCTATCAGTTGGCTCTAAAGTCCAACTACCCACATGGAATAATTGCATGCTCAGTGGTCTATGTCTGAGAGTGCTGAAGAGTGCTTTTGTTGAAGATTTTTCCCACCACATCGAGAAACATTATTTGATGATAATTGCTAGGGGCATTTCTAGGCCTGTTTTAAAACATGGAGAGAATAATACTGCCAGTGCCAACCCATGATTTAGTACTAATACCTGTTAATTAGCAATGCCAAAGTGTGAGGTGGGGGGGCAAGAAAACAGTCCCAATGATGGCATCCATTTTCATCACCGGTATGGGAATCTGGTCAGATCCCACTGTGCCTGAACATCTGACTTTGCCTATGAATTCAGCAAGTTGCTTTCCTGTAGGTAATGTGAAGGCAGAGTAGTTGGATACACCTTCATTATCTTGGACATAATAGGACAATACTAAATATGTGTTTGGGAGGTTCCCTGCTTACCTTGCTTGTAGCATAATGCTTGGAAAGATAATTGATCCAGTCGTATGGAGGGTACACTGACTATATGGTTTTTACCTTTGACCCACATTTCGAGGCTATTAACTGCTCAAACTACCAACATTTCTTTGTGAGGGAGACTTTATGCAAGTCATTCTTGCTTCCTTTTCCATCTTCTTGAAGTGTCTGATTAACTTAGTACTGCTTATAACATATATCATGAACTGGTTGAAAATTAGTCTACTAATCTCTGCTGACCGAATTTGATTCTCCCAACTCTGAACTGATTGTGGTGCACTTTGTGCCTGGTGGGGAGTAAGCTTTGTTGCTGTATTGATTTCATGAAGTTATCCATGCACATTTCTAATGTTACAATTGTCTCATCCTCATTACAGTCGAGTAGGAAAATACTGGAGTTTAGCTTTTTGTGGAAAGAAATTACATTTTTTAGGTTCCAGTGAATCAGTTAACAGGATTCTTGAACCTCAACAAACCCTGCACCCAGATTCCACCCTAGATTTGCGTTGGGAGAAAAGGTCAGTCTGAGTCTTAAAACTGAGTGGCTGCTGTTTTCTTGGAAAAGGGCCGTACAAATCACTTGCAACCGTTTGAAGGATATAATCAAATATGCAGAATCCATTCAAACTTTTAGTACGCCTCATTGGGAAATTTTCTTTCACCCACCAATGATTAGCACAGAGCCTAATTCTGTCATCTTCTCCAGCATCATAATAACACGCTTTTCTGCTTTACAGTACCTTGAGAATAGAACTAGTGGTATGATCGATATATCCTCCATATCAGCATATTTAAATGTGTGTAGTGCAGAGTTTGACAACTTGGCACTGAAGTCCCCACAATTGGGACCTTCTTGATTTGTCTCTTCTCTATTTTGAGGAAACAAGAAAGTTGTAAGATGAACCTGCGGGTACATTTAAGTTAAGTAGTCAAAAGCAAGCCACGTTGGTTGGGGGACCCCACAAAATCCATCCTGAGACATCATACTGCATTATTGGGCAGATTTAGAGCCACAGCTACCCAAGAATATTTTGTAGGAAGTAAAATTGCAATATCTGCATGTGCATGACGTGCAGAATAACATTGTAATTTTTTATTTGAAACTTTCCCTTTTCCAATGTCTCTTGCAATCAAATTACAACTGCCTCTGAATTGGATGGAAAAGCTGCCTTTTGATACTTTGACCATAACCCAGCTACATTCCAATAGAGGATCACTAAAATGCAGCAGCGGCTCGCAGAGGGAGTGCTGCGGGTCGGTGGGTGGGGCGGGGGAAGGGCAGAGTGGGGGGGGTAGTGGACTCGGACATACGACGGACAGGAGTAAGGTAAGTAATTAAATAAATAAAACTATTTACCTTGCGGTCGCTGCATCGCCAACTCCGCAAGGTAAATAGTTTTATTTATTTAATTACTTACCTTACTCCTGTCTGTCGTATGTCCGAGTCCACTACCCCCCCACCCTGCCCCTCCCACACCCCGCCCCACCGCCCTGCAGCACTCCCTCTGCGAGCCGCCACTGCTAAAATGTGGTCAAATTAAAGGGGTTGCCACTTGCAGGGATGCACTCCTATTGAGCATGCTATGAAGCCCTCACCATGTAGATAGCTTGTCTATATTTGAATCTCAGGATGGAAATCCTGAAGACAGTAATAGGTGGATCACCCTTCCACCAGCCAGCAGTATAATGAAACTTAAGGGGCTCCCCCTGCCAGGTACATGGAGGGGCTCCCGTTCCAGGCTCAACCAGGAGCTCTCAGGACAGGGTACTGTGCTAAAGGGGCCCCCTGGAGCTCGGGCCTCCCAGCACCACGGGGGCTGTGGGGCCCTATGTTACGCCACTGCCACCAGGGCATGACTGGATCACAATGGAGCGTGCCTCCATGATTAAGTCTTGTGATATTACAAAATTGTTCCCTAGGCGCTGCGAGCCCCATTATCCCATAGTTGCTCCAGTGATTGCTAAGGTGTCCTTATATGAATGCACAGCAACTGCAGTAATATAAATTCCTCCAATGTGATAGAAATTGCATTCTTCAGTACTTCAGTATTGTAGCAGTGACAAAACTTGATCAAATCTCAAGACTGGCATTGGTGTAAGGGTATGTTTGTCTGGTGGATACCAGTTTCAGGTCGCTGAAGACCTAGGGGTATATTCACAAGAACGTGTGATAACTACCGCAAGAGTAGCGTAACGCAACTTTCAATAACGCAACCTATCACGGGAAAATAACCCTGTGTCAACATGGAATTCACAACAAGGCGGTACCATGCGATAGTCACCAGATAATGCGTCAAATGCCAGCGTGGAAATCAACACCACGCCCAAAAAATGCGAAACGCGAGAAATCATGCGATGAGGTCATTCGTGGTACAAAAAGCTGCGAAAAGCAGCCTCAGGCCTGCAACTCCCACGCGTCTGGCGGGCAATTGCACCATAAAAACCACAGGCACAACACACCAGAAACAAGCCAAAGCAAGTAGCAACATCCATGCACCCTGACCCAGCGCAGAGGGCAACGCAAACACCACAACCCCCACAGACCACCAGCAAGGAACAACGGGGTCAGGGAAGGCCAAGGAGAAAATGGAGAGGAAGACTGGGTGCAGACCGCAGGAAAACAAGACCAAGGCCACGGAGGCGACAGAACACTACCAGCAAATGACCCACAAGCAGACCGCCTGGAATGCAGTCGCAGAGCCCAGGAGGCCAATCCAGGAGGCCAAGAGGCTCCGCCAGGACGTGACAACCTAAACCAGGCACAAACCCGCTGCCAACAGGAAGGCAGCAACGGCGACAGGAGGTGGCAGTCCAGCGACACAGGAGGACCAGGAGGAAAGCCAGGCCACAGTCATCAGTGTGGAGAGGGTGCAAGGAGTAGGGAGTACGGACACAGCTCGACAGGACCTGACACAACAACATCAGGGTGAGGATCCAACAGGGACTGGGGGGACGGGGGGTAATGGGCACTATGCCACACATGCACAATGAGGTGTAGCACACTGCACATCCACAATTACCCAGGGACATGTCCCCCATCCCCATAGCACACTGCAGCACACACACATAGCAATCACAGCACATACCATGACAATGTGGCACAAAGTGCAACACCCACACTGCAGAACAGGGGACACTACTGGCTCCACCCATGCGCAGAAACAGAACAATCACATTGGACAGAGCAGGGAACTGTGAGATGCACATCTACCCCTACAACCCCACATCAGCCATGTAGGCCAAATGTACACTGTCCCAACTCAAATAGCCACCACCGCCCAAACAGTCACAATGTACATTGTCACACAGTCTGCATGCCGACAACTACAAGGCGCCAACACAATGCCAACATGCACCTCCCCTTCACAATGCAAAGGGACAAACAACACCTCCAGCAGTTCTGAAGAGACAACCCATCAGTGATGCCCGAGACGAACACCACACCCCCGACCCCGACGCCCTACAACAGCCCATGGACATCCCACACAACCCACCACCAGGACCAGGGCAGACAAGCTACTCAGAGGAGAACCCAGACTCTGCAACAGACCACACAGCATGAAGCACCCGCAATCACGGCTGCCTCACAACACATCACCCACCCACACATGGCATCCCAATGCCAGGTGGCAGAACGCCAAAAGGAGGTGGCCCAACAGGTGAGGGTGTTGCCGAAACCATGGAATGCGAACTAGAACACGTACGTGGGTGTCCAATACCCTTCAGGGACCACCTACACCCCACAAAGGAGACCCACACCCCCACAGAGACACATGCACATATCATGTTGAACTGGCTACGGGCACGTGCGCCCGGCCCCTTTATTGGCAGGGCCACATGTACAGTGACGCCTGTGCTGGATGTGTGTGGGGTGAGTATAAGCCAGCCCGCACGGAGTGCTTGGTGCTGGCAACAACCTGAAAAGTGGACACCAGTGTCATGGAAACAGAAAACACCAGCCTAACAGAGTCAAATACAGAGCAACATGGAGGGATCCGGAGTAAGGACAGATGTCACCCAATATTCAGTCTGGACATTCCGTGAGTTGCAGTGCACTGAGGTAGGGGCACTACAGAAGAGCGCGCTCATGTGAAGGAATTGCTAGGATTGGGTCCCTTCGGGTTAGTCCTGATGCAGATGCAGTGGGGTGTGGTACACCTGCATCAACTTCCTCATCAACGTCCCAGGTCTTCCACACTGCCTGAGGTGACAGTTGCGTCCGCAGTCCACAGCGCAATACCCAGTATCAGATCCGGGTGTGTAGCTTGACTACCACCACCAGTCTGCATTCCTGCCTTGGGGCTGCTGCCACCTGCCCTCCCATTGTCTGTGCCTTCTCCCGTCCGCACACTTGACACATCCTCCTCCTCATGGTCCCAGGTCTTCCCCACTGCATGAGGTGACATTGCTGCACAACCTCACAACAGCACAAAACTCAATCAGTAACGGACAATGGCTTGCGTGACTGAGTCACTGGCACCTGGAGTGCTGAGCAGGGCAGCAGGCCGATGATGGCATCCACGACAGGTCTGGCCAACTCCGTATATCTGTCAGGACCACCCTTTTGACTCTGGCAGATGGCGGTTGGAGGTGGTCCTTGCAGTGGTGGCATGTGCCTCCTGCGGTGATGCGACGTCCGGGCCAGTCAAGACTCGATGCCATGTGTGGGCCCTGGTGGCCCGCAGTTGGGGCCGGAGGAGGCGGACAGCGCAGGGCCACAGACACATGGCGTTGATGACCCCAAGACCATCGCTACAGAGGCCATTCAATGTCTCAGAAGAAGGTGTCCCAGGCGTCACCAGCACAGAGTCAGTGGCCCCGGATGCACTGCGGCCGGCACAGGCACCCAGCCACGGGACGGTGACTTGCGGTGCAGTCAGATGGGCCATGCGACCTGAGCGGGTCCCCATCAATGTCCGAGGTGTATGTTGCGGGGGACAGTGGAAGGTGTCCTCCAGGGCATGATGCGGAAGGTCTGATGTTATCCGGAAGCAGCAAATTGAGGAGTGGAAAGCGCAATCCTCATTGTCACCAACAATTCGGGATCAGCTACATGAGGATGAAAACTAACCCCTATTCCATTGACACAAATGCCACCAATGTACGACCAGTGAGTGTCCATGAATGTCGGGGAACTCACTTAGTGGCACAGGTGCTCAGAGGGGATGCAGTCTGCGATGATGCCGGTACACAGATGTGAACTCCAACATTGCCAAATCAAGTCTCTGTGACCTACTGGACCGCAGTGTAGGCCGGAGGCAGCGGTCAGCATGGGCCCACAGCCACCTGTCGTTGGCTTGCGGGGCACAGAGTTAGTGACACAGTGGCAGTTGTCTGTGGTGTTCAATCACCTCCGTGACAATGATCCTGTTCCCTCCGGCCTGCAACGCGTCATCCTCTTACGCCCCTCCGTGCGTGCGAAGACATGTATTCAGCCTTTTGAATTACCGATGTTCAGTTCCAATTCTGCGATCCCACTCGAGTGCAGCGTAGGCCGAGGGCAGTGGTCCGCGTAGGCCCACAGACACGTGTGGTTGTGATGCCATGCACAGACTTGTTGCCACCACATCGAAGGGTGTATGGTGAATAGTTCTCTGCCTTAAATAATGTTCACTGCCATGGCGTAATCAAGACTCAGTTCCAAATGTGTGACCTACCTGACCGTGGTGTAGGCCTGAGGCAGTGGTCAGCACGGCCCATTCACCTTGTGTCGCCGGCATAGGTTGGATGGCCCCACCGGCCTGCGTAGTTCAGGTTCAGTGGCACCACGTGTAGCAGGCTGGCGTTGAACAGGGTTAGTGGCACCACGTGTAGCAGGCTGGCGTTGAACAGGGTTAGTGGCACCACGTGTAGCAGGCTGGCGTTGAACAGGGTTAGTGGCACCACGTGTTGCAAGATGCCCATATGGAACTATGCCTCACTGAACTGGGGGGTCTGGTGCTGTGGCCGCTGGCCGGGATATGGGGTCACTGCCATTCATGACTCAAGACACAGTTCCACAAGTGGGACCTACTGGTCCGAAGAGTAGTCCGTGGGCGGCAGTGGAGTACGTCAACGAAAAGGGAATAAAGCAGGCCTGTGTCGTGGAGGCCTGGTGGTCTGAGCTGACTGCCAAGCTCGCGGGACTCGGGCTTGGAGCTTGCGCCGGCACGTGGTGGGCCCTCCTTGACACACGCCGGTGTCGGAAGGTGATCAGTGTGGCCTGGCTGCGCAGGGGCGGGCCTGACGTGTTCGTGGTCCAGCGTGCCGGGGACCGGCAGGCGCACTGCATTGCAGGCAACTCGGCTTACGAGGACGGCGTCGGCCTTGTGGCGGGGTGGGAGGCGCCGCCCTGGCAGAGACATTGGTCTTTCCAGAAGGGGACCACGCCCAGGCCTACTTGCTTTTTATTCACACCCCTACGCTGGCGTGGTGTACGCCGGGCCATCCCACTCCGCTGACGCATAGGGGGGGGGCGTAACAGGCAACATTTCCGCGATGTCCCCCACTGGCTGTGGTGACATGGTGGCGTCCACTACACTCCATACGCACGCGGTGTATGTCGCCATGGATATGGGTGTGTTCTGCATACTGCGAGGTGTCCAGCACATCTCCGGCACTGTTGGCATTGTGTACTTTCCCAATCATGGTTCTACTGCATACTTCACACATGCCTGGTTGCCACCTCTCCCCACATTCGGCTATTGTGTGGCTGAGGTGCCATGCCGTTGCTGGGTCATGTTCAGGGCTTGCCCGTGTGGACATTGTAAGTTGTTCTGTCGTGTCTGGTGGGTGGGCATATTGTTGTGCCTGTTGTATGTGATTTTGTGACGTGTGCATTGCCAGAGTTGTGAGTTGCATGGTTGTGGTGTTGAGGTGTGTGGGATGTTCATTTGTATATTGCCAAGGGGCTGTACATTTCCCTTGTTGCCATCCTGGGTACGCTGGTTGATGATGGACTGTCGGAGGATGAAGGTATCATGCACACTGGCTGTGTATTTGGATGCAACATTGTTGGGTGTTCCACGGTGTTCTGTTGTTGCCTGCACATTGGTGTGAGACGTGTGCTTCCTGTTGCGGTGATTATGTGCTGTGTCACCAGGGGTCACAGGTAGTACATGTGTGCTGTGTGTTGACCCCAACACATGCGTGCATCCTGCTATGGCGTATGGTCCTTGCTTGGTCTCCAGCGGATCCTGCGCCTTGTGTTGTACGTATGGGGACTGGGGTACCAGGGTGATGGTGATGTCCATGACAGGTGTGGAGGACTTGTATGTGGCTGGCTGTGAGACTCCTCCGACTCTGGCGGGTGTTGGATGGGGGGTCCCAGGGGCCAACAGGTGCAGCCACGCCATCAGCTTTGTGTGGGGTGGGATGTTGGTTGTCCGCTGTGTTGTTGCCGTAGGCCTGTTAGGCGATGATGATCAGGATGCGTAGGTTGGTTGTCCCTTTCAGCCTGTAGTGGAAGGTGACATTGTCAGATGTTGGGTCTGTGCGGCTAGTACGTTTCCTGGGGCTCCACTGTCTTTGTCTGCGCTGCGTCTGTGTTGGTCCGGGGGGAAGTGTTCCGGGTGTGGGATGGGGTCCTGGGGGTGGTGGCGGTGGGTGTTGTGGCCCTCTTGGGTGTCCGGGCCGCATGATGTGTGGCTCCATGGCATCTGTTGCCCTTCGGATGTGGCCCTGGGCTGTGCTCCCTTTTGTGGTGCTGGCTGCCGTCCGAGTTCACACCAGGTCAGAGCTGGTGTAGATTTCCTGGTGCTAACGCTCCTTATCGCCTGTTTTGTGTTTTTATCGCGGATGTGGCTGGTCGTTGTGAATGTTGAGGTGTGCTGTTGTCTCTGCTTTTGTCACGGGAACGCCTACTCTGCATCTCATTAGCGATATTTGCGAGGGTCCTCTGTGGCGATGTTTTTTGCGGCTGCTATCACTGGTAAACTGGTGCTGTGGGCTTTTAACATGGGCTTGTGAATGGGGGGGTAGATTTAACACGACTTTGGCTGCGATAAAGTGCCGTTAATTCGGCGATAGCTCCTTGTGAATATGCCCCCTAGTATTTCAAGAGTCTGACTCAGGATTTGTGCTCTTTTGAGTGAAACCAGTTATTGCTAAAGAGGTGTACAAACTTTGTTGTCGATAAAGAGCAGGACACCTTTTTAGGACAAAAAAGCTGCAGAATTTCCTGATCTGCAAATGGTCTTTTAGGTATGAGCTCTGGTTGAGATACAAGATTTTCATAAACTCCGGTCATTCCTTGTGACAAAATTTAGGAGCAGAAGGATTTAATCTTGAACAAAATGTTAAATCTGAGATTGGTTTTGCAAGTGTGATGTAGTAGGGAATAATTCGATATTCTGTGTATCTTAATCTTCCTTCTTTTTGAGGGCCCTTACAATACTCAGAGAGTTCAGGTGGTTTCTTTAACGCCGTTCGTTTGAAGATGAGGTAACAGGCCACCCCACCAGCATGATCCGGGAGAGGATGGATGGATCAGTCTTGCATGGGACCATTCGTAACTACATTCAGAGACTCTTTCTTTCCAAAATGTCATTTACTGAGGACCTTTGCCTTGGTAAATGGCTGACCTATCTGAGAAGCCAGGTCTATTGAAACACTGTTATAACACTATGTTTGCTATAGATAGCACAAAGAAAGAGTGAGAAGAGAGGCGAAGAGTGATCACCCTGCCTGTGTAAGCAACATATCTGCATTATCTTGTGGGAGGACTGTCGTCGATGTACCACCGTAATCTGGAGATTTTCACAGGCTCTCCAGAACAGAGAATAGGACCCCTAGGATGTGGTCCAATTGGTCACTGACTCTAAGAGGTTTAGGATGGAACTTAGAAATCTCAACAGAGCCTGTGATGCTTCTGAGAGCTAACTGTAGTCACTTTAGAGGCTGAGAGAACCTTCTTAAGGTAATTCAGGGATGACTGAGAGTTTACACACTAAAGGCAGATTGTCTCTAGGAGTACTGTTAAAAAAATTCAAAGCTTCCTTGGTAACTGGATTGGAGGTTGTAGTGGGGGGTTGATCAAACCTTCCACAATGTCTGGGAGCATAAACTCATCTCTAGGAAATTTGGTGCATGGGGAACTGGCAGAATCACATTGCACCCTCAGGATAGTGTTTGCCTGTGACTGTGATCCTTGGCCTCTGCTCCAGTGTGAAAAGGATTAAAGATTTGCTGGGGGATAAGTTGATAAAAATAGGGCTTTCCTTTTCAACCTTTGGAAAATAAGTTGAAATTGGGACGAGGCAATCGGGGAGCCCTACGTGCAATGACTTCCTCCTGTAAGCCTTTGTTTTAGTCGATGGCCCTAAACTTCTCGATAAAATTCTTCCAGAGCGCAGTTTTCCAATTGTCATTATTAATTCCCAGAGAAAACAGGCTGTATATAGTGAACATTTCTGTCCTGTTGGGGCAACTGCATGTCATAAAGGACACTGGGAAGCAGTAGACGGATATAAGCTGCACAGAAGAGTGAGAGGAATAAAGTTAGTTTGTTATCTGGCTTTTTCAAGCCTATGGAAATGCAGTTAATAACACCACTCCCTCCATTGATCACCAATTTGCAACGCAAATACTTCACATGCTTTCCCTAGTGTCACCAGTCCTGAGGGAGAGCCCTCTTTCTTCATACTTCAAATGTGAAAAGTGGGTACCAGACAAGTGGGGGTCATGGAAAGCTGCCACTGCCACCTTCTGGTTAACTTTTATCAAGCAAAGGGGTGCAGATGCGAGCTCCTAGCCCAGATCTATGGTTTGTGTTCAGGGTGTGTTATCCTCTGTGATATCCTCTCCACAAGGCATGATGAGCCTCCCAGAACTGCCTGCAATGCCCACATTAGGCCATAGTGGGCCGTAAATGTGAATCATGCTCAAGTCTGCAAAGGATGATGGTACTGTTTGCCTCACAATGACACGGGCTCTCCAGCTGAGAGGCATAGCTCTTCACAGCATGGATATCTCTGCAAGGCTGGTTCTGTGGGTGTGGCACACTGATTGTGGAAGGGGAAGGAGTATTGGTATAGTATACCATACACAGCATCCCAACAGCGTTCCATTGTCAGTCGATACATCTCTGTAAATGTCATGTATAAGTACATTTTGCTTCTTGCTGGGCCTTAAAAACCATGGAGCCAGGGGAATAATACCTCCTCTGACTGTCACTTCAGAGGTCTTTGTTTCCAACACCAGTATATACTAGTAAACGAATCCGCTACTTCAGTGAGCTTCTGCAGCACATGGGATTTTCACTTTGTGTGTTGAGAAAACGCTCTGAAACTGTGGGGCATATTTACAAGGGCATTGCACCACAGAAACATCAGTTTTAACGATGTTCCTGTGGCGCAATGCCCTGCTTCATATTTACAAAGTGGCATTAAGCCACTTTTTGTTGCTTAACGCCACTTCGTAAGTATGGTACCCGTTCACGGAGGTATCTGCGTGAAAGGGGCGTGTTGCTGTGGGCGTTCCACCGCAACACCCATCGCTTTTTGACGCTGCCCCAGATTCACAAGGATCCGTAAATCTGAGGTAGCACCAAAAACTAATGCCATTCAAGAGTAGAATTGCGAAACGAGGAGAAATATTTGGATTTCTCCTCGTTTTTGCCTTTTCTATGTGTTGTGCATTCTGCAGCACACATAGAAAGAGCAAAACGCCATGAATGATTGTTTATGTTCAGGAAGGTGTCCCTTAATAATGATGATTTGCTACTTCTATGTGTGCTGCATTCTGCAGCACGGTGTAGAGACTAAATATCGAAGTTTTAATATCGAAAGGACAAAATATCGAGTACAAAATATCGAGAGGACAGAATATAGAAAAGACATAATATAGTTGGAAAAAATATCGACATATAGGTAAGTAATATCGAATGTCATTATATCGAATTTTAATATATCGATTTTTTTTTTATTGTTTTATATGTTACTATATGTGTTAAAAATATATAATATTTTTTTATAGTATGTTACAATTTTTTTAAGGTAATGGATTTTAAGTGAATTAATTTTTGCGTATATTAGTTCCATAGACGGTTGTGGGTTTATTGGGGAATAGGGTGGGAAGTAATTTAATTTACATTATAAAAATTAATAATTTATCAATTAATAATTTAGTGTTTAATAATTACTATTGTTTAATAATTTTTGCGTATATTAGGTCCGTAGCGGGTCGTGGGTTTATAGGGGAATAGGGTGGGAAGTAATTTAATTTACATTATAAAAATTTAAAATGTATTAATTAATAATTTAGTGTTTTATAATTACTAGTGTTAATTAAGTTAATTAATTTATTATTAAATATATAAAAAGTGAATAATAATCTTTTTAATTAATTGATAATTATGTAAATTGTTTGATTTTTTTATTAATTAGTAATTAATTACATATTAATTATTTAAAATTAATTTATTAATATGTTAATTATGTACATTTTTTTAGTAGTGTGTTGAGTGTTGATAGGGGAGTAAGGTGGGAATTAAGTTAAATTTAATTCAAATTTTAATAATTTTTAAATATTATTTATTCAAAGTTATTTTATAGTGTTAATTGTGTTAATTAATTTAGATATGATGGTTATTAATTTGATTGTTAATTGTAATTAGCTAATTAATTAAATGTTAATTAATTATGTTGATTCATTAATATTTTACACTATTGGAGGTGACGTTTATAGGGGAAAATGTTGGAAGGTAAATATATTTTTATTAAATTATTTGTTAATTAATTTTAATTATATTGTAGGAGTGGGTCTACTCAATTATTCCCCTACGCTACCCAACACTGTCCCTGCTCTTGCACTCACTGGAGTGGGAATAGTTATTTTTACACTCCCGCTATCCAACACTTTCCCTACTGTTCCACTCACTGGAGTGGGAATAGTAATTTTTAGACTCCCGCTATCCAACACTTTCCCTACTGTTCCACTTACTGGAGTGGGAATAGTAATTTTTACCCTCCCGCTATCCAACACTTTCCCTACTGTTCCATTCACTGGAGTGGGAATAGTAATTTTTACCCTCCCGCTATCCAACACTTTCCCTACTGTTCCACTCGCTGGAGTAGGAATAGTAATTTTTACCCACCCGCTATCCAACACTTTCCCTACTGTTCCACTCACTGGAGTCGGAATAGTAATTTGTACCCACCCGCTATCCAACACTTTCCCTACTGTTCCACTCGCTGGAGTAGGAATAGTAATTTTTACTCACCCGCTATCCAACACTTTCCCTACTGTCCACTCAATTGAGTGGGAATAGTAATTTGTACCCACCCGCTATCCAACAAATTCCCTACTTTTGCAGTTGTTGGAGTGTGAATACTAATTTTATTCCCTTAGCTATGCAACGTTTTTAATTTTGTTATATTTAATGTAGTGTAAATTATTAATTAACATAAAAAATTACTTTAATTATTTAAATTATTATATATTATTTATTTTTATATTTATATAATATGTTTATGTATATATATATATGTAAATATATTTTTAATAATGTTTTAAATATGTTATAATTAAGATTAATAATTATTTCATAATATTATTAAGTAAATATATATATATGTTAAAAAATATATATATATTTTTTTACATTACATTTCGTATTTTTACATTTGAAGCTTTTTTACATTATTTTAACTATGTTTTATTTAATTGTGTTTATTAAATTACTTTTATATTATTTTTAATACATTTAAAAAATTCGATATTTTAGTTTTATTTTAAACATCGATATTTTGTACTCAATATTTTAGTACTTACCTGTTTGTAGATAGGGACTCGATATTCTGTCCCTCGATATTTTGGCATCGATATTCTGGTCAGTCGATATTCTGTCCCTCGATATTTAGTCACTGATCCCTGCAGCACACACAGAAGTAACAAATCAGCATTATTGATTGTTTATGTGCACGAAGGGACACCTTCCTGCACATAAACAATCATTCCCTGCAACGCAGGCAGTCTTGCACTATGGTGTAAGGGTGCCTGCGTTGATGCTAGGCAGCTAATTTTAGCTCCAGCGCTAGGGAAAACACAGGGCTACGCCATATTGTTGTAAATTCAGCGCATCCCTGCTTTTTGAAATTTTGGCACAGCTCTGCGCTCCGACATTTCCTTGTACATATGCCCCTGTATCAGTCCAACAGACAGCGCCAGCAGCAAGACTGAGGGAGCCCTTCAGGTGACACCAGCTGGTAGGTCATCCTGACAATGCAGAATCCAGGCCAGTATTGTGCATGAGTAGGCTGCTGGAAGAGAGAGGGCCCTAGGGTATGGAGGACCTGCCTGTGGGGTTTGATGACATGTACTTCATGAACTGGCCACGCAAGTGATGCAGTGATGGCCTCTCCTTCGTCTTTCTTCATTGTAAGAGGAAACAGCGGCTCACCCTGTAGTCACAATGCTGCCCTGCACTTGAGTTTTCTCATGAAAGATGTGAAGAGTCTTCTGAAGAGGGGGACAACTAGAGAAAAAAAAACAAGGGCAAAAACGCCTCCTTTGACAAGGATGATGGCACTTGATTACAGTTGAAAAACAAGAAAGAGTTGAGTAACTATGTACTAAAAATACTCTAATAAAGAGTAGTGAAAGTGCCACACAGGATTCTAAGCAGGAAGGTTAACTCAGAGTCTAGCTGAAGAAAACCAGCAAAACGCAAAGACAACCATCACCAAAAGTGGGCAGTAAACATGATGAAAAACAGGCCTTTGAACGCATAAATGGTCTCTCAAGGATACACCAGCATAGAAATGAGAAGATCGCCATTCTGGATTGAGAAGCTCCAGTGCAAAATAATGGAATGACAACAATGTTGATTTTCGAAAGCTTTAGCTTAGAACCTGATATTTCAGTGTACCCCAATATTATACAGGTCACCCCAAAATTACCTTAGATAGTTCCGCTCCTGCACCCTTGACCTAGACGTAGAGTCACCACTGTTCTCACAATGGGAGTCAGTCAGATAACATCAACTACGTTCTAGTTCATGGGAAATTTTGAAAAGATTTATTATAGAATTTAGAATAGGTGGCACAGAATAATTAGTTGTCATGAAGACAATGCATTACAGAATACATGGTCAGAATTAATCCAAAATCCCAATAATACAGCAAAATCAGTAGAACATTATTATTGCTTCGAGCATAAACAGAGAAAACATAAAAAGTCTTTATTAAATTGCTTGCAGCTTGAAGGTAATCGACAACATCCCTAAGTACATGGCCAGAGTCTCTGATGGAATAGGAAAATCGAATATGCAACTTTACTCCGCACGCGTTTACAACGCGTGCCATTACCCCACATTTTTTACTCCGCAACAACTTTTACAACGCAGGGCTTTACACCGCAAGTCATTACAACGCATTGACCATTACAACGCAATTTACTATTCTAACTCCACTGGGGCGTTGTAATGGGGAATGCCTTGTAATGGCTTGCGGTGTAAAGCCCTACATTGTAAAAGGTGCTGCGGAGTAAAAAATGCGGGGTAATGACATGCGTTGTAACGCAGTCTGTGTAAAGGATGTTTACCAGGAAAATCTCTAGTCAGAAATCAATCTGACAGCATCCCTGGTAGAACAGGGGCGTCTTCTGGCTCACCCTAAAACTAGGGGTTTTTATACACATGTTTGCATTGTTAATAAGCAGAAATAACAACTTACAGATGTATGAGCCCACATTGAACACATCAGAGGATTCAGCATCATCATATGTTTTCCTAGCACTAGCCCCTTTCTTCCTGCTGCTGCTAACAACTACTACCTCATATTCATCCGGAGACGGCAAGACACAATATTACATAGAACAATTTCCCAAACACAGTGCGTTCCAAACATGTCAACTACAAATCTCTACGCAAGCATCAACCCACATAACTACATTTGTTGTCACTAAGGGACACCTGGAAACAGGCTCCATTTATAACACGTTGGCTTGGGAAAATAAATTTAAGATACATTTCTGCATCCTGCGGGTCTGCAAAATAAATAGTACCCCATGGAAAGAAAATCACAAAGAGAAATAAATGATTTCCCTGATATTAACCAGGAGCAATTTTGAGCTTCATGAAAAATCTAATCCCCAGTACAGAATCAATTTTAAATGAAAATGCAAAATGTGGCCTAAATAAAACATGTTATAAAACACGTCTCTAAAGCCAATGTTCATGTCGTTTTAAATGCAAAACTATCAGCACATCGGTTACAGTCATATTCTACAAAATTAGTACAATTTCAAACAATTTTATTTAGGCCAAAATGCAAACCTGGGCAAAACTCTAACACTGTAGACAATGCCCATCTTCACAAGGGAATGGCGTCGCTCCTGCATGGCTGACACAGGGCAGACAACATTCCCATCTTCTGCCTCTCAGAGGCCGCCCTTCCCTTCCACACCTTGACCGGCAGGCAGAGAGGAACACTACTGCAGGAAACCCCACCAGGGTCGTCTGTGCTACGGAGACATCACATGGCTCACTGGGACTCTGCGAGGTCTTCTGAGACTACAGCCGATGGTGAGTCGAGCAGAGCAGCTGAAGACATCTTGCTGCATGATGTGCTCGAGGACGCCCCCCAGCAAGACAAGCCGCTCATTGGACGCATTCCATGTGTCCTTGGCAGTCCTTGCTGCCGCCCAGGAGGACAACAGCCATTGCTTGGATTCTGTGCCCAGGTATTACTGAAGGAACCTTTCTAACGTCAGCCTAATCTGTTGCTAATATTGGTAATCCAGCAGCCATCTCAGCCTCTGGAGAAATTGGGAGAGCGAACAGACCAATGCACACAGCCTAATTCTCGTCCCTGGTGGATTATGGATATAATTTAATCCTCACATATTGGTACAAATTTAACGTTTTCCTATTGTCTTCCTCTATAAACATGCTCCAGTTTAACTTGTTTTATTTAAATATTCAAGATGGTTCAGCGTTTTAATGTCACAGAGACCTAACTGCAAATTGCAAAGATTATAAGTTTAGGGGCTGATTACGATGACGGTGGGACCTCCACTGACATCCCGTTGGTTGCGGTCCCACCGCCATCGCAATCATTTTTTCCGCCCGCCACATTTGGATGGCGGGCGGATGTGTGGCGGTCGTAAAGACCAACCGCCACGGATCCGACGGGCTCGAGGAGCCCGTCGGTACGTTGGAGGCGGAGTAATGTCTACAATGGTGGTACCACCGTAGGTATTACGATGTTTCTTTCTGCTGGCCCTTTCATGGCGGTGAAAAGGCAGGCAAAAAGGGACATTGGGGGCCCGTAGTGGGCTCCCCTTCCCCCCCTTGCCCCAAGCTGTGGGTTGTGGGGCACACCATCCCTGCACCATGTGGCAGGCACCGGGATATGTCAGGGAAAACACAGGAGTACACTGCAGGGATATGTCAGGGTCCCCCATTTTGCTTTGCAGCGGGAGCAATGCAAAATATACGCATTGCAACCACAGCGGTGGCAGTTGCATTGTAATGCCTATGTTGGGACCGCCGACAGCCTGTTTTGCGTTCCCGTTTCCAATAGGGTGGCGGGCGGACGTAAGTCCGCCTGCCATCCTTACCACCACCTAAGACTTAGATGTGGAGCCCTGGATGCAAAGTGCCATGTGGCTTGTCGGGGCTTGGTTTACGAGAGAGCTAAGTGTGTCAAAAGAGTCTGGATATAGGACAATAGATTATATTACACACACTGGTCGGGGTGTACATGCTTATTACCTATGGTCATTGCACAATCAAATGCTAGAAGCATGGCACAGGGAATAAAAAGAGCATTTAGAGAGTGGGACACACTTCCTGGCAGCACACATTGGCAAAACGAGTAGAACAGACTTCACAGGGCCTTAAATACAAGCTGTTGAATCATGTGCACAGCTTAAACAGGGGCTTGGGTTACCCTGTCTCCTTGAATTTCTGGTTTTGCCTGAGACAGTCAAATTTATTTGATGCATTCACACATGTGAAATGTGTTTATAGTTAGTTCAAGGGATGATCAGGTCTTAATGTAATGTACCATTCAGAGGGACAGACGTTAGCCAGCGTGGGGCCAAATGAAGGGTATTCCTCCATTGAAAACTAGGGCCTGCCCAAGATTTTGGTATAACTTTTCAACATATTGATATCATCAGGAGCGGCGCTAGGGAAATGTAGTGGTGCGGTGGAGGGGTGAGGATTACAAAAGAATAAAAAATAAAGAAAAGCTCACTTACCTGCCAGTCGCCGCCTCTTCTCTCTCCTCATCTGTAATCTTCAGGAAGCAGAAGCACAAAGGCTCCCAGACTCCCCTATCCAATCACGACCTCTGTCATCAGCCTGACAGCAGCGTCTTGATTGGTCTGAGTACCCTTGTTCGGCATTCAGACAGGGAGTAGGATCCTGTGCATGTTCTCTACCCGGCCTTGCAATACAGCCGGGTGGAGAACATGCTAAGCGCGCATGACGGTTTGGCCGGTCCAAGATGGCCTACCAAAATGTCATGCGCACTTATGGTGCAGCAACCACTCCGCCTCCCTATGAGGACAGCCAAGTCCTGCCCCACTCCGTAGAAAAAATAAAATGATAACTTAATGTTATTAGCGTTGCATTATTATCATTTTATTTTTCCTTTGAACTCAGTGGGGCGGCGCTCCTCCAGCTTAGCGGACGAGCCGCCACTGGATATCATATGCCAGCATATAAATGGTTCCACTTGATCCAGCGCGATATTAGCAAACAGCATTCATACACCATATACTCACTTGGGCCCATACATTCATACTACGCTAATACTTACGCTGGGTTTTATCAGTTGTTACTCTTTTATCAAAATCCCTGCTACCAATTACCTTCTGATTGAAGAGTGATAACTTACCAATGGATACTTTGCTAATTGGGAAGTTTAAAATGAGTGACATTCATTTTAGTTCATAATCCTGAAATAACCACTGAGTCAGGAAGTTTTAAAATGTTTATCTAAAGTTTAGCAGAGTAAAATACAGAAAACACGGTACTTGATTGTAATACCCAAGAAAAAGCATAGAAATGATTTTGCTAATAAATGACGGTGTTTAAGGAAAAAGAAGAAAATAGAGACAGCAGTGCAACTAAAGGTTGCAGTATAGTTACCTAAATGCGAGAACCAAGCCCCTTAGCCAAGGAGTTGGAAAGGATAGGACCCAGGAAGGATGAAGAGCAAAGACCTCTTCCAGGATCAGGACAGGACCGGTGACCTCTCTATAACAACGCCTGCGCCGTTCCCCTCTCTGGTACTCGGCTTCTCCTCGATTCTCCCGTTCTAATGGACTCCGCCGCCCCCTCCTCAGGACCTCTGCAATCGATCAGCTTAGCGGTCTGGAGCTTTTCATGGAATCTTGCTCTCTTGTGTTCTCTCTTGCTCTGTCTTCGGCATCATCTGTTCTGCCCTAATTACTAATGCTATATTCTATTATACCCTTCTACGCCCATATACCTCCCCTTAATGTTGCTAAAATATGGGACCACTACTTCTGATTGGACAGGGACAGGGGGTGGATTCTCGCACCATGACAAATTTGGCCTAAATTGTGAAGCCTATTGTTTTTAGCTTCCCGCCCCTTCAAATTAATACATTCACTTTATTTCCCACCCGTCTCATGACAAATGATATACAAATTTTATTCAAATGTATCGAATTGCGACGGAAAAGCAAAGTAGAACATCTTCGGCCAGCGGGTCATGGCCTTGGGTGATGTCCAAGTTGACTTCACTTTGGCAGGCATAGAGGACACATGCGCAGAACCATCTGTCTCTCGAGTTTCAAGTCACCAACCCAGGCCCAAGTTTACGAATTACTAAAAGTGCAAGAAGAAAATATTAAAATCACAATTAAAATGTTTCACTGTATGCCCACTTTTTCTACTCTATTCCCATTTAATTATAATACTATCCTGCATTAGTAGCATTAAGAAAACAACAATTTAATAATGACATGAGAGCAAGCTTAAGCATGTGAAAACATTAAGCGGCCATTTTAGTGCACACTGCGCAGAAGCAGAAGTTTCCCGCCAAGCAAAGAAAGACGTCACACCATGTGATCAGGTTGCGACATGCTCAATGAAGTTCCCGCGCTTTAGCGGCCATTTTGGATTACAGACAAGCGTTATTCATTAGTAAAACACATAGGCAAGCTTCTGTCCCTCTTGTGTTTGTGAATGCAAAGGTTAGTATTGACAATACAAGTTTAATAAATTAATACTATGAGGAGGATTGCGTACAAGCAAGTTTCATTTTGAAACCTTGCTCCATCAATCCCCTCTCTGTTGACGTTTCTGAGCCATCAAAACACTACCCTCAATCAGATGCCAACTTCTAGCAAATCGTTTCATTCCCATTCTTACATTTTCTACTTTTCACATCCCCTTTCAACTTTTTGTATAATTCACTTCTCCATTCTTCAAGTTCTATTTCATCTAGTTTTCTCTTCTTTCCTTTTCCTGTCACTTTATATGTTCCCTTCTTTCTACAGCATTTGCACCATACTGTTATTGCCAAGATTATTATTGCTATCCCTGCTAGGGGTACTAATATTTGACCTATAAGTCCTTTTCCTACATTAGCAAACCAGGTTCCAATTGACGAGATACTATTTGTCAATCTTTCCCATACACTATCAACTTCCAGTGGTTTAAGTTCCTTCTCAAGTTTAGTTATGTTCTGAATATACGTTCCAATTTCTGCACTCTTATCAGGAATATAAGTGCAACAATGTTTCGTCTTCAATAATTTACAGACTCCTCCCTCTTTTGCCAATAGAATGTCAAGAGCAAGTCAATTTTGCATCACCATAGATCTAATCGCAACCATCTCCGCATTAATCATTAGAAAACCTCCAGCAGTATCCGTTGATAAACGATCAACCACTGTAGACAATTTACATATTTTCCTTGAGTTCAGAATTATTCCCACTGAAGGTATCAATGCACCAAAAATATCACCTACAATTTCTGAAAAACTAGCTCTTTTACTACATATTAATTCGCTATTGTTTTCATTGCTCCCAGTGTTTCTTTTTACGTGGTATATCTTTGGAAAAACTATTCCAAAATAACAACTTCCATACCACCGTGCAGGAAGCCTAAAATAAGCCTTATTCCCACATACATAATAAATTCCAGGAAAAACTGAATCTGTTCCTCCCTTGAGTCCCCAACCTCCAAGAATTAAAAAATTGTGTTCACATTCACTGGTACCGATGAAAACATTGTTATAATCAGTCTTTAACCTATGAAGACAAATTTTCCCTGTCTTTACGAAATCCAGAGCCATAGCAGCTTGAGCCTTGCCAGGTGTGTAACTTCCTTCTTTCTCAGCCCAAGGTGGTAAATGAGCCTTATGCTCAGAAGCTTTCTTTTGAAAATCTTGTCTTCTATCTTCTACTAAATTCAAAAATATCTTTTCTTCTTCAAGTAAAGAACATGTTAGATTGTTTTTATGTGCATGTGATATGTCTATCGATTTCATTGTTAAGAAAAACTCTCCCATAAACTGTGCGTCTTGACTACTAAGCACTGGGTTCATACTCTTGCGAATCGGAACCTCAGAAAATATCACATCTATGGGGCCGATTCTGATTCGGGCCGGAAATCTCTCCGACCGAGCCGGACCCGGAGAGATTTCCGACCGAATCGGACTCTGGCAGTCCGACCGAACGAGTACGATGCGCACGCATGCTATCGGACTCGATTCGGTTGGACTCCCATTGAAGTCAATGGGAGCCGGTCGTACAACGCGTACACGGGCTCTCATTGACTGAATGGGTGCGAGGCAAACGAGGGCACCCCCTACAGCGGGTTCGCGTCGATGCGGTTCGCGCCGCACACGCACAGGTAGGGGGGACCCATGGGTCCCCCCTGTGTGCGACTCGCGTGGCTACGCGTACAGGGGGGTCCGGCACATACCCCCAAAGTCCGGCTCCGACAGCTGTTTCGAGCCGGATGGTGCGGGTCGGTCGGACTGCTCAAGGCGCGCATCGTACTTGCCCGGCCGGGGAACGTCTCCATCGTGCGGTGTGAGTCGAGTCCGAGCGAGTCGGTCGGTGTGGTTCGGACCCGTGAACGAGTCGGTCAGCGATTTCGCGTGCGCTCACATCGTACTCGCTCGGCCGGACGCGCGTTCGAATCGGTCGGAAAAGAGGGCTCCGAATCGGATCCGGTTAAGCCGAATCCGATTCGGTGCGCTACCGGCCGAGATCGGAATCGGCCCCTAAGTTTGAATAATAATACTGAAGTTTCCCTGTTCTATAAAATAAACTTGTTAATACACTACATGAGATGCCATATGTCAGTGGTAAGTGATGGTATGTTAATCCTTCCGCTACTGATTCAGGTAACTTCATACAGACATAACAATTACTAACTTCCATTGTGTCTACATACTGAAACAATAACTTTGTGAAAACATTTAAACTAGTGTCGTTATCAGCTATTTCATGATGAATTTCTGCCTCATCTTCTGCCATTAGTTCTACTCTATTGCCCTTCATGTTTGCTGTCCTCCCTTTAGTTTCATTATTAATCTTCTTATCTATTATCATAAGGTAAGGAACTGCTACAATCAGGACTATCCATACTATAAGCACCAATACTAGATTACATATGCAAATTGCACAGCATCTTCTACAACAATTTCGTTTTGGTCTCCCAGTAACTCTATCGTCAGGCATTTTTCGACAAGGAAGATTGCTCTTCTTATCTTTTCTTCTTTTCTTTAGAGGATTCTTTTGTTTAGTCAGGGTGGTCTTGTTTCTTCTTCGTACGTTAGTTCTGCACTTGTTCCTTCGCCACCACTGTCACTTGACTCTGAGCTTTCAAAATCTTCAAGAATGATATAAGTCCAGTCAGGACCCTTGAATTTGTTATTCACAAGTTTCAATCTTTTGCTTTTTCTTTTCCCTGACTTTTTCTCTTGATCAGTTTGACTTGTTACTTCAGGTACTTGATCTGGATCTTCACTTCTGGTTGTTATGTGGTACTTTACTCTTTTAATGACACTTGGCCAATGATCTCCTTGTCTTGTTTTCTTGGTTGGCACTGTTTCCCTGTTTTCGTCTTCAGAGATCTCGTTATTTTCACTGCTTAATACTGTTTTGTTTTCTTTGATTACTGCTTCTTTTGTTGGTTCTTTTTCAGGTCTGATTGGTTTTTCTTCAGCAGCTCCACTATGACTTTTAAAATTTTGACCTTGTTCTTTGTTTATTTCTTCATGTTCATTTTTATCGACCCCTTTTTCTTCGGTGTATTCTTCTTGATCTAACTGATTCTGATCAGGGCTTATTGCACTGTGAACTTCTGCAGCCTGACCGGATTCTTCTAAACCTGTCTGTCCCTGTTCAAAGTCTATTAGATCTTCACTGTTTTGAGTCCAATTTTCTTTCCCTATCTGATTTTGTTCAGGATCTTTTACTGTCTTTTCTTCTTGATCCTGAACTGCTTCTTCTTCACCTATCTGATCTTCTTCAATTTCTTCCAATTTAGTTTGACTTCTCGTTCTGTGGTATACTTCAGGAACTTCTACCACTGGTATCCAATCCTGACTTGTGCTCGGTTGTTCTCCGTCAGCTTCTCTCGAACCTCGAGCCTGAGATTCCTCAGCTGGGCAACCTTCAGCTTCTTCAGTGATTGGTGTTGTCTGTGGATTCTCTTCTTCAGGGTCTGGTACTCCCTTTGTGTGGCTTACGTGAATCCAATTAGGAAATCCTGCACACTTCACTGCTGTATTGGTGGTCAATATAACTTGACAAGGTCTGCTCCACCTGGGTGATAGACACGTTTCTCTGGTGTGATTCTTCACTACCACCCAATCACCAGGATTCAGATCATGTTCTAGTTCAGGCTGCCTGGAAACTGCATTTTCTCCAACCTGGTGAGAGACAGAACGCACTAGGTCAGCCAATCCTTTGCAATAATCCAGAACCATATCATCAGATATATTCACTAATTTGTTTGTGGGAACATGTGTTTGTCTCATTGCTCTTCCCATCATTATTTCATGGGGGCTCAATCCTGTCGTTCTGTCAGGTATGCTTCTGAGTCCCATCAAGACAAGTGGCAATGCGTCTGGCCACTCTAATGATGTTGATGCACACATTTTTCCCAATCTTGACTTTATAGTGCCATTCAATTGTTCAACCACTCCAGAAGCCTGTGGGCGATATGCACAGTGAAATTTCTGTTTGATTTGAAATGCTTCACAGATTATCTGAATCACTTCGCTGTTAAAGTATTTTCCTCTATCTGATTCCAAAGATACTGGGAAACCAAACCTAGGAATGAGCTCCCGTAGTAACAGTTTTGCGACTGTAATGCTGTCATTTCTCCTAGTAGGATAAGCCTCCACCCACTTTGAAAACAGACACACTATGACTAGTACATATTTTAGTCCTCTGCATGGTGGTAACTGTATGAAGTCGAACTGTAGTCTTACAAATGGGCCCTCTGCCTTTCCAATCTTTCCAAACCCAATTATCGTTTTCCTGCCTGGATTATGCATTTGACAAGTTAGACATCTCTGGCAAAGACTCTCTGCAACAGCCCTGAATTTGGGATTGTACCAATTTTGTCTGAACAGCCTAATCATTGCATCTCTCCCTATGTGTGTGTCTCCATGATGCATTCTGGCCATTTGTGAGAGTAAACAGTCTGGCATGACTGGTCTGCCATCTGCACTGATCCACACTTCATCCTCTCTTCTTTGAGAACAACCTACGTTGATCCACAAATTCCTTTCACTTTCATCAACCTCATCTTGCAATTTCTTGACATCATTCCAAGTTTCAGGTGGCATATACAGCATAAGTTGGCAGCTGATTCCCATTCTTTCCACCCTCTTATTGACTGACATTCTGGTTTTGGCACAATGTTGAGCCACCAGATCCGCATATCTGTTGCCGACTACCACCCAGTCAGCTCCTGACTGGTGTGCGGCACATTTTACCACAGCCAATTCTTTTGGTGATTGTATTGCTTCTAGCAATTCCCTTACAAATTGTCCATTTTTGATGGGGGATCCAGAAGAAGTCATGAAATCCCTCTGCATCCACAGTTGGCCAAAATCATGCACAACCCTGTAACCATATTGACTATGAGTAAATATAGTTACTCTCTGATTCCTCCCAATTTTGCAAGCTTTTATTAATGCAATCAATTCAGCTACTTGTGCAGATTTTACTCCTGGTAAATAGGATGCTTCGACTATTCCAGTTAATTCACATACTGCATAGGCAGCAGTTAGTTTACCATCTTCATGTCTTTGACATGAACCATCGACAAATAGCTCCCTGTCTGGCTTTTTAAGAGGCTGTTCCTCTATGTCTGGGCGTGGTTTTGTACATAATTCTGTAATCTGTACACAATCATGTTCATCTTCTTCGTCATCTTTATTTGTTTCGTGATATGGGTCTGGTAATAAAGTTGCTGGATTTATTATCGTACACCTTACCATGGTCACATTTTCAGCACCCATTATTATTCTCTCATATTTAGTCAGCCGACTAGGAGTAAGATGCTGAGTTCGGGTTCTTGTCAACAGAATCACAACTGCATGTGGAACATACACTTTTACAGGATGTCCCATCACAATTGACTCACTTTGTTCAATGCTCAAACAAGTAGCTGCCACTGCTTTTAAGCATCCTGGCAACGCGGCTGCTACTGGGTCCAATGTAGCAGAAAAATACGCTATAGGACGTCTGTCTAGTCCATGTCTCTGAGTTAGGACAGAAAGTGCGCAATTTTCTCTCTCTTGACAGAATAATGCGAATTCTCTTTTATAATCAGGCATGCCTAAGGCAGGTGCTGAACAAAGAGCGTTTCTCAATTTTACAAAAGCTTCTACACTTTCATCCTCCCACTCAACAGGGTCCTTTGCTTTCTTTTTTGTCATGTTAATTAAGGGCTTAGCTAACATGGAAAAATTTGGTATCCATTGTCGACAGTAGCCTACTATTCCTAGGAACATTCGCACTTGTCTTTGGGTTACAGGCATTTGCATTCTCTTTATTAATTCTACTCTTTCAGAGGTTATTCTTCTTTTTCCCCTCTCAATTTGATGTCCCAGATATTTAACAGCTGTTGTGCAAAACTGTAACTTTTCAGGTGAGACTTTATGCCCTTCCTCAGCCAAAAGATTTATTAATGCTATGGAATCAACAACACAGTCTTCTCTGGTGGTCGATGCCACCAATAAGTCGTCGATATATTGGACTAAGACTGAGCTTCCTGGCATCACAAGTTTTTCAAGGCACTTTTTCAGTATCTGGTTGAAGATGGAAGGACTTTCTGTGTACCCCTGAGGAACACGATTCCACACATAGACTTTATTCTCGAATTTGAATGAGAAAAGATACTGGCTGTCCGGATGCAATGGTATTGAAAAGAATGCTTGACACAAATCAATTACTGTGAACCATCCTGCATTCCAAGGGATCTGGTATAGAATTACTGCAGGATTTGGTACTATGGGACAACATGGTTCTACAATCTTATTTATTTTCCTCAGGTCCTGAACAATTCTATATTTTCCACTAGGTTTCTTTAGCCCCATTATAGGTGAATTACATGGGCTTCTCATTACTTCTTTTAGGATGTTTTGTTCTACCATTCGATTTATTTCTTCAATGACTCCTGCTTTTACTTCTGCACTCATTTTGTACTGTCTGGTATTTGGGAAAATTGCACCTTCTTTTACAGTAATTTGAACTGGATCTATTTTTGCCATAAGTCCTACTTCTTTTCCGGTGAAATCTCATACTATGGGGTTTACTGTACCTTTTAATTCTTCTGGCAACTCATCTCTTGTTATTAACGAAAACATCTCGTCTACTTCTGTACCTTGTTTTGCAACCATAATTTTATATACATGGTCTTCATCTGGTGTCTGAACTGCCACACCATCTGGCGTGCAGAAAATTGTACAGTTCATTTTGCACAATAAATCCCTACCTAATAAATTCACTGGGCTAGAATCGCACACTACAAATTGGTGCATTTCTCTGAAGTTTCCAATTTTAACTTCCATTGGTTCGGTAAGAGGTGTTCTAATTCTTTGATTAGCTACCCTTATTACTTGGATATCTTCACCAGAGAGAGGAAGGTCTGGGATGTCTGCTGATCTCACAGTAGACCGGGTAGCACCAGTGTCCAAAAGAAAAGTAATATCATTACCTTTTACATTCCCTTCAACATATGGACCTGACTGATCTACCTGTAAGGATGCGCCAAGTACGCACTCCTTCTTCCCCTCTCCTAGGCACCGTCATGAGTTGAATTGACAGAAATTGTCCTGCAAAAGAAATTGTGATGTTATATAATCATTCTTACCACTTCCTCCTGGGTATCCGATGTCTATACCGTGCTTTGCTCTGCTTACATTACCCTGAACAGGTGGAGGTGGCAACTGACTCTGAGGATTTACACCCTGCTGTGAGTCATTCTGCGTCTGTGAATTTAAATTTTGATTTGGGCCATTATTATTTCGAATCTTCTTACACTCGTACTTCCAATGCCCCAATTTTCCGCATCCATGACAAGGAAATTTCTTTTTGGCTTCTTCTCTACTCATTCGTCCTCTCATTCTTCCACCATTTCCAGTTTCACCACTCGTTCCAGTATCCTTTCCTTGGGTTTCATTTGGATTATCCAAATTAAGTCCCTGCTTCTCTGCCATCTTCACCTGTGCCCACATCACTTTTTCCTGCAATTTCTTGTGCCTATCCTCATATCGTCTCCACAATATTTGGCATATTTCAAAATTTCGTCGATAGGTTTCCCTTGCCAACACAACATGTGTTGTTTAATCATCTGACAAATCTCTGGCTTCAGACCATAAACAAATCGATACACAAACTGACTCATGTTCTTGTCTCCAATGTCCTCAAATCCACTAGACTGTTTAAACACCTGCAATAGGCGCTCATAGTAAGAATGTACTGATTCACTGGCTTCTTGGGTGGTTCGATCTATTTTCACCCAATCTGTTTCTTTCGGTGGTATTTTCCCTTTCAGGTAAGTTATCACCTGCTGATACTTTTTCATCACATCACTTGACGGGGCACCTGTCTTTGGATCTCTGGGATACTCATCACTTGGCCAATCCACTGTGATCTTACAATCTGTCCATAAATCGGCAGGTACCACTATGTCAAACAGACCATCCAAATCCTTCAACAATACCTTTGACACTTTCACAAACCTTTCAACCTGCTTGTACCATTCAATTGGCTTTTCCCTCAGCTTTGGAAAATCATTCGTAAATGATCAAATATCCTGTCTGCTCCATGGGACATGTACATATCCTCCTCCCGCAACTTCTCGCATTGGATACATTTGATCTGCTTTTCCTGCTTCCTTCATCACATATTCAGATGCTGTTCTACTTGTTCGTGCCTCTTCCTTCTTCTTGGCCCACCTAGTTCTCCATTTATCTAGGTCTCCCCATTTCTGTAAAACTAACATTAATTCTCTTATTTGTAGTCTTTTTCCAGAGGCATTCATATTTTCTAAATCTTTGTCTGAAAATTCTGCTCTATAGGGTTTCTGTAGTACTTTTGATCTCCCTATTTCTATTCCCATCTGTAGTGCTAAATTGGACAATTTTTCATGAAATAACCTCACATTTCTAGTGATACTCCTGCACAGGAACAATAATTCTTCTTCATCATAAGTATTTAAGCACTCTAGTCCTACATTTCCTGCTATTATTTCTTCTAATTCAACTTTTAATTTATGGATATCCAGTATTTTTGGAGGTGTGCACAGCTTGTCTGATCCGTGTACCCACCTTTCTAAATCTTCAGGTGTTACTATAGTGGAACTCTTTGCCCCCGATGAAGTTATTAAACTCACATCTTTTGAACACTCAGGTACCTCTTTTCTAGGAGTGCCCTTTACTGGACCTCTATAGGCAAGTCCATGAGAGATATTGTGGAATCACAATCACTAAATTGATCTTCAATTATAACTGGAGCTTCATGTTGTGGAGGATTTACAGGAGTATTCATAGGAGTGGGTGCAGGTATCAATGGAGGGCAGTTTCCTTGAGTACCATATAATGGAACTACTGGACCAATTGTTACAGGAATAGTCAATGAATCAGGATGTACTTTTATCTGAGTTATTTTCCGTACTAATTCTGCTCTGGTCTTTTCTAGAGCTTCCTTTTCTTTGTCATGAAGTATTCTAGTCGGGGTGAATTCATGCATTACTTGTGGTACCATTGGAGTTTGTGGTGGTGCAATAGGGGGGCATCCACTTGTCCCTTCCTGATATGGTGGGGGGTTTCTTAACATTTCTTCCATAAATTCGTCTTCTGAATCCTCATTTCTCATTAAATGTTTTGTCTTTTCTGTACATTTGCCTCCTGATTTCTCTCCTTCTGTGAATAATGGATACAGTCCCTCTGTAATCTTTGCCCTTCTCCATTGTTTCATCTGACCTTCTCTCGACTCACGTAAATATCTGGGGAAAAATCCTGGGTAACTCCTATTGCTTCTAGATCGGTCACGTTCAAACGCCTCAGTTTCCCACTCTTCTAAAGCTTCATATTGAGTTAATCTAGGTCTGGGTTCTAAGTCATTCATCCTTAATCTCAAATTTTGAAGAATTCGCCCATTGAACGTGCCATTTTCAGGAAATGCTAATATCCCATAATTTTTGGTATATTCTATCCAATTCTCTATCCATATACAAGTATGGTAACCTCTCTCCATCATCATGAATGAAGCGGGCGTTTTGGCTGGGGGAATAATAATTCCTTCTCTAGTTTTGATTGGTTTGTCCTTTTTAAAATAATTCTTAATCTTTTGTAAAAATGACATCTTTCTCTTTTCTCCGTACATCTTGGGTAAATACCGATGTATAAAATTGTATTCTGCAAAGCCTAAATATCTCCTATCCGGACGAGTTCCTGTTAATGTCGGATCGCGTTTTAACATGCAATCCTTTACCCACTAGGAATTTCGCTTTTATGATTTTGACCAATTAAGTGTCTGCTAACTTTTATTTCCGAACCAATCCTTGCGCGGCCTTTTGGTGACGTTTGTCTGTCAACCCCTCCTTTACAATCTGCTCTTTTCTGTCCTCGCTGGTTTAACCAATCCCAGCGCGGCACTTGTGACGTCAGTACTACTCCTGACTACTGACCCCTCCTTTACAAGAGTCTTTCCACGACCGCTATTTCAACCTATCACAGCACGGCGTTTTGCGACGTCAGCTCCCTCTCCGGCAACTGACCCTCCCTTTACAAAAATTTACGCAAACTTGTTTTCTCTATAATTCTTAATTAAATTTCAGTAACAACATAAAACATTCGCTATCGTGCCAGTTTCTCTAAATCCGAAAAGATAGTTTTCTCTCTCACTTAGTAAAACCTTTCCGTTTACTAAAACATACACTACGAGTAAAACCCTTCTGTTTACTCTTCAAACGAGCTTCCGAAATACCTGTTACTTCTTCAATTTTACCCTTTCTAGGTGATATAACATCAAATTTTTACCAGCGTACTCCTTTGCTATTACTTACACGCATAGAATCCCTAACGAGTACTGATAGCCCTGCTTAACTTTTCAGTACTATTTCTGCCTGACAGATAACCTCACTGCAGTATGGCTTCCACTTGCCACCCGCTATTCTTTTTATCCCGGGGTATTCTGGACAACATAAAACAAAACTCTAAAATAAGCGGATGTTAGTTCATAAAAATACAAAGTAAAATTCTCATTACCCAATTAACAAAGAGTAACCATAACCATCCTCTGGTTACCAGAAAACTGATCCAGCGCGATATTAGCAAACAGCATTCATACACCATATACTCACTTGGGCCCATACATTCATACTACGCTAATACTTACGCTGGGTTTTATCAGTTGTTACTCTTTTATCAAAATCCCTGCTACCAATTACCTTCTGATTGAAGAGTAATAACTTACCAATGGATCCTTTGCTAATTGGGAAGTTTAAAATGAGTGACATTCATTTTATTTCATAATCCTGAAATAACCACTGAGTCAGGAAGTTTTAAAATATTTATCTAAAGTTTAGCAGAGTAAAATACAGAAAACACGGTACTTGATTGTAATACCCAAGAAAAAGCATAGAAATGATTTTGCTAATAAATGACGGTGTTTAAGGAAAAAGAAGAGAATAGAGACAGCAGCGCAACTAAAGGTTGCAGTATAGTTACCTAAATGCGAGAACCAAGCCCCTTAGCCAAGGAGTTGGAAAGGATAGGACCCAGGAAGGATGAAGAGCAAAGACCTCTTCCAGGATCAGGACAGGACCGGTGACCTCTCTATAACGACGCCTGCGCCGTTCCCCTCTCTGGTACTCGGCTCTCCTCGATTCTCCCGTTCTAATGGACTCCGCCGCCCCCTCCTCAGGACCTCTGCAATCGATCAGCTTAGCGGTCTGGAGCTTTTCATGGAATCTTGCTCTCTTCTGTTCTCTCTTGCTCTGTCTTCGGGATCATCTGTTCTGCCCTAATTACTAATGCTATATTCTATTATACCCTTCTACGCACATATACCTCCCATTAATGTTGCTAAAATATGGGACCACTACTTCTGATTGGACAGGGACAGGGGGTGGATTCTCGCACCATGACAAATTTGGCCTAAATTGTGAAGCCTATTGTTTTTAGCTTCCCGCCCCTTCAAATTAATACATTCACTTTATTTCCCACCCGTCTCATGACAAATGATATACAAATTTTATTCAAATGTATCGAATTGCGACGGAAAAGCAAAGTAGAACATCTTCGGCCAGCGGGTCATGGCCTTGGGTGATGTCCAAGTTGACTTCACTTTGGCAGGCATACAGGACACATGCGCAGAACCATCTGTCTCTCGAGTTTCAAGTCACCAACCCAGGCCCAAGTTTACGAATTACTAAAAGTGCAAGAAGAAAATATTAAAATCACAAATAAAATGTTTCACTGTATGCCCACTTTTTCTACTCTATTCCCATTTAATTATAATACTATCCTGCATTAGTAGCATTAAGAAAACGACAATTTAATAATGACATGAGAGCAAGCTTAAGCATGTGAAAACATTAAGCGGCCATTTTAGTGCACACTGCGCAGAAGCAGAAGTTTCCCGCCAAGCAAAGAAAGACGTCACACCATGTGATCAGGTTGCGACATGCTCAATGAAGTTCCCGCGCTTTAGCGGCCATTTTGGATTACAGACAAGCGTTATTCATTAGTAAAACACATAGGCAAGCTTCTGTCCCTCTTGTGTTTGTGAATGCAAAGGTTAGTATTGACAATACAAGTTTAATAAATTAATACTATGAGGAGGATTGCGTACAAGCAAGTTTCATTTTTGAAACCTTGCTCCATCACACTCATACCCAGCTTTATCTCTGTGTTCTGGTTGTACTAAGGCATATCACTCACACAGCAGACTTCTCTACTACTATTTATTATTATTATTCATTTTTTATATATTTTTAAGTTTCTTGGATGAATTCAATGACTAGTCATATGCTTCAAAAAGAAAAAAAAGAAATCATGTGGTATTCTTGAGGGCCACATGCTTGCAAAAAACATTAAAAATATAAAAACTATTGCATAGCATTTTAATAGAACTACAATGATTATTTCTAGCAGGTAGGCATACTTAGAGCAGGTGTACAAACCATTTTTGTTTTAATACACATCGGAGGAAAATATTCCTATTGGTGTGATAAGGCCGAATTCCATATCCTAATTTTATTTAATGCTGTCTGGTCGATGGTCTTTATTGCTTGCTAAGAAGTGTGGAGGGAAGAAAACAATTTACAAGTTATACCCTTCCCCTCCCATTGGTCCAAATAACTTCGGATTCCAGATGTAGGGTTTGGTTAATTTATTACAAAGCCAAGAACAATAGAATATAGACACACCTCAGAATTAAGGTGTAAAGATACATAAAAACTAATACAGAGCCCAATCTACGAATATAGTTCATACGGCACAATAGGCACAGAACAATGAATTCGAAAATAAGAACACAGCTGAGTATAGACACTGTTTCCAATTCTCTTTTCATTTGTATTTCCAAATTACAGACTAATCTGTCCCTACTCTACCTCTAAAGTGGCATCCCTTACTAATTTTCCCAGGAGGATCTCCCAAAAGGTGTCAGCACGTGTTAACTTCCTAAGAAGTGCACTCACGTCAAATGGGTCAAGTAGCGTAAAGCCACAGAGCTCGTTCTAAGATGCTCTCCTTCCTCAGTCAAACCAGAAGTCCTGTAAATCTGTCCCTGTGCCTAATACAAAAAGACAAAGTTACACCCCTAACGGGTCACATGGTACATTATTCCGTGAACACCTCCTTGAGTAACTTTCCACAAAGTCCAATTAATTTCACAGTCTTGTCTGTCGACCCTGGTTCCCAAGTTTCACCAGGCATGGAAGGTGTCCTCCCTTCTCGCTGTCCGAGCTCTTCAAAGGCATTCCGTTCCTCCCATGTATCTCCTTAAATCTAAAATAACGAGGTCAAATTCCTGCACCTGCAGTAGGGGTGAAAAGAAAACTTTCTACACACATAAATTTTAATTAGCTCCTAACCTTAAGAGCAAGCGAGGAGAAACGAAACCTTTAGAAACGAAAGTTAGGCCTACAATTTTGGCTAACCTAAGAACGTTCTTTTAATGCGCACTCATTATACAGGTCTTTATATGAATTTTATAACATTGGATACATTAGATTTACATATTAATCATTATATACGTGCTCAATTACATGTTTTCTCTAAATACGTGCAAAATAATAATCAATCCTTTAGAAGTGTCACGATTTCATTCTACAGACCTTAACATGAGAATGCATAAACTTCGTTTTGATATGCACAAAGTTCAGTCAAACATTGATTATATATGAGTGCATCTCGTACATGAATATAATGCACCCCTTACACATTTCAGAGCGTCAGGCGCTCTATCAGTTCCCCCCTCTGATGACAAGTGTCATCAACACAATACTTTCTCCTGCTATGTTCTCCTCGCAGAAAAGACTGACCTAAACAGAAGTTGTAGCCTGCCTTCCCTGCCTGAATTTCTCCAGATTCTTGAGATTCTGATAGTGACTGTCCTGCAGTCTTTCCATCTGCCTTTCTCGTCTCCTAAGGGAACTCTCAGCCTGTCTTGCCTTATGCCATTTAAAAGCTCTAAAAGCACACCACAATATAATGATACCAAGCATGACTATTATGATAGGCTTCAAAATGTAACCAACAATTCCATGTCCCAAACTTCCAAACCAACTTCCAACCCTTCCAAACCCTTGGCCAATTTTATCCCAAATCCCGTCCGTTGCCAATTCATGTATGTCATGATGTATCTCAGTGATATTACTTATATACCTCTTTAAATCCTTGCTATTGTCAGGTATATAAGTACAGCACTGTTGAACCCTCAGTAATTTACAGACTCCGCCCTCTTTTGCCAATAAAACATCTAACGCAAGACGGTTCTGAAGCACCATGGCCCTTATAGAGACCATCTTCCCATCGACAAGCAATAAAGCTTGAGCCGTATTCACTGACAATTTGTCCACTAATGTTGACCACCTTCTAATCTTTACATCATTCAGAACCACTTCTAAGCTGGGTATCATTGCACCAAACACATCTCCAATAATTTCTCCTGCACTCATGTCACGTTTCTCTCTATGCAATCGTTTCCCTTCTAGTGGCCACAAATCCTTCATATGAAATATTTTAGGAAATACCACGGCCAAATAACATGTTCCATACCAATTTGGCGGAAGCCGAACATATGCATTTTTTCCACACATGAAATACACATTAGGCACTATGGTCAATTTATCCAACAGCGCCTTCTTTATTGACTCTTCAATCAAGAAAATATGCTCACATTCACTTTCTCCTACAAATATGTTATCATAATATGTCTGTGGTTGTCTGATACATAATTTCCCTCTTTGCTGCAAATCTAAAGCTATCGGACCAGAACTTCCCCTTGCCTTATGATCTAGCTCCTCTTGGGTCCATGAGATCACCTCATGCTTGGGGTCAGGCCTAAATAACGTTTGTCTGTGTCTATCCTCTATTTGGTCCACAAATTTATTTTCTATATCTGATAACATACAGGTCAAATTGTGACTATGGGCATATGCTGTGTCTAGAGTTACTGAGGGCACAAAATACTTCGACATCCTTTCTTCCTTTTTATAATAATCATATTTGTTCAAATATTTTAGTACAGGAACTTCAGGGAGCACTACATCATAATTAGAGAAATAGTACTCAAAATGGGCTTTGCTATAAAACATACTCAGCAGCACGCTACACGTGATGCCATAAGTCAGAGGCAAGTGATGATACCTAATACCCTCCTCTACCGATGCTGGCAATTGCATACACGCATAGCAATCCTTCGCTTCCATCGTTTCCACATATTCGTACAACAATCTTGCGTACGCATTCAGAGTAAATTCACCCTTAGAAAGGTCTACATGCAAGAGGCAACTAGTTTCTCTTATCATCTCCTCATCTGACTCTGATGCACCCTTCCTTATGTCTGGAGTAGAAGGTGTAGGTGTTCCCGGTCCCCCCTCCTTCACGACATTGGACTCTACTATAGATGTGATAATCACCACCGTGATAACTACGATCACCCCCACTATGAGTGTGCCTATCATGCATTTCTGCTTGCGGTTCGAATTTCCAAGCTCCATTGTAAATCAGTTCTTCAACTTGATGCAGGAAGGAAACAACAAAGTCTTTCCTTTCCTTCTTAAGGGTTTTGCACACAAAGTTCTTATTGAATTCTTTTGGAATGACTAGAGTTCTTCTGTGTTCCGTTGACAATGACAATTTAGAGTTCCTGAACAGCCATCCCTATCCCTCTTTCTTCTTCTACTGATAAGTCCCTAAATGTATTCTTCTTCCACTCGGGTCTAAGTTATCTTCTCTTCAAAGCAATGTTCATTTTCTTTTTTTTCTTCTTTTTTTTTCCCTTTCCCAGTTCAGTTTTCATCATAAACCACATCAGTGCCCAGAGTATTTTATTTATTTATTTATTTATTTATTTATTGAGTTTTATATAGCGCTGGCTAGACCCGGAGGTATCAGAGCGCTTCACATGAGGAAGAAACATTGTTTCAGAACATGGTTACAAAGTTACATCAGTAACTGGAGCGTAGTTACAGGAATTACAGGAGTACAAAAGCATAGCATAAACGTGAGGTAAAAAATAGGCAAGGGGAGAGAAGATTAGGGGAGAGAGGGAAGGAATAGGGGCGGTAGAAGGAGAATAATGGAGGGAAGAGGAGGGGGAGGGTGTAGGAGGCACAACAGGGAGACGAGGAAAAACAGTGTCCGACAACGAGTATCAACAACGAGTTCCAAAATTTCCATACGAAACGCTGCCAATTCTTGAATTGTAGGTTGACAACCAAATGTTGGAAATGTAAGTTGATTTAGGATCAGGAGTCTCAGTCCACTCAGCCTTGGAGGATTAGGTACTGTGAGTGTCAAGAGTCCGAGAGCCTCGACTCCTGGGACCAACAGTTCAATCTCAACAATCAGAGTGTTCTCCTCGCGTCTCACTCTCCCGGACCTCAGTCTCCCGGACCTCCCCGGTCTCTGCATCTGTAGCTAGGTATATCCACTCTGGAGCAGCGTACCTCCGGCACGGCACTCACTCTCTCTTTGATCTTCTCAGGCCTTCTTGATTTGTTTCTGTCTCACTTTGCTCAGATTCAGAAGTTTCAGATATGGGCGTAAGATTCTTCTCCGATGTGAGCCTTAGATTCAGTCTCTCTTTTCTCACTGGCCACCCTTCACTTTCAGCTTCAGTTCTCTTCCCTCCTTTGATGGCCTGTCCTGCTACTGTCTGATCGGCTGAATCTGACTCTGCCTCAACACCAACGTTCACGTCGCTCTGGATGTCTGTGCCGGGATCTACTGCAGCGTGATCCCCTTCAACTCGACCCCGTGAACAGTCTGCTTCAGTAGGAACCCTCACAGCTTGATCTGTCCCCTCCTTCGAGTTTCTGTTCTCAGATAAGTGTCTTTGATCGAGGGGAGCTGTTTCCTCCGAGGGTACTGGAACTCTACGAGTATGTGAGGCGTGGATCCAGTTCGGCAAGCCTCCACACTTCACAGCTGTGCTGGTAACCAAGATCACCTGGTAGGGCCCAAGCCAACGTGCATCAAGGCAACTCTTCCTCACGTGCTTTCTGACCAACACCCAGTCCCCCGGGCTTAAGTCATGCAGGAGTTATCTCGAGGTAGACGCAGTCGCAGCCTCGACCTGGTGAGACACAGATTTAACCACATCAGCCAACCCTTTGCAATAATCAAGAACCAAATCATCGGTGATGCTTATCAAGGCTGTCGCTGGCACTGCAGGCAAACGCATCGCCCTCCCCATCAATATCTCATGAGGGGATAATCCTGTTCTCCTATCTGGAGTGCTACGCAAACTCATCAGCACCAAGGGCAGCGCATCTGGCCATTTTAAAGACGTCGACGAGCAAACCTTCGCCACTCTCATCTTGATAGCCCCATTGATCTGTTCCACTAGGCCAGATGCCTCCGGCCTGTAACTACAATGCAGTTTCTGATCCACTTGCAAGGCCGCACACAATAATTTCATGATTTCACTATGGAAGTGAGTTCCTCTGTCCGATTCCAATGAGGTCGGAAATCCGAACTGTGGGATAACCTCTCTAAGTAACAATTTTGCCACTGTGAGACTGTCACATCGTCTTGTCGGATACGCTTCTACCCACCGTGAAAACACACACACCACCACCAAAACGTATCTCAATCCATTACACCTGGGCATTTTAATAAAGTCTAACTGCATCCGATTGAAAGGACCTCCTGATCTTCCAATGTGACTCAAGGTAACCACAGTCTTCTTTCCTGCATTCATCTGCTGACACGTAACACACCTATGACACACTGCCTCCATGTACACACGGAAACATGGATTGAACCATGTCTGACGAAACACCCTCACCATGGCATCTCTTCCAAGGTGCAATGCTCCATGTATATGCCTCACCATAGGACTCAATAAACAATTGGGTAACACTGTTCTCTCATCTGTTGACACCCATATGCCATCACCTCTCTTCTCACAGCCTGCTCTAACCCACGATGCTTCTTCTTCTTCAGAAACCTCCTCTTGGAGTCTCTTAATCTCAACCCAAGTATCGGCTAAAGCCAAAATCATGCTGAGCTCGGTCTTTTCTGTGCTCTCTCCCACATATTCTCCATTAAAGATACAAGCATGCATTGCACAAAAATGAGCATAGCGGTTCCCCTTGGTGACAAAATCCTCCCCTTTCCTGTGTGCTGCACATTTCACCACTGCTATTTCCTTTGGTTTCTGTAATGCTTATAACAGTTGTCTCACATATTCCCCATTCCTTATGGGAGATCCTGATGACGTTAAGAACCCCCTCTGTGACCATAACTGCCCAAAGTCGTGAACTACTCCAAACCCATACTGGCTGTCCATGAAGATAGTCACTAGGACTTGGTCAGAAAAGAGACATGCACGTATCAGGGCAATAATCTCCGCCACTTGTGCAGAGTATACTCCTTGTAAACAAGCAGCTTCTACAACTCCAGAGATAGTACAAACAGCAAAAGCTGCTCTCAATCGACCTTCATTGTCTCTTAGGCATGAACCATCAACAAAAAGGACTAGATCAGATTCAGGTAAGGGTTCATCGACAATGTCAGGTCTGGGCTTGGTAGAAAGCTCAGTCACATCTAGGCAGTCATGCTCCTCACAATCTTCACCTTCTACAGGTGGGTATGGCATTAATGTCGCAGGATTCAACATAGAACATCTTTTCACAGTCACATTTTCAGATGCTAGTATCACTTGCTCACACTTGGTGAGCCTGTTGTTAGTCAGGTACTGTGTTTTGGTTCTCGTCATCAGGAGTTCCATTGAGTGCGGCACATATACTGTAAGGGGATGGCCCATCACAATGCTTTCACACCTCTCAATGCTGACACCTGTTGCAGCAACGGATCTGAGACATCCGGGCAACGCAAAAGCCACTGAATCTAATGTGGCTGAAAGGTAGGACACTGGTCTACGGGCACCCCGATGCGTCTGAGTTAATACTGCCAATGCGCACCCATCCCTCTCATGACAGAAAAGCGAAAACGCTTTATTATAATCAGGCATTCCAAGAGCTGGAGCACGACATAAGCTTTCCCATAACTCTCGGAAGGCCCTCAAACAATCGTCATCCCATGGTACCGGATCACTTATGTCCTTTCGTGTTAGCCTTAACAAGGGCTTTGCCTGCAAAGAAAAGTTTGGGATCCACTGTCGACAATAGCCGACCATTCCCAAAAACATTCGGACTTCTTTCTGCGTTTCGGGAGTACCCATTTGCAAAATCGCCTCCATGCGATCTGGTGACACCTTTCTTTTTCCCTTTTCAATCCGATGACCCAAACACTGAACTTCAGACAAACAGTACTGAAGTTTACCTGGGGACACCTTGTGTCCATTCTCTGCAAGATGATTCAACAAAGCCACAGTGTCTATTCTGCAAGCATCTTCCGTCTCCGAAGCGACCAGAAGATCGTCTATATATTGGACAAGAACCGAATTTTGTGGCATTGTCAGACTCTCTAGATTATTTTTCAGAATTTGGTTGAAAATAGACGGACTTTCTGTATACCCTTGTGGGATACGACACCATGTTAACACACGGTTCTCCAGCCGGAAAGCAAACAAAAATTGGCTCTCCTCATGGAAAGGTATCGAAAAGAATGCTTGGCATAGGTCTATGACCGTAAATCATTCGGCTTCACAGGGTATTTGAAACAAAATTACAGCTGGATTCGGTATCACAGGACAACATGGAATTACAATCTCATTAACCCGTCGCAAATCCTGTACTATTCTATACTTGCCGCTAGGTTTCTGCAACCCCATTATAGGTGAATTACAGGGGCTTCCTCTTACCTCCTTCAGTATGCCTTGAGCAATCATATATTCAATTACTGGTGTTATTCCCGCCACTGTCTCTGGTGTTAACTTATATTGTGGCGTCCTTGGGAATTCGGCATTAGGCTTAACCTGTACTTTTACCGGCTCAACTCCCCGAATCAGACCTATCTCTACTCCTGTGAAATCCCACACCACGGGATTTACAGAGTCCCTCAAATCCATCGGTAATTCCTCTTTTGTTATTACAATAAACATCTCTGCACATAAATTCTGACTTGCCACCTTAAAGGCAGCATCGTCGTCAAAGGTCTGTAATTCCACCCCCCTTGGAGTACAATAGATGGTACAATTTAGTTTGCACAAGAGGTCACGTCCTAGTAGACAAACCAGACTCGAATCACACACCACAAATTGGTGTCGGTCCTGGAAATTTCCTATTGTCACAGGTAACTCATTGGTAAGAGGATTTGTCATCTTCTGATTAGTGACTCCTACCACCTGGATCGATTGTCCAGACAGTGACAAATTGGGGACTACTGCTGACCTTACAGTAGATCGGGCTGCACCCATGTCAATCAAAAACGTGATTGGATGACCATTGACATCACCCTCAACAAATCGTCTCCTCTGATCTACCTCTAGGACTGCTCTTAAGGTGTAGTCCTCCTCCCCCCTCTCATGCTCTCCCTGTGTTGTGTTCTGATCATAGCTGTCAACCAATTCAATAAAAGGCATTTGTTGATACACATAATTTCCTGCAGTAATCCTTGGGGGTTGAGGCACCTGCGGTTCTGAACCTCCCCCATACATGGACCGTCGGTCTAATCATAGTATTTAGTCCATCAGATACCTGCCCAGTTTCCTCATTTTGTATTTGATTGGCAGGATTTGAACGACACTCGCGCTTCCAATGCCCGATTTTGTGACAATAATGACAGGCAGTGTTTCTCCTTGGATTGACCCATTCTCCTCCTGTCCCTGTATCCATTCCTCGTCCTCTTCCCTGCCCTGGGTGACCCGTCATATTTTTTCCCATTCCTCGACCGCTCCCTGGCCATCGACCCATTGTGCCTCCGTTCCCCTGCATTTGGTCTGTTCTTTCGGCATTCCTCAACTGCACCACCATCAACTTATCCTTCGTTTTCTTATATGCAGTCTCTACCTGATCACTACAATACTTGGCATATCGCAGAATTTCATCCACTGACTTATTCTGCCAGCATATCAAATGCTGTTGAATCATCAAACTTATTTCAGCTCTCAATCTCAACACAAATTTCGAGACAAACTGTCCCATATCTTTTTGTTCAAGGGCGTCTAGGCCACTATGCTGTTTAAAAGCCAATAAGAGTCTTTCGTAATAATCATGCACTGACTCTTTCGGCTCTTGAGTGGTACGATCAATCTTGAGCCAATCAATAGTTCGAGGGGCTACCTTGGACTGGAGCCATGTAATTGCCTGTTCATATTTTTTCATCACTTCCGCGGAAGGTCCATGAGTCACGGGATCTCTAGCTGGTTCTGAAGTGGGCCATTCAATTGCAATTTTGCATGCCGCCCACAAATCCCCCGGAACCACAATGTCAAACAAGGTGTTCAAATCTATCCACAGAACCTTAGAAATCTTCACAAACTGGTCAATTTGTTTGTACCACTCCGCAGGCTTTTCCCTCAGCCGAGGGAAATCATTTGTAAAAGAAGCTAAATCACCCCTGCTCCAAGGCACATGAACGTACCCTCCATTCTGTACTTCCCGTAATGCCTATCTCCTATTCCTTGCTGAACATTCTTTTTCTTGGACCACTTCTCTTCCCACCGATCCAATCCTCTCCATGCCCTCATTCCTATGACTAATTCTCGAATGTGAGCTTTCAGTCCCACTATTCTCTTTTCCTCCAACTCCTGATCTGTATAGTTTAACCTGTGATTTCCCTGTAACATTTTTGTTTTCGTCAAATCCACATTGTACTTCCGCGCCAACTGAACCAATGCCTCATGTACTCTTTTCGCCTTTCTAGTAACATCCTTAGCCACAAACAGCAATTCGTCTGGCTCATACAAATCTATTCTTTCCAGCTGCAGGTTTCCATCGATCACCTCATCCACTTCTGCCTTTAATTTCAGCACATCCAACAATTTTGCCTTCACTGCGACTTCCTCCATTTGTCACATTACAAGGTCCTTCTCTATCACAACTTCGACTTCTCCAACCCTCTTTCGTCCCTTCAACTTGGGTCCTGGGCCAGCCTTCCCTCTCCCAACTCTGACTCCTCCATCGACTTTCCAATCCCACACTCGAGACACCAGGCCGTGTTCTAAACACCTCTTGTCTCATTTCTGTTTCAGCTGTACTCCTCATACTTTCCCGTACGTACATTCGTATTTCTGACCTAGAATTCGCCAATGCTCCTGTTCGTCTCACTTCCGATCCTGTACTCACCCTTGAAGGGTCTGCCGTTGCTACCAACGGGATAACAGTCTCCACAGGCCCCAAGGGCACACTTGTTCCCATAGTAAGACTCCCTCCAGAGATGGTATCTTCACTTCCTCCCGTTTGTTGTTGCCTCCCACTATCGCCCACACTCAGATTGTATATTGAGACTAGGGGTCCAATGGTAACCGGTACCGTAAGGGCTTCTGGCAACCGTATGTCACAATTAGTTCCTCTCATTTTAGTATTTTCAAGTTCTGATCCTAAGGAGATTCTTCCCACTACTCTTGAACTTACTCCTGTTGGATCCGTTCCCCCTCCTTCTGGGCTTCCCTCTACCATTTCTCGCTTTCTCTCTCCAGACTGAGGATCGTAAGGTGGAGGACGCTCTGCCAACAGTCTATCCAACAGACTGTCATGTATCGCTGTCTTCTCCTGTGTTTCCTGTCTTTGCACTAGCTCCCTGTAGGAACAATGGATACAATCTCTCTCCCTCTATGGTATCCACCCTCCATCTCTTTAACTGTGCATCCCACCTGGCATCCTGATACGACTTCATTGCTCTGCGCATCCTCCCCTGCGAATTTTCCCTTCGCCTAGCTTGTGCTGCCCGCATCCATAAATCTAATGCCTCAAATTGTGTGGGTCTAGGCGGGGGTTTTAATGAAGACATCACCCCTCTCAATTGATACAACACATCCATCCAGAATGACCCGTACCGTGGGAAAGCCAATTATCCTTCCTTTTCTGTAATTTTATTCCAATTTTGAAGCCACACTATGGTATGCAATCCTACATTCGTTGCCATATAATGTGCCGGGGTATCCTCTGGCGGGGCTTCTTCCCAATCCCGAGTTACTACACCTGAATCTCCCCTACATAGCTCTCGCAATACCTTAAAGCATCTAATTTTGAACTCAGTTGTTACAAAACACAATTTTCTTCTTTCCAAATTTTCCACCGAGAACCCTCCAATCCCAGCGCGGTGTTACACCAACCGGCCTATCACAGCGCGGCACACTCTGACGTCACCGTTCCCTCTCCGCAGCGGTTCACCCTCCTTTACAATTTCACCTCATACATTCGCTCTCGCATTCACATAACCAAGTAAGTGATCACCCTAAAGCTACTAAACCAAGTAACTACCTATCAGGCAGTCACAGTAACTTACAGTTACATAAACCAAGTAATCGTCTGTCTCCTAAAAGATCGATAGTATACACCCACTCAAGAACATTTACATTCCGTGACCCACGACCTGCATTAGTCACGCAAATTGCTGTAGTGCACCCCTGGCTTGAGGTTTTCCACTCGCGACTCTATAAAATCCCCTCACACAAAGTTCCCTACCCCAAGTGAGCCGTCGATAGCGCTCCACGACACCCACGTCAATGATCAGACAATTACAGCCAAGTGGTGCCTTTTACACCACAAACCTATCCCGGGATCTTGGACTACCCTTGAGTCCGCTTTCCAAAAACCTCCTGGTCCGCACGTTTTCGGACCAGTAAACTAATAACCTCACGTTCACTCGACTATCATTCCACCTCCGCAAGACATCACACCAAGAATTCACCGCAATCTAACACACACAACACTATTCATACTCACGCTACCGCTGTCTCCGCCGCACCATCAGCTTCCGCCGATCTCCGTCAACACCCGCCGTCCTCTGCTCTCAGTCATGGGCTCTCCTTTTGGGCCCTGTAAGTCTAATTCTGTTCTAAATTTTCTAAAATCTCCCCTCATTTCTAGAGGCAACCATCCTCGTTTGCTACCAATTGATAAGGCCGAATTCCATATCCTAATTTTATCTTATGCTGTCTGGTCGATGGTCTTTATTGCTTGCTAAGAAGTGTGGAGGGAAGAAAACAATTTACAAGTTATACCCTTCCCCTCCCATTGGTCCAAATAACTTTGGATTCCAAATGTAGGGTTTGGTTAATTAATTACAAAGCCAAGAACAATAGAATATAGACACACCTCAGAATTAAGGTGTAAAGATACATAAAAACTAATACAGAGCCCAATCTACAAATATAGTTCATACGGCACAATAGGCACAGAACAATGAATTCCAAAATAAGAACACAGCTGAGTATAGACACTGTGTCCAATTCTCTTTTCATTTGTATTTCCAAATTAAAGAATAATCTTTCCCTACTCTACCTCTAAAGTGGCATCCCTTACTAATTTTCCCAGGAGGATCTCCCAAAAGGTGTCAGCACGTGTTGACTTCCTAAGAAGTGCACTCACGTCAAATGGGTCAAGTAGCGTAAAGCCACAGAGCTTGTTCTAAGATTCTCTCCTTCCTCAGTCAAACCAGAAGTCCTGCAAATCTGTCCCTGTGCCTAATACAAAAAGACAAAGTTACACCCCTAACGGGTCACATGGTACATTATTCCATGACCACCTCCTTGAGTAACTTTCCACAAAGTCCAATTAATTTCACAGTCTTGTCTGTCGACCTTGGTTCCCAAGTTTCACCAGGCACGGAAGGTGTCCTCCCTTCTCGCTGTCCAAGCTCTTCAAAGGCATTCCGTTCCTCCCATGTATCTCCTTAAATCTAAAATAACAAGGTCAAATTCCTGCACCTGCAGTAGTGGTGAAAAGAAAACTTTCTACACACATACATTTTAATTAGCTCCTAACCTTAAGAGCAAGCGAGGAGAAACGAAACCTTTGGAAACGAAAGTTAGGCCTACAATTCTGGCTAACCTAAGAACGTTCTTTTAATGCGCACTCATTATTCAGGTCTTTATATGAATTTTACAACATTGGATACATTTGATTTACATATTAATCATTATATATGTGCTCAATTACATGTTTTCTCTAAATACGTGCAAAATACTAATCAATCCTTTAGAAGTGTCACGATTTCATTCTACAGACCTTAACATGAGAATACATAAACTTCGTTTTGATATGCACAAAGTTCAGTCAAACATTGATTATATATGACTGCATCTCGTACATGAATATAATGCACCCCTTACACATTTCAGAGCGTCGAGCGCTCTATCAGGTGCAATAAAAAGATAGTAGTGACTTTGAATTAATGTAACCTGAAGACAGTTTGAACACACAAATATGACTAAACGTTTCAAAAAGGCTACAGGATGTAAAGAATAAAGCACCTGTAAAGTAAATTATTGGCCCTTTAGGGTTGGCACAGAAGGGCACTTCTTTTTAGATGGATGTGCACATGTGACCAGGCAAAATGCTGTTACTCACTGTACAAGAGTGCCAATGCCTGAAGTTGCTTGACCCACTGGCGCATGATGTAGGCTGAGATGCATGCAAGCAAAATGTAAACATACCAGTAAAAGACAAGGGCTGATCCAAAGCCCCTCTGTATGTAACAATGCATGCATATTTATTTATAAACTGTTTTACTCAAATGACGCCGGTGAGGAACTACTGCTGTCGCTAAGCTAGACCTAAAAGGAGGCCTCAAAATTGAGTCACAATATACCAGAGGTCCCTTCTAAAGGTAAGAGAAATACTCCTGGTGAGGCATTACAGAATTGTTTCAACAATTCAGATGGAGCTGCAAGCACTAGACTAAGTAACCCAGTTGAATTCCCCAGAGGTTGACACAACAACACTCCAGATGTGGCCTCCAGCTTTAGACCCAATTCTCCAGATGGGAAATCAAAATCTAGATACAATGAGGCCTAACCATAAAAGTAAATATATATGTTTATTTTTACTAACGTGCGTATTTACTACTACATCTGTGTGTAATTCTACACATTTTAGCTATTCACCATTTCCGAGTACAGACGAGGTGTGGACTTTCATGTCTCCACCTCTTCAAAGCAGGTGAGCAAGTGCACCTTTCACACATAGATGGAGCCCCCGCTGTTTCAGAGATCTCTTATGGGATAGTATAGTGGAAATAATTAAAGTTTGGTACTCCTCAAAAACCTATTACAAATATTTTAATGTAAAATATAAATGTAATTATTTAAAATATTTAGTTTTAACCTATAAGTAATAAAATATTATGGCTCATTACCTCATCAACTTGAATGTGTATTAAATATTAGAACATTGGAATGTTGGGAGCTCCATTGAAGACAATGGAGTGCTCCCTGCTTCTACGGGCCGGTAAAGGCCCGCAGAGCAACATTCCAATGTTTTACAAAGGCCTCTCGGAGCTCGAGGGGATTTAAATCCCCTCGAGCTTCGAAAGCCTTTGTTTTATTTGTTAGAACATTCTGCCCTCTAGTGGCAGAATGTTCTAATAGCCTTATAGCCCTTCGTAGCAGGGCTATACCGGCTATTAAAGTCCCGTTCCCTTGTTAAAGGACCTCGCCTTCGGCTCGGGCCTTTAACGCGGGAGCGGGCCTTTAATAGCCGGTATAGCTCCATACGGCGAGCTATAAGGCTACAATATATTCAATTAAATATATTAATGTGATGTATAAATAATCATTTTCAAAAAATAATTTAAAAGCAAACAGCCTCACTAACATTTTTATTTTTAATTACTACTTAGTAAATGTTTTAACAGTTTTGTGTTGAATTAATGCAATTTACGTTTGTTTAATAAAAGTTTCAAAGATTAATTTAAATGTTTAAATTGAGTTTATAATTAAATTAAGGTTTTTTAATCATATTTTAAAATAATGAATTCATAATTATCTGTATTTGTAACACTAATGTATATCATATGGTATATAGAGATGTACGATACCTATATTTTTATGAAAGATGAGTAACACACCGTGATCAGTCAGACCACAATACTCACCAAGGAATGAAGGAACTATTGCATAGTCTGTAACATTGGTTACACATAGGTTCCAAAAGATAAGATAAGTGACTGTGAATCTCCTCATAAAGAAACAGATATATGACATCGTCCTTCGCTATTTAAGAGAATACGTATGATACAACATTTACTATAGATTACACATTGTGAGGGAAATAATGGATGTTTAGAAATGAGAGCAAAAAAGAAAGAATGGCTTGGTATAGTCTGTTTACGCTGTTTGTTAGAGTGGCACAGAATGATTTTTCAATTTCTATGGAAGTAATGTTGCACAGACATGGTTTGGTTGAAGGTCCATGTAAGAACTAAATGTGTCACTGGCTGCATGATATGTGACATGAACTAAAAAATAAAAAATATGGATTAAGTGTGCTTCCCCAAATGCTGCCAAAATCTATGTAGTTTCTTGGACCTGTAGTGATAAATGACCTGGCACAAGCTCACAGTGGTCCATAATTTACAGAGCCCCCCTTGATTTGAAAATTGCAAATAACCTGATTGGTCAGACCTGCCCATAAGTAGTGACCCCAGTGATCAGTACAGTGTTCAGTGTTTTCTCATCATCCAAGAAGTGTTTGCATGACATTGCAGTTGATGAAAAGGAACATTACAGGAGTGGAACCCTTGCTGGTTGTCATTGCCCTTAACACAGACTGTGACTAAGTGTGAAAAATACCCTGACAGCTCTGCTGCTGAGCTATGTGGAGAGGAAGAACTACCTTGCTGTGTGAGCTGCTGGACTGCATCTCCAAGGAAGAGTGATCAACCTTCAGTGAAGAACACAACTCAGTTGCTTGGAAGGACCTGTTTGTGGCAGCCTGTCTGACTGTGTCTGCCTCGGAGGCATAAGCTCACGCCTAGCTAGTTTACCACGAATAAAAAACTATAGCACAATGTAATCTGGACTGAAACAAAGCCAGTCTTCTTCAAGCCAATACCAAGGGTAAACCTGCTTCGTACCTCTCACTGTCCCTGCCATGGTGAGCCTAAATCCAACCTTCTACATGTCCCCCAAGTGCCTGATGATTCCTTGATGACTTACCCCGTGGCATAGGGATCAATTAGGGTAGCTGCAGGAACTGTTGGAGTTACCACTATAACCCAAGCAGTTTTGTAGATATCCATCATTTGAATCTCCAATGCCAACATAGTATCCAGTTTTAAATTAGCACCATTGGTAGACATAGATGATGGCCTTGGGCTGTGGCTGCCCTCATCGCTAGAAAATCATGACTGCGACTGACGGGGTCCAAGATACGGGTCCCTGAACTAATGATAATCTAAAAAAAGAGGTACACATGTTTTTTTAGCAACTTGAACATTTCTAGCCCCTAACCAGTAGTCCAGTTGTTAGTTGACAGTTGGACTCATGTCGATTGCGCGTCTAGGCCAAGCACTCAGACTGGACCCTGGTCACCACAATGAAGATCACTGATAAATACCCAAGGAAGATTGATTTTCTGACAAGTTTGGGGTGGGCACTTCCTTCATTGGGTGATGGGTCCACGGATAACTTACCGAATCTTCAAGGTTTCATGGTAGGTGCATCTAAATCATCAACAGCCATCATAAACACAATGAAACCTAACTACTGTAACTGAAACCTTAAAACCATTACTTTATCCTTTGCAGTGGGTATGGTACCACAGCACCTTGGCTTAACCACACACTGGTAAAGATAGGGGGCCTGATTTAGAGTTTGGCGGACAGGATACTCTGCCACTACCATGAAGGACAACCCTGTCCACCCAACCATCAGTCGCCTGCTCTATTTTGCTTCAAGCAGACCTTCAGTTTTCCAACAGCAGTGCCCGGTTGGCACTGCCATTAGAAAATGTACTCCAATGTCCAAATGGAGTAAGGGCATCAAACCATCCATCCTGTTTAGAGTGGATGGTCTGATGTCATTTACTTCTGTCCGTCACCTCCTAGTGAAACCTGGTGGTCTTGAACAGGAAAAAAAATATTGATCTCCATACCTTGGAAGAAAAACAAACTAAGAAGATGCAAGAAACTTCAGGTTTTGATTAGCTATCCTAATATTGTGTATACTATGTTATGCATATGTGATCTTAAAGTCCTTTTTTCCAAGATGAAGAATTAATTCGACATTAAACTAATAGGCTTTTACTGTTATGTAAACTGCACTTGCGGGGGGTTATTCATTCAGTTTTTTATGTGGGAGGTCGCATGGCTCTAAGCATTGTATAGATTTACTTACAGTAGAGGCTAGCAGGGATTGGGAGTGGCGATTAAAAAAAAGAAAGCGTACCTCCTCGCGTCTCTCCGCGTTGTCCCTCGTCGTCGTCCCTCCGCTCCAGCCGGAAGAGGAAGCAGCAAGGCTCCCCTGACCGAACACTATGCTGCAATGCAGCATTGTGATTGATCTGAGAACCGTGGTTTGGCCCTCAGATGGGGAAACGGGGCCTGGGCATGTTCTCCATGCAGGCTGTAATGTAGCCTGCATGGAGAACATGCAAAGTGCGCATGAGTGTTTGGCCGACCAGAGAGGGCCGGTCAAACATTCATGAGCACTTTACAGAGTGCCACCACTCCTTTCTCTGCTCTGAGAGCAAATCAGCCTCGCCCGCAAAGACACAAGAACAAATAAAATGATGATAACATCCAGTTATTATCATTTTGTTTTTCCTTTATTTCCACTGCTAAAAGCAGTGGGGCGACGCTCCTCCGCCTCACCGGAGGAGCTGTCACTGTTTACTTACCACTGTAAACTCCTGTGGATACATTGCAAAATGCGCAGCGCCACATGAGCGCATGTGCAGCCTTTAAAGAAAAAAACCTGAGAGTCTAATCTCACTACAGTTCTTTGAATAAGCTTCTCAGTTTCACATCCCTGTGAGAGCACAGTGTTAAACGGGAGTAAACAAAAAGGAAGTACATTAGTATATGGTTCCAAAACATCAGAGGTAAACAACCTGAAATCGTCAAAATTGAGAGCTAGTTGCCCCACGTTGCAGTGTGACTCCAAGAATGGCCTCACACTTACAAAACAAAATTAAATAAAAATGCATATGAAAAAAATGTACCTGTCTGCTCTGTCCCAATGACATTGTCCCACTCCTGGCACAACTGATTTTGTCCCTTTTATTGTGCTCTAGTTCATTTTGTCTCAGCATTCAAACTACTCAGTTGATTTGTTTGCAAATTGTGTGGTTATCATATACATAGCAAAAATAAACATATATTTAGATTTATTAGATATACAAATCTCCCCAATTCTAAATGAAATACAGTTTAAACCCAAACAATACCAAAGCTTCGTGAATGTCTTTAAACGGTTTCCTTGCACTATTTTTCTCTCCATTAGCCACCAAACCTCAACCTGAGACCCCAGGCCTTCAATGCCTCACAGGAAATGGACAATCATATGTTGGCAATGTAGCTATGACCGTCTCTGGAAAAGTTTGCCAAGCGTGGAGCTCTCAAAGCCCGCAAGTGCATAGCAGGACACCTGAAAACTACCCTTGCAAGTAAGAAAAACCATCTCCTTTTTTTCTGATAACTAGGATTGTGTTTAATCTTGAAGAAAATGAATTTCAAGTCTTATATTGAACACAGAACTTTCTGGGCCATAACCATCATGCAGAAAAGTGATTGTGGGAACCCTCCACACTCTGTTTTTCTCATTGCTTAAATGTGCTTAACTAATAAGATTTTAAAACCATATAGAAAACTGGTCATATTTGCAAATCTACATGTGAATTGTACAGCTCATTAATTGGTCATAGCTACATAAAAAATATTTCTATCTGGTGTTTATTCATTTTGGATTTTTGTATAGTATTGGTTGCCTTTTGGCTATTTCTTAAAGCATATAGCTGGTCGAGTTCAATGAGTGCCCATTGGCACGACTATCATATCACTTAGCTGTTGACATATCTGGGTGAGGGGGAGCAAGTTCAAGGTTGGCGGTGTGGCATCGAAGTGACAACTGAGTTAGGAGCCATGTGATTGTGTCAATTGTAGTTTCGACTATTGTTATTCGTTTTTTTGAATTTCTGCTCCACTATGGGAGTCCTACCTAGGTCTCCTTAGCCAAGAGAAGACAAAAGCAAAGGGCAGCTCCCTGTTTGGACTTCTTAAGGCCTGGACAGGAGCAAGGATATCAGACTTTCTCTCACTACCACCATCCAAACTAATACCATATCCCTTTCACCACAGATTGCTCACAAAATCAACTTTCAACCCCTCAAAAGATTAGCAACATATAGCCCACTCTCACAATAAATCCCAAAAACCTCATTGTCCTCCCACACATTACCATTGACACCCTTTGTATTCAAGAGCCACTGCTTCTGATATTCATTAACACACAATCTGGATAACTTCATGCCTCAGACATTTCAGCCAATTCACTGCAGATCTGTGAGATATGATTTACACACACAGCTAGAGATATCACCGTTGTTCACAAGTTCTCCTATTCCTCTCTACTACAGTAATACATCAGATTTACATTAATCAAGCTCCTCCGTTTGTGCATCCCCGTCTGGACAATGCAAAACATGCCTTCCCTTAATCCTGCAAAACCCTTTGGAAAGCAAAATCTTCATTAAGCAAATTACAAATCTCACCATAACATTATCCATTACCCAGTCCAACAACATCTTCCTCAAGGACCACATTCTTCCTGGAGATGCTGCCACCAACTGGATGAAGAAAACTCTCCTCAAACTCATAGTGTAAACACCAAGTGACACATCACCAAGCCATTAATCCCAAAGTTAACATCCTCAACGAAATATTCTTCACCATGACAACCATCGAATACCAGCTGCTATTCCTCGTAGGCTTGCCTGTCCATTTTGAAAACACAATATTCATCTACTAGACACCATCCATCTATTACAGTCAGCCTAAACCAGCCACATAACAATAGTCCTGCTCCATGGACAAACCCATTACAACTGTCAATTACGTCCTCTAACTTTGCCTCCTTAAACTGCCAATGTTTATTCTCTACTCAGCATGCTCAACACTAACCTAAAGATCAATACCAAATCTCTTGCCCCCCCTAAAACTTCTCATATTGAAACCAAAGCAGAAAAGAAAAGAAATGGCACAGCACCCACCAGAAGACCTGTCTAAACTGAATGCTCTCCATTCCACAGATAGGAACCTCATCAGTACTGCAAAGGCTGTCTACTATCAGTCCTTCATCAAAGATTCCTCCAACAGAATGGTAGCACTGTTCAAAGCCACCAACACTGCATAAACCCAATGCTGGATCAGCAATATCTTGCTCAACAGATAAGTGCCATGCCATCAATCCATTCTTCATTGATCAAAAAGATAAGACAAGTCAAACAAACTACTGATTTGAAACAATCGGAAGTGGAAATCCATCAAATTTTCTAAATGCTTTCGTATTTAGGCGTCACTGACATTTTCATCTCTCTTAAAGCTACCACACAAGAAGGCTATTTCTTGCCCTCCATCGTTAAGAAAAGCCTCTACAGAGAAATGATTACAGCACTGCTCTCCATAATCAAGGCCCCTCTTTCATAAAGCATCTTTCTCAGTGCACTCAAAATCAGAGAAATTCTCCAGATACTGATCTCAAATCATATAATCTTAACCAACTGCCAGATAATAATACATTTACCCTTCATCTGAAAGAACTGCGGAAGCAGCTGCCTTCGCAACTACAAAATTAAATTAATGACAACTTCCTTTTTATTGACTGATAGTCATGCTTCAGATAATGCAGCAACAAAGTTGACCCTCCTTTCTGTTTTATCATGTCAGCAGCCTTTGAACCTATCAACCAAAATACCTACTGAAATCCAGATAGTTTTAATTGGATTTAATAACTTTATGTTATTGTGTTTCTCCTCATTACACTCCTACCAACAGGAACACATTCAGAGGGTTTTACAAGATATGAGCAGTGAGCTGTGGCTTGGAGAGCACCCCATCATCTTACTTTCTAAATGGAGCTTCTTAGAGTCCTACCAGTCAACCATGAGTCAAAAATAAGATGATGCCACCCAACTCTAATTAAAAATCTTTTCAAATTGAGATAATGATCTCTGCTTCAAGTCCCGATCATGAGGACAACACAAACTGCTTGGCATCAGATCTGATTCTTGCAAAAAAATCACATCCTCGTAGGAGGACAGTGCAACATATGGAGCCACAATATTGCCAAATTGGAAAACAAGAAATACAATGAAGAGAAGACCAAGAACACTCCTTCTCAAATTATCCACTAGGGCTACGGTACAACATTGTGGTTCAGCTCAGGCTTCACTTTTCCATTTTAGAAAGAGCTGAAAACAAATTTCTTCATTTATCACCTGAACAACCATTGATAATTTTTTGTTCAGCTAGGTGCCACTGCAAGCCTTCAAAATGGTTTTGAGAATAATTTGGAAACCAAGAAGCAGGAACAGTCCTGTTGTACACACTAACTATGCGCTCTCACTCTACTATGGACATAAAATAAACACCAGATACATATATCATTATACATCTCAATGTGCACAAAGCGCCAACTGTGGACATCTGGCTGGGCCGGGACAAAGTCACAAGTTCAGGCCGACCGTGAAGGAGCATAGGCCAGCTACAAGGACACAGTTAGAACTACTAAACGAGAGTACCCTAAATCCTAGTTGCGGAGCATTGCGAGATCCGACACCGAGGATGTGTCGTACAGCCAAGGCGATAAGTCGGTTCCGAGGTGCAGCGAGGCTGAAATGCGAGGTCCTGCAGCGTCATCACAGATCCCGCTGACAAGGGCTTGTGATGCAAAGCCCGGTTGTAGGAAGGTGGAATCTGACTATATGGTTGCCCCCACTTTTTTCCTGGTGTTTTGCTGGTTTATGACTTAGTTGGACTGGGACCCTGCTATTCAGGGCCCCAGTCTATCTGCTCTCTCTAAACGACATGGAGTGCACTCTAGGTGCACTAGTGATTGGATACTGTGGTGCCTTATGAGTCCCTAGTATATGGTACCTTAGGTGCCAAGGGCATAGGTACTTCACAGGCCTCCCAGGGGCTGCAGCAGGTGTTATGCCACCCCTGGGAAGCAGTCTAAATCTGACACCACAGGCCTGCTACTGCAGCCTGGGTGAGGTGGTGCTAGCACCCCTCACTGAGATATAGGTTTCCTATATCTCTCCTGCACACACATATAAACCTATCAGTCACCCCTAAGGCAGGCCCTATCAATCCTGAGGGCAGGGTGCTTGGCTTCTATGTGAGGGGTGCCTCTGCATGAGCAGGGCCCCTCTGCAGTTCTCAGAGTCCATTCTCTGGTGCTGTTTGTGGATGCGGTTAAACCATATACTATTTAAGTGCATTATATCCTCGCGGTAAATGCTAACTTTGGAATGGCTGCATCAAAACATGTCGTGTTTGGTGTCAAACATCTTGGAATACTACCCCCCGCCAATCTTGGCGGCGGGGGTAGCATTCCACCCTTCTAGAGGATAAGACATGTACCTGCTGTGGAAACGCGGTAGAATCCTAAAGAGCCCTGGCATCACAAAATGGATGCCACCAGTCACAGACACTGGGCTGCCCTCCTGCTGATGACCGAAACTCGCAGTGGAGGAAGCCCAACAATAGGCATCCTGTCACAGGGAGGTGTAACCACCTTCCAGACAGGGTTTAGTGTATTGGGGCTGGGTGGGTGCACTCTTAGAGTGCTTTGAAGTCCTGCACTGGGGGAGCAGAAGGCTCCTCTGTGCATATGCCAGTTCAAACCAGCTCAGGGGCTACCTGCCCCTGCTCTGGCGCGAAACTGGACAAAGGGAAGTGGGTGTAGCCACCCCTCCCTTGACCCTCCCATAGGTGGGGTCATAGAGCTAGTCCTTCCCCTCTTTTTAGTATAAGAGGGGGAACCTTGCCATTGCAAAGCAGATAACCCCTGGACGACACTCTACAGAAGAATCCTGGCCCTTCGACGTTCCACTACCTTTGGAAGACAGAAGAATCTCCCTTGGAGTCAAGGAGTGACTCCCCTGCTTGGCAGGCACCAAAAACGACAACGACGGTCGCAAACTACGCCGCTCCCGCCGGAGTCCGAAGTCCCTGCAGCCCAAGAAGTGGATTTCCTGACCTCTCCCAGGCCATCGTGAGTCCCCAGCGAAGCTGAGGCAAGTGGACCCCACGAGTAACGAGGAACCGCGACCCCTGGGTACCGTGCACTATTGTCGAGTGCAACCCCTTCACAACGTTCCACGAACTTGTGCTTTGGACCACGTGTGGTCCCGACCTCCAGCAGGAATCCCTCCGAAGATCAGAGGCCTACACCGTCCCGAGTGACTGTGGGCCCCTGTTGCGTGATTCCGCCCGAGGTGTCTTCGCGATCCCTTGCCCGCTGGCTTGTGGGTCCCCAGAAGACTTCTTAAAGAAACCAAAGGGCTCCCCTGGTTGCTCCAGACCTGCCCTGACTTACCCTCGCTGGGTGAGTCCCTCAGACCTTGCTGGTCTGCGCCATCGACTTTTCTTCATCTCCCCGAGACTTGCGGCTGCCAAGGCTTGTTGGCTCCGATCGAGTTGCCGACACCGCAGTCAGATGCAGACATCGAGGGACACACCGAATCCAGCTCCTGGTCGTCGTCGACGCCTCCTGGACCACGTGGCTGAAGAGTCAAGGCACCCGCAACCGACCTGAAGCGACCGACGACGGTGGGCATCCATCTTCCTTGCCCCGGGTCACTGCCAAGTGACTTTGAACACTGTCCCCTCTGCTTTCAGGTCATCCTTCTTCAGAATCCAGGCTTGGATTCCACCGGACACTTCTTCAGCTCCCGCAAGCAGCAAGTCTTCTTTGTTCGCCATTGAAAACGACGCCGCGACCCGACACCAAAGGACACCTGTGCACCCGGCTTCCCTGGGTGAGGTAACTCCAGCACTACGGTGCTCCTGTGGGTGTGGGCCCTAGAACTACTTACCCTGTAAGTGACTTGCTTGTAGGTTCTCCCGAAGTATCCTAAAACTCTTTATTTCCAACCGCGACTTGCCCCATTGAAGTTAACGGCGATTCGCGCCTGTGTATCCACACTGCACGCGTCCCCGTGGGTCCTTTACTTACCTGCCTTGGGTGGTTTCGTGAGGCCCCAGCACTTCTGAAGGCCCTAGGCCTTGTCTCCTTGCAAGTCGTTGTTTCTAAGTCTCTTACTTAGTATATGGTCTGAGTACGCCCCTAGGGCCCCAGCCATATCTTGTGCTTAACTTATTGTGAAACGTTGATTTGTGCATATGTTTGTCTTCTAATCTCATAAAGAGATTAGTAGAGAGTTATTTAGAAATAAATACATATATATTTGATATATATACCTGTGTGGTGTCTTTTCATTTGGTGATTCAAGAGATTATATGGTAAAACAAGCTGCTTTACATTCCTCCGAGACTTAGCCTGAAGGCTGCTCTCCACAGCTACCACTAGGATAGCTTTCTTTAAAAGGTTGTCTTAAACCTATCTACCATAAGAGTCGATTTGCCCTGGTGCAAGGTGTCCACTTTAATTAGTGAACAGCATATACCAGGCCAACTTCTCACATTGGTGGGCAGCGTGTGGGATTCCAGCTTGCCATTGTTTTACCAGAAAATCTCTATTTGAATTACTAACTGAAAACCATTATAGGTACTCAAGGTACATATAAAGTCAAGCTTAGTATCAATAAGTTCTACTGAACTTAGAGCTGTGTGCCAAGGGATAGCACACCCTTTCCACAGCTCAAGCTAGGATCAGTAGGCCACAAACTAGTGTAGGTAGTACAACACTGCACAACACTAGAATGTCCTTAAAGGGTGGACCCAGTGGATCCACTCAGCCTCAGTATAAGGACATGGCTTTCTCTGACTTGAGAGCCATGTGTGTTGACAGACACCTGAGGATAGGACAGAGTCCCTCAACCCTGCACCTGATAGATCTGCTGACAGCAGATGACCTGAGATTGGCTCTAGGAGCTAAAGGGTTTGAATCAGTGGGTGGGTCAGTCATAGTATCTGGGTCAGATGATGAAAATCAGAATGACCAAGACTCTGTGATTGAAGGGCCAGGCTCCAAGGAGCCTGAAAAGGACAGAGGAATTCTCCCTAAGAGAACTGGCAGAGTGGATGAGAGGCACAGATCCCCTTCCAGGGAATCTGAGCACTCTTATCACTCTGGCAGAGAATTTGTCCAAGAGAGGAGCTCATACTTTAACTTAAGAGAGACCTCCTCTGAGAGAAGGTGCAAACTGCTCCAGTATGAGGAAGCCAAAGTGGCCCTCAGAACCAAGCAGTTGGCACTGGATAGAGAAGCCCTGGAGATCCAGAGAGCTTCCAGAAGGGAGGGTTTAGAACCCCCTGGTGGCAGCAACAGTGTCCCTAGAGGCAGAGAATATGTCCCTGACCATAGGAACCTGAGCAAGGTTGTTCCTCCCTACCAGAGTGGGGATGATATCCACAAGTGGATAACTGCTATGGAGAGGGCCTGTAGAGTACAGCAGGTCCCCCAAAAGCAGTGGGCAGCAATCTTGTGGCTCTCCTTTTCAGATAAAGGAAGAGACAAGCTCCTCACTGTTAGAGAGGAGGATGCTGATGATTATGAGGTCCTGAAGAGTGCACTGATAGATGGGTTTGGCTTAACCACTGAGCAGTACAGGTTGAAGTTCAGAGATACCCAGAAGGCACAGACTCAGGACTGGACTGACTTTGTAGATTGTGCATCCAAGGCTCTGGAGGGTTGGCTGGTTGGCAGTAGGGTTACTGATTTCAAAGGATTTTATAATCTAATGATGAGAGAACAGATCCTTAATAATTGTCAAAACCAGCTTTTACACCAGTACCTGGTGGACTCTGATCTGACCTCTCCCCAAGAATTGGGAAAGAAGGCAGACAAATGGGTCAGAACCAGAGTAAGGCCTAAGAATCAGGGTGGTGACCACAAGAAAGATTCTACCAAGTCCCAAGAGAAAGGTGGGGATAAATCCAAGGATAAGTCCACTACAGGGCCCCAAAATTCCTCTTCTGGGGGTGGGTCCCAAACTCCTTCCTCTCCTGAAAAGAAACCCTATTGCCATGTCTGTAAAAAGCCTGGGCACTGGAAATCTGATCCCAGTTGTCCCAGGAATGGCAATAAAGAAAATGTTCCTCCAACAACTACTACCACCCCTCCTGGTACTACCAGTAGTAATCCTCCAGTTGGGAGTAGTGCACCCAAAAAGTTAGGTGCTTTTGCAAGAGGAACAGAGGTGGGCCCTAGTTTAGACAGGACCCCCTCAACAGACTCCTCAGATTCTGATGGTGGTATAGGATTTGCCACCTTTACCGTGGGTCCCACAGCATTGGGCAGGTACAGACTGGAGCCAATAATTAATGGTCAGAAAGCTGTGGCATTTAGGGACACAGGGGCTAGTGTCACCATGGTGGCAGGGAAACTAGTCCCCCCTCACCAGCTTTTACCTGAGTTTAAATACCAGGTGACCAACATTGATGGTGTCAGAACAGATCACCCCATGGCCATAGTCAATCTCAGCTGGGAGGGGATCACAGGCCCAAAAAGAGTGGCAGTGTCCCCAACCCTACCTGTAGATTGCCTGATGGGCAATGATTTGGAAATTTCAGCCTGGGCTGAAGTTGAACACCAAACCCATCTTAGGATGTTGGGCGTCCCTGCAAAGGTTAGTGGGGCTGTGATGGCCACAGCCCCAGCCCAAGAATTTGGAGAGATGGAGCCTGAAAGAATGGCCCACTCTCCCCGAAAGAGAGCACAAGGGTTGAAGAAAAGTCTTCTTCCCCCAGACAGTAGGTAAGGGTCAGCCTCCTCAGGGAACTGACCCTACCCCTAGTGAAGGAACTGCCACAGAGGTAGTCAGGCCTGGCCTGGCCACACCCCTGATGGCAGAGGACCCTTCCAAGGTGGTACCCAGTCTGGAGCAGGTAACCTGCCCCTCTCTACCCTGCCTCAGTCAGCCCAGGGCTGCAGAGGTCAGGGAGGTCAGTGGACCCCCCGGGCCCCCTGTCCAGAGGAAGCCCCCCATCAGCAGATTAGGGGCACCCAGTCTAGTAGCCCTAGCCAGGTGAAAATTCCTCTACACACTGAGGGATCCCCCATACCTTTATGTAGGGACCTCCCCCAGAAGGACTCTGGTAGGCAAGGGCAAACCTGGGACCAGAAGGTTCCAAACCTGCCATGTCCCTCCAGTGTTCCATCCAAAGGGACCCAACCCCCAGCTGTAGGCAGCCAAAGGTTGACCCTTAGAGCAAAGTGCAACTCAGTCATGGAAAGACAGGCATACATGGTGACCAGTGATCTGAGGAAGCTGAGGCCAACATTCCTAGGGCCTCACTTCCCTACTCAGACACCTCACCGGCCTTGTACTTTACCTAAGCACACCAGAGGTAGTGATTCCCCATGGTGGAGACCCTCTCATACCCTTAGGGCGAGGGATTGCTTAGTGGACCATAACATAGGGGGCAACCATGCTAGTGCAGGTGCTTCCTTATATGGCCACTTAGTCAATATAGGCTCAACTGGTCAAGGTTAGCCTTATCTCCTTTCGTTTGGGGGGGTTATGTAGGAAGGTGGAATCTGACTATATGGTTGCCCCCACTTTTTTCCTGGTGTTTTGCTGGTTTATGACTTAGTTGGACTGGGACCCTGCTATTCAGGGCCCCAGTCTATCTGCTCTCTCTAAACGACATGGAGTGCACTCTAGGTGCACTAGTGATTGGATACTGTGGTGCCTTATGAGTCCCTAGTATATGGTACCTTAGGTGCCAAGGGCATAGGTACTTCACAGGCCTCCCAGGGGCTGCAGCAGGTGTTATGCCACCCCTGGGAAGCAGTCTAAATCTGACACCACAGGCCTGCTACTGCAGCCTGGGTGAGGTGGTGCTAGCACCCCTCACTGAGATATAGGTTTCCTATATCTCTCCTGCACACACATATAAACCTATCAGTCACCCCTAAGGCAGGCCCTATCAATCCTGAGGGCAGGGTGCTTGGCTTCTATGTGAGGGGGTGCCTCTGCATGAGCAGGGCCCCTCTGCAGTTCTCAGAGTCCATTCTCTGGTGCTGTTTGTGGATGCGGTTAAACCATATACTATTTAAGTGCATTATATCCTCGCGGTAAATGCTAACTTTGGAATGGCTGCATCAAAACATGTCGTGTTTGGTGTCAAACATCTTGGAATACTACCCCCCGCCAATCTTGGCGGCGGGGGTAGCATTCCACCCTTCTAGAGGGATAAGACATGTACCTGCTGTGGAAACGCGGTAGAATCCTAAAGAGCCCTGGCATCACAAAATGGATGCCACCAGTCACAGACACTGGGCTGCCCTCCTGCTGATGACCGAAACTCGCAGTGGAGGAAGCCCAACAATAGGCATCCTGTCACAGGGAGGTGTAACCACCTTCCAGACAGGGTTTAGTGTATTGGGGCTGGGTGGGTGCACTCTTAGAGTGCTTTGAAGTCCTGCACTGGGGGAGCAGAAGGCTCCTCTGTGCATATGCCAGTTCAAACCAGCTCAGGGGCTACCTGCCCCTGCTCTGGCGCGAAACTGGACAAAGGGAAGTGGGTGTAGCCACCCCTCCCTTGACCCTCCCATAGGTGGGGTCATAGAGCTAGTCCTTCCCCTCTTTTTAGTATAAGAGGGGGAACCTTGCCATTGCAAAGCAGATAACCCCTGGACGACACTCTACAGAAGAATCCTGGCCCTTCGACGTTCCACTACCTTTGGAAGACAGAAGAATCTCCCTTGGAGTCAAGGAGTGACTCCCCTGCTTGGCAGGCACCAAAAACGACAACGACGGTCGCAAACTACGCCGCTCCCACCGGAGTCCGAAGTCCCTGCAGCCCAAGAAGTGGATTTCCTGACCTCTCCCAGGCCATCGTGAGTCCCCAGCGAAGCTGAGGCAAGTGGACCCCACGAGTAACGAGGAACCGCGACCCCTGGGTACCGTGCACTATTGTCGAGTGCAACCCCTTCACAACGTTCCACGAACTTGTGCTTTGGACCACGTGTGGTCCCGACCTCCAGCAGGAATCCCTCCGAAGATCAGAGGCCTACACCGTCCCGAGTGACTGTGGGCCCCTGTTGCGTGATTCCGCCCGAGGTGTCTTCGCGATCCCTTGCCCGCTGGCTTGTGGGTCCCCAGAAGACTTCTTAAAGAAACCAAAGGGCTCCCCTGGTTGCTCCAGACCTGCCCTGACTTACCCTCGCTGGGTGAGTCCCTCAGACCTTGCTGGTCTGCGCCATCGACTTTTCTTCATCTCCCCGAGACTTGCGGCTGCCAAGGCTTGTTGGCTCCGATCGAGTTGCCGACACTGCAGTCAGATGCAGACGTCGAGGGACACACCGAATCCAGCTCCTGGTCGTCGTCGACGCCTCCTGGACCACGTGGCTGAAGAGTCAAGGCACCCGCAACCGACCTGAAGCGACCGACGACGGTGGGCATCCATCTTCCTTGCCCCGGGTCACTGCCAAGTGACTTTGAACACTGTCCCCTCTGCTTTCAGGTCATCCTTCTTCAGAATCCAGGCTTGGATTCCACCGGACACTTCTTCAGCTCCCGCAAGCAGCAAGTCTTCTTTGTTCGCCATTGAAAACGACGCCGCGACCCGACACCAAAGGACACCTGTGCACCCGGCTTCCTGGGTGAGGTAACTCCAGCACTACGGTGCTCCTGTGGGTGTGGGCCCTAGAACTACTTACCCTGTAAGTGACTTGCTTGTAGGTTCTCCCGAAGTATCCTAAAACTCTTTATTTCCAACCGCGACTTGCCCCATTGAAGTTAACGGCGATTCGCGCCTGTGTATCCACACTGCACGCGTCCCCCGTGGGTCCTTTACTTACCTGCCTTGGGTGGTTTCGTGAGGCCCCAGCACTTCTGAAGGCCCTAGGCCTTGTCTCCTTGCAAGTCGTTGTTTCTAAGTCTCTTACTTAGTATATGGTCTGGTACGCCCCTAGGGCCCCAGCCATATCTTGTGCTTAACTTATTGTGAAACGTTGATTTGTGCATATGTTTGTCTTCTAATCTCATAAAGAGATTAGTAGAGAGTTATTTAGAAATAAATACATATATATTTGATATATATACCTGTGTGGTGTCTTTTCATTTGGTGATTCAAGAGATTATATGGTAAAACAAGCTGCTTTACATTCCTCCGAGACTTAGCCTGAAGGCTGCTCTCCACAGCTACCACTAGGATAGCTTTCTTTAAAAGGTTGTCTTAAACCTATCTACCATAAGAGTCGATTTGCCCTGGTGCAAGGTGTCCACTTTAATTAGTGAACAGCATATACCAGGCCAACTTCTCACACCGGTGCTGAGGATGCGTCGCGCAATAAAGGGGATTCGTCTGTTCCGAGGAGCTGTGACGCTGCGATGCGAGAACATGCGTAGTCGAGGTTGTTGTCGACAAGAGATTTGAGATGCAAGGGCCTGCGTCGGGTAAGCTTTCCACAGGCAGCAGTTCCGATGCAGGCTGCGAGGACTATGTGGAATTCTTGCGCTAAGGGAACCCTCACAGCAGAGGCGATTTGTCGATTCTGCTCAGGATTGCACATGCAGCAGAGGAGATGTGCCGGTTCTGCTGGGTCCACAGATGGGCTGACAGAGCATGTTTAGGCCCACTTCCAAGGGACCAGGACTGGTATGACACAACTTGTCAGGGTACAACTCACAGATGGCAGAGTCCAGGTGCTGGCTTCAAGGTTGTTGGAGTCTTCTGTCCTGAAGCTTTAGTCAGGAGGCCAGCCAACTAGTCCTTGAACTCACCCTGGGGTCCTTCCTGGCAGATTCTCCATAGGCCCAGAAGTGTACTGCAGAGTTAATGTCTGGGATCCAATATTTATACCTGGGCCTTCCTTTGAAGTGGGAGAAGCTATTAGAGGTTTTTCATTGAAGTGCAAAGGCTTCCTGCCTCCCCTGCTCTGGCTCCACACTAACTACAAGGGGTAGGCAGCCCTTTGTTTGGAGGCAGGACACAGCCTATTCAAATGTAAGTAGCTGTGCCCAGCTCCCTCCTCCCACGCTGCCAGTGATGGCCCATACAGGCATATCTAAGATCTCTATTGTGTGTAGCTGTCAGGGAGGAATACACAAAGCTAAACCCAGGCATGTGACCCAGGGTCAGGCTACAGGCACTAGATGGCTAAGTCATGAAAATGTCAACTTTATAAAAGTGGCATTTTTAAAATTGTAATTTAAAATTCAGCATTACCATAAGAAAGGATGTTTCATTACAATTCCAAAGACACCAAACATGAGCTGGTTACCTGTTCCCATTTGGAAGTTACAGCATATTAAATGCAATAATGAAACTCCAATTTTATCCAATAAGAGAGGTAGGGTTTGCAGTAGTGAAAAATGAATGTAAGAGTCTTTCAATACCAGGATATGTAAAACTTAAAATTACATGGCCTACTTTTTAAATGCAATGCATCTTGCCCTCTGGGATGTCTAAGGCCTTCACTAGAGGTGATGTACATGTATTAAAAAGGAAGGTTCGGGCCTAGCTAAAGGTTTACTTTGCCAGGTCAAAATGGCAGTTTAAAACTGCACACGGGCTGTAATGGCAGGCATGATACATGTTTAAAGGGCTGCTTAAGTGAGTGACACAATAAGTGATGCAGGCCCACTTCTAGCACTGAATTTACAGGCTCTGGGTGCATGTATTACCAGTTTACTAGGGACTTACAATTAAATTAAATATGCTAGTTGGGGATAAGCCAATCTTACCATGTTTTAAGGAGTGAGCAGAATGGATTTTGGTGGCATAGCATCTCAGGGTCCATTTTAGGATCTCAAGGTCTCCATTAAGGGTGAGAGAGCACAATTACTAAGGAGACAATAAAATGGAACATTCATTAGACAAAAGAGCAACAAGGTGTAGATCTTTTATATGCTTCTCCTTTTTCACATCCGTGGGTAACGGATCCAGGCGTTGCACCCTAGCTTAACCAATAGTGTGGTCCACTGTCCCACAGTTGCCAGGAATTTAAAATATGCACCACTCCTGTGCCAGCATGTATTAATGTATTAAGAATATTTGTATAATAATGAAAAATCTTCTGTTTTCTTGGGACTAAAGCCTGGGACTTTGTGTCTTGTCATCATGAGGCTAGGAGATGCTGCATATTCTCCACCGGCCAGCCTCGTGTTTGATTGAAAGAGGCTGCCTTGCATCCTGGTTGATGTTTCGATGGGTTTGGCTGGAAGGAAGGCTGGTGATGACTGTATGCAGCCATGCCTCTTGAATTGGTTGCAACACCACTCTGACCCATGCCTCGCCAAGAAAGGGGATAAAGATTCCTGCAATCACTGTGGCCTCTGGAGAAATTACCTGTGGAGGTAGTGGTTGCACAGGAGCATGGGCTATCCTTCTCAAGGCAAACTCCTTCTCATCAAATTAAAAGTGTACCTCCATTCATGTCCATGTCATAATATGTGCAATCCTTTTAATAAATAAACTCTGAAGCGGAGAACGGGTCTGTATTCTGTACCCACTGAAACGATTAATTGAAAGTGATTGCCGAAAGTTTCTAACCAAAAGTGCCTCTATTTCAGGAGCCTAGACAAGAATTATTGTAGGAACCCAGATGGGGAGACAAGGCCCTGGTGTTACACAACTGACGCGGCTACACGATGGGAGTACTGCAATATCCCCAGCTGTGAGGAGTCGCCACCAACAGAGGGTAAATTAATGTTCTAGACTGTGCTCCCTGGGGAGCTGTCAAACCTAGCCAGGGGAGCCGCGCACCAAGCACTTTAATGCATTTAATGTTGAAGGGTCTGTTATCTTCAGTTAAACCAATTAGACTTAAACGCATGATGTCGATGATTTGTAAGTGACATGCCTAAAACTGTAAACGTAGTGCTTAATTGATGGCATGTCAAGGGAGATGACCTCCATATTTCACTGGATACCCACGTTCCAACACTCCCAAAGTAAGCAGAAGAGGCCTGAATTATTTTGTTAGACTCGTTAATAGTTTTGTTTTTTTCCAAATGCATTTTACACCAATGAGAGTTATCAGGAAAGTATAGTTGTCCTGTCTATTAAACACACTAAGTATTATTAAGGATTGACATTTGTACTTGAATCATAGGTATTTCCAGTACACATTTCATTTCAGTACACACACATTTTCAGACAGGCCTGCTCTCTCATTGAGCACAGGGAAGTAAAACACCATATACAGCATAATGCCAACATTTAAAAGCAAGAAAGAGGTATGTTTTTAAAAAAATCAGAGGAATTTATTTTACTTGCATTGATTTTGAGGCAATTTTAGGGAGGAGACAGCAAAAATAAAGCTGTATGTGGTTTAAAAAATCCTGAGTCACCCTGCTGAGACAGGTGTGTTGGCACGTATGACATGGGTAGAACTGGAAGTGCATGCAAATATTCTTCAAGCTTACAAACACTTTGGCAATGGGGCCTACATGCATAGGGGTGCTATCTAGCACTGTAAGTGGGATAAAAAAAAAGTTTGAGAGGGTACTCTAAAAAAGGCATGGGCAAAGAAGTGTAACTTGGAATATTTTATTAGAGGCGCCCCCTTAGTAATATGAAACACCCTGCGTATATGATTATAATACCTTCATCATCTTCATCCCAATTATTTTCAGAGAGAAAAATTCAAGTACTCTTGAGGCTGGGCTTACAACCACCCCACCCTCCAAAAAAAGTAACAGTGTGGCGCCACGGGCAATGGCCAATGGGTCAAGGGAGCCGCGGGTCAAAAAAGTGTGGGAACCACTGTTCTAGAGTGTTTCACTGCAGCACCCAATATGTAATCACATGATAGTTAAGCCTTGGCAGGTGCACAGTGTGTGCTATGCACATGTGTGCTATGCACATGTGTGCTGCACATATGTATATATGGGAACAGGTGCACATGATATCACTTAATGTTTGGGATATTTTCCTTGTGTTTTCATACTGGTTTAATTTTATTGCTATCGTTGAAAAGGGGGTATTAAGAATAGGGGCGGGAGAGTTTTGGTGGCATCCCTCAAATATTAATAATGCAAAGGATGGAAAAAAAGTTGCTAAAAGATACCGACATGGATCCCAAGCAACATGGTGCCAACGGATATTGAAGGAACATGGTGCCGGTGAAATAACAGTGTGACACCAACAGAATTTATTAAAATATGTAGCTCATGAAGTAGCACTTTTTTGCCTCACAAACTTATTTTTATTACCTTTTTCTTATAATGATTGCTTCATACATGATTTTCTGATAAAAAATTGTGGGAAAAATTAAGTACATTTTTCTAGTGGTACCTATTTTTCACTGTATGCAGTCAAGATAAAAATGAAAGAATGTGATTTCATATGTAGCGCTCGGTCAACCAAAAGTGCCATGGCACTAGAACCGAAAGATAGGAGGCCAGAAAGAGTGGAGAAAAGGGAGGCCACGAGGTAAGAATAATCCCTACTCCCAAAATAACAGAACAGACGGTTTTAAGAGATTTATGAAACTAAGCATGATTACATTTTGACGAAGAGAGAGTGGTAAACCATTCCAATCAGAGAGAGACCAAAACAGAGGACATGATCCAAAGGCCTTGCACTTGGGTGCCCTCTAGAGGAAGGAGAATATCACCTTAATAGCAATCTGCAATGTAAGAGAGCACACAATCAGCAATTTATTTCTCACAAGCTTTGTCACGAGATGGGTCTCTACAGGTGGCATGCAGTATTTACAGGTAAGATTTTAGACAACATCTATTACCCAGAGAATGTAAAATACCCTCAGCACGTTTGGAAACAAACATGACATTTAAAGCCAAGTCTGGTCTACTATAGCTGAATGAGTTGCAGTGATGATAGCTCAAGTCTTCACCTGCTGAGCTATGTTATCAGACGTTACTTATCAGAGGATAGTAGGGTGATTGAAGTTATAAATGAAGTACGATATCTGACTGAGGGTCACAGAACATGTCATGAACCTACGACAGGTCTTCGGGCCCAGCACTCTCAGGAAGGCTATGGGACAGCGTTGGGGTGCGTGATTGTTGGCAATGATCAGATCGAGGAGTAAGGGGACAATTCCGCTGATGGGAAAAGTTTGGAAGATGGAGAGCTGCAATGTTCGGGATTGGTAGTGAGGTCTACACAGTGAACACGACCGTGGCATTCAAGGTAGCAATCCCATGGAGGAGGTGCCACCTAAGTCAGGAGGCTTCCAATGATGAACAATGGAACATTATCATGAGGAGAATGGTGTGCTATATGCCTCTAAGAGCCTGTTAAGAAGAACAGCAGCACCAATAAGGGAAACAAGGCAGGTCTTGATTGGAAGGCCCACTGAATGAAGGGACCCTGGTTAGAATAGGCATAAATGCTCAGATGCATGAGGGACTCACTCAGAACAGGAGAAAGTTGGTGGTTGGTGGGATGCGTGGAACAAAGAAAATGTGGGTGAGTGAATATGTTGACATCTTCAAATTCATCTACGAGGCAACAATGAAAGGAAGGCTTGGAAGCTGAGGAGAGGGCTCAGAGATTCAACCATCACAGACATATGGACGGCAGTGTTCACTATGTTTGTGTATAACCTTACCAGCTTGCAGCAGCAAACTATTGAAAAATCCTGGCATCACTATGAAGGGCCGAGTCACTTTAGGAGGATTATCTTGGCCTTTGTATGATGAAGAATTATGGGGCCAGGAGATGTTTGGCCCCATAGAAGTCATGGGGTGAGCACAAAAATGAGTTGGCTCAAATTGATGACTCCCACCTTTGGTGAACATGGCAGGGGGATTTACGCTAACTTGTGTGCCTTTTCTAGGGCATCCCAACCCCATGTGTAGCAGGACATGCAAAATTGTAAATGATGGGGGCATTCTTGGATTTCAACTGGGGGGTATTATATTGCGTGCGATACAAAAGTTCAGATATGAGATGAGATTTGAAATGCAGCGTTAAACACCAATTGGTCGAAGGCTTTTGTTTGCAAAGATCTGGAGCAGATTTCAAGGGTAGTGTGAACAGGAGAGGGGTATTGGACAAGGGCCAGTGCACCAATTAAGACTGAATCAATAGATCCCTTGTTCTATAGCTACCTAGACAAGAACAAGGCTAAGTTATTGGCGAAAGTATTTACAAAACTTATTATATTTCTTTTTGAAGTGTTGCAATTAGGGCAATGGACTGAGAGTTTACAGTCAGCAAGGAACAAAACAGACAAGTACCGGACCAGTTAGGTAAAAAAGGACAAGGTTGAGGAATGGCAGGGTCTTTCCTGTCTCTCTGCTTACAATATCTCATTATTTCTCCATTGGGGGTTGTATCGAAAAGACAAGAGATGAATTCAAATTAGACCATCATCTTTTGTGGCCAGAAGGTAGTTCAGCTAACAATTATATTGACCAAAGTGAGCAATTTTGTCTCATTCCAATATCATTGCTGCCATTGCAATGATTTGTAAATGCGGCGTATGAGATGAAATGGGGAATACCTACATAAAGTCACACTTTTCCACCGGTTCACCTGAGCACAACACTTTTTTTGGACAAGAAAATGTCAATGGATTGTTCCATGTCATATGCCATATTTGAACCATTCAACAAACAACAAGGTGATGGATGGAATACTTGAATTGTTCTCAGCCTCTGGCGGTAGCCCAGGCCACATTTCAGTCCATCACTTTTCAACCCTAATACACACATAATTTGTCGGAAGGAATGCTTACAAAAATGTCTAACCGCTGGCAATTGCTCAGGGTAGCATTCAAACCCACCATTTTTCGTCCACTGTGCCACTGTAAACAAAGGTCCATCACCATTTGTGTCTTTGACATTACACCCTACGTGGCCATGGGTATGCCCAGATCGTAGCTATTCCTAATTTATGAGGTATAAAAAGTCTGAAACCAGTCTGGGGTTGCTTGTGTTTCCTTGTGGCGGGGCCCTCGTTTTGCAGTTTGGGGTGGACTGCTCATATAAGAAGCAGGGTCAGTACTGATTTGCATAATGCTGCCCTGTGTCTAGAGTTGCACCGTTGGTGAATGTGTGGTGCTCTGGAGATATGAGACAACTGGGGGTGAATTTGTGAGGCACATATTGAAAGGAATGACTAGAGAGAAAGATACAAATAGTGAAAAGAGAAAAGCTATCATCGTTAACATTTGAGGGGAATTTTGGCCCAAGGAAAATGAGTGTGCACATTAACCTGAGAATATAGAATATACCGATCCATATTTACAATGCTATTTTTTAAGCCTTCAGAATTTTGGAGGTAAATAGAATGGCTTGAAGAAGGATGAGGTGACTCAAAAAGAGGCAAAATTCATTCATTAATATAGAAGTGCAAGACCAATAAAGTATGGGTGGTGGTTCATGTAATTATTATTTTGGAGAATGGGGGAATATTATCAGTTAAGATTTCCATATTAGGAGAAAGTTCAGACATTGGAATGGGGAGCACTACAAGACAGTCAAGTGGGAGTTGAGTTGAGGAAGAGCTTGGCCAAGGGTGCCTGGCTCCTTGCCAATTTCAGCACCCATTCCTTCAGAATAGGTGCAGAAAATGAGGGTTACAATTTGGGCTGGCCCATTTCTTCCTACTGGGTGCAGCAATTGTGGATTACAATGTGGACTGGGTAGACATCAGGCTGAAGGAATAGGCAGATGGGGATAAAAGTGTGTGTGGTAAGTGCCTGGTCTGAAGAAATGAGTGCTATAAAGACTAATGACCTCTTGACATCAGGGTTGGGTAAGTGGAAGACAAGAGAAGAAGGCTGTGGATATGTAGCCATTCTATTGTGAAGTGGGCAAGGGAGCATGCTGAAGACAATGTTATGGTCAGCAACTGAGACTGGATGAGTAGAAGGTATGGTCTAAGTGGCATGCACTGAGAACAATTGCTTCATATGCTTTAGGTGTTATGGATTAGACAGCTGAGTCCTGATGCAATTCTGATTCAGGTGGGAGAGAATGATCTGATGCACCTTCCGATTTGGAGTTCTCAGAAGATTGAACAGGATTTGAAGTCAGTGCAAGACAAATGGGGTCAAAATAATAACTGTGGACATAATTGTTTGCCAGGAGAGTGTGAGAGAGCTCTGAAATCTGGCAGCAAGGAAGGAGATGAAGAGGGAGGTTTCAGGTTTCCATAAGGCAAGGTATATTAGGGTTGTACAACATATGGATATAGTGTACAAATGTTAAGTGATGTTGCAATGTGGTAAATCAATCATTGTAGGGGAACGGGATATATCTGGGTAAAGATGATGGTGGTGCTAAAAGATTGGTGGGGCAGGTAATGAGGTTACAAAAAGGGGAAAAAAAGAACACTTCATGGGAGGATTTTTCTAGTGACAAAAGAGAGAGCTCAGGCTAAGCCCATTGGGATAGCCATGAAAGATAAGAGGAACAACTGGAGTTGAGAAAGCATATCAAAGTGTGAAGCAGGAAGTAGCTTTGCTCCTAGTGAGTACAGGCTAGTCAAGAAATCAGTGAGTGAAACATGAATAGGAAAATGATAAACACTAGAGGGATGCTCAGAAAGAGTGTATATTCACAGTAGAATTTCAAGTTAAGAGTTGGGGGTTGGGGTATGTTTGATCCCTAGAAGGTGGCCATTGTTTATAGGATGGGGATGGGAAAGATTTTGACATTAGAAAGTTTATGGCACTATAGAATTCGCAACAAGGCCAAAAGGTGTTTTCGATGCGAGCCCTTCATGTTTCCGATAATAGAGAATGTGTCAGTGTCTTGTCATTCCCCAGTAACACTAGTTGCACTCTCCACCTTGATCCTGTATAAAAAACCAGTGTCACATTCATTCATTAAAAAATGTAGGAATCATTCCGAATTACAAATCTCACAACCTCCGAAATTAGCACATTAGACTGAAGGACATATTTAGCTAAAATGAAGGAACTTTCAAAGTTTCAATTTATTTCAATATAACCAGGGCTATTCTCAAAGGTAAGGTACACATGTGAGTAAGTTACATGTGCAACTTTACTCTTAAACTTTTGAGTAAGTTTACTACTATTGGCTGCTCACAAAAACTGAATGTAAAGTTACTCAAAAGTGTAGACTTACACGTCCCCATCAGCAAAATGGGGTGGAACCAAATTTACAATTGTAAGTTACTACTACCAAAAACAGGTAGTAAGTTCAGAACCACACATGGCCAAAAAACTGATACTTCTGCTCCCTCTCATAGACAATAAAGGTTGTAGAGACTTACAATAAAACCTCATAAAAAAGAATGTTCAATTAAATTAAATTATTTAAAATAGTTAAAATATAAATTAATATAATTGCATGTTAAAATATATATAAAATAAAACATATTTATTATTTAATTACAAAATATTTGAAAAACTTTTTTGATTTAAACTTCAGAAATATATTCATAATTTCATACAATATGTTAAAACTATTTGAGGATTTAATTAAAAATTCAGATAATGCAGCATTTATTTTGTAATTCTACATTTAAAATACATATATAAAACTAATTTACAATAATATTTAACATATAAATATTTTTACTAACTTTTTCAAATCTAATAAAATGTTCAACTTTATAAAAGTTATATCCTTCACAAGCGTCTGTTTTTTCATGAGATGGACATTACCAACAATCATACTTGAGCAGCACTTTATATTACCATCTCAGGCTTGTTACTCTTGCCGTATTGTGAGCCATAACTAAGCATATCCTTCATCTCTGCTTATATTTATGGCTGCTTTTCTCATACTACTTGTTAAGCTTGGCTAAAGGAGATAGATTTGCTAAGAGTTCCAATCTTCCCACCTGATCTAAAACCAGCTATCGTTGAAATTGCTCTTTGTAAGAAGAAAAGGGAAAAAAGGAGAAAGGGGAAGAGACACAGAACTCGATGGTCAGCATGAGCCGGTTTCTTCACAAGGTCTTTAGGAACACAGGGTCTTCAGTCTGAGGCTGCACGCAGATGAGACAGGGATAATAAAGATAATTAGAGATATTGGCAAATAACAGGACAGTTTAAATAAATGAGGTTTTAAAGCACAAATCATAATCAAAGGCAGATATTATTTAATAAGCCCTTGTATCAACTGGGAACAAGTGAAGAACCCCAAGAAGGAGCTGCAAGGTAGAAACTTGTTGTAATAGTATGGTACACAGACATATACAAAAGAGAAAGATAGGCAAAGTCTCTAACTAAAGGAACCCAGGAAATCAAAGGAAGGAAGATACCAAAGTGGAGAGTGGAGGGAACGGTGAGCTGAGTGAAGCACTGGTTGGCAATCGGCGAAGCCATAAAACTACATGAATCATTCCCAGGCACCTTGCTAGCAGGAGGAAGGGTTTAAATACTTGCACTGCTATGTTTAACCCGAATGTGAATACCCAACTTGGACATGAGTCACTCCCAGCTAGTAAGAGGTCTAGTCTTTTTTTCCATTACTCAGTCCTCCACAGTCAGCAATGGAAGTTCTGACCATTGTGTTTCTTCTCATCTCCTGCATGCTTTCTAATCTTGGCCCTAAAACTAATCATATCAAGTAATGCTGTATTCCTCATTTTGTTTTGTGCCTAGTTCTTTCTGATATCAACTGATTGTCAAGATGACTACAAAAGTGTTTAGTGACTATAGTCTTGCCATTATGATAGTTGATCCATAACTTGTTCAAATAACAATTTTACCTCTTTTAATAAGTGAAGTTATCAACACAAACCCTTCCAAAGAGCTCATAAAGAATGCTTTGGTTAACAAACTTCATTTTGCAAACGCAATCCTTTTTGAAATAGTACATAGTTACCTTTGAACTCTGTAACTTTATTCTTCATTACTGACATTGATTGACTGCATTGTAGGCTTTTACATCCTGGCTGTGAAACAGATGTAATTGATTTCCTTATGTTGTCCCTTTAACAGTTGTATGTCAGAATATCATCAAAACATATCATCAGATATTATTAAAGTGTCCTAACTAGTGTTTACAAAAATATTGTCCTTTAGTGTAGATTTTCTGTTATTAACTCCACTCAAGTAATATTTTTGTAGATATTTAAGATGTAATATGTATGTTAGATGATATTTCCTATACTTATATCCTCGTATGACACCGCATTTAATGCTAAGTCAGTAAACCTGCCTAAAATTTTCTATGTGTATAACTAGCTAGTGTTTCTAAAAAAAAATCCTCTAAATTGAATAATATGGCATTAGAAAACCATTATATGGAGAAAGGGATCTCTAGTTTAAATGGAGCCAAGTCTGAAAGATGAAAAGTGATCCTCATTCTCCCATACAATCACCTCCAAACCTCATATTGGATAACATATTAGGCACAGTTTGAAATTTACAATCTTTCATCAATGCCACGAAAATGAAAATGCAACAAATTGATTATAGGTGAATGGATATGGAAAGGAGGCTTTATGATGTCAAGCAAGAATAAATGAAGTGCAGGACTTGTCACCTAAACATGACGGATTGGAAATTGAGTTTTCTTTGCTTAAAAGGAATACAAGAGACCTTGTAAGGAGGAACAGATGGTATAATATGAAACTATGGTTTACATGAAGTAGTTGAAGGAGAAGAGGTGTTATTATTATTATTATTATTATTGTTATTTTTTAAAGTAACACCTGTTCTAAATTAACTGTTGGGTCCAGTGGATCTGAACTTCAAAGAGTACACTGTCTAGGTAGAAAACCTCTTTCTTCCAGTAAACATGATAAATCTAGAGGAACACTAATAATTGCTTTGAAAAATACTATCTACTAAAGGTTGTTAAGACTGCAAAAGCAAACAAACAAACAAGTGACTTGGTCTGTTCATTATGTTCATATCTCCCTTGACCTCCAGAAAGCTGCACTTGCCAGAAATATGGAGTTCTTTAAAATGAGGCCAGCTTTGAAAATATTTAATATAAGAAACTGTCCCAATCATCCTTGGGTTAACAAAATTACACATGTTAATTCTCGTAAATTGAAGATCCTAATCATTTTAAGCAATACCAAAGAAAATGTACAGTGGAGGAAATGTATACTACACAGCACGAGGCCACTTAATTTATTACAGCTTCCGAGTGTTCTCATTATTGTTCTGATGCTTACTCCAGCTGATTTACTTCTTTATATTGTCAACTTGTTCCTTTTTTGTCCTCAATGTTAGCAGCATTCAAATCTAGATGTTATCTCCCAAATTGCTACAGTCTCTATTTCCTTTATTTACTTTTCTGCATCCCTTGTCGTAGGGATTCTGCACACACAGAGCTATGCACAGGATAATAGGACCTCGGAATATAGTGGTGAGCCAACCATAGACCTTAGCACCTAAAACCCCAACCCAACTAGCCTTAGCGTCCCATTAGCACCAATGTACCAATGATTGGACAACCCAGAACACGGTATCTCTATCTCAGGACTCGCAGAAGCAAGAACACTCTTTCGTCACTCACTCGTACCTGTCCACAACGTGCGTAAGAAGAGACACAGTATAGGTTAAAATGTTTATTTCAACTTACGTGCTCTAAGGTACAGTACACGTGTCAGTACTATTAACATAATGCATAAGAATAATATAATCAGCATAGTTACAACTCCATAGAATACAAACGGGGAAAGCATCTCATAAAGCAGTGGATATATGTCTAAATAACGTTACCACCCTCCCCGTGCTGGAAGCTAGTTTATTATAAAAATAGAAGACCTCTGGGCTTTGGCTAGCGAACCCCCATACCTCAGTCTCGAGATGCAAAACTACATCAGCAGACAATCACAGCTCTTCTCCCTGGAAAGGTTTTCTCCAAGTGTCTCTAGAGCGGGCAAACCGCAATATTAAAAGCACACTAATTTCTCCATGGCAGCTGTACATAGTGTTATGTCTAGGTGCGAGGGACTGGCCAAATCAGCAAGAACAAGGAGACGATGTTATTCAACCTTGTACATGCTGTGCAGTCTGAGCCCAAATCGAACAGGAGAAAAGGTGAGAGACAGAAAAGGCAGACAGCGCTAAAATAACTTGGCAAGAGCAGAAGTCGATAGAACAACGGCTCATAGTAACGTGTGCAAAGAAAAGCAGCATGGCAGACAGGCCTAAGACAACCAAGGCAGGCCCGGAAGCCACAAACCACAAGACACCCTCCCCTGGACAGTCCATCGGCCAAGACAAAGGACGAAGACAGAGGTCAAATGGACGGAGCAGAAATGGCTCGAGGGGACGCTGGCCCCACAAAGGACAACGAAACGGGAGAGAGGGAAAAAAAACAGCTAGGCAGTCCACTTTAGTCCATAAGCGGGTAAGTGCAGAAAAATGCGATAGCATCCAAATGGACATCATTGGAATCGTCAGAAAACATAGTAGCCATCCAGTCCAATAGATCAAAGCTGCAGGAATGTTCCTCAGAGGATGGATCATCCAAAAGCAATGCGGGACAGCTTGCGTGAAATTCAATATAGCTTTGTTGTAGGAGATTCTGAGCAGCCGCCCAGATATCCCATTGTGCCAAAATCCCCAGTGCAGCCGCACGCGTCATACAGCCAGCAACGGAACAGTCCTGTTCATGGGCCTCTAAGGGACCCACCAACTGAACAAAATCCAGAACAGACAACGACGTATTGGAGAGGCAATAATCCATGGTCCAGGTGAAAGGACAGCGGATGCAAGACATCACAGGTTGCACGCAAGTGAAATACGCAAATCGAAAAGAAAGGGTATAGGACACACTCAGTGTCGCCAATGGCAGAACGCCGAAACCAGCCAGTAGTCGCTCACGGAGCAGCTGGAGGCGTTCGGGATCGAGAAGGGTCCATCGGGGAGCAGCCATTGCACAGAAAACAGACCAACAGCAAGACACCAGCCGCCAAGGCGAGGATTAATGGGAAGCCACCAAAAACGTTGGAAAAAATAGAATGAATGAATGCCGGTATCACACCAAAAATAGTTTGGAAAGTGGATACCCGGCCGGACCCCACAACTTTAAAAAAGTGAACCAGACCCTCAGTGTTTGATGCGTTAAAAATACGGTGAATTAACTCCCCGAAATGTTGGGGGAGGTTGGTGTTCAAAAGGGCCTGTATTTCACTGTGGGTACTCGCCACCTGGAGAATGAATGTCTCCCGGGCGGATGTGAGCATAACCTCCTCGTTCAATAATAGTGCCTTTATTCTGCTCAGTTTATTGAAATCTGCCTCCATGGTAGGAATGGAAGGCCAAATAGAATTATCTATGATGTCGTGAGGGGGAGGAAAAAGCACATTCTTGCAGCAGACAACCCTGTGCGAGACCGTAACAATATAGGGTATGCCTGCCAGCATGCCACAGCAGTTCTCGTTATTCAAAAGCAAATAGCTACCATTTGTAAGCAAAGTAAAAGTAGGAGAAATAGCAGGAGCGGGAATACCCTTCAACACACAAGCAAGATTCGGAGCGGAAACGCTACAAGCTCCATGCAGCTTAATATGTTTACAAATAAGGGAATGACCTACAGTTGAATCACATGACTCCCCCGTGAGAAAAACTTCCTTGCCGTCTCTAAGGCATTTATACATGAAAGGCAAGGACCAGAGCTCATGCAGGAAAGCATCTCCCAAAGGCTGGTAACGGCCTACAGGATAATGTTTCATGCACGAGCTAAATTCAAACAAGGAAAAAGGTAAAACGATAACCCCATGAACTAGCCACACAGCAGAATCCAATTCCGCCACAGAGAAAGGTAAAGGATCCACTTTTTCGATATGTAACAGAGTGTAAGCCGCATCTTTCATGGACATGAACTGCTGTCTATCAGTTAAATTAAAAGGCAGAAATAAGGCGGTGGTGTTTAAAAAATGCCAAGGAACTTTACCCAATTTAAGTGTCTGCAAAGTCCATGCAAACTGCATAACTGAACGTAATTGATTTTGACCATGATACAACAGAGAAACATCATCTTGTACAATATCAACAACAGAGGACACAATATTCTCTAACGTGTAAATGCGGGAAGACAGGGTATTAATACTATTGTCAACAACAGCAAGCACCTTTTCCAAATTTGCTTGGTCTATTTCCCGTAGACGGGAAGCAGCTTCCATTTGCGACAGCTTCCAGAGTTCATTATAAGCTTTATAAATGAATCTCTTCGGTCGTTGTCCACGAGGCCCCAATATAAAGTCGGACAGATCAACGTTGCCTGAAAGGAGGGATAAATGCTGTTTAACAGAGTCCAGGGAAGAATGCTGCAACCACTGCTTACATAATTTACCAACAGAATATGTGGTGACAGTACGGGTATCAGAAAACCTCGGATCAGGCCTGTCCTGTTTGTATCCAGGAAGCGAGCCGTGAAAGCGCAGTTGGCATGCATTAGACGATATGGGCCATACCAACCAGGGTGACTGAACAAGCGTAGAAACATTAAATGAATTGTTCTGAAACATAGCCTGCAAAGTCGCAAGGGACATATTAAAATGCAAGCTATCATTAGGAGCGCTTGACAGGGATGGAATGGAAGGTGCGTTTAATTGTGTAGTGGTAGTCAAACCCCAACACGTAGTCTGATAGACGGAAGCATTCAGAAACACAATTTGGGCCGGGATAAGGCAAGCACGGTGCAAGGCCTCTGTGCCCTGCACCTGCCATGGTTTTGAGCCCCAGATTGATTTAAAATCCACAGTGTCTTTCCAATACTCATAACCACCCACAGCTAAGGCACTCAAAAAGGAACCCGAATATAGCAATTTGGTGTGGGTCAACATTATTTTCTGAGTGGATGGGGTGTTTAATTTAAAATAATAGGACCCAGGGTTTGATCTATTAAAATCAGTGAAATATGTAAATTTATTCTTAAGAGTCTGGGAGCTACCTGGTAAAGGATTTGGGCAATGTTCCCATTGGGTGTAGACGAAAGAACCACGTAATGCACTCGGTTTATGAACAAAATGGTTGCCCCAATGCTGGTAGCAATACAAATCGGCATAATTAGCAGAATTCATATACAAATCTTCAGCATTAAAGGAAGCATAATATTTTAAATCAGCAAACAATGCTTCAACGGCATGCACATCCCAATCGTCTGAATGAATATTACTTTTTACTACATCACCCATCGAAACTCGAAGGACATTAGGTACATTAATAATTTCAGTCGGTCCATGAATTTGAAAGTTTACCGCATCCCATACGATGCCATCAGCAACTGGAAAAGCGGAAATGTTCACAAATGTATGGTCACGCTTCATGATGTGAGATGAGGAATGTGGAGCCAAAGTTCCAGCAACACTGTCCACAGCAGAGCGTTCAGGTAAATAGTGACCATTGATGAGTAGGAAAAGCACTGTGACAAAGCCAATAGACATGAACAAAAATATCAAGAAAAGCACCAACCAGATGTATGTCCAGGGTGGAACCAAAAAATTGTCTCTAAACCAGGATACAAAAATACTGAACTTGGACGGGACAATTGATGAGGTGGAATCCGAGTCAAAGGAATAACATGTCGGGCTCAGTGGCGTTGTTGGTAAGTGTGCCACAGATTTGGTTGCGGGATAGGTATACTCGTTCTCGTCGATGCAGGGGGAGACAGAAGGTTCGAATATAGTTTCAGGCAAATCAACCATCTCAATGGTAACATCTGTGACCGTTCGGGCAGGAGGGCCACGAACACATGTCCGGTAAATGGCAGGACAAGAGACCGCTGGTGTAACACTATTCAGGATCGGCCAGATGTTGTAGCTTGACATTTTCCACTGAGATGTATCTGTTCTCCTTGCGACCAGGAAGTGGCGGTAAGATGACAGTACGTGTTCCCTTCAAGCCCAGAACTGGAACCGGTGCACGATAAGAGGGGCCGAATTCTTTTTTGTTCTCCACCTTCTCTCGAACCAGGTCGCCAATCTTCGGAAGCCAGCCGGCAACTGGAATCTGCAGAGCAGAGTCTGTGGCTGAAGGTAAATGTGCGATTGCAAGTTTATCTCGGGCTTCTTGTAAGTCCTGTAACATAGTAGAATGGTTATCTACATCAAACTTGGCGGATTGCACCGCCATGTCTAGACCATCAAGGTCAGGCACAAACATTCGTATGCCAAAAAGCATTTCGTATGGGGTCCGCCCACCCAGAGGTCTTCTAGGGAGATTATTAAGTGCACGCTGTACGGTATACAAGTGGGCCAGCCAGTTTCTGCCAGTACCTTTAACTCTAGCTGTCAAGGATTGCTTTAAGTCACGGTTCATTCGTTCAACGATAGAGTTGCCTTCAGGCCTATACGGAGACGAAAATTTCACCCGCACCCCCAGTGAACCCATTGCGTCCTTGTAAGCCCTAGAGGCAAACGCCGGACCTTGGTCAGAATGGAAGGTGCCGCATGCGAAAATTCCCACAAAGACACGCAAATCCCTGATGACATTTCGAGCGTCAGCACTCCGTTGTGGCCAGACCCAGAGGAACCGTGTGCACGAGTCCACTGCCACTAAGATATATTTATAGGCAGTGTCTGAAGAAAATGGACCGCAGTGATCCAGGTAAACACACCCAAAGGGTCTGTTAGAAATGCAGAGCGAGGTCTGTGGTGGTCGTGGAACCGTGGAAGGCTTAATCTGTTGACAAACGTCACAGGAAAGCACATAAGTACGGGTGTCTTTATATAAACCACGCCACCAATAACGCTGCTGCAAGATGGAAACTGTCGCTGACACTCCAGCATGAGCCGAAGCCATACCTTCGTGTGCAGCAGTTATCAAGGAAAGTCTGCGGTCCGCGTTGGGGATCAGCCGATCACCAACGTCGGGTATTGTTACATAAGGAGCCTGTTCGGGACCCAACTGATAAGAATATTTGGAAGGGAAACCCCTAGGGTAATTAGTACCTTCCTTTGTCGCAGCAATAGCAGCCAAAATATTGGCGTCAATTTTAGACATGGATCTAGTAACTGCTGCTACTGAACACGTGACTACTGCTGATCTGGCAGCTTCATCTGCCAGACCGTTACCAACAGCGTGTGCGCCCACCCGCTGATGGCCTAGGGTGTGAACCACCTGTGTGAGTGGCAGACGTTGTTGTAATTCTGCCACTCGAACCCAAAGCATTTTATGCTTGATTGTGCAGCCTTTAGCGTCTCATAAGTCGTTTTGCGACCAAAAGAACAGATTGTCATTGTAAGATTGAACACAGTAGTAAGAATCGCACACAATGAGAGTGGTCACATCAGGGTTAACGAACTCAAGCGCAAGCACCAATGCGCGTAGCTCGGCCAATTGTGCAGTACTGTCCCCGAGTGCCTGAGTGTGCACTACAGTGGATTTGAACTTTCCGTCCACAAAAGTACCTGCAACAATAGCACATGCGGCTGAATAAGCATGCTTGGACCCCGTGGCCGGTTGTGCCGAACCATCGGTGTAGATCACACAGTCGTAATCCTCAAGCGGCAGTAAAGACAGAGGAGGAGGATGAACGAATTCATATTGTAAAAACTCCTGAGTCTGAAGAGAAGAGTCGAATATGAAAGTGACATCCGGAGACGTCAAAATGGTTGCCCATTGAATCCAACGGGGGTGCAAAGCTTTAGAGTTCGGTACACTTGCTTTTGTCACTGCCTCTAGGGCAGGATAGGGTGTTACCACCAGAAGCGTTTTCCCTGTGCCAGTGCGCGCTCCTTTAGAATCGCCATTTGCACTGCAGTCAGAACTTTTTCCACAGATGAAAAGCGCATTTCTGCGGAAGTGTATAGATGTGACTTGTATGCGATGGGTACTGTGTCACCTTCGTTAAAGGTCAAGTACGTGAAACCCACTGCCCCTGGAATTATTCTAATCACCAGGTTTGTGTGGTTGTCACGCGTCAAAAGGTATTTAGACTCAAGAAGGTCTGTCTGCAAAGACTGCAGAATGGAGGTATGCTCCGGAAGCCAACAAGACTTCGAAAAAGTAGGTTGTATCAAGGCATAGAGTGGCTTGATACACTGGGCGTATTCGGGAATGTAAGTACGCCCGAAGTTCAGAAAACCCAGCAAAGACTGAAGCTTCTTCAGAGTAGTAGGGGGGCACAAAAGTGCACATTTTTCTAGAAAATGGGGAGCTAAGCCCTTACCTTCATTGTTGAGCTCGTAGGCCAAGAATAAAACGGTAAATTCAGCAATGTGAGATTTGGCAAAGTTAAATTTGTAACCTTGAACCGCAAATTCAAGAATAATGCGGTCTACTCGGGACAGATGCGGGAACAATTCGTCGTCCGTCAGATAAATGTCATCGACGTACGAACATGCATCTGGATCTATGCCGTCTAACAAAGAGACAACACGGGCGGCGAATACGCCTGGACTGTTCCTATAGCCCATAGGTAAACGCCTGAATTTGAATAATTTACCACCGGAAGTAAAAGCGCTCCATTGGCCACTCTCCGGGGCTAAGTTGTGCGTGTAGAATCCGTTTGAGAGGTCAAGTGTCGTTTTGTATTTTTTACGAACAAGACTGTCTACAAGCGCAGAACTGTGGGTATTTTGCACCGCAAAGGTCCGACAATGAGAGTTCCAAAACTAAGCGGTACGATCCATCGGGTTTAGAAACCGCGAAAATCGGATTGTTCATAGGTGATACGCATGTTTCGATTACTCCCTGATATTCCAACTGAGTCAGAATTTCGGAAACGGGGCCTTTTGCATCCCGTTTTATGGGATATTGGGGTTGGGGCTGCGGTAGGGACCTCAATGGTATTTCATGGGGGGGAGAGTCTTCGTCCCAACGCACGTGGTTGCGGTATAACGCAGGAGCCAGGGACACAGCCCACTCAGCTGCCAGAGCCTCCGCTTTGTCCTTTGGGACAAGTCGAGAAAAGCTCGGAAGGATTACCTCCTCCCCTTTGCGCGCAGCAAGAACGAATGGGGGTGGCCAATCCACCTCCGCTAACAAAATATCGTACGAAGAGGTTAGATTTTCCCAAAAAATCCCTTTAATTATACGCTGTATATCACCTTCGATTTGAATGACAATATTATAAAGTCTGTCAGGGGGTGCCACTCTGGTGTCAGCTGTCTCGACAGTAATGAATGTTTCAGTTGCTGTCGCCTCCATATGAGGACGGAGTGCCTCCCGCACTATGGTAACTTCCGCGGCGCTGTCTAGGAGGGTTACTGCCCACGTCCAATTCAGGAGCCTCGTTCTCACCGTCTGTGGCATATTTCGCTGTTACAGCGGCAACTTTCTTCTTCTGAAATTGCGGTCGAGAACGTTGAAAGTCTTCTGCTTTCCCTCTGACTTGTTGTCGAGGTTGGTCTCATCCCTGGGGAGCCTCTCGACCCCTTCCTCTATCCTGGCGGTCTCCTCCACCGGCCTGCGAAGGGGAGGGTGATAATGTTATTTAGACATATATCCACTACTTTATGAGATGCTTTCCCCGTTTGTATTCTATGGAGTTGTAACTATGCTGATTATATTATTCTTATGCATTATGCTAATAGTACTGACATGTATACTGTACCTTAGAGCACGTAAGTTGAAATAAACATTTTAACCTATACTGTGTCTCTTCTTACGCACGTTGTGGACAGGTACGAGTGAGTGACGAAAGAGTGTTCTTGCTTCTGCGAGTCCTGAGATAGAGATACCGTGTTCTGTGTTGTCCAATCATTGGTACATTGGTGCTAATGGGACGCTAAGGCTAGTTGGGTTGGGGTTTTAGGTGCTAAGGTCTATGTTTGGCTCACCACTATATTCCGAGGTCCTATTATCCTGTGCATAGCTCTGTGTGTGCAGAATCCCTACGACATGGCGCCCAACGTGGGGCTGGCCAAATCAGCAAGAACAAGGAGACGATGTTATTTGACCTTGTACATGTTGTGCAGTCTGAGCCCAAATCGAACAGGAGAAAAGGTGAGAGACAGAAAAGGCAGACAGCTTGGCAAGAGCAGAGGTCGATAGAACAACGGCTCATAGTAACGTGTGCAAAGAAAAGCAGCATGGCAGACAGGCCTAAGACAACCAAGGCAGGCCCGGAGGCCACAAACCACAAGACACCCTCACTTACTTACTGTTGTGACATGATGCAACATATAGCGCCTTAATACCTCTTACAGGGTTATTGTTGTACCATGCTCATACTTCATTGGAAATGCATTATTTTTCTCAACATGGCAATGTTTATATTTAGCTTTTTATAATTCTCAATGTAGGCTCTTGTAATGTGAGGGATTGAGACAGGAGGTCAATTTAATTCATCTTAACAACTTAAAAGATTCTACTGTGTTTCATCAAGAAGCACACTGTAATGATTTTGAATCCTTACCACTTAAAAGAAACAATGAGTTGTTGTGAAGATCAGATGGTCATATACATAAGGTGATATTCAGCTTTTTATGCATTTTTACTCAAAATGAAAGAAGTTTCACATATCTAGGGCCAGATATAAGACCATTTAATTTTGCGAGTCATTAGTTGCAATTTTTTGCGACTCGCAATTAGAGACTCACAAAATGAAATGTACTAATGTGTCTGAGACACATTTAGAGAATTCCAGTGGGGTTGTAAATGACCTGCCTCATCAATATTAATATGGCAGGTCGCAGTTTGCGACCCATTGGGAATGGGGAATAACACTGGGATGGTGGCCTGTTGGGGACAGCAGACCACCATGTCTGTGTTTGCCTTTAAATAAAGCTATTTTTTTTAAATGCAGCCCCTTTTCCTTAATGGAAAATGGGATGCATTTCAAAAAGAAAAATGAAACGTTTATGTTTAATTTTTTAAGAGGCAGTGGTCCTGGGACCACTGCCTACTCTTAAAAAACGTTTTCGCTGCCATTCACAAAGGGGAAGGAGACCCCTTCCTGTTTTGAAGTAGGTGGTAAACTGCGATTGTTTTGCGACCATATTCCGGTCGCAAAGCAATCGCACATCACTGTGCGACTGGCTATTAGGAAGGGACGCCCTTGGCACACCCCTTCCTAGTAGCGGCTCGCAAACCCTTTTTTACAAATCGGTAATAGGTTACCGACTCACAAAATAGGGTTTGCACATAATAAAATGCATTTTACCAGTGGCAAACTGCCCGATGGTCTCTTGCCTTCTGCACAGAGTGGTGGATGAATGCTCCTCCCCTTCCCCTGGATAATCTTCTATGATTGATTCTAACATAGATGGAACCATGACGCCACTCCTATATCAGCATCTGATTGGTTTGAGCAGATGAGAAGTTGTTTTTGGCTCAGCCTCCTTAATAGGGACCCTCTGCCTCTCTGCCTAACTGTTTAAGTTGCATGATGGTCAGTGGCCTCAGGTCTTGAGCATGCAATGTAAATGCCTGTTGTCCTGTCTTGAAGGCAGGGGAAACTACCTTAACAATCTTTCACTGTCACCATACCATCCATGGGAGCTACCAAAGAGTAAACTGAAACACTGATGTAGTCTCTGTCATACTCATTTATCCCCCATGGCAGCAGTGTCTGGGTGTGTGTATACTGGTAGAGTTAGTATGGGGTGAACAGGAAGAATCACTGACCCTCTCTGACCTCATATTATCAGTCTTGCTACACACTGCCCCCACAGGGCAGAGAGGAAATAGGAGCTTCAGAAAAGTAATCCACATTGGATTGTTAAAGTCACAGATGATGCAGCACCGTTAAAGGAAAAGCCTGAAGCACAAAGAACCACCAGAGACCATAAAGGCTGCTGTCTTTGATGTGTGACAGCCAAGGCAACAAGGTATGGTCTGTGAGAATAAAAATATACAACCTAATAGTTAATAGTGGAATGTCTCCACAGCCTCACAAATAGCAAGGTAATTTCCCAGTGATTGCCTATATTTTTGTGCTGTGTCATGACCAGCTGTTCCTGAGAAATACTCATTTAGTTTAACCCTGATGGGCTGCTAAGGTGCATTTAGTAGAATTCTCTGTCAATCTAGATTGCTGGAAAGAGGTGAAGTGCTTCCGAAATTTTCAAATGGTCCTGTCCTGTCAATCAGAGGTAAAGATGAATATATCATCAAGATAAGCTGATAAGCATTTGTCATATGGAGTCAACTACTTACCCATGAGTTGCTGAAATGTTGCAGGAACCCCCTCGGAGACCTAAAAGGCAAACCACAACTTAAACTTGAAATAAACCCTTGGAGGAGGAAAATGCTGTTTTGTGTTGGTTCGAGGATAATAGGGGCCCCCGCCAGTCGCTTTTGGTCAAGTCTAGTGTATCAATGTAGCAGACTTTTCCACATCAGTCTATCAATTCATTTACCAAGGGACTGGGATAAATGTCAAAGACTTGTTTTATTCACTTACAGAATTCCAAAGTGTATAGATGAATAGATCCATCAGACTTAGTGACCTGCACAATAGTTGATCTTCATTCACTTTGTTACAGTTAAATGATCTGGCGGTCAAGCATGGTCTTCATTTCCTTTATTACTGCTTGACTGTGCATTTCTTGTATGCTGTAGGGCCTTGTTTGTACCTTGATCTATTCTTGAGTTTCAATGTCATGTTTTTTTAGATTGGTGTGACTGGGCATGCTCCATCCTCAGAGACTTCAACTTTTACTATCTCGATCAACTCCATAGTAGTGATGGCCTACCGTTTTTCAACAGGCTCATATGGCAAAGTTTTGTATGAAGGCAGCAGTCTGGGTGGACTACTCTGTAGGGTACCGCACCCACAGTTTTATTGACCTACAGCTTCATTGGTATTTGGCAAACAGTTTACTTTTTGTGATAGGAAGTAGAATTAGAAGCTACTTCAGGGTGTATACTCTTGTTTCCTAATTATATTATTTTTCCTGTCTTTCCTGAGCTCGTTATAGATTCTCTGCTTCTGATTATCAATCAGATAGGAGACAGTCACGAAGGTCCAAAGCATGGTCAACCATGGGTGAGGTTTTACTGACTTCTAAAGTGATATGGAGGAGAGTGTATGGCTGGTGACCAAACAGTAATTCAAAGGGACCATAGCCTGTGGACAATGTTGTGGTGTTTTGAAGGTTAAATAATACCAGTGGTAATTCTTTATCACAGTACTTGGTGTTTGACCTTTGACCTTTTATCTTCAACATTTGTTTTATGGTTTTATTACATCTTTCCACAAGTTCATCTTGGGATGGTAAACAGATGTTCTGACATGATGGATATTCATGATCTTGTACATCTGAGAGACAACTTTGACACAATGTTGGTCCCTTTATCTGTAAGTATCTTATTCCATAGCCCTACTCAAGTGAAGAATGTAATCAATACATCGATGATGTGAACAGCTGCTGTCCCTTTTAATAGAAAAATCTTAGGTTAGTGTGTGGTGAAATCTTTAATCAATAGCCTACGGCAGTTTTCTCTTCCTAAAGGTCGCAAAGGCCGTACCAAGTTCATGCTTATACACTGGAAGGCTATTTTTATTATGGGTAGAGGTTGCAAAGGGGCTGGATGGTTTCTTCCTGGATTGTTTAGCTGCCACTCTGGACATTATTTCCAGTATCTGGTGACCTTAGATGAACTCCAGTCCAAAGCTCCAGTCCAGACGTCCATGTTTATGCACTGGGAGGGTATGTTTGTTATCGGTAGAGGTTGCAAAGGGGCTGGATGAATTCTTCCTGGATTCTTTTGCTACCACTCCAGTCCAAAAGAGTTGCAGTAGTATTAGTTGTGGTTTCTCTAGACCTTGAAGTCTTCCCAAGACATGAATCTGTGTCAACTATAAAACAACATTTCGGAACAACTGTGGTACTAGCAGCTGATTTTGGGAAGGTACTATGCTATTTGCCCATTACTTCTCCCATTGTAAGAGGGGACAGCTGAGTGCAGGTTGAGGGTCATCTTTTTGGCTCTGAGAAGGGTATGCTTTATACTTGAGTACTTGTCCCTATTCATACTTAAAAGTAGTATGATTAATTAAGTTCTAATTAATAGGGCTGGCATTCTGGAGGTGTGTTACTACTTGGAATACTCTGGTTCTTTTATCTTGTCTCCACTGATTTTTGCTTTCCTTGACCCCACTTCATCGTCTAATTATGGAGCTTCTTTCCGCCACATCTGAGGTGGATAAGCGCTATAGAAGAAGTCCATCAATACAGTGATATTAATACCTGTTTTGCCATCAGGGAGTGGGTATTATTTTGTGGCCCAACCGACACCTAACATTGATATTTTTCTAAAATGTTTTGGGGTTAATGTTTTAAGCTCTTTATGGCTCAGGTGAGCGTATGATCTCTCCCTGCTCTCGCAAGAATGACCACAAACAAAATTGAGGCCGGGAAGGCTAATTTCTGCTACAGCATGCCATAAAACTAAATCTAACCCTATTAGGAATACATCTAGTCACATTGGTGCACTCAGGGGGCACTCCTCTATTTCAGCTCATTTCTTTATACGCATTGGGCTCCACACCATGGCAGAGCATGAAAGTATCAGTGCCTAGAGTGAAAGTATCAGTGCCTCAAAAGCAATGGGGTCTTCTGATCTGCATCTGCTCACCCAGTCTCCTACTCACTCACTATCAAAGGAAGATGATCAGGAAAGAAAATCATTAGATTCGTCTGTTGCAGTCTGACCCTATAGTATTGGATTATACTTTGCTGGATGTTATGCCTCTGACCTTGTCATCTCCGGGTAACCCCATGCATGCGTTGCCTTTAACTCTGACCCCCAACTATGACCACTGCTGTCTCCCCAGACAAGAAAATATCAATGTCGTTATTCTGTACTATGCCGAGTAATCTCTAGTCCACAGTAACAAATTTATCTAGATCGCTGGAATTTAATCTGATTGCCTCCACTCATCTCACTGGGGACTATATACAACATTCTGAAAATCTACGATGCTTTGAACGGATTTTGTCTTCTATTTTGAGTATGTTAGAAAAAACAACTGTTATTTTGGTTCAATAAATCAATCAATCAATAACTTTATTTCAGCTGTAGAAGACAACAATAAAATCATTTTAAGATATATAATTTAAAAGGGCAATAATGTCAACATTAGGTTAGCCCATAACTCTTTACTTTTAGGCGAGCTCCAGCAACATGGGGGCTTCGTGCAAAACATTTTTAAAAAAAAAGAAAAATAGCCGATATCTCCAGTCTGAACTGTTTCTTTGAGTGTGTGGCCAGCTAATCCTAAAACTGGGCAAGGAACTATACATAGGTTATACACAATAAAAAGAATGATCAGTAAATAAAGGTTAAGATATATAAATACTCTAAAACTGCTCCTAGATTCTACAAATATGTATTGCACATCCTATTCTCGATCTGTTATTATACACGCCAATTTACAGATTTCCGCTTTTCTTAGGAAAGTTTTGATCTGTGCCTTGCTTTCCACACACACATCAGATAACGAAAGAGAGCAAAAACTATCAATTTGCTTAAATTGTGTCTCAGAATCCTGAGTGCTACTTTATGTACCCTAACTCCAAAATTTCGACAGAGTCGGTATATCCAACACCTCCTGTAATTCAAATAGGTTGGACAGAAAAAGATAATGTTCTCGATATTTGTTTTTTGGTCCCCACATGATGGGCACTATAACTCATTAACCCGTGACGTGTGCTCTCACTTAGCTGTAAATGTCTGGAGAGGCAAGGTTCCATACTGGAATTGCAAGTAGAGTCACCTGGTTAGGGGGGCTCTATTTCGTCCAGAAAGTCCTCCTGCTTAAAGGAGTCCTCAACTGTAAGAAAGGCACCTGTTACCGGACCATGGCTTGGGTGTGTGTGAAGACATTTGTCTATATGTTGCCAATATGTGGTCTTGATGAGTGATTTGGGAGTAGCCCCTGCCTGGTCTGGGGCACTCCATAGACCATCAAGACCAATCTCTGACAATATGCCCTTCACATGATTTAGCCATGGAATTCTATTAGGGCCCCCCAGTGTTAAAATGTTCTCTAACCCTTGTTGGTATGCTGATAACTCCGAGGTAGTCCATATCCTCCTCCAGTAAAGTATGGGACGCAATGCAAGTCTGTCAGAGAGGTCCCTAACCCCAAAGTCCAGCCTAAGTGGAAGGAGAGGAGTGCTTACAGGTACGCCCACCAACTGGCACATGAAGCGATTTTCAACCACTACCAGGGAGCTTGCGCCCAGATGCCCCCAGAGCTCAGCACCATAGGCTGCTGACCTGGGGGCCTTAAGTTTATAAATCGGTATCGCTGGCAGGATGGGTCAATACTGATAGCTACGTGTCATCTTTTGGATACCTCCCACTACTTGCTCTGCTTTTAATTGTCTCTGCATTATGTGAGCTTGCCACCCCATGTGCTCAGTTAGAGTGAAGCCTAAATACACAAATGTGCGCACTTGTTCCAATGGGGTCCCTGCTAGAGTGAGATGAGTCCTAGTCGAGCGCCCAGGGTTCAGGACCATGTACTTTGTTTTGCTCACATTGATCTCCAGTCCCCTCAATTGGCAGAAACTATCAAACTGGTCCAGCAACTTTTGGAGTCCCATGGGTGTTTTGGAGATCAATAAGGTGTTGTCAGCAAATATGAGGGCAGGAACCCTCATGTTTGCAAGTCTAGGCACATCATTGTCACACTGATCCAGGAATTTGACAAGGTCATTAATGTAGAGAGTAAACAGTGTGGCAGCCAGTACACATCCCTGTCTGACTCCTCTAGTTACATCGAAGGGATTGGTTAGCTCGCCTGCACAACCATGTCTAACGTGGGCATAGTTATTATAATGCAGCCTAGCTATGATGTTTAACAGATAACTTGCAACACCCATCTTATTTAGGGTCATATTCTTGATATCTTATCTGTAATTCTTAAAGATCTTCCTACTAAAGTAGTGGGCTGGTCTGGAGGGGATAGTCAAGAAGCATGCTTAAGGGACTTGAAAGAAATCGGCACCCAAGCCAGGTGTCCACTATTTAAGGATCATAACAAGGCTTGCCCCCGGAATGCAAATGTTTGTGAAAGTGAGGCTGACTCTCTCTTTCTAGAGGAGTTATTTAAGCTCCCTGATAATTTAACAGAGATGTCTAGCAGTTCCCTCAATAGGCTCTCTCAAAGGATAACTCGAGCTTCGTTCCCTATCTTTAACCAGAAGAAACAACAGGCCACCTGTGACAATAATACATCTGGTAATATTTTGACCGTAATGGGTAAGAAGAAAAATATCAAGAGGAAACACTGCAGAATCTGCAAAAAGTGTCCAAGGAGAGTAAGATTCGATTTAGGGGTACCTCGACAGGTTGAGAGCCCTGCAGTCCTTGCAAATCCTCATATGCGATCTCAATGCCCCCCCCCCCCCACTGGCGAGAGCTTCCGTCATCGTGCCACCAGCTGGAGGTGTTTAAGTGCCTATACAAGAACAGGTCACCAAGGTCCTGGACAGCACGCAATTTCCCTTTCCCTCAGTGTCTGATGTCCACTTTACATCCCTCAGCCCGTAAGAAAACAGGCTATTAAGACTACTAGGCCTTGGACCCGATGGCAGATGTTTTTTTCCGAACACGCCATGCCCGCTTCCTAGAGGCCAGACCACCTCAAATGAATTCCTCGCGGGCTAAAATTCTAATTCATTACACGCGGCATTGGAAATGGAGGTCGGCCTCATGACTCTCGATTTTATTGTTTTATTTAATGATGACATTTCTCACTTGAACCATTCTCTGTTATTAAAATGCTTATCTGATATAGGTCCAATGATAAGGAGCAATTGCATTATTTCAGTTCCTTTATTGAACTGTGTAAAGGAGAAAAGACTGAGGGTGACTTTTAATTTGGCTATTGTAAACTTGATTTTAAAATTGTTATTGCCGCTTTAGTAAAGACATAGATGTTTTTCCCTTTTATCCAGATAGGTGCTCCACTAGCCTTGATATAATTAAGTGGAACGAGAATTGTGTTCCTCTGAAAATGGGTATGGCCCGGATGGATGTTTTATTTAATAACGTGAAATCAATGAAGGTCACAGTTGGATCAAAAGGAAGAATAGTCACCTTTCAGGATGTTGGTATGGATGCTTCTGAGGCTTGCAACATGGATGAGCTGTTTAAGTGCAATTGGTTATCCGGGGCTTCAATAGCAGCTACACACATGGCCGCAAGCCGTCTGTTATTTTAGCATGGGTTTCAAAATGTCATCATGGAATTTAGCTAGATGCCCCACCAGATCTCAGAAGCTCAGTTCTTTGGCTCCTCTGAGCGCAGACATTATTTGTCTTCAAGAGATCTGGTGTGAGAAGACTTTTGAGAGTGCAAATTACTGTGTCATTAGTTGTCCTGCTAAAAAAGTAAAGATAGGCCATGCAACTGGAGGTAGTGCTATTTTTCTTAGCACAGAGTATATCTGGTCATACAACTCTTTTATGCATCCTTCGCACCTCCTACAATGTTTGTCATTTAGCAGTAGGGGTAGGGAGAGTTTGAAGTCAATTAAGTATTTACTTGTTAATTTCTATCTTCATCCAGGCTCTGCTTTTGATTCTCTTCTTAGTTCATTTTTCCATTTTATCTCCCAAAATATGGAACATGAGAATGTTGTGAATTTGCTGATTGTGGGGGACTTTAATGCTAAATTCTCTAACCAGGCTGTTAGCCTGTTTACAGATACTGATAGGGAGGAAGTTTTAAACATAGTGAGTCCCCTTCTCCCCCCATCTTGTAGAGCTGATAAGAGAGGTAAGCTTCTTTTGGGCGCATGCAGGGATAATGGGTATTTAATCGTAAATGGAAGATCACCAAATGATATCCCTGCGCATTTCACATATAAGAGTGGTAAGAAGACCTCTCTAATCGACTAGAGTCTTACTTCTTTCCCCATGTTTAGCTTGTTAATTAACCTTGAGATAATGGACTCTCCCTGGAGCGATCATAAAATTATTGTTGTTATCATCAAGTTAGCCCCGTAAGAGTCCTAGCCCTGGAATTTCAAGGCCGACACAATGCAGCTAAACTGCAAATGGGAAAGTATATTGGAAACTTCCAATAAAGGAAAGTTAAAAGATTTGTTAATAAATATATTACATCCTAATGCTAATAGGAATGTAATCCTGGTGGCTTCTTTGAGTAAGAGGTACAGGCCTTCGAAGCTGAAAACTTTTTCCCTCGCGGGGCGCTGCAGAGAAATAATAAATCTTTGGTATTCGCCTATAAGCAATTTAGTGTTAACAAATTTAGTTAATAAATATCAAAGGCAGCAATTCTTATCTTTCTCAAGGGAGAGAAGGAAAACGATACAATTATTAAAAGGGAGGCAATCTAGATGGAAGGTGACCCTGAAGAAACATCATTCTGACAACATTTGCATAGATCTGCTGGAAGCTGCCGTAAATAATTATTCTAGAAGGTTTTGGCATATAATGAATACTGCAACTGTGAGTAGGATCAGGCCTAAAATTAATCCAATCCCAAGTAGCGCGTGGTCATCATTTATTTCAAACCTTTTATACGAAGAGCCTTCAAACCGCTGAGGATCTCCCCCCCTTAGGAGGCTACAGCCCTTGAAGCGGGGGATTAGTAAATCCCTCGAGGGCCCAGATTGTAAAGTTTATACACAATGCGAGACCTCCGGGAGCCAAGAGCCCTGATCACATTCCAGTAACTATTACAAAATTAGAAGCGAACCTTTAGTCAGATTATTTGGTTTCTCTATACAATTATTATCAGCCTAACTCGATTCAGTAATCCGGGTGATGGGAGGGGGGGGGTATTATTATCTTACTATTGTAGAAGAAGGTTTTTATAGCTTCTCCTAATAATTACAGGTGTGAATAATGTAAAAATCCCACCGGTTTTACTTTATGCAATTGAAACAATGGACGTGAAACATTGGAGTTTTCTCCGGAAAATAGAGAGGAAAATACTTCGTAAAATTTGTAATGTAAATACCATTGCTCCAGTTGAAGCCTTACGTCTGGAGATGGGTCTCCCAAGTATTTATGTTAAGGGGCGAGCGGCCGTCCTCCATTGGGGGCATAGTCTTCAGCTTAGCAGCGTGAATCCCCTTAGAAGTCTCCTTTGTACAGAAATGTTCAAGCAATGTAGGACTTCGAACACACTTTAAAAAAAATAATTTTAATAAAGCACTACAGCACTTTAACATGAATAAGGCTGAGCTTATGGCAGTAGCTCAGCCAGCACTGAAAGTTTTCTTTAAGATTACTTCAAGGAATTTCGATATGCTAACCTGTAGGGGGAAAAGGAAGTTGCAGGTAATTGTCACTTCTTGTTCTGGGGTTGCTCCCCAACCATTTAAAGTGGAACTTGAATCATGGTATTCGTAGGTTTTTTTATTGTTTCAGGTAAATATTCAATCATGAGCTCATCGTTGTAGTATGTAGCATACCGCTCCTTGCAATAAAACATCCCTGAGCTCTTCCCTCTCATTGAGGGGGTTGTAGCCCATATCATGACTAGGTATCACGGTACGAGGAGATTCCCAATGATGAAGCATGCTACCTAGGTTGGGTGAGGGAATTTGTCCATTTAAAGGGATACTCCACCCTAGCTAGGTCCTCATTTGTAACAGTAATTTTCACAGACCCAAGGGTTTTTTGATTGTGGTAGACCTATTGACTGGGGAGTCAACCCATGCAGGTCTTTAAACCTCCTCTGACCGCTTTTTTTGTGACAGATAGGTTTGGATTTCCCTATGGATGCAAGAGAAGGGGGCATGTCTTGCCAGGAGGCTATGCTGACGCGGTGAGGAATAATAAATATCTGTAGGCATTCACTATCAACCCACTTTCTTGTGATTTTCCTGTTGATTTTTTAAATAAATGCTCTTTATTGATTTTGTAAAGGACAATAACAACAATGAAAAGGATACAAACAATTGCCATTCTGGAAGGTAACAAAATGATGGTAGATATAACAGAATCATAATCTCTGCCAGAGAGGGTAGTGGGTGGTGGGGGAGGACAGCTAGTGGGAGAATGGTCTGCAAGGCTAGAATCACAGAGAAAGAGTCAGTGGTAGGCTGGTATGGCTAGGGGACTGCATCAGGGAAGAGAGAAAAGGAAGAAGAGGGGAAATCCACTATGTAGGGTCTTAGTATGAAGGCAAGACGATATGCAGTTGTAGAGGATGTGGCATGGCATACCTGGGGTGGATAGGGTAAGGTCGCCCGGGGATTTGAGCCTCAAGGCTGTGGAGTTGGCCCCAGCAGGAGCCTGAAGTGCATAATGTGGTGTCAGCAAGAGGTAAAGGCAAGGTTTAGAATGAGTCCGGGGCAGTTATTTCTAACTCCCGGAACTGGAGGAGCGGGGCATCCCTCTCCGTTACAAAAGGATATTGAGAAAGCCCTCTGGCCTCCTCTCTGCAAAGCACAGTGCTCTCAGCCTCGGCCCAGGCCAGGGTTGGGAGTTTCCATACTACCGGAGTCGGAGGCTGGTCAGCCTGCCAGTGGCGCACTATGGCAAGTCGCACCAGAAGTATGGGCAGGTCTAGGAAGCGTGCCTCAACCTGCCATCCTACAGGTCGCAGGAAGTTGGCCAGGGAGCAGACTTCCCAAGTATATAGAGGCACCAGGTCAGTTAGTTGCGTGAGGGGGCAGGAGATTGCTGACCTGTAATGTGTAAGTGAGGAGCATTTCCAGAACATGTGGCGCAGGTCAGTGTCCCACGTTAGTCAGTGGTGGCAGGTTGTGTTTGTAACAGGAAAATATCTATTAATTCTCTCTGGGGTTAGGGAGGTCATGTGGGGAGTGAAGAATTGCATGAGCTTAATCCTGGTGTTTTGTGATACTGTCGCGGGTAGGCTAGGATATTATCCCATTCTTTGTCAGGAAGTGATTTGTCCAGGTCCACCTCCCATTTATAACTTAGGCCCACAAGGGTTACCTGTGTGAGATCTTACAGCGCCCCTGATAGTCAGGTGATGAAACGGTTACCAGTTCCTAATGTATGAAAGTATTGAAGGAGGATGTGGGACGAGTGCTCGACATCAGTAATGTGGCATGTAGTGCGCAGAGCGTGGGATACAGCATGATGTACAAGAACGTGTCCCTGGAGTGTGTTGCAGTGTTCTACAAGGGCTTCATAGGGTATAAGGATGCCGTCTTCGAAGAGGTCATCCAACGTCATGATGTTCCTCATCTGCAAGTCTCTGAGCACCAATGCGGGCATCGGTACACAGCTGCTCAAGGATCCCTGCAGTCGGTTGGCCGAGGCATATGTCAGCATTCATTTGGTGATCCACAAACTTCTTCTATAGCATAAGAACACAGTGCAGAGGCAGTGGGAGGCTTGGATGGAAAAGGCAAAGCACATGGTGTAAGCTCCAAGGGGGGAGGCAAATCGAGGCTCACCAGTGAAGGGACAGTGTGTGGGATGGGGGAGTGTGAGGAAATGACTGGCAGCAGTGACAAGGGACAGCATCCCGCAACCCCTCCCCCCCAGTCATGTCGTAAGGGTCATATCAAGTCATCTGCAGTTTGAGGAGTTACATCAGGAGGACTTGCGGCCCAAGCACCGGAGTGTCTGAAATAGAAGAGTCAGTATCACTAGCAGAATCATGCAGTGTCGACATGCGTAGTGGGTCAGGGCCATAGAGGTCAACACAGACTTCAATGCAGACCACCGGTTCAACTCCCTCTGGGAACTGGTGGGGTACAGGGTCCCCCTGTGGTGCGTTTCCTGGGGTGCCTTGAAGAGCAGTCTCGCCTTCAATGTCGTGCAATGTGTGCAAGGAGGTGGGCACTGACTGGGCCATCAGAGCAGTCTTGAAATGTATCCACCCAGTACAGGCAGCTGCAGGGTCATTGAAAAAATGTGATCTGTTGTTGTGTACCACTCAGAGCCAAGCAGGGAAGAGAAGAAAGTAGGTGAAATTTATGTCATGAAGCTTGCATTTCACTGCTGTGTAAGATGCCCTTTGGCGCTGGATAGCAATGGTGTAGCCTGCAAAGAGCATCACATGGGCATTATAGATGCACAGCAGGAACATTTTATGAGCCTCTTTCTGGGATGGAATTGAGTTTCTCTGAGGCATCTGCCCTAGTGAGGTCTCTTGCAATTGACCTACACGATGCCCATAATCTGTGCCACTGCCACAGAGCGGAGCATTCCCATTGTAGCAGGAGGCAATGAAGACGCATTGTTGAAGACTGGCCATCTTACAGGCAGGTGTCAGTCTCATCTGTAGCATGAGCAGCCCAACCGCATGGAAAATATCGTTTGCCCCAGTGTTGTAGGCGATGGGCACAGGTCATGGTGGCTGCTGCTGCAGAGGGAGTGGACAAGCCAAGGTGGTCAGCAGCCTCCGGGATCCTCTCAAGATGGCAGCCTTTGTCAGGCGAGCAGGTAGCACTGTGAGAGAGAGAGATGGCAACAAGCAGACGGGTGGGTGAAGGGGGACAGCTCCCCATCCTTCTGGTGCTGCAGCACAGTCTTTGGGCCAAGCTCAGGCCCCAATGGAGCCTCACCACTGCAAGCATCAGGAATGCCACTCACTGGCTGGGTGCACATTAGAAGAGTAGGCGGTACATGTCACAGACGGGCATCTGTGGCCCCGACAGTGGTATAGCAGGCATGAGGCATACCTAAAGGAGGTTTCCGGTCTGCAGAGATGAAAGCAGGTATGCAGGCCATGCATAGGGCCCTGTGTGTGCAGCCCTCCCCCGGGGGGATACATAGGCACATGGACTGGGGCCCCTATCTGATGCAGGACAGCCCCAGACCTTCAAGGGTGGCTGTGAGCAGCGCGGGCCTTGGATATGCCTAGCTGGGTCACAGTGGTAACAGCGTTCGATGGTGGTTCACCGCACTCCTGGTTATGGTCAGCTCGCGGGCTATAATGCGCCTGTTCTGCCCTCTGGCCGGTGTGGAGGTAGTGCTGTCTTGGTCTGCTCTCCAACATGAGGCAACCTCGTTGGCATGAAGAGTTCGCAGAGAAGCCCCACTCTCTCTCTGAAGAGGCTGTTAATGGTACAAGCTCCCAGCGGTGTGGCGAAGGAAGAGGGCAGGACAGCAGCAGCTACCATCCAGTGTAGCGCCTGGAGGAGTCCACAGCACTCGCCTCTCAGCTCCAGCTACAGTCCATGGCTAGGGTTGGGAGCAGGCACGAAGGCAAGGATGATAGTGATGCGGCCTGCAGCCGCATGGCAGTGCAAGGCCTACAGGCAACACGAGGCCTTGCCACACAGCTCCACTCAGGGCAATCACTCAGGGCTGGGAATGTCCTCACTCCAGTCGCCCCCACAGCAGCGGCCGATGCAAGCCTGGATGGCTCCCAGCAGGGCTGATGTAAGGCGATGGTGGGAAATCGACATGGGCCTCATAGCCATGCCTCCCTTGTGGTTTTCCTGTTGATACTCAAGACAGGTCCATATAACTGATGCCAACCAGACTGATGTCCAAAGGCTAGGTTTTTTTTCTCTGTGGGTATATGAAGGCAGTGTATACGTAGTCTCTGCAGTCTCATCATAGGGAGGTGGGATCCCAGAATAAGAAGTATTAGTCACTATCAAGCTTTATTGGAGGTGGAAGCCCTGTAGTATGCAGATGCTGATTGTGCAATGCCATGAAGATTTGGATTATAATGTTGGTACCTAGCGTGGCCAATGTAATAGTTTTCTGGCACTTATCAGCCAGGACTTTCATGCTGTAAAATAAGTGGGGTTGGGTCTGATGAGGTTTCTGCTTCATTCCTCTAAAGTGCTATGTCAAAGTCCATTCAATTGTACTGTCCTATAGATGTCAGAGTATGATGTACGATAGTTATGACTAGCTGCATGATAGGCTGCCTGCATACCCCCTTTTAACAATGGAGCCATCTTTTTAGGGACCATGTAACTTTTGTTGCCACATTTGCTAACACTGTAAAAATACTACCCTTGGCTGTATGTTTGAACAATCAAATAAGGTACACTTGGATTCAGGAGGTTATCCTTTCAGTCAATTGAGTCGGGGCTTCCTCGGCCTGCCCCTGTCATCTGTGCATGTTGTATAAAATGCACTTGATTTAATTGCTGTTGTCCTTCCACACACTTTTGTATTAGGGTTTCAGTGCTTAATTTGAGCTGGTGGTTGCCGGTGGGGCCAATTGGCACTCATTTTTGGGGACTGGCACTTATTTTTCCTCATTGGACATTTCCCGAGCAAGAGAGGGGGAAAACAATAAAGGGACAAGAGGGAGAAAGAAAAAAATGGAGAACCGCCACAAAAGGAAAAAGCAGGCGCATGCAAGAGTGAGATAGAGCAGCAGGTGTCTTGTAGTCAACTAAAGAAGCATGAGGTGGATTCCAGACTACACAACCTTGATATATGGTGCACTGGCATTTAATAGTGCTAGCCCCGGGATTATGAGCAGGGCTTTGGGCATTGGCACAGATTCTTTTACACATTAAGTACTGGAGGTCTTCCATAGGGGTTTTTGCAGAACACCACTTCTGCCACCCCTGTAATTTGAGACAGCCACACTCTGGAAATGATATCCATGTTTTCAATAGTTTTTCCACAAATGACTGACACTTCTCTTTTTATTTAGTCAATTTCCATTTTTATATCCAATCAAAACATTTGTATGGATACAACAGATAAAAGACATTGTACTGTAGAGAACAATACAGTTCTTGTATTAGAGCAGTATTTGAAGTGTTATAACCATGCTCTCAAGCTTTTGGTGATGCATGAGCAAGGTTTGTTCATTTAGTGGCATTCCTTTGAAGGGTATTCATGACCAGTTCCGAGGGCCCATAAGTATAACAGGGCTGGTCTGTCTGCTTTTCTTTTATTCTTTCCTCTCAAGCACCATAGTGCTATAAGAAGGTCTTTGTTGTGCCAAAATGGGGAACACTTACTACTAAATGAGAGGGGTTTTGGGAGGGGTAATGCAGGGTAAAGAGAGGGATAGCAAGGGCTTTAAGTTGGAACATTCACCCACCCTAAAAAGAGTAAGCCCATTGCTAATCACAAACTGCACTTACAAAGTTTAAAACAGTAGTTAATGTACTCCAGCTCAGTAAGTCCAGCATCAAACATGGCCAACCACTGTACTATGACACACATCCATAGAAAATATTAATAATTCATTTATTTTGACTTCGTAAAAATGTCTATATATTTTAAATGTTAAATATTTATATATAAATAAAAATTATATATATTTTCAGAAATGTAATACCCTTTTCAATTATTCTTTTTTAACTAAAATGTTAAAAAAAAAAAAATGAATATAAACTAACTGTGTACATAAAGCTTAATGTTTTTAGTGTATAATAAATAAATATAAACATTTTCTTTTTAGGTGAGAATTTGTTTATTAAAAGAAATCTTTAAAAATAACTGCATTTTAACATAATATATTTAAATGAAATAATATTTAATCTAAAATGTAGTTAAAAGTGTTGTAGTTTTTATTTTTTTCTACATTTAAAATACACTACATTAATTTACAGTAATATTGTACATAAAATTATCTTTAGTAATATTATTTTAATTTTAAACTTTTTATCTCTTCCCAATACATTACCATAGCCCTAGTGGTGGAGATCTCCATCTATGGGCCCGATTGCGATGTCGGACGGACCAGAGTCCGTACGACATCGCTCTGGAAGTGGAGCTGAACGACCTCCTGTCGTCGGTTCCAGCCCAGCGATTAGGATGCGACCGAACCCTATTCGGTCGCAATCCTATACTTTGCTATGGGAGCATGCATTCTGAACAGAACGCATGCTCTCATAGCAAAGAGCAGAGGTGCAGTTCATCCCTGCACCCTGTGGCAGGCACCTCAAGGTGCCTGCCCTCTGGTGCAGGGATCAACAGGGGGACACCATAGGTGCCCACTCGGCCGCCATTCAGCAGCCTTGCACCCAATGCCTTTCTGTGTCGGAAAGGCCGGCACAGAGAGGCAGCAGGAAGCTGCCATTGTAATCCCTCGGCCGAAATAGCCGGTGAGGGATTACTGCAGGCCTTCCGAATTGGGGACGGGCTCTCCAAGCCCGTCGTCAGCCATTCGGAACTTCCCTGTGTAATCATTTCTGACCGACTCCATCGAAATGGGCCGGTCATAAATTATTAGAAACAGATGATTATGATGCAGTTAGGATGGCTCCGACTGAGGGTCGGAGCCATTCCTAACCGCATAGTAATCAGGCCCTATGTGTGAAAAGTTACAAGTAGTAAATTTGCTGTCTGAATTAGGTTTCACCCACAGTTTCAGAGGATGGCTACATATAAGGATACACTTAAATGGTGTACAGTCAAAAGTAGATTCAGTGTCTTTTATTTCCAAGAAAAACATTCTTGCAGAAATATAACACATTACCCAATTCATTAGCATGATACAATTGAAAATTTCAAAACATCTCCGATAAATAGAACTTAATCATATTGGTACAATCAGTGCAAAACACAGACCTAAGACAGATATAAAATGGTATATAAAATATCTTCTCAACTAAATTGCATCTTAGGGGGATCTGCAACCTATGTATCCCATACATATCAGATTCTTTAGGAGTGCATGAATTTAACCTACATCATACAGAACTAATTTCATATAGTTAGGCAACAATGGTGCAATATACCAGGCCAACAAAGCACAAACCAGCAGTTAGCCCTATTGAAGAATAAGCATAACATCTCAATATGATAAATAAGGTGAATTGTGCAGAACTATAATTATCAGCATACAAAACTCATTTCATGTGCTTTAGGCAACAAAAGAGCATTATAATAACCCCCCCAAAGCCTAAACTGGTAGAGGGTCAACGCATCTTTAAAATACCTTTTGAGAGGCTACCATAAGTAAGTCTACAGCAAAACACTTTTACAGGCCTACATAACATATTCAAATGAACAAACAACTGACCCAATTAAAGCATAGGCATATTCTAAGTTTTAACAAGTAAAGTTGTGCAAGGCCATAATTATTAAAATTGTAAACATTTTAAACAAGGCCAGTCTAACTAAAGGGCCTTATTTTATCCAATTTCATGGCCAATGTCATATCCAGGGCATCCACCAAATTTGGTCTACATCTACCCCTAGAAGTTCAAGAATCATCCTAATATTTCTAAGCGGCAATAAACGCCAATTTAGGACAGCACAGGAGTGGAAAACTTGGCATAAGATGATACAATTGTATGCAAATATTTGCCGATTGTAATGGCTACATCCTGAATAGCCAAAGTAGTAAATTTATTACAAAGTGGAAGAGTAAAATTACAAATATAGATTTACTCATGTGTAAGGTTACTTTTGTGACTAGCATCCTAAATGTTGTTAGGATTCATGGTGTACTGTACCTTAGAAACTATCAATTCTTATGATATCCTTGCCAGAATTAACCATAATTTCACTTTCAAAGGCAATTTACTAAAATCAGAAACAGGCTAAAATTGTAGAACTGGCAAAGCCTCTATGATTTCTTTGTTGGACTAGACTTTAATTTGGATGAAAAATGTTAAATCAAACTATATTCATCACTTGCTATCTGATAAAAACTTCCATTTTTAACCTCCACTTATATGAAGATGTATATTTTTCCAAAAATTTAGATTTGTCAGAAGTCTTATTCTATCATATGTAGCAAAAATGAAATGGGATTCTGGTACCAAATAGAAGGACTATCTAAAGAACACTGTTCTGTGCTTTGTGATCTTATCAAGTTTAAGATTTAATTGCATAACATTGAAACTCATAAGATCTGTAAAACTTTGTTGAGAGTTAAAGCTAAATATATTGGTTGACAGACAATGATTTGGAAAATGCTTTCTCACTCCTTAATAAAGCCAAGAAGATATATTATTTTAAAACATTATTAATGAAAACAGTTCGGTTTTGGTTTCTGACAGAGATGAATCCAAATCCTTTGATTTTTCCTAAAATGCTATATAATGAAAAATCAAATGCCTTTCAATAAGTCAGCAGAATTTGTTCAATAATATTACCAACCGACTTTCCACAGATCCAAATCTCAATACATTGAAAGAGATAGATCATCTTAGGAAGCTCAAAAAAGCTGTTTCATCCCCACAGAAAGCTAAGGTTTCAGGGTCTGATGGATCAATCATAGATTTTCTTGCTTATATATTTGCTCCAAAACCTTTGTCACTTTTCATATATTTCTTTCTCTATTTCTGAAGCAAGAGGCATCTTTTAGAATCCTTGATTACTTTAGTTCCCAGCAAAATAAGGATCATGCATTCGGTAAACATGCAATAAGGATCATGCAGTCTGTAAAACATACATTCCTATTTCACTAATTATTAGTGATTGCAAAGGCTTTGCTAAAATACAAACAACCAAATTGGCATCCTTTATTAAGTAAAGGTAAATTGGCATTAAACAATCCTGAAATATTTTTAATAGCTGCTTCTATTTATTCACCTATGATAGCTCCTTTCCTTAATGGTGGAAAGGCAATAGATATAATCATTTGGCCTTTTATGTTGAAATCTATTTCTTGGTTTGGTTTTGGACCTAAAGTTCTAAGATGAGCATTATTCGATACAACAGTACACAACTCTCATTATTTTTACTAATGCATATGTTTCTCTGTACTTTGATGTGCATCATGGCCCACAAGGCAAGAATGTTTCCTACACCCTTAATTAACCATTTTGTTCTTAGATCCCATGTTAAGCAAGACTAAGGTATAACCTGAATATAGAAGGAGTGTAAAAGAATAGAATGAATAATAAATAACATTTTTCCTTATGAGAACTCTGCTCTCTTTTTGTTAAAGTACCTGAAAACCCATCAAATCAATTATGAAAAAGGGTACATTTGGGAAATGTGCAGAAATGCCAAATCCGAATCACAATCGGTATAATGTTTATTATTGAATTCAAATATGAAATGTAATTTATGTGTTAGTATGCCTGAGATATTTTCTTTTCATTTCAGTTGCAATGATTCCCCAATTTATACCAGCCTCTCCTGAATGTTATGAGGATACTGGTGCGTCTTATCGTGGTATGGTTGCTACAACAGTCTCAGGGAAAAAATGCCAGGATTGGATGTCAGATACTCCACATAGCCATTTGAAGAAGCCAAACTCTTTTCCTAATGGGTAAGTTTTGTTTAAAGGATGTAATAACAATTTTACAATACTACAAAAATGAAAAAGCTTCTTGCAAAAGTGGAACGGACGGGCCAGATTTACAATTGTTTTATGCAATGCATCAAGCGAACTTGCTGCATTGCGTTGCATGAAACAGAGAGAGTAAAATGCACTATATCTACTATAGCCTTAGAGCCCGACATAGCGGGCTCTACCGGTCATTAAAGGCTCACTCCAGCATTTTCGGCTCGGGCCTTTATCAAGGGAGCAAGCCTTTAATGACCGGTAGAGCCCACTACGGAGGGCTCTACGGCTATAAGAACATTCTGCCCCAGAGGGCAGAATGCTCTCATTTGTAAAAACAAAGTCCTCTCGGAGCCCGAGGGGGGGTTAAATCCCCTCCGGCTCTGAGAGGCCTTTGTTCACAGCAATAGCTGTGAAATGAAAAAAAACATTGGCATGTTGCTCTTTGGGCTTCTACCAGCCAGTAGAAGCCCGGAGTACTCCATTGTCTTTAATGGAGCGCTCAACATTCCAGTGTTCTAATAAGTTATAGTGACTTCTGCTCCCTCCTTGCACTGGCACACTGTCTACTGCCTAGCGTCTATGCAAGCACCCTTGCGCCATGGTGCAAGGGTACTAGCATTTCAGGCAGTATTGTTTTTGTTCAGGGAGGGATACCTTCCTGCACAAAAGACAATCCTAAGAGGTAATTTCCTCACTATATGTGATGAAAAATTCATCACACACAGAAAGAGGAAGTAAGGAGGAGAAATAAAAATATTTCTCCTCGTTATTCCATTCTTGGGAGGCTCACAATGTTGGCGCGATCTCAGACTTACTGATTTTAATAATTAAAGGATTGCATCAAATTCACTGGGCGGATACGCGGGACCGCCCATGCTCCACCCATGGAACACTTGCCATTACAAACCATAAAACAATGCAGCACAAGCTGCTGTATTACATTATATTTCTTTACAAAGTCACACAAGGCGGTGCAAATCACCCATTGCATGGCTTAGTGAATATCATTTAAGGACTTGCGCTGCCTTGCGTCCTCTTGCGTGATACAAGGACAATGCAAGTCCTTCATATATTTGGGTAGCAAAACTTAACCCTCTTGATAAAAACACCCCTGTTTATTCACCACCCCGTTTTGCCCTACCCTGGTTCCTCTGAAAGTTAGGCAAGGATCCAAAATGATAGCTGGTCTGGTCACAAGCATCACAACAATTGTCAAAGGCATGAGAATTTAACTTGTAGATTTCCATATACCATAAGTGCAAGCCTGTCTTTACTTCTGCTTTTTCTTCATTGGGCGGACAATGTTCAGGAGTAACTACTGTGTAAATGTGCATTAGCATGTGTAGTTGTTTTCTGTACATGAAAAATATGGTTCCCATGTGGATAATTCCTTTTGCCAGCTTCCTCAGAAACTGTGGGGGTGCTTGTGCATTTTCCACACATCAGGTGCTAATCACAAAGGGATTGATGAGTTTATGAAGTAGTAATCCTGTATTACGCTTCACATACTCATATGCCTTTGTGAATGGGTGTTTGTCAAAATATTGTTGGCAAAAATATTGTCTCACAGATACATTGTGTCCTAAATATCATTCACAAAATATCATCCCATTGGGTGTAGGTTTGCCAATATTAACTACAGTAGGATGATACCTTTATAATTTTGAACACAATATTACTGTCAGACAATAGTTTGGTTATGATATTCCGGTACCACACCTTGGGAATTGGACACAAAACATCTAAAATGTGAATATTCAGAGACTAATTCAGAGCCCATGCACAAAGACATGTTTTAGTATGTGAAATATTACTGCTGTAATACTAAATCATGTACTCATAAATGCCTTTGTGAATCGTCTCCATGATTTGTATGCTTACTTCAGCCATTTCAGGTGCAAACTGGGTGTTGAAATGTCTATGAAGGTTTGTGAATTCCAAATGACCATACTAATCTGATAGCAACAATGTTTCCAGCCCTAACTAAAATGTGCAGCAAATCTAAAGCTGGTAGAATGCCTCAATCTCTTTCCATTGGTTCTCTTCTGTGAATCATAAACCCTGGTAAGCATACAGGACAATAGAAATCACAATCACAAAAAAATAATGCACTTAAGCTAAATATAAATATATATCAGCTTATATAAAGTGGCTGGTTTATTGCATTCCACAACAATGCAAACTTACTATGTATAATGAAGGCACTCTGTATGAATGTTCCCAAACACACTACACTCTGTTCCTGAATCTGTTTTTGAGGCATTAATTTACATTTCTCCTTTACAATGAGCATTCTGCTTTCGCTTTACATATTGAGATAAGCAACAGAGCACTGCAATTTTCTTCTACTTTTTATAGAATGTGTCATTGCACAATCAAAAGTTCACAGGGATGAGTATTTCTCCTACTAATTGAGCATTATTACACACTCATGTTACAATACTACCTGGCAAGCCTATGAAACAATGGAGGGTAGAACAATATGCACATTCCAGCTGTGGAGAACAATACATTTTGTACCCAGCTTTTTTTTAATTTTGAGGAGGAGTGTGCTGTTAGGAGTGTCCATTCTCCAAACCTCACTTAGACGTTGATATCATGGCTTGTTCATTGCAATATTACAGTGGGTCCTGTCTGGTTAGTTTAATACAGTCAGAGGGCCTGATTACAATCATGGCAGATGGGATACTCTGTCACAAACATCATGGATATCCCGTCCGCAATATTACAAGTTCCATTGGATATAATGGAATTGTAATTTTGCGGACAGGATATCTATCACATTTGTGAAGGAGTATCCCATCCGCCAAGATCTTAATCAGGCCCAGATGTCTGTGTGACAGGTGTATTTTAAACTCCTTTTTAAAAGTTGTTAAACAGGGGGTTGTATCGAGATCTAGTAGAAGTTAATTCCAGATTCTTGCAGCATCGCCAGAGAAGGATTGCTTCATACACAATTCTTGTTTGAATATAGAAGGCCCCTTTAAATATAAATCTGTAGATGTGTGAAGGACTTTGTAAGTGATGCAGGTCATTTTAAATTGTGCTCTTGCTTTGAGGGTAAGCCAATGTAGTGATGTACGGACAGGAGTAATGTGGTCGGATCGCTTGAATATAGAGACAAAACAAGCAGGAGCATGTAGCTCCACTCAAAGGGGGCTAGCAAAACTTTAGGAAGGTCAATAAGAACAGAATTGTCATGATCCACTTTAGAAAGTACAAGTGCCTGAACTAAAGTCTTTAAAACCTGATCAAGAATATGTTGTCTCATACACCAAAGCAGTTTGAGTTGGTAGCATGCACTATTGGCCATCGCCCAGATTTGTCTTTGTAGGTTAAAATTTGTTGAGGATGATAGCCAGGGACATGGCATTGTCCATGATAGCCAGTTTACAATCCAGGAGAATACAAGAACCGAGCCGTGATTGCACAGGTGATTTGAGCATTTTAATTGAGAATAAAGGAAACTAATTTTTTGAGGGTTTGAGATTTAGGTGATGCTTCATCATTCATCTTTGGGTGTTTTTGAAGGGACTGGAGAGAAGAGACATGGCACTTTGGGATGAGATCTTCAGATAAATCTGGGTATCATCTGCATATCAATGATGCAGAATCCCAGTATTTCTAACTAAAGTCCTTTGTGGTTCCAGATGATAATTAAGTAGTCAGCACAGAATAGAGCTTTGAGGAACCCCTTGTTGCAGACTGGAAATGCCGGATATACCCAATTTCTGACTGCTTACATTTGGTTTAACAAGCAGAAGGAACACCAGTTGAACACCACACCTTCAATGCTCATTCACTCATTAAAGATTCATTAAGTTCATGAAGATTCAGCCATATTTATAAACCATTGATTTTCCTTCAAAAGAGTTATCTCTACTTTCAAATTTACACCAACAGAAAATGCACCAATATTCCCCAACTTTGTAGGAGCAAGTGAAGGAAGATAACAATTTTCATGAAAAAGGAAATAAAAAGTAATATTTAGAAGTTTATTAATTGCCAAACCCCTAAGTTTCTGAATCCTTGCATTTTAGAGACTCGGATATAGAGATCGGTAAATAAATAATATGTACAACAAAGATCGAGTGCTAGAAATTATATTACCACTCAAACGCAAGGCTGGGTATGGGGGTCAGGGTGGTAAGGGTGGTGGGACACAGTGGGCTATTAGGTAAGGTGTGGCAGGCAAGAGGGTGGAAGTCGGGCATAAAGACACAATATGAAATACAAAAATTTAACTTCATGGATTTAGTATATGAAGAATAGATCAAAGCAATATTTGAATGCCTTGTTAGCAAATTAGCAATGGGATAAGGGAGTGTTTCACACTGATTGCTTTAATTGTGAATGTTTAAATAATGTTGCATGGCTAGAGCAATAATGTTAATGCTCAAAGAGCATGACCCTTTTATAAACATACTTCAAAATAGAAGTTTGTCAAAGTTTAATTATCATTGGCAGAGCTCAAATTGTTTTCTTGTGCTTCCACGACACATAGGGACCCTGCTATCCTCTTTTTCATGGGAGTAGGTGCTGGTGTCACGTCTGTAGTAAAGGATCAATATGGGCATTGGATTTCAGTTTTATTTACACTAAACAAGAAGCCATATGCGGGGGCTAACTACTTTGGTTCTGTTAACAATAACAATACTAATCAATGAAACAATTTCATTTTATCTTTGTCCATGTTGACAGGCCAAAAAATCTTGGGAAGTGGTTTAAATTTTATCCATTTTCTAATCCTAAAAAACTACTAACACCATAAAAGTAAAGAATAAGTGAAAAACAATTGCTGGCTTTTAGAAGCATGGTTTCCGAATTAGACTTAATGGGCCACAGGAGGCAGAACAATCAAGGTATATGCAAATATATATTTTCCAGTGGGAGTTCTACAGTGTCAAGTACTTCCCCTTTTCCAAAGTGTCATAGATAATCATAAACTAACTTCTTGCCATCTTTTCCAACCACACAGCTGTGTCACTGGTGTTAGATACTTACGAGGCCCAGCCGCAAAGATGGTAATTTTTTTAGATAAAACCCTCTTGATAAAAGAGGAGTTGACAGATAAAATTAAATATTTTATCTCAAGATTTTTACTGAAAACCAAGGTTCTATTATAGCTTTACAGCCCGCCATAGGCCCGCTTTTTATACCAGCTATGGTGGCCTATGAAGCTATTGGAATATTCAGCCCCATCAGGGTATGATGTTCTAATTAGTAAAACAAAAGCCTCACGGAGTCCTAAGGGGGTTGAAGTCTGCATTACTTTGCATCAAGGGGGAGTTACATGGGTGGTATATGGGTGTTCCCGTGCAACCACCCATGCTTTTTGACGCTAAACCCTATAAACTAACATTGGCTGACAGGGTTTAGCACAAAAAAAATTAACAAAGCTAAACGCATGCGTTAAAAGGAGAATGTTTTGTATTTTTCCTTTCTTTTCCGACTTTGCATGTGTGCTACATGTTACTGCACATATACAAAGTAGGAAACGTTTTTTCACTTGTCTAGCCATAGCATTTTGTACAGGAAGGGTACCCTTCCTGTACAAAACCTATGGTAGACTCAGGCACGCACCCTAGCACTATGGCACTAAGGTGTGTGCCTGGCGCACAGCAGCTGAAATCAGTGCCTGCACTAGGGAGAGAGGAGGAGAGAGTCATATCTCTGTAGATATGGCGCTCTCCTGCTGGCTACCTGTCACGCAACGCAGTGCAGCATTTTTGGCTGCTGCGCTGCGTTCAGTGACACCTTTGAGAATCTGGGCTGACGCTGCAGATTTACAAACATTTTGCACTGGGGTAGCAACACAAATGTGACACTAACGAGCACAAAATGTTTTTTTTCTAATTTACTTTCCAGCGCAAACCTGGTTTTGCACTGTAAAGTACCTTAAAAGTAACCCAATGCTTTGCATTATTTAGCGCCAAGGGGGTGTTACATGGTTAGTACATAGGCGTTCTCATGCAACCACCCATGCCTTTTGACCCAAAACCCTATCTACAAACAATTGTAGACAGGGTTTATCGCCAAAATTTAACGCCACTTCAAAGAAGACATTAACAGAAGTGTTTTTATTTCTCCTTTCTTTTCTGACTTTGTATGCGTGCTGCACTGTGCAGCACACATACAAAGTCATAAAAGCTTTAAAACTTGTCTAGGAATGGTGCTTTGTACAGGAAGGGTACCCTTCCTGTACAAAACCTATGCTAGACTCAGGCACACACCCTAGCACTATTGCGCTAAGGTGTATGCCTGGCGCACAATAGCTCAAATCAGCGCAGGCACAAGGGAGAGAGGAGGAGAGAGCCATATCTCTGTAGATCTGACACTCTCCGTCTTCCTCCCTGTCACGCAACGCAGCACAGTCTCTTTGGGAGCTGCGCTGCATTGCATGCCTTTTTTGGAAAATCTGGCCCTAAGTGAGCCTCTTAGTATGAGGTACGAAGCCTCAGAGCTCACTGGCACCATCTGATAATAATAACTAAGGTTTAAAGAGAGACACAAAGACAAAGGGAATGGAGCAAGCGGAGCAGAATTCAGGAACAGGTCTCAGGAAAGGCAGGAGAGAAAAAAGAAAGAGCAGATAGACCAACCTAACTATTTAACTATGGAACACTGGAAACTCGACAAAGCAAATTTAAGGATCAAGGATTAAAAGTATGCAACAAGTGTCTCAGCATAATAGGGACACTATACCTAGCTTCCTGTGAACATCTGCCACACTTTCCTTGGTTGTCTTTCACAGGGCTCTGTCCCCTAAAGATGACGGTGTACCTAACACTGTAAGTGGGTCAAAAGAACCACCACCATCCTTGCCAAAGTTAGCACCAAACCATGCTGGACACGACGATAGAGATAGAATCACCTTTGCTAACATAATATCTGCCATGGTACCAACTCCAGATAGGGTGGTTTCACTGCCAGAGGTGCAGAGAGAACTTCTATCATGTTTTGACAGACCCTTTGTTCCCATCTTCCATTAAGTCAAGCTAATAGCCTATGTATAGTTTCCTTTTTCGGTTTTTAATACACTAAAGGTAGTTGAATTGGTATCAGTCATTGGTATGGAAGTCTATAAATGTCAGTTAGTCAGGGATAGTAGTAGCGAGCTATGACATATTCTAATTATATGTAATCCTCTTCATTAAAGTCTACACAAAATCACAAGGTCAGTTTACATTTAAATTTATAGGGGGCTGGAGAAGAATTATTGCAGGAATCCAGATGGTGACAAAAGTCCCTGGTGTTACACTATGGATCCAAGTGTGAGATGGGAATACTGCAAACTACAGAAATGCCAAGGAACAGCAGTTATTGAACAGAAACCAATTAAGACTACACGGGCACCATCAAATAAGCCAGGTGAGCAATAAAGATGTAGATGATTTTATTATAATGGTTGCGTGATGGCTCTAAAATGTTATCTGGAGTTGATGTGCAATTACTTGAGAAGATGCAGAAGAGCTCTTTGGGAATCCAACATTTGTAACTGCATCAGTACTAACTGTATACCTATTCTTCTCAGATAGGCTCAATTGTTTTTAGAAATGGAAAGAAAACAAACATTGGCAACACCAATGGGCCAGGCTTAGAACTGGAAGTGCCTGGATGTTTCCATTCATACAGTCACTAATCCATCTGCCCAGGCACCCACACATCATCTATGCAGTTAACCACTCATCCTTGCTCTCTTGCATATATTCATCCACCGATTGACACATTCCTGCATTCACCCTCGCATGGAAGAAGAACAGCAGGAAATTAAAATATGAGACCCCAGTGGACCTCCAGCCAAGACACTCTAGGCACTGCAGGTCAAAATCACAGGGACAAGAGTCTGACACCCACGTCATCTTAGACAATATGCTTGAGAATCACCAAAACAACAACAGCCACAGGCCCTATTTAGGACGAGGCAACTGGGAGGCATACTCTGAAGTAGATGTTGTGGTATTGTACAGCGAGAAGGCAGTACTGATCAGGAAAGAGATGAGGATTTACTAATAGCAAGCCATTTGGGGGCCATGGAAACATCCATGCGAGGTTTTAAAAGCCAACAGTTAAAGGTCTTGTATTTCATTAGTAGGAGAGTAAGTGAACTTCACAAAATTCAAGAACGTGTACCAGGGGCCCAATTCACAGAACTAACTTGAGACAAAATCCTAAACTTACTACCATTTTGGTATTCACAGAAGGCACTTACTCATTTTGATATTCACAGAAGACACTTACTCATTTTGGTATTCACAGAAGGCACTTACTCATTTTGGTATTCACAGAAGGCACTTACTCATTGATGAGTAAGTGCCTTCTGTGAATACCAAAATTAGTAACTTAGTCATTTTGAGTAAGTAAGTGCCTTCTGTGAATACCAAAATGAGTAAGTGCCTTCTGTGAATACCAAAATGAGTAAGTGCCTTCTGTGAATACCAAAATGGTGGTAAGTTTAGGATTTTGTCTTAAGTTAGTTCTGTGAATCGGGCCCCAGGTGTGTGTCGTTCCAGCGAAGAAGGATACAATGGATACAATTTCCTATCAAATGACATATGAAACTTGACATGGGCAGTAACATCACCCTGTAGTGCATTAATGGAAGACGCTAGTACTCAAAGGTGCAAATTACACCATGTGTTTAGTAGCATGGATGTGTTTGGGAGGTCTATAAACCTGCTGGCCTACTCTGCTAGCTAGCCTACAGTCTTCATCGTCTGAGTCATCCGAGCCATCATCTACATGTACTGAATACTGAGGGTACACCTTTGGTATTTGCAATGTTGTGCAACATTGATCAACTGGCTATAATTTTACATGAGGCCTCTGGAATACACTGCAGAACCCTTCCAATCTGGTGCAGACATCTGCATCTTAGTTTCAGAAGGCCAGATGTTAGCTCAACGACTCAGCCCACTTGTCTGTGTGCACTGTTACATCTCCTTTCACTTGTAGTATGGCCACTGAGGTATGCTGTGAGGAACCAGAGACTGTGCTCTGTCACCTAATACAATAAGATAGAGTATGAAAATGTTTGTACATTTGTTACATGCCACATGCTTATTTTAAATGTAGAAACTATGACTTACCCATACGGCATCCATCACCAAGCTCTCTTCTGGCAAATCGATTATTTAGTCCACAGTGCCTGAATATGTGTGAGTTGTGTATACTTTCTGTATAACATTGCACAATGTCTGTTATGAGACAACTTGCATTGCAGACAACCTGTACATTTAGGCTGTGTTTATTCTTGCGATTCCTGTGCCTGCGCTCACTTGCTGAGGGTGGCCAAAAAGGAATATGTGCACAATCAACCCAGCCAGGGAAATTGTACAATTCTGTATACCTGATACTTTGTGTTCTGCAGTTTCTGAGGGATGTTCAGAAATGTTATGTGGGTGTTACTTCTACTGAACATAGCATTCAGAAGGTTACATAATACCCTAGACAGTGTACTTTACGACGTCCCATCTGCTGCAATTACAATGCATGATGCAAGAAGGTGCAGTAAGAATGGGACCTCTACATTGGTTGATGGCTTCTGGCACTGGTCCAATTTCTCCATGAATTCCCACATAACATAACTACTTAGTCTGTACTTGCAATATATCTCCTGCTCAGTCTGATGAAACAGTGTCGCTCTGAGCCAAAAGATCCCCTTCTGTCTCCTGCTAGTCCTTTGCTGCATTGCCAAAATTGTCATACTTCTTACCGCTGCATTGAAAGCAGCTATTCTGGAAAAAGCAGATGGATTTTGGGATGCACCCTTTTTATTATACCTTGCACCTAGTTACCGCCTGCTTCAACTTGATGGTAATTTGTGAACGGAAAATGCAGTTTTTGTGATTTGTTATTTGGTACCTGCAATTAGGAAATGTTGCAAAATTACCAACTCTCAATTGATTTTCTTGCTGTGCAATTATTGCCATTGGTAACTGTGATTGTTTGTACATTGCATAATTACCACAAGTTTGTGATTTGTTTTTGAATCACAGAACGTTCACACATACGGCCCTTTACCAGCAGTTTGTCTTTTTCCCCATTTACATTCACAATTTTTTGCTTTCAATGATTGCCTCACTTTGATGTATAGCTTCGTGGATTCATCTATGTTTTTAATATCCGCAAATTGCACGTAAGTAGAAACTGCGAAAACAGATATTACTGACTACCACTTAGGAAGTTTGTAAAAACCAGAAGTGCCCAATTTATTTTTCCTTTATACATGTTTCTGAAAGCTGGGAAGAGGCTGATCTTAGCACAGCAAACAGCTTTTTGTTGCCATTTTTAGAAAAAAAGCGTATGCTTGCAGTCTTGGTCTACTATTTTTCGAATATTGAAAAAGCATTTTGCCATATCTTGACAATTTTCTCATTCTCCTACAGTGCAAATCAAATACCTGGGTGCCTTTACAATCCCTAAAATGTGCGGAAAAGACACACGTTTATTACATACTTCTGTATCTGTGTCTGGTTTGTAATTAATGTCAGGATTACATAAATGAGCTTGGGAAGCACTGTCTTAAGTCATGGCCTGGACGTAGTTCGGAGTGATTGGTTTCCTGAAGATTTGTAAAGGCGCTGGAGCAGTGGTATAATACCAACGTTTACAGTGCAAAATTTCTTTCACTGGAATTCTAATAGAATGTGCTGCCTTTGGCTGGAAACTAGCAGCATCTATATATAATGGAAGCTGCATAACATAACCGTAACATAACAACAAAGAAACACAATAACATAGTAACAAAACAAGACAAGGAAAACAAAGCAATGCCACCCAGCAATACTATACAATAACAACATATGAAAAACACAATTTTAAACACAGCGTAACACGACAATCCCTACCACTACTGAACACAGCACAGCCAAGAAACAGACAATCAATTACAAAGCAAAACAATAGCAATAATACATTACCATGAGTTACACAACAATACAATAACATAACATAAAATCACAGCAACTCACCACAAAACAGCTGTATACAACCACACAACGAAAGCACAATCAGAACACAGAAGACTAGATACCATATCACAGTAACGTAACCCCAAAAATCAACGCAGTACAACTAAATAATAATAGCATAATGACATTGTATCTTATATTTTTGTTGTGTTGGTTTTTTGTTATGTTGCATTGTTATTTAGGGTGTTGATATGTGTGAGTTAAGGTTTTGTTATTTTGTGTTCTCGTGTTATGGTACTTTGTGTTTTACTAATGCATCATGTTGTATTGTTGTTATGTTCCGTGGAGGTTTAGTGCCCTAGGTGTGTTTTTTGTGTTGTGTCAAGTTGGTGTTGTTGTGGTTTGTTGTTGTTTTACTATGTTGTAGGTTGTATTTTTGTGTTGTGTTGCTTTGTTGGCATGTTGTTTGATGTGATGGTGTTTTGTGATTATGTTGTTGAGTTGTTCTGTATGGCATTGCTCTTGCTTTATTGTGGTGTTGTTTTAGGTGGTGATGTGTTTTATCGTTGTGGTAATAAGTGTGTGTTGTAGTTATGGGACCCCATCTCTCATCATTTTACCAACTCAAACAAACGTTCAAGAAGTGGTCAAAGGTGTAAGCATTAAATACTAACTCTTTACTACAAGATCATATAGTTGCCCTAAACAAAAATGTTTGTTATCTGGTCCCATTTCTTTGGAATTTCCTTCCACTCTTTTTGCCCTTTCAAAATCATCTGGCTTTTAAGAATGCCTAAAAAAGTTGTCATTGTTAAATATTTTAATGCTCGTGAGGCGCTCTCTTTTCTCTACAACCCTGTTATAATTGCAGATGTCAAAATATTTTTGGTCTGCAATAATACATATTGTTTATGGCCAATAGTGCAGTGCAAATAACTTTAATCCCATCATAGAAAGTAATTTGTGACTGTGCAATTTTTCTCAAATGTCTTTGGGCATATGTAAGCACATGTACTGCAGATGAGGTATAGCAGCAACATGACACCAGTCCTTCAACAACATAGTGCCTCATTACATCTACAGATCACCACAACGGCACAAAAGCAGTGCAACACTGACTGCAACACACCAATATAATAAAACAGCAATGCACCAGTAAACAGCAAAACAAAAAACACCAGAACAAAAAATAAACATTAGAACAGCGCAATAAAACGTTATGTAGATTTGTAGAGCACACTATCACCTGAGAGGGTATTCTGGTGCTGAGCAGTTGTGTCTGTTCAAACCTAGGGCCTAGTGAGACTACTCAAACAGCTAGGTCTTCAACTTCTTGCAACATTCAAGAAGTGAGAAGGAGGTTCATATATGTAGCGGGAGTCCATTCCACATGCTAAGAGCGATGTAGGCTCGACTGATCTGACTTTCCATATGCGTGGAATGTATGCACGTAGGAGTACAGGCAAGCGGAGCTGACTGGAAGGTTTGTGAAGGCAGATGCGATTGTTGAGGTATGCCCGGCCAGTGTATGTAGTGCCTTGAAAGTGTGGTTGTAGAGTTTGAATTGTGTCTGTGTATGGGGAACCAGTAGAGCTCCTTCAGATGTGGTGTGATGTGAGTGCGGCATGGGAGGTTGAGAGTGATTCTATCTGCCCAGTTCTAAATGGTCTCCAACCTTCTAGTGAGTTTTTTGTCGATCTCAGCATCAAGTGTGTTCCCACAGACCAGCTTGCTTGTGACAAGGGTGTGTGTGACGGTTTTCCAGGTGCTGATTTTGAGCCATTTGAAAATCTTCTTCAGCATCTTCAAGGTTCGGAAGCACGAGGCAGTGATGGCGCTGATGTGGGCTTTCATGTCGAGCTTGCTGTCGATGATGATCCAGAGGTTCTTGGGGTGGGAGTCGGTCCTTGGTCAATTGCACACCAAATGGAGTTCCACAGTGATGTGCTCTTCCCGAAATGACTATTTCAGTCTTGTTGGTGTTCAGCTTCAGACAATTGGTCTTCCTCCAGTGAGCAATTTCAGTCATGCAGGCATTAAATTTGATCTGGGTGCTGGTTGCCTTGAGGGAGAAGATGAAATGAAACAACAAATTAAGCAACACAATGACAACATAAGATCACAACACAAAAGTACAACACAACAACACACCAGCACAACACAACAACCCTACCACAACACAAAAACATAACAGCATACCAATATAAAACAACAAAATAACACAAACAGGGCAACAAAATACCAACATAAACAACACAATACAACAATGCATTAATAAAAACAAGACCAGAATATAAATAACTACAACACAACATTTCAAAAATGCAACTGAGTTGAATTTTTGTATTGCGTTGTGATTGCTTTTGTGTTGTATTGTTTGTGTTATTGTTTTGTGAAATTGCTGTGTTATGGCATGTTGTGTCTGTTATTTTTTTATTGTGTTAATATCGCATTGTGTTGTTTTGAACTACATTGCATTGCGATGTATTGTTCAGATGTATTTTTGTGCTTTTTCATTTTAGATTGTGTTGTTGTGTTGTGCTTTTTGTTCTCTGTCTCTGTGGTGTTTAGTTGTTTTTGGGTTAGATTTGTGCTGTGGTTATGTTACATTTTGATGTTTTGTGGTGTGTTGGGGATGTGCTTTTTTACTCTGTTGTGCCATTTTAGTGCTACACTGTAGCATTGTTGTGCATTGTGTTATTGTTGTGCTGTGGGTTTGTTGTCATTGTGTTGTTATTTTGGTGTGGCTATCTTCTTGTTCGTGTGTGATGTGCTTTTTTTGTGTGTTGTAATTGTATTGTTATTGTGTTCTTTTGTGTTATGTACCTTTACATTAAAAGCTGCACACTGAAGTGAAGTTCAGAGAAAAAAACATTTACCACTGCCAAATATAATAGCATACCAAGACTGCATCTCTTCTGCCTTTTAGGACATCAATCAGCTCACAACCATGTCACAGACCATGTGTCAGGTAGCACATCTCACTCTAATTTATGTGATCCAGCACCAAGAGTCCAACAATAGTGCATGAAAGCTTTACAAATAACCCTAATATTCATACGTGTTTACAATTTAGTGTTCTTCAAGAAATTTATAAGTGAGATTACAGATTTGTATATTATATACACGTCTACAATATACAGAATAAATGACCCCCAACAGTACCTTAGTTGTGCATTCCCAAGTCACTGAGGAGTTTACTAAGTTTTTAGAGGTGCAAGGCCACATTCAAAGTACCTTTACAAGGTCACCCAACTCGAAAGTGATTTGCAGCATCTTTTTGAGGAAACCTGATGGTACTGTTTTGCTTAAAATGTATCAGACATCCTCCTTTACATTTCCCAGAAAGTTGAGGCTTCTTCCTCCCTCACCTTGTCTAATTCATTATGTTTCATTCCTTCTCCCTTAATGTTTTTTTAAATTGTATGGGTTTCCCTTCCTCTCTTTCTTACCAACATTCTTTTTCATGAGGATACCTACTAAATTCTGCTTCACAATATTACTTTTGGAGTTTTCTCTCTCTCACCACATTCTCTTTTCCATGTGAATAATTTTCTTGTTATGCCACTCGAGAAAAGACGCAGGCTCACTCAGGAAAAAACACAACCTTGAAATCTGCGAGTTATGTCTTTATATGAAATGGAGTGATGTATTTTTACAAGACTTCTACTGAGATATGGGATACTCACATTTGTGCTCAAGGAGCAGGCTGGCACCTGCTGTGTGCTGCTGATGGCCACTGCTGTTTTTGGGCTGCACATCACAATATTGTTGTTTAAATTTTGATTGCAAAAATATCATATGCTCTATATTGACTACAATCAGCAGGGATGTGGAATTCCTATAACCCGATGCCCAGGACATATTGTTTGGGGACAAGGGCAACAAGTTTTCATATGTATTTTGTCCTTGGGACAAGTAGGCCCAACCCCCTGCAGAACGAACCCTCTGGCTGCCAGTTTGCAGCACCACATTATGGATCAGGGAAGGGCACTGTCTGCAGTTAAGGTAATATTTTTGCCCATATGTTAATGGTGTTCAAACTTGTATTTATTGGTTCATTAATTGAAAGCCTTTATTATTAGGGTGAGCGCTCTAAGTAAATGTTGTAAGCTCCAACTGCACTACTGACAGTGGTTCCAATACAAAAATGTGTAAACACGTTTTCAAAGTTTAGCAATATGAGGCTATGTATAATGCTCCCAGAATGCTCTCCGATTTGATGCAAATATTTTCAGAAGCTTGAAAGCAAGATTGATGATCCTTTGCTTTCAAAATAAAATGTTCATAAAAAAATGAAAGCAGGAAAAAACCATTTTGCTAAACTACTGTAACATTTCAGGTACCATTTCTTTGCAGCATCATTTAGTAACATGTGTTGATGCATGCTAGTATTTCCCAAAAATATTCATAATGGAAAATCAGTGTAACCAGTTTCAATAAGATTATGGGAAACAAAAATAAACAAGCATTGCCAAAGCCAGTAGGTCTGAAATTGGTGGTCAGCTTTTTAGTTTTGTCAATGCGTGACTTGTTTTGGCATAGTTTTTGTAAAACCTTATTGCTGTGGGAGTTGCCGGGCCCTCACCATTATAACAAACACTGGCAAAAGCAAAAATTGTTTTTTGGTCTCAAAAAGCACACACTGCCACAGTAGTTACTGGCACTGAACAAAACTACTTTGTGCGCCTATATGCTCCTTGTTAAAGAGCAGAATGCTATCACTCACAGTGAAGCCAGCCGATACAGAGAGAGAGAGAGAGACAGAATTTTAATAAACACAAAAGGTCACGGTCAACGCCAGACCAAATTAGGGGCCCAATTATTAAAGAAAGTCTCAAAAGTGCACCCATGGTATATGTCCTTGCATTAAGTGCAGCTATACGGCTTTCGTGAATTCCCAAGAATTTACAGAAGTAGGACAAGAAATAGTACTCCTAGAAAATATTTGTGAACTGCATTTTAACATGAGCAAATCTGCATGTGTAGATTTGCTCATGCGAAAATCTGAGTGTTTGCAAGTTCACTTTCCCTCCAACCACCTTTTTCCTAACTCTGGAAGAAGGTTTACGTCTGCCATTGTCAGGAGTAAATTTCCAACATTTCTCAGTATGGGAAAAGTTGTTAAAAGCCCTTAAAACATGAAAGTTAGTAGGTTTGCACAGACTCAAAGGGGCATTCTATCCCTGGTACTATTGCTTACCACTACCTTTAGCCCCAGTATGTAGATCTGCGGAAAGATGGCAACATAATGGGATTGCAAGTATTCAAACACTACTATGGTATGAGCCCTGGCATAATCGGAGAGGCTATATCAGAGCTCTTATATAAAGAGATTGCTGCCATAATTTGTCGCCTCACTACATGGCACCAAACGGACAAGTGGATTTTGTTACAGGACAAGTAGATTTATAAAGCAACCTGCCCCATGGACAAGTCGATATTTTATTAAATTCCACACCCCTCGGTAACCATAACATCAAGGTAAATATGTACAAAGAAGAACCGATTTACTCTTTCTTAACACCTAATCTGCTTACCTTGACAATATGTTGGTAAAGGATAACTGGATAAGATAATTTCCCAGGTCAATATTTAAAACACGATATAATGGTATAGCACCAAATTCTCCTACATATTATGATGTCATTATCGCTCAAGGAGTGTAAAGTTGTACACTTAGGACCCAGAAATCTTGAGACCCAGGACATATTGAGAGAATAGATCTGAAGGCCATTACAGAGAGTTGAATTTTGAGGTATCTGATCACCTACAGGTTGAATTACTGTATTCCAGGGGCTTTGGAAGGGTGGCTTCTTCTGCAATACATAATGCACCAGCAATTTTCTAGGGTGCATTCCTTCAGAAAGAGTTTTGAGGTACTAGACGTTCACATTTGCTGGTAGTGAAAGTGGGGTTTGAAATTGTTGTATGTTGTCAGAGTTTATGAGTCTGATTCGCAAACTGCATCTTGTAGTAGGGGTGGGGTCTTTATCTATTCGGTCAAAATATATTAGACCATAACAGCACATTAAACATAAACAAACATATGTAATACATAATATAAAACATTATCAATCCTATTTCATATCACATCAGCTCATATATGTAATACAGGGTACCAAATGCTAATAGAGCATATTTCAATCTTTAAGGACAATTCATTCCATACCAGCCTAAATATCATCTGTCATTTATATTGGCTTATGGCCATTAAAAGTTCTAAGTATAAGATTGTGGAACAAAGTACAGGAGGGCAAGAACCTCAAATCACAGATCTGGGTCCGCCATACGATCCTGTTACACTTGCCCAATCTAATACCTATTTGTTAAAATGACATATGGAACATCAATAGCTGATATTTTTTTTAAGTAGATGGACCATTCTTCCTGGCATAAAAAACACTCCATAAAAAGGATGACATTCCTACACAGATGTCAATTATAGGTAAGGACTGTAGGAATAGATAGGCCGGGCAGCATTGGTTGAAGTCTAAGTGCTTTAAATAACTTAGTATATAATGTTTCCTCCACTTCTTATAGAATTTGCAAAAAAGTACGACATGCATTGTCATCTGTGTTGAAACATTATCACAAGGGCGGTTTGATAAATTAGGGGACCAGTCGTTTGGTTCAGGAAAAGTAACCATACGATGGAAAGTGTCCATTCTGAGACGAGTTAAAACATATCTGTGCTTTTGATGTAGAACATGTCTAAGATATAATTGCATGTCATGACTGGTTAAAATAAGTTGGTTTCTTAGGGCAGAGGGTTCTAACAGTTCTGCAGACATCCTAATGTTCTCGAGATGAACCAAACAGTCGGCCTTTAGGTCTTTCCAGTTTAATTCTACTACTACTAAACAGTCAGGGTTAGTAAAATATTCTGGGTGCCCTAGATCCTGACAGAAGCACTCTACGTATTTTAACCAAGGGATTCGTGCATATTGGGTTGAATTTAAACAGTCCCTGATGACAGGCCGATTTAGAGCAGTGTACTCTGACGACCATATTTTATGCCAGAGCAGGATCGGTTGGGTTTTAATTAGATCCATAAGAAACAATACTCCCAATTCTGCATGACAGACAAAAGTTGGGGGGACTTGGGAGTGGCAAGTAGATATCTTAGGAATTCATTCTCCACTAATTGTATTGCCATACAATTTACATGACCCCATGTGCCCTCCCCATATACTGCCTTACTGACACACTTTGCCTTGTAAATGGTAAGCATTTCCCGCAGCGGATTAGTACCCAGTCTTATTGCAAATTTACGTAGGGCCATGCAAGTGCTTCTAAAGAGAAGCAACCTAATTTTAATGGCATGATTCCATGTACCATCTTTGTCAAATAATACACCAAGGTATGAAAAGGTGTTGGTATATTCAATGGCAGAATCCTGGATTCTTATTGCACGGCAATTACCTGTTTTCCTCCCGCACTTCATTATGAATGTTTTAGCCTGATTCACATGTAAATCAAGGTCCTGCATATAATTAACAAAGTCATTAAGTACCAACTGCATGGAGATTGGGGTGCGTGCCTTCAAAACAGCATCGTCAGCACAGAGAAGGGCGGCACAGGGCGATGTCCCACCTGAGCCAGATCTTTTGGTTGCAATGTAAAGGCAGTGCATACATTATTGATATTTAGTGAAAATAAAAAAAGGTGCAAGGACACAGCCCTGCCTCACCCCCTCTCTATGCTGAACGGCTGGGTACATTCAGCTTTAATTCCATATCTAATCCTAGCCTTGGCACCTGAATATAAGTCCCACAGAAAGGAGATTATCAAGGAGTCCACACCCATCTCACTCATAATTGCCCACAGCTTTGAGTGGTTAACACAATCAAAGGTGGAAGAAAGATCTACAAAACCCAGATACAGGTTGCCGCCTTTGATCTTCGTGCATTTCCCTACTAGGATGCTCAAATTGAGACTCTGTTCGATAATCCCCACCCCGGTACGAAACCCATATTGTAGATCAGTCAACACGCCCTTGGATTTGGCCCACTCTTACAGTCTATTCAAGATTATTCTGCCCACTATTTTGACTAGAGAGTCAAGCAGCGAAATAGGCCTGTAACAGACAAGGTTGTGTCGATCCCCTTTTTTATAAATGGGTACTATTATAGATTCCGCCCATGTTGGAAGAAGTTCTGACGTACAGCAGGCTTTTAATACAATTGTTAAAATGGGCCCTACAATGGGGTATTAACTTTGTACAGGTCCACCGGGATGGCTTCGGGCCAGGTGCTTTGCCCCCTTTGCTAGAGGTTATTGCCTCTATCACTTCATCTAGGGTAATTGGGGTAAGGCTAAGTGACTGTTTCAAATCTATATTGCCATTAATATTAAAATAACCAATTGTATCAGGTTTAGGGATCTGTGCAGCGTAGATGGCAGAGAAATGTTTGATCCAATCCTCCTCATCCAATCCACAATCTCTGGACCAGCATCTTCTCTCAATGGGGCAGAGTTTACTATCCTCCAGAAAGTGTTATTATCATTCATACTACTTGCTTCGCATAACGCTACCCAAGTCTCTTCCCTTAACCTGGTTTTCCGCTGGTTCAGGAGCTGCCTATAGTTGGATCTACACTGCTGAACCTCAGCTCTACACCTAGGATTTCTGTGAAGTGCCTCTTTGAGCCTCTTATTTGCCTTAGTGCAATGTACATCAAACCAGCCATTTCTAGTTTTATTTCTTTTTAGTACCGAGTGGAGGTTCTCCTTCACAGTCTTACTAATTGCCAAGAAAGAATTTACAATCTCTGTTGGATGTGCATTATCATCCAAGCATGTCTCAAAGGCATCCCTTGCATCTCGAATTAATTTTCCAAGAAAATCCTCTGGGGTAATCTTGTGCCATCGCAGTGAGAATCCATTAAGGATGGCTAGCTCTAAGTCTCCACTAAGAGCCTCAACAGGCACATTATGATCTTTAATTAGTAGGGTCTTTGTGATTTGTACAGACTGTGGGTAGTGATCACTTAGTGGTATGGAGTAAGTTTTAAAATGATAAACATGGGAGCTCAGATTGTTAGAGGTTAAAACATAATCAATAGTACTGAAGTTATTACACCTGTTAAAAGTACATTTAAAAGGAGCATATGGTACTGACATTTCATTTGAAAATGATAAGTCTAACATGTAAATCAATTCATTTAACTTGTCTCCATAGATGTTATGAGAAAAATGCAATTTACTTGAACCATCTAAACTGTTCATTCCACATACTTTCTCAATAAGTGTGCCGCACAGTTGAATATTAAAATCGCGCCCCCACACAATCGATAACTTTTTCTTACAACTATTGTAGTGCAAAAGTAGTACTACTCACGTTCTACAAAATGCAATCATAAAACCTGCAGCTGGAGACCTCGACTTCTCTTCTTTATCTTTTCTGTGGGGAGATCTCCGCCACTAATTTATAGTAAATGTAGGAAGGACTAGGGGGAGTGATGGGAAAATGAGGAACAATTACTCATATATGGGAGGGGTTAAGAAAAATTTAAGAAGGGACTTGAGAAGAGCTTATTAAAACAAAACAGACACCCACAAAAAAGTAAGACAATTGCCAATCAAAAAATACATTTCTAAAGTTACTATAGCTCTAAAAGTGTCAAAACAGGCTCAAATGTATTCCAGCTTTAGAATTTTGGAGTAAGTCAAGCACCACACATGGCTGACCAATGGTACTGGAACATACTGCAACACACTCCCATGGAAACAATCGTGACAGGGAATTAAAATATCACTTCATGATGAAGTATGTAAATTAATTAAATACATAATATTTAACCACGTTTAAGTTAATGAAACTAAAAATGTTAGTAAGAGCGGATAATTTATTTGACATCATATTTAATAATTAATATTTATACATTTAATTAATATGTTTTTTATATGTTTAAAATACTTATTTTTAATACACATTTAATGTGATAAGTTAATGTGCTATAACATTTTATTTTACTGCTTCCAGCTTAATAATAAAAAAATAAAATTAATTTACATGTATATTATACATTAAAATATTTTGACTTATTTTTAAAAAAAAAAGAAATACAGTTTTTTATATTTCCCTAAACTTTCCCACAGAGACAGCTCCACCTTGGTGGCGGAGATATCCATTATCAGGTGAAAAGTTACTAGTAGTAACATTACACTTGCAAATGTTGTTGTAGGAGGCTCTACCCTCTCCTGTAAAGAGTGTAGACATGTAAGTCTGCACCTAAGTGTAAATCTCCACTCAGAAATGGCAAATAGCAAAAACGTTCAGAGTTACACCTAGGCGTTGGAGTAAAACAACATGAGTAAATACACCCATATATATTTATCTTTGTCAATCGGCCACTATGTTTTTGTAAAACTGCAAGACAGTTTGACTTTTAGGGCTTACATTGTACATAAATATTTAGAAAGGAAGTCATGTAAACTGAAATGTTTCCTTGGACATCTTCCTTTGTGTTGACTTTTGTGTGCCAACTGTTTCTCCCCTATTGACTTTCTATATCTTCTTTTCTTCACATGTACTGAAGCACCAACAGCCCCACCACAAGGCGGTTCTGGTCAAGGTATGAAAGACATCTGGTTTATTAGTTCTGTAAATAGATTTTAAATGCTTTTATTGTATTGTTCACGTATGCAGCATGAGTGTTCTATTAAATACAGCTAGATGATGTCTCAGGAAACATGATGTGGAAACCTATAAAATGGCCATCATTTCAGGAGGGGCATCCAGGGTAGAGAAAATAATAGTTCCCTTTACCCAATCGTGCATTTTTGACTATTACCAACAATAAGCATTTTAGAATGTTGCTTTGTTTAATGATGTCAGTTGGGGGTATTGTCACATCATTCACTGCATGGCCCCAAAAAGGACATGGGTGGATTCCCTAAGTAATATTCTTATATACAACAGCACATTTGTAATTCTACTCAATGCCACCGACAGACCAAGCTTAGAAACTGAACGTCTCCTTTTAAGCATCTTCTTAAACTATAATTTTGCATTTTTTATCTTTCAGAATGTAAGATTGGTAAAGGTGAATCATATCGAGGTCAATTATCAACAACTGTAGGGCGTCACACTTGCCAAGCATGGAGTGCTCAATCTCCCCAGGTCCATTCCAGTTTTACTCCACAGACCCACCCAGAAGCCGACCTCAATAGAAATGTAAGAACCTCCTAGCGCCATTTGGCGCAGTTTGGTGCATTTTGATTCTTGGACATAGTACTACATTTTTTATAAAAATGAGTACAGTGCCCAAATGTTTGCATAGTTTCCAGCCATCGACCAAATAGCAAAGAAGCTCGATTGTGACTCCTCCTTTTTCTGTCACTACCCAACACTTCCAATCTCTTTACCTCATTCTTGCAGGTTCTTTTCAAATCTACTTTCTCCCCTTTTCAGTTTTCCTATCTTCCTATTCGATCTTCTCTCTCCCTCCCTTTGTCCTTCTTGTTCTGGTACGGAGTCTAATGATGAAAAATACATCTCAGTCACCAAAAGTGGGTGTCGATATCCACCATCTGCAACTGTCAGCACAATTTCAGCACTATGTTATGCAGGGAAAACTCTAAGGTGGTGTGACCGGTGCGACCGCACCAAGCACTGACGTCAGGTGGGACGTCCTGTTTGTAAGTATGGTTTTAAAAGCACCTGCTGCCACGTTCATGGCCTACAGAAATTTTCAGTCAACAATATAAATGTGAAGATAACTCCGGTGTTTCATTTTCTTCCTAGAGAGAGATCGAAGGTTGGCTGCAAAGTACGTGTGCCATTCAGATCACAAAATGCATATAATTTAAATAGGTCAATGGGTTACTGCTTTTGTCTGAGAGATCCTTTTGTTACTTGCAGTTTATAAGTTATAATCCTAACATAGAACAGTGAGCTAGTACCTGTCATCAAGGAGCTGCATGCAAACTGCAAGGTTATAGATTCGAGCGTTATGATTTTTTTCCCAAGGCTTTCATTATCCTAATGTTGGAAAAGGGGTTCATTTGGATAGAAATCAATTCTGATTATTAAAGAGAAGCCCCAATCATGGTGGTAGGTGTTAAATTATGAGTTTGTACTTCTTCAGAACAAGCACTGTTAAACTATACTGTCTACCAGTATGGGTGACATGTGACTCCTACACCTTGTAGTCCTCTGTATTATTGAATATTTCACTAATTTACACACCTATGATTGTGTAGTGTGTGTGATGTAAAATGCTCTGACATCCTACACTGGTATGAGTGCACTATAAAACTAATTAAACGCATCTGAGAGAGAATGGTTATGGATACTTGAGGGGCACTATTAAAGGGTGGTAGTGAGGGAATCTGTGGTGGAGGTGGTCACTCTGGGAGCCAACAAACATTGTCGCACTGCGCACCACCAGCACTAAAGCCAACTCTGATGTTATGGCAGCTGTTCTTTAAACTGGTATGTATGCACTTAATCAAAACTCACTGCCCATAATTGCCACAAACAAGTCCAGTGCTTTTAATTTCCATGCAATGAGAACAAGAAGCTTTTTTTCTTTACATTAATGGACACCCAGCTGGTTGAATATTAATAGCTGTGCTGAGACTTGAGCTACATCTCAAATCCGCTGCTGAACAGTCTGAAGAGGAAGTCTTCAGAGGCACACCAGTTTATCAATCCCCTATTGCAGCGAGGTAAACAAGTTACTCTTGTGAAACACAAATACATTTTACATGTATCTCTTTGAGAAGTACATAAATTTCAACTGGAGATCACTAAATGGACAACAAATAAATAAAGAACTGTAAAAGAAGCTGGCATGCAAGGATATTCAGGAGGGAATAAAAGAGCCCGCTGTTCCAACCACTGTGGCCGGAATCAGTCAAACCCTTGTTCCTGCTACTAAAGAGTGCATTAAGGCAACTCTTAAGAGAAATTGAAAAAAACAAGGGAATAAGGAAAATAAGTGAGCATTTGTGGGCTGACCCAGGGGCATTTCCAGGCTGAAACTTCTTGTTGGATTACTTATTGGATCCTCAGAGCTGAGGCGAGTGTGGTGTTGATCAACCAGATCTGTCAGTGCCTTTAGGTTAGATGCAGACTGAACGGGTCATAAGGATATTTAACCTGATGCCTGCAAAATAATGTGAGTTGTGTCATTAGCCACTGTTATGAGTGCAATTTGTCAGACAAGGTCTAAATCTTAGGTCTCCTACCTATGCAGTTCAGAGTCCTTTCGAAAGAGCCAAGAAGGATCTCAATAGTCAAAAATAAAATGTAGGAACATTACCATTCTGTCCATTCGGAATTGGAAAAATAGACAAAATAATGTTCAAATCTTTTATAGGGGAGAAATTAGCACAATAAAGACATACGATAGTTGTAAACATGGCATCACATTATGAGGTTTGGGTTGTGGCCTCACCACAACTAAGGACACCAAAGAGTGACCAATTGCTTAGGTTCGTTGGCACAGTGCTGCCAAGCTACCCCTTCCAAAACACGAGGAAGAGGAACCATTGTGGGAGATAATTCTTATAAGTGCTAAAAGAGCACTTGCTTTAAAAGAAAAGCTTGTATGGCCTTATTAAAGCCAAGAAGAAATGGTGGTCCAGGAGAGGAGCACCTTTGAATAAATTGAAATATTTCTGAGAGTCAGGGAAATTTGCTATTTCTGCAAAAGTGAATCAGAAAGGATGTACTGATTGGTTAAGAAATCCAAATATCCACACTGTTTCAGACTAAAATAAGACTTTGTCTTCACGAGTAAAAGGGGGCACATGGAAGAAGCTATAAAACAAGGACATAGTTGATGTAAACAGTGGCATTCAAGCAACTAAAACCATCGGCAATTGGGTGACAACTGAGTGGTAGCCATGTTATTTCTCTACAAGTGGAGCTTGAGGCAACTGAAATTCCAGTTGGTGGAAAAAACTGGTGATTCCGAAGGAGAGATGGCAGAGGGATGGAGGAGCGCGAAGGGGCAGCAGGAGTGATGACCAATCATTGGTAGTCAATGTGTGAGCATTACTCATGATTTTCCAGCATCTCTTGAAGTTTGCTGGTTACTGTTAGGATTTGCTGGATGTCCCATGTACTATAAGTTCCCACTAGCTAATGTCCACATCCTCCCTGACCCAAACACTAACATTCTTGACATCACCCCGTCAGCTGCCAACCCCCACATGCGCTAGCCTCATTTTGGGGCAAAGTTGTATACATCATTTCCGCAGTAACCATGACAATGAATATACTGTTATGATAGTAGAATACCTTAGATATGACACTACAGGACAGTGTACACAAAATTGTAAAAACAAATCCTGACAGCCAACTTTAGCTCGATAAATCCTTTCATTATATCTGTTCAGTTCTTAAAAAAGGAGCTTCCAGGCCGAATGATGCCCAATCAGGGAATTAGCACAAGTCATTTGAGCTGTCACTGAATGCCTCCAAATCCACATATTTTTTTTGATGAAGGCAGAAGAATTGTGCCTATAAATCCACTCAAGCTTTGAAAAATATTGACTCTGCATTTGTTCTTCAATAGAGAGGCATGTACACTTTTAGGGCCTCATTTACAAGAGACCTGTGCCGCTGGAGCATCACTTTTTTTGAAGCTCCGGTGGTGCAGGCCTCTCAGTTATATCTATGAGGGGACACAAAGCCACCCTGCGTGGCTTTGCATGGCCTCATAGATATGAAGTAAGGCAAGGCATTGCAAAGCCCTGCTTTGCCTTACTCGTAAAAAAAGGGGGGAGTGGGGAACCCAATAGACCCTTGGAGGCTTGGGTAATTAATGTATCAACAGGTAAGACTGCCTACAAGGGCCTACAAGGGATTCTTTCTTCTACTTATTCTCATGTTTTTTCAGAAATAATCTGCAATAAGCTCTGAGCAGTAGCTTACATTGAATTATTTCGAAAAATTAATTACTTATTTGAACATAAACAGATCTATGAAGAAGTGTAAAGGAACAAAACACAAAAGGCTGTATACTTCTTGAAACACAAATTTATGTTGAAAAAATATATTTTAGAGGGCACACAAAATACTGCACATATAAACACATAGTGACCGAGATTTATAGGTGTTTTGTTGCAGCTCTTATCTCATTGTCACTCATGTGGTCACCCATTCCATACACTATGTACATAAGGAAATTGTAACTCATCATACAAAAAACAATTCCTCTGGTGAAAAATCACAAAGAAAATGGGTGCAGTTGTCGACGTTTCGGTCTATGTAGTGAAGGCATCTGTTAGACCATCTTCAGGATGGTAATTTCATATGTTGAATGACCCTAGGGAAGCTACGTAGGTGACTATAATAGTTGATTATTGGATGTAGTCTGGTCCGTTGAGTTCGTTTCGATGGTATGGAAAGCACACAGGGGCAATCGCTCCTCCAGCGGTCCACCAGAAGGTAATATTTCGAGTTCCAACATGGCCAAACACTTCATTGAGTGTTCAAGAACAGGCACTGCTCCATTTAGGTAATCAGCTGCACATACGGTCAGCTTTACCGTATGTGCAGCTGATTACCTAAATGGAGCAGTGCTCGTTCTTGAACACTCAATGCAGTGTGCTGACCGTTTGTGCAGCTGACCGTTTGTCAAAGACATAGCTTCTACAACCTGAAGCCTCATCTATTTTTGGGAAAATACAAGTTCACAGAAACCTTCCAGTAAATTTCTTCCATGGGTCGGGCTTCTGCCAGAAGTAACCTGAACTGTGGAAATCTTTTTTGAAAATTGACTGCAGCCTTGACATTCCTGGACACATTCTTTCTATGTGTGAAAGAATACATCTTGTGTTAAAACTCCTGACAGGCCACAATCTCCCCTTTAGTCTGGCTATGTTCACTTGTGGCTTGCAGAACATAAGCCCTATTTTCTGTAAGTTTTACCCTTTTCCATAGACTAAGGGCCTGATCCCGAGTTTGGCAGTCCGTGGAACACCAAACCGGGGTAACGCAGACCGCCGTATTCTGACTCTGGTGGTGGAACTGCCATGAGACTGCCACAACCGTCGAGGATCTGCGGTCCCTTGGCGGTGGCATGGCAGTCTGAGGATCGCAATATGCTGATGGAGCCGCTGAGGCACCACCAAGCATATTACCACTTTCCTTACTGCTACCGTTTTCATGAAAAGGGTGGCGGTGAGGAAACTACAGGGCCCCCTGTTGCCTCATGGCCTGGAGATACATGCAGGGGGCCACATGGTGTGCCCCCTGTGTGCATGCACCCCAAATCCTAAGCAGCATGGGGTGCACAGTCCATGCCATGCAGGAACTTGCTTTGGTGCTCCCTCGAAGCTGCAGTTCTAAGGCTCACCGATGAGCTTTGAACTGCACCAACGCAGGACCGCCAAAGCACCTCCCGCCAAGCCATGAGGAAACTAGTAATCTGGAGGGGGTCGGTTTTGGCCGTATGGGAGCGGCGTGCTGGCGTGGTGGCCCGCTCATACCGCCAAAGTCATATTCAGGCTTAAGATTGGTCCCATTGACATATTTGGAAACATTGTGCATATTTCTTTGCTTTTCTTCTCTATTTTTCACTTTTCTGCATATTTCGGTTTCTAGGGACTCTAACTTTATAAACATTTAGCCTCAACCTTTAAGTTATTTATCTCCTAAAGATACTGCTTTTTAATTTGCTATTGCATCACTTTCTTACATTGTTGAGTAAACCCTGAGATCAGCTGTGGCTACCAAATGTGATACAACAGATTGGTTGTCTCATAGGTGTCTACCTGATCATGTCATTTAGTGGGCTTTGTCAGAGTATATATCAATGTTTTCTCAGTCACTATAATCACCCTGCCAAGTTATTTCTTAAATTATCCTAGAGTATTATTCGGGACAGGAGAACTGAGACTCATGGTTAAACTCAAAGCTAGGGGAATAGCCCTGGTGCCTGTGCCCACTCTAGTGCATTACCAACATTATCAATGACGTCAAAGTCTTATGTTAGTTCTATGTTGAGACAATCTTTGTACAGAAAGGATGTCCATGTGAGTTTGCCTAAGTTTGTGCATATGCATCCTGTTATGTAATATGGGCACATGATTATTCCTGCAATAAAACTCAGGACATCTACCTTCACGCAAACCTCCAAACGCCAGAAAACAAAGATACTGATCTGAACAATATCTAGACAATCTTATAAGCAAAGATTTTTTCCATCTATCTTTACTAGAATAAGTATAAATGATTGGTGCTGGCGAGAAATTCATGTGAGAAGCACTATGTTTGTGCTTCTGGGAAAAGCAGTTTTCAATAAACTGACATTTTCTAACAATGATTGATGAGTTAGAAATACATAAATCGGCTCAAAAAAAATATAAGTATTAAAATGCAATTATATTTATTCTAAAATTGAATGGTAAGCTTAAATTGTGTTTTGATATATGTCCTCATTTATTCAGGTATTAATGTATGACATTTATTATAGTATTGCAGAAACCCCGATGGAGATATAAATGGGCCCTGGTGCTACATAACAACCCCCGGAGATAAGAAATGGGACTATTGTGATATTCCTAAATGTGGTAAGTGTGATGTTTAGATTTTTTTCCCAGGCACTCCGATTTTTTTGAGGCCTTAGAAGGAAGGCAATGTTTTTTTCACTTTCCATTGGATAAATCTTAACATTTAGAAGAATTAATTGCCTGTATCAATCCATGCACAACAAACACATACTTGCACTGAACTGTGGCTCTTTTTTTTATTGGAAAAGTATCAAAAGATAAGATGCAGTAAGCAATACAGGTAAAATATTTCATTACAGAAGTAATTAGAAAAAATATGTAAAAAACCAACAGTGCAATGTCATACCACCAAAATCTAAAAAGCCTAGAGAACGATCTCAAGTGGCCAATTTATACAATTTCTGAATTCTTTAAAATCCCCAATAGGTAGCCGGTATACATAGAACAAAAAGCCTCACTAACAGCTCACACAGCTTTTTCAATTTTCACCTTTTTGGGTTATAATGCATAATTGTAAATTTCAAGCCACAAGCAAGAATAAACCGGGGCCAGCACATCCTAGGATCAGGAAGTTCGCTCTGCAACCAGGCCCTAGCAATGCACAATCTAACCACTGTAACTGCATAAAAGTATATTGAAGCCAGATTGCATGGGATAGAGCTTGAATGGCCCAACACAATAAGCTTTGAATCATAATCAAGGCCCCATTGTAATAAATTATTTAACTTATTGAATACTGAAGCCCAGAATAAAGAAAGGGAGGGGCAAGTAGCAAAAATATGAGTAGCGTCTGCCCCTGGAATTATACTACAAAAGCAATCAAAGGGAAACACTACATTGCCTGAAGGCCCATTTGAAACAATCTATAGGGAGTATATTATGTATCATATAAGGTCTTAAAAAATTAGCCTTAAATTGTGACACTTTCAGTATGTCCAGATTCAGCCGAACACTGACCAGGATATCCCCCCCATCACCATCAAGCTGTTCATTGGATCCACAAGAGACCAAGGTGTTATACAGAATGCTAACGACCGAACTTTAGACAAACGAGCATACAGCTCCAAAAATAGATTGGAAGCTATAGAAATGTACTGAGTCGGCAGATGAGCGACAAAATCTCGAAACCCTGCTGATATGCACTGTGGGGGCCAATGAGAGACTCAGAAGGGCCGAATATCCACTTAGGGTTGTTTAATACCACCCTGATGCTAAAATTGTAGAATAACCCTCATACAGATGCAGTGGCAAGTTAGGAATTCGGTCGAGGGAAACGTACTGATTAAAGGGTGAAAGACTGCAATATGTTTTAATTGAAGTCCAAATCCTATGATAGACAGCCAATGTCTTAAACCTGGTGCATTTGAAATATACTGTATCAATAAATCCCTGCATAGATACCGTAGTACAATTAAAAATAGAGAACGGATAAGATAGCTGCCAATTGAACCTACCCATAATGGACAGTAGTCGGTACCCGAACGAAGAAAGAAAATACAGCCACAGTGAGGAAAGGGCCAGACCACCCATATTACGAGGTATCTGTAGATACTGTATGGTGCAGTGGGGTTTTTTATATTCCCATATAAATCCCTGCCAACTAGTCTCTACCATCTTTAAAAAAAATGCTTAGGAATATATAGTGGTATGGACCGAAACAGATACAAAAACCAAGGCAAAATTACCATTTTACTCAAATTGCATCAGCCAATCTCCCCCAAAAGCTTATCCTATTTCCAGAAAAGTATCAAGGATGAATGATAAAGCCCCTCATATTTAAAATCAAGCGTGTCCCTCACACAGGGGGAAATCTAGACACCTAGGGCCCGATTCACAGAACTAACTTACTACAAAATCCTAAACTTACTACCATTTTGGTATTCACAGAAGGCACTTACTCATTTTGGTATTCACAGAAGGTACTTACTCATTTTGGTATTCACAGAAGGCACTTACTCATTTTGGTATTCACAGAATGCACTTACTCATTTTGGTATTCACAGAATGCACTTACTCATACTAACTTTATGTCCGCACTCGGGCCGGAGATTCCGGGCCGGTGGTGGAGATTCCGGCCCGGTGGTGGAGATTCCGGCCCGGAGGTGGAGATTCTGGCCCGGAGGCGGAGATTCCGGCCCGGAGGTGGAGATTCTGGCCCGGTTGTGGAGATTTCGGCGATTTACGTAATCCCTTACCTTTGCCTCTGCAGACTACCAATGCACGTGTCAAAAGGGTAAGGACACTCTTGGGCATCATCAATCAGCAATTTTTAGTACTACTTTTAAAGCGTGGGCTAACAGTCGAGGAACGTCTACATGAATATAACTTTCATGGAGTTTATTCCTATTACATGCATATTTTGGTGAGCTCTCACCTCTTCTACTTTCTCCACTGCTTCATAAAACAACAACATTGTGAATAGGAATACATCAACAATAATTCTCAATAATTAATTTGATTTTTGTTTTTTATAAAAGTACTGTAAATGATCAACACAAACGATCAAGCAGCATAAGATAATCAAATGTTGTAATTGAAGTTCACAACCATGTCAGCATAGGCAAGTATTTAACTACAAAGCCGTAGTTTCTGTATGGCGTTAAATACACTCAATATTGTCCTCTTGCTACTTGTTGTCCATTAACAATGATGATCAGTCACAGTTAATATTATAATATGTTGTACACATTTTTATGAATTATGTACATACTAACAAAGTTGAGAGGCTGCTAGGATTTAGCTTATCTTCATATATCACACAACTTCAGCAGTAGGACCTTTTGGTACACATGAATTCATCTCAAACACAATCCCTCAAATATAGATTCCATACAAGCTTTATAAGGAAATTTGAAAATGATGTCTCAGGTATAAATAGAATAATACACAGGTTACTAAACGACAGGCCAGTTCCTCAAGTAAAGTGCTACTTTGGTAAGGCATGTCGATTACCTGTCTGATTTCATAAACATAGAGGATTCTTTCATGCTATAAACCTAATTTATCTCAAAAACATGGTATTTTGGTGGAATCACAAAACCATGGTTTTCATGTTTTATTACCTTTTGCCTCTAGTAATTCCAAGTTGTTGTTCTTTTACTTTTATTTTATGATGTGTAATATGTCATATGAGTTTTGAGGCACGCAATTCTGAGTATAAAGACTAGACTCAGATGGAGATTGCGAAGGACATAGATATGTTTCAAAATCTAGAGGGACAGAATTGAATCCCCTCTCTGGCTCTCAACCCCTGATCCTCCCCTCCAATTCATAAATTATCCAGTCACACCACTTCACACACATAAATGCAAACATGATTCTAGAAGATGCAAGATACCACTACAGTTGTTTTGCAGTGAAGAGATGATTACCACTTTTTTGTACACTTGCGTGGTGCCCAACAAAAGCATTTTTGTAGTAAATTACACATTTCGATGCTCAGAATAAGGAGTCTTAAAATTTTTGAAATTGCAATGTTAATTTATAATGTTGGAAAATCTGCCGGTATGGCACACTTTCCACCAGGATAAACTTGAGAATAGTTGCAGGAAAAGCCCATTCTTGGTTGGCCTTTATACATAAATGAGCTCATGGGTTTGTGGGCATTCACACAATTTTGCAGGGAGTTACTCACTCTGGTTTTTCAAGTAGATGTGCATGTGTTAAAATCAACATTAAGAATCTTTGCAGGGTGGGAATGGGAACAGAACATTTCCCTATTAATGTGGGAACAGGGACAGAACTTTCTTAACGGTGAAAATATTTGCCCTGGGGAGATAATAAATAGATAATTAAGCAAATGCACAATTACAAATATTTACTCATGTGGATAGTAGAATATCTACATCAGTAACATTTTCTGATGTGGAATGCTTCTGGAAATCTGTGACTGCAATACAGTTACAGGAACACTCCCATAAAAGAGGAAAATGTACTCCAAACGTATGAGTAATCATACTAAAGTAGATAATCTGAAAGTGTGCCTTTATAAAGTTTACAAACACATTTTTGAATATAATTAACTTATTTTCCCCCAGCCAAGCCTTGCTTATTCGTCATATATTAGTCTATTCAGAATTGCACAAATGCCATCAAATAACTCTTTAGCATAGCATAAAAAACTGAAAACAGAGTAAGGAAGCATCATTTCCATTAAAATTACAATAAAAGCCAAGACCCTACATTCCAAAAATGTCATATATTACATCTAACATTAAGTTCAAGTCTTCATTGAAAATATAATTTGCGCTCAATACTGAATTTTCAAACTTTCTGTGGTCTGGCTGTCCCTATTCATGCTGCCCATTTGTTTAAAAACCAAACTCAAACTGAAGTGGTTTTATCCATGCCTACCCTAAGATGTCATAATGTGGGAAATTAAACAAAAGATTTACTTCATAGTCTACTGTTGGGGTGGAGGGGTGACAATAGAAGCATTAATGCAAACCCTGCCCCAGCTAACTGTAAATTTTTGAAGGGTAGGGTATGCAGTCCAAAGTGGATGTACAATTATCTTTTTATACCAGATATGCTTCTCGTTCAGGGGCTATCATATTACACAAATACAGTAGCTGTAATGAAGCTGACAATATAGAATTTACAGTATCACTCCCAACTTTTTCGGAATAACATTTTTTTATTATTATCATAGCATCTCAACATACCCTCCCAATTCAGTAATGTATAGGGCATTAAGGATAATAATTGTTTGAGACACCCTTGGGAGTAACTTCGCATTGTCAAATTTCAATTGATCAAGTAAAGTACCTTGCAAACACAACAAGATAATGGACGGAGTGGTGAAACGTTTTAACCACTCACCCCCAGTCAAGAGATCTGGGTTTAATCCATTGTTCGTTTGCTCACTGTGCCACTGCAGTTTGGACCCAGCCATATGCAAATCAGTCTTGACCCTGCTCCTCATGGGAATAGTCCAGCCAGAACTGCCAGGCCAGGTCCTTCCTGGACCGAAAACAAGCATCCTGGAATCAGTTTCAGGGTATCCCCCCTCATCAGCCAGGCTAGTTTGAATCCAGTGGCACAGCAAGCAAGGGACCCATCTCTGGGCATGGCCACTTAGGGCGAACATAGCGAACACAACAAGATGATGGTCGGAGTGCTGACATTTTTCAACCACTCACCCCCAGTCAAGAGATCTAGGTTTAATCCATTGTTCTTTTGCTCAAAATGCTGATGCAGTTTGGACCCAGCCATTTGGAAATCAGTCTTGACCCTGCTCCTCATGGGAACAGTCCAGCCCGAACTGCCATGCCAGGTCCTCCCTGGACCTGAAACAAGCATCCTAGGACCGGTTTTGGGGGCATCACCCCTCATCAGCCACACTAGTTTCAATCCAGTGGCCCAGCGAGCAAGGGACCCATGTCTGGCCATACCCTTGGGCACTTAGGGCAAAAAGAGAAAACCCAAGATGATGGACAGAGTTCTGAAAATTTTCCACCACTCACCCCCAGTCAAGAGATCTGGATTTAATCCATTATTCTTTTGCTCACTATGAGACCCAGTTTGGACCCAGCCATATGCAAATCAGTCTTGACCCTGCTCCTCTTGAGAACAATCTAGCCTGAACTGCCAGGCCAGGTCCTCCTTGGACCAGAAACCAGCACCCTGAGACCGGTTTTGGGGTATCACCCCTCATCAGCCAGGCTAGCTTGAATCCTGTGGCACAGCGAGCAAGGGGCCCACGTCTGGGCATACCCTTGACCACTCATGGTGAACATAGCAAACACAACAAGATGATGGACGTACAGCTGAAACTTTTCAACCACTCCCCCCCATACAAAAGATCTGGGTTGAATCCATCATTCTTTTCCTCACCATGCCACCCCAGTTAGACCCAGCCATATGCAAATCAGTCTTGACCCTGCTCCTCCTGGAAAAGTCCAGCCCGAACTGCCAAGCCAGGTCCTCCCTGGACCGGAAACAAGCATCCAGGTCCCAGGTCCTACATATAAAATAATGTATGCATCTCCACATTCCGCCACCACCCCTATCCCCATAACTCTCTCCCCCCTCCACAACCCTTTCCCGCCCGCTGGAGAAATTATCCACGACAAGGCAGCTCCAGCAAATCGTAAAAAAGGCCCCAGCCTGCGCATACCCCTCTCACTCTCGACTACCACTCCCCCAACCTCTCAAACCTACCACACTGCCATCACAGCCATCTAACCCCCCAACAATACTATCCCCAGCTCTCTCTGCTCGCCAATCCTGCCTCCCCCCTCTCACCAACCTGAACTAGACTCACTCAAAACCCATACTAACCTCACTTCCCGGGAACCTACAAAACGTTATCCCAGAAATTTGAAACATTTTACAACTCGCTGAAAACTCTCTCTCTAAACTCAATCCTCTTCAAAACTCTCTAGCTGCAGCTAACAACGTGATAAACACTATCCCACTGCCTCTGACTAATCGCCACTTACGTACACGCAAACTGCCCAACTATTTAACGGACATGGAAATCCAAACTTTACTACTCCTCTACGAAACCCCTACACAAATAAGGAAGAATTTTCTATTCTCCCAGCCCCCATCAACCCAAACAGAACATCCCAACTGAATCACAGAACGATAAACCCGAATAACCTTCAAACAATATCCCCTACCTCTGAAAATCACGAGCCTTCTTTAGAGAACGCCTCAAACCAGATCTCCTGCCTCCTACTAAACTGCCGCTCAGCCCTAAAACACGCCTCTGACATAGCCGACCTCATCCTAAACCTGAAAATGGACATAACCATCCTCACGGAAACTTGGCTCACTGAATCATCCTCGCCATGCCTTGACCTTCTAGTCCCCCCAAATTACAACATCATAAGACTAGACAGACCTCACAAAAATGGCGGAGGCATCGCCTGCATACATCGATCTGACATCACCATCTCGCAGTTTCACTCCGAACCCCTGGACTCTTGTGAATACCTAGGGATTTCCGTAAAATCCTCAGATAACCACTCCCACAAACTACACCTTCTCTACCATCCCCCAGGTAAAAATGCAGAATTCACAGACCAACTTATGGAAATCATTACAACGAACTCAACCCCTCATTCCAATGACATATTCCTTGGCGACTTCAATCTCCATTGGGAAAACCCCCTAGACAAGCAGGTCAACGCCCGCAAAACCTTCCTAGCAGACCATTCCCTGATCTAAGCCATCACAGCCCACTCACTCCAAAGGTCCTACACTTGACTGGATCATCTCTAAAGAAAAAATGATTAAATCAATCTCGATCACCTCCTGTGATTGGTCAGACCATCACACTATCACCTTCCAAATTCCCTCTGCCAGAAAGAAAACTTACTCACAGCAAGTCAAGCCTAAACACTGGATAAGAGACACGAAACACCTCAACTGGAACGACCTAGCTTCCCACTGTGAGAAAGTTCTCACTCCTCCCAATAACATGTCAGACGTCAATGACCTCACTGCTCACTACAACTCCACGATGACCAATATCTTGGACCATGTAGCCCCACCAAAACTCAAAAGTGTACCGGACAAAGACAAAAACCCATGGTTCACAGGAGCCCTGAATGAAGAGAGACGTAAACTAAGATTAACTGAGCGCAAATGGGGGCAACATCCCTCCCCTCTCCAACTCAAACTACTTAGGAAATCTAGAAACTCCTATAATAAAAGTATTCTTCAATCAAAAAAAGACTTCTTTAGATCAGAACTAGACAATGCAAAAAATAGACAGAAGAAGCTCTTTGAAATGCTAAAACAACAATCTAACAAATTGGCCAAAACCGCACTCTTGACATCGAAATCACAGCTTAGCAGTGAAGAATTTTCCTCATTCTTCACAGCAAAAACCAACTCCCTCCAACTCGAGCTAAGGACGGCAGCTATCAACTCAGCCACCCCAAAGAACACACAAGCTGAAAATCCTAAACAACCGGATCTACCTTTGCCCAAAAATAACTCTGACTGGTCTACCTTCAAACTTTACGATCTCAGTGACATCACCAAAACATTAGCAACTATCAAACCCAACAAGCACTTCAATGACCCTGTCCCCTCAAACTGCCTACCCCACATCTACCATATCATCTCCCCTCTCTGGACCAAAATCATCAATGCCTCGCTAACGCAAGGTCACACCCGGATTGCGTAAAAACTGGTCAAGTCCCCCCTATCCTAAAAAAACAACAGCAAACGCCTCTGACCCGAATAACTTCCGACTATAACCAACATTCCCATGCTAGCCAAGGTCCTAGAAAACTGCGTTCAGCAACAACTGAACCAACACATCACGGATTTCAAACTACTGAACAACTGCCAATCGGGTTTCAGACCCGGCCATAGCACAGAAACAGCCATTCTGCATGTAGTAGACGACGCCCTCCTCGCCCTTGACCGTAATGAAACCTGCCTACTAGTCCTGCTCGACCTCTCATCATATTCAACACGTCAATCACGACAAAATTCTAAGAAGACTGGAAAACAGGATGGGTGTATCTGGCACAGTCCTCCAATGGTTCAAATCCTTTCTGGAAAACAGAACGCAATCGTTCATGGTGAACAAAAATCTTTCTCCCTCCTCATCCAACCTACTTGGAGTACCACAAGGCTCAACCCTATCTCCCACGCTTTTCAACCTATATGTCGAACCACTAACCGAGCTACTACAGCAAGCAAATATCTCTTACCACATGTACGCAGAAGGACACTCAACTTTACATCAAGATCTCTTCCATTGAAGAGATAAAGATGAAGAATCAAGCTCTCGAAAAGACCGTTCACTGGCTAAAGACCAACTTCCTCAAGCTAAACTCGCAAAAAATGGAATTTCTTTTAATTTCCCCCCCCTAAAAACTCTCTGGAGATAAAGGACTGGACCAAGATGATCACGGCTCTGAATTGCACACCGACTCTGGTGGACTCCACCAAATCGCTTGGAATTACACTGGATAAGAACCTTAACATGCAAACGCACATCAACCTGTTGGCTAAAAATGCCCGCTTTCACCTCAGTTATCTCACAAAAATGAAACCATTCATCGAGATCAAACAAAAGAAGGGAATAAGGGGCAAGTTTACCGAGGTCCAGCGTACATGCCCCAACAAGGCTGTGTACAACAAGAGTACGAAGTTCCTCTGTGATTCAGTATAAAGATGGAGAGATACTGTAGAGTAAAGTGAGTCACTTGAGACCACTGTTATGTATGCAAAGAAGGGGGGAATTCCCCTTGTCTAGGGCTCTCACACACCCAGCAAGCTAGGTGTCATGCTTCATCATATGAGCCTGCCCCTCGTCAGGTCAGCGCTGCAATACCTGACGGGCACCCAGACCGGGGCTCTTTATCGGGGATCTTTTGTTCCTGCCGGTGGGTGCGGTGGGAGTGAGGGGCCTAGTGTGTGTAGATGTGGGGGGCTGTCAATCTAAAATAGGTCAGTTAGTCCTAGCAAACAATTTATTAAGAAGGTAAACTGCCTAATTTAAAAGAGCGAGAGGGGCAAAGGACTAGTGACAATGTATCTAGTTGTACATGCCCTGCTCTCGAGTGATCGACATGTTTCGTGCCATAAGAGTTGATTAGATCAGGGCACTTCCTCAGGATCAAAGGAACACTATCTACACTAAAAGGGTAAGTGAATTCTACATACCACGTTCTCTGGTTGATAACCTATAAAGGTAGAAAAAAGGGGGGGGGAAACATGTTGAAAATACATGATTTGTGCAATCATACAGTATCTCATCAATTCATTTTCTATTTTCTAAAAGCAATAGTGCTAGCAGACAATTCATAAACACACGATGTTATCACTGTATCATACGGTGCAGGACAGTGAACTGGTGATGGTTACCACTATTGTGTGCTCAATTGTACTCAGAATACTTTAAAACTCAATGGTGGGAGAATCACATGGAGTCAGGACAGTGGTGGAACTCACCTATACTGTCGTCAAGTAACTACTTGCAACAGTAGCCGGCGGTTGAAAAGGACACCGATTGGGTCCTGTGAGAAAAATAAAAGTTGAACATGTTTGGGAAATAGCAGGACACTCAAAGAGCAGGTCTAGGCCGGTTGCCCGGAAGGCTGCTAGACCACTAAAGGAGTGATGGGTCAGGAGTCACGGTCGTCAGACGGTGACCCGGCCCTCGTGGATAAACCTCACTTCGTGTGCACTGTGGGGCGTGAGGACGCAAACCCGAGCCGCATGAGCAACAAAGGGGACATTGGTGATACCAATGCACCCTAAGTGCGTCAAGCGACCAGGGTGAACGACCGTAACGCCCAAAGTAAAACACAATGGTCAGTAGCCACAGTGGGTAGATCAAGGTTATGGATCCGTTCCATACTAAACGCACTCACCTCCAATAGCGATCAAGTAAACCTCCAAGTCGGGGACTAGGAATGATGGATAGTCACTCACCGGCGTAAAAACGCTTAGTCACTCATTCATTGAGAACCATGACCTCAAAACTGCAGTTCAGGCCTTAGTCATTTCGAGGTTGGAGTACGGATGTACCACCCTCACAGGGCTTCCCAAAATCTCGACAGCCCCTTTAAAAGCCTGTCTCATTGCAGCAGCAAGACTCCTAACAGGATCCAGGAAATTTGACCACATATCGCCACACCTGAAGGCGCTCAACTGGCTACCCTATGAAGCTAGAATCCACCTAAAGATAGCTTGCATCACCCATAAAGCTCTACACCACAATACCCCCCAGTACCTATCCCAAAAACGTACCTTATCAGGAGGAAACAGACACTCTAGGAGCGCCGATAATCTACTGCTGAAACCCTCTCGTTTCAGCAAGAAACAAACGACTGACAGAGCATTCACCGGAGCGGCGCCAAGAATATTGAACTCGCTACCTCCGTGCATTAGAAAAATCTCTTCTACACCACTATTTAAAAGGGAAGCAAAATCATTCCTGATGAGCAAATTCCTCCCTTAATTCCGCAAGGCACTGAATCAGTCCACGACTTCAAACTTGTTTCCTCACTCCCCTTAATGACTCCTTCGCCTCTATGACTTAAGCGTACTCAAACTTGTTCCTACTGCTCCATTTTCGTTGCTTCTACATGCCGAACCTTGTTAGAAATATTTTTGATAATATGTCTGCTCTGTTGTTTTGCAAAATGTTCTATACTTACTCTGCTTTCCTTGTAAAGCGCTCTGATACCCTACCCGGGGTCTTGTTCGCGCTATAGAAAACTCTAAAAATAAAATAATAAAATATGGAAAACAAAATACAAATGGTTGTTTTCTATATAAGTCCCTTAGAAAAGAAAAAAATAATTGAACAAATATGAAAGTATAAATAAATTATGAATCTGAAGCGGGACATCTTATGTTGGTCAGTTGTATATTCTGAGCCAAGAAACAAAAGTCAATTTAATTTTGTTTACAGAACATTAAAGCTTTGATTGTAATAATATGCTTCCAGAGCATGTTTTAAAGCACACATGTGTTTTTCTGTGCACGAGCGTATCTCTGTAAATATTTTCTTTTTTGCAGAAACTTAAGGTTTATGTTCAAACCTTGTCCCATGTACTTGCTTATTTCACTCCACCATGCATATGCAAGTTTTCAGTTTAACTCCTACTGTGTACCTGCGTTGGAAATTGGTGGTGCTTACTGTTTAAAGTAATTTGAAAAGATTGTTGTATGAAATATAGAGGAGAGAATATCGAGGTCACACAAAATCATGACCAGAATATTGAGGACCAAATATAGAGAAGGTAAGTGCACAGAGGAAAGTGTAGATTTACTATTCTTAACTCCACATATATGCACTGATCCAGCAGATTTATTCCAGTGTTCCTGGGCCCACCGGCACAGGTTTGGTTATCACCTCTACTGGATCATTAAACTGTTACTTACTTTGCAACTTGATCCTCCAATGGATCTTGTAAATCGCATTGTGGAGAAAGAGAGTTAGCATTTCACATCCCATCAATGCTAATACAATTGACAGTGCAACCAATTGGCTACACAATGAGCACCAGGAATCGGTGGTCAAGTTCAAGGGTGTTTGTTACAATTTAGTAATAAAGTTCAGAAAACTCACTCTTAAGACCATACTGTAGATGTATAAGATCACAACAGGGATGCCAAACCTCCTGAAGAAGTTTGTACGGACAAGAATTAACCAAACAAGCTGCTCAGTTGCTGCAATACAAAATAACAGCTTGAGAATCTGGTACTCAGAAAATAATCTCAATTGGTCCTTTCTATACATTAGCAATCAAAGTCTTCCAAGCACAGTCCAAGGCACAAGAGTGCTAAGAGTTCAGAAATCTGAGTGTTCTACAGAATCCTATACGAGAGTATGAGCAACACCAGCAGTAGCATTGCAGAAGCTCAGTCAAGAGTCTTAAATAGGTCAGAAATAAGGGTCAGTCTAAACCACACTTAGGGAAAAGCAAAGGGACAAAGGGGGATTTCTCCAAGAGTCCATTCAAAGGCCAATGGGATTCTTGAAATGTTTCTGGTTGGAGTCCAAGGGAGGTTCTGCATAGGGTCTGCAGAAGGGGTGCAGGAAAGAAGTCCAGCATACAGTCCGCAAGAAAGTTTGAAATCATCTGCCCGTATCAGCCAGGGCAAACGATAGGTTATTATCCATAGAGTCCATCGGTAACTCCCCTTTGGTTGCATCATCAATAGAGGTCCATTGTATTTGTTTCAATCTCTATGTGGATTCACATGTTTCACACTGCAACAGTAGAGAAAAATCCCACACTGGACATGGGAACACCGTCTCATTCACATACTCAGGCTAGAGCATAATAGTCTTTTGTCTACAGGTTTGTCATGTGCTCGTCATCAAGGCTTCTTTCCCAGTCTACGTATCTATTGCTGTTACAAGAAATATATCTATTCTAGACTAGCAATGCATGAGAATACCTGGAAGAAAGCAAGTCAGCAGAATACAGGAGCACAGTAAATTATGAAATGAAATACGGCCTTCAGAGTAAATGCTAACTTATGGTATTACATCAATGTTGCACATTTAATATGCATGTGCACATTTAAACATATACGAATATAATTTCTTTAGTACTTTTGGTTCACATTTCATTAGCATATGGTGAATAATCAAATTACACAATAGTAAGTATGACTGAGAACTACGTAGAAAGTACATACATGTAACATTAATGCATACATGGAATAACCTTTGTAGTTTGACTTGTGCTAGAATCCTACGCATATAAGGATCATTTAGAGCTAATAACGAGGTCTCTAGCAGTTACACAGACAATATAGCACATGTTTAGGAATCACAAGAAATATTTCAGCAATGAAGTTAATTGGATGATGTAAAGTAAACTACACATCACTAATGTTCATCTATGCATCACAGCACACATAATCAATGAATCCTTTAGTTGCAATAAAGCTAATATATTTTATTACACGTTAATCACTTTATTAATCAATATCAAAGGATTATTTCTAATTAATTTATATTTAATGCATTTCTTAGTTAGTGAAGACGGTTCCTAGGTTAAACATGAGATGTATTTCTTTCAAAATTAGTAAACACACTGTATGAGGAACTGTGAATTCCACAGTAAAGATTCTCTACTACAACAGTGTCAGATGAAACGTGTGCATGAATCATTATGACACGTAAGACTCGTGCAAAGTGCATATTCATTTTGTGTGTCAGGTGTCATTTGCGTTTAGGTTTTAGTGATGTGTAAAGAGTGGGCAACTTTGCGCTGCACCAGTACCTTGATGATATATATATATATCGTCAAGGTATGTATATGTCGAGCCAGGTATAGAAAATGTATGGATACTTACCTGAATATATTTCGGTCCTCAGTATTCTTGTCATAATATTCTGTGACCTTGACATTCCCTCCTTGATACTCCGAAACCACACAATTTGGTAATGATAAGTTTATTCACAACATATGATTTTTTTTAAAACATTTTTTCTCAACTGAATCATAGTTCACTATTTCATGATAGGTACAGACTTTGAGTAGACTAAAACAATCTATGAAATTTAAAGAAAACTAACATACCATGCTGTCCTATATTTTGGTACAACTATTGTCAAGGAATTTGAATTGCAAACACAATTTTGTGACCATTATTAACTTTTTTCCTTCCACCAATTCTTGCTTATTTTGCCAGGCTCAAGAGATCTGTGCTGTACTATAGTTGGTCCATGCCACTGAAATTTACTTCAATTTTGTAGCAGACTAATATAAACAGACCTGCTATGGATTTTTCATATATTCCTGTACTATACTGTAAAAGCTAATGAATGTCTACATTTTATTAAAAATGTTCTCATCTCTAGATTAAGAGCCGCTGCACCAAATAACATTTTTAAAATAATATTCGGGGTTTTAACCATATAAAGGGATTGCATTGCTAACGTTTATGAGTTTTGGGCCAGATGTACGACCCTAATTTGCATGCGCAAACGGGTTAGTGAGCCGTTTGCGCATGCAAAAACAAATAGGGCCATGTACAATTCCTATTTAGCTAGTCGCAATTTTTTTGCGACTTGCAATTAGGAAGGGACGTTTCAAGGGCGTCCCTTCCTAATAGCGACTCTCAACCCCCTCTATGGATGTTTTGGGGTCGCAAATTGCAAGTGCCTCCTGAAGATTGATGAGGCATGCAATTTGCGACCTCATTGGGAATCGCAAACAGTGTCTCAGACACTGTTGTACATGGCATTTTGCGACTCGCAAATTGCGACTCGCAATCAAGCGCAATTTGCGAGTCGCAAATTGTCATGGATGTACATCTGGCCCTTTATCTTTTTGAATGAATTTGTAAAAGGTAACTCATTTTCCCTGGTTATACTTTCACATGGTATGTCACACAAAATGGTGCCCATGTCCAATGAATGTGCCTGGATAAAGAATCTGGTATATTATATCACCACAACTCCTCCATGGTAATATAGTTTTGTAATTCACAGCATCCCATAATATATTATAACTTTTTATGCATATTGCAGTAACTAACTGGGTAAAATAAAACTTAAAATAAATCTTCAGTTCGGGGAAACCCAGTTGAGTTCTATTTCGCAGGTATAATTTAGCTTAACTCTCATCTTCTTTCGTTTATTTAGCATCCACTGAAGAAAAGTGTGGAATACAGAAGAATGCACCAAGAGGATGTTTTGGAAGGGTCGTGGGCGGCTGTGTTTCAAATCCATTCTCATGGCCCTGGCAAATTAGTCTCCGAACGAGGTAAACAACAAAGGATCACATTTTTAACAAATGTATAAGATTAATCACAAAAGATCATATATTCTGCACAATACAGGTTGAAGTCCTCACAAACTGCATGCCCCTGCCCCTTCAACCCACACACCCTTTTCATTCTCCTGACACCTCAAACCCTCTTCACTCCCAGCCAACAAACAAAGACACTTAATAAGTTATGTAGGCCTGTGATTAATATTGATTAACACATTTCTGCCCACTACCATGCTGTCAACTTAAGTGGGTTGCCAATTAGCTCCACATCAGCAAGACACAGGGCTGGACTGGTCATTCTGCAATTTCCCTGAAGGTTAGATGTTTGATGCAAATGCAAGGACAGAGGTCTTCAGTCTCCTGCCGACTTCCATCCCAGCATTTTCAGCCAATCACAGAGGGTTGCAAATTGCAACTTACCTACTTAATATTATTATTAGAAAAGCTATTTTGGGACATCCGGCCAAAGCACAGTTTGCGATGCGACCAATCAATACACATATTGCATCGCAAATTGCATTCCCATTTGCAAACTAGTCGGTGTGGAAATTGCACATCCCTGGTTTGCAAATGGGAATAGTGCATCAGACTCCTTGCCCATAATCGTACTCTAATACTTGTCCTAACCTGAAGGCTAACCATTGACATCAGAATTGAACATGTCAATGCTGTAGCCCTTTCCAGAATTCTAAGCTAACTTTCACCATTACACTATTTCAACACCGAGATCTATCCCGAATCTTCAACCTAACCCTAACTCTAACCCACATCATAATCAAATTGTAATACAAGAGATTCTGCAATTCCTATTAAAGCTTGTCTCTAATTTGCTTATTACAGTTGAGTTGTGACTTCTCTAGTCCCTTGTAATAATGAAATAACATAGTTGCTCAACTGCAATAACTACTGTTTGGGGCTGTCGACTCCAACCATGCTTCTATGATCTCGTTCTAGTGGCTTCCTCCTACAGTTTGGGCTGGCTTGAACATATTAGCCAGACTGATTTTGTTTCCAGTCTGATCCTGGCAGGTACCAGGATTCTGCTAGAGTACCTTTGGATTTTCTATCCCCCTTAAATACACTTTTGCACATTTTAAAATCACAAAACTTTCCAAACGTATACCTGGAAACTGACCCACTTGCAGCTGTTTATACTATGCGGAAAATTGTGCAACTTTTCCTATGGAGAAGCATTTCGTAAACGAGGAACTGTATGCACAGTAGAATTCTGCACTATAGAAAGCAGAGATACTGTGTATTTGTACATTTGTTTCTCCCTGGGGATAACATGATTCCTTCTGGAGAAATCCACACCACTGCCCTCTGCCTCTGCATGAAGTTTCCACCCCGAAAAGCGTTTTACTCCAGTCCTTGACTGGTGTACATCATTAACCATTTCCAGGGTGACAAGGGGTCAGTGAGCAGTCTGTGACATCAATGAAATATTTTCATGCTTTCACAATGTGCAAAATGTAACATAATGGTGCATTTCTCAGCACAATGGGCTACATGTATCAAAGTTCCATTTTGCAATCCCTAAATAGCGAATTTTAGGTAATCGCTCTTTAGGGATTGCAAAAGAATATGTAAGAAAATAGCGATTCCCTAATAGCAATTTCTACAGAGTCGCAATCCCAATTGGGGAATCGCTATTAGGAAATGCTACTCAATTTGTTCCTATGGGCCTAAAGACCCATAGGTGCAAATGGTTTTACATTACCTAATTTGCGATTACCTAATTGGTAATCACAAATTGGGAAATGCAAAACCAAGGGTGCCCAGGGGCTAAGCCCCCCCCGAAGCACCCCCAATATAAAATGTGCACATTTAAAGCACACACATGCCCTAGGGGAATGTGTGCGCTACATGGCACTTTGAAAAATGAATTTTTTGTGCATTTTCAAAAATTGCACATGGTGACCATCGACTTGGAGTCGATGGCAATAGTGTTTCCTAAATGCCCAGCTTGCATTTAGAAAATGCTTAGTACATGTGCTGCGATTCCCTATTTGGAGTCGCAATTTTAGGTAATAGCAAAAAATTGCAATAACCTAAAATGCACTGTAAAAGCCTTTCATACATCTTGAAAGGCCATTTTGCATGCACAAGTGGTCACATTTAGCGATTTGCACCTTTTGCGAATGCAAAATAGATTGATACATGTGGCCCCAAGATACTTTAAAAAATGCCCAACGTGTCATAGGTGATATAGGCAGTTCAAAGTATGTATTTTCACATGGCCAATCATAAGGTATGCCTACAGAAACGTCAGCTGTCTGCCTTAAGTCATATCATCAACACACCCAAACGCAACACACACATATACACAGAGAGTGGGCTTTCACCATCCAGCCATTAACGCTTTGGCTTTTTTTGTGTCATCCCGCTGTAACCATTGTTTACTTGAATCAACCAACAGGAGTGTTGTGTAATATTTCATTTTGCAGTGAAGTGAGAAAGAGTTTGTCCAGATCACATCTCCCGAGCCTCATCTTCCTTCCTAGCATTGCGGTTCTCAGCCACGGTTTCCCTTTTGTCCACTTCCTGCCACTCACCTCCAGCTGCAGCCAGTGTGGCATGTGATGTCAAACTTCTTTTTCCGTTCCCATACAACTGACTAAGCATGAAGAAAGACACAAGAACCACATGCTGCTGTAGTATTTAAAGGCTAAGGATATACTAAGTAAATTATTTTTTGTATTTTTTTATTTTTACGTTCAAAATATTTTATTGAAGAAAATTTTCATATATATGAAACACAATACAAAAAATAATACCGAACTATAGAATATAGAAAAAACATATTACAATATATAAGAGAAGTACAATTGCAGTACCAACATTGTATAACAATATGAGCATAATATAAATAATAATAATAATAAAGCAAACATAAAAGGGCTACATTTAAGCAAAGATTAATTATTACAAAATGGAAATAAATATCCTAAATTGCAGAACATGTACCAATGTAGGAATCCAAACTAGACCACATACTAGACTTAGAAGAAGAGGAGTCCTTATGAGAGTGTGGATAGAAAAACTGCCCGCGACTCAAAAAGATAATCCACTCCCACCATGCATTAACCGAAAGTGTGGTAGCATCTTTCCAATTACAAGTGATAGATTTGAGTGCAGTGGAAATAAGGAAATCGAATAATTTACAATCCATAGGGGATAAAATGGATTTAAAAGTGTGGATTTGAGAATTAGAACTTGAAATGATAAAGCTGTTTGGTTTTTAAGGATCTGTGTAATAAGATGCCATATTTGTAATAAAAACTGATGTATGATAGGACAGTTGAAAAATAAATGTTGTAGATCACCAATAACAGATTGACAGTGCCAACAATTTGGAGTATCTAGGAGTTTAGCTTTAAATGGCTTATTAGGAGTCCAGAAACATTGATAAAGTAAATAAATATTAGATTGTATAAGGGTGGCCGGGAGATAATTAGCCGTGTTGGAATTCCAGATGTCCTTCCAAGATATGTTAAGTGTATGAAGATTTAAGTGCGGGGACCATTTTTGAGTCAAATGTGCAAAGGAGAAATTTGAAGTGGTAAGTTTTTTATATACTTTAGATGCTGTATGTCCTGAACGGCTAAACACAGAAATACAAAATTCAATACCGGAAGACTGAGACATAGAAAGTAGTTGGGGGTAGGCATTAAGAATCGTGTTACATAACAATGCATATTTAGGCAACTCAGACAATGGCAGCTTATAAGTGGCTTGAATAACATCAAACGTGTGAAACATATCATATTGGCAAATATCTGCAACAACGAAAATACCAGGAGCAATCCATAATTTCCAAAAAGAAATATGTTTGTGATATTGGAGTTTAGGATTGAACCAAAGAGAAACTTTTTTAGTGGAAGACAAAGTAATAGAAAATGTACTGTCAAATGATAAAAGGGCAATTTTAGAGAGGGCAAGAATAGGAGAACACTTACCAAAAGAGCCATTGGACATGGTAAGAAAAGCAGTTAAAGGGTATGGAGCCAAAATATTTTTTTCCAGGAGAAGCCATTTAGGTGCATTAGAGAGGGGAACAGTGTGAAACCATAAGGAACATTGAGCCACAAGGAATGTAAAATGATATTTTTTCAAATCTGGGAGACCAACCCCACCTTCACATTTGGGCAATTGTAGCATCTTAAAACTAATGCGTGCAGGCTTATTATTCCAGAGGAATTTGGTAAATAATTTATATATTTTAGTATAAAAAGTAAATAAAATAAATAAAAATAAAGTAAATAAAAAGTGGACGGGAAGGAGAAGGGCAGCATAGACAATAAATATAAAATGTGTGGAGTTATAGACATTTTAATTGCTGCTATGCGTCCCCACCAGTTTAAATGAAGATTAGACCACCTATCAAGTTTCTCTTTGGTATTTGTTAAAAATGCAGAGCAATTGGTATCAACTGTATCTTTAACTGAACCGGTAAAAATTATACCTAAATATTTGAGTTTGTTTGGAGACCAAATTATATCAGTATTCTCTAACATTGTAGAATTACAAAAGGCATTTAATGGAAAAAATTCTGTCTTATTAGTATTCAGGGAGTAACCAGAAACCTCAGCATATTTATGAATAATATCAAGGATAATAGGTATAGAGGTGGAAGGGTCAGAAACATATAACAATACATCGTCAGCACATGCCGAGAGTTTAATGGTAGTATCTTTCAAAACCACACCTGTATAAGTATCACTATTACGAAGAGAACATAAAAGGGGTTCTATTGCAATAAGAAAAAGTAAAGGAGAGAGAGGACATCCCTGCCGAGTGCCTCTAAACAACCAAAATGAAGTGGAACACAAACCATTAACTAAAATAGAGGCTGAGGGGGCTGAATACAAAGCCTTAGTCATATTAATAAAAATAGGACCAAAACAGAAAGCTTCTAAAGTTTTAAATAAAAATTGCCAATTAACCTTATCAAATGCCTTTTCTGCATCTAAAGCCATTACACCAATAGGTCCACTAGCTTCTTTGGCAAGAGATAAGGTATGACAGAGCAAACGGGTATTATGAGTGGATAATCTACCTTTCATAAAGCCAGTTTGATCAGATTGTATAATTTGGGGTAGTAGGGGTGATAGTCTATTCGCTAGAACTTTTGCATATATCTTACAGTCTTGATTGATGAGAGATATGGGCCGAAAATTGGAGACTAAAGTATGATCTTTATTAGGTTTGGGGAGGACAATTATTGTGGCTTCATTAAAAGATCCTCCCATCATAGAAGTATGCTGAAATTCCGTAAAAAGGGAAAGTAAAAAAGGGGATAATTGATCTTGGTAGCATTTATAGAATTCGGCCGGAATTCCATCCGGGCCAGGAGTTTTTTTGGAATTTAAAGCATTTATTGCTGTAAAAATTTCTTTGATGTCAATAGGGTTCTCTAAAGTAGCTCTATCATTATCAGAAAGCTGAGGCAATCGGCAGGAATGAAGAAATTCACTAACAACAGTATTATTAGTTGTAAGAGGTTCATGATATAGAGAAGAGTAGAAGGAAAGAAACTCCTTCAGTATGTCCTCAACCTCCGTCACCAATGTACCCTTATTCGTCTTGATGGCTGGAATTTGAACCCTTTCACGTTTAAGGCGTAGGTAATTAGCTAGCAGACGGCCCGATTTATTAGAATTAAAATAAAAATTTGACTTTTCTTTTGAGTTAAGTAAACCTGCTCTTTTACTGAGCATACAATTATATTTGTAACGATATTTCTGAAGTTGGGATTTATATTGTGGGTCTCTAGATGTAATAAAAAGTCGTTCCGCTGCTGCAATCTGCGTCTCCAATTCATTGAGACGGGAATAAAAAGATTTATTTTCGTGTGCCATAATAGAAATTGCAACTCCACGGATATATGCCTTAAAGGCAACCCAATGTATAATTTTAGAGGTGTCACAGGACTTATTATTCGAAAAATAATCAGAAATAGCTGAAGCCATTTTTTTAGCATTGGTGGGGTTAAGAACTATTTCCGAGTTCATTCTCCATCTCTTATTAGAAATTGGAGGGTCGGAAATAGAAAAAGAAAAAGAAATCAAAGCATGGTCAGAAATCGTGATAGGGTGAATAACTGTTTCACTAATCATGTGACACAAATTACGTGAAGATAATAAATAGTCAATTCTAGAAAAAGAAGAGTGAGCATTAGAATAGAAAGTAAAATCTTTGTCCGTAGGGTGTTCCAGTCTCTAAAAATCAACCAATTTGGTAACGGAAAGAAAGGATTTCAAAGCAAAAAAAGCCTTGTTAGGCCGGAACTTAAAAGCAGAAGATCGGTCCAACAAAGGATCTCTAATAAGATTAAAATCACCACCCATTATAAGGGATGTATTGCCAATTTTGAGTGCTTCATCAGAGACATAGGACCAAAAAGCAGGATCATCAGAGGTAGGGGCATGAATATTAATCAAATTTAAGGTAAGTTTATCAATAAGAACCTGAGCAGCAACAAATCTACCATCTGCGTCATGGTGATGTGACAGAATTTGTGCACGAGTTTTGTGTGAGAAAAATATAGCTACTCCATTTTTACGTTTTGCAGCAGGAGATGAAACTATAGACCCTACCCAACCTCTAGACATAGTATGCAATATTTTGTCATTAACATGAGTTTCTTGAACAAAACAAATATCAACGTTAGATTTGTGTAAATATTCTAAAACTTTACGTCTCTTCACTGGATGTCTAAGACCCTTCACATTTAATGAAGCAACAACTAACTTTTGTGGCCTAGACATACTTTCCTAAAGGGAAGAAAAATAACATGACAGAAAAGAGAAAGAAAAATAGTAGCCCATATAAAAAAGACAAAATAAGACAAACAACATGCAACGAGGTCAGTCACCAAGACCTCATACCAATAGAACATTGGAGACGGAGGTGCGAAGCAAGAAAACCACCAATAAGGTATGAGGAAAAAGATGAAAAACCTGGATTAGGGGAGTAGAGAAAAGAATTATTATAGTCAGCCCGCAGAGCCCGAAGGTTGAGAGTCCATGAGAACAGGGTGATGTTGATCCAGAAATCTTATTAAATCTGCAGGAGCTGAGAAAGACTTAGAAATGTCGTTTTTCCAGATGCGCATGACTGCAGGGTCAAAAAGACCATATTTGTAGCCAGCTTCTCGCAGACGGGGATGTAAATCTGAGAATTGACGTCGTATTTGAACAGTCTCTTTTGCAAAGTCCTGATGAATGAAGACTTTATTTCCTTCAATTAGCAGAGAAGGAATCTCTCGGACAGCCTTACGAATAAGAAGGAGATGGTGATGTCGCAGGACTTTAAAAATGATTTGTCGTGGCTTGGCTTGATTTGGTTTACGAATTGAAGGTATTATGTGGGCTTTATCAATCTCAAAGCGCTCTGGGAAGTTAATATTTAGTAATTTAGGGAGAAGATTTTCCAAGAAGAGACGACAACTTTGACCTTCAACTCCTTCAGGAACATTAAAAATGCGTAGATTATACTGTCTATTTCTGTTTTCCAAGTCAAGTAAGGAACGGTGGAGAGAAGCAACCTGAGTAGGAATTGGAGCCATAGCTGTAATGGCTGTAGTATTAGCACAAATCCAAATCTCGTTGTCAGCAACTCTCATCGATAAGGAAGCCATATCTCTATGTAAATTTTTAATATCTGAGGAAATGGAGTCCGTATTTATATGGATAGCTTGAATTTCCTCCAATATTTTTGCCAATGAGTCGTCCTGGGAGTCAATAGCTTTGGCTTTAGTAGGGGAGGTGAGACAGTTTGTTTGCGTTTATTGGGACCCATTTTGGACTCCATACTGATAAGCAGGGAGCAACCAGTAGTGAAAGGAAAAAATTAATAATACCACAAACAGCAAATGTGGTTTCCTGAGACAGAAAAAGATTTATATGGCTGAAAAAACAGCTCCTGAAGTCATAAAGCATAGCCACAATAAAGCTTAATAGGGAATAAAAAATGACAAAATCCCTTTAAACATATGCAGAAATGAAAGTGGTGGCTAGCAATAGGCAGGAACAATATCCCTTTAAGAAAGGAGAAGGCTTTTGAAGAGAGGAGGTGCCCAGCAAGTAAAGCCCGCCTCCTCTGTGTAGAATCCACAGGGAAAGCCGAGGGAAGCAGGAGCCCTTCCTGAGGAGAAGGTGAAAAAGCCCACCGCTCTGTCCACGGAGGCACCAGACCTCCGAAATACAGCCCACCGGTTCCTGGGGCATAAAGAGGCAGCTGGGCTGAGGGAGAAGACATGATGCAGCCCTAATCATCTTCAAACTTCGTCGTGAGGCAGGTAAAAAGACGGAGCTCAAAGCGCGGCGGCCATCTTAGATCGCGCACGCTGCCGTCTCCATATACTAAGTAAATTATGATGATTAAAAAATATATTGATGGAGTTTGTTGTATCAAGGACAAAGTAAACACATTTTTTTGGGGGGTTATATTTCTAACATACATATTTACAACACATATAATATAGGAAGTGTATTTGAAATGAATTGTGGGTACACATGGTCCTGCATTCATCCATTTTGCTCAGAATTCCTGCCAGGGCATTTGCTTTTGCTATACTTTAGTCTAGATTTAGTTACGGTTGACAAGATTTCAATGCTATCTACAACACAAAACTGAAGAGGGGATGATATAAATTGGCTAAGGTAGTACATTAACCTAACTTGAAGTGGTTTGAGAATAACTTGGTAGCTTAACAGAATCCCTAAATAAACAAATGAATAAATTAACTCCCAAATTCATCATCATCTGTGGGAGCTGACAAGCATTGGCAATAACAGTGTGTGTGAGAGTGCCACTCATTGTGTGAGACTTTGAACGATTCAGTCATTAAGATGGTTGATTGAAAAAATAATGTCATTCGTAATTCTGCAAGCGCATTTTTGGTATAAGTGCGTATTATGTACTGAAAGCATGTCATATAGATGAGCTGATAATTAGGTTTCTTGGTATGCTCATATTTGTTTTATCCCTTATTATTAATTACTCCTTACAAAATGATGCCTTACTGTTGTTTATATATCGTACGCTGTTGTTTTACGTTTGATCTCCTATTAAGTGTGATTGTTGTAATTTGCAAAATGTACTCATATTATTTACTTAATCTATTTTTAATGGTGATTCTATCAATTTGTAATATGTACTCAAATGATAATTTATATGATTTAAAGTGTAAATGTGTCTGTCAAATGATGTGTGATGTTATAAAGAGAGCTTAGTGGCGTAGAAGTTCAAGTTAACACACTAGGTTAACTGGTCTGTTTCTTTCCTTTCAAGGGTTTGTGTTTATTGCCACTATTGAACTCCCACCACCCTTATCTCAGCTTTACCTGAAGTTTTTTTTTCCCATCAAGTAGTATTCTTCGATAAAAAAACAGATATACAAATTTCACCTCATAAAAGATATTTTGGAATTCATCAAAACAATCCTTTCAAGTTTGGTGACATGCGTGACGTCATTCACCACTCAAGAAAACGATTGACTCTTTCAACACCATTGAGATCAGTTTCTAACGCGTCTTAGAGGAAATGACATCATGTCCTGACTATTTAGTCACATTTAACTTATGTTATGTCCCCCCACAGACTTCCCTTATGAATGCTGCTTTGAGCTCCAAAGCAAAGAGATTCTTCTACAAGTCCAATTCCATATGCTAAACAAAGAGGTTCACATAAGTTAACATAGGTCTTCTAAACATGTCATGTCAGCTGGGTCTGGTGGCTCAGTGGACTAATGCATCTACTGCAGGGGCCTGTTTTTGACCTCATGGTCACAGGTTCAAATCCCGGCGGGTCCACTCAACCATTCATCCATCTGAGGTCGATAAAATGAGTACCGTTGGGTAACAAAAAACATCTATTATTCAGCGCCAAGATACCTACGGGTGAACGTGTGCTTTACAAATACTTATGTTATACTTTAGTCAAAATTACAGTACATGAGTCTCTATTCCCACATGCAGGAATAGCTAAAATGATCTTATTTCATAGCTATGACATTATATATGATTTATATTACTGTTTTGTTTTTACTGAGAAGGCTTTGTTTGTCATTTGGGCGTTTGCACTGCTGCACTGAGATGATAATAAATGTTATTTACACTACAAAGAACTTGAGCATTAAATCAAATAAGACATATGTTTTCTTAGAAAATCCTCTAGCCTCCCAACCTGATCGTAGCGTTTCTGGATTGGAGGAAAAAAGCTTATGTTCTTTGCCCCAGAGGGCTGCCATGCTTAAAAGCGTGCCTTCTGTTATATGAGCTGCAGGCATGCCAACTTCGGAACTCCCACAAACACATCACTCACTAGCAGCGCAGGTATGTCTGTTCAGCATTGTTCTCGAACTCTTCAGGTATGGTAACTGACAACCCAGAATTCAAAGATTTTTAAATCGTAGTTTCCATCCCTCGGGCCAAAATGAATGGAAACGTGCCTCAGGTAAGTCGAGCAACCATGATAATTTTTAAGGAAAAATGTTTTCTCGTTGTCTTCTACTAGTGCCTGTTTTTTAATCACATGTCTTTAACTCTAGCACTTTAACACTTAAAGTTGTCATACTTGTCAAACTGTCAACAACAAATGGATTTCAGATATTTGTAAGAAGAGGCCAGTTGATAAAGATAGATAAATTAGTTCTCAAATGAAGTCGAAGAATAGCAGCTGTTTTCATAGTATTTAAATATTTTATATACGTTTCTATTTTACAGTTTCAACCTGCATTTTTGTGGAGGCACTCTGGTGGCAGATCAGTGGGTGATTACCGCAACACACTGCTTGGAGCGGTAAGCTTAAAGATTATTTTAAACTAATATTGTAGTTTAATATAGCACAAACTAAAGTTCATCCTGAAATGGAGATTTCAAGCAGTTTCTCACGAGGTATCTGCAGGGGATGAGAGCACTTGAAAGAAGAACTAAAAAAGAGTAACATAAAGTTTGGAAAGCATACTGCAAATGTAGACATACAAAAGCGTACATCCTCCCTCTGATCTATGTCATTACATCAGCATCTACACATGCCACCCCCTCAAAATGACTTTATTTTCTAAATATTACTTTGTCTGCCACTACAAATTCCTCTACAATGAGGTTGATTTTCACTCACCATCACCAAAGTTCATTGAAATAAAGGCCTGACACAAACCCAAAATCACAACTAATGCTTATCCGGATGTACAAAGCTAATTTACAGTTACTAAGCTTATGATTTGCAAAATCCCAAGGTTTGCGACCACAAAATCACTATTATCTATTTAAAAAATACTTTTTATAAGTCTAAAAAATCTTTTAAAGAGGCTTTTGCGACTCTGATTGGCAAATAAGAGGGGGTGCGTTAGGGATGTCTCCCTCCTATTTACAAACTGGAGAATAATATATCAGTGGTTTGTCATCAACTTGCAAAACCTCAAAGGAGTTGTTATCTAATTTACAATGGTGAAGCTGTCAAGAGGGGATGGCTTCCCCTTTGGGAATCATGATAGTGGCCTTGGGGGGTGCACGCAGTGCTCCAGAAGGCCATTGCCTCCTCTCCCTAATGTCTTCATAAACTGAACTTTTTTTTTAATCAGCACTGGTCCCATTAATGGACACGGGCTGCTTTTAAGGAAAATAGTTTCCCTTTTGGGAATGCAAGTGCAGGGACAAATGCCTTCAGTCCTTTGCAGACCTCCATCCTTGCATTTGCAGCCAATCACAGAGATTTGCAAACTGCAACCTGTAAAATGTATTTTCATTGCAGGATCGACCCCCAACTCACTGAGCAAAGCCCACAATGTTGTATGGTTCACCCTGTCAAAAGCGGATGTCAGGTCCATAAATGCGAGATGTAGAGATTCAGACAGAGCCACCATATGTTTGTTGATAATTAAATGGAGGTTGAGGCATTGGTCTGCAGTCCACCTCCCCGCCTTAAATCCATATTGAACGTCACTCAAGATATTATTCTCTTCTGCCAAGTCAGATAGCCTATAAAAAATCGCCCTCCCCAGAACCATGACCATAGCGTCCAACAGTGAGATTAACTGATAGCATTGTGGATTCTTTTTGTCCCCCTTCTTAAATATGGGGACGATCACGGCAGTAGACCAGGAGGGTAGCAACCCCTCCTGTGCTGCCGCATTTAAGACCTGCCTTAATAAAGGGGCCCAAACCTCAATATTAGCTTTAAACAAATCTGGCGGTATACTATCTGGGTCCGGGGCCTTATTTCTGGACAAGGCAAGAATTCCTTGTAGGATGTCATCCAATGTGAAAACCACTCGGTTGCCAGTTTTAACAGATGCCCGGGGGCTTTACCCTCAAAATGAGCCACCCACTGTTGCTCCAGGATATGATGACATAAACGAGAGCCAAGGCCCTCAGAAAAACAAGGCCTATTTCAACAATTAAACTTTATTATGGCATACGTCTTAAGTTTTCACATACAACAAGGCCTATTTACAACGCTCCAAAAAGGCAACTATCTCCCGTTTCACAGGCTTGACAGAGCTCCTGTAAATTATGTCTACACTCCTTTTGAGCCAACTTGTAAGCCCGCCTGCAGTTTCTAATCAATTGTCTGTCCCTCAGGGACTGCTTCAGGTTCTTGAACAGTCCCAATCAAACCATTTTGGAATTTGTGACTCCGGATTGCTAGAAGTTGTAACCGTCAAAAGTTTGTATACCCCCCAAACGATGCCTTCATAACCTTCCAATACCCCCTGCGTCACTATCTAGACAAATATTAAGATCATGCAGGCAGGAAGAAAAAAGAGAAGTTTGAAGAAGCTGAGGGTCCACCTGAACCCAATTCAGCCTTCTCCCTTTATCCTCAACGGACAAACTCATGAGGGCACCCCTTGACTGTGGTTTTGGCCCCAAAGCAATGTCCAGGGTTAGGGATAATGGATTGTGGTCACTGAAAGAGCTAAAAATGATGTTAACATGAGAAATGAGCGAATATAGTGGTGCTGAGACAAATCTAAAATCAATAAGTGAGCCCCTGCCCCTCCCTTTATAAGATGGACAAATTGCAGGATTCAAGGAATTCACCAATTTCTCCATAGTAAAGACCAGGTTGTGAGTATCTAGGAGCTCATTTAACTCCCGCCCCTCCTGTGAATGAACAAAATGTAAGCCTTCGTTCAACCAACAACTACCATTGAAGGCACCACCCTCTGGGGAAAGATTACATAGGTGACAATTAAAATCGCCAGCAAGGAAGATCAGTGGTTGGTCATCACCCATTGCTGATATAAAACTCAAGGCGCGATCCAAATCAGGGGTTCCGGAGGGCTCAGACCCAGATCATCCCTCCTTGTTATTATAGAATTAATTCCCAGATATGTTGACAAAAGTTCACTTCTTTCAAATGAAGGAAGACATAATACCAGCAATTTATCATGTTCAAATGGGATAACATCACTCTCTTTCAGCATATATCAGCATTTTCTTTTGCTAAGTGTAGAGACAAGAGAAACAACAACATTTTCAAAAACAAGAGAAAATCTCCTACAGCTGGAGCTTCCCATTCTGAATGTCTTTCTCTTTTATTAATAAGCAACACTCAAACTGCTAAGCGAGATGAGAGAGATTTTCAACATTGCAAGTCGTGAAACTACTGAAAACGTACTGAAGGGTCTCAACAAAAAGATCAGCAGGGGGAATGGAAAAAACAGCACACCAATAGCAATAAGAGAGTAGCTAGATGACTAAGAAGACAGTAAGATAATAGCACCCTGAATGCAACATCACATAAAGTTTGAGTCAGCAGTGATGACTTCTCTTTTTTTCCCAGTTTTGAGAATAGAATATGTCTGCATGTTCATGTTTAGCACATATTTTATAATATGTCTTAGTTTCCCAATAAGTGCATCTGCGATCTTGTAAACCACCATCATTATTCTAGTAATGCCTGGATGTTAAAAAAATTATTTTACATTTTGGATGAGAGGCATGAGAGAACCCCAATGCTGCCCCTTTAATGTTGATGGTGAGACTACATGACTCAATGCTTAACATAAGATTAATTGCTCCCCAAAAAACCTAAATGGAGCTAAGGTTATAGGGACGAAATTACTGATGAAAGAGTCAGCCAGGAAAATACTTTTCACTAAAGAAAAATATTATGAAAGAGGTGAGAAATCAAATTGATTCCTAGCTCAGACAAATTCAATTAAGAAATGTTATCAGTGGCATCGTTGACATCATGGATGTAGTTTGAGGCGATACAACTGAGAATATTTAAATATTTAAAACGTATTACTCTATCCTAAATCATGTACCTCTGGTGTCCATGTCTATGTTATTACACTGCTGGAATTTACTAATGAGAAGAGGAGGTCTGACATTGTTTCTATCTCCAAAGACACTGACTGCCCTCAATACCGGCTTTAAGCTTGGGACTGTGGATCCTGGTTTTGGTGGATGAAAATTGTGAGGTCCTCCATTACTGGATTGTTATTCCCAGATGGGAAACTACTAAGCAGAGAGCTACTTGTAGTTTTGTCTGATGTTTCCTGTGCTGCTGCACTGTATGGGGTTGAGGGGCCATAAGTGGATGGAATGTTGTGAAGAAACACCAATAGAGAACTTCCACACCCAGTGCAGGTTCGCATCCTGCCGACTACGCCAGTGTAAGATCCTGATAACAGTTAAAAAGCATCAGTCAAGGCAGATCGTAATGTAAAGTTCAGGTTTATTCCTAATGAGAAGATCCCATCCAAGTCAAAGCAGCTTGGTCCAGCAACAGACTCCCCCGCATTCAAATCTAAACATTCCAACCCCCGTCACATAGAAATCATTACAGTGACTACATTCCATGGTCACCATGAAGGACCCAACAATCTAAGGAACAGATGCCACAGGATTTCTAACCTATATGTTCTGCTGAGTAATGTCTGACTCATTGAGAAGCACAACTCTATGGTGAACTGGAAAAGAGATATGAATACCGAACTAATAGATTAAATATGGTTAAACATATGGGCTAAGGTGGCAAAGTCATCCATATCTTTTAACCATAAAGAAACACTTAAAAGTAATCATTAGATGGCATTTCAGCCCTATTAGAATGAAAGCAATTTTTGCCATTTCAGATTTGTGCTGTAAAGAATTCGGGACAACAGGTTCTCTCACATACCTATGGTGGTCCTGAATAGATGTACAGTACTAATTAAAGGATGGCCACTTATGACTGGCCCCCACTAAAACACATATACCTAACTGTGGTCCTAAAGTTAGGGTAGAGGATAATGCATCACAAAATGTGAATGATCCACTGTTATCACTGCGCTTTGCACTATGAAAATTTCACATAAACAAAATATGGAATTTCAAATTGCAAATGTACTCATATATGCACAAAAATCTAAATCCCATAGGATATTATGGGATTTATATTTCAGCGGACGGGATATCCGTCCCAGTTGTGACGGAGTAACCTGTCCGCTGATATCCAAATAAGGCCCTATGTTCCGAGGAGAAATAGCCAATGGTGATTAACTACAGAACATTAACACATTATGAAACAAAGAAAAAACATTTTTAATGACTAATTTTTCAGTAGACGAGATCGGGCACATTTAGGATGGTATGTCCAGAGGCAAATACTTTTCCATTGGATGATTAGAAAGTACACTGAAATACTTTCAGGTCAGTCATTACCAGTGATGAGCTGTTATAGACAAATGTAAACGATCAAGTGGTCCTTAACAAATATATAGCAATTGACACAAGCAGGAGCATGTGGGGGTTACTCCATGAGCTAGAGTGGAAGACTCTCCACAATCAAAAAAGAAATCCAGAAAGTCAGTACCCCGTTGTTTGTGGAACTATTTTGTAGTTCTGTGAAGTGTAGAGAGTGGTTTTACCTGAACTTGCTTGACCAATGATACATTAAATGAGCTACCATTCTTGATAATCATTGTTTAAAAAAATGGTGAATCCTGCAGATTTTCTAAATATATTGTTTAAAGAAGTTTCCCTTTGAGACGTCTTCAATATCTACTGTTGCACTGTATATGGAAATAGTATAACTGGCTGATTTTTTAAAGAAAAAAATTGTATGCCTTTTTTTTATGTGATTGAGAGAAAGAGCTGGTTGGTAACCCAGGGGCAAGAATTTAAAATGTTCACATTTTGAAATAATTGTATCACCTGTGAGTGCTTGTTTAAGAATGTGGCAATAACACTACCCCTCCTGGCTGTAAATTCTGCTGTGACTTCCCTACATTATTAGTAAATTTGTGTCAATGAATTGGAGGGCTTTGTTTGAACAGATAACTTTTAAAGAGATGATAGCACTAAAAACACTTGTGGTCACTCCTAAGGCAACCAATAGATGGCCATTGTTGAGTATTTTTGAGGCGGTAGGAATACTGCAGCTTTATGTATTAACTTAGGCTATGTTGTCGATTGTTAGGCTCATATATAGTGATAGTAAAAGTTTCTTCATTCCATTCCATGAAGTCATTAGACTACCAACATTTCCAAACATGTTCTCAGACCAATATGCTTGCTCAATACCCGGCGCTACCTACACGTTCAGTTCTTTCTTAGAAATTAGGAATAGAAAGGTTTGAAAGAGTCTTACATACAATGATTGTTCTAATTTTTCTCTTATCTCCATTTGTTACAGCTCCCCGAATCCTGCGGCATACAGGGTCACTCTTGGAATACACCGTGAAAATGGAAATGAGCCATCGAAGCAAGAGAGGAGCGTTATACAAATCCACAAGGGGCCATTGCGAGCTGACATTGCCCTACTGAAATTATCCAGGTGATTTTGATTATTATATTTCGTTTGTCCTACAAAAAATGTCATGTATTTCTGATCCAAAAAGTATGTTAAATTATAATACATCAAGAAGTATTTTTATAAAATGGACACAATACAAAATGAATGTATTTGGGAAGGAGGGTCTGTAGTTTTCATGCAAAGCAGCAATTATAAGGGGTATGTCTGGATGCCCTAAGCCTCTGCTAGGATATCTTTCTGTCATAGGAAATCTTACTCCAGTTTGTATACATGTGAGATTTGGACTTCTAATTTAAATGCATTCTCAATGGGCAAAATCATTTTCCTATGGGATAAATGTCAGTTTCGGAACTCAGGTGGAATATGGGGGAAATTGGGACTCCTTTTTCACACAAAATATGCCCTCAAACCTACATGTTAAGTCTCTTTGTATGTTGTGTGCAAAGCTACCTGAAAGGTTTTTGTGGCTGCCCACAAAATAGTTGTGCATGGGTTTACAAACTCTCCCACCTCCATGTCCCTCATTTACTAAAATGGAACAGTCCATCAAATACAGCACTTTTTGACTTGAATTTCTTGAGTTCATGCAATTTTGCTTGGAGATCCTGGTTCATCAATCAGAATTCTTAATAGAGAGCAGAAATATCAGTTTTTGCACTCGCTAGTGACACTTATAAAGCCTTTTGTGAACCATTCTCCATGTGACCTTCCTCCAACCCGAGTAGCATTAAAATGTAGCTTTCTAGGACTTCCCTACCAAAATCTTGCTACTTAATCTGCTCACAGACTTTCATCACTTGGTGCTCCTCACACATTATGAACGCATAACCCTGCTTTCTTCAGATTTGAAGACACCTTCCAAAATGATACCTTGAAAATCTGGCTATTAGGTTATATAGGCAGTTAAAAATTTTAAACACTATACAACACCTTTTGCTAAGCATTGCTGGGCAGGCACTACACTCAATGTTCCAGATAAGGAGACACGTCTGAAATTATTCAGCCTTGTCAGCTCATTCTTCCAAACAACCAATATCTGCCCCATCTTTTCATCTAGGGTGGCCAGCCATACTCCAAATGTTTTTTGATGTCGGATGACTATTGATTTCTTCAAAGACTTCACTTTAGAATCGTGTATGTAAATGTTACCCATACATTTCTACAGAAATGCCATATGACACTGTTTATCCTACTGCATATTCCCTTTGTTGCCCATGATGTTCTCATGTTGAGCAAGAGGTAAAATGGCAGTGTACTATGGATGTCATTAAGGGGCTGCCAGAAGTCACAGCTGTGACCCATGGCTTTTCCCTTTCGGCCCCTAATACTGCCTTTGCAACCCTTGGCCTCAGAGGTGGCAAAATCAGTGCCAAGAACACGGGGCTAGTCCCTTTTCCTTATTTTCTGCCCATTTTTCATTATAGTAATAGTGAAAATAATGTTCTATTATTCACTATCAGTGTAATAAAAAGTGGAGCTCACTTAGCTGGAGCTGGACCTTTTGTGGTAGCTGTGGTAAGTAAAAATGGTTTTAAATGCATGCTTGCAGATGGGAGTGTGTATATGTGAGAGAGCATATGCACGTGTGAAGATGTGTGTCTGTATGTGTAACCATGTGTGTGTGAATGAAAGTCAGTAACAGGTAGTGAGTGAGACTGTGTGAGATTGAGGCCCAGATTTATTATTTTTTGACGCCATATAACATGGCACCAAAGCTGCTGCACTGTAGACATCAAAAAAAGAGAGAAAAAAGTGTGATATCTACTAAAATATAGTGTATTTTTAATCTCCCCGTGTGCTGATGCACTTTTGGCAACCATGAGCAAACGCACACACCCTTGCGGTATAGAGCAAGGATGTGTGCGTTCTCTGAAGCATAGGTTTTGTACTAGAAGGTTTTTTGGCCTTTCTAAACAAAAATTATGCTTCAAGATTTTTCCAACTTTGTATGTGTGCTGTACACTGCAACACAAATATAGAGGTGGAAAAATGAGGACCTCTATCTTGAAAAGGCGTAATATTTCGGCCCAAATTCCCATCTACCACTGTTTGTAGTTAGGGATTGGCGTGTAACCCCATGGGTGGTTGCATGGGAACACCTATGCACCACCCATTGAATGCCCCCTTTGTGCAAAGTAACGCTAAGCAGCGCATAGCGCAACAATTCAATATATTGGGATACTATTCAACTCAAATCCTGATTTGCAATGGATAGTATTTCCCACCCTAGCTTTTTGTGCAAAAGTGATGCAAATGTGGCGCAAAGCATTAGTAAACGGGATTGAATGTCAGTAAATATGAGTGAGTGAGAATAAGTGAGAATGAATAAGAATGAGTTTATGGAGGTGTACGGGAGTGTGAGTGAGAATAAATGAGAGTGGGTGTGAATGAGCACATGAATGTGAGTGAGATAATGTGAGTGAGAATGTGATGTGAGGCTTGCACGGTTGTCATTGGCACTGGCACTCTGAATGTGATTAGTCTTATAGAGATACCCAAGAAAAAATACTGGTGCTGGCATACTTGTAGCAATTATTAGCATGGCAGAAACAGGTGACAAAATACTGGCACTGCCACAAAGGGGGTAATACCTGACATAATGGGCACCAATGTTAAAAAAGCAGTACTGACATACTAGAGGTAATTCACGGCACATAGGGAACCCGTGGAAAAATGCTGACATACTTGAGAAAATTTTTGGCATGTGGATACTAGTGGCTGGTACTAGTACAATAAAGGTAATTATTGGCATAAAGGTGGGGAACATGTGCCTATGACATTTTGGGAAATTTATGTGAAAGTTTTGGTTTAAAATGTGTTATTTCAATCCATTCTTTTAACATTTTTCCTCATGGGGATTCCCTAGAAGATGTCTGTCTCGCTCATTACAATTAATGGCAAGTAATATGCCACAGAACATTCAAAGGTCGAGTCAGCATTGTAATATAGGTTGTATTCCAGTTAAGGATGATTAAGGGTTTTACTCACCAGATAAGGTTAAAAGAAGATGCTATACCAGTCATACACAGACTGAGAAGTGTACCTTTTAGTGTCAGGTATAAATTGGAACAAGAACTCAATGAATTGTGTGCCAAGGAAATAATTGGGCTGATTGATCCTTCTTTTTGGCTTTCACCCTTGGTTGTAGTGAGGAAGAAAAATGGAGATCTGCATGTTTGCATGGATTTATGTAGCCTGAATAAAAGAATTTGGGTTGATTCCCATCCACTGCCCAAAATAGCCGAGTTGCTAACTGTGATCAATGAGTCCAAGTGGTTTACAAAATTAGATCTGGCCACAGCCTACCATCAGATTGTATTAGACTCATCATCCAGACACCTTACGGCATTTGTGTCCCCCATTGGCACTTACTAGTATTGCAGAATGCCATTTGGTTTGGCATCATCTGGGGCTGTCTTCCAAAAGATCATGTGTCATATGTTGAAAGGGGTTAGTGGAGTTGTAGTATTCCAACATGAGCTAATTTATGGGGCAACTAGGGAAGAACATGACAACACATTGAAGTAGATTTTGAAAATTATGCAAGAGAAGGGCGTTGTACTGAAGAGTGAGAAGTGTCAGTTTCTAAAAAGAAAAGGTGGGTTATTTGGGATACGTTGTGTCAGAACATGGGCTTGAGCCTAAACCAAGATTAGTAAAGACCATTGTAGAAGCCACTGCACCAGTTGACAAGGTTAGTCTGAAATCTTTTATTGGACTGTGAATTTTATTAGATTTGCACCAGATTACGCGTCCAAAGTGAAGCCTCTCACTAACATGTTAAAAAAAATGTTCCATTTGAATGGGACAAAAATTGTCAGGAGATCTTTGAATAGGTTAAATCTCAATTGGTTGGGTCCAAAGTGTTGAAATTGTTTGATCCCAGGGTCAAGTGCAGTGGAAGCCAGTGGTTTTGGTATTGGGGCAATTCTCACACAAAACAAGGATGGTGTGGAGAACACATTGGGCTATGCCTCGAGAGTATTAAGAGGGGCTGAAATGAATTTCTCTGTAATTGAGAAAGAACTTTTGGCCTGTTGGTGGGCGATCAGGAAGTTCCATCCCTATATCTGGGGAAATCATTTTGTCCTGCGTACAGATCACAGTCCCTTAGTCTCAATTCTTTCAGGTGATAATATAAAACAGCATACCCTACGGATCACTACGTTGTCCACTAAGCTATTACAATACAATTTCGAAGTTTCATATTTGCCTGGCGACAAGAATGGCAGGGATGATTACTTATCCAGATTTCCTGTTGCTGAAGCTGATGTTGGTATGATTGAAGATGAAGTACAATATAGCTGTTTTACTGCGCCCATTGATGTGGGGAACATGTGTGCCATTAGTGAAATGGAGTGGAAGAGAGAGTTATCCAAAGATGAGTTACTGGTACAAGTGATGAAATTCGTGAAAGATGGATGGCCCAAGGAAAGAAATGTTTTGCACCAGTTTCCATTTGTTAAAAATTATTTGGAATTGTCCGTTGAGGATGGCATCCTGATGCGTGGTGGTAGATTGATACCTCCTGAAAGTTTAAGAACAAGAATAATGTGTGGTGCGCATGAAGGACATTTGGGCAAGACACTGGCAAAACATAGGGTACGCAAAGTTTTCTGGTGGCCACTCATGGACAAAGTAGTGGATGATTTTGTTGGTGATTGTGTGGTGTGCAGTAATGTGGAGCAGGAATTCAAAGTAAAGACTCCGCCAATGCAACCAATAGAACACCCGACTAGACCATGGGAAAAAGTGGGCATTCACCTAGTTGGTCCATTTAACTCGTTGCTTCTTTCGTCCAGATTTGAGGTTGTGGTCATTGACTACTACTCAAAGAGGCCTGAAGTCTGTTTCATAGGTGTACCTACTTCCAAAAATGTGATAGATTTTTTTAAACATAATTTCTTAAGAGAGGGTTTTCCTTTTTTCATTGTCTCTGACAATGGAGTACAGTTTGTCAGTTTAGAATTTTAAAAATTCCTGCAACAAGGGGGAATTGAGCATTATAAAAGTTCTTTGTATCACCCACAAATAAAGGGACTTGTGGAATGTATGAATAGAGTTTTGGGCAACTGTGTTCAGTGGGCCATTGTAAGTAAGTATATGGTACATAATGATGTGCATTCAATGCTTTGGTTCTACTGTACCACTCCACGTTCTTCTACTAAGGTCTCTCATTTTGAGTTGTTGAAGGGGAGAAAACCATCGTCCAAAATCTGTCCCGGGTGGATGTCAAGGTGGGTGAAATTGAATGTCATTGAAGGTGTGGAAGAAGTTGTCAGACAGAATGTTGATAAGGCTCAAGACTATCAAAAAAATATGTTGATTCTAGAAAAGAGTTGTTCAACAACTTATTAAAGTGGGAGATGTGGAGTCGAAAAAAGTTCCTGTTCACACGAAGAAAAGTAACTTGAAATTTACCGAACCGATGGTGGTTGATAAGGTCTGTGGAAATGCCATCAGGGTAAACAACAAAAATTGATGGAATACTGCCAGAGTAATTAAGATTAAGAATTCTCTTGGGGTCAGTGATGAGGATAATATGAATAATCTTAATGAGAGGAATGAAGCCCTCAGCTCTAGTGTCAATATCGATGGGGTACCAGCGGAGCCCCGCAGGAGTTAACAACAATGTTCAGTTACATTTAGGTATCTCTGAAGTGATCATTTTCTTTCTTTGTTCAGTTGATTAATGAATCTATGCTATCTGATCATAATGTTCATTTCGGTACAGTTCATGATTAATAACTACATTGTTTTTGTGAAAATGTATATAGCCATGATTAGTGTTTTGGGGTTCCTAGTATAGGATAAGGTGTATTCATCTATATTTGTTTTTGTTCAGTTATGCTTTACATTCTGTAGCATCTATGAGTGGATGGATCATGAATATTTTATTTGTTCCATTTTTATGTTGTACAAAATATTACAGGGAGAGGATAATGCTGGGTTGGCATTCCAGTCACCTGGTAGAATGTTTGGGGGGTTTATGAGGTCTGTATATTCTATAACAGAATGTTATAAAGGGTTTAGAAAATAGTGTGGAGCTGTAGCCATTTGAGAGTGCTGCTGTGCAGCACTTGTATTCAACAATAATTCTACATGTGAACTACATATATTTGTAGCCAATTCACTACAATAAGTCTTATTGCTTGGCAGAAGATGCATATGTATTGGGCACCTTTAGTCACATTCTTTGCCTAGCAGTCTAAATGCAGCTTGCAAAGTGAAGGTAAAAGTAAGTGCATCACGGCGCAAAGACAAGATGGCGGCCAGAACGTTACATAAGCAACGTTCGACGCACACCCACAATGCCAAGTGGCGACATCAGTTGAGATAAATCGACACTGAATTAAGTTGATCGTCCATGAAATCATTGTCAAACAATTCTTCTGTGTCAGTATCAAGTGAAAGTGAAGAAAATGATTGTGCCATGACAATGTTTACTCAGAAAAAGTGGTCCATGTTGGCTTGGCCGCTTGTGAAGAAAAATATCAGCCAAAAAAAGAACAACATGCCAAAGCACCAAAGTCATTCAAACATTGTTCGAAGATTACACTGAGAGCAAATGGTCATTCGATACCTTTCATTATTGACAGTGGTGCATCGATAAACATTATGCCTGAGGAGAAATACAATTAATTATTTCCATTCCTGCAACTTATGCCATTGAAAACCAAACTGTATACATGGGCTGCACCAACACCCTTAAAAAGTCAGGGTTCATTTGTAGTGACAATGAAACATATGGAAACTAAGGTGCAAACACTCATCCAGCATCAAGTGCCAGTCAACTCAGTTTCAGCATAGCCGCTGATATGGGACTAATTTCAGTGAATTACAACATGAATGCTCACCACAAAATAGTAAGTCTGTTCCCTTCATTATTTCATGGTTTGGGAAAGCTTAGGACTATGAAAGTAAAGTGACATATTATGAGGATTCCCATCCTGTTGCTCAGAGACATAGACAAAGAGTTTTTCTTCTGCAAGAAGCTATTGCAAAAGAACTTGAATCGTTACTTAACCATGATAATATTGAACGTTCCACTGGTCCAACGCCGTGGGTTTCTCCCATAGTAGTAGTGCCTAAAAAGGACAGTGAAGGAGCTGTACGCATATGTGTTGACATGCGTCAGACAAACAAGGCAAATGAACGAGAATGGCATCCAGGTCCACACATTGGTGAGACGATAATGCAATTAAATGCTGCAAAGGTCTTCTCTCGCCTTGATTTAAATAAAGGTTGTCATCAGTTAGAACTCGAATAAGATTGCAGGCACATTACAACCTTTTTACACATATTGGTCTGTTTCTGTACAAAAGACTTTAGGGCATATTCACAAGGACTTATTGCCGAGTTATCGGCACTTTAGCGCATCAAAAGTGGAGATAGATTTATCGCCCCATTCACAAGCGGGTGCAAACTGCAGACATCACCAGTATTCCCGCGATAACTGCCGCAAAATTTATCTCCACGGGTGACACCACCAACTAACCCTAATGAGATGCAGAGTAGGCGTTCCCGTGCAAAAACACATGAAAACACCACTTCGCCACATTCACAACGAACTGCCAGATCCGCGATGCGAGTCAAAACCACGCGATAAGCCGCGGTATCAGCAGGGATTTAACACCTGCCTATTATTGGTGTTAAGCAGGACGACTACCTGCAGTAGGTAACGGAGCCCCGCCCACAGCCACACCCGAAGAACAACGACGCCATGGAGCTACTCATCATGCCGCTAGGAGCCCCAACAGGGCCACATCACCCACCGCCACCACCCCCAGGACCGCCACCACCCCCAGGACCCGGACCGGCACCCCCCCCCCCGGACTACCACAGAGGCAGCACAGAGTAAGGCAGCGGATCTACAGAAAACGCACTAGTCTCACAGACCTAACGCCTGAGGAAGTCATTGCCCACTACAGGCTCAAAAGGACAACCATCCTCCGCATCATGACCCACATCGGCCACAGGCTGACGGTCCCAACACAGCGGACAACCAACATCCCTCCGCAGACAAAGCTTCTGGCTGTGCTGCACATGTTGGCCTCTGGTACCTTCCAACCAACAACTGCCAGAGTTGGTGGAGTCTCACAGCCAGCCCTATCAAAGTCCATCACACCTGTCCTGGATGCCATCATCAGCTTCATACCCCAGTACCTTCACTTCCCCCACACTGTGCAGGAACAGTTGGAGACCAAGCAAGGCTTCTATGCCATAGCTGGATTCCCGCACGCGTTGGGGGCAATTGACTGCACACATGTACTCCTCATGCCCCCTGCCGACACTGCACACAATTACCGCAACAGGAAGCACACGCATTCCATCAATGTGCAGGCAATAGTGGACCACCGGGGACTCTTCACCAATGTCGTCGCCAACTACCCTTCATCTTCCGACAGTCCATTATCAACCAGCGCTTTGAGGCTGGCACCTATGGGAATGCATTGCTCGTTGGTAAGTACCAAATGAACACACCACACACCTCAACTCCACAGTCATGCAACTCACGACTCTGGGAATGACCACATTACAAACTCACATACAACATGCCAAACAACATGCCCACCTACCAGACACGACAGCACAACTTACTGTGGTAACCTGGGCTAGCAATGTAGACAAGCCATCAACGGTATGGCACCTCAGCCACACAATAGCAGAATGTGGGGAGAGGTGGGAACCAGGCATGTGCGAAGGAGGCAAGTGACTAATGAATGAGAACCTACCCAATGACAAGTGTGGCGTGGATGAGCTGGACAGACTTCAGTATGCAAACCACGGAAATGTCCATGTGGACATTAACCGCTGGTGCATGGAGTGTAGTGGCCAGTGGACGCTACCATGTCACCACAGGCTGTGGGGTAGAACGCGGAAATTTCGCACGTTACATCCCCCCTGTAGGCTTGGGCGGAGTGGGTTGGCCCGGCGTACGCGTGGCCTGCGTAGGGGTGTGAATAAAAACCCTGTCGCTCTGGGCGAGGTTCTCTTCCGGAATGGCCAACGTGTCTGCCAGGGCGGCGCCTCTCAGCCCGCCACGAGGCCGACGCCGTGAGCGGCGGGGTCTGCGACCCTGTGCGCCTGCTGCACCCCAGGCCGCTGGTCCCTAGACCCGTCTTGCCCGCCCCAGTGCTCCAAGGCCGCTCTGCTCACCTGCCGACACCGGAGTGTGTCAAAGAGGGCCCACCACGTGCCGGTGCAAGCTCCAAGCCCCGACCTTGGCAGCCTCCTCAGACCATCGCTGGCCTCCACAACGCAGGCCCACAGCACTCCTTTCTTGTTGACATACCCCACCGGCGTACACTGCGACCCAGTTGGTGACACATTTGGAACTGAGTCTTGAGTTTTGAATGGCAGTGAACAAATATTGATGGCAGCGTTTATATCTCTAAACTCCCTTCGATCTGGTGTCCCAAACTCTGCATCGCAAGCACACAACACGTGTCTGTGGGCCCGTGCTGACTGCTGCCCCCGGCCTACACTGCAGTCCAGTAGGTCCCACATCCAGCACTTAGTCGTGATTCATGAATGGCAGAGTTCATACCAGTGAACGCACGGAGAGGAGTAAGAGGAAGATGCGGTTTAGCCCGGATGAAAGCCGGATCCTCGTTACGGAGGTGACCGAACACTAGCAACAACTGACCTGGTGCCACTAACCCTGTTCAACGCAAGCCAGCGACACGTGGTGCCACTGAACCTGTTCAATGCAAGCCGGCGACACGTGGTGCCACTAACCCTGTTCAACGCAAGCCGGTGACACGTGTTTGTGGGCCCCTGCAGACTACTGGCTTCGGCATGCACTGCGGGCCAGCCGGCTTCACGCCAATCACATCAAGGCAGGACCAGCCAGAACACGGCAGGCTGCACACATGCTCAGCTCTGGTGCCTCAGCCTCCGTGAGCCACCCGTCATCGCCACATGACATTCCAACGCCGTGTGTGGGAGTTCCAGGAGGAGCTGGCTGAACTGTGGTTGGCCCACGCACACCGCTGCCACCGGCCGACACTGCGGTCAAGTAGGTCCCACATTTGTAACTGAGCCTTGAGTTCTGAATGGCTGAGTTTGCACCAATGTACACGCCTCATCGCAGACTGCATCCCCTTGTAGCCCTGGTGCCACTGACTCCGTGCGCCGTGAGTCATGGTCACTCTCTGGTTGAACTTTGGTGGCGTCTGAGTCTGTGGCCTGGGGGTTGTCGTCATCAACATCTGGCAGGTACGGACTTGGTGTTTGGCATGAGTCTGTGGCATTCATATCCCCCATGTTGCCTGTTGCTGCTTGGTTGTGCCCTCTGCATCATGCCCTGGGGGAACACCTTCCACTGTCCCACGATACACTCAGCGACAGTCACCTAGGACATCTATGAGGACCCGCTCAGCTCTCATGGGCCTAACCCAGTGCATCGCAAGTCACCGTCCCGTGGCGGTGTGCCCGTGCCGGCCGCTGTGCATCCGGGGCCACTAACTCTGTGCACCTCAAATCATGGTCCCTTGCTGTTTGTACTTTGAACTTCTGATTGAGTGATGACTGTTGTAGTTGTTTCCAGCACCAAACACTCCCTGGGGGCTGTCTTACACTCAAACCCCGCACAGCCAGCACAGGCGTCACTGGACTAGTGTGCCTGCCAACACATCATGCCGAACCACTTATTGACTCATCTCTCTCTGCACTGTCACAGGTGATCAGGGATATGCACTCTGCCCTTGGATGATGACACCCCTCCGAGACCCGAACACACATGCCCAGAGGCAGTACAATGCATCCCACAAACGCACCAGGGGCATTGTGGAACGCACATTTGGCGTGTTGAAGTCACGTTTCAGGTGCCTGGACATCACAGGCGGAAGGCTCCTGTACAGGCCAGACATCGTGTGCAAGATGATCGTTGCATGTTGTGTTTTGCACAACATCTGTGTATGCTCCAATGCCCCATGGATCCAAGTGCCAGATGCACCGGACGATGATGAGGACGATGGGGTAGGTGGCCCACACCCCACTGCAGCTGGAATAGCCCGTAGCAACACCCTCATTGCCAATTTCTTCACCTGAGCACGTCACTTTGTGTCCGTCCTGTACAATCATGGGACAGTACAAAATGTCCACTGGCACTGCATGTGTAAATAAAACTATTACAGGTTACAGGTTGTACTCGTCCATTGTCATGTCACAGATTCCTGCAATGCCAGATGTCATTGGCCATTTTGTGCACGCATGCGGCACCAGTTGTGTCCTGTTGTGGAAGTGTTGCAGTATGTACCACATTGTTGACAATGTTGGGGTGCTCTTATTCTTATGTGTGTATGCTGCACTGTGGCTGAGTCGCCCCTGCAGCTCTGAATTGGCTCCCACTCATCCCTTTCAGGCGGTCTGCCTTTCACTTCTGTGCGTCTACAGTGCTGAGATGTTGCAGACTTGAGTGAATTGTGCTCTTCGTCGTGTTGTGACTCATGGTCATGGTCTGTCGGCAGATGTGTAGTTGACGTCAGGGGTTGTTTGTGCACGTGGATATGTCCGAGTGTGACCTGCACCTTTGCAGATCTGGCCCGCACTCAGCCACCTCAGTGTCGTGGACTGCACATTGACATGATAGTTGGACTGCAGCCATGCTACTCGTCATGCAGTGTCTCTTGCATTGTCAGTGTGGCTGACGGATACGCATCTTCGCTGGGTTTCGCACGTGTGCATGTGTTGGTTGTGTCATTGTTGATGTGTTGGGTGGGGGCACCTTTGGGCACATGGTGGACGTGGGACTACTTGGTGTTTGTGTGTGTGCTGAAGTGTTCCCGTGGGATCAGGGACATGATCCAGAGTCATTGTGGGTGTACAGTGTGCTCTGCTTAATTGTGCATGTGTGCCATTGTGCCCATCTCTCCCCGTCCCCCCACACCCTGGTCGGTACTCACCCTGTTGATGTAGTGTCGGGTCATGTTGAGCAGTGTCCGGATCCCCAACTCCTGTCACCGTCTCCCGACTGATGACTGTGGCCACCATTTTCTCCATGTCATTCAGCTCCTGGTGTTCTGCTGGCCCCCCTCCTCCGAAGTGCGTTGCTGCTTTCATGTTGGCAGCGAGTTTCTGCTTGGTTTTTCCCTTCACATCAATCCAGCGCCTCTTGTCCTCTTCCATTGTCCTCCTCGGTGCTGCGACGGCATTCACATGGTCCAAGATGGTGTGTCATCTTTGCCTCTTTGTTGCCAATGTCACGTTGGAGGTGACGTACAGTTGGTGGTGGTGTTCTATCTCATCCGTGACGATAATCGGGTTTTCCTGCAGACTGTACCCCGTCTTCCTCTTCCTCTTCTCATTGCCCTTCCACGACCCCTGGATTCCTGGCTGTTCCTCCGTGGGGCTTGTGGGGTCATGTTGTCCTCTGCAGTCGGTCAGGGTGCATCCGTGGTACTCCACAGTTCATTTCCTTTTTAGTGGCATTTTCCGTATGCTATTCTTGTGCTTTTTCTCGCATTACGCGTGGGTATTGCTGGCCTCTCGCTGGTTATCACTGTTTTCTTATCGCGTTTGCGCCCATCGCAACTTTTTATGCGTTGGGGTTTGTGTTATTATTTCCGTCGCGGTGGTTGTATCGCGGACATTGGCCGTGTTGTCAGGAGACTATCGCATGGTACCGCCGTGTTGTGAATTCCACGTTAACACGGGGTTATTTTCCAGCGATAGACTGCGATGTGTAAAGTTGCGTTAACCTTTTTTGGCGATGTTTAACGCACGTTCTTGTGAATATGCCCCTTTGAGTTTTGGTGTGTTATCTGCTGCAGAACTGTTTCAAGATGCCATTCGATGCATCATACAGTCTGTCATGAATGCGTTCAATTACAGAGATGTCATATTAGTTTTCGGAACTACACAAAAGGAGCATGCTAAAGCTCTTACAGAAGTATGTCATTTACTTGCGGAAGCAAGTTTAACTTTGAATGCAGACAAGTGCGAGTTCCATAAAGCAAAGCTAAAATTCTTTGGCCACATCTTTTCTGTTGGGGTATGACATCAGATCCTGCTAAAGTACAAGCACCGTCAAATGCTGATTCCCCACAAGATGCTTCTAAGGCTCGTTCATTTCTTGGCATAGCCAGTTACTGTTCCAGATATACACAAGACTTTGCCACTATAATTGCTCCTTTGAGAGACTTGATGAAAAAGAATGCTTCATTTCATTGGTCACATGAGTGTGAGAAAAGTTTTAAGAAAATCAAACAAGCCATTGAGAATGCTACTGAAATGGAATACTTCAATCTGAAGCTTCATACAGAGGTTGTTGTTGACGCTAGCCCAGCCGGGTTAGGCGCAATCTTTGCACAGCACAGCAGACACCCATATGCTAGAAGGCATATTTTGGCATATGCAAGTAGAAGTTTGTCCCAAACAGAATGTTCTTACTCATAACCAGAAACTGAAAGTTTAGCCGTGGTATGGTCTTGTGAGTATGTCCATGTATTCCTGTATGGAAAACCTTTAATGATGGTAACTGATCATCAAGCATAACTTGCTATATTTGGCAATCCAAAGGCCAAAATGCCTCCTCACATTGAACGATGGGGACTACTGTTACAAAAGTATAATTATATCATTGTGCATCGTCCAGGGAAGGATCAGAAACCCTGCTAACTACTTTTCCAGCATGCCGATACAAGGTCACGGTACTCCATCCAAGATGGCTGAGGCCTATATTAACTTCATTGTAAAATCAAACACACCAGCTGCCATTTCATTAGCCCAGAATGTCACTGCCATGAGCCATGATACTGACATGTCAAAGTTGAAAGATATAATTACACATCAGGCATGGGAAAACACCCTCGACTGTTCACCAGTGATAGTGACTATCAAAAATACAAAAATGTCAAGGATGAACTGTCCATAACTCAGGAAGGAGTTACACTATGAGGGTCGAGAATTCTGATTCTGGAGAGTCTGCAAAAGGAAATAATTGAAGTGACACATGAAGGACATCGTGGAATCATTGCCACAAAACAAGATAACCAAGACCGAGTCTGGTTTCCTTATCTTGATGAGAGGGCTAAAAAGGAATTAAAGGCCTGTCATCAATGCAGCTACCTTTCTACAAAAACATCTCACCACACCTTGAACATGTCAGAACTCTCAAAGCATGCATGGGAGAGAATAGCCATTGACTTTTTCTGTCCACTCGACAATGGACATCACCTGCTGGTGATTATGAACGAATACTTCCAATTCTCATTAACTGAAGATCTTTCATCTACTTCTCAAGAACGAGTCATTGAAAAAGTAGATGGCATCTTTGCCATAGTAAAGTTTGACAATGGCCCGCCTCTCAACACAGGCCACAGGACTTGTTGAGCGTTTTAGGAGTACGGTAAAGAAAGCAGTGCAGTGTGCTACTCTTGAGAAGCTCAATTTGAAAACTGTGTTTAATTCTACCTTGAAGGCTTATCGTTCAACACCCCACTCGACCACAGGTGAAAGTCCTGTGACATTGATGTTCAGGAGGGCAATAAACACCAAGTTACCTCAATGGACCAATCAAAGAATGAAAGATGAGACAGCAACTCATGAGAAGGACTTGGTTAACAAACAAAAGATGAAAGCGTATGCTGACAAATGATAACATGCAAAAAACATCATCTTTACGAATGGAGATTCACTGCTTGCACGACAAATGTGAGAAAAAAATCTGATGCTCCATTTGATGCAGAGTCTTTTCAAGTGGTGTCTACCAAGGGATACAAGGTGACTGGCCAGTACCCTGTGAAGTCTATTACCAGAGACTCTTATCATTTTAGGCACTTAACTATTCTTTCATCAGATCTAACTGTTGAAGGAGAGACTGGGTATGAAACATCAGTGAATGCTGTTGCCTCTACACCATTGACACGGATCCTGGACAATGGTGATGACACTTTCCAGTTTCCCAGAACAAGATCAGGTCAAACAATTAAAGGACCAAAAATATTGATTGAAGAGATTAAATTGTAAATATCTATCTATATATAATTTGTATTAAAAAAATGTATTTAACAGAGAGGGAGATGTAGTGTCTTGCGGGTTAGAAATGATGGAACCCTTTTGGCTCCTGATGGACTCCGTAGAACTGTGAGACAGTTGAAGATGCATAAAGGGAGGAATTATACTTCTATTTTCAGTAGATGGAGGTTCAGGTCATTTGATGACGTTCAATTCTGCATTGGCCGGAAGCAGGTAGAAAAGTGGAAAATCCGTTTTGCTGAGATTCTGGGGTACCGTTGGGTGTTGTCAACATAGTAGTCTGTGTTTGCCCCAAGTTTTCAATTAGTTCTCCCAGAGCATCCCCAAAGGCACTGTAATTGAGTTCAGACACGAATGTCATGGACTCAATGGGGTCTATATCTGTTGTGACACTCAGTTAATGAGTTTCTTTATTGTGTCTGAGTATGAAGGAAAGAGATGAATTATCTGAGTTTGCTGAAATCTCTTGAAAATGGCTTCCTACATGGCACTCTCAAAAGCCTTGTCCTTCTTTTCCTTCGCTCTTTCTTGCATTACCTGGTTTACTTAGGGTGGTATCCCTACAAATAATACCACTGATGCCCATTGTCTTTGTTTGATCATTGTCAAAATCACTCTGGATGTGTGTTAAAGGCAGAGAAATGAATCTCGCGTGTTTGGTTATTGAGCAAATTGTTTGGCTCTTTTTCTACAATGTTTTGGACCCAGACAGTTGCAAAAAGTGGTCAGAAAATGCGAACTGACATTTTGTGGATCGATTCTTATTTTGCAAAGCAACCTATGTACTATTAGGTCGGTTCCCAAAATCACCATACAGAGTGGGTTGTAATTCAACCTACCTCATTTCTGCTCATGAGATAGTTCACTAATTACTTCTCACTCTGATTGGATGCTATCACAGGGTGATGGTCTTGTGTGGTCAGCAGGCCACCATGCCTTTGATCACATTTAATTAAAATTAATTTATTTTTAAATGCAGCCTATTTTCCATTAAGGAAACAGGTCACTTAATAACAAAATATATATATTTTATAAATACGTTTGTATTGTGTTTAAGAGTTGGCAGTGGTCCCCTGGTCCACTTCTTACTCTCCAAAAACTTATTTTTAGATTCAGAAAAAGGGAAGGACCCTTCCCCATTGAAATCGGTTACCACCTACTTTGAGGAGTTGGTAAATGTCAATGGTTTGCTTCCAAAATTACGGTTGCAAACCAAACCATTGATATATAGCATTCTGAATCACAATCAAGAAGGGACACCCTAATCATGCCCCTTCCAAATTGCAGTTCCTTTCACATTTCTAAAGCCATATTAGGATTCAATAAGCAATTACTGGCTACCAAAATGTGTTTAATAAATACTCAAAAGCCATTTAGCAGTCAAAAACAATGTGATTTTGCAAATCACAGGGTTTGGGCCTGCTAAATGTCTTCCTACATCTGGCCCCAAGCTCATTACTGGTTCTATATTAACACTGTTATTAATTGTAGTTTGGGAATTTAAAATCTTTTTTTTAACTGTAGCGCAACTATCCTCTTCCGACATGACAATCAGTTAATACAATATTATCAGTAGAGTTAGAGAAAATATTTGTCTCATTTGCTGGTCACTTGTATCTACATTCATGCCTGAGGACCATCATGAGCTGAACAAAGGTTTTTCATCCAGGGTCTCAGGTCAGACATTCATCGGCTGCTGGCTCAACGGCAACCACAATAGAACAACAGCCTTTCTATCATGTTGATTGTGCTTAAGTAATGGGTGGGATTGAATGGGGTCTCTGCTACTTCAGGTGAACACTTAGGTCTTTATACCACATATCCCCCTCTCAACAAGTACTGCAGCACATGTGAGAGGCAAGAACCTGGCGAAATATTTGAGTTCTAGAGCACATTCTCCATCTGAACGGGTACAGGAATAAAACATAGTTTTGTACTCTGTGGCCATTCCTAGTTGTCACCATACAAGTGCATGCTGCAGCATCCTTCGCAACCAAAGCTAAAGATTACAGAACTATAAGTTCTGTAGTCCATAAAAGAAGAAACTTTGCAAAACAATAAACTAATTTTAAAGAAGCTGATCATGCATTACCTTTGAATTTTGATACTGTTATTATAAGTTGATTCAAAGACAAGAAAATGTATATCTGCTTTTGTGTGGATATTAAAGAATCTGTTGTCTCTCTTTCTTTTTTTTGGTCATCTGGCTTGTCATTTAAAATGTGACAAACAAAGCCATTGGATTTTGTAAAAATGTCTGCTGTCTAGCATACCCTAATTTATGTTGTTTCTAGGATTTTGATGGACCCAAGAGAACCACCTGCAATGTTGTGTTTCACTTTGTATTCAACCATGTGGTTCATACTTACCATTAATTGTCATATTTCAGAATTAACCAATTGACCATTGTTCCACAGATAATGATGTGGGCATCATTTAATCATTTGTAATAGCTAGCATACTCTGTTTTGATTATGGGGAAACAAACTGATAATGGAGTGATGTGTTCTAATTTATTAATTCAGTTTGAATGTTTTTTTTGTACTGTTCATACTGAACTTATGGATTCCCAAAATAAATGTTATGGTGATGCTGGTGATGAATAAGTAAAAAAGTTGTGTTCTGTGAAATAGTCTTCAAAACCACTCCATATAAACGTAGCGGAAGTGATATTAAACGAGAAAGAAAAAGAGGAAAGTTAGAAGAATACAAAGAAGCATTTAAGATTCAGACATGGGGACCTTCATTAGTCTATTTATTACTTGCTATAAAATGGAATAAGAAAATGGCATCTGATTTCTTTTTCTTACAGTCCAGTTGTATATACTGATGAAGTGCAGCCAATCTGTTTACCATCTAAAAGCTATATGGTACCTGACAAAGCAAAATGTTATGTTACTGGATGGGGCGAGACACAAGGTAAGAACCTTTCTTTCAAGAATTTCTTTAATGAATAGGCGAGGCACAATGTGTTAACATATTCAAATTCTCTGTAGTACAAATATTGATGAGATATTCTTTCTCCTTGTTCTTTTCACCCACGAAAAGGGTCCAAACATGCTACAATAACTCACATAGCAGGTTATGTAATGTGATATAATATGAATTATACTACATTACCTTTTTGTTTCATGTTATGTTATTTATATTATGTTGTTCACTGTTTCTAAGAGACTCTAGAAAGGAATTCCAGTATGCAAACACCTCGAAAAAAGAGTCCATCCTCACATCTTGACTTCCAGAATCTGAGAACCTTTAGGCTCCATTAGTCAACACATCTGTGGGATCAACACCTTATTTAGCACTGGAATCTAGCATTCAAATAGAAGGGACTGGACTTGAAGGCTACTTTGTGACCAAAACACAAAGGGGCATTTTTACTATACTTTCTTTGCTTTACTTTAGAGCTACTTTCCAACACAAACCTTGTTTAATCCCAGTTTTAGACTTTGTGACGGTCTCCATTCTGTTAAATCTACAACGAGGTTTTAAAATGAACTTTCTTAGCCACTGGTAGTGAGCGTAGTTTCAGCAAACATATTTAAACCCCACTGCATTTGGAGGAAGGTAGCATTGGAAGGACACATTTCAGATTGTTGAATTTGACATGGCTTCAATCTGGGTATTTATGCCCATTTCTTCATCTAGTTGGACCCCCTCTTATTTCATACCATCTGGACTGTGCCAGCTAAGACTTAGGTCCCTAAAATTCAGTGACCAAAATAGCTTATTCTTAGAACGCAATTGCCAAGTCTTTGAAGCAAAGTAATATGCCAAAAGCAGGAATGATTCAAATTCTGAATAGCTGGGGGACCTAAGTATATGCAGGAGGCAGGATAGCCTACTGAGTTATCTGCTCACCAACAACATATTATGTGATCTTCAGGTCATGATTTTAAATCTAGACAATGCCAACTCAATTTTCCATCCTTTTGAGTTCAATAAATTGGGAATGATTAAGACTCTAATATAGAAGAAGGTGGGTACATTACCAGCCACTACTTTCTGAAACAATAAAAACTACTCACAGATTAATGAGGAATAACCAGCAGATGCCTTGTTTCTGGTTGTGATCTCCAGAAAGCTCACCCCGCAGAGAAAGGCTTCCAGAGATTTTCAAGTTCATTTTCACAATTATTGGAAAGCGTGCCACATTACTGGAATACCTCTGATTAGTTTTAGCAATATTTGTGTTAAGGAAGGGAAACAATGCCACCTAACCCGATTGCCAAACAGTTTGACTTTATACACCATTCCAGCAAGTTAACAAGAGGGCCTAAATCAAGAACTAGTTAAACCTGTTCATCTGAAGTTTTAAAGGCAGCACAATCTGCCACATATAGCGCTGTATAAAAAGTTATAATTTAATGTTTTCGTGTAAGCCTGAATACTATTGCTCACCAGATTTCATTGACAATTTTGCCAAAAAAGTGAAAACAAGTGTTCCAAGTGGTTGACCCTAGCATGTTAGATTTTTGGAAGTAGCAGTCGATATGCTGAAGTGTCTCGATGCTCTAATCAAAAAAATGAAGAGAGTTCTTAAGTAGGATCGGGACTATCTGAGTCTTCATAAGACTGTGTGTATCTTCGCAATACTGAGTCCAAACCAATCAAGAAAACCTTTATAAGTCAAAACTTAAGGGAAAAAGTCATAAGGTTTATTCAAAATTAAGATCATTAGAGAAGGTAAAAATTCTTAGTTGGGGAACTAGCATTAGATTTCTTAAGAGTAAATTAAAATAACGGAAGAGGATCAATATAAGGTCTACCTTGAAAGCAAGTAATTAGCCAGAACCAAATATAGTTAAGCACGAGGACTGACAATGAGTCTGCTGCTAAATTAATAGACTGAAGAGTAAGTCTTAATCAAATGATAGACTGACATAGAGTCTGCACAGCTAGAATAGCACAGAGCCTGCCTACCAAGAATGCCCAGAAAGAACTGGTGCATACCTGAAAAACATCATCTTAATAGGGTTTTAGACAGAAAAGCCACACACATTTAAGTTACTTCTAATGGTCTGACAGGGACGAAGTAGCAATGTTACAATGCACAGACAAATGAATATTCTAGTACGTTCAATAAGATAAATCTAGAAACACCTACTTTACTGCACATTAATAAATGAGGTGTGTATAAGAAAGCAGGGAAATAACACAGCATTTATATACACAAAAGTACAAAAGGGAGTTCAGCTAATGAATGGGCCCTAGAAAAGACTTCGAGCAAAGGACCTTTTAAAGTTATGTTATGTTATGTTATAACAATTTATAGAGCGCACGAATACCAACAAAGGTGTCTTGGCGCTACCTACTCCTGAGACAGGACAGAGTGAAAGAAGACAGTTAAAGGAAACCTATTTATTAAAAAGCCAGGTTTTTAATTTTTTCCTGAAAGTTAAAAGTGAAGGCAAGTCTCTAATGTGATGGGGAAGAGAATTCCAGAGCTTAGCAGTAGCCACCACAAAGCTTCTGTCACCGCAGTTGGATCTATATGTTCTGGGAACAACCAGTAGATTTGCGCCAGCCGAGCGCAGTGACCTGTTCGGAGTGTAAATCTTTAATGATTTCTTCAAAAATTCAGATCCTATATTATGTGTGGCTTTATAGGCAATGCACAGCGCCTTAAATTTTATTCTGTTTCTGATAGGCAGCCAGTGCAGTTGTCTGATCACTTCAGACACAGAATGGAATTTATGTACTGGGGTGACTGTATGACATTGTTCTGCATTCTGTCCATCAATTGTTCTTTTTGCATTTGTCACCACGAGTGGGACGGGTATGCCCAGACGTGAGTCAAGCTATCCTGGCTGATGAGGGGTGAAACCCCGAAACCGGTCCTAGGATGCTTGTTTCCAGTCCAGGGAGGACCTGTCCTGGTAGTTCGTGCTGGACTGTTCCCATTAGGAGCAGGGTGAAGACTGATTTGCATATGGCTGGGTTCAAACTGGAATGGCATGGTGAGCAAAAAAACGATGGATTTAGGCCCAGATCTCTGTACTGGGGTGAATGTATGACATTGTTCTGCATTCTGTCCATCAATTGTTCTTTTTGCATTTGTCACCCCGAGTGGGAAGGGTATGCCCATACGTGGGTCCAGTGCTCTCCATGCCACTGGAGTCAAGCTATCCTGGCTGATGAGGGGTGACACCCCTAAACCGGTCCTAGGATGCTTGTTTCTAGTCCAGGGAGGACCTGGCCTGGCAGTTCGGGCTGGACTGTTCCCATTGGGCGTAGGGTCAAGACTGATTTGCATATGGCTGGGTTCAACCTGGAATGGCATGGTGAGCAAAAAACCGATGGATTTAGGCCCAGATCTCTGTACTGGGGTAAATGTATGACATTGTTCTGCATTCTGTCCATCAATTGTTCTTTTTGCATTTGTCACACCGAGTGGGACGGGTATGCCCAAACGTGGGTCCCATGCTCTCCATGCCACTGGATTCAAGCTATCCTGGCTGATGAGGGGTGAAACCCCGAAACCAGTCCTAGGATGCATGTTTCCAGTCCAGGGAGGACCTGGCCTGGCAGTGCGGGCTGGACTGTTCCCATTGGGCGTAGGGTCAAGACTGATTTGCATATGGCTGGGTTCAAACTGGAATGCAATGGTGAGCAAAAAAACGATGGATTTAGGCCCAGATCTCTGTACTGGGGTGAATGTATGACATTGTTCTGCATTCTGTCCATCAATTGTTCTTTTTGCATTTGTCACCCCGAGTGGGACGGGTATGCCCAGACGTGGGTCCCGTGCTCTAAATGCCACTGGAGTCAAGCTATCCTGGCTGATGAGGGGTGAATCCCTGAAACCGGTCCTAGGATGCTTGTTTCCAGTCCAGGGAGGACCTGGCCTGGCAGTTCGGGCTGGACTGTTACCTTTGGGCGCAGGGTCAAGACTGATTTGCATATGGCTAGGTTCAAACTGGAATGGCATGGTGAGCAAGAAAACAATGGATTTAGGCCCAGATCTCTGTACTGGGGTGAATGTATGACATTGTTCTGCATTCTGTCCATCAATTGTTCTTTTTGCATTTGTCACCCCGAGTGGGACGGGTATGCCCAGATGTGGGTCCCGTGCTCCCCATGCCACTGGAGTCAAGCTATCATGGCTGATGAGGGGTGAAACCCCATAACCGGTCCTAGGATGCCTGTTTCCAGTCCAGGGAGGACCTGGTCTGGCAGTTCTGGCTGGACTGTTCCCACTGGGGGCAGGGTCAAGACTGATTTGCATATGGCTGGGTTCAAACTGGAATGGCATGGTGAGCAAAGAAACTATGGATTTAGGCCCAGATCTCTGTACTGGGATGAATGTATGGCATTGTTCTGCATTCTGTCCATCAATTGTTCTTTTTCATTTGTCACCCCGAGTGGGACGGGTATGCCCAAACGTGGGTCCCATGCTCTCCATGCCACTGGAGTCAAGCTATCCTGGCTGATGAGGGGCGAAACCCCGAAACCAGTCCTAGGATGCTTGTTTCCAGTCCAGAGAGGACCTGGCCTGGCAGTTCGAGCTGGACTGTTCCCATTGGGCGCAGGGTCAAGACTGATTTGCATATGGCTGGGTTCTAACTGGAATGGCATAGTGAGCAAAAAACTATGGATTTAGGCTCAGATCTCTGTACTGGGGTGAATGTATGACATTGTTCTGCATTCTGTCCATCAATTGTTCTTTTTGCATTTGTCACCCTGAGTGGGACAGGTATTCCCAGACGTGGGTCCGGTGCTCTCCATGCCACTGGAGTCAAGCTATGCTGGCTGTTGAGGGGTGAACTGCCGAAACCGGTCCTAGGATGCTTGTTTCCAGTCCATGGAGGACCTGGCCTGGCAGTGCGGGCTGGACTGTTCCCATTGGGCGTAGGGTCAAGACTGATTTGCATATGGCTGGGTTCATACTGTAATGCCATGGTGAGCAAAAAAACGATGGATTTAGGCCCAGATCTCTGTACTGGGGTGAATGTATGACATTGTTCTGCATTCTGTCCATCAATTGTTCTTTTTGCATTTGCCACCCCGAGTGGGACGGGTATGCCCAGACATGGGTCCCGTGCTCTAAATGCCGCTGGAGTCAAGCTATCCTGGCTGATGAGGGGTGAATCCCTAAAACCGGTCCTAGGATGCTTGTTTCCAGTCCAGGGAGGGCCTGGCAGTTCGGGCTGGACTGTTACCATTGGGCGCAGGGTCAAGACTGTTTTGCATATGGCTGCGTTCAAACTGGAATGGCATGGTGAGCACAAAAACGATGGATTTAGGCCCAGATCTCTGTACTGGGGTGAATGTATGACATTGTTCTGCATTCTGTTCATCAATTGTTCTTTTTGCATTTTTCACCCCGAGTCGGACGGGTATGCCCAGACGTGGGTCCCGTGCTCTCCATGCCACTGGAGTCAAGCTATCCTGGCTGATGAGGAATGAAACCCCATAACCGGTCCTAGGATGCTTATTTCCAGTCCAGGGAGGACCTGGCCTGGCAGTTCTGGCTGGACTGTTACCATTGGGGGCAGGGTCAAGACTGATTTGCATATGGCTGGGTTCAAACTGGAATGGCATGGTGAGCAAAACAACGATGGATTTAGGCCCAGATCTCGGTACTGGGGTGAATGTATGACATTGTTCTGCATTCTGTTCATCAATTGTTCCTTTTGCATTTGTCACCCCGAGTGGGACGGGTATGCCCAGACGTGGGTCCCGTGCTATAAATGCCACTGGAGTCAAGCTATCCTGGCTGATGAGGGGTGAATCCCTGAAACCGGTCCTAGGATGCTTGTTTCCAGTGCAGGGAGGATCTGGCCTGGCAGTTCGGCCTGGACTGTGACCATTGGGCGCAGGGTCAAGACTGATGTGCATATGGCAGGGTTCAAACTGGAATGGCATGGTGAGAAAAAAAAAGATGGATTTAGGCCCAGATCTCTGTACTGGGGTGAATGTATGACATTGTTCTGCATTCTGTCCATCAATTGTTCCTTTTGCATTTGTCACCCCGAGTGGGACGGGTATGCCCAGACGTGGGTCCCGTGCTCTCCATGCCACTGGAGTCAAGCTATGCTGGCTGTTGAGGGGTGAAACCCCGAAACCGGTCCTAGGATGCTTGTTTCCAGTCCAGGGTGGGCCTGGCAGTTTGGGCTGGACTTTTACCATTGGGCGCAGGGTCAAGACTGTTTTGCATATGGCTGCGTTCAAACTGGAATGGCATGGTGAGCACAAAAACGATGGATTTAGGCCCAGATCTCTGTACTGGGGTGAATGTATGACATTGTTCTGCATTCTGTTCATCAATTGTTCTTTTTGCATTTGTCACCCCGAGTCGGACGGGTATGCCCAGACGTGGGTCCCGTGCTCTCCATGCCACTGGAGTCAAGCTATCCTGGCTGATGAGGAGTGAAACCCCATAACCGGTCCTAGGATGCTTATTTCCAGTCCAGGGAGGACCTGGACTGGCAGTTCTGGCTGGACTGTTACCATTGGGGGCAGGGTCAAGACTGATTTGCATATGGCTGGGTTCAAACTGGAATGGCATGGTGAGCAAACCAACGATGGATTTAGGCCCAGATCTCGGTACTGGGGTGAATGTATGACATTGTTCTGCATTCTGTTCATCAATTGTTCCTTTTGCATTTGTCACCCCGAGTGGGACGGGTATGCCCGGACGTGGGTCCCGTGCTCTAAATGCCACTGGAGTCAAGCTATCCTGGCTGATGAGGGGTGAATCCCTGAAACCGGTCCTAGGATGCTTGTTTCCAGTCCAGGGAGGATCTGGCCTGGCAGTTCGGCCTGGACTGTGACCATTGGGCGAAGGGTCAAGACTGATGTGCATATGACAGGGTTCAAACTGGAATGGCATGGTGAGAAAAAAAAAGATGGATTGAGGCCCAGATCTCTGTACTGGGGTGAATGTATGACATTGTTCTGCATTCTGTCCATCAATTGTTCGTTTTGCATTTGTCACCCTGAGTGGGGCGGGTATGCCCGGACGTGGGTCCCGTGCTCTCCATGCCACTGGAGTCAAGCTATCCTGGCTGATGAGGGGTGAAACCCCAAAACCGGTCCTAGGATGCTTGTTTCCAGTCCAGGGAGGACATGGCCTGGCAGTTCGGGCTGGACTGTTCCCATTGTGCGCAGGGTCAAGACTGATTTGCATATGGCTGCGTTCAAACTGGAATGGCATGGTGAGCAAAAAAACGATGGATTTAGGCCCAGATCTCTGTACTGGGGTGAATGTATGACATTGTTCTGCATTCTGTCCATCAATTGTTCTTTTTGCATTTGTCACCCCGAGTGGGACAGGTATTCCCAGACGTGGGTCCCGTGCTCTCCATGCCACTGGAGTCAAGCTATGCTGGCTGTTGAGGGGTGAAACCCCGAAACCGGTCCTAGGATGCTTGTTTCCAGTCCAGGGAGGGCCTGGCAGTTCGGGCTGGACTTTTACCATTGGGCGCAGGGTCAAGACTGTTTTGCATATGGCTGCGTTCAAACTGGAATGGCATGGTGAGCACAAAAACGATGGATTTAGGCCCAGATCTCTGTACTGGGGTGAATGTATGACATTGTTCTGCATTCTGTTCATCAATTGTTCTTTTTGCATTTGTCACCCCGAGTCGGACGGGTATGCCCAGACGTGGGTCCCGTGCTCTCCATGCCACTGGAGTCAAGCTATCCTGGCTGATGAGGAGTGAAACCCCATAACCGGTCCTAGGATGCTTATTTCCAGTCCAGGGAGCACCTGGCCTGGCAGTTCTGGCTGGACTGTTACCATTGGGGGCAGGGTCAAGACTGATTTGCATATGGCTGGGTTCAAACTGGAATGGCATGGTGAGCAAAACAACGATGGATTTAGGCCCAGATCTCGGTACTGGGGTGAATGTATGACATTGTTCTGCATTCTGTTCATCAATTGTTCCTTTTGCATTTGTCACCCCGAGTGGGACGGGTATGCCCGGACGTGGGTCCCGTGCTCTAAATGCCACTGGAGTCAAGCTATCCTGGCTGATGAGGGGTGAATCCCTGAAACCGGTCCTAGGATGCTTGTTTCCAGTCCAGGGAGGATCTGTCCTGGCAGTTCGGCCTGGACTGTGACCATTGGGCGCAGGGTCAAGACTGATGTGCATATGGCAGGGTTCAAACTGGAATGGCATGGTGAGCAAAACAACGATGGATTTAGGCCCAGATCTCTGTATTGGGGTGAATGTATGACATTGTTCTGCATTCTGTCCATCAATTGTTCCTTTTGCATTTGTCACCCCGAGTGGGACGGGTAGGCCCTGACGTGGGTCCCGTGCTCTCCATGCCACTGGAGTCAAGCTATCCTGGCTGATGAGGGGTGAATCCCTGAAACCGGTCCTAGGATGCTTGTTTCCAGTCCAGGGAGGACCTGGCCTGGCAGTTCGGGCTGGACTGTGACCATTGGGCGCAGGGTCAAGACTGATGTGCATATGGCAGGGTTCAAACTGGAATGGCATTGTGAGAAAAAACCGATGGATTTAGGCCCAGATCTCTGTACTGGGGTGAATGTATGACATTGTTCTGCATTCTGTCCATCAATTGTTCTTTTTGCATTTGTCACCCCGAGTGGGATAGGTATTCCCAGACGTGGGTCCCGTGCTCTCCATGCCACTGGAGTCAAGCTATGCTGGCTGTTGAGGGGTGAAACCCCGAAACCGGTCCTAGGATGCTTGTTTCCAGTCCAGGGAGGGCCTGGCAGTTCGGGCTGGACTTTTACCATTGGGCGCAGGGTCAAGACTGTTTTGCATATGGCTGAGTTCAAACTGGAATGGCATGGTGAGCACAAAATCGATGGATTTAGGCCCAGATCTCTGTACTGGGGTGAATGTATGACATTGTTCTGCATTCTGTTCATCAATTGTTCTTTTTGCATTTGTCACCCCGAGTCGGACGGGTATGCCCAGACGTGGGTCCCGTGCTCTCCATGCCACTGGAGTCAAGCTATCCTGGCTGATGAGGAGTGAAACCCCATAACCGGTCCTAGGATGCTTATTTCCAGTCCAGGGAGGACCTGGCCTGGCAGTTCTGGCTGGACTGTTACCATTGGGGGCAGGGTCAAGACTGATTTGCATATGGCTGGGTTCAAACTGGAATGGCATGGTGAGCAAAACATCGATGGATTTAGGCCCAGATCTCGGTACTGGGGTGAATGTATGACATTGTTCTGCATTCTGTTCATCAATTGTTCTTTTTGCATTTGTCACCCCGAGTCGGACGGGTATGCCCAGACGTGGGTCCCGTGCTCTCCATGCCACTGGAGTCAAGCTATCCTGGCTGATGAGGAGTGAAACCCCATAACCGGTCCTAGGATGCTTATTTCCAGTCCAGGGAGGACCTGGCCTGGCAGTTCTGGCTGGACTGTTACCATTGGGGGCAGGGTCAAGACTGATTTGCATATGGCTGGGTTCAAACTGGAATGGCATGGTGAGCAAAACATCGATGGATTTAGGCCCAGATCTCGGTACTGGGGTGAATGTATGACATTGTTCTGCATTCTGTTCATCAATTGTTCTTTTTGCATTTGTCACCCCGAGTCGGACGGGTATGCCCAGACGTGGGTCCCGTGCTCTCCATGCCACTGGAGTCAAGCTATCCTGGCTGATGAGGAGTGAAACCCCATAACCGGTCCTAGGATGCTTATTTCCAGTCCAGGGAGGACCTGGCCTGGCAGTTCTGGCTGGACTGTTACCATTGGGGGCAGGGTCAAGACTGATTTGCATATGGCTGGGTTCAAACTGGAATGGCATGGTGAGCAAAACAACGATGGATTTAGGCCCAGATCTCGGTACTGGGGTGAATGTATGATATTGTTCTGCATTCTGTTCATCAATTGTTCCTTTTGCATTTGTCACCCCGAGTGGGACGGGTATGCCCGGACGTGGGTCCCGTGCTCTCCATGCCACTGGAGTCAAGCTATCCTGGCTGATGAGGGGTGAAACCCCAAAACCGGTCCTAGGATGCTTGTTTCCAGTCCAGGGAGGACCTGTTCTGGCAGTTTGGGCTGGACTGTTCCCGTTGGGCGCAGGGTCAAGACTGATTTGCATATGGCTGGGTTCAAACTGGAATGGCATGGTGAGCTAAAAACGATGGATTTAGGCCCAGATCTCTGGACTGGGGTGAATGTATGACTTTGTTCTGCATTCTGTCCATCAATTGTTCTTTTTGCATTTGTCACCCGAGTGGGACGGGTATGCCCAGACTTGGGTCCCGTGCTCTCCATGCCACTAGAGTCAAGCTATCCTTGCTGATGAGGGGTGAAACCCCGAAACCGGTCCTAGGATGCTTGTTTCCAGTCCAGGGAGGACCTGGCCTGGCAGTTCGGGCTGGACTGTTCCCATTGTGCGCAGGGTCAAGACTGATTTGCATATGGCTGGGTTGAAACTGGAATGGCATGGTGTGCAAAAAAACGATGGATTTAGGCCCAGATCTCTGTACTGGGGTGAATGTATGACATTGTTCTGCATTCTGTCCACCAACTGTTCTTTTTGCATTTGTCACCCCGAGTGGGACGGGTATGCCCAGACGTGGGTCCCGTGCTCTAAATGCCACTGGAGTCAAGCTATCCTGGCTGATGAGGGGTGAATCCCTGAAACCGGTCCTAGGATGCTTGTTTCCAGTCCAGGGAGGACCTGGCCTGGCAGTTCGGGCTGGACTGTTACCTTTGGGCGCAGGGTCAAGACTGATTTGCATATGGCTAGGTTCAAACTGGAATGGCATGGTGAGCAAGAAAACAATGGATTTAGGCCCAGATCTCTGTACTGGGGTGAATGTATGACATTGTTCTGCATTCTGTCCATCAATTGTTCTTTTTGCATTTGTCACCCCGAGTGGGACGGGTATGCCCAGATGTGGGTCCCGTGCTCCCCATGCCACTGGAGTCAAGCTATCATGGCTGATGAGGGGTGAAACCCCATAACCGGTCCTAGGATGCCTGTTTCCAGTCCAGGGAGGACCTGGTCTGGCAGTTCTGGCTGGACTGTTCCCACTGGGGGCAGGGTCAAGACTGATTTGCATATGGCTGGGTTCAAACTGGAATGGCATGGTGAGCAAAGAAACTATGGATTTAGGCCCAGATCTCTGTACTGGGATGAATGTATGGCATTGTTCTGCATTCTGTCCATCAATTGTTCTTTTTTCATTTGTCACCCCGAGTGGGACGGGTATGCCCAAACGTGGGTCCCATGCTCTCCATGCCACTGGAGTCAAGCTATCCTGGCTGATGAGGGGCGAAACCCCGAAACCAGTCCTAGGATGCTTGTTTCCAGTCCAGAGAGGACCTGGCCTTGCAGTTCGAGCTGGACTGTTCCCATTGGGCGCAGGGTCAAGACTGATTTGCATATGGCTGGGTTCTAACTGGAATGGCATAGTGAGCAAAAAAACTATGGATTTAGGCTCAGATCTCTGTACTGGGGTGAATGTATGACATTGTTCTGCATTCTGTCCATCAATTGTTCTTTTTGCATTTGTCACCCTGAGTGGGACAGGTATTCCCAGACGTGGGTCCGGTGCTCTCCATGCCACTGGAGTCAAGCTATGCTGGCTGTTGAGGGGTGAACTGCCGAAACCGGTCCTAGGATGCTTGTTTCCAGTCCATGGAGGACCTGGCCTGGCAGTGCGGGCTGGACTGTTCCCATTGGGCGTAGGGTCAAGACTGATTTGCATATGGCTGGGTTCATACTGGAATGGCATGGTGAGCACAAAAACGATGGATTTAGGCCCAGATCTCTGTACTGGGGTGAATGTATGACATTGTTCTGCATTCTGTTCATCAATTGTTCTTTTTGCATTTTTCACCCCGAGTCGGACGGGTATGCCCAGACGTGGGTCCCGTGCTCTCCATGCCACTGGAGTCAAGCTATCCTGGCTGATGAGGAATGAAACCCCATAACCGGTCCTAGGATGCTTATTTCCAGTCCAGGGAGGACCTGGCCTGGCAGTTCTGGCTGGACTGTTACCATTGGGGGCAGGGTCAAGACTGATTTGCATATGGCTGGGTTCAAACTGGAATGGCATGGTGAGCAAAACAACGATGGATTTAGGCCCAGATCTCGGTACTGGGGTGAATGTATGACATTGTTCTGCATTCTGTTCATCAATTGTTCCTTTTGCATTTGTCACCCCGAGTGGGACGGGTATGCCCAGACGTGGGTCCCGTGCTATAAATGCCACTGGAGTCAAGCTATCCTGGCTGATGAGGGGTGAATCCCTGAAACCGGTCCTAGGATGCTTGTTTCCAGTGCAGGGAGGATCTGGCCTGGCAGTTCGGCCTGGACTGTGACCATTGGGCGCAGGGTCAAGACTGATGTGCATATGGCAGGGTTCAAACTGGAATGGCATGGTGAGAAAAAAAAAGATGGATTTAGGCCCAGATCTCTGTACTGGGGTGAATGTATGACATTGTTCTGCATTCTGTCCATCAATTGTTCGTTTTGCATTTGTCACCCTGAGTGGGGCGGGTATGCCCGGACATGGGTCTCGTGCTCTCCATGCCACTGGAGGCAAGCTATCCTGGCTGATGAGGGGTGAAACCCCAAAACCGGTCCTAGGATGCTTGTTTCCAGTCCAGGGAGGACATGGCCTGGCAGTTCGGGCTGGACTGTTCCCATTGTGCGCAGGGTCAAGACTGATTTGCATATGGCTGGGTTCAAACTGGAATGGCATGGTGAGCAAAAAAACGATGGACTTAGGCCCAGATCTCTGTACTGGGGTGAATGTATGACATTGTTCTGCATTCTGTCCATCAATTGTTCTTTTGCATTTGTCACCCCGAGTGGGACAGGTATTCCCAGACGTGGGTCCCGTGCTCTCCATGCCACTGGAGTCAAGCTATGCTGGCTGTTGAGGGTGAAACCCCGAAACCGGTCCTAGGATGCTTGTTTCCAGTCCAGGGTGGGCCTGGCAGTTTGGGCTGGACTTTTACCATTGGGCGCAGGGTCAAGACTGTTTTGCATATGGCTGCGTTCAAACTGGAATGGCATGGTGAGCACAAAAACGATGGATTTAGGCCCAGATCTCTGTACTGGGGTGAATGTATGACATTGTTCTGCATTCTGTTCATCAATTGTTCTTTTTGCATTTGTCACCCCGAGTCGGACGGGTATGCCCAGACGTGGGTCCCGTGCTCTCCATGCCACTGGAGTCAAGCTATCCTGGCTGATGAGGAGTGAAACCCCATAACCGGTCCTAGGATGCTTATTTCCAGTCCAGGGAGGACCTGGACTGGCAGTTCTGGCTGGACTGTTACCATTGGGGGCAGGGTCAAGACTGATTTGCATATGGCTGGGTTCAAACTGGAATGGCATGGTGAGCAAACCAACGATGGATTTAGGCCCAGATCTCGGTACTGGGGTGAATGTATGACATTGTTCTGCATTCTGTTCATCAATTGTTCCTTTTGCATTTGTCACCCCGAGTGGGACGGGTATGCCCGGACGTGGGTCCCGTGCTCTAAATGCCACTGGAGTCAAGCTATCCTGGCTGATGAGGGGTGAATCCCTGAAACCGGTCCTAGGATGCTTGTTTCCAGTCCAGGGAGGATCTGGCCTGGCAGTTCGGCCTGGACTGTGACCATTGGGCGAAGGGTCAAGACTGATGTGCATATGACAGGGTTCAAACTGGAATGGCATGGTGAGAAAAAAAGATGGATTGAGGCCCAGATCTCTGTACTGGGGTGAATGTATGACATTGTTCTGCATTCTGTCCATCAATTGTTCGTTTTGCATTTGTCACCCTGAGTGGGGCGGGTATGCCCGGACGTGGGTCCCGTGCTCTCCATGCCACTGGAGTCAAGCTATCCTGGCTGATGAGGGGTGAAACCCCAAAACCGGTCCTAGGATGCTTGTTTCCAGTCCAGGGAGGACATGGCCTGGCAGTTCGGGCTGGACTGTTCCCATTGTGCGCAGGGTCAAAACTGATTTGCATATGGCTGCGTTCAAACTGGAATGGCATGGTGAGCAAAACAACGATGGATTTAGGCCCAGATCTCGGTACTGGGGTGAATGTATGACATTGTTCTGCATTCTGTTCATCAATTGTTCCTTTTGCATTTGTCACCCCGAGTGGGACGGGTATGCCCGGACGTGGGTCCCGTGCTCTAAATGCCACTGGAGTCAAGCTATCCTGGCTGATGAGGGGTGAATCCCTGAAACCGGTCCTAGGATGCTTGTTTCCAGTCCAGGGAGGATCTGTCCTGGCAGTTCGGCCTGGACTGTGACCATTGGGCGAGGGTCAAGACTGATGTGCATATGGCAGGGTTCAAACTGGAATGGCATGGTGAGCAAAACAACGATGGATTTAGGCCCAGATCTCTGTATTGGGGTGAATGTATGACATTGTTCTGCATTCTGTCCATCAATTGTTCCTTTTGCATTTGTCACCCCGAGTGGGACGGGTAGGCCCTGACGTGGGTCCCGTGCTCTCCATGCCACTGGAGTCAAGCTATCCTGGCTGATGAGGGGTGAATCCCTGAAACCGGTCCTAGGATGCTTGTTTCCAGTCCAGGGAGGACCTGGCCTGGCAGTTCGGGCTGGACTGTGACCATTGGGCGCAGGGTCAAGACTGATGTGCATATGGCAGGGTTCAAACTGGAATGGCATTGTGAGAAAAAAACCGATGGATTTAGGCCCAGATCTCTGTACTGGGGTGAATGTATGACATTGTTCTGCATTCTGTCCATCAATTGTTCTTTTTGCATTTGTCACCCCGAGTGGGATAGGTATTCCCAGACGTGGGTCCCGTGCTCTCCATGCCACTGGAGTCAAGCTATGCTGGCTGTTGAGGGGTGAAACCCCGAAACCGGTCCTAGGATGCTTGTTTCCAGTCCAGGGAGGGCCTGGCAGTTCGGGCTGGACTTTTACCATTGGGCGCAGGGTCAAGACTGTTTTGCATATGGCTGAGTTCAAACTGGAATGGCATGGTGAGCACAAAATCGATGGATTTAGGCCCAGATCTCTGTACTGGGGTGAATGTATGACATTGTTCTGCATTCTGTTCATCAATTGTTCTTTTTGCATTTGTCACCCCGAGTCGGACGGGTATGCCCAGACGTGGGTCCCGTGCTCTCCATGCCACTGGAGTCAAGCTATCCTGGCTGATGAGGAGTGAAACCCCATAACCGGTCCTAGGATGCTTATTTCCAGTCCAGGGAGGACCTGGCCTGGCAGTTCTGGCTGGACTGTTACCATTGGGGGCAGGGTCAAGACTGATTTGCATATGGCTGGGTTCAAACTGGAATGGCATGGTGAGCAAAACATCGATGGATTTAGGCCCAGATCTCGGTACTGGGGTGAATGTATGACATTGTTCTGCATTCTGTTCATCAATTGTTCTTTTTGCATTTGTCACCCCGAGTCGGACGGGTATGCCCAGACGTGGGTCCCGTGCTCTCCATGCCACTGGAGTCAAGCTATCCTGGCTGATGAGGAGTGAAACCCCATAACCGGTCCTAGGATGCTTATTTCCAGTCCAGGGAGGACCTGGCCTGGCAGTTCTGGCTGGACTGTTACCATTGGGGGCAGGGTCAAGACTGATTTGCATATGGCTGGGTTCAAACTGGAATGGCATGGTGAGCAAAACAACGATGGATTTAGGCCCAGATCTCGGTACTGGGGTGAATGTATGATATTGTTCTGCATTCTGTTCATCAATTGTTCCTTTTGCATTTGTCACCCCGAGTGGGACGGGTATGCCCGGACGTGGGTCCCGTGCTCTCCATGCCACTGGAGTCAAGCTATCCTGGCTGATGAGGGGTGAAACCCCAAAACCGGTCCTAGGATGCTTGTTTCCAGTCCAGGGAGGACCTGTTCTGGCAGTTTGGGCTGGACTGTTCCCGTTGGGCGCAGGGTCAAGACTGATTTGCATATGGCTGGGTTCAAACTGGAATGGCATGGTGAGCTAAAAACGATGGATTTAGGCCCAGATCTCTGGACTGGGGTGAATGTATGACTTTGTTCTGCATTCTGTCCATCAATTGTTCTTTTTGCATTTGTCACCCCGAGTGGGACGGGTATGCCCAGACTTGGGTCCCGTGCTCTCCATGCCACTAGAGTCAAGCTATCCTTGCTGATGAGGGGTGAAACCCCGAAACCGGTCCTAGGATGCTTGTTTCCAGTCCAGGGAGGACCTGGCCTGGCAGTTCGGGCTGGACTGTTCCCATTGTGCGCAGGGTCAAGACTGATTTGCATATGGCTGGGTTGAAACTGGAATGGCATGGTGTGCAAAAAAACGATGGATTTAGGCCCAGATCTCTGTACTGGGGTGAATGTATGACATTGTTCTGCATTCTGTCCACCAACTGTTCTTTTTGCATTTGTCGCCCCGAGTGAGACGGGTATGTCCAGATGTGAGTCCCGTGCTCTCCATGCCACTGCAGTCAAGCTATCCTGGCTGATGAGGGGTGGAACCCTCAAACCGGTCCTAGGATGCTTGTTTCCAGTCCAGGGAGGACCTGACCAGGCAGTGCGGGCTGGACTGTTCCCATTGGGCGTAGGGTCAAGACTGATTTGCATATGGCTGGTTTCAAACTGGAATGCAATGGTGAGCAAAAAAACTATGGATTTAGGCCCAGATCTCTGTACTGGGGTGAATGTATGACATTGTTCTGCATTCTGTCCATCAATTGTTCTTTTTGCATTTGTCACCCCGAGTGGGACAGGTATTCCCAGACGTGGGTCCCGTGCTCTCCATGCCACTGGAGTCAAGCTATGCTGGCTGTTGAGGGGTGAAACCCCGAAACCGGTCCTAGGATGCTTGTTTCTAGTCCAGGGAGGACCTGGCCTGGCAGTGCGGGCTGGACTGTTCCCATTGGGCGTAGGGTCAAGACTGATTTGCATATGGCTGGTTTCAAACTGGAATGCCATGTTGAGCAAAAAAACAATTGATTTAGGCCCAGATCTCTGTACTGGGGTGAATGTATGACATTGTTCTGCATTCTGTCCATCAATTGTTCTTTTTGCATTTGCCACCCCGAGTGGGACGGGTATGCCCAGACGTGGGTACCGTGCTCTAAATGCCACTGGAGTCAAGCTATCCTGGCTGATGAGGGGTGAATCCCTGAAACCGGTCCTAGGATGCTTGTTTCCAGTCCAGGGAGGGCCTGGCAGTTCGGGCAGGACTTTTACCATTGGGCGCAGGGTCAAGACTGTTTTGCATATGGCTGCGTTCAAACTGGAATGGCATGGTGAGCACAAAAACAATGGATTTAGGCCCAGATCTCTGTACTGGGGTGAATGTATGACATTGTTCTGCATTCTGTTCATCAATTGTTCTTTTTGCATTTGTCACCCCGAGTCGGACGGGTATGCCCAGACGTGGGTCCCGTGCTCTCCATGCCACTGGAGTCAAGCTATCCTGGCTGATGAGGAGTGAAACCCCATAACCGGTCCTAGGATGCTTATTTCCAGTCCAGGGAGCACCTGGCCTGGCAGTTCTGGCTGGACTGTTACCATTGGGGGCAGGGTCAAGACTGATTTGCATATGGCTGGGTTCAAACTGGAATGGCATGGTGAGCAAAACAACGATGGATTTAGGCCCAGATCTCGGTACTGGGGTGAATGTATGACATTGTTCTGCATTCTGTTCATCAATTGTTCCTTTTGCATTTGTCACCCCGAGTGGGACGGGTATGCCCGGACGTGGGTCCCGTGCTCTAAATGCCACTGGGGTCAAGCTATCCTGGCTGGTGAGGGGTGAATCCCTGAAACCGGTCCTAGGATGCTTGTTTCAAGTCCAGGGAGGATCTGGCCTGGCAGTTCGGCCTGGACTGTGACCATTGGGCGCAGGGTCAAGACTGATGTGCATATGGCAGGGTTCAAACTGGAATGGCATTGTGAGAAAAAAACCGATGGATTTAGGCCCAGATCTCTGTACTGGGGTGAATGTATGACATTGTTCTGCATTCTGTCCATCAATTGTTCTTTTTGCATTTGTCAAATGAGTGGGATAGGTATTCCCAGACGTGGGTCCCGTGCTCTCCATGCCACTGGAGTCAAGCTATGCTGGCTGTTGAGGGGTGAAACCCCGAAACCGGTCCTAGGATGCTTGTTTCCAGTCCAGGGAGGGCCTGGCAGTTCGGGCTGGACTTTTACCATTGGGCGCAGGGTCAAGACTGTTTTGCATATGGCTGAGTTCAAACTGGAATGGCATGGTGAGCACAAAATCGATGGATTTAGGCCCAGATCTCTGTACTGGGGTGAATGTATGACATTGTTCTGCATTCTGTTCATCAATTGTTCTTTTTGCATTTTTCACCCAGAGTCGGACGGGTATGCCCAGACGTGGGTCCCGTGCTCTCCATGCCACTGGAGTCAAGCTATCCTGGCTGATGAGGAGTGAAACCCCATAACCGGTCCTAGGATGCTTATTTCCAGTCCAGGGAGGACCTGGCCTGGCAGTTCTGGCTGGACTGTTACCATTGGGGGCAGGGTCAAGACTGATTTGCAAATGGCTGGGTTCAAACTGGAATGGCATGGTGAGCAAAACAACGATGGATTTAGGCCCAGATCTCGGTACTGGGGTGAATGTATGACATTGTTCTGCATTCTGTTCATCAATTGTTCTTTTGCATTTGTCACCCCGAGTCGGACGGGTATGCCCAGACGTGGGTCCCGTGCTCTCCATGCCACTGGAGTCAAGCTATCCTGGCTGATGAGGAGTGAAACCCCATAACCGGTCCTAGGATGCTTATTTCCAGTCCAGGGAGGACCTGGCCTGGCAGTTCTGGCTGGACTGTTACCATTGGGGGCAGGGTCAAGACTGATTTGCATATGGCTGGGTTCAAACTGGAATGGCATGGTGAGCAAAACAACGATGGATTTAGGCCCAGATCTCGGTACTGGGGTGAATGTATGATATTGTTCTGCATTCTGTTCATCAATTGTTCCTTTTGCATTTGTCACCCCGAGTGGGACGGGTATGCCCGGACGTGGGTCCCGTGCTCTCCATGCCACTGGAGTCAAGCTATCCTGGCTGATGAGGGTGAAACCCCAAAACCGGTCCTAGGATGCTTGTTTCCAGTCCAGGGAGGACCTGTTCTGGCAGTTTGGGCTGGACTGTTCCCGTTGGGCGCAGGGTCAAGACTGATTTGCATATGGCTGGGTTCAAACTGGAATGGCATGGTGAGCTAAAAACGATGGATTTAGGCCCAGATCTCTGGACTGGGGTGAATGTATGACTTTGTTCTGCATTCTGTCCATCAATTGTTCTTTTTGCATTTGTCACCCCGAGTGGGACGGGTATGCCCAGACTTGGGTCCCGTGCTCTCCATGCCACTAGAGTCAAGCTATCCTTGCTGATGAGGGGTGAAACCCCGAAACCGGTCCTAGGATGCTTGTTTCCAGTCCAGGGAGGACCTGGCCTGGCAGTTCGGGCTGGACTGTTCCCATTGTGCGCAGGGTCAAGACTGATTTGCATATGGCTGGGTTGAAACTGGAATGGCATGGTGTGCAAAAAACGATGGATTTAGGCCCAGATCTCTGTACTGGGGTGAATGTATGACATTGTTCTGCATTCTGTCCACCAACTGTTCTTTTTGCATTTGTCACCCCGAGTGGGACAGGTATTCCCAGACGTGGGTCCCGTGCTCTCCATGCCACTGGAGTCAAGCTATGCTGGCTGTTGAGGGGTGAAACCCCGAAACCGGTCCTAGGATGCTTGTTTCTAGTCCAGGGAGGACCTGGCCTGGCAGTGCGGGCTGGACTGTTCCCATTGGGCGTAGGGTCAAGACTGATTTGCATATGGCTGGTTTCAAACTGGAATGCCATGTTGAGCAAAAAAATAATGGATTTAGGCCCAGATCTCTGTACTGGGGTGAATGTATGACATTGTTCTGCATTCTGTCCATCAATTGTTCTTTTTGCATTTGCCACCCCGAGTGGGACGGGTATGCCCAGACGTGGGTACCGTGCTCTAAATGCCACTGGAGTCAAGCTATCCTGGCTGATGAGGGGTGAATCCCTGAAACCGGTCCTAGGATGCTTGTTTCCAGTCCAGGGAGGGCCTGGCAGTTCGGGCTGGACTGTTACCATTGGGCGCAGGGTCAAGACTGTTTTGCATATGGCTGCGTTCAAACTGGAATGGCATGGTGAGCACAAAAACGATGGATTTAGGCCCAGATCTCTGTACAAGGGTGAATGTATGACATTGTTCTGCATTCTGTCCACCAACTGTTCTTTTTGCATTTGTCACCCCGAGTGGGACGGGTATGCCCAGATGTGGGTCCCGTGCTCTCCATGCCACTGGAGTCAAGCTATCCTGGCAGTTGAGGGGTGAAACCCTGAAACCGGTCCTAGAATGCTTGTTTCCAGTCCAGGGAGGACCTGGCCTGGCAGTTCGGGCTGGAATGTGACCATTGGGCGCAGGGTCAAGACTGATGTGCATATGGCAGGGTTCAAACTGGAATGGCATGGTGAGCAAAAAAACTATGGATTTAGGCTCAGATCTCTGTACTGGGGTGAATGTATGACATTGTTCTGCATTCTGTCCATCAATTGTTCTTTTTGCATTTGTCACCCCGAGTGGGACAGGTATTCCCAGACGTGGGTCCCGTGCTCTCCATGCCACTGGATTCAAGCTATGCTGGCTGTTGAGGGGTGAAACCCCGAAACCGGGCCTAGGATGCTTGTTTCTAGTCCAGGGAGGACCTGGCCTGGCAGTTCTGGCTGGACTGTTCCCATTGGGCGCAGGGTCAAGACTGATTTGCATATGGCTGGGTTCAAACTGGAATGGCATGGTGAGCAAAAAAACAATGGATTTAGTCCCAGATCTCTGTACCTGGGTGAAAGTATGACATTGTTCTACATTCTGTCCATCAATTGTTCTTTTTGCATTTGTCACCCTGAGTGGGACGGGTATGCCCAGACGTGGGTCCCATGCTCTCCATGCCAGTGGAGTCAACCTATGCTGGCTGATGAGGGGTGAACTGCCAAAACCGGTCCTAGGATGCTTGTTTCCAGTCCAGGGAGGACCTGGCCTGGCAGTTCGGGCTGGACTGTCCCATTGGGCGCAGGGTCAAGATTGATTTGCATATGGCTGGGTTCAAACTGGAATGGCCTGGTGAGCAAAAAAACGATGGATTTAGGCCCAGATCTCTGTACTGGGGTGAATGTATGACATTGTTCTGCATTCTGTCCACCAACTGTTCTTTTTGCATTTGTCACCCCGAGAGAGACGGGTATGCCCAGATGTGGGTCCCATGCTCTCCATGCCACTGGAGTCAAGCTATCCTGGCTGATGAGGGGTGAAACCCTGAAACCGGTCCTAGGATGCTTGTTTCCAGTCCAGGGAGGACCTGGCCCGGCAGTTCGGGCTGGACAGTTCCCATTGGGCGCAGGGTGAAGACTGATTTGCATATGGCTGGGTTCTAACTGGAATGTCATGGTGAGCAAAAAAACTATGGATTTAGGCTCAGATCTCTGTACTGGGGTGAATGTATGACATTGTTCTGCATTCTGTCCATCAATTGTTCTTTTTGCATTTGTCACCCCGAATGGGACGGGTATGACCAGACGTGGGTCCTGTGCTCTCCATGCCACTGGAGTCAAGCTAAGCTGGCTGATGAGGGGTGAAATGCCAAAACCGGTCCTAGGATGCTTCTTTCCAGTCCAGGGAGGACCTGGCCTGGCAGTTCGGGCTGGACTGTTCCCATTGGACGCAGGGTCAAGACTGATTTGCATATGGCTGGGTTCAAACTGGAATGGCATGGTGAGAAAAAAAAACGATGGATTTAGGCCCAGATCTCTGTTTTGGGGTGAATGTATGACATTGTTCTGCATTCTGTCCATCAATTGTTCTTTTTACATTGGACAGCAGGCTAGCAGCAGCATTTTGAATTTGCTGCAGTTTGTTTAAGATTGATTGCTGAGCATTAATCAATAGACTGTTACAATAGTCTACCTTAGACAGGACCAAAGCCGATATGATCGTCTGCCTGGCTTCAATGGGGATGAAAAGAAACAGTTTCTTAGCCATTCTGAGGATGTAGAAGGACGAGGATACTACTGAGTTGACAAGGTATTTATACGATAGCTTGTCATCAAGGATGACCCCGAGATTTTTTGCCTTGGTGACTGGGACAGGAGGCAGTGCAAGATTTTCTGGCCATCAACTGGAGGACCATGCCGGAGAGAGGTTACCAAACACCATCACCTCGGTCTTAGAGGAATTTAATTTAAGGCAGTGATTGGACATCCAGGTACTCACCGCTTACATACCATCATGAAAAATAGCTGAGACGCCGTCTCCGTCCTTATGAATGGCAAAAACAATTTGAGTATCATCTGCAAATGATGTAAGGCTAAGCCAGCAGATTTAATCACACGTGCCAGGTCGGTCACATAGATATTAAAAAGCATAGGACTGATGGAGAAGCCTAGTGGGACTCCACACTGAAGAGAAAAAGGGGGGATTCAAAATCACCCAACTTAACTGATTGGGCCCTGTTGGCTAAGAAGGATGCTAACAGAGCTTTGGCCTTGTCCCTGATCCCTAGGGAGGAGATACGGTTGATCAGGAGACCTTGATCAAGCATATCAAAAGCTGCAGATAGGTCCAAGAGGACCAACGCCGCTGGGCCACCCTTATCCAACGCAAACCTTATTTCATCCGTGGCTTTGATGAGAGCTGTTTCTGTACTATGGATTTTCCTAAAGCCAAATTGCGACTCATCCAACAAATTGTGGGCCTGAATGTATTGGGTCAATTGGTCATTTATAATCTTTTCCACTAATTTGGCTGGCAAAGGCCGACGTGCATTAGGCCGATAGTTGTTAATGTCTTCCGGGTAAAGGTTTGAATTCTTTAATAGGGGCAGAATGGAAGCTTTTTTCCATAGAGAAGGATAGACACCAACTGTTAACATAGAATTAAAGATGTTGGCCAGAACTGGCCCAATTAGCTCAGAAGACTCCTTAAGGGTAGTGGGCGGACATGGGTCCAAGGGTGATCCTGATTTAGCCACCCTCACCAGGTACGCTACTAGCTCCGAGGAGACAGGGGTGAACTCTGTCAGAGAGAAATTTTCTAAAGATTCCGTAAGGCTGTCTGAACTGGTTGGAGAGATGAGAGAGGCATTAAAGTTGGAATAGATGGAGCCTACTTTAGCCTGAAAACTAAGGGCTAAGGAATTGCAAAATGATTGAGTTGCTAGATTGGCCAAATTACAAGTCGGGGTCCCGAGTTTGGATACTACCTGAAATAAGAGTTTGGTAGAATCTTGGGCAGCTGCAATTTCTCTTATAAAGTAGCTGCTCTTCTCCTTAAAAAGGAGATGTTTGTAATTGTAGAAGCTTGTTTATAGAGAAATTTCTCCTGGCTATCGTAATCCCGACGCAAGCATCTTTCTTGATTACTACAACGCAGTTTCTCGAGCCTCAAGGGTTCCGAGTACCACAGGGCTGAGGGCGTAGTTCTATTTTTGAAGGCTGTCTTGTAGGGAACTAATTTGGCGAAAGAGGCATGAAGCCAATCTGTATAGCTCAAGGCTGCCTGCTCTGGGTCATAGGAAAGAACCAGTTTAGTGTCCAATAGGTTTTGTTTAAGAAGCCTGTGGTCTATATTCTTCCAGGCTCTGAAATATTTGGAGGGCACCTGAATAGGGTGGGGGGAGTTCACTTCCAAAAGACGAATGTCGAATAGGACTGCATGATGGTCCAACCAAACTAACGGAAGAACCTCCTTGAAAGTTATGGCATTATTGTTAGTAAAGAGGCCGTCTAAGGTATGTCCCGCAGCATGGGTGGGTAGGCCTACTTTCTGCAAGAGGCCCACTGATCCCAACACCATAATGAGGCGATCTGAGTCCTTGTCATTATTAACCTCCAGATGAAAATTAAAATCCCCCATTACAGTAAAACTCGAATCATAGGCTGCAGCTTCTAATAGGCTGCCCAGAGTTGCTAAAAAGTCTGCACTGGGACCGGGAGGACGGTAAAGAAGCTCAAGGCTTCACAGGCCGTAGAGGGAACCAGCCTTCCTTTAACTGCGATGGTGTCACGATAGATAAGTGCTAGACCACAACCTCTTTTAATGGGCCTATCTTGTCTGAAAACAGAGAAACCCGAAGGAGCGGCTGTACAGAAATCCGGGCCCGACGAGGGATCTGACTACGTCTCGGTGATAAATAAGAGATCGAGATAGTGGCTAGCTATCAATTCGGGTATTTCGTGCTTGTGTTTAGGAAGAGAGAGTGCATTTATCAGGGCAGCCTGAATCTTGGTGCGGTTCCTGGCTTTGGGGGTAACTCTAACTGCAAGGGAAGAAAAGTTCAGTGCTGAAGTAGGATGGGCCATCAGAGAGAGGCCGCAGGTGGCACAAGTACGTTTGGGCTCTTTAAAGAGCTCCACTAGGTCAAAGCAGGTGCAGACTGCGGCATTTTGTATGAACTATTTAGCGCATGCAGTTCCCTACTAGAGTATGACAACAGGGATGGCGTTTTACCTGGAGCAAACGGAGCAGGGGTTCTGGCGCTATGCGCGATCCGGCTGCGGATGGGCACAGACGGGCTTGCCTTAGTTGCGACTTAGGTGCGCCGGCGGCGCGCCCGCTGCGCAGACGTGCTGAGATCTTCATTTAGTAGCCCTCCAGGGTAGGGGGCGCGCCCCAAGACGGCGCCGGAGCGCGAGGGAAAACGAGTGGAGAAATAAAGAGGGACTTTAAACTGGGGTCCAGCAACCCCTGCAGTGATCGCAGGCTCCCCTACGATCACTGCTTACTGGTAAAAGAGGTAAGGAAATAAAAAGTGTGAAACTTAAATCATAAAATCATTAAATTGGAGGGATTAAACTCCTCCAATATGGCGCCTGTGAGGGGAGCCAGATCTCTCCCAAACTGTATACAAGGAAATAAAAAGTTGCAGGCAAGCATCCGGGCTCAGGAGGAGCTGCGCGGACGCGCTGAGATCTTCATTATGTAGCCCTCAGGGTAGGGGGCGCGCCCCAAGACGGCGCCGGAGCGTGAGGGAAAACGAGTGGAGAAATAAAGAGGGACTTTAAACTGGGGTCCGGCAACCCCTGCAGTAATTGCAGGCTCCCCTACGATCACTGCTTACTGGTAAAAGAAAGGTAAGGAAAGAAAAAGTGCGAAACTTAAATCATAAAATCAATAAACTGGAGGAATTAAACTCCTCCAATATGGTGCCTGTGAGGGGAGCCAGGCAACCCCCAAACTGTATACAAGGAAATAAAAAGTTGCAGGCAATCGTCCGGGCTCAGGAGGAGCTGCGCGGACGCGCTGAGATCTTTATTAAGTAGCCCTCCAGGGTAGGGGGCGTGGCCCAAGACGACGCCGGAGTGCGAGAGAAAACGAGTGGAGAAATAAAGAGGGACTTTAAACTGGGGTCCGGCAACCCCTGCAGTAATTGCAGGCTCCCCTACGATCACTGCTTACTGGTAAAAGAAAGGTAAGGAAATAAAAAGTGCGAAACCTAAATCATAAAATCATTAAAATGGAGGGATTAAACTTCTCCAATATGGTGCCTGTGAGGGGAGCCAGGCAACCCCCAAACTGTATACAAGGAAATAAAAAGTTGCAGGCAAGCGTCCCGGCTCAGGAGGAGCTATAAAGAGAGGAACACCCTGAGCATGGCTTCCTTGGAGAAACATATTCATACAATTTATTATACTAAGGCTTAGGTTTTGATTTTCTGAAATGGAAACGCACACAGAAACATGCATGTGGAAAGGCTTGTTCACATAAAATAAAAGTACACATTACCTACTCCAAATATGAATGGATGTCAATGCAAGCTGTCTGAGGCTAAGTCAAGCTAAGTAAACAACATATAAATTAGGCATTATTTTTTATTTAATAAAAATGCTCCTACAAGTGGATCATAAAGGTCTCGAGGGGCAGCAACGAGAAAAGAGAGTCTGAACACAGAGTGGGTTAACTTGATGAATCAAACAATATCAAATCCTGAGTGAACAGACTATGCTTAGAGATAGGTAACCAGTGAAGGGATTTTACGTGGAAAGAGACATTGTTTGCTTATCCCCAAATTAAGGCAAGCAGCAGAGTTTGGGATAAATTGCAGATGTTGTACCCACCAGATGTTATGGAAAACCTAGAAAAAGAGAGTTGATGAATCAAAGACTGAACTACTGTCATAGGAAGGTTGAAGTGGAAGAGAAATGGATTGTTTCTGAGTATTTTCAATAGACAAAAAATGGGAGAGGCCAGTCTGGGAATATATTCAGTGAACATCCATCAGGGATCAAAGATCACTCTTAAAGTACACACAGATGGAGCAGGGGAGTGGGTGACTTCCAATTCAGTAGGCCACCAATTAGAACTGCAGAAGGCAGACTTACCAACACTACAGTGTTGGAAGAATTACAATGAAGAAGGTTGGAACCCAGACACTGTTCAACAGAACTTAGGCAGCTCTGAACTATGTTGAAGTATACAGCTCGGTCACCGCCCAGAAGGAATATAAGTTGTGTGTCATCTGAGTAGGAAAAAAAGCTTAGAACAAATGAGAACATAACAGCAGGAAGGGAGGCAATATAACAATTAAATGGGGTGTAGCTCAAAGCAGAGCCACGAGGAACCCCGTAGATGACAAGTTTGAAACGTTGGGTAGATTAGTGTTAGAATTATCACTATGTTTAAGGAATGAGTTCTTTTTTAAATTAGTTTCTTTACATTTAACTAATATATTCAAAGACTAATCATTGCCCAGGGTTACTTTTAGGATCGGCGTTAGAATTAGTGTTCTTTTTAATTTTGGTATAATTTTCTAATATTGCATTCAGACAGTTCTTGATACCCAGGCTGCTCCTCCAGTCCTTCCATAAAGAAAGGAAAATGTCTGATGAAAAGATTAGAACACTTGTTTTAAGGTAATGGCTTAGAAGTCATCGGAAGCACCTGTGCAGCTTGGAAAGGAATCACTTCATTCCTTCCAGCTGTAATACTGCCAGAGAAAAACAGTATAAACTATATAGTTATCTACGAATCTTTAACAGCATTACGATGCCAGGGATGTGCCCCTGAAAGTTGAAGCTAAGGCAGCTGGATAAATAAACAACATGATAACAGCAGTGGAGAGGGCAAGTACTTTTTAGTGGAAGCACACAACTTCTGCCAAATCAAAACATGTACACCTGACTTCCAACAATTGAGCGAAGCCAAAGCCCCTCTCCTGGTGACTCACATAATTATTGGTGACAGCTGCGCTGTCAAGTCAGACCATAAAAATGAGAATAACATTAAACAAAATATTTTACCACACACATATACACATGCATGTTTTTGCACAGACGGTGAAACTAAGGGCATCATTACAATGTCAGTGGGACCGCCACCGACAGGCCATCGGTGGAGGTCCCACCGACATCTATGCCATCGGTCCGACTGCCAGATTACCATTCCGGCGGTTGGGGCGAGTTAGGCGGGGGGGGAAGACTGCTGCCTCCGACAGGCTCAAGGAGCCCATCGGGATAGCGGTCGGATCCTAATACCTACAATGGAGCGGTGCCTGCGCAGGCATTGCCGTAGGGATTAGAATATCCCTTTCCGACTGCCTGTTCATGGTGGTCCCACCGCCATTAACAGGCAGCCAGAAAGGGACTTTGGGGGCCCCTAGTAGGGCCCCCGTCCCTCGTAGGCCTCTGCTATGGGGCCAGGGGGGCACATGCTGTGCCGCCCCCCGAACATCCAGACACCATATGGTGCCTGACACACGATGCATGGATGTTTGCAAACATGCCCTTTTCTATTGCGGCTTGTGCTGCGGCCCTTTTGCAGGTCGCAGCACAAGCCACAATAGAAAAGAGCATGCATTGTTATATGTCGGGTGGAACCGTTGACTACTAGTCGGGGGGGGTTACCATCCCGCAACAATGGCGGTCAGACGCTTGTCCGACCGCCATCGTAATAAGGCCCTAAGTGTGGGCCAAAAACACCTGGTGTTTAGAGAAACTGTACTAATAAACACACATTCCCATATTTATTACTACAGTGCAAAGGTCAGATTCAAGTTATGAATAGAGTACAGTAAGATCTACATTAAAAAACACTACTTGCTGCCTCACAGATTGCGTGTTACAATTATTTTTACATAGGGAAACCTCTCTCCTGATAATCATGAGGCCTTTTCAGTGCGATTTAACCTTACTGCACACATTTAGCTCCTTGCCTCCTGGTTTTGGTTAAATACCTTTTATTTAAAACAATTACACAGAAAGATTTCATGACATAAACCATAAATGCTGATGTGCAGAGTGTAATCAGCTATTTATTAACATTGTTGAGGGAGGGGAGGTGTAGTGTGACTGACTTTAGCCTTTGCCTCTCATTCATTATGGCCCCTCACTAATCTCTCAGTAATAATAAACAGTATATCACATTTCACACTGTTGGACTTGGCCCTTTTTGCAGGGTCATCCCTGAACTTTTTGCCTTCCTCCTAGCTTTTTTCTGACATGGTGTTGGTGGTTCTAGGACTCTGGGCACTTTAGCACTGCTGTCCAGTGTAAAGTGCGTGTGCTCTCTGTGGTAAACATGGTAAGATTGGTCTACACCTGTTTGGCATATTTAATTTACCTGTCAGTCCCTTGTAAAGTGGTATCTCAGATACCCAGGGCCAGTAAATTAAATGCTACTGGTGGGCTTGAAGCGCTGATTGCGCCACCCACCAAAGTAGCCTTTCAAACCTGTCTCAGGCCTCTGCCATTGCAGGGCCTGTGCGTGCAGTGTTGCTGCCGCTGTGACGTGGCACCTAAAGTGTGTGCCATGTCGGTGACCCCCCTTTCACTGCATGTCAGTCACCCCTAAGGTAGGCCCTAGATAGCCCTATGGGCAGGGTGCATGTAGGTAAAAGGTAGGACATGTACCTTAAGTGTGTGACATTTCCTGGTAGTGACAAACAGCCATTTTGGTTTCTCACTGCTGTGAGGCTGCCCTCTCATAGGAATGCATTGGGGATTCCCTGATGAGTGTTTCAGTGGTAATTCCTGATATAAGAGGAGCAGCGTGGTCAAGTTTGGTATGGTTGGAATAGTACTAATAAATGCTGCGCAATGGTGGGCGCAGATTTATTATCACTATTTTAGAAATGCCACTTTTAGAAGATGGCATTTCTGTGTGCTATGTGTCTGTCTGCCTGATGTGGATTGCATGTCTGGCTTTGGAGTGACATGGGCTGGTGAGGTGTGTGTGGCTCCAGGGAGGGCAGGGTGAGTCAGCACTAGGCTGAATAGGGGATCTGCATTAGGAGTAGTGGGAGGAGTAGTCCCCTGACCCTGAATAGGTCTGTTCCTGCCTAGGTGAATGCTGGCTCCGCCCCCCTGTGGTGGTCTGATGACCAAGCCCCCACCTGACAATGGGGAAGAGGAGGCCTGTAAACAGAGTGCTCCAAAAAAAAACAGAACCAGTTGAGACTGGTTCCCCCAAGCCCTGTGCCAAGGGCAGACAAAGGAAAATGCTGTATAAGTACTGGGGCTGTGACACCATGAAGTGTGCTTCCTTGTGCTACAGGGGGGACCTGCTGCTGCTGGGCCCCAGGAGGAACCGCCCGAGGGACTGCCTCCCTGCTGGAGGGCCCTGTGAGCTGGCCTGCCTGGGCCCAGCCTTGTGCCCCTGAATCTGTGGACTGAGCGCCTCGTGAGCGCTATATCTTCTCCCAGGACGGGTGGAGCATGGGTGGCCTGCAGCGCTGTGCTGCAGGGGATTTAGAGGGAATCCCGGCATAGAGATTCCCCCGAGGTGCTGGAGGGAAAGCGGGAGCCCACCCCGCGTTTATGCATCTAAAAGCGGGAGCCTACCCCGCATTGTGCGCTCTTTGAGAGGCGGGAGCCTACCCCGCATGCTGGTACATTCATCGGTACAGCGGGAGCCCACCCCGCGTTTTTCCATGTACTAGAAGCCGCAGGAGGAGAGGAGAAGCCGCCGCTCAGAGCGCGACCAGGAAGTCAGGCAGGGCTGCGCCTGACTGTGGGCGGGGCTCCCGGGAGGAAAGGGAAGCCCCGCAAGTTGCCTGGAGACCGGCTCTGAGGAGGACCGGAGCCTCGAGGGCTCCCGGTTGAAGCCCTGCGCTGTTCACAGAGACCGGAAGAAACCCACCAGAGAGCCCAGGTGAGAGGGGCTCCCCGAGGCACATTGTCGGTGCCTTTCCCCCCGATGTGGAGGAGACCGGAGGAGTCCAGTAACAGAGCTCCGGTGAGTGGGGGCAGACCAGAGCCGATCTGCAGAGGTCCCGTTAGCAGGGGCCCGCCGAGGCACACTGTCGGTGCCTGGGACCTGCGTAGGAGAAGCCCCGGTGAGTGGGGCTACAATTGAGCATTGCAGTGCCCCGGAATGGCACTAAAGGAGCTCCGGTGAGAGGGGCTCCCCACCGCATTTGTGGTGCTGTAAGCAGCACCAGAAGAGCCCAGTGAGTGGGGGCTTCATTGAGGGCATTGCTGGTGCTCAAATTGGGCACAGTTAGTGCCAGTGCTGTGGTTTCTCCAGCTGACCCGCCCGTTGGAGGGCAGCTGCAACGTTGGGCAAAATTGTTGTAGAGTCCCAGTGGGGACTCAGGAGGCACAGTGGTACCAAAGCCCATTCTCACAGCTGCACCGCGAGAGCGCGGGCAGCTACAACACGGGGGCATTTTTGTTTGTTTCATTATGAGGAAGGGGTGAGTTGCCCCCAGCGCATTGCGCAGTGTTTTCACTGCATTTGCAGCCAGAGGGCTACTTGAGAGGACCTACAATTACGCCCTGACATTCTGGACAGAGGGCATTTGAGCCCCAGTGGAAGGCCAGTTGGCCTGGGGTCAGGTTTGGTACCTGTGTGTACCAGTAGGGCGCAAGGCCCTAAAAGGAGGTGATGTATGCACCTAGGGAGTGTCACTAAGGTGCCCTCCTCATTGTGATTTATGCATAATGTGTTTTATGCCCAAAGTGATGCAGACATAATGTGCTTATGCCTACAGAGATTGCATAATGTGTTTTATGCCTACTGTGATGCAGACATAATGCGTTTATGTTGGTAGATATAATGCAGAGGTCATTATTTTACCAGTAGCCACTGGTTGTGTTTTATATGTGCTACTAGTGCTTTCTAAAGGTTCTGACAGTGGCCCGATTGGCCCTGTCCTGTATATAATCCCCTGTGAATATTGCCTAGTGCCAGTTGGCACAGTGTATATGTGTGATTATGATTCTAATGTGTTTTGGATAATACAAAGGCTATTTTTTATATAACCTTGTGTGGAGTTTCTTTTGTAGTGTGCCTAGTGTGTTGCTGCTGTGTGAGTGTGTTGCGCAAACGCTTTACACATTGCCTCTGGGATAAGCCTGACTGCTCGTGCCAAGCTACCAAGGGGGTGAGCAGGGGTTCTCTTCAGTGTGTAACTCCCTTGCCCTGACTAGACTTGTGGTTTCTGCCTGGCTTAGGCGCAAGCCCTAGCCAACCAGAAATCCCATTTCTAACACACACATATGCATATATGCTATATATTTATAGAAATAAATTAATCTGAATCCTTAAGCTATGTATTTGTCATGTTTTTATCCATGTAGGCACTGGTGGCGAAGGTTTTCTGAAAGAAGCTGGCTTCCCTGTAATTGAAAATAAAGTATGTAATCGGCCTGAATATCTGAGTGGAAGAGTTACTTCAAAAGAACTCTGTGCTGGACATATACACGGTGGTACTGACAGCTGCCAGGTAAGAAAGGGCACTGGAATACTGTGCACCTCAATAAGTAACGGACAATTCCCAGATATATCCCGGCTGACCAAGATATATGTGCCCAGGTTTGATTAAGCCTCATAGAAGAAAATAAAATTGTCACAGACAACAGTGGCTCTCTTATTAGGCAAATCTTGAGGCCAGATTTAGGAATCTTCAGCCAGGTCATATATTTTTTTAACACATCATGGATTCTATTGCCTAATCATGAAATCATCATCCAGGTCTTTAAACCTTCAGCCTAGCAATGGAATATTTAGCCCAGCCACAGAATATTTAATAGGTCATTGAGTCTTTGATCTAATACTGAAATTATCACCAAAGTATTGGATTCTTTGACTAGGCCCTTAACTGCATGACCTAATCATGAAATCTTCAGCAGGGTCTTGGGTTGTTTGATTTGGTCATTGATGTTGTGGCCTAACCAATGAACTTCTCGGGCAGGTCTTGAACTCTTTGATTTGTACATGGAACCTTCAACAAAGTTATGGAACCTTTGGCCAGTTCATGCTCTTTGCAGTGCCGTCTTAAGGCATGGGCACGCTGGGCAGTTGCCCGGGTGCCTCACGAGCATAGGGGCCCCATGCACACCAGAATTTAACATATATTTTCCGTTAAACATTTTTAGGTCTCGCCTACGCAGCGCGCATGCGCTGCGTAGGAAAAAAGACCTTTTGGGATCGCTTCGGCTTTTCAGCCAAAAACATGCACGCGTTCCATTGCCTTCAATGGCAACGCGTGCACGTTTGGCGATTCACTTGCGGGAGCGAGCGGCGCCATATGGTAGCAATTATCGCTCCTGGCGCCACTCGCTCCCGCAAGGGAATCGCGCAGGCCCCCTCCTCTCCCCCCTCCCCCTGCTGCCGTGCGAGGCGCGCGCGCTTGTTTGTTGTTAAAGTCCATTTTCCCCTTTGTAGAAGGGCTTGGAAGCTCCATTTTGCTGCTGCGCTGTTCAGGTCTGTAAAGGTGCTTTTACGCAGCTTTTATTTATTGTTTTAGTGCTCCAAGATTGGTACCTGCCATCGTGGAAGGGTAGATGGAAAGAAAAAATAGCCGATGTGGCAGGGCGTATGCGCGCACATGCAAGGTTATGCATACTCTTATTTGTCATCAACGCTTTGGTTGCCATAGCATCAAGAGACATAGGTGTGTGGATGTGTGACGTACGCTTACACACCATTGTGCTTTTTTTCCGATGCTGAACTGCATCAGCAATATCAATAGCATATTTTTTCTTTTTTTGCGATGCTCAACATCGACAAAAAGCATTGATGTCTCTAAAGGAAACGCGTATTGGCAAAACCAATAGCTAGCTGCTCGTGTTTTTTTTTTTTTTTTGGTAAGCAGATGCCAGTAATTTACTTTCATGCCTATGTTTTAGCTTTCTCTCTCCTCTGCCCATTCCTGTCCTAGGAACTTGATGTATTTTCCTTTGTTAGTCTCTCACCGTCCCCTGCACAATGAATAAACTTCCTCTTAGGCCCTCGCTATACCTTTTACCACGTCCACTCACTTTGCCTTTTCTCCCGCTTGCCCATCCATATCCCGCTGGTTTTTATTTGAACTTGCTGTTGAAGGTAGGATATCTTTTCATCATCCCTTTCCTTCGCTCCCCCCACGCACGTAAACATTTCCATTCTCCAATATTTTGGGGAATCCGTGGGTTAAAGTGCAGTGTTTTCTGTCTTTCATGCAGGGCATACTTCACGCGCGGTGCTTTAAATAACGTGCTACTGTCCACAATGTATGCATTTCCCCCCGAATCAACAGGTCACCGATGTGTGGGAATGAAGAAAACTTTCTATAGCCAGGACTCTGGGTGGTGTGGAAGGCGGAAGTGAGGCATCCGTCCCGCCGCAAAATGTGGGTGCAAGTTTACTTGCTCCAGAGTTTGCGATGTGCACTCCCCGTGCTTCAGTCTTTTGTACACATAAAGGCCCCATGCGATAACTGCACCGCTAATTATCGCTCTAGAGGGAATACCAGCTAGAATAAACTCATGCAGTGAATGCGTTGCTAATGTAATGCATCCAATCTTTTCAACGAGGGCCAAGCGACTATAAAAAGCAGATCCCCTTTTTAATTGAAAAAAATAATTAGCAACTGCAGTTAAATATTTATTTTCTGTGGAAAAAAGCTGCTTTAACCATCGAGAGGAAGGTCATCTGGATTATGATAAATAAATGAAAGGCGTTACCTTTATCAACAGCTTGGCATGTAAAACCATGAAGGTCGATATCCCAAAAACAAAAAGCTTCTAATGTAATCTTAGAATGTCCCAGAGGCTGCACATAAGCAGAAGTAGGATGGTAGCTACTAATAGTAAAAAAGAAACATGTCAAGCATTCAAATATGCCACATTTCCTTCAGACCGTTTTTATTTATTAGAAAAAAGTTAGTATAGTAAAGTGAAAGTTGCACACATAGAAGGAATTCCTTTTCAGGACATGTACTGGACAGACTGAGTATACAAACAATGCTCCTATGTTCCACATCTTGAGAAGACCTTAGTCCGAGAATTGGTGCGGCTTATTAACCTCTGTGCTATCTTAGGATGAGTCAAAACTCTTCCACTAGACAAAACTACAATCCTTCTCCTCTCTCCAGGAAGAACATTAATCAATGGAGTGATCTTGACATTTTTATTGTTGCCTGAAAATTGCTGGAGGCAAAGAATACAGCAGCAGGTGCTTTTAAAACCATAATATATGGCGCCCCCACCCGAAGTCAGTGCCCGGTGCGGTGGCACCGGTCGCACCGCCCGAGAGCCGGCCCTGCATGTAACTATTATTGAAGCATTCTGCTTGTGAAGGTGCTGGTTGTCCTGCCTGAGTTGTGGGCTATAGTGCATGATGTGTTATGGCAACTGTGTGATGTTTATTCTATGCCAGAGCTCTTTCAACCGGAACTTGAAATAAGAGCCAATTCAAATGCTTGTAAAGAATAAATGTTTTTCTGGCGGTCTCTTAATGTCTTTGCTGGGATTTTCCTACATTATTTCATGCCTTCAGGATGTTATTCAGTTGTTGATCTGCAGTTACCAAGCCGCTGGTGTGGTTGATGTGAATTCACATAACAATGAAAAACGTGGCACTTGTCAGATGCATAAACTTAGCAATCTGAAAACACTCTGTGCTGCAATAGGAGGACTGATCTGGTCGTTATTATCTTCCATACGACCAGACCTGTGTAAAATTACTTCCAGTGCTTGCATATTCATTTAATCAATGGCTTTTTTCAACAGCATATTATTTATATTTCCCACCATTAATTTACCACAAACTTTGATGTCTTTAATGGCTAATGCAATGTAATGGGTAATAACACTTATAAGGTCCCAAAGGCGAGACCTATTGGCTATGCCAATGCTTGTTATTCCTGTGAGTGGTTGTGTAGGCAGGGCCCAGTGCACTGCTTTGCCCGGGGGCCTATAATGCTGTTAAGATGGCCCTGGCTCTTTGGCGAGGTCATGAAATGTGTTCATCGATTCTTTTGTCAGGTTATAAAAAATTCAGCCAGGTCATAGCACACACGTGATTTGATATCTGTCAATTCTAAATGTGTTGCTCTGCTTTCTATCTGTTGGGGATGCACATAATGGCCTGCAGTAGCAAGTGTAACAAAAGGGCTGCAGATTTTGAACTAGTTCATTTTGTTTGTTCAAACTAAGGTTATGCGAATAGTAACTTCCGCTTTACATAATTGATTTTCAGCCATTTCTTTAGTCAAACAACCCAATTTTTTTCTTAAAACTATTGGGTCATTTTCCTCATTATAAATGTAGATGGCTGTTTATGGCCCTTTGCACTATGCTTTCCTTCATGCAGACTGTCTATCATCAAACTTACCAAGCATCCCCACCTGAGCTCACTTCTATTCCTTTGCATGAGCCGGGTGATTTGTAGACCCTTTGGCATCCAGACTGGTGCAGCTGAACTGTGTCAGAGAAGAATGATCAAGCTAATGCAGAGTGATGCAGAGAACTAGCAATCACTCTGGACATCGGACAGGACAGAGATAACAAAAGCTTAAATTAAAGCCTATTTAAATTTTTCTGAAAATGAAAGTGGCTGTGCTGAAAGCCGAAGCAATTTCAGCAACTCGACTCCTTAAATACACACATATCTACTTCTGATTGGAACCCACTTACCTCATTTGGAAGAGAAACTATCTTTGACAGAATGCTGTTAAGATGAGTGAGTTGTGTTCTTGGCACTCTGAGCTAGAATTATGGTAGCTACATCACAGCTTAGTGTAATGCATTTTAGTGCTGGTGTCCGCATTACCAAACTCAGATGCAATTGAAGCACTCTCCGTCCGCAATGAAGCGCTGCACCAGGGCAGTGTTAATACAGCACGCTTGTCGCTGTGCTGGTCCAAGCAGTATGTCAAATTTGAGACCGGCACAGGTTGAGGTTGCTATGGATACAGCCGTCTCAGCCTGGACCCAGGTTTGTTTGCTTAATGGCATCAGTTTGGTACAGGCACTGTGGCCTAATTGGGCCATACATAGGTATTCGTGACAATCTCTTTCTTCTGTCACCCAAACAGATGGCGCCACATGGCCCAACTCGGCTATGAAGCGAATGATCGCGGCACTTGTTGTGGTAGTGCACAGGTGTGTGGGCACAGCCCACACAGGGGATGTGAGTCTCCCTAATTCCCGGCACTCCCCCAGTTATGGAGGGGGGAAGATAGCCATATAGACATCTTGTGTGACTATGCCTAGGTGGGCCGGGTCCAGAAGCTGGAGACTTATAAGCAACAGCAGCAGGAGCCTGTGACTGCTGCAGCACTCAGAGAGCAGCTTGCTTGTGCACTGCATTTGAGGTCCATCCACTGGCTGCCACAAACATCAGAGTGTCACTGGTCCCAGGCCTGAGTTAGCACAGACATTCACTACACTGCTAGCCTGGCAAGTTGAGTGACTTGCTTTCATCACCTTCCTAAAGCTGATTGGGAGTAGTGAATTTCTGAGCAATAGGGTGCGTATCGGACCAGGGTACAACAGGAAAGTCAAGCACTGGGAAATTAGCACTTCATTAGTGAGGGCCAGAGAGAGAGATGATCAGGGGGGATGACGGCTACTGTGGTGGGGGGGAGGGGGGGCAGTATAGCAAAATCATGAGTTTGAGTGGCTTACACAGAGAGAGGGGAACAGATGGCTAATCTGTCCTGGAAGTGAGAAAACTAAGGCTGAAAAAAAGGAAATATATGGTGAAGGGGATAGGGGAGGGAGAAAGGACAGATACTATTTGTGAAATGAATCTAGGTATCTTTTGAGTTGGACGGTGGTGATCACCAACCTACTAAGATACAACTGTTGTAGCTTATGCTTTTTTATTGCCAATTTGTATTCCAAGAGCTGAAACTGCTTCCATTTTAGGAGTTTCATAGCAGTTCAGCAGTTTCAATGCATTTTTAAACTTGTGCATTCCTTAAAAGGGGGTCATTTCTGACATTTGTCTCTTTTGATGGACCTCATTGCTTGGGTTACTTATGAGAAATTGTGTACTCAAAGCATCATATTTGGCAGTAGAATGTCATCCATACATATACCGAAACCATGGAAATGTTAAGTACCAGCAATTTGAAAACTTGGCAGCTATGCATTCTCAACATCTGATTTTCTCCTGCTGCTCTGCTCTTTGGGCTGTTCTACTGCACATTTTACTAAAGTCATAGCATGAGGGAACCAAATTCCTCATGGTACTTCTGTGAGACGGCATGGTACCTAAATATGGTGTCCCAAATATTGTCTTTTGAACATTATTGTGTCCTAAATATTGTTTACATATGAATGGCCGAATTTGAGCTATAATAGAAAATCTACACCCAGTGGAGATATATATTTTTTTAAATGATAGTTAGACCCCAATATTTGTGTCAAATATTTTGCTATCAATATTCTGACATATAACTCTCTAAGACATCACAAAGGTCGCTGCATGCAGGTCCCACACATGGGTGTAGGATTTGACAATAGTTTCAGGAATTTAATGCAGGTGAGGAAAGAAGGTTCCTTTCAAAACCAAAAATAGGCAGAACGTGCACCACAAACACAGAACTAAGTCTTAGCCTCTAAGGTGTCATTCCAGAAAAGACCAAAACCAATGTAGCACCAACACCAAAATAACTGTCAGAGAGAATGAAAAGTTTTGAGTAAGATGTTAACATTTCCTCTCATGTTTTGACCAACCTCCGAATAAAAGTTTCAGGCCTTAAGAGTCAACTCCTTCCCTGAACAAGAGCAAGATACATAAGCAGTAGCCCATTGCTGACAGCTTTTGCAGGATTTTGGCCACAAATTTTTCATCACTGATTTAGCTACTTTACAGGTTTTGAGCCTAATTACCTAACCCACTTTGACTTGGTACAGTATGTAGATTCTTTCGATATCACTGGAGGTTATTATTTCCATATAATCTTCAGACAGCCCAGCTTAACAAATGGGACCTACTAAATTCTATAAAGTCCAGTCTATATGGGCAGCAGACATCAAGCGGCGTCCTTATGAGTGGCATAGGGCCTAGTGTATCAAAAGTTTTTGACCTTGCAAAGCCTCTGATGTATGCAATATTATGGTTTGAGAGTTCAAATTTACATTAAGATTTGCAAGTGGATCTGTTACTTGCAATGTCCACATTGCAAGTTCGTGAGTCTCATAAGGAAAAGGGTCATGAAAGAGACAACCTCCACATCCTTCAGACTTCCAAGGATATCTGTCAATGTATTGTGACAGCTACTGCGTTAGCAAACCATTAATTGCATGCCAACACCCGAAATTCAATTATTTCTATTCGAAAGAAGAAGCTGTAACTGTGGCACAGCTTCCACCAAGTGAACGTCATTTGCAAGCAAAGGAGAGGGGAAGGTGGATAGACAGCGGCACAAGGGACTGCTGCATGCCCCCTAATGTATCTTCACATCAACCCAAATTTATTTTTTAAACGTGGCCCTCTGCCCCTTTAACGGATAGAGGCTGTAGTGTTGAAATTCTGTGATGTCTGCGGTCCCATGCAGGCCTCCATCACTGCACTTGCAACTTTTTGGGGAGATTCACAGGAGCAATTCTGCTTGTACATGTAAAATATAAGAGGTAGAATTTCTGCAATTCCTTCTGAATGGCATTTTTATGTTGTCATGGATTGGCACATGGGTTCCAGCTCAAAAAAATGATTGGGTCCCATCTCAATGCTGTGCAAATTCACCAACTGCCTTGCAGGCCAATCCTTAGCTCAACTCTTATAAGCAAGGGTGCATAAAACTCCAGCATAGACGAAAAACAGTTATTTTCTAGTAAACTGGAACCCAAAAGAAGAAACTTATTAATGGACACAAAACTTCACCATTTGCAATCTTCAAATGAGACAATGTGAATGAGTTTGGCTGCTTCAATGTTTTTAGCAATGGCAAGCTGAGCACACAGCATTCATGCTAGCAGTACATGTAGCTAATTAGTTCTGTTGGACATGATCTCTGCTTGTGGTTCATGTCAACATTGTTTACAGTTCAGGATTTAGAATCTGAAAAGCATGCAATTCAGACAAAAGTTGAACTTTCTGTGCATTTGGAATTTTCATGATTTATTCCTCTTCAGTTGGAAAATCTGGAAACCTTTGAAATCACTGAACTGTAGAAAACGATGTGTGACTTTCATTAAACAATATATTAGGGCACTGAGCTTGACACACAAAGCCCAAACAAGTCGATTCAAATCGATTCGATTTAATCAACTTTATTCATTTTATACCATGTTAAAACCATAAAAGCATCATGACAGTTGTACAATATTACGATATGAATACAGAAAAAATTCCATAAAATAATCTTTTAACAGAATTATAAAATATACAATAAATATCAATATTAAGAAGAACCACAGTCCTGTATAAATGGATCCTACCATAATCAGGCTGATGACACTAAACTGCTAAAATCTAAACACATAACACAATATAGGATAAGACCATACTAAATATTGCACAATCAAAAATCATCCTCCATGGGGGACCGTGGTCTAATAAACTCAGACATGTCAAATTCTATATTATCTAGTGTGTCCTTATTACGCAGCACCTTATAGAGAAACATGGCTACCATATAGCAGACTAAACCGTCCTTAAGCTCATACAGAAATTGAAAGACCTCCTGATAATAAAAAATTCTTTCATTCAAAACAAGTTGTTTAAGATATAGTTTTCCATATGACTGATAAAATTTACAAAAAAGTGCAATGTGCAGGGTCGATTGGTCCAATCTGTTATCACAGGGGCATTTTTGGTTAAAAGAAACCTATGGTGATTGTTATGGACTAGCGTAAGATCCTTTTTAGACCCGGACTGAACATTCATAGCCAAATATCTTCCCACAGAGGCCTTAGAATAGTCCAATTGAGCCCTTTCTTCATGGAAAATTGTAAAGATGTGCTCTTTAAGACATTCTTTTGGATAGCCAATAATATCCTCCGGGTGAGCCCAAAGGTCCTCAACTGTCTTACCAACAGTAGCGGCCGGTGGTGGGAGTGCTGCCGGGCGGTGACGCAGGGCGGGGGAGGGGCAGGGTGGGGGGTAGTAAACTACGGATTTCGGCCGCACTGAGGTAAGTAAACAAAAAAATAAATAAAACGAATTTCATTGCGCACGCAACGAAATTCGTTTTATTTATTTGGGGTACTGCTAGGAGTCTTCTTAAAAATGTATTTCCTTGTTTTTGTATCATTCCATTGTCCTCAACCCCCCAGACTCCTGTTCCATATACTGCAGCTGAGATTGATTTAGCATTATATAAAATAAGAAGCTCTCTAATAGGTTTGGGACCTAATTTAGAGGCCAGCCAGAAAAGGCCCTCATTATTTCTTGCCATGTTCAATACACAGCTTTCCATATAAGGCTTCCAGACCCCTTTAGAAGAGAACCGGATTCCAAGGTAGTTAAAAGTTTTTGTATTTTGGTTTTGCTCCCCTTGAAGAAAAAGGTGTTACCCTTTTCCCTTGTTTGAACAAGACTCTTGGTGAAAGTTTTTGCTACATCCCTCTTCCATACAGTCTGTAAAGGACTTAATACATTTTTGCAGACTTATAGGTGTGAGCGCCAAAATTGATGTATCGTCTGCGTACAAAAACTGTGGTATATGGGCTGCCTTCCAATTTTAGGGGTATTTGTGCCAAAAAAAGTCTCATTTTACATTTGAGGTATCTAGCCACACAGGCTACCAGGCTAGAATAACTTTCAGAAGCTGAAATTTCAGCTTCTGAGAGTTTATTGTAAGTCATAATTGTTTGGGGTGTGATGCATAACAGGAAATTACCCCAATGTAGTTTAAGCAACCTGAGTTCTTGAACAAATTATTCATGGTCTGATTGTAGTAGCGTACATTCAGTGCCTTGAGGGGTTCTTATAGGCCCCCACATTTCTTCCATGCGTAGGTCCTGGAATTGTGTAACACACAAAACCCTGGGGAACTAGAGGCTACGGGGTATTCAGGGTGAGCTGGCCTCCAACCTTAACATGTACACACAAAGAAGCTACCCTGAAGGGTAGTGACCGTGAATTTACAAGGTACTAGGTGGAGTACCAGGCATCTCAAAAAAAGTGAAGGACTGTCCTCACACACCACCAGGTGTCATGCTTCATCATTGTATACTATAATTCTGTTGGGACCGGATATCGTTCAGATATCACTCTGATGGCAATCTCGCTTTTACATTACAGGTTTAAGAAACATCGCTCAGCTAGAGGTTGACATAGGTCACCCTACACAGTGGTAATTTCGGACCAATCTTGGTAAGATAGGAGCCCATAGTCTCTTCCATCCTGATGAATGCCACGGACCCTAAAGGCCACTTTGGCAGAAACATGTTGATGACTATAATCACGGTGGTGATGGGGTACTAATTCCCCACACTTACTTTTAATACCAAGTAATTGCCCAGCGAATAAATGTATTTCGGCTTTTACATTGGTTTTTAAATCACTTTTTTTGCACGGGCCCCAACTTAGACTTTAGAAGTGCCTCCCTGTCTCCAGGTATAGGCCCGCTCTCTACCAAATGCAGTTTCTAGAGAGCGAGGACTGCCAATGATGAAGCATAACACCTAGTGGTGTGTGAGGACAGTCCTTCACTTTTTTTGAGATGCCTGGTACTCCACCAAGTACCTTGTAAATTCACGGTCACTTCCCTTCAGGGTAGCTTCTTTGTGTGTACACATAGGTCCTGGAATTCACATTTCACACAAACATCCTTGTTAGTGGCAGGCTGTGCAGAGCTCTTGGGCAATATGGCTGGAATACATAATGGCTGTCACTTTAACCTAGAAATGAATGCCTCTGATGACAACCAACATGCAGTACATAACTTTAAATGGAATCCTTTATTGCAGATAAAGAAGTGTGGCGCATTCTACTTTTCAGTCAACTTTTTACCCAGTAACCCAAGAAGGTCCACGGAGGTTAAGTTTGAGCGTTTCTTTTTGCCTCAGCCCATTAGCCAATTTTATCAGAATCTGTGGATTTGATTCCTTCAGCTATTCCAACAATATTCGGTCCTGCATCTCTACCACATTAATGAGCACATTTTGATCCAAATCGCCTTCCAGAACTGTCCGAAGAATATTTCTATCTGGATGTATAATAAAAATCTTAAACTAAATACCAACAACTGAAACCCTGATTTTTGGCCCATCCAATCCCATCTCCTCTAATGCTTAGTGACTGTCTTCTATGCGCACTGCATAGGCTTCAATCTCTCAATCACGTAATATGGATGTCATTTTTAACCAACATCACATAACTAAGTTAGTGTCTTCCTGCTTTCTTGTCATGAAACCCTCCTCTATCTTCCATCCTCCTTAAGAATAAACATTTATGGTGTGATTTCATTTCAATAAGATTACAGAAATGCAGTCTAGATCAGCCTTTTTAAATATGTCACTGGTAAGGCAGAACCAGTTGGTACTCATCTTTTCATGCAGACAACACATTTCGGGACATGTTATGTTATGTTGTTATGTTAGGGGGTTTGTAGAGCGCTTATTACTCCAGATGGAGCGTCCCCGCGCTAATATTACATCAACAGAGGCCTATTAATCCTGCTCTGAGTTTCATTCATTATTACCTACATAATCCATTGCCTGATCAGTTTTGCCTGAATAGCCAGGTATTCAATTTTTTGGGGAACTGGACTTCAGATGGTTCCATTCTCAGATCCAAGGGCATAGAGTTCCTGAGTTGAGCAGCCAAAATCGGAAAAGGTAGAGCGGGGCTCTCTGAGGATTTTATGGCAGAAACAGACATCTTAAACCCATCTGCTGGCAGCCTGTTCACAAACGTATTCTTCTGACGGCACTGTATGAGTGGCATAAAGCGTTGGCTAACACTGGCCTTTGCTTAGTCTGATTAAGCTTTCAACACTATCTTCCTTTATTCTTTAAAATCTTGCACTGCCAATCTTCTATCCATTCCTAACTAATGTTAGACAGGGATCAGAATTTAGCCCTTAACCTGTAAAGCGGACATTAGTCTAATTTTTGTGACAGAATTTTAGGATTTTCTTGTACTGATATCAAATTCAATGCCCACCTCCTTTGATTTCAGACTTGCATGATTACTGATTTGAAAGGTCCAAACAGCATTCTTGAATCATGAAATGCATTGGACTGAAAAGATAAATTGGAGGGCCGTAGCTGAAAACTTATTTAACTCCCTTAAAGATGAAATTACTCTCCACAATGGATGAAGACAGATTATCAGCTCAGGCGGTTTTGTCAACTGAGAGCAAAGAGGTCGCAAAATAGGTTTAAACTCAAGCAAGAAATACACTTGCAGCAACTAAGCCTAAAGGATTGCCCTTCAGGTACAAGGTGATCCCTGGACAATAAACATACATTCCTGTTGCTGCTTCTTTACAGAGTATGCTTTGTTTTCCTAGTACATTTGTATTGAATATAAACAAATAAAATTAACCTTGCTTGTATTGGAAGGCCTCAGCCTGATTTCCACCTAATTTCAATAACCAGTCAGGTGGGCACCCATTAATGTGTAGGAATAGCTGGCAGGAGGTTGAGTAATTTCACTTGTACAAATGTAGTCAAGAAATTTAACATTGGCACCACACTGTCTATAAACTACTCCGAGGGAGAGATGCTTTTTTGAATATACTAAAGGCATTTTAGTGGTCAGTACATTTTTCCTGATCCTAAAATGGCTTTGTTAATCGATATTGATTTGGGATTTGAAAAGGGCCTGTTGTAGGCATCCCTTCCAAATTGTAAAATGGTATGTGATGTATCAGTTTTGTTGGTAGAACATTAAAAAACTGATAGACTTCCAAGTTGAGGTGGTAATGCATTTGCAAATGGGAAGGGGTCTCCTTTGTAAGTTTTAAAATAAAGTTTGTTTGAGAGTAGGTAGTGGTCCGGGGGTCACTGCCAGTACTTATACTTTAAAAAAGAAAAGTTTTGTTTAGAAAGGCAGCTCTGTTTCCTTTAAGGAAAACGGGTTGCAGAAACAAAAGTATTTTACTGAGAGCCAATTACAGGCATCATAGTCTGCTGACCCTATTAAGCTACCATCTTTGTGATGGTCTCCAGCTGGAGTGAGTCATAATTTGTAACACACATCATTAATATTCATGAAGTATCTGTAGATAGGTCAGCTTATAAAATTATTTACTTTTCGTAAAAATGTTGGTTGCAGAACACGATCAAATGTTTGTGACCAGTTCTTTGAACATTTCAGCCCGAGTTCCTCCTTTATTTTATGCTGGAAGTCATCCTCTGCCTGGAGCTTCTCAGATGTTTTACATTTCTCATAGGTTATCTGACTGACATAGGTAATCCAATTAAACTGAAATATAAGCATGACTTTCATTTGTAAATGTGTCAGTCTTTGCAATTAGCTAGTGACAACTATCAGTTGCCCTCTGCAAAATGTACCTCATTAGTGGTTCAGGCAGCTCAGTGGACTAATAGGTGATCAGATAGTTGTTTGACCCCAATGTTACAAGTTTAGGTCCCAGAGGTTCCACTGAGGCTTTCACCCATCTTTGATTTTGAAAAGGACCGCCACTGTGCTGAGTAACAATAAGAATCTATAATCTACCAATAGTCTCCTCGGGGTCAAAATGCACTTTATAAACACACATTGAGGGCGAATCACAAAAGTATGTATGGGTATGAGAGGTAGCGCTACAGGAGTACACATATAAATACTTTTACCTTCCTTTGCGAATTGGCCCGAAACGTCAACACCCCCTATTAGTAAAAGCGCAAACAAGATACTGTCCTTTCTAGTTGTACTAATTGTTTATGAATATTGCCTGAATATTCCCATGTCAGATGTTTTGGGGCCAATTCACAAAGGCATGCAAGAGTATGTCAAGGAGTTCTAAAGGAGTATTACTTTATCTACTCCAAAACCCCTTTGTGAATTGGCCCTATTATGTTATAGAGAAGAACCAGGAAAGCCTGATTTTGAAACAAAATGTAATTCTCCTTATTTAAAGCCATAACACATCAAACCAACAGTGAGATAAGGTTTATTAAATATGCCCAAGATTGACCAGCTTGGTTATCAAAGTTGTCCTGCAAATGTGAAAAGAAAAAAATCTATCTGTGTTCCCTGCCCCTAGCCTGGTGTACAAACTGTACACCAAAACAGAACAGTCCTAAAACAGAGCATTTTGGGAAAATCAGTGGCCTTCCATATTGATGACAATATTCTCTTGTTTTTCCCTGCAGGGAGACAGCGGAGGACCTCTGGTTTGTAACGATGGAGAAAAATATGTCCTGCAAGGAGTCACCTCCTGGGGTCTTGGATGTGCCCAGCCTATGAAGCCCGGTGTTTATGTTCGAGTTTCAATGTTTATCGACTGGATTGAAGAGACAATGAAAAATAACTAAGATCTTAGGAACCTCAATGGCCTCCTTCGCAGCTCAGCTCAATACAAAATATTGAGAATGTAGGCAAACGCCTGCACAAATTAATGCTCATTGGCATACATTTATAACCTATGTAATTTTTTTTTTTTGGAGCATCCATTTGGAACGTAAGGCATTCATAACTAACAATAAAAAAGTGAGGTCAAGGGTGAGCTTGAGACTCTTTCCACTCTTGTCAAAAGTGTTTTGATCAAATTATGAATCAGTGAGGTCAGGCTAAGTACGGTGTAAGGAATTATCAAAGTAAAAGCAAAAGTTATCAAGGGGTATATTCGTTTTTTAAATGGCATAAAGGGACACTGAGAAAAAGTTAATTGTATAGGATTTATATTATCAAAGGAGTCAGAAAAGCACACCTGCTTATGAAAATAAAAGAATATTATGAAACCCTTTGTCAGCACCAATGCTTGATTCTATGTTACGTTTTCCAGTTCTGCTAGTTTATGCTTATCCGATAAGCCTGAGCACTTATACAGGTAAACATATACAGGTAAACAGCACAACACTCAGCATCACCGTAAATATGTTCCATTAAATCAACAACTTTTAAAACTAGTGAATCTCTGTTTCAGATCAAATCAGAAAATGTTGGGGGATGCTTCCTACCACCCTCAAAAATGATTAGTGTACAAAATACAATTTATTCAGAATCTGGAAGATATATGTTTTCAGGTACTAATGAAAATTCACGCCATCTGTATGTCATCATAAATAGCTCTAGCAAAGCCTAGATCAGCGATGTCTGAGACCAATAAGATACTGGTTCGGCATTTGTAAAGGATGCCTATGACACTCCCCTTTTAGATATCAAATCGTTATGGGATGGATATACAGGAAAAATAATTCTAACGGTCACAAATGTTGAATGAGAGTGTTTGTAACTATTATAAAGCTTAGCACATCTAGTCCTATATCTGTGCTGGAGACAAAAAAAAAAAAAAATACCTAACCAAGCATTTAATCACAAACGGCTAAAATGTTACTTACACATTTTAGAACAACAGCTTTAAAAAAGAGTTCTAAATTAAGGAATCCAAAGTGCAGGTAAAATAAACAACGCTTATTTGAAGGTAGAAAATAAATGAAAAAGCTCATTTTGATCCAGTTTTGTCCCTGAAGAGAAAGGAACTATTGTTTGGTGGATGGGAACAATGTGCACAGACTTTTTGAAGTCCCTCAAATTGAAGGGAGCCCATTGGTAAAGTGTCTGACCCATTGTCCCATTTTGAATGTCGTGGTGGGCGGTGGCCAAATGTGGAATGACAGTTTAAAAGACTAATAAATGAAACCTGCTGACCAAAAGCCCTTCTATATATGTATATTACGAATGAATTTTTGGGAAATACAATAGTCTGTAAAGGCAGCTAAAACTGCCTCAAAAGCCAGACCTAAAAACAAAAAGAGGTCTTTTGGTCACTAACACTTCACTGAGGTCCTGTCACATATTATGGGATGGATGGACTTTCAATGCGGGTGCGGCTGACGTCTCCAACACAGGTCCTACTCACTGGACCACAAAACTGTTCAACCATCTCCTTTTTACAGATAACTTTGAGGAATCTGTCTGATGTTTTTGGTTTTTACCTTAAGGGAAGTGATGGAGGGCAAGAATTCCCATCATATTAGCTATTATGTAGCTCTACCTTATTTTCTATGCGCTAGCAGTAGTACATAATTATTCCATCTTGTTTTCTCAAATACGGTTTCTAAAAAAAGGGGAACACACATGCAATCACCATCTTTCAAAGCATTTTCCATTGAGGCAGAGAAACGAGAAGAACATGTATTGTCTGTCAAACTTTTCGAAAATGTGAGTTACACGTTAACTAAACAAAGAAACACTACCCTTTGTTCTTGGAAAGTCTCAGGCAATAGAGAGGGAAATTATGGAAGTGTATACCTGTCATAACTGTATGTATTGCGTATAAATGTAAAGAATTATAATCTCGAGTTATCAGGACTTGCGTCATAAATGGGCTGACAAAAATAGTTGACTTAAGGAAGTACAAAGTACACCTCTGTTAAGTCCGTGTGAGTTCTGCCTTATTTAAATGAGAAGCGTAGAATGGAATCATTTTTCAGAACGACGTTTTCAACCATCGTAAACACTGAGGGCCATATTTATGAGCCCAGTTCCGTCACTCTTGCACCATGGTGCAAGAGCAACGCAAATCAGTGCGCTGCATTACTCTGCCCTGGGAGGCGTTCCAGGGGCGTTGCGTGGGTGAACCCACACAACTCCCACCGCTTTTGATGCATTCCCAGAGTTACCAAAAGTGGCAGACTTGGGAATTTGCCAAACAGTTATGCCTTCTCGGGGAGGCGAAACAGGTGTATATACCTTTATTTCTCCTTGTTACTTCCTCTTTCTATGTGTGCTGCATTCTGCAGCACAGAAAGAAAAAAAAAATATGCCTTTCAGGATCGTTTTTGTGCAGGAAAATGCCCCTTCCTGCACAAAAACAATCCTGCATGCAACACAGACCGTCTTGGCGCTAGGCAGCCAAAATGGCACCAGTGCAGGGAAAAAGGCAGAAATGCGCTGTATTCTTTTAAATACGGTGCATTCCTGCCCTTTCCCTGTCTCTCAGCGCTGCAATATAACTTGCTGCCTTGCGTGTCATTCTCGTAAATATGCCCCTAAATACAGAGAACACTGCCACTCGCAAAACAGCACACACAATATGTATTATGGTCCATAAAAGCACCACAGTGCAAATCAGCATCAGCTGGGCAGTGTATGTAGTTTGCCCCCCTAGGCTCTGTATAGTGTTGCTTTCTCTTCTAAACATTTTAAATCAATTTATTTCAGTTGCTTATTATTTCACCCTTCTTGTCTGAGATTTCTCTAGTAATGAGCTCAAACATTTTTACCCACATTGGTGTTGTTTCCCAACCATATTCATAAAACTGCACTGCGTAAATTGGCACATGGAATAATACATACTATTTCATTCAAGTAAACTCTCAGTACTCGCCTTTTATGCTCACTAACATTTTTGACGAACACTCTGCCAATATAGCGTAGTTAGTGACCTTATTGAATCACATTCATTTTCACTGAAACTTTCAGTACACATTTGCAGTAAAATTTCGAGGTCATATATTATTCATGCATCAAATTGTGCAGTGGAAAAGACTGGAGCGACTGATATCACAGTTTTCAAGCAAAGGTGGCCGAGGCTGCTGAAACAGAACAAACGTTGGGGTGCTGAAAGACAACCGAGACCGGAAAAGAGTCGTGGCACATTGCAGCGCTCATGAAGGGGTAGTTTTTTTTCTTCCTAGACACCGGCTATGAACTGACTGTGGGCGCTGGTGAGGAGCACCAGTAGAACTAGTGAACTAGGCGGTGGTGGTGGAGCACACTCAGCAGTCGATGTGCATTAAAAAAAAGCATGGGAACTGTGATGCTGAGCGCAAGGGGGAGAGGTGAGTGAGCATGTGGGCGTGGTCAAAGGTGTTGCTAAAAAACTAAATATTCTGTTACTTTTTTCAGTTTTCACAATCCGGAAACTACATATAAAATAATAAAATAATAATGCACCACTTAAATGAAAATTAAATATAAGTTCTGTTATTCAATGTGAAATGCACTATCGTACATTATGAAACCTCTATTAGTTAATGCTCTGCACCAGAGAGCCATAGAACTGAATCCTGGTTGGTGTAGTTGAGAATACTGGCTTGCATATGTTTTGTGCTAGAAGGTCTCAGTCTGTGATAGAAAGCACTGTGAATATGTTTGTCATTATTTTAAACTTGCCTTAAACACAGTATAAGATAGGATGCTACAAAATGTGCAAAAAGTTTTAAGATAAAATGTGCTTTTAAAATGTAGATTTTTTGCAGACTGTACATAGTGCAGCCTTTTTTATACACACACTTCACAGCTTACCTGGCAGCTCTCTTACAATACCCCTCAAAAAGAATAAATGTGTGTGTCATCAGGAAGCAATTTTTTCTTATAACTGCCTTTTGAAAGCACAGACTTCCCAGCTTAGCTGGTAGCTTCCTTCCAGTACCTCTCAAAAGGATAAATGTGTGTTATCAAGAATCTTTAAGTGATGTAATCAATTAAAGCCACCACGGGATTCCAAGCAGATTGACCAGTTGTGCACATTTACATTTCTATCAGGCAGCCGTCACCCTGACAAGAAGACTTGTTTAGCTGTCTGTCCTTCCCTCGGTTTCACAGCACATGAGACTCCCTACCTTTCCTTCAGCTGATGCATTTCAGCTGTGGGAATTAACCGTCCTGGGACGGTTGTCTTTTCATAAAAAGCAGGGGAACTTTTTTCTAAAATGAGAAAAAGTATAGGCACGTTGTGCCCCTCCGATTGACCCCCCCCCCCACTTCGACCACTGAGGACACTACACAACAAACTGAGAACAGCCAAATCTGTGACAAGTGATCAGAATCTGAGCATAAGGCGCAAATCTGTTTGAGCAGGGGATGGACCTGTACGCTGGGGGTAGCTGGGCCCTCGCAATGGCGTGAGTATGGGCAGTCGGGATCAACTGAGCCCCTCAATCCTGGACCACACGGGCGGTGCCCTGGTAACAACTCCTCTCAATGCACTTGGCATGTTCAGAACCAGAAGGGTTAAAGAGTGCTAATTTTTAACCATGCCTGCCAAGAGAAATCCAAGGACGACTATTTTGAGACTTGCACAAGAGAGGCAGCAGAGAAGATAGAATAGAGAGCGTGCTTCCTAGAACTGGCAGCAAAGGAAACCAGAGCAGTGTACTACAGAAGCCATGCTGAAACTTCAAACAAAGTTTGACGTTTTAAAGGACTTAAAGAGGAATGCCAATACCCAGGTGCTTGGGGTACCCAGTCAGATTTTACCTGACTCCCTGACAGAATGGCTAGAGCAAGTGCTCCAAGATCTGTTACAACTCCGGAAGGCCAAACTGACGGGGAACATCTGGTAAAGTGGAGGCACTGTGATGATGGTGGTACAAATGCAAGATTGGAGAAGTAAGATTCTAAGAGAAGCAATACGGTGGAAGAGTGATGGCAGGAGAGAAAAGACTATTGTTTTATTCTGACCCAAGTGCCGGAACTTTGGTAAGAAAGAGCGTTGATGGAGATCAGAGAAGCTTTGGTGGCGAAACGCTCACAGCCTTGGTGGGCTTCCAGATTAAACTGAGTGCAGAACATGAGGGAAAATTATGTGTTTAAGCATGCAGAGTCAGTCAGAGCATTCCGAGAGGATCTGCAGATGGATGTGGCATAGGGCAGAGGAGAAGTATTTAGTGATAGTGTTGGAAAGTGGGTTATTGGTAGGGGCAAATGTAGGTCTGCCACTAGTAATAAGACCGCAAACACTTGATAGGACCCAGCATAGGTCTTAGAAATATAATCCTATGCTCAACCCTAGGTAGCTTGGCAGCGGGCAGGCAGGCTTAACTTCAAAGACAGGTATGTAAAGCATTTTAAAACACCAATTCAGTAAATAACTAAGACACAACTCATAATAAAAATACAACACCAATTTATAAAATTGGAAATATTTTTATCTTTAAAATGACACCAAAACGACAAAAATCCAATGTAGGGAACCGGAGATATGAATTTTCAAAGTTTAAATAAAATATAGCACTTAGAAGCATATAGCACCATATTGGGACATAGGCTCGCGATAGACCGGGCCAAAGTCAAAGTTTCAGGCCGACCGCGATGGAGCCCTGAGCGGCTACCACCCTCGGAAGGTACCGGTTAAAGTTTTTACCTTCACACTTAGAAACTTTTCTGGAGCTTTTTCTCGCGAGGCCCCTCGAAGCTCCCAGCCAGTCCGGATCCGGTGAGGGTTTGCCGGCTTGACTTGTGACGAGGTCCCGGTAAACTTCCCTGGAGCGGACTTAGAAAATTTCTCAAGATAGCTTCAGCGGGGCAATCCAGAAATCCAGGCCGATACGCGAGTGAAGACAGGCGGCTTGGCTCTCGCGGTTGCTCCCGGTCGGCTTTTCTACGAGCGGACGTAGAAGCTTTTCTGGAGCTTTTTCTCGCGGGGTCTCTTGATGCTCCTCATGTAGCCAGATCCGGTGAGGGTTCGCTGGCTTCAGATTTTCTCTAGTCCCGGTCAATCTCTGGAAGTCGATGCGATGGAGCTTTTAGCGGGACCAACCTGGTGGGCTTGGCTGGCTCGCGGTTGAAGGCAGGCGGCTTGGCTGACCAGGATGAGTCGGTCCCCCTATGGAGCTTTTTTTCAAAGTTCCTCCAAAGTTCCCCAAACTTCTTGAACTTCTTCCTGAAGTTCCTCAAAGGGTCCCAAAGTGTCTCAAACTTACTCCAAGGGTCTGGAAGCTCCAAGATGGTCCTTGAAAGTTGAGGACGTCAATTCCCACAATGCACTGGACGTCACCCTTACAAATCCACTGGTAGCTCCCCAGGTTGATGATTCTTGGTGGTGAGGGTCCAGATGAGCTCTGTTAACCTGTAGCTTGCAGGGAGTCCACTCTTGACTTCTTTTACTCAGCACAGTTAGTCCACAAAGCTGTAGTTTCAGGTGGTGCAGTCTCCAGAGGTCAGGCCTTAGAAGTCTTTGCACAGCAGAACTTTTCAGCAGGGCCAGTCTTGCTTTCTTCAGTTTCAAGCAGCAGATCTGAGGGGCTGGGCCTCTCTCAGATACTTATTCCACAGTCTCTGGGTCATCCAGGAGGTCAAGCTTCACCAATAGGTGTAGGGTAATTTCCCACTTGAGTGACTCCTTCCTGCAGAGTGTGGCATTATTCTATCCCAGAGTGCAACAAAGCTTCCAAATCCATAATGGCTGATTTTCCAGCAAGGAGGTAAGAGCTGGCTAAACACTCCCACTGAGTTGGCTAATTAACCTAGCCTCTCCTCCCTACATCTGCACATATCTTCCTTAATCCTGCCATCTGGCTGAGGTGGGGGTTCAAAGTTGTAAATGACACTGCTGTGGGCTCTGCCCCTTTGAAGCTCATTGTTTACGACCCTCCCCCTGGCCTGGCATTCTTGCAGAACAGCTCACTGCCCTCCCAGTCCATCTGGCTGGCCCCAGGGGATCTTTATCACCTCTTCAGGCAGGCTGGCTAATCCCCTTAACTCTGACCAATCAGGGCAGAGCATTGGAAGGCTGGATTTGGAACTAAAACTAAGAAAGTGTTATAACTTCTTGTCTGTTCACTTTGGGAAAAATTCAATAACATCATATTGTAGGATTTATCAATACCATTCTAGTGAGTCTTTGAATGGAATCTTTATCCCTCTCCTATCAGAAGTTATTGTTTAATAACTTTCCCCCATGTTAACCTATGGGGCATGGTGTTTGCAATGGGAAAAATGACATGGGCCATTTTTCCAGCACCAGGACTTACAAAAACATATTTTATAAGTACTTGGCTTATTTTCACAGGACCCCCACCCCATAGGTCACCTAGGGGTGCTGAATCTGTAAAAATATTGCAGATCTTCCATGCCCAGTGCCCCCAGCATCAAAGTCGAATTTGGGCAGCACTTTACACAATGGGGAGAGTGAAATGTGAATTTCACTTAACATAGGGCATATATAAACTCATTTTATAAGGGTCTACCTTATAGATACCTGACCCCCCACCCCTGGGATACCTAGGGGAGACCCTGGGGGTCATTATTATGCCAAAACATTTTAGGTTGACCATTTTTAAGTGCCCCAAACCCCAAAGTCGAGTTTGGCCACAATTTACATGTTTAAGAGCAATCCTGGCGCACAGAGCTGCTTTTAAACTGACCACAGGCTTCAGCAGTGCACACATGCAAGTGCAAAAAGGCTGCTGGCCTCTAAACTGCCATGCCCTTCCACATACAAGGGACTTGTAGGTAGTTTCACTCCCCTGCCCTATTATATACTAGGGGCTTATAGGGGTAGGTCATGCCAATCACAAGGGTACCCCAACCCAAAGTGTACCCTAGTGTATGTAGGTGTTTTACTGTTATCTAAGTGTTTCAGCATGGCACTGGCCCTGGGCCTGGTTAAACAGAGCCCAGGGTCAGTCAGTTACCACCAGTTCCAGTCAGCAAAAAGTTGGGGGGTACCCAGGGCACAGGATGACTTTACAACATAGCCCCCCCAAACGAAAGGTGAGGGGTTACTAACCTACACCCTGGTAGTCCTCCTCAGCTAAGTGGAAAAACCTGGAAAGTCCATCTGCATTTGCATGGGCAACCCCAGGTCTGTGTTCCACTGTAAAGTCCATTCCCTGTAGGGAAATGGACCACCTTAACTGCTTGGGATTCTCCTCTCATCTGCATGAGCCATCTGAGAGGCCTGTGGTCAGTTTGAACACGAAAGTGAGTCCCAAACAAATATGGTCTCAACTTTTTCAGTGACCACACCACAGCAAAAGCCTCTCTCTCAATGGCACTCCATCTCTGCTCTCTGGGAAGAAGCCTCCTGCTAATAAAGGCAACTGGCTGATCAAGGCCCCCTTCATTTAGCTGTGACAACACTGCCCCAATTCCTTGCTCTGAAGCATCTGTCTGAACTACAAATTCTTTTGTGTAGTCAGGGGCCAGTAACACTGGTGCTGAACACATAGCAGCTTTCAGAGTGTCAAAAGCCTTCTGACACTCTGGGGTCCAAATCACCTTCTTGGGCCTCTTTTTAGAAGTCAGTTCTGTGAGGGGCCCCACAATGGTCCCATAATTTTGAACACACCTTCTATAGTACCCTGTCAGTCCAAGGAATGCCCTGACCTGAGTCTGGGTAACAGGTGCTGTCCAATCCAAGATAGTTTGGATTTTAGCTTGGAGAGGCTGTACATGGCCCCCACCTACCAGGTGGCCCAGGTACACCACAGAACTCTGCCCTATTTGGCACTTGCTTGCCTTAATAGTCAGGCCTGCCTGCTGCATGGCCTGAAGCACTTCCCTTAGGTGGCTTAAGTGATCCCCCAGGTAGAACTGTATACAGCTATATCATCCAGGTAAGCTGCACTGAACTGTTCCAACCCAGACAAGACCCTGTTCACCAACCTTTGGAAGGTGGCAGGTGCATTCTTTAATCCAAAGGGCATTACCTTGAACTGATAATGTCCCTCTGGTGTGGAGAATGCTGACCTCTCCTTGGCTCCATCAGTGAGGGCAATCTGCCAGTAACCTGAAGTCAAATCAAAAGTACCCAGGTACTTAGCAGCCCCTAACCTATCAATGAGCTCATCAGCTCTAGGTATAGGGTGAGCGTCAGTCTTTGTGACTGCATTCAATCCTCTGTAGTCCACACAGAACCTTAACTCCTTGGGTCCCCCCTGAGGATTAGGTTTGGGTACCATCACCACTGGACTGGCCCATGGACTCTCAGACGGTTCAATTCCCCCAATTCCAGCATCTTAGCGACCTCAGCTTTAATGCTGGCTCTGACATGGTCAGACAACCTGTACAGTTTATTTTTGACAGGTAGGCTGTCACCAGTGTCAATGTGGTGCACACACCACTCAGTGATGCCTGGGGTCAAAGAGAACAGGCCAGCAAACTGCTCCAGCACTTGCTTACAGTCTCTGTGCTGCTGGTCTGTCAACTTGGGAGAGAGTATCACCCCCTCCACTGACCCATCTTGCACATTAGTGGAGAGGAGGTCGGGCACAGGCTCTGTTTCCTCCTCCACACCCTCATCAGTGACCAGTAACATGGTCATGTCTGCCCTGTCATGGTGGGGTTTCAATCTATTCACATGCAGGACCCTATGAGGGTTCCTGGGGGTGCCAAGGTCAACCAAATAGGTAACCTCCCCCTTCTTTTCTAAGATTGGATAGGGCCCACTCCACTTGTCATGGAGGGCCCTGGGAGCCACAGGCTCCAACACCCACACCAATTGTCCTGGAGTATACTCAGGCATAGTAGCCTTCTGATCATACCAGTGCTTCATGAGCTCCTGGCTGGCCTCCAGTTTCCTGTTTGCCTTGTACATGTACTCTGCCATTCTAGATCTCAGGCCTAGCACATAGTCCAGCACATTGTCCTTTGCTTATTTAAGAGGCTTCTCTAAAGACTCTCTCAGCAGGCTCAATGGCTCCCTCACAGGGTGTCCAAACACCAACTCAAAGGGACTGAAACGAACCCCCTTCTGTGGCACCTCCCTGTAGGCAAACAGTAAGCATGGGAGGAGAACATCCCATCTCCTCCTGAGTTTCTCTGACAACCCATTTATCATGCCCTTCAGGGTTTTGTTGAATCTCTCAACAAGACCATTTGCTTGTGGTGGATAGGGGGTGGTGAACTCGTAGTTGACACCACACTCATCCCACATAGCAGTCAGATAGCTGGACAGGAAGTTCGTGCCCCTATCTGACACCACCTCTTTTGGAAACCCCACTCTGGTGAACACACCAAGCAGTGCTCTAGCCACCGCAGGAGCATCAATGGTTCTCAGAGGTATGGCTTCAGGCTATCTAGTGGCATGGTCAACTACCACTAAGATATACCTATTCCCTGATGCAGTAGGTGGGTCCAGGGGACCAACAATGTCCATCCCCACCCTTTCAAAAGGAACCCCAACCACTGGCAGTGGTATTAGGGGAGCCTTTGTCTTGCCCCCTGCCTTGCCACTGGCCTGACAAGTGACACAGGAGCTGCAAAACTCCTTTACCTTTTCAGACATATGGGGCCAGTAGAAATGGTTCACCAACCGGTTCCATGTCTTTGTCTGTCCCAAATGTCCTGCCAAGGGGATATCATGACCCAAAGTCAGGATGAACTCTCTGTATTTCTGGGGCACCACCAACCTCCTGGTGGCCCCCTCCTTGAGGTTTCTGGCCTCAGTATAAAGCAGTCCATCTTACCACTAGATTCTATGAAACCCACTGTCATCCCCTTCCTCTTGCTTAGAGGCAATCCGCCTCAAGCTCTCAAGGGTGGGACAGTCACGCTGTCCCTCACTGAACTCCTCTCTGGAGGGTCCACCTGCTCCTGTCAGTTCTGCCAAATCTGACAGCTCTGGCAGGGATGGAGTCCCTCCCTCAGAGGCCAGATCCTCCCCATCAGGGTTAGATTCTGCCTGCACCTCTGGAGTTCCCTGGGCTGGCTCACCAGGCCCAGTACCATTGTCCATGGATGCTTGGCCCTTTGTTCCAGGGTCCAAGTGTCCAGCCCTCCCTTCTGGCTAGTCTGTGACCTAGTCACAGCACATACCCACTCAGGGAGCTCCAATATTTTCATATGGAGTCCTCTCTCCACCTCTGACCACGCAGAGGCTTCAAGGTCATTGCCCAGTAAACACTGGACTGGGAGCACCTTTGACACAGCTACCTTCATAGGGCCTGTCACACCTCCCCATTCCAAATTCACCACAGCCATGGGATGGATTTTGGTAGTGCTGTCTGCATAAGTCACCTGGTGAAACTCACCAGGTATCACCCTCTCTGGAGGCACCAGCTCAGCCAGGACCATAGTTACACTAGCCCCAGTGTCTCTGATAGCCTCAACCTCAGTCCCATTCACTTTAGGTCTCTGCCTGTACTTATCCATGTTTGGAGGTAAGGCATCAAGGGTTGCAATATTCCCCCCACCCAGGGACACTAAGGTTGCTGCCACTACTGGAATACCCCCTTCTGGTGTACCACTCTCCACCCCTACACTCACACTGGCAATCCCTGTGGATGGCCCCTTAGGGGGAGCTTCTTAGCGCAGACAGCATCTCCCTGCTTGTGCCCTGGCTGGTTACAGTCAAAGCACTTACCCACCTTTGAGGGATCAAAGAACCTACCAGGCTTTCCCTGATACCCCTCCCTTTGAATTTGGGTTGGCTCGGGGCCCCCTCCTTGCGCAGGTTTTTGTGGGTCTTTAGAGGACTCTTTCTGATTTTGACCTTCTTTCCCTTGGGCTTTCCCCTGGGGAAGGACCTGTCCTCCTTTCTTCTGGTCACCCCCCTGGTGCTGTATGGAAACCCGGGTTCTCACCCACTCATCAGCTGCTTCCCCCAGCTCTCTGGGGTCTGTCAGCTTAGAGTCCACTAGATACTGGCGTAACTCCTCTTCTGCACAATGAGTCAAAATGTGTTCTTTCAAAAACAAATTATACAATCCCTCATAAGTGCTCACTTTGTTACCACAAATCCAGCCTTCCAGTGCCTTCACTGAAACATCCACAAAGTCTATCCAAGACTTGGAACTCAATTTCTGGGTGTTCCTAAACTTCACCCTGTACTGCTCTGGAGTCAGACCAAACCTCTTGACTAAGCAGGCTTTCATCTGCTGGTATGATTCTGCATCCTCTCCCTGCAGGGTCAGGAGCCTATCCCTCCCAGCTACTGGAATCAACTCCCACAGGAGTGCACCCCAATACCTAGAGTGGACCCTACTCATCTTAAGGGCCCTCTCAAAAGCTGCCAGCCATTTGTCAATGGCATCCCCCTCAGTGTACTTGGGCACAATACCCTTGGGAAGTTTGTGATCAGGACCACCCCTGGACATTTAAAAATCTTCATCGTTGTCGCTGCCACCATTTCTTCTCAACTCCTCCCTCTCCCATGTTCTCTTAGCTAGTTCCAATTTCTCCTTTTCTAGGGCAATCAACTCTAATTGCGCCTTAAGCTGTCTCTCTGCAAGGGACAGTGATGGTACCTGAGTAAGGGACCCTTCCCCACTCCCACCATCAGGATTCTGTTGGCTTACACTAGTTATAATGGAAGAGGCATCATCCTCCTCTCCTGGGATGATGTTGGGGGGACACCCTCTACATCCCCTTGATTCTCCTCAGCTGCCTGGTCATGGGCTTGTATAAACTGAAACAACCCTGCCTTCCTATACCTCTTGGAAGCAGGCAGCCCCCTAAGCCTACACTGTTCCCTAAGCTCAGCCAACTTAAACTGGGACAGTTTAGCCAGGTCCAACTCCATGGTTCCCTAGTTTTGGGTCACAACACTAGGCACAATAGACTTAGAACAATTTGGAAAAATCAAAACAATGGATTAAAACAGTTTAGTCCAAATTCCAAAAATCAAACTCAAAAGTTTTGTTCTAAGGCAATTTAGAGGATTTTTATAATCTTAATTCATTCACTGAAAGGTGTACTTTTTAAACACAAGTCCACATCCACACCGCTGAGCACCAAATGTTGGAAAGTGGGTTATTGGTAGGGGCAAATGTAGGTCTGCCACTAGTAATAAGACCGCAAACACTTGATAGGACCCAGCATAGGTTTTAGAAATATAATCCTATGCTCAACCCTTGGTAGCTTGGCTGCGGGCAGGCAGGCTTAACTTCAAAGACAGGTATGTAAAGCATTTTAAAACACCAATTTAGTAAATAACGAAGACACAACTCATAATAAAAATACAACACCAATTTATTAAAATAGGAAATATTTTTATCTTTAAAATGACACCAAAACGACAAAAATCCAAAGTGGGGAACCGGAGATATGAATTTTCAAAGCTTAAATAAAATATAGCACTTAGAAGCATATAGCACCATATTGGGACATAGGCTCGCGATAGACCGGGCCAAAGTCAAAGTTTCAGGCCGACCGCGATGGAGCCCTGAGCGGCTACCACCCTCGGAAGGTACCGGTTAAAGTTTTTACCTTCACACTTAGAAACTTTTCTGGAGCTTTTTCTCGCGAGGCCCCTCGAAGCTCCCAGCCTGTCCGGATCCGGTGAGGGTTCGCCGGCTTGACTTGTGACGAGGTCCCGGTAAACTTCCCTGGAGCGGACTTAGAAAATTTCTCAAGATCGCTTCAGCGGGGCAATCCAGAAATCCAGGCCGATACGCGAGTGAAGACAGGCGGCTTGGCTCTCGCGGTTGCTCCCGGTCGGCTTTTCTACGAGCGGACTTAGAAGCTTTTCTGGAGCTTTTTCTCACGGGGTCTCTCGATGCTCCTCATGTAGCCGGATCCGGTGAGGGTTCGCCGGCTTCAGATTTTCTCTAGTCCCGGTCAATCCCTGGAAGTCGATGCGATGGAGCTTTTAGCGGGACGAACCTGGTGGGCTTGGCCGGCTCGCGGTTGAAGGCAGGCGGCTTGGCTGACCAGGATGAGTCGGTCCCCCTATGGAGCTTTTTTTCAAAGTTCCTCCAAAGTTCCCCAAACTTCTTGAACTTCTTCCTGAAGTTCCTCAAAGGGTCCCAAAGTGTCTCAAACTTACTCCAAGGGTCTGGAAGCTCCAAGATGGTCCTTGAAAGTTGAGGACGTCAATTCCCACAATGCACTGGACGTCACCCTTACAAATCCACTGGTAGCTCCCCAGGTTGATGATTCTTGGTGGTGAGGGTCCAGATGAGCTCTGTTAACCTGTAGCTTGCAGGGAGGCCACTCTTGACTTCTTTTACTCAGCACAGTTAGTCCACAAAGCTGTAGTTTCAGGTGGTGCAGTCTCCAGAGGTCAGGCCTTAGAAGTCTTTGCACAGCAGAACTTTTCAGCAGGGCCAGTCTTGCTTTCTTCAGTTTCAAGCAGCAGATCTGAGGGGCTGGGCCTCTCTCAGATACTTATTCCACAGTCTCTGGGTCATCCAGGAGGTCAAGCTTCACCAATAGGAGTAGGGTAACTTCCCACTTGAGTGACTCCTTCCTGCAGAGTGTGGCATTATTCTATCCCAGAGTGCAACAAAGCTTCCAAATCCATAATGGCTGATTTTCCAGCAAGGAGGTAAGAGCTGGCTAAACACTCCCACTGAGTTGGCTAATTAACCTAGTCTCTCCTCCCTACATCTGCACATATCTTCCTTAATCCTGCCATCTGGCTGAGGTGGGGGTTCAAAGTTGTAAATGACACTGCTCTGGGCTCTGCCCCTTTGAAGCTCATTGTTTACGACCCCTCCCCTGGCCTGGCATTCTTGCAGAACAGCTCACTGCCCTCCCAGTCCATCTGGCTGGCCCCAGGGGATCTTTATCACCTCTTCAGGCAGGCTGGCTAATCCCCTTAACTCTGACCAATCAGGGCAGAGCACTGGAAGGCTGGATTTGGAACTAAAACTAAGAAAGTGTTATAACTTCTTGTCTGTTCACTTTGGGAAAAATTCAATAACATCATATTGTAGCATTTATCAATACCATTCTAGTGAGTCTTTGAATGGAATCTTTATCCCTCTCCTATCAGAAGTTATTGTTTAATAACTTTCCCCCATGTTAACCTATGGGGCATGGTGTTTGCAATGGGAAAAATGACATGGGCCATTTTTCCAGCACCAGGACTTACAAAAACATATTTTATAAGTACTTGGCTTATTTTCACAGGACCCCCACCCCATAGGTCACCTAGGGGTGCTGAATCTGTAAAAATATTGCAGATCTTCCATGCCCAGTGCCCCCAGCATCAAAGTCGAATTTGGGCAGCACTTTACACAATGGGGAGAGTGAAATGTGAATTTCACTTAACCCAGGGCATATATAAACTCATTTTATAAGGGTCTACCTTATAGATACCTGACCCCCACCCCTGGGATACCTAGGGGAGACCCTGGGGGTCATTATTATGCCAAAACATTTTAGGTTGACCATTTTTAAGTGCCCCAAACCCCAAAGTCGAGTTTGGCCACAATTTACATGTTTAAGAGCAATCCTGGCGCACAGAGCTGCTTTTAAACTGACCACAGGCTTCAGCAGTGCACACATGCAAGTGCAAAAAGGCTGCTGGCCTCTAAACTGCCATGCCCTTCCACATACAAGGGACTTATAGGTAGTTTCACTCCCCCTGCCCTATTATATACTAGGGGCTTATATGGGTAGGTCATGCCAATCACAGGGGTACCCCAACCCAAAGTGTACCCTAGTGTATGTAGGTGTTTTACTGTTATCTAAGTGTTTCAGCATGGCACTGGCCCTGGGCCTGGTTAAACAGAGCTCAGGGTCAGTCAGAGTCAGTTACCACCAGTTCCAGTCAGCAAAAAGTTGGGGGGTACCCAGGGCACAGGATGACTTTACAACAGATAGGATCTGTGAGGGGGTGCAGAATGATGTAGAATCATTGTTGAACGGGGAGTGGGCCCAAAATGGCCCCCTCTCAGTGGGATGTAGCTGAGAATCATTTTATAGCTGGCCTAAACCATGGCGATATACTTAGTAATTATTGTCTCTATATTATCCTCCCCTTCCTTGGCTCCTAAGGGAACATCTGGGATATCTACTTAAGTGTATGAAACACACAGATTGCCTATTTTATTTATAAAGTTTTATAGAGCACGAACATGACCCAAGAGGGTATCAGAGCGCTTTACATGAGAAGAAGGCAGGATATAAGTGTGAAAACAAAAACTCATCACATATATGAACGAAGATCAACAGAATAGTACGTTTGACCTCTATGGAGAGTCATCAATGTAGTAGTCACAATCAATACAAGAATAGTAGGCATGTATACAGTCAATAAAACAGAAGGTGTTATCAGTATAACATAAGGTGAATATCTTAGGGCAAAAACTTGTTCATCAGAAGTGTTTTGTTTTCACTTCTTTTTTGAAGGAGGCGGTAGGCGAGATTAGGCGGACATCGGTCTGCAGAGAGCTCCAAATCTTTGGGGTGACACCCGCGGAGGCTCTGTAGCCTATATTTCCTCCTTTCTTAATCCTGTAGGTAGTGTGTTTGGAAACGTTCGTAGGTGAGTTTTGCTGTTCAAATGAATAAAAATATTGTAACCTAAAACAGTAAAAGCTACTGAAAGGGAGAGAAAACAGACAAGCGCATTTGACACAGCTCTCAGCTTCAGAATGATGCATGGGCCCTGTAATGATTCTGCTTCATCTCCTGTAAGAAGCCCTAACAGTGCTCGCCCTGTTGTGCATACCGCCCCTGGGAGCCCTAAAAAACCCTTGACACATGCTGAGGACGCCCTGAATCGAGAAATGGTGACTGGTCATTGTGGACCCCGTAGACGGCCTCCGTGCACCTTGAGCGAATGATGACTGGAACCGAGCTGGGACCCTGAGTCATGAGCGGCCTACCGCAATGGGACTTGTGTGATGCCGTCAGCTAGGTCCGGCAAGCCCGGAGTGGTTGGTGAATCCTGCGTAGCTGAGGCTGTGCCCCGATAGAAGCCAGTCGCCCTGGAACCTGCGTGGCAGTCCTCTCCTGACGGAGGGAGGAGAGTGCTGAGGCAGCAGAGGTGAGGCCCAAGTGAGCAGAGCAAGAGCAGTAAGCGGGAGGTCCTGGTCAGATTGCGTTTGAGACCTGTGCATGAGTTAATTGACTTTTGGTCATTGCGCTGGTGGAAGTGATCCGTCGCTGCATGATTGCATGGATTAGCAGCCAGGAGAGGCTTCATCCCCTGTAAAAACAGGGAGTACTCCACCGCACAACGGTATAGTCCGCAAGCTGCGCAGTTGGACAGCTGAGTTGGTCGCCCAGAAGGTTTGAAGACCAGTCATAGTCTTATTATATGAAAGAGTTATTTTAGTCCCTGACCTCTTATCCTGGTAACTGTAAGTTGAGACAGGCTCCGAGTGTCAGGTATACAGTGTTGGACATCCCATAATTATGGATAGCCTCACGGACTGCTCTTTATATCAGCGTTGCTGATTGGACACGATACAGGTTCTGACTGAGAGTGGATGCCCCTGTGGAGCTGCACTATGATGGTTAAATCTAAGACTGCCAAAATCCCTCCCCCACAACAAAGACATAATAGATTGCCTGACTGCACCAACACCACAAGGGGGACCCATAAGTCACCTTGAGGCCACTCTCGAAAAACAGTCTGGGCAATTGGACAGGATACTACAAGCAGTACTGGATACTAAAACCACAATGGAGACCAGGATCAAAGCGGTGTCTCTGGAAGGGAACCTGCTCGCTGCGGACCACAGGAAATTAGTGGACTGTGTTGATGACGTGGAGTCTGCCATTACAATGCGACTCACATTGAAGGAGGTCCACACCCAACTGCAGGAGGTGAGACACAGTATGGCATCATTACAACAAAGGGTGGGAGATGCAGAGGGCCGCTTGAGATTAAATAATGTTCGCTTCATAGACTTTCTGGGAAGTACAGAGGAACCAAAGATGGAATGTTTCCTTGAACAATGGCTGATGTCAACTGTACTAGTTGGGAAGGTGCCAGAATTATTTTCTATAGAGGGCACATTGAATTCAAGGGCGGTTCCCACCACTGGGTGTCCAGCCGAGACCTGTGATAGTGAGGCTACTCAACTATTGAGACAGAGACCTCAACCTTCAACTGTTCCGGACAAAGGGCCCATGGCAGTTTGAGGGAAGTGTTATTACCACCTACCCAGATTATACAGCAGACGTACAGCAGTGGCATAAGTCCTGTGCGTTGGTCAAACAACAGCTGCACACGCAGGACCTGAAATATGCTCTCCTCTCCCCCCCCCAAACTGAGCATGCTGGAAATCGACACATCACAGTTCTTTCAGACACCTGAGGAAGCATAGACATGGTTGCAAGCCAAGGCATAGAGACAACGGCAATCTCTGATCAACAAAGTGGAGAGTGGCTGACACCGCGTACGAACTGCAGGTGACATAGTCGACCACACACCCACCACTTGACAGAACAGCCCTCCAAAGAACGGGCACAGGTTGTGGCGGAGGTGCTGCACCATAGTGAAAACTCCTCTGCTGCCCTGGGGTCATACTGGGCGTCAGCCTCTGATGCAGACTCCGAGACCGGCACTTCCTCTGGAGAAAATCAACAGGCCCTGGCACTGACACCCACACTGGTTGATGACCTGATCTGAACCCTTGAGATGCTTGTCAATGATAGTATACTTGGAACAGGGGTAACTATATGTTGCCTCAGGGGACTGGTGAGGGGTGCAGGGAGGGATGCCAGTGAACTGCAGCCATTATTCAGGGTCGAAGGTACTATGGGCCATAGATAAGTACTGGCACACACCCACCTTTACCGTAATGGATACAAGTTGCGCACTAGCGGCTTATACAGCTGACGAATATATGCAGTATAGGCATGACTGGACATAGAGACAATGTCCTTCCAGCGGGGGGGGGGTTGGGTATGTTTCAATTGTTTATTATTGGAGGAGCCTTTACAAATTATGCTGGAACTGTTTGTTACATACATAGACATAGACATACGAAACACGTGGTGGGGATTTGCACTTCAGAGGTTTACCATATACAGACCCTGGGTTTGGAGGCCAGAGACAAAGACTAATACCTACAATAGGAACACACCAATACCATCTTTATCGCTTCACTATAATGCATTGACATGGAATGTGAGGGGCATGGCTACCCTCAACAAGAGACATATGGCATTTGCCCACCTTTAACGGAAACATATACATATGTCTTTCCTACAGGAGACTCATCTAATTTAGAGTGAACTGCAAAATGTGCGTGTGGGGTGGGGAGAGCAGACTTATGGTACGACTTTCTCAACGTATGCAAGGGAGGTGCTGATGTAGATTGCCCCAAGAGTACCATTTGTTCAGAAGACCCACCAGCCAGACCCAGACGGTAGATATGTGATAGTGGTGGTACATCTGGATGCAGCCCTCTGACGCTAGTGGTGATTAATGCCCCAAATTCTAACAACTCAGAGTTTTAGAACTGTTAAACCCCTTCCCTCTTTCGTACTCTTCAGGCCCCTTGTCTCTGGAGGGGGGGTTTCAACTGCTTCCGAACGTAATCAGGGATAGCTGTACCCCTCCAGTGGATGGGGCCACCTGTCATAGAGTGACAAGTAGCTTTCAACACTGAAAAGGCAGCAGGAGGGTGCATGACATATGGCGATTACAACACCACGAAAGTAAGGAATATTTGTTCTATTACCCAGTACATGATATACATAATAGATTAGACTTATTTGTTGGCATTGATATTCTGTTATCAATGCCACTGTTACAAACCCAGGCACTGCAAGATGCACCTATCCGAGACACCACTGGGGCACATATAACTACTTTGAACTGAATCCAGGCTCGACCCAGTGCAGGGCACTGGAGTGGGTAGCCCACATAGTGGCCCTCTGAGGGCACTGTATTACCACTGCATGGGGAGTAAGGCAGACCTTAACTAGAGAGTTGCTAAACTCAGAATGGGCTTTGCAACAACTTGAGACCGAAACAATCCTGTGGGTCTATGAAGTGAAGAGGATGTGGGAGCTTTGAAGAACGCACATAAAATTCGAGGCCCGCCTAAGAAAATTATACTACAGACAACATCTCGCTCACCAACATGGCGAGGGAGAAAGGGCAGGTAAATTGCTGGTGTGGCTGCTGCAGGGAGATCAGGTTCAACCACCCATAGGTGCCATCAAGACAAATGATGGCATCACACATAACACATAGATGGGCATCAATGCCACATTTGTTACATATTAGCGTTCCTTATATGCAGCCCAGGATTCCCCCACTCCTGAGCAAATACAGGAATATCTACAGGTCATGCTTGAACCCGCTCCAGTGATCTGATATGGATGAACTTCTCCAACTGAATTGCGCATGGCCATCGCCGAAATAGCTTGTAACAAAATTCCAGATACTGACGGCCTTCCCATAGAATACTATGCTACTTATAGCACATTACTATCCTTTCAATTGCTAGAAGTTTATAATTAAGTGAGAGATAGGGAACAGCTTCCGGACTCACTTTGAGATGATAGTTGTGCTCCCCTAAAACTGGGTGTGACCCATTTGATGTGCGCTCTTACAGGCTATTATCGCTACTAAATTTAGATTATAAAATATTGGGGAAGGTGTTAGCCAAAAAATTGCTCCCCATAGTCAACACATTGATACATACCAATCAAAATGAGTTTATACCAGAACAGAACACCTTTCTTAATATACATCAGCTCTCGGGCCTGATGAATACTGGCTCCAGGGGCACTGGTCTACACTTAGCGGTTCCACTTGCTATAGAAAAAATGTTCAATACCTTGGGATGCAACTATTTACTTGCGGCACAAGAAAAGATGGGATTTGGCCCAAGATATCTTAGCTGGATAAGGATGTTATACAGTCAACAGATGGCTAGAGTTAAGAAGGGCCAAAGATTTTGTAATGGTTCTACATACCCAGGTGCACCAGACAGGGATGCCCACTCTTTGCAGCTAATATCTGCGCTCGCCATGGAACCACTTGGATGTGAACTGTGCCTCCAGGCTCAGAACTGAAGTAGATGGCACATAATATCCTTATACACCGACGATGGCTTGATTTATCAGCGGGATGTTAATAATACTTTCCTTTACTTATAATGGTAAGTACCAAAATATTTTTTTAAATCAGCCTTGTCATTAATATCGTTGTATTAACCATCGTTTTTTAAATATATATAAATTTAAATTTTAAATATTAAATATACTAAAATAGTAACATTAATTTAATAAAAATAAAATAGATTTATTATTTATTTAAACAAACATAAGAATTAAACTTATTTTTAAAAAGTTAAACACACATATATATCAATATATATATATAGGTAAACGTTGTTTACCATGAAAACTTTTCCCCGCAGGGAATTACAACGCGGTCGCTACAACAACCGCGTTGTAACCACACATACCATTACTCCACAAGTCGGAACAACGACTTGCGGAGGGGGTAGAAGGTGTTGGATTTGAAATCCAACACCTTCCCTACTGTCCGCACAGACTAGAGTTGGAATAGTAAATTATACTATTCCAACATCCAGCGCCTCTCCCGAAAGTCGTTGTTACGACTTGCGGGGTAATGGTATGCGTGGTTACATATACCAAGAACATGAAATATTTAAAAAAACAAGCAATATTTATCAAAATAAAAAAGTAAACCACATAAATAACTTACAATTTACTTAAATTATTTTACACAGTAAAAACATTATTTATTAAAAATATTATCATCTATAATAAACAAACACATAATAATATAAATCGTAACAATATAAAATAAATATTACAATTTTGCATTTAATACATATACTATTCCCGCCACAATTTATACAAAAGTAGGCAAAGTGATCGACTTAGGGTCTCATTAGGATGTTGGTCGGACTGCCACCGACAGGGCGCCGGTGACGGTCTGACCGACATCCAGTACAGAGGTCCAACCGCCGCATTATGGTATGATATGTTATGTTAAAACAACTTATAAAGCGCATAAATACCAATAGGTGTCTCGGCGCTGAGTGCTCCAGTAGGCAGGGCCATGGCCTAGATGTAAAAGCCTACTTATTGAAAAGCCACGTTTTTAATTGTTTCCTAAATGACAATAAAGTAGGACTGGCTCTAATCTGAGAGGGAAGAGAGTTCCATAGCTTAGCAGCTACAACCACAAAGCTTCTGTCGCCCCAGTTAATTCTGTAAGTTCTTGGGATGACAAGCAGGTTAGCACCTGACGAGCGCAAGGGTCTGTTGGGAGTGTATAACTGCAGTGAATTCTTCAGCAATTCTGGCCCTATATTGTGGATCGTCTTATAGGCAATACACAATGCTTTGAATTTTATTCTGCTTCTTATAGGCAACCAATGAAGTTGTCTAACCACCTTGGAGACCGACTTAAATTTCGGTGTGCCCGAAAGCATCCTTGCAGCTGCGTTCTGTACCAGCTGTAACTTATTTAAAACCATTTCCTGTGCATGAATCAATAAACTGTTGCAATAATCAACTTTGGGCATAACCAAAGCGGATATTATCTTTCTCCTGGCATCAGCCAGGATGAAAGGGAACAGTTTCTTCACCATTCTGAGTACATAAAAGCAAGAGGAGACCACTGCATTGACATGACATTTAAAAGAAAGCTTGTCGTCTAGGATGACACCTAAGTTTTTGGCTTTAGTAACCAGGATAGGGGGTGGTCCCACTTTATCTGGCCACCAGCCAGGAGACCAGACAGGGGATAGATTTCCAAAGACAATAACCTCTGTCTTGGAAGAATTTAATTTGAGGCAATGTCTAGACATCCAAGCGCTGATGGGCAACATTCCATCATGAAAATTGACTGAAACAGTGTCCCCGTTCTTATGAACGGAGAGCACTATTTGGGTGTCGTCAGCATATGACGTGAGTGCGAGGCCAAAAGATTTGATCACCTGTGCTAAATCGGTAACATAAATGTTAAACATTGTGGGGCTAATAGAAGAGCCCTGCGGAACTCCACAAGGGAGTGAAAAAACGGGGGAGTCAAAGTCGCCCAAGCTGACTAGTTGAGTGCGTTTCGATAAAAAAGAGGTCAACATAGATTTGACCTTATCCCTAATGCCTAGCGCAGAGACACGGTTGATCAAGAGTCCATGATCCACCATGTCAAAGGCCGCTGATAAATCCAGTAGCACGAGGATAGCCGCTCCTCCCCTGTCTAAAGCAAACCTAATCTCATCAGTAGTTTTGATAAGCGCGGTCACCGTATTATGGCCTTTTCCGAAACCAAACTGTGTTTCATCCAGCAACTTATTTTCATAGATGTATTGGGCCAGTTGATCATTCATAATTTTTTCAGCAAATTTAGCAGGTAACAGGAGACGCGCAATAGGTCAGTAGTTATTAGGGTCCGTTGGATTCATATTAGGTTTTTTTAGTAGTGGAAGAATAGAGGCCTTTATCCATTGAGAGGGGTAGATGCCTGAGCTGAACATAGAGTTAAAAATATTGGCCAGGTTAATACCAATAAGGTCCGGAATCAGTTTCAGAATAGAAGGAGGGCACGGATCAAACAGTGAGCGGATTTGGAAATACTCACCAGATCAGTTATCTGTTCCGCACATACTGGCACAAATTGCCTAAAGGAAAAACTATCTGATAGCTCAATGTTCGAGTCCAACTGACTCATGGCAGCAACAGGGGCGTTAAAGTTAGAGTTGATCCACTTTAGCCTGAAAGCTAAGGGCTATGGAGTCGCAAAATGCTTGAGTTGCTACGTTAGCATGGCTACTCGAAGGTGCCGCCAGTTTGGACACTACCTGAAACAGTTGTTTAGTAGAGTCTTGAGCAGATTCTATTTCCTGTGTATAGTAGCTGCTATTCTCTTTTATTAAGAGGCATTTATAGTTAGCCAATGCTAACTTATAAAGAGATTTCTCCTGGCTGTCATACTCTCTTGTTTCCTGCACCGTTGTTTCTCCAGCCACAGAGCCTCAGAAAACCAAGGGGCCGACGGAGTTTTTCTGTTTTTGGAGGCTGTTTTGTAAGGGACTAGTTTAGCCAAAGAATCTTGAAGCCAGTCCGTATAACTCGTAATGGCCTGCTCTGGATCTGGGGAAAGTTCTGGCTGAGTGATGGCCAAATGCCGTCTAAGAAGAGTATGATCTAAACTACTCCAGGATCTAAATGGTAAACAGCCATTACAATGAAAATTTTACCACGAATACCATTACCCCGCATTCCATCACAACGCAACTACCATTTCTCCGCAATGCCATTACAACGCATGGCATTATAATGCATATGCATTTACCACACATGCTTTTACAACGAATTTCGTTGTAAAGGCATGAATGGTAAAGGCATATGTATTTTACATGTAAGTATAAGGTAAGTATAGGGTTTAGGGTGGGTTTAACATTCACCACAAAGTGGTTAACCCTGATGCCCTGAAAACCTGTGAATCTTAGCAACAATGTGAAGACTTTGTTGAATCAAAAATGGGTGTCTCTATCTTTAATACCTAAGTGACCATGTTCAGCCTCTAGCCTTAAACAACTCCTCCCCGGTCTTGCACTAGACATTACAACATTCCTGACTCTTTGAAGCATGTCATCATCACTCCCCTTCTCTAAAAAACACAAATGCACACCCAAGATCCTCATTAACAATGTAATTATTTCCAAGGACTCTTTCGTCACTGAGATCCTGGAAACAAATGCGACAAGACAGCTTCAAGAATATCTGGAACTAAAACACCTTCTCTACAAACACCTACCTAGGTTTAGACCCACAAGGTGTACCGAAATTGCCATGGCACACATAAGGGCAGAGCTCCTAGCCTTAATGGACAAAGATAACAAAAAAACCATGATCATCTTCAACCTATCCATGGCCTATAACACTGCTAATAACAAAACAGTGTTGGGTAGGGCTAGAAATGGGTGAGAACATTGCACCCTGGTCTATTCTATATTCAATCTTTTCTATTTTATGCAGTCAAGGATTGAGGATTTTCATAACTGAATTGATCACAATCCCTGTATCTTTTGGCAGCCCACAATGATCAGTACTATTCTGCCTTTTGTTCAACATTTGCATACAGCCCCAGTTTCGTAGTTCACATATTTTGGTTACCAATCTACAGGAGTTCCACAAAGCTAGTCCTATTATCTCCACATACCATGACTTCTAATTGTATCATAAATCACAGCAGCCTCACAGGAGAAAAGGGGAAGAGAGAAAAAACACTGATGCGAGGCTCGTCACTCTTCCTCCGGGGCTGCTTATTAAAGTCTGTAATAAAAGAATACCAGATTGGTTATTATTTGTTCTTGTGAAATCCTTGCAGTGTAGATTTCACATATGACTCTGTGGACTTACTAGAGAGGTCAAAGCACATGAGTCCAAACTAGTTCAGTCTTGGAAATCAGGAAAAAATGATGATATATACAATGGCTGCAATTAAGTTAGTGACACCACTATGTTTATATATTCATGAAAGTACTGCCCTCCTAAGTGTTTTCTCTAGGTTTTTCAGGATTATCTTCATAAGACTTCATTATTGCTTGAGGGACATGAACTTTTTTTGCTGGCTCGCAAGAATTTTCTTCTACACCATAACCGTTATACCTCACCAAATAACCCAATTTCTTTTTTCACTATACATGAGTCACAAACAGCCTATACCTCATATTTAATTTCAGATTCTTGAAATATAGGATCCAGTGGTTTTTCAATTCAAGTACCCTTTCTAACTGTTTTTAATAAAGAAACATAAAACACTGGTAGGATTTTCATTGCCTCTGGTAATGCCAACTTCATTGCCACTGAACTAACCACCTTGCTTATAGAAAAGGGTCCAACAAATCCGGGCCAGAATTGTTTTATACCATGCAGTTTGATATAAAGAGTAGAAAGCCTATCTGATACTGAAGTTCTTCTCTTCACTTTTTATCTGCCTGTATCTTCATCTTGTGTTTGGCTTTTGTCAAATGTTCTATTACACAAATAATAAATGCATACATTTTATCTAGTTGCTGAATTCTTTTTTTCAACAGATGGATAGTTAGCACTTGTGAAGTGTATATCGGCAAACAAAGTGGATGGAAACCTTACTTCACGAAAAATGGAATATGGGACTATGACCAGTGGCAGAATGAATGGTAATATTGTGAAACAATTCAGCCAACCATAAATGATGAAAATGAAATGAAATACCAGCATTTGTAAAGCGCACAGCTACCTCCGGAGAGGTGTCCCGGCACTGGGGGCCGTCGGGAAGATTATGGGAGCTATTGCCCAGAGTCACATGGTGCTGGGCTAACCTGCCGCCCGGGATCGAACCGTGAACCCTGTGGTACGGAGTCAGGCACCCTGGCCGCTGCGCCACACCTCCAACCATGATTTCTTATCTTGGATAAAGCATTTAAAATATGTTCCCAACTAATGATTAACTCTTTCAGTTTGAACATCTGTTTGAAGATGATGTACAGCCTGATGATGACAACCTGATTTCCAATGTAAGATTCTTACAAAACTCTTTCCAAAATCTTGAGATGAACTGAGTCCCACATTCAGAAATCACTACTATAGGTTACCCATGAAATTTTATTACATGTTGTACAACAGAAGACTAATGGCAACACTTTAGTGGGTATAAAATGGACCATCTTCGAAAACAAATCAAAATTGACACGAATGGCTGTGAAGCCCTATCGGATGGAAGATCTAAAATAAAGTCTATGGAAATTCTTTGCCAGGGTTGTTTGGGGATTTCCAATGGTTGTAACAATCCCATTGGCTTATCGTGATAATTCTTGTTTCAGGAGCAAATGTTACAAATGAAAACATACTTTTTTATATCTGTATTCATGTTTTCCCACCAAACTAGTCTCTTGATTAATTCAACTGTCTTAGCTTTACCTGGATGTCCTGACAGTGGAGAATCATGTATTTCTTTTAATTCCTGAATTCTAATCTCCATTGTAGGTAAACATAGACATTGTTTAAATCAAGGTAACTAATCTTCAGTTCTCCATCTCTCATTGTTAGAAGCCCAATCAATCATTTCCTCAGAGGACATATCTCTCTTTCTACTCTCTAAAACTGTTAACAACGATGTTTTATTTTGGAATTATTAGATAAACTGTCTGTTCACTTCCTTTGATGGATGCGGCTTTCACATTTTGGAACAATCCACATTGTAGACATTCATTGTAGTAACTGTCAGTCATGCTTTATGGCATCTAGCTTGTTTGCAGTATCTGCAAGCCAAACAAGTCTGTCAGAGGGATGCAGCTGATGGAGTAGTTTGCACATCATGGGATAGAGAGTTCTTTCCTCCCCTGCACAGATCCACATGGCACTGCACTTGCTGAAATGTCAGTGGTTGTCATAAAAAAGCCTAATGTGGCAACTGTTTCTGATTGTGATGGTTTATCAGTGCAAACACTACCAGCCTCTCCACTCTTTGAACAAACTCGGCATAGACAAGTGTGGAGTATGTCACCCCACAACTCCACCAATGCAACTTGACACTCACTGAATTAGAAACTGAATATCTTATGAAGTATTTAGATGAAAAGTTGTCTAATGGATTTATCAAGCTGTCAGTCACCAGTCTCTTCTCCATTGTTTTCTGTTCACATTAGATGGTAGAATAAGAGCAGGTATAGGTTAAAAGCCCAGAATCACAGAAAAGAAGCATTGCCCATTGCCAGTATTCAAAAAGGCTTACCACTTTGCCAGGATCCAAGAGGGTGACAAACGGAAGACTGCCCTTTGCAGTTTAGGTTGTTTAAGTACCACGTCATGCCTTTCGACTCTGCAGTGTTCTTGCAGTCTTTCAGTACTTTATCAATGCTGTATTGAGAAGTTTTTGGGTGTGATTTGTACAGTGTACCCCGATGATATTTTGATTTATTCAGACACCTTAGAAATGCATGTATAACATGTTAAGGCAGTTCTGCAATGATTGAGACATCATCATCTTTTTTGTAGAATTGGATGTGTGTCTTCCTAAAACCACTGTAGAGTCTTGAAGTGTATAATTACACCAGGGCGTATTCAAATGGGTGAAAAGAAAGTATCAGCAATGTTCAATTTCCCACACTAATCACAGTTGAAGCTATTCAAAGTTTTTTGGACTTTGTCATCTTTTATAGGAGGTTTGTTTATCAGTTCTCTTAAATCATCAGACTAATCACTAAGTCACTGAGTAAGGGAGCAGGTACTGTTTGGTAAAACGAGGCTGATCAGGCTTTTTGTTTCCTAAAAATGTTTTTCACGTGTTTGTGCCTGTTTTAAAACAATCTAATGTTGAACATTCTGTTGTAATAGATGCTTCCCATATGGATATTGGGGTGTCTTAATTCAGAGAAACGTAAACACTGGGCAGGTTCATCCAGTTGCTTATTTTCCCAAAATGTTTTCACCAGCAGAATAACTCTATACCATCACAGATAAGGAACATTTGGGCTATAAAGAGGTCTTTCGAAGAGCAGAGACAATATTTGTTGAGGGCCAGACTTTAAAATTTTATATGGCTTACAGGACGTTGTAGCTTTTGAAATCAGCTAGAGAAGTACTCCTAGACATCTCAGATGGACCTTGCTCTTTCCTGTTATGATTTTGTAATTATTTACATCCCAGATCATAATTATGTTAAAGCTGATGCACTAGCTCAACAGAATCCACTTGTAAAGGATAACAAGTTAGCAGATAAGCCATCATGAAATATTTCTCCCAAGATTTAAAATAATCATTGTATTGCTTTAAATAATCTGAAAATAAAAGTAAACACAGAAACTCAATCTATAGATAATGAGACTTAGGGCCTGATTTAGAAGTGAGCAGAGGGAATACTCTGTCCGCTGTATTACGATCCCCATAAGATAGAATGTGATCGTCATGTGGCAGACGCGATATCCGTCATGTTTGTGACAGAGTGTTCCCCTCTGTTGACTTCCAAACCAGGCCCTTAGTTAAAGGAAGTAGATAGTCTCCCTCCACTTGCTGATCCTGATTTTTTCACTCCATAACAATTCCAATGTTGAATTCCTGATACCTGGCTTTCTTCAGTCCTTTGATGCCTTTGTCCAACATAGAGGATTTCTTATGCCTTTTACGTTTTCCTCCTGAGAAGATGGCAGCTTCTCGAGGGCACTTGTCCACCACATATTCCTGTGTGTGGTGACATCGTGGTTTCAGCCAACGGTTGCCCTTACATCAGGCAGCAGAAGACCTGGACCTGGAATGCTGGTAAGTGTCTTGCCGGAGCAATTGAATTACATGATATGCCACATGTTCTGATCACAGTCCCTTTCAAGAGAGGTTGCTGGAGAACAGTTTGAGAAGGTATTAGAGATAACTCATATTTGAACTTTCAGGGTTTATTCTTGTGAAGGAATGGGAAGAATTCTCACACCAAGACTACTAAATATTCATATTTATATTCAAACACACACACATATCTATATATATTTTTTTTTCACTGAAAAAGAAAAGGTTAATGTAACATTACAGTTAGGTGAATTTGCTAATGACAACATTACACATTTTAACTAAAGAAACACAGAAATTCATCAGTTATAGTTAGCAGCACTAACTATGACTTGTGCCAGGGGGCGTGGCTTAGCCGGCTGCAAGATGGCCGCACTCTGAGTGGGCTCTGCCGGCCAAGCCGATAATCCGATCAGAATCCTGCGGACATCCACGGTGCTGTCTCCCAGCACCACGCTTTATTCACTCACCTCACTCTGGGGCGTCGATTGCTGCCTTCCCGGGCCCCCGTCGAGGCCGCCACACCGAGTTCCACTGCTGGGGCCTGGCGCGGTGTCTGGGCCTTTCTGCTGAAATGCGGCTGGCGCCCGGTCCGGGCCTTGGCGGCGCTGCTGCCCTGCAGGCTCACCTGAGCGGATCTCTGAGGGCCAGAGCATCGCACCGGAGCTGCCCTGCTGTCCTGCTCCCCCGGACCCGGTGAGTCGCGTTGCTGAGTGGGCGCCTTGCGGCGGGATAGGGGGCGCGCGTGTCGTACCACCGGGCCCGGGCCTACGCTCCGCGCGGGCGCCATTTCCACATCCCTGGCACCCGCCACCTCGACCTGCTCGCCCTGGACCCTGCGACGCGGGTGGCGCGCCTCCCGTGACTCCCCGCTGCTCTGAGCCCCCGATGGCGCAGACTCCTGGCTGCTCATGTTGATTGCTGACCGCTGAGGCCGGGGACTGCGTTGCTGTCTCCCGCCTTTGTGCTGCTATGCTCCTGCACCTTGGGCCTCCGACACTGCCTGCACAGCCCTACCAGCCTGGGGCCTCCATTTATGGCCTCACACGGACTTCGTCGCCTGCGCCAGCGAGCCTGTCCTTCACTGGCTTCTACCCTGAGTGGGCGCCCCCCCGCCGGGCCTGGGTCCCGTGGTGGGTCAACCTGGTGGGCGCCCCGGCCACCTACTCCGCCCACCCTCTGGACTCTCTTGCCTACATGACTGCCCCCTGGGCCAACAGTAGCTGCTGACCTGCCGGGATTGGAACCTTCGCTTGCTGGCCGTCTCCCATCTCTTCCCCCAGGGAGCACACCTGAGATTCTGGAACCCGGTTGAGTGCTGGTCTCCTGGGGCCCGGGGCTCATTTACTGGTGCATTGGTGCTGCCTCTCCTCCCCCCGGGTCTCCTATCTCCGACTCTGCCTGGTTTCCTTCCTAGCAGCCTTGCTGAAGCCCGCTGCTGCCACACCAGCTCAAGCCCACCCTGCGAATCCGGGCGGTCCAGCTCCACCCCACCGGGCTCTTCTGCTTGTCTTTAACTGTGATCGGACGCCGCCTCCTCTACTCAGCTCGACAGGCCTCCTGGCTCCTTACCCTCTCCGGCCTGCCCTTTGTGCCTGACGACTTCCGCCTCCTTTGGTGCTCATCCTTTGCCACAGCCTCTCTTGCCAGCCCCTACCTCCTCCCACGCCGCTCCTATGCCCCCAGATTCCTGGCGGCGCGGTCTGCGGGTTTGTGAGGTACACAAGTGCCTAACTATGGGGCGGACGGACCCTAAGCAGCCGAAGCTGGCGTTTGATCAACGCAAGTCGACGCAACAGGAAGGAGCCGTCATGGCATCTGCCGAGCTCACTACTCAGCCCGAGGCTGGCCCAACCCGTGAGGATGACCTTAAGACCATTATGCTGGATGTGAAAACCACGGTTACTGGCATCGCTGCCCAGCTCGAACAGCTCTCCGCCCGCCTGGACACAGTCAAGGCTCGGGTGGACTCCCACGACACGCGGCTCACCCATGTTGAGGCGAGGGTGTCCGATGCAGAGGATGCTGCAACCCGGGATCGCCACACACTCCTACAGATGGATAAGGTCCTGGAACTCATTAAAAATAAGAACGAGGATTTGGAGGCGAGCTCCCGCAGGAGCAACCTCCATATCACGGGCATGCCCGTATCCTCTAACATAGCCAGAATGGAGGACTTCGTCGAGCAGATGATTTGCGACTTATTCGGAGAGGTTCTTTCCCCGGTATTCATCGTTGAGCGTGCCCATCACTCTCTGGGGCCTCGGCCCGCACCTGGCCTCCCTGCTCGACCTATTATCGCCAAACTATTGAATTTCCGAGACCGAGACGCGGTCCTCCGTGCTGCCAGGGAGAAGGAGGAAATTCGTCATCAGGGGAACTCAATACCCTTCTACCCTGATTACACAATGGCGGTTCAGGCTGCCCGCCGCGAATTTCTCCCGGCCAAACGTCTGCTGCAGAAACATGACATCTCCTACTCCCTGGCATACCCGGCCAAGCTGCGTGTCGGGCACGGCTCGCAGGTTCACACCTACACGGACCCTAAGGCAGCACTGGTCTACGCCAAAAAACTGAACAAATCACAGCGCTCCACCCCTTCCAGCTCCCAAATGGCTGCTGACGGCGATCTGAGTGACAATGACTGATGGTAGCCCTCGATCTTGGACTCCGATTTCATGCGCCTATTGGCGCGATCTTGCCTTTCCTGGCCCTTGTTCCCGTTGTTAATCCATCACTCCTGCATCGGCCTGCATTTGCCGTCCTCTAGTTCTCCAGCTCATAGGCCTGGTGGAGCTCTCTGGTTGCTGAGTCATTTATTGCTCCTAACTCCTTAGCCCTACATTCCTCTCTCTTTTTTATGCAGCAATGATCTACTCCTGCTCTGTATCTGTTACTTGTGTTTATGATGGGCCCCGGGGCACGAGGTGCTCTTTCGGTCTCCTACTTCTTCTCCCACAGTCCGCTCTCACCCATGGCTTGGCCACCCTGTCCTAGCGGCAAGGGTGTTCGCTGAGCCGGGCCACGTCTCTGTGGGATAATTCCCTTAATCTTTCACTTGGTTTTTCCCCTTCCCTGTTGGGGGTTCCCTGGGTGGGTGGGGATGGTCTCTCAACCTGATTGGGGGGTTGGTGTGGGTGGTGGTGGGGGGGGGGGTTCTTGGGTTATGTTGCCTTCCTTAGAGGCCTGTTGCTGCTTCTGTTTTATGACCTAATTTGTACTGTGTTGTTGGCTACACTGCCTTTCGCACTGCACATCTCGTCTCAAGTATTCCTGGCTTCCACTCCGCATTTGTGTTCATCCGGCACTCACCTTTCTGACATAGCCTTATGACTGCCACTACACTCTGGACTTGGAATGTCCGCGGTCTCAATGACCACCGGAAGGCCCGCCTGGTACATGCACACCTCATTCGCCATAAGGTTGACATCTGTTTCCTTCAGGAAACTCACTTACTTCCCGCTACTGCCTCCAGGCTTCATTCTAGGCATTGGGACGAGATTCATTCCTCATTCTACTCCTGCTACTCCCGCGGGGTGTCCATCCTTTTACGCAGAGGACTCCCTTGGCACACCACTAAAGTCATTGCGGATCCTGAGGGGCGATTCGTCATCCTGCTTGGCACCCTCTTGGCTCAGCCCCTGATTCTCGCAGCGATTTATGGCCCTAACTCTGACGACCCCGACTTCCTTGCGCAGGTATGGCAACATATCTCCTCCCTGGGTCCTGCTGCTCTGCTGTGGGGGGGTGATTTCAATATTACGCCTTCAGCCACCCTAGATCGCTCTGGGCCCCGCGCTCTACACCCGTGCTCCACTTCCCTCCTGCGCTCTATCCTAGCCGACAAATCCCTGTTGGATGCGTGGCGCCACACCCACCTGGAAATGCGCGAGGGCACCTGCGTTACGGGCTCTTCGGGCTGCTGGTCCCGCCTGGACCTCTGGATCACCACTCAAGATGCTTTTGCATGGGTCACTTCAGTCGAGCATAAGGCGCGCACTCTCTCCGATCATGCTCCCGTTAGCCTTAGTTTGCTCCCCCCGCATACCCCTAAGCGCATGTTTGCGTGGCGCCTGCCCCCCAACGCGCTTCACGACTCTGTGTTTTGTGCCGAGATTCAAACTGCAATAGAGAACTATTTCGAACTTAACGCCGGCTCCGTGGACTCCCCTTCTACACTCTGGGAGGGCTTCAAGGTGGTAGTTCGGGGTGAATGTATCTCCAAGCAGTCTGGTGTTCTACGTTCTATTTGCGGTACCCTTGAGCGCCTGGAAGGGGAAATTAAGGCCCTCGACTCTTTGCACTCTCTCAGCCCCAATCCCAACATCCTAGCGCAGCTCCGAGGCAAACTTTCTGAATTCGAACAGGAAGCCGACAGAGAACTCTCCTTTTTGGGTAGGGAAGCGAAGGCGCGCCGCTATGGCGAAGGTGACCGCCCGGATAAGACTTTAGCTAATCTCCTGCGACGACCTCACGCCGCCTCCTACATCACAGCGCTCCAGGACGGGGGTCCAGAACGCACTACCTCCCCCTCTGAGGTGATCTCACGGGTCACTGCCTTTTATACTCAACTCTACACCACCGGGATTACCCCTTCGCGTGACATCCTGGACCAGTACTTTGACACTATTGAGCTCCTCTGGCTGGGTAATGGCCATTGGGAATACCTCGATGAACCTTTCTCTAAGGAAGAGATTCTGACAGCCATTAATAGTCTGCCCGGGGACAAGGCGTCCGGCTCCGACGGCCTGCCAGCGTCCTTCTATAAAACCTTCACGCCCATCCTCATCCCGCACCTCGCCGCTATGTACAATGACTCCTTCGAGTCGGGCCACTTCCCCCCATCACTTCGCGAGGCCCTGCTAACTCTGCTCTTGAAGCCGGACAAGTCCACTGAACTTCTGGACTCATACCGCCCCCTATCGCTTATCAACACCGATAACAAGATTTTCGCTAAGCTTTTGGCTTCCCGCCTTTTGCCCCTAACGCCCATGATTGCTCGCCCAGACCAGTCCGGTTTCATTCCCGGGCATGCAACGTCACATAACCTTCGCACGATATTTGCCGTACTCCACCAGATTAACCCCGCTCTTCCAGCCGTGGCTGCTCTTTTAGACACCACCAAGGCCTTTGATACTCTCGAGTGGCCCTTCCTTTTTACCTCCTTCCTCGCCTTGGTTTTAGCCCGGTTTTTCTGCGTAAAGTCCTTCTCCTCTACACTCTCCTGTTTGCTCGCCTTCGGATCAATGGCCAGATTTCGGAGCCCATTCCTGTTTAGAGGGGTACGAGGCAGGGGTGCCCACTTTCGCCCGCGCTCTTCGCTGTGGCTATGGAGCCCCTCGCCGCCAGGCTCCGGCAGCATCACACTCAGAGAGGTCTGGGCTTTGCTGCCCGGGCCCGGGTCGTTTCTATGTACGCGGACGATGTCACACTTTATGTCCACCACCCTCAGGAGAATCTCGGTCCCATGGTCCGCGAGGTGGTGCGCTTTGGGGGTTTGTCCGGCATTCAGGTCAATTGGAGTAAGTCTATTCTCTTTCCTTTGACGGTTGCCACTGTCCCCTTCACCCTGGACTATACTTTTGTGTGGGCATCAGGGCTCACCAGATATCTGGGCGTTTGGCTCAGTAGGAGCGTGGATGAACTCTGGAAGGCGAACTCCGGGCGGTCGACTGGCTGGAGACCAAGATACCCCTTTGGCGGCGTTTACCTCTATCCTTGGCGGGGCGCATTGCCTTCGCTAAGATGGTAGTGCTCCCGAAATTTTTATATCTGTTCCTGAATGTTCCTATTCCTCTTACGGCTCACTTCTTCCGCACACTCCGCTCCCTCATTATCTCTCTCGTCTGGGCTGGGCGTCAGCCTAGAATTGCATATGATATTCTCACGCTCCCCCTCGCGTGCCGCGGGATGGGTGCCCCGGACTTCAAATTATACGCCCTCAGCGCCCAGGCCAGCTTCCTTCACTTTTGGCTGCATCCAACGCCATTTCAGTCCCACGTGGCAGTGGAAGCTGACCTAGCGGCCCCTTTACCCCTCCAGACCGCTATTTTTGCCCCTGCAAAACCACCCCGTGGAGAGATTGACACGGTGGAGACCCTGCGATGGGCCTGGGATGGACTTAGAAGATATTCAGGCTCTAGCTTGCTCTCCGCCGGTGCCATGCCAGTTGCATACCACCCGGCTTTTTCCTCACTGCACAAGGCCGGGATGGTAAAACGCGCAGTTAGTCCCAATGGACACATTGCTATATTATCAACTTAGATCGTCCTGCCGGGTGTTGCACCTTACATTCCCGCAGCCTTCGATGGCCTCCCTTGACTTGATATACACTTCCACCTCCCCTCGCAAACTAGTCTTAAGGCTCTATGTCACCACGTTAGCGGCATCCTCAATATCTGCTGATCGCGCCCGCATTGCCTGGAGCGAGGATCTAGGTATTGATCTTTCCCAGGAGGACTGGCTGTAGTGTTGTAAGCAGACCAAACGTTTATCTCCCAAGTACCGCCTGCGCCTCATACATTTTAAATATTTGCATAGATTGTACCGCTCCCCCGCTCAGTTGTACAGAATGGGCCTCGCCTCTAGTGACAGATGTCTCCGGTGCTCGTCCCCCGCGGCGGACTTTTCCCACCTTGCCTGGCTGTGCCCCTTGGTTTCTGCATACTGGCGCGACGTGTGTACCGTCATCACTGAGATTACCTCCTCGTCTGTCTCGCCCGATCCATTGACCTGCCTACTAGGCTTGGTGAAGCATTGTCCCGACGCCTCCCGTCGGCTCACGGCTATGCTGCTCGTCCTCGCGCGTCGCAGAGTTGCCATGCATTGGGGTTGGAGGCCCGCACCCAAGGTTAGTGCTTGGCTCGAAGATGCTGCGCGTTGCCAGACGCTCCTGTCAGAATTCTGGGAGCTAACGCCGGCTACTGGTCGGCCATGTGATATCTGGGGCCCTTTTGTCTCATACCTCCTCCGTCGGAATGCCACTCCCTCTGCGACCTCTCCCGCGCTCCCTGCCGGCACTCCGCCCGCGGCGGCCGCCGGTGCTGGTCCGTAGAGATCTACCTCCCTGCACTCTGCTGAATCCTCGCACCCCCCCCGCCGGCACCAAGCCCCGCTTGATGCCCCTCTCTACCCTTTCCTGCCTCATACCCTGCCACTCCTCCTTACACTCAATGGTGTGCCGCTGCTGTATCACTGCCTTTACGATGTATGTAACTGATGTGGTTTTTCTTTTTCCTCTGGCTATTTGCGGAAGCACTGCTTGTATATCTTGTAACATGATGTGCAAGAATTTCAATAAAGGTCTTTGAATTTTTTTTTTTTTTTAAAACAAAACAAAAAAAACTATGACTTGTGCCATGCACTGCTTATCGATACCAAAGGGGATGATGGACGGAGCGCTTGAGCTAATCAAACACTCACCCCCAGTCAACTGATCTGGGTTTAATCCATCATCATTCTTTAGCTCACTCCACCACCCCAGTTCTGACATGGCCATATGCAAATCAGTCTGACCCTGTGCCTCATGGGAACAGTCCAGCCCGAACTGCCAAGCCATGTCTTCCCTGGACCGGAAACAAGCATCCTGGGACCGGTTTCTGGCTAATCAGCCGTCATCAGCCAGGCTAGCTTGAATCCAGTGGCAAAGTGAGCAAGGGACCCACGTCTGGGCATACCCTGCCAACTTAGGGCGAACAAAGCGATACCAAAGGGGATGATGGACGGAGCGCTTGAGCTAATCAAACACTCACCCCCAGTCAACTGATCTGGGTTTAATCCATCATCATTCTTTAGCTCACTCCACCACCCCAGTTCAGACATGGCCATATGCAAATCAGTCTGACCCTGTGCCTCATGGGAACAGTCCAGCCCAAACTGCCAAGCCATGTCTTCCCTGGACCGGAAACAAGCATCCTGGGACCGGTTTCTGGCTATTCAGCCGTCATCAGCCAGGCTAGCTTGAATCCAGTGGCAAAGTGAGCAAGGGACCCACGTCTGGGCATACCCTGCCAACTTAGGGCGAACAAAGCGATACCAAAGGGGATGATGGACGGAGCGCTTGAGCTAATCAAACACTCACCCCCAGTCAACTGATCTGGGTTTAATCCATCATCATTCTTTAGCTCACTCCACCACCCCAGTTCAGACATGGCCATATGCAAATCAGTCTGACCCTGTGCCTCATGGGAACAGTCCAGCCCGAACTGCCAAGCCATGTCTTCCCTGGACTGGAAACAAGCATCCTGGGACCGGTTTCTGGCTATTCAGCCGTCATCAGCCAGGCTAGCTTGAATTCAGTGGCAAAGTGAGCAAGGGACCCACGTCTGGGCATACCCTGCCAACTTAGGGCGAACAAAGCAATACCAAAGGGGATGATGGACGGAGCGCTTGAGCTAATCAAACACTCACCCCAGTCAACTGATCTGGGTTTAATCCATCATCATTCTTTAGCTCACTCCACCACCCCAGTTCAGACATGGCCATATGCAAATCAGTCTGACCCTGTGCCTCATGGGAACAGTCCAGCCCGAACTGCCAAGCCATGTCTTCCCTGGACCGGAAACAAGCATCCTGGGACCGGTTTCTGGCTATTCAGCCGTCATCAGCCAGGCTAGTTTGAATCCAGTGGCAAAGTGAGCAAGGGACCCCGAACTGCCTGGCTGATGAGGGTTTTGAACCCGAAACCGGTCCCAGGATGCTTGTTTCCGGTCCAGGGAAGACATGGCTTGGCAGTTCGGGCTGGACTGTTCCCCTGAGGCACAGGGTCAGACTGATTTGCATATGGCCATGTCTGAACTGGGGTGGTGGAGTGAGCTAAAGAATGATGATGGATTAAACCCAGATCAGTTGACTGGGGGTGAGTGTTTGATTTACTCTAACGCTCCGTCCATCATCCCCTTTGGTATCGCTTTGTTCGCCCTAAGTTGGCAGGGTATGCCCAGACGTGGGTCCCTTGCTCACTTTGCCACTGGATTCAAGATAGCCTGGCTGATGAGGGTTTTGAACCCGAAGCCGGTCCCAGGATGCTTGTTTCCGGTCCAGGGAAGACATGGCTTGGCAGTTCGGGCTGGACTGTTCCCCTGAGGCACAGGGTCAGACTGATTTGCATATGGCCATGTCTGAACTGGGGTGGTGGAGTGAGCTAAAGAATGATGATGGATTAAACCCAGATCAGTTGACTGGGGGTGAGTGTTTGATTTACTCTAACGCTCCGTCCATCATCCCCTTTGGTATCGCTATGCACTGCTTATGGCCTCACATATGACATCACTGATGACATGTTCTATAACATCTTTTATGACATCACTGATGACATCTAAAATTACATAATTGATGACATGACTGATGACATCATCCATGAGTGTGCTAATTTGTTTTATAGTTCACATAGTGATGGGTAAGTGCCATATCACTTGTATACATAAGGGCCTGATTACGAGTTTGGCGGTCTGTGAACCGCTGTACCCGCGGTTGTGGTCTAACTGCCGTATTACAATATTGTCAGAATGCTGTTGGAAAGACTGCGGGTGAACCGCTAACACTGCCAGCACACTGCAGACTGCCACGCCAGCGGTCAGGGAAAAGCAGCTGCCATCGGGCAGTACAGAGAAGTGTCATTGCCGTCCGTATTACAAATTGGCTTTCTGATGAGCCGACCGAGGCTTCAAGTCGGTGGTATTGAAGGATTTGGGGTGCATACTCACCCCTCTCCTGTTCTTCCCATCAAAGTTTGACGTGGATCCCTGTTGCCAGGTCTCCCCTTCACAGCAGCATCTTCACCTCAAAGAATATGACCCTGTTTGCGGTGAAATACAGGTAAGTACGTTTTGTTCCAGGTACCCATTGACTGGACTGGCCACATATGGGCCAGATTCCAGCAATGAGTAGGTGGTATTTTTCCATATGTATTATATCCACACACTTGCAGTCAAAATGTACACCCAGGCATTGATAAATATGGAAAACCATTAACCACTGCTGCAAGACCACTGCAGGCATACCGTGGGCCCAGTGGTCAACTCTTAATACAGTGGTCGAAAGACCGCCGGCACTGCTGTTTTTTGGAGACCGCGGCCGCAGCGTTTGGGCGGTCGGACCGCCAAACTCGGAATCAGGCACTAAGTTTGTACAGCCTGGGTCCAGCTAATGGGTATAAGTCTTAACAAAACAGATCTGCTCCTAATGCACCACAGGTGTGTAGAGATATTGAACACGTTATGAATCTTTGTATTCAAAAGTAACTCTGTGTGCATGTGACAGTTGACTTGTGTTCATTATGTTCCACACAAGTTTTTGGATCTGCAGAAAGCAGTTTCAACAGGAGTAAGATTCTACTTAGTATATACTAATGTTTGTGAGCAGGCTTGAGTTATTAGATAGAATCGTGTCAGCATTACAATTGCTACATAACACAAAAGACTGTGTGCACCAGGTACTAATATGTACATGTGCTTGTTTTGCTTGAGAAGATGTCTATATGTAAAGTTTTTCCCACAGTATAAAGGGTGCAAGTAGTATAATGTTTAGCACCTTCAGATCTTGGTTATTTTTTGACAACTGTTGCATAGAGTGTACACTGTTCTTAGTAGATACTTTTTAATATTCTGTGGTGTATTACTCATGAAAGTTTCACTGTTTGGAAACAGTGTGATAAAGAATAAATGGTATTCAGACAAAATATCGAAAAAAGATATCAAGGAGCAGATATATCGAGTTTGAAATATCGTGATTCAGAAATATCATGTGTAAAATTATCGTTGACTAGAATATCGATTTTAAGGTAAGAAATATTGATGTTAAAAATATCTATATTTTAAATATCGATGTCAAAAATATCTATGTTGTTCATATCGATGTTACAAACATCTATGGGCCTCATTACGATGTCGGGTGGACCGCAACCGGCTGACTGTCGGTTGCGGTCCGCCCGACATCTGCCATTGCAGTCCACCCCCGCATTACGATGCGGTGGGCGGAGGCATCGGGCAGAGAGACCGTCCTGTGCTCTTTCGACGGGCTCAAGGAGCCCGTCAGAAACATACATAATCCCATAACGATGGCGATGTTGCAAGGCTGGAGTGGGAATAGTACATTTTACCTCTCTTGCGTCCAACGATTTCTCTACTGTTACAGAAATTGGAGCGGGAATGGTAAATGTATTATTTGTTTAATTTTACAGTTTTGTTTATATGGTTTACATTCAGATTATGATGATTTTGTTTGTGTTTAACATGATATTATTTTTATTTATTAATATTTGTAATATGCAATATATTTTTAGTAAAATGTCATTTTGTTTATTTTTTATGCTTGATTAAATTGGTATGTTTTTAGAATTTTTTCCAGTTTATTTGTTACTGTGTGTAATTTATTAAGTATATTTATATATATATAAAAATATATATATATGTGTATATATATATATATATTTATTTGTTATTTTTTAAAGTTTACAAAAATTTGGAAATTGTAACATAAAATATAACTATTATTTGAATAATTGTTCTAAATTATATATGTTTAAATAAACATACACATATATATGAGTTTTTGTAAATAAATTTAACATGTACATATAATTTTAAATTATGAAAATATATTTGATTTACATTATATTCCTTTTTAATGATCGTATTTTTAATCTTTACCATGCTTAAGTATGTTTATATTGAAAAACAATATTTTTGTTTTTGATATTAGAGTATAACGATATTTTTTTCGATATTTTTGTTATTTAAATTATAAGTATAGGAAAACAAAATGTTAGTGATCGATATTTTTCACTCGATATTTTTGTCCCACGATATTTGTGGTTTCGATCTTCTGTCAGAGAACCAAATAAAGTCTCTCTATAGAGTAAGCACCATTTACAGTACTCAGTTCTGTACTGATATCAACTTCATTTCTCAATGTAGGTTCAGTGAGTTTCTGGGGTTTGATACAGATAAAAGCTGTCCGTAGTAGGTCATCTGTTTTGGAACTGACATTCACTATTTTTAGGAAGTTGGCTTTCTGTGAACAATTGTATACAGATTGAACACTGTACTCAATGAATGTTTCCTAAATATCTGTGATTGGTTGTTAGTGTGACCTATACTAGCTGCAAATTGTACGGCATAGGGTCAATATTGCACATAATGCATGCTTCTGTACCTAAGGGAGTTGTATCTGTGATGGCAGTAATGACGGCTGATATTCTCATGAACTAATTTGTACTTACTATCACTCCTCTAATGCCATAGTATTTATAGATCAATATGCAGGAAAACAAAGCTTGGATGATGACATCAGTGATGTCATCAATTATGTCAGTTGAGATGTCACCAGGGATTTCATAAATGATGTCGTAGAACATGTCATGAGTTATGTCATGTGTGAGGTCATAACTCGAATGGTACTTTAACCTTCGGTAGAGTGATGTAATATGTGAGGTCATAAGCAGTGCATTGCGGGGACGTAAGTTATAGATAGCTCAGGTAAATATAGCTGGTAAATTTCACTGGTTTCGTTGAAGGGAAATGTGAGCCTAACTATAATGTCCAGGTAACCTTTGTTTTTCAGTAAATTTCTACTTTTTTAAAAATTCTATTCCCTACCTATAATGTCCCTGTAACCTTTGGGTTTCTTCAGTGAATTTCAAAGTTTTTTTTGCATACTATTTCCTAGCTATAACAACCCTGTAATCTTTGTTTTTTTCATTGCATTATGAAGGTTTTTTAAATTTTATTTCCTAACAGTAACCTTTCAGAGTGGGTGTGTGAGTGGCTGTATAGGTCAGTGAGTGGGTGTGTGAGTGGCTGTATAGGTAAGTGAGTGGATGTGTGAGTGTCTGTATGGGTCAGAGAGTGGGTCTGTGAGTGGCTGCATGTGTGAGTGGTTATGTAGGTGTGTGAATGGGTGTGTGAGTAGTTGTGTGGGTGTGTGAGTGGGTTTGTGAGTGGCTGTATGGGTTTGTGAGTGGGTGTGTGAGTGGCTGTATGGGTCTGTGAGTGGGTGTTTGAGTGGCTGTACAGGTCAGTGAGTGGATCTGTGAATGGCTGCATGGGTCTGTGACTGGGTGTGTGAGTGGTTATGCAGGTGTGTGACTGGGTGTGGGAGTAGTTGTGTGGGTGTGTGAGTGGGTTTGTGAGTGGCTGTATGGGTTTGTGAGTGGGTGTGTAAGTGGCTGTATGGGTCTGTGAGTTGGTGTGTGAGTAGCTGTGTGAGTGTGTGAGTGGGCTGTGAGTGGGTGAATGGGTTTGTGAGTAGCTGTGTGAGTGGCTGAATGGGTCTGTACAGTAGGTGTAGAAAGGGGGCAGGGCCTCCGACAAGTTCTCAGTAGTCCCGCTGTTTGGGACTTACTGGTGGTAACAGGAGGGGCACTTGGCCCCCAAAAACCCTCAGCATCCAAGGGGACTTCATTCCTCAACCTGTAGTGTGCCAGGAGGCACGTTTGCAAAGTGCTGGACTAAGGGGGCGTGCCTCCAGTGAGCTCTCAGTAATCCCACAGTGTGTGACTTACTGGTGGTAACAAGAGGTGGTCTTGGCTCCCAAGGACCCTAAGCATTCAAGGGGACATCATTCCCCGGTAGTGTGCCAGCAGACATGTTTGCAGAGTGGTGGACAAAGGGGGCGGGGCCCCTGACGAGCTCACAGCAATCCCACTGTGTGGGACTTTCTGGTGGTAACAGGAGGGGTTCTTGGCCCCCAAGAACCATCAGCATCCAAGGGGACTTCATCTCCCAACGAGCAGTGTGCCAGGAGATGCATTTGCAGAGTGGTGGACAAAGGGGGCGGGCCTGGATGAGCTCTCAGCAATCGTGCTGTGTGGGACTTACTAGTGGACCAGTAGGGGGTTTTGCCCCTGAAGGAGCCTCAGCATCCTAGGGGAGTTTATCCCCAACAAGTAGTGCACCAGGAGGTGCATTAGCAGAGTGGTTGAGAAAGGGGGTGTGCCTCCTACGAGTTCTCAGGAATCCCACTGTGTGGGACTTACTGGTGGTAACAGGAGGGGTTCTTGGCCCCCCAGGACCCTCAGCATCCAAGGGGACTTCATCCCCCAACGAGTAGTGCACCAGGAGGCGTGTTTACAGAGTGGTGGACAAAGGGGGTGGGGCCTCGACAAGCTCTCAGCAATCCCACTGTGTGAGACTTTCTGGTGGTAACACAAGGGGCTCTTGGTCCCCAAGGACCCTCAGCATCCAAGGGGACTTCATCCCCAAACAAGTAGTGCACTAGGAGGCACGTTTGCAGAGTGGTGGACAAGGGGGACGGGCCTTCGACAAGTTCTCAGCAATCACACTGTGTGGGACTTTCTGGTGGTAACAGGAGAGGTTCTTGGCCCCCAAGGACCCTTAGCATCCAATGGGACTTTATCACTCAATGAGTAGTGTGCCAGGAGACATGTTTGCAGAGTGTTGGACAAAGGGGGTGGGGCCTCTGACAAGCTCACAGCAATCCCACTGTGTGGGACTTTCTGGTGGTAACAGGAGGGCTACTTGGCCCCCGAGGACCCTCAGCATCCAAGGGGACTTCATCACCCAAAAGGTAGTGTGCTAGGAGTCGCGATTGCAGAGTGGTGGACAAAGGGGGCGAGGCCTTCGACGAGCTCTCAGCAAACTCACTGTGTGGAACTAACGGTGGTAAAAGAGGGGTTCTTGGCCCCAAGGACCCTCAGCATCCAAGGGGACTTCTCCCCCAATTAGCAGTGCGCCAGGAGGCGCATTTCCAGAGTGGTGGACAAAGGGGGCAGGGCCTCCGACGAGCTCAGGCGTGTCATCGTATTCCTCTCGGAGGATAAAGTCCCGGGGAGATGCCTTCAGAGGGGGGACGCATGGCCCCCTATCCATTAGTAATAGCTATTTGCCTTCCCCAGAGAGGTGGCGGTCTCTTGGGCCATAACTGGCAATGGGGAGGGAGGCCTCGTGCACCCCTTCTCCCCATATTATATACATTAATAATCCCCCGGGGACCTGGTCCACCCGGGGGCTATAGTGTAAACAATTGTTGCCCCGAATCCACAAATTTTTGCAATTTTGCAGCAAAAAAATGCTTTCTTGCCCTGGCTGGGACCCCAGGACCAAGACTAGAGGGTTAGGGTATTCGTGTCCTGCCCCCTTTTCTTTTTTTTTTTTAGTTTTGTTTTAGGATTCAGCTGAAGCTGACTCAAGAATGGCTGCCAACACTTTCTGGTTGAAGTGTTGGCAGCCAATTAGAGCTCTGCATTTCCATGCACAAGCTCGTTATTATTCGCGAATTAGCCGCAAGCGCAGATAAACAAATTTGGATTTCCTTAAATTTCTCAACAACTACTGAATAGATTTACACCAAATAACAAAAGCACAGTCTGCGGACCAAAAGCAGGCTTTCTTTCATATTTAATGTAATTCTGTCCAGCTGTTCGGGCTTCTAGTCGTGTTCCTATGGGAATTAACATGGGAAACGCACTTTTTTCTACCCCCCTTTTTCTCGCCCCCCGCTTGACGGATCATCCCGAAACTTTCCATGCACAACAAGACTCACTATGACACTTTTTTAAATATTTCGTGAAGATTCATCAAACGACGCCAAAGATATAGGCAAGTCACCGATGTACGACTATGTGTTATGGTACAAGTGGCATTTTGCAAGTGTGATATATATTGTCAAGCGAAGGTGAAAGTTTATCTTGTTCTTTGCAGGGCAAAATATTGCTAATAGCAGGAATCACAGAATATTGATGATTGTTAATTATCTTTCAGTTGCACAAAACACAAACTAGAAACAATGCCTATCAAAAGTAGAGAACGCTTATTAACAAGGTATGAGGTAGTTAACTTATCAATAGAAGGTTAGTCCTTAAATATACATTTTCTTAAATCTTTTTATGCTTAAGTTTCAGGAATGTCAACTTCACATCACAGCACAGAAAGTTGGTTACAGAGAGATACTTTTTTGGGATACCTTTTCACTAATAAGTTTAGATGGATCACCTTAATGACAGATTATTAAGCTATCTCATCTTGCCTTTATGTTATGTTATGCGGTTTTATATAGCGCATAGCTGCCCCGGCAAAGGGTGTCCCAGCGCTGAAGCAGAAAACTGCAGAACAGTAGACAACGGAAGCCGCCTACAGTGGAGGAAAGAGGTGCGTTTTGATAGCCCTACGGAATGCCATGTAATTTTTCATACTGCGAATGGTGATGGGGAGCATATTCCACAGTTTGGCTGCCAATACACGAAAGGAGCGCCCACCCGAACGAGCCCTCCTCGCCCGCGGAATAACCGCTAGATGCTGGCCCATAGACCGGAGTTGGCGGGAGGGGGTGTAAAATGTAAGCAGATTGGCCAAGATATCTGGAGAGGAGAGATTTAAAATTTTAAAGGACATGCAGAGAATCTTGAACTCTATGCGTTTAGCCACAGGCAACCAATGTAGCCGACGGATAGCACTAGAAGTGGGACACGTCCTGGGCAGACCCAACAGGGTTCTAGCCGCAGCGTTCTGGACCCTTTGCAGTCTTGTAATTTCCACCTTATTGGCTCCCAAGTAGAGTGAATTGGCATAATCCAGTCTAGACAGAATGGAAGCCTGAACAATCAACTGCCTCATGGATGGGTCAAAGAACCCTAGCACTGGTTTGAGCCCCCGTAAAATGCCGAAGCATGTTCCTGCTACTTTCTTTGTTTGTGTCTGAAAGCTAAGGCCAGAGTCTACCCACACACCCAGATTTTTTACCACCTGTTTGGGGATGGGTGCACAGCCCAGCGTAGCAGGCCACCAGCGCTCACTCCACAGCTCGGTGTCTTTCCCGACTAGCAGTATCTCGGACTTGTTGGCGTTGAGTTGAAGACAGTTGGTAGTCATCCACTCAGAGATGATCTCCAGATCCCTCTGGAACTTACATGCGTCCTGCCCAGAGTCATCCGAGAGTGCCACTACCAACTGTGTGTCGTCCGCAAAGGACACTGCTGTGAGCCCTCTGCTTTTTGCCACTACTGCCAGAGGTTGTACATATAGATTGAACAGTGTCTGACTCAGAGCTGAGCCCTGTGGTACCCCATATTTGATGGTATGGATCTTGGAAGCAAAGGTGGGAACTGCAACCTGGAAAGTCCTGTCAGCTAGGAAGGAGACAAACCACTCAAGGGCAAAGTCCACGATGCCCACCTCCTCCAACCTCTGCAGCAGGATCTGGTGGGAGACGGTGTCAAATGCGGCACTGAGATCTAACAAAATCAGTGCCGATGTGCGACCCTCGTCTAGAGCCCTTAGCTATCCTCTTCAACCTGCAGCCATTTGTGCCAAGCAGACCGATGAGTCAGAGTGGTTATATCCAGTGTCTCTCTTTGCTCTTTCATCCCATTTCCCTCTTATTGTATGTTGATAGTGGTGGATGCTGTGAGAGGCACTAGAGTGCATCATTCTTGTTGGATACAGAGTACAAGGTTAGTGCTTTCCGAAAGAACTCCATTTTAGATAATGAGGTGGATCAGAAGTAATGGATTGTAGGACTTTCAATGCTTAAACATACTAATGTTAGTTTTTCTGTTTCACCCTATATGTTAATCAAGCTTTCAAGACTCAGAGGCTGATTTAAAGTAACCTTACTCCAGATTTAGAGATATCCGTGGCCTCAGGAGACATCTCTTACATTGACAAGAACCACCGTCATGGCGGATCCAGTCAATGCACTGAAAATGTGCTATGCAACTCTGTCAAGATGAGTCATGCACACACGTTCAATATATATATATTTTTTTTTCAAAAACAAATTTCCCAAGTCAGATTTTCATTTTGAAATTAAAGCGAAGCAAAGACTCCCTCGCCATGGGAGTTGCCTTCCATGTCTTGGGGGTCATTAAAATGTTTTTACTTTCATTTACCTCCATGTTTCGGATGGCAGTGTGTGAAAGTAAAAACTGACCATTTGTCAAATCTCCATTGGCCCTTACACTGCCAAGCCGTTGGAGGAATATGCCAGCAGCGTAGTCGGAGTAGTCTCCGTGGTTGACATACCTAAGTTCCATCCAACTCTAAATGATGCCAGCGGAACGTCAGTTTGACAGAGAGGGTACTCGGTTGCTGTTGCGTAAGAGTGCCCTCTCTGCCAAACTCCAAATCAGACGGTCATCTTCTGGAATATTCTAATATTCCTAAAACTTTGACCCAGAACAAGAGAGAGAGAGAAAGGCAGAAACAAGAGTGAGGCACAAAAGGGGGAAAAATAAGTCCAGGTCCCCAAAAATGAGCACCGATGGGCCCAACCTTGAACCATCAATTAAAATTAAGATCTGCCTCCGTTGTTTAGGTCAGCTGCAGTGATTTCCAGTATCACTACTCCTCAGTCTACAGGGGCTGTTTTCTCAGCACTTCTAGTGTACTTTAAACGTATTTTCGATGGTAGCAAAATTGCTTATGTTATGCAGTAGTAGGCGGGGTGAGTGATTCATAAAAGAGGCATTTTCTGACTTTCCTCCAACCTAGTTCTTGACATAGAAGCTCTCATAGTTCTCCCACACTCTCTTTCGTTGCACTTCCGCTTTTATGATGTGTTCCCCCTCACTATGACTACTATGGATTCACAACAAAGACATAATTCTTTAAAGTTGCAATAGTTTCGGTTGCTGTCTCCATATGCAACATAGCAGGTAAAGATCCGCAGTTTAGTTGGATATGGTGGGTAAATGGCATAAGACATGTTAAAAAACATAATCTTGGACCTCAGAGTCCGCACATCATAAAAGGGATACGCAGATTTTCAGCAATAACACATTGATTGCTGCACTCAGCTCCTGTGCACCAAAATGAAAAACCAAGTGTTGAGCATGGACTTTCCTACATAACGCCCATTTGGTCACAGACATGCACTAGTAGTAACATCTGTATGTGAATGAAATGTCCACTACAAATAAAACTATGCATCTCTTTGCTCCCTTAAAACAAGTGCATGCAGGGCCGGCTCTAGCGCTGGTAGCGCCCGGTGCGACAATCACTTATGGCGCCCCCACGTCCCATGACCGCCTCCTCGGATTCTCTCCCTACCACCTGCAAAAGTGCCCCTCATCTCTCCTATCATAAGATATTGCTAAACACAGCGGCCCCCAGAGGTCACAGCGCCCCCCTCCACAGGTCAGCGCCCAGTGTGGCCGCACCAGTCGCACTGCCCTAAAGCCGGCCCTGAGTGCATGTAATCACTCAAGACACAGGTTGGATTTCACACGTTACTTTCACTGAGTAGACGGCACTGTATCAACTGAACATCTAATGTAATCTGTGCGACAAATGCTGAAACCTGGGGGTTGATTTATCATTATTTCACGCAGAGCAGCAAGCCACCTTGCTGCACTGCATAAAAAGGGAAGGGCAGGAATGGGCCAAATTTAACATGATATTGCGCATTCCTGTCCTTTCCTTGCGCTGGCGCACAATGTGCTGTCTAGCACCAATGCAGGCACCCTTGCCCTGTGGTGCAAGGCTGCCTGTGTTGCAGACAGGATTGTTTTTGTGTAGGAAGGGACATCTTCCTGCGCAAAAACAATTCTCTGAGGCATTTTCCTCTTTCTATGCAGCACACATAGAAAGAGGAAAAAACTAGGAGAAATAAAGATATTTCTCCTCGTTATGCCTCACCTGGGAGGTGCAGCATTTTGACGCATTCCCCGGTCTACCAGTTCTGGTAAATTTGGTAATGCGCCAAAATCCATGGGAGGATGCATGGGAACACCCCCGCTCCACCCATGGAACCTCCCTGGCGCAGAGTAACGCAAAACAGTGATTTGCGCTGCCTTGCTTTAGATTTATCAAGCCTTCAGGAGACGTGGTACAAGTAAGACATTATGCTGAATAGTTATTGTTCTTACATGGTCCAGGCTACACCCTCGTTAGAAGGGAGGGCGAAAGGAGGGTTGGTACTGCTAATTTCAGTTAAATATGAGGCCATAAAAACTACCGTTCTTGGTACATCTCCTTAGTTTCAATTAATCCTGATCTCCAACATGTTACAGGCCAAGCTACTAGTGGTAAACTGGTATTATAATATTTTTAATCCAAATAGCTGATAGGTTTTTGAGGCTGTGCAGGCGGAAATTAATAGTATCTTTGAGAAATGGCAACCAATTTGCATCCTTTGGGTGGGCGATTTTAATTGTTCTTCCTGCCCCCATAGCTCTAATGAAGTCTGTGGGCTGCTAAATACTGAAGGGCAGCCCCTTCCGCATTTTATTCACACCCCTCAGGGTGAGGCTCTAAACTCTATTATTATGGAGAATGATTTGGGTCTCATTAATGATTTAGCTAATAATCCTGTAACACAGTGCCCTACTTATGTTGGAGGAGGTAGGGAAAGTTTAATTGATTTTATGTTTATCTCACAGAAGTTTTTGTCTCTTATTAGAGACTTTGAGGTGGAGCCAAATAATGCTAGTGATCATAACCCCCTCATAGAGTCCCTCAGTATAACAATTCATAAGGGGAAAGTAGACGACTGCCCGATTCATTTTAATCCCAATAAAGGGGTAAGACTCAATTGGAACAAAGTAAACCCCTCCTAATTTGAGGCTAAAACCGTCACAAATAATTATGATTCGATTATGAGGTGTTTGGATCATGACTTGCCCCGAGTTGAGATAATTCGTGAGTTCGAGTTGATTTGTTCAGACGTAGCTAAAAATCTGACCAAATCGAATAAGGTCAGGGATCTCCCGGAGACAAGGTGGTTTAACGCGGAATGCTCACGAGCCCAAAAACTTTAAAATTGGCTCTCCATGCTAACCCTTGTGATAGGGCTCAAATTAAAAACGCTAGGAAGGCTTATAAAAATATAGTTAAGCAGGGGAAAGAGGAATTGAGGTGCTTAGCCTGGGACGATTTGGTGAGAGCGAGTTCCCTTAAGGACTCTAAAACATTTTGGGATATCATAAATCGTCCTTTTTTCGCCGAAGAGGCAAGGAAGACAGATTCACTGATCCTGGGGGTTGTCTGGGAAACACACTTTACGGCTATATTTAATCCTAATGGCCGCCAGCCTGAGGTAATTAGTGGGGATTTGTCTTTAGACTTAACATCGGCTTTACACTTAAGTGCATCAATTTCAGTAGCTGAGGTTGAGGAAGCCATAGCAAAAGGAATCAACATGAAAGCTCCAGGTCCGGATGGAGTGCCATTAGATCTTTTTAAAAGTAATCCTCATTTATGGGCTCCATTATTAACTAATATCTTTAAATCAGTGGTCATTCGCCCTATCCCAGCAACCTGGAGGGAGGCTGTCATGGTCCCTGTGTTCAAAAAAGGTAACAGGAGTGACCCAGCCTGCTATAGGCCAATCTCCCTTATCGATGCCACAGTGAAGCTGTTGGGGAGGGTAGTTCTCGCCCGACTCGAAACCTGGGCGACCGATACAGGGGTTATGGCAAAAACGCAGTACGGTTTTAGACGAGGGATGGGCACCATGGAACAATGCCTCAACTTGTCACTGATTATGGGCAAGTACACGAGGGCCAGGAAGGGTTCTATCCACCTGGCCGTCATGGACTTGTCCAGCGCTTTTGACACTGTAAATCGTGAGAAGTTGTGGGCACTCATGGGGAAAATGGGAGTCGAGGAGGCTTTGATCTCTCTTCTTCGTAGGCTCCATGCGTCCACCTCTGTTATTGTAAGATATGGTCCACAGGGGGGAAAAACCAGGCCTAAAGCCTCCACAGAAGGTGTTCGGCAGGGATGTATCTTAGCCCCTTTTCTTTTTTTAATTTATACTAATGGGCTAGAGGCCTTTTTAACAGATAAAGAAATTGACTTTCCATGCATCGCGGGCACACGTGTCCCGCTACTCTCGTATGCGGACGACACCGTGTTAATGGCCCTGACAGCTAACGGTCTTCAAAAATTACTTAATGCATTTACAGATTTTATGCTGGCACTTGATTTAAAAGTTAATTTTATCAAATCTTATATTATAGTGTGTGGCCCTAAAATGACCAAAACTAGGAAATTTGCTGTAGGAGACAAGATAATTGACAAACTGAATAATTTTAATTATCTAGGAAATATTTTTAATAACAAGATGAATTGGGAATCGCTTGTCACTGCAAGGGTGCAACAAATGGGCAGAGTTGTTGAAGGGATTTTTCGCTTTGCTTGTAAGCTGGGCCACAAACCGGTGACTGAGCTGGTTACACTTTATAAAGCCAAATGTGTGCCTGTTGCAACATATGGAGCAGGTGTGGGGTTATCATAACAGCCGCCAGCTACAGATTATGGAAAATAAATTTATTAAAAGGTTACTGATGGCTTCAAATAGTGCCCCCACAATCTTCTGTCATCATGAGCTGGGGCTTGACTTTGTAGAGGTTCGTATAGACATTGCCCCCCTGTTATTATGGGCCAAAATCTGGTTGACTGAGGAGTTAAAGTTTCACAGAGAGGTCATCAAAGATTGTATTAATCTTGATGGAGCACTAACTATCCCCAGGCTCCATTTTGTAAGGGATGGCCTCTATAAGTTAGGTCTGGGGCACTATTTTGATTGTCTAGCTGGTATCCATGAAAATGTGAAAAATATCATAAAAGAGGCATATTCTGCAGGGGCGAACATACGCCGCTCCCAGCCCGAGGCAACAGCCTCCCTTGCATAGCCCCTGTCCAACAGCAATTTTACCTAACCTTCTCCATAAATGTACAGACACGATTTTATCTAACAAGATTTCGTTTACTTAACCTGCATTTTTTAGTGGCTTTCCCAAAACAATCAGAGTGGATAGATAAACTGGAGCCTTGCCCCTGTGATAATCTGACAGTCCACAGCACCTTGCACTTTATGCTATTTTGCCCCCTCTATAAAGAGCCATGAGGACATTTTTTAGTTCCGACTTTAAAAGAAATTAGGCCATGTTCCATATTGAAGGTTTTAACCATTTACACTCTTTGGCTACTTATGATATATGCACTATGGTTTCCAACTACATTAAAGTTGCAATGGCTATTAGGAAATGGTATTAGTCATTGTAGTTGAACCTGAATAGTGTAATTCTCTTATTCAAAATACAAGTACTGGTGTATTTTTATGGAGGGAGTTGTATATTGTTATGGCACTAAGTGCTGGTAATATAGAACGCATTTTTATCAAAGCTTGATTTTAAGGATTGCATTGCTTTTTCTTTTACCTCCTAATTAATTGAATTGTATGAATTACCCCTTGTGCTGCTATGTAAAGTGACCACTGGAATTTTAAACTGTAATGTTGATTTTATAAACTTTTATGGTTTTCTTTTGAAACCAAATAAAGTTCTTTCGAATTTGAATTTTGATTTATCAAGCCATGCAAGGTGGCCTTGCGTGGCCTGATAGATACTATACTATACCATACTAGGCATTTATAAAGCACATGGCTACCCAATGGGCCTCCCAGCTCTAAATGTCGTGTCCGTCGCATAGTGCCTGCTAGATAGACAAACTAGATGAATCTGACTTAGTAGTCGCGTCGCCCTTGAGCCCCCTTGCATTTCGCAAAGGCGATGCAAATCAATGATAGATCTGCCCCCCCCCCGCCCCCGGTATTTAATTTGAGAGGGTGATTGTCGGTGGGGCCCACAGGTACTTATTTTTGGGGATCAGCACTTATTTTTCTGCATCAAACATTTACTGAGAGCAAGAGAAGGGAAAACAAAGTGATGAGACAGAGGAAGAGATAGAAGGAAAAACTGTTGTGAAGGAACAAAGCATGAACCTGCACGACTGAGATAAAAAGGAAGGGTATGTCTGGTAGTGGATTAAAGAGGCATGAGGTGGATTTAGGACTACGGAGCCTTGGCCTTGGGCATGCAGACATTTAATTGCACCAGCCACAGGCTTCTGAGCAGAGCTTTGGGCACCGGTATTCATTCTTTAACAGATTAAGCACTGCTAAAACCTGCAAAGGTGCAGTAAATTAAAAAAATGTTACAAAGAACTAACGTGTGGCACTTTGCAAGGCTATTTATCACACCCAATCACATGCAATATCAATAGGTTAAGAATTTTTGGGTGTCACAATATATCACTTATGAATATGTATTTTTTCCATTCTTCAAACTTTGAGGGTTTATTAGACATATATAGGAAACAAAAAATGTGGAATGGAAAACAACTGAGTTTCCTTTCTTTCTCACACACCTTTGTGAGGAACTGTGGTGTTTTATATGGTGTTGTTGTGTGACTGCACCGCAGAGTACATTCATGAAACCAACTTGGGTTCACTCATGCTCATTCACTATTCCATAGCTCAGCCCTGGGTAGTTGCGGCTTCGAGCAGTCAGGCTTAAAAAAAGATACAAGTGTAAAGCATTTAGAAGTACTAAAATGAGAGAATAAGAAAGTAACGCAACATAAAACAAATCCAATACTAATTTATAAAAATACTTTGTATTTCTATAACTTTTTACACACCAAAATGAACAAACCCACCAGAGGGTTCTGCAGATATAGATCTTAAAGTAATACGTAAATCTCAGCTTTTCACTCAAAAATGTGATCAAGCATTGGTAACCGCAAAGTTTGGAAACTTGGTAAAACTTTAAAGAGTTGTGTTAGACTGCTTTGGGCAATCAAATCTGACAGGGTGAATGTTAAGGGGCCTAGTGAGGCGCAGTGGGACTATTTCCATGGCACAAAAGCAGTTTCAAGTTTAGTTCCAGGCTCTGTCGGGCGAACCACCATAGACTTTAATGGAGTGGTCCTGATGAATGTGCTACAGGATGCTGAAGATGCTGTGCAGTCAAAAGAGGTCTTGCTTGGACTACTCTGCGGTCCACGGTCCAGGTGGGGCGACATTGGCCACAGGGGTTGTTGCCCCTCAAAGTCCTCTTTGGTGCAGCAAAAGTCGAGTTGCCACTGGACTACTGGTCTCCAGTCACAGTGAAACTGGCAGTTCCTTGGGCGAAGGCTAGGGTCTGTCTTGGGTGACCAAACTGCACCCTGACAACTCTCCTAGGTACAAAAGAGTTGTGTGCAACTTTTGAGAATCAGGACTTGGTCGTGTGTACTGCACATCGGCGGTCAGTGGCGAACAAGCCATTGTGACTACGGACAGGCCAGGACAGGCTTCTTTAGCTTTTGTGGCCCTGGTGCTGTAACATGAAGTAAGCCAACTGACTCTTGAAGTTGACCTCTTCTGTTGGGGTCTTAGGAGCAACTGTACCATGAGTCATGCACCACAAGCACAGCCCTCTTTTTGTTAGTCCAAGGATTCGCAGGTGCCGTCCAGCTATTGGTGCAGCCTCTCTTGCCATGTCTAGGGAACAGCAGGGCACTCCTTCTTCGGTCCTCTCTTCAGTCCAGATGTGATCTGAGGTGTGGGGTACCAGGGGTGCCATATGTATGCCCAGAAAGTGCCCTCATGGGAGGTAGCGGTTACTAGCCACTAGCTACTAGTACCCTCCCCATCCGGTGACAACTTACTGCAATATGTGGCATCTATCCTAGAGTGCACTTTTCTGCCCCTCCCAAGATGACAGGGCTCCTCTCTCGGTGTGTGGAGCTTGGCAATTCACCCTACGGGTGTGGCTACCCGAGGGCTACATGCCAACGGAAAAAAAAGTTTGGCACCTGATCTCCCCTCTCAGTTCCCAGTGTCAACCTGTCTACCTCAACATTGTGTTCACCATTTGTCCTTCAAAGGAGGCTTGCCCTTTGAAGCTCAACTTTTGGGCTCACACCCTGTGTGGCTTCAGGCCAGGAAGAAGGGATGCCACTTTCGATGGAAGGGCTCTATTGTTCATACTCCTGGGAGTTGTTCACACTTCTCCCCAGGAAGCCAGAGAGCTGTCTGGTGACCAGCACTTGCGACTGGCCACAAGAAGACTAAGGCAACAGGGTGGTAACTTTCCGCATTTCTTAAACAATTACATTAATTTTGACTTGGGCAGCAAGTCGGGTTTAATGCAATGATCATTTTGATACCCTGAGGTACCAATTTTGGTGTTCCATTCAGAATAATTATTTTTAAACATGTCTTTATTAGCATTTGACACACAGGAAGGTACATGGGGATAGCTCTGGCAACGCATAACCACACAGGGCATCAATAAATAGTTTCAAAAAGGGATAATTTATACATGTAAAACAAACATTAAATAAACAGCAGCAGTATCAAAAAGGACGTGGCAGTTCACAACTGGAGGTAACCCTCCCCAGCCACCCACCCAGACACAGCATGTGTAGGTGGATGAAGATAAATTTCAAGATGGACTATAGGGACAATAGGCGGGGTGGCCTAAAGGCAGAAGGGGATCAACTCTGGAGGGGGTAGCATGCGCGACCAGTGCCCCAGTCTTACAGACACACCATTGCAATCATTCCACTGTACACCAAAAACATAACTGCCTAGCTGGGCTCCAACTCCAACACAACCAGCGAGCCCACCATGCAGGGCATCCCTGGCCCTCGATCCTTGGAACTACCGGAGAGGGTAGGGGTCAACTCATCCACCTCTGACAGGCCAGTCAATATGTCCCCCATATTTCCAAATCATGCTCAGCATGTTCATCTGTGCGCACGGCTCACAGAAGTCTTTCCTCTGCCAAGCCTCATTCCTGCATGTCTGCCAGCCATTTACCGTTTTTCGGGGCCACTGGCAGTGTCCAGTGTAAGGCCACCCTCCTCTTGGACAGCACTAGGCCCAACAGTGCAAACCTGTAGCTTATGCAGGCCCCACATTTAGGCATCGGGCGTACTCCCAACAAGCAGTATTCAACGGAGGCCTCCACTGACACCCGCATGATTCCCCAGAGTGTCCTCAGGACTTCCCCCGAAGTACCCTCGCAGTTTGGCATGTCATGTAGTTCCTATAAACCTATATAGAATCTGTGCGTTTAGACAACATACACTGTGGGATTGGTGTCCAGACGGATTCTAGACACCCCCACCGGGTATGTTTGCCTGTATACCAGCTAGCTCACAGTGCCACTAGAAACCTCTCTTAGCAAGGAGAGAATAGTTCTTGGCAACTATCGAACATGACAACTCTGTCCCATCAGGGATGGTGGAAACAGTGCAATACTTTTCGCTTAGTCACTCGAGCTCACTTTGTCTCAGAGAGATACACAGAATAAACGGTGGGGACGTTTTCAATAAGCAATTATTGAACCAGCGTCATTCTAGTGTAAAATAGGTTTGCTGAAACAACCATAAGACAGAAACAGATATAAATGACTATAAGCACCAACAGAGTAAAAGGATGGCAGATTCCTACCATAGTGCTAAAACAATGAATACAGGTAGGTATAAAAATACATGACAGTAATAATGTGTACTCCTACGATGCGACCCTAACTAGATGTGCCTAAGTGTACCTAGCATGTATTAAGGTGTAAAGCCAAGAATCCCTCTAGGATAAAGTCAACCCCATTACCTGAAGTGAGAGACTGTGGGACCCCGTCTTGGTCTTGAGATAGACACCCCGCGAGGGATGTCAGACCACTGCGAGCTGGAGTGTCTGCATGCAGGAACCTCAGCGTCTTGCGCCAGTGTGTCAGCATGGAAGTCCTTTTTCTCCTCTCCCTGCCTCAGCAGAGATATGTTTTTTAAATACCCAAAGTGGTACCCTCAGGCGTTCTACCTTGCTGTGTCATGTCGGACTAGGATGACAGAAGGAATTACCCTTATACATAGTTATTATGTAGGAGATAGTAGTCCTCCTGAGATTCCAAGAATCCTCATGCATAATGAATGAGGCTAATTTTCAGGGAAAACCCCATGTCCTGTAAGCAGTACCGTAACTAGTTAAAAGGTCAGTACCAAGAACCGTTATGTAGTGTAATGGCTTTGGAAATATAGGTGAAAGGGTTGGCTACTACCTGAGCCTATATTGGGGTACTTGTTTGAAATGTAACACCCACTCCTCATCCGACAGGACTACATACTAAAAATGTTAATGTACTTCTAGTCATTGTACGCAAAGAACTGATAAGTCCATAAAATAATGCGTACATTTTTTTTAAAAAATGGTAAAATGATAGTTTAAGCAGTAGAAGTCTATTAAAATATGTTCGCATATATGGTTTGAACAACTATAAGTGTCTGAAAGCCACGCTGTTCAGTAAAAAGAAAAAGTGTTCTTTGTTTAAAAATTCCAAATTTAGTTGTTTTTTAAAAAGGCCAAATTTTTCCCAGCACACGATGAGCCAAATGTTTATGTGTCCTGGCTGGGAGACGCAACATCACTGTTGCTTGCCATCGCAGACGACGGTCCCTGCAACACCTCGCAGATCAGGTCAATCGAGCACAGATGATCGTCTGTATTGCCCACAGCCGATGCTGGGGAAGCCTGCGTGACATCCAAGGCCTGAGTGTTTGTAGAGGAGCCGGTATCCATTCCAACAGGAGCTGAAGCATCCTGTGGTGGCTCTAAGAATGCAGATATCAACATGGGAATACGCTGAGGACACAGCAGTACATGGGCCCTTATCAGGTCCAGTAAAGCATCCACATCCGGTGGCGCAACCAATGGAAGTGTTAGACAGAGATCCAACACGCATTCTTGTCCGCAGAACAGGAATCGGAGGACAGGCAGGACACAGTCAATCCGGACTGGTTGAAACAATAGGAACCAAGACTCGCTTAGTTCTCGAAGGTGAGGTGTGCCCAGATGGAGTACCATGCGATCACGGTATCGGCGCTCCAAGAACATTTTCTCCATCTCCTTGGTGACTGGGATGTCCATTGCATAGCCGAAAAATTACAATAAGGATTCCTGCTATTAATACCAGGATTAACAGTCCTCTAAAAATGCTTCCGAATACGGAGTGTATGAAGGCTGGAATCACTCCGAAGACTGTCTGAAAGGTGCTTAACAGTCCAGAACCTATGGTCTTAAATAGGTGTACTATACCCTTCGTATCAGACATGTTAAAGATACATTGTACCATTTCTGTGAAATGGAAAGGGCAGTTCATCCATACAAGTGCCTGTATCTCAGCTGAGGTCCTTGCGACCTGAAGATCAAAAGTCTCTCGGGCGGAGGTTAAGGGCACGGTTTTCTGTAAAAGCATGGCTTTCATTCGGCTCAGAGTATCAAACTGTATAAAGGAAACATTTAACGAAGGCCATAACGGCGCCTCCCTGACTGTGTGGGTCGGTGGAAACAATACTTGCATACAACAAGTAACCCTGGAGCCCACAGTGACAAGATATACGATGCCCGGAATCATACCACAACAACCTTGATCATTCAGCATCAAGTAACTCCCATTTGAGAGCAACTTGAACACTGGATTAATCACGGAAGCCGGGGGCCCTTTCAAATGACAGGATAAGTTTGCAACTGAACAGTTACAGGCTCTGTGTAGCATGATATCCTGGCATATGAGAGATCCACTTAAAGAGTTCTCACAGTCAGTACAGCTGAGAAACACTTCCATGTCCCCACTCCTGCATCGAAATCTATACAGTAATTCCCAAGATTCCTTGATGAATTCCTTACCCATTACTTCATTTCTGCCTGCCTGCCTGCCTGTTGTTGTTCTAGGCAATACTGAAACTGGAAAGTTGTGACCGGTAATGTTATATGGCCATGAATTAACCATTCTGTGGATGGTGACTCTGCCACCATGAAAGGTAATTGGTCCAGTTTTTCAATACGCAGCATTGTATATTTTGCTCCTCTTTGTGCCATCGTTATCTGCTTCTTAGTTAGATTGTACACAGAGAATAAGGACGTACTGTTGATAAATCGCCACAGCACAAACCCGGAATGCAATGATTGTAGCGTCCAGCTTGACAACATAATAAAAGTAGCTGAGACTGTCCGTGCTGTAGTATGGACAAATCCTGTTCTAGTATATCTATAGCAGAAGATACAATGTTGCCCAGTGAATAAATCCTGGATGTTAATGTGGTCATATCATTGTCAACCACCTTTTCTAGGTTAATTCTATTAATTTCACGAAGTCTCTCCGCAGCTTCCTGTTGAGAGATTTACCAAATTTCATTATAAACAACGTATAAGAAACGTTTCTGACGTGGCTTTCGGGGGCCCAATAAAAAGTCCCTTAGATTTATGTCTTCTGATAGTAAGGATAAGTGTTGTTTCACCTGGGACAGTGTGAAGATTTTTAGCCAATCGAGGCATAACTTCCCAACACTGTATGATGTTACCACCCCCGGATGTTCTCGTTGTACATAGCGTTGGTCCAGCCTATTGATACTAAACACTTCGGTGGTACCCCTGAATCTTGTTTGACATCTATTTGTTTCTGTAGGCCAAACTAACCATCCCTTCCAATTGGGGTCTGATGAATTATATGAAACTGTATGTATGATGTCATCTACCGTATCCCTACCATGTGTTGTAAAGTTTTGCCACCCCTCAAAGAGTGATGGTGAGGGAATCCGAGGTGTGTTCAAATATTTGTTCTTGGCTATTCCAAGACAGGAAGTCTGTTGCACTGTGTCGTTCAGAAATATTATTTGCTGTGGAATGAGGCACGCTCGAAATAAGTGCTTCTGTTCCCTGAACTTGCCATTCCTTTGAGCCCCAGACTGATATTATGTCTATAGTGTCCTTCCATAAGTCGAAACCCTGTTCAGACAGTTGGGAAATAAAGGACGCTGAATAAATCTGTTTGGTGTTTGTTAGCATATTTTTCTGTGCAGGTGTAGGTGCAACCTTATAGTAATATGAGGTCGGGTCAGAAGTGTTAAATCCTGAAAAATACGAAAGTTTCTGTGCGAACGTTCGTGAACTACCTTTCGGCGGTGTTGGGCAATGTTCCCATTGGTGGTATGTGAAAACATTACGTGGGATACTGGATTTATGTAAAAAGTGATGACCATAATGTTGGTAACAGTACATTGTGTCGTAATTAATTGTGTCCTCTAACATTTCAATGCTTGAAAATACAGCGAATTGTTCTAAATCAGACAACTTATTATTTGCAGTTTCAAAATCCCAATCGTCGGAAAATGTACTGGAGGTAATGATATCATTTAAAGAAATTTTAAATACATGAGGTATTTTCAAAAGTTCAGTGGGACCAAATACATCATATGAAACTCTGTCCCAAACTATACCATCAGGAATTGGAACAGCTGTAATGTTCAAGAAGGACAGGTCTCTTTGTTCACGATGAGATGATGTATGAGGTTTCAGGACCAAGTTCACATTTGATACTGCAGAGCGTTCAGGGAGATAGATTCTATTCATGAGTAAGCAAAAGACAGTCACTAGGTCAATCCAGAATAGAAAAAACATTATTCCAGTTATTATCCAGAGATGTAACCAAGGTGATACTAAGTAAGTCTTTTTCAGAAAAATGTAGAGCCATGCAGTTGTTGTTTACGGGAAACTTGAGCTGGCATTGTTTCAGGTTCACTTGGATCCAGAGAGAAGGTATCAAAACCGATGAAGTAGCCAGATGCAGTTCGATCTATTTTTGGTAGCTCAGCAGGTTTTGTTGAACTGGCAAGCGTCTCTTGTAGAGGCATATTTATATAGATGTTGGTGGTAGGCCGAATTGATATTTGTCTTTCATTTGTGTTTTGATGTTCTGTTTCAAGAGGAACGAGTTCCATTTCATTGTTGGAAAGTTCATTGTTTTGTATTCGTGACTCTTCAAATGTTATGAGTCTTTCCGTCTGAACTTCCTGTATGGTAGCGAAAGGAGAGCGTCGGCTACCCAGGAGCCCACGAGGCCTACTATTCAGTATTGGCCACACAGTGTGGTTTGATCAGTTCGATGGAGACAAATCTCTTTTCTTTTTTGCCAGCAAAAGGTGGAAGAAGTACTGTTCTTGTTCCTTCGACAGCCAGGACAGGTACAGGTTTTCTGTATGATGGCCCAAATTCTTTCTTGTCCACAATCTTTTCTCTGACCAGATCCCCGACTTTAGGGATCCAGGCAGGTCTTGCCGTGACTGATTTGACTTCCCCACTGACGGTGCGTTTTACTTGCACGTTGCTTTGTAGTTTCCGGAATTCATTGAAATCCTGTAAAACAGCCAAACGTTTATTGATGTTGTGCAGTATCCTAGAGACTGTGTCTTCGTACTGCTAGGATGGAACTTGCCTTCCTGCATATGACCCTTCACATGCGGTGCTGAATTGTTGTTTACTTCCTATGGCCGGCTGAGCAGATCCGTCAATGTAAATATTATATTCATACTGATCTAGAGGCATTATTTCATTCGGGAGAGTATATACTTGTTCATATTGCAGGAATTCTTGCGTTTTAAGTGTAGAGTCAAATTTGTAATCTACATCTGTTACAGTGAGAGAATTAGCCCATTGTATCCATCTTGGATGTAAAGCTTTAGCATTTGGAAACGCTTGCTTTTGTAACAGCCTCTAAGGCCAGTACTGGAGTTATGACAATTATTCGTTTCCCTGAGCCAGTGCTCTTTCTCTCACCACAGCGGTCTGTACTGCTGTCAGAATTGTTTCTGTAGAAGCAAAACGCATTACAGCGTTTGTGTACAAGTGTGATTTGTATGCTATGGGTACTGTTTCGCCTTAATTGAAGGTTAGGTAAGTATACCCAGATTGACCCGCTATAACACGGATCACCAAATTTGTAGTGTTTACACATGAGTGTAGGTGTGTGGAAGCTATCATGTCAGCTTGTAGGGAACAAAAAATATCTGTGTGTGCCGGTGTCCAATGCCTGACTGAAAAATCAGGACTTATTAGGTCGTAGGAAGGTTTTACTTTTTCTGCGTAATCTAAAATGTATGTTCTGCCAAAATTTAGGAATCCCAAAATGGATGGTAAGTTTTTCAACGATTTAGGAGGTTGGAGTAGCGCACATTTCTCCTAAAAGTTAGCTGCTAGGACATTGAGGTGGGCTATTCTCGATTTTTTAAAGTTGAATTTGTAGCCCTCAGAGGCGAACCCCAAAATTATGTTGCTCACCCTGGTCAAATGATCCTTTAAATCATCATCCGTTAGATAAATATCATCTACATAGGACAATGCCTCTTCATTCAAATTCTGAAGTAATTCTTTTACCCTAGCTGAGAACAACCCAGGGCTATTCTACTACCCTTGGGGCAGTCGACAAAATTGATGCTGAGAACCGAGCGCTGAGTATGCTGTCAAATATCTGCTTTCAGGCGCTATATTTTGGCAGAAAAATCCGTTTGAGATATCTAATGTTGTTTTGTATTTCTTCCGCACAATGTTATTCATTAATGCGGCACTGTGTGCATTCTGTACAGCAAATGTTTTAGTGCATGTGTTCAGATGTCTGTAGTCTCAAACTAAATTATATGAATTATCGGGTTTCATTACAGGAAACAAAGGATTATTCATTGAAGAGGTACAAGTTTCAATTACACCCTGGTATTCAAGTTGATCTAAGATCTCCCTGACCTGTTTCTTCGCTTCTTGTTTTATTGGGTACTGTCTCTGTGGAGTTGGAGTAGATTTTACTGGGATTACATGGTGAGGTGACTCAGCACCCACCCAACATCGTTGTGATATAATGCTGGAGCAAGTGCTATCGCCCACTCCTGCGTGTATGTATGTTTTAAGTATATTGGAACGAGGTCGGAAAAGGCAGGTAAAATTACCGTTTCTCCCTTTGGGCACTCCATAACAATTTTGTGCGGCCAATCTTTTTCATCCAAAAGGATGTCATATCCACGAGTCAAGTTCTCCCAAAAGAGACCTTTAATTTTCCTGGGTTTGTCCCCCTCCATTTGGAGTGTTATTTCATGTAACCTATGTGGGACACTTACCCTCGTATCAGGTGTCTCCACTGTGATATGTTCATTCAACTCCGCTGTCACCAGATATTCCATTAGGTTCTGGCGAGCTATTGTTACTTCTGCTGCACTGTCTAGCATCGTCAGAGCCCATTCCCCATTCAGAAGTTGTGTCCTCAGAATTCTGGGCATGTCTAACTTTATGACCTGCTACCAACTTCTTTTTAAATTGAGGTTTTGATTTTGGTTTCTCTTCTTTTTCAGAAGTATCGTCTGAAGCGCGTTGCATGTCTCTGGACTTTGTATGCTCTTCTTGTGTGTGTTCTGACCGCCCTTCCCTCTCAGAGTTTTTTTATGAACCCTGGAAGGAACGAGAGGAATGCGTATCAGTATCCTGATACCTGTGAGGTTTTTTAATGTTATGACGATTCCTAAGGTTGTACCTCCTTTCGGAGGGCTCCTGTTGAGGAAATCCACCCCTGGAATGTGATCTATTCTCTCTATTCTTTTGTTTTTTATTATTATCCCATTTCTCCTTAGAAGAATCAGGGGTTTGCTTGGTGGTCTCCTTTTCAGGACCACCCATGAGTTGAGGTTTTGTTGCTCTAGCTCCCAAACTATCTCTACCTAATTCGGCATGGGTATCTTCGATAATTTTAGGTAATTCTCGCTCCTGTTGTAAAGGAGTGAAATCCCTCAGGCATTGGCATATTGCCACTGCTGCTGCCTCCGCTTTTATGTTTGCTAATATAATAGTTGATACCCGGGCAAAATTTCCTAACAATTTCAACCCTAAGTTCAGAGCAGGTTCTGCTCCATACTCATTCTGTATTTGTCTTACTACAACTGGTATTACTGCTATCGAAGGGATACCAAGAGTTCTGGTATATATGGCAGCGAAAACTGTACCCCAAGAGGTACAATCCTCTATCTGGGGAGCTATCCCCATTGGCAAGCAGATTGTTAGCATTCAGTGTTTTTCTTGAGGGCTTGTGTGTGGAAACACTGCCTCTAGCTGTGTTATTTTTTGAGTTATCGAGAATGGCATTTGCTCACGTTTAGTGGGCATTTTACCCATAACTGCGTGTAGCGTTTATGGTGTTATTTTAGTTGTAGATCCCTGAATTTGTCCTGCTGGTGTAGCCCTTGCTGGCTGAAGTGTGAGTGTTCTCATCACGAACTGTGTCAGGTTTCTGTAAAGTTTTAATATTTCTTTATGAAGTGGACATAAGTCTGCTACTGGCATTGTATCAATGTTTGGATGTGGTTTATAAGCTGCTAGGACTGGCCAAGTTGCTCCATCTCTTCCGAGCGGACCGAGTCTCACTTTTTCTTTTGTGTGTGGTAGGACGCCTTTAAACCAGTTTATATGCATCTGGTAGGTGAGCTGAATTTCAATGTCCTCATACGGACAGTATTCGTCTGGTGTATCATCTTCAGAGTAAGAGTGAAATGTATTTGTGCGTGCATCTGCTTGTGGGAATTTAACCCATGAATAGAATACCTCTGTTCTATATGATTCGTGTGCCTCAATCACGAATGTTACTGTCCCACCCCTAGCTGTGACTCCATAGTCTGCTAGTTTTAAAGTAAGGGCAGTTCTGACATTTTCTGAAATGTTTATTTCACCTTCTTGTTCTTCCTCCCTTGCTGCAGCCGCACGTTGTTCTGGCGCAGCGGCGTCTTCGTCAGTCATTATTGAAAAAAGAGCAATTTTCAAGGATACTGAGATAATGCTTTATGCACAACAGGTAACTGTTCGTCCTTCAAGCTTGATAAACCAACAGCCAATACATAGGATATGCCTACTCAGCTGTTGCGGATTGTTTCCTTCCCACTCCAGAAAAATGTGAGATGGGGTCAATGAGAATAGCACAACTGAACTACTCAGATTTGACCGTTAAATAAGTACCAAACAAATGTTGGCGGCACCATGTCTCATAGTTCCTATAAACCTATATAGGATCTGCGCGTTTAGACAACATAGACTGTTGGATTGGTGTCCAGACTGATTCTAGACACCCCCACCAGGTATATTTGCCTGTATACCAGCTAGCTCACAGTGTCACTAGAAACCCTTCTTACCAAGGAGAGAATAGTTCTTCGCAACTATCAAACATGACAACTCTGTCCCATCATGGTTCGTGGAAACAGTGCAATACTTTTCGCTCAGTCACTCGTGCTCACTTTGTCTCAGAGAGATACACAGAATAAACGGTGGGGATGTTTTCAATAAGCATTTATTGAACCAGCGTCATTCTAGTGTAAAATTTGTGTGTTGAAACAACCATAAGACAGAAACAGATATAAATGACTATAAGCACCAACAGAGTAAAAGGATGGTAGATTCCTACCATAGTGCTAAAACAATTAATACAGGCAGGTATAAAAATACATGACAGTATAATGCGTACTCCTACGATGCGACCCTAACTAGATGTACCTAAGTGTACCTAGCATGTATGTAGGTGTAAAGCCAAGAATCCCTCTAGGATAAAGTCAACCCCATTACCTGAAGTGAGAGACTGTGGGACCACGTCTTGGTCTCGAGATGGACACCCCGCGAGGGATGTCAGACCACTGTGAGCTGGAGTGTCTGCGTGCAGGAACCTCAGCGTCTTGCGTCAGTGTGTCAGCATGGAAGTCCTTTTTCTCCTCTCCCTGCCTCAGCAAAGATATGGTGTTTATATTCCCGAAGTGGTACCCTCAGGCGTTCTACCTTGCTGTGTCATGTCGGACTAGGATGATGGAAGGAATGACCCTTATACATAGGTATTATGCAGGAGATGGTAGTCCTGCTGAGATTCCAAGAATCCTCATGCATAATGAATGAGGCTAGTTTTCAGGGAAAACCCCACGCCCTGTAAGCAGTACTGTAACTAGGTAAAAGGTCAGTACCAAGAACCGTTATGTAGTGTAATGGCAGGGGAATATAGGTGAAAGGTTTGGTTACTACCTGAGCCTATATTGGGGTACCTGGGTGAAACATAACAGGCACAGTCCCAGGTCATATGAAGAAAGGACGCTGGGGTCGATCTACAGCAGAAACAGGCCTCCGAGCGAGCCCCGTTCATCCTGTGGAACCACAGTGGGGGTCAGGTAGGCTTGGTGTACGTAGTAAAACTGCATAAGTTTAAACCTCGCGTTGCTTGCCACTTCCTTAACTTGGACAAATGCTCTGTTCCAGGCCCTGTCTGTGAGGTGCGTTGTCAGTGCCCCGCCCACCTGTACCGAACCACTGCCATGTTGTGGTGCTGATCCTCTTCAAGAGCCTTATAGAGACACGAGATCAAGCCTCAGGTAGACCCAGGTTCCAGTATAATCGGTAGAGTCTGAGATTCCCCTAGCTTTGTGGGAAAGGTCGGCCATATCTAGCGGATCGTATGGGATACTTTGGCATATTGTAAAAACTGGCCCTGGTGGAGGCCAAACATATCGCTAGCTTCTGCCATCATCAGGAAAACACAGTTAAAATATAAGTCTTTAACAGTAGTACAATCGCCCTTGAACCATTGTGTCAAGTCCATCATGGATTGGATTGCCTGTATGGGTTTCAACCAATGTAACGGCAAAGTCTAGCATAGGAGGCCCGATGCAGCACCTGTGTGACTGCACGCTCCCAGGCTGTAGCCACCTGCCGAACGACAAAGGGGTGATCAACGGGGTGTCTCCCCACAACATAAGACAGTGTGAGAGGTCCGTCGCCGCACCCCATGCACCCAGTAGGTTTTTTTCTCTGTTGGGATCATCGGAACACCACTGAGAGGCATATTGCATCAGGCTTGCAAAGTTGTACATACTTAGGTCTGGGAGACCCAGCCCACCTAGGTCAGTGTGTATCCTCAGAAGATCCAGTTTGACCCTGCTGTACTTTCCCACCCACACTAGGGACACCAGGAGGTTATTAAGTCTGCTGAAGGTAGACAACGGAATGTCATACATAGCATTTTGTAAGGCATAGACGCAGCGGGGCAAATTAACCACCCTGCTCAATGCAACCTTACCCATCACTGACAGTGTCAGATGGACCCAGAAACAGATGGACTCCTCCAAGCCACTGAGGACTCTACCCAGATCAAGTTGGTATCGAGCTACATGAGTGTTTGCTATCTGGATCCCCAGATATTGAAAATGGTACCTTTCCCACTGAAGGCCAGTTACAGGGAGCTCGGCTGACCATGACCGCACCAGAGCGGCACAGGAACAGCACTGTCTTCCATTTATTGAGACCGGACACTATATTATATCGAATCCAGATATGATCTGCAATAGGGTCCGCACCGACCTCTCAGGACGGTAACATACACTAACGCGTTGTCCGCATAGAGCAAGACAACGTGGGTGACGCACCCCACCTCAACCCCCCCACTCGGCCATGTCCCGACAAAGGAGTATGGCTAGCGGCTCCAATACCAAGGCAAAAAGGAGTGGAGAAAGGGGGCAGCCCTGTCTGGTAACCCCTCTCAATAGGGAACCACTCTGACACTATGAAGCCTGTCTGAACCCGGGCGACTTGGCCGGAGTAAAGTAATTTCACCCAAGACAGAAATACCGATCCAAACCCCATCCTCTGAAAAACCTTCCACAGGTATTCCGAATCCAAAGTGTTGAATGCTTTTTCGACATCTAAAGAAATCAAGGCCGCCGCCAACTCACTATCAGCGATGGAGTGTATCACATGAGATAACCTCCCTAGATTCATGTGGGTCGCTCGTCCTGACATAAAGCCACATTGGTCATTGTGAACCAGGATAGTGACTTAAAACACGCAGTCTAGTGGCAAGCTCCTTCACCAAAATCTTGACATCTACCCCCAGCATGGAAAGGGGTCTATAAGAGCTGGAATATGATGGTCCCTGCCCAGTTTGGGGTGCAAGACTATATGCACTTCACGCATGGTCTGTGGCAAAATCCCACCCCCCCATGCCTTGAGGAATGTTTCTCGAAGATGGGGGAGAAGTAACTCCGAGAATGTTTTGTAGTACTCCACCGGTAGACCATCTGGTCCCGATGCCTTACCACGTGCCATCCCTGGACCACCTCCTTCAAATCCTCCATTGAGAGCTGCTCCTCCAGGGCTTCAGATCCAAGAATCTGTGAGTCTCCTCCAAGTGACCACCCCCGTTACGTTATAAATGGACATGAGAGGAACCTTGTAGAAGGAGATTGATCACAGCCTGGGAGCCAACAAACGTGCCATTGTGACGCCTCAGAGAAAGAATCACCAGAGGTGGGCGTTTCCTCCTAAGTAGCCACGCGAGTAGAGGTCCCGATTTTTCGCCCTTGCGGTGAAATAACTGCGGATATTCACACGGGACCACCCAGTCCAGTTTATCCCAAATCTACCCCAGTCCCATTCAGAAGTTAGCACAGCTGAGTTGTCAGCCTGTATTCACAAATGGGGCTTCTAGCCTTTCCACAGTAAAAACGCCAACCTGGGGTCTTTACTGTTAGGACATATAAAAATACATGTCCTACTTTTTAATACACAGCATCCTACCTTAGGACTCGACAGGCCTGGTGTAGTAGTGAATTGCATATATTAAAAAGGGAGGTTTTGGCTTTGCCTTTAGTTTAAATGCCAAAGTCGAGTTAGCCATTTAAAACTGCCTTTTCAGTCTTCAGTGGCAGGCTGGGAGACATGTTTCACGCAGTCACATCCAGGGTGACACAATATGTGCTGCAGCCTTGGAGGGACACTTTAACTTACAGGCCCTGGGTACCCTTGGTGCCATTTACAAGGGACTTAAAAGTAAGTTGACTTTCGCCAATTTGGTGTAAGCCAACCAAACATACACTTTGTAACGCCAGAACACTGGCACTGAAGTCTGGTTAGCAGGCTTCAAGTGCACTCCCAGAGCCGAAAAACCAGCAGCATCAGTCCAAAACTTTGGGGGTGACCATGCAAAAAGAAGCATTGCCTTACAATCGCCATATAATTTCACAGAATCTGCAGTGTTTAGCCCATAACTGTAAGTATTCACTTATAGAAGCATAGGTCATTACCACTGTCATCCTGGTGGAGGATTGTTCTCCCTAGTAAATGATCCCACCTGCATGTTGGATCTCTGTGCTGTAAAGGGAGCTGCCACTACAACACCAGGTTTTATTTTTACACCACTCAAGGTTTGGCAAGCCGGTGCCAGTGCCAGTGCCTGTTTGCTCAATAGACGTTTTTGCCCAAAGAAAATAAATTCAAAGTGGGAGTTTTTATTCTCTCAACAAAAACAAACGGCTCCAACATGCAAATAGCATTCTCTTTGCACCTGAGAGCCCTTTAACATGTTCCTATTGATGTCAGTAACGCTTTGCATGGTGGGAACAGACAAGATTAAAGTATTGGCAATGCCAATAAATCTGGCTTTGTTCGCCAGTCTTTTGACAATTCTTGTCTTGTCATGGTTGCTGCAAAATCTTATTGTTCGGTAGGCTGCTGGGCCCTCATCAATCCAAAAAAAGAATTGCTAAAGGCAAAAAGGTTGTTTTGGTCCCAGAAAAGCAGACATTGCCAGAGTACTCCCAGGCACTGAAGGGGATTACTTTGTGTGCAGATGCGCTCCTTTTGAAAGGGCAGCAAGCTGTAACTCATAGTGAAGTCAGCCAGTAGCTCAAGTGAGCTAACACATTGCCCCTTGATGCATACTGGAGTAGCTGGAAGTAAAATGTGAATGACACAACCACAGACTAATGGATGAAGTCTAGCTGATCATCCCTAAGAGTAACTATGTTTTATATTTCATTTCAGTCAAACCAAATGGTCTTCGCTAACACAGACTTAAAAAACGTCAGTTGGTCGCGTACAGGCTACCAGCCGCTTACTTTTGGGAAAGAAGGCAAGAAAGAAAGTGAAGGAAAAAAAGAATGAAAGAAACCAAGAAAGAAATAAACAAAGAAAGGAAGGAATGAATGAAGGAAGGAAAGAAAGAAAGAAGGAAAGAAAGAAAGAAAGAAAAAAAGAAAGAAAGAAAGAAAGAACTATCTCGTCCTTGATCTGGAAAAGGAGTGTGTTTGGGGTGTGTTAGCAATTGGGTTTCTGAGTGGCAGAGGTGTGCACCCTGTCCAAGCAGGAACCACAATTCTAGTCAGGGTAAGTCAGATACACACCATAAATTAACCTGTGCTCACCCCCTGGTAGCTTGGCACAGAGCAGGCAGACTTACCTTAAGAGGCAATGTGTAAAGTATTTGTGCAACACTTCAAACAGTAACACAGTGAAATCACCACAAGAAGACTCCACACCAAGTTAGAAAAATAGCTTATATTTGTATGAACAAAACAAGACCAAAACGATAAAACTCCAATAAGTATAACAGGAGTTATGAATCTTTAAAGAATAGATGAAAATATAGTGCTCAAAAGCTTAAAGCGCCAACCAGAGACATCTGGTCGTGCTTGATCAGGGAAAATCCAAAATTTCAGGCCGACAGCGATGGAGTGTGGGTTGAATACAGTGACCAGCCTTGGCCCACTGAAACAGTACCTTCGATGCGTCAACGATGAAGATGATACAAGGAGCAGGGGAGACGATGCGTCCTCATTGATCCTTTCAATGAAGGTGATGCGTCGGTTTCGAGCTGCACAATGTCAAAGATGCGTTGTGATGCAAGTATCACCAAAGTGTTGTGTCATTGTCAAACTGCTGGGGTGTAAGGGATGCGAACAGCACAAAGTGATGCGTTAGCGCCCAGCCGCACAAAGTCGCAGATGCGTCAGAACCTGGAGTCAAAGTGCATGCAGTTGGCGATGCAGGTTTCTCAGTCCGTGCAGCAGTGGTGATGTGTCGGCATCGAGGAAGGTGCGCCAGTTCCAATCGGCGCAATGTTGTCGATGCGTGGATTTTAGCAGTTACAGCACAATATACCCACTGCCAAGGGCCCAGGACTGGATTGGTACCACTTGGCAGGGCAAGACTTGCAACAAGCAACGTCCAGGTGCTATTGCAGGGTGATGAAAAGTATTTGATGTCCCTGAGACTTAGAACAGGGGGCAAGCTACCATGCCCTTGGAGTCACTCTGGGTTCAAGTGAGATGGGTCCAGTCCTTCCACAGCAGTGCAGAGGGTAGCAGGCAGCAGGGCAGCACAGCAGAAAATAGGTTCTTGCAGAGCAGCAGTCCAGCAGAGTGGCAGTCCTTGTAGCAGCACAGCAGTCCTTCCTCCTGGCAGACTTTCTTCACAGGTCCAGTAGTGTCTGATTTGGTGGGGTCAGAGACCCAGTACTTATACCCAGTTGTGCCTTTGAAGTGGGGGTGACTTCAAAGAGGGGCTTTGAAGTGCACAGAGTTCCTCCCTCACAGCTCTGGCTCCAGACTCATTCCAGGGGGGTATGCAGCCCTTTGTGTAGGGACCGGACACAGCCTATTCAGGTGTAAGTGTCAGCTCCTCCCTCTTATCCTGCCCAGGATGGCCCATCAGGATGTGGAGGGCCACTCAGTAACACCTAAGCTCCATTTGTGTGAGGCTCTCTAGAGGGAATGCACAAAGTCCAGCTGTCACCCACCCCAGATGTGTATTGAAGACAGAATGCAGGCACATAGGGCTAAGAGCAGAAAAATGCCATCTTTCTAAAAGTAGTGATAAGTGATAATGCCTACAAGGGATTTCGTTTATAAATCTTAGTCAGATTTTAATTTAACTCGTAGTTGGGGTGTTGAACTCTACTTCGTAGCTCGACCTACAATAAATCTAAACATCAATGAAATTATTCATATCTTGAATTTTCAGCTAGAAACTTTTAGGAAACATGGGTATATCTTTTTTTCAAAAATACACAATTTTAATGTAATCATAAGTCAATAGGGTACATTCAGAAACAATAAAACACCATGATGGAGGAAACATAAAAGAACCTACAAATCATAAGTATGTACATCTATTCCAAATGAATATGTAAAGGGAAAATGAATCTAAAGACAATAGATAACAATTCCTCAGGAGCAATCAATGCTAGGGAAATAGATGTGACAGTCGATGTTTCGGTCTGTTGTGGCAAAATCATCCATCAGACCTTCTTCAGGACATATAGGTAATTGTTTAAAAGAGTCCCTATATTTAGATACGTTGATCAGAATAAGTCCAACGGATCAGAACAGGGGCCTTACAACTAGGCTCCTCTAAGTAAGAAACATCACTTCAAAATGTTATTTATTGAAATGAGGAACGTGAAGACCAATCGGTGCTTCAGGAACACGAAATATAAAAAAATTGATCGTATTCGCTTTTTACTGCTTGTTGGCTGCAGTCGTTTTTAAGGGAGGCAATGAGTCTTAGAGACCATCAATACTTCAGAAGCACAGAATTTAGAATAATTGGTCGTATCCAAAATTTACTTTAAGGAGAGCATACATTCAATGTTGCGAGCCGTCTGCATAGGGTCAGTATTCCAAGCACGCAAGTTGTAAATGAAGCGAAATCTAACGCCGTCGCCCGTATCCGAATCGCCACCGGCTGCAATTCGGATGCGGGCGACGGCGTTAGATTTTGCTTCATTTACAACTTGTGTGCTTGGAATACTGACCCTATGCAGACTGCTCGCAACATTGAAGGTATGCTCTCCTTAAAGTAAATTTTGGATACGACCAATTATTCTAAATTCCGTGCTTCTGAAGTATTGATGGTCTCTAAGACTCATTGCTTCCCTTAAAAACGACTGCAACCAACAAGCAGTAAAAAAGCGGATACGATCAATTTTTAAATTTTTTTTTTTTTTAAATTTTGTGTTCCTGAAGCACCGATTGGTCTTCACGTTCCTCATTTCAATAAATAACATTTTGAAGTGATGTTTCTTACTTAGAGGAGCCTAGTTGTAAGGCCCCTGTTCTGATCCATTGGACTTATTCTGATCAACGTATCTAAATATAGGGACTCTTTAAACAATTACCTATATGTCCTGAAGAAGGTCTGACGGATGATTTTGCCACAACAGACCGAAACGTCGACTGTCACATCTATTTCCCTAGCATTGATTGCTCCTGAGGAATTGTTATCTATTGTCTTAGACGCATTTTCCCTTTACATATTCATTTGGAATAGATACTATGATTTGATACTTATGATACTTATGATTTGTAGGTTCTTTTATGTTTCCTCCATCATGGTGTTTTACTGTTTCTGAATGTACCCTATTGACTTATGATTACATTAAAATTGTGTATTTTTAAAAAAAGGATATACCCGTGTTTCCTAAAGGTTTCTAGCTGAAAATTCAAGATATGAATAATTTCATTGATGTTTAGATTTATTCTAGGTTGAGCTACGAAGTAGAGTTCAACACCCAAACTACGAGTTAAATTAAAATCTGACTAAGATTTATAAACGAAATCCCTTGTAGGCATTATCACTTACCACTAGTTTCTTCGCCCAAGCCTCCAAGGGTATATTGGGTCTCCCACTGGGTTGTTGCTATCTTTCTAAAAGTGGCATTTTTAAAAGATGATATCTTCATATTTACCAGTAAAGAGGATTTATCATTACCATTCCAATGATATGAAACAATAACAGAGCTACTCCTTCTCAATCAGGAATTACAGCTTATAAGTGTAAGAAAGAATTCCCAATGTCAATCTATGAGAGGGGTGGGCCTAACAGCAGTGAAAAATTAATGTGGGTGTTTTTCACTACCAGGACACGCAAAACTTAAAAGTACAGGTCCTACCATTTGATTACACAGCACCCTGCCCTATTGGCTACCTAAGGCCTACCTTAGAGCTGATTTACATGTAATAAAAGGGGGGTTTAAGGCTTGTGAAGGGGTTTTAAATGCCAAGTCAACATGACAGTGTAAACTGCACACAAGCTCAGCAGTGGCAGGTGGACATGTTTAAAGTGCTACTTGTGTGGGTGGCACAATCAGTTCTGCAGGCCCACTAGTAGCATTTACTTTACAGGCCCTGGGCACATGTAGTGCACTCTACTAGGGAATTATAGGTAAATTAAATATGCCAATTGTGGATAAGTCAATCAAACCATGTCTTAGGGGAGAAGCACATGCACGTTAGCACTGGTAGTCAGTGGTAAAGTGTTCAGAGTCCTAAAGCCAACAAAAAGAATTCAGCAAAATTGGAGGCAAGCAGGCAAAATGTTTGGGAGAAGACCACTCTAAGGCTGTCAGGTCTAACAGGATGCCTCTTGCACTTAGACAGACTGAGGGTCAAAGCACAATGTTGCTTTTCTTAGATATTGAGCTTGATACAATACGCATGGAAGCTACGTTGCCTGAGAATAAGATACAAGAATTATTACAGCTATTGGACAAGGATATTGCTTTACCTAAAATGCACCTTAGGCAAGTGCAGAGCTTGCTAGGTCATCTTAACTATGCTTGTAGGGTAGTCAAAGCTGGCAGATCTTTTTGTAGGTGGTTTGGTTTTGCCATGATAGGTGCTCATTTTAGGATTAGAGTAACTGCAGCAATGAGGGCGGATCTGGAAATCTGGAGAATGTTTTGCAGGACTTCAATGTAGTGACCATGTGGTCAAAGATTTTCATTGACAAATTGATTATTGTTCAGATGCAACTGGTTCTGATGGATTAGGCCTTATTTGGGAAGGAAGGTGATGCTCCGGGCGCTGGCCAGAAAATTAGTAAGATGTAAGGAGCATTGTATTCTTTACATTTTTCCACTGCTGATTACTCTAGCTTTGTGAGGCAACTAGCTGGCCAATAAGACTTTAACATTTCATGTAGACCACACCACAGTAGTAGCATGGTGACAGGTCAAAAGGCAAGAGGCAACAGGTTGCTGAAGTTGCTGCAGCAATTCATGCTTGGGTGATTCATGTTTAATATTGTGTTTAGAGCCAAGCACATGCTAAGGGTGGACAATATCATCACAGCCTCATTGTCTAGTTCACAGTGGCAGACATTCCGTGGTTTGGTGCGCGGAGTAGATCTGCAGAAGACCGAGTTACAGGTAGAAATCTGGGAACTGGACAAATGAGGATGCTGATTGAAAACTCAATTGCTCTTAGTACTAGAACAACTTACAGACGGGCCTGGAAAGAATGTTTGGTCAGTGAAGCAAGAAAAAGAGGGCAGAATGGACATGATTTACCAGCCCAAAGAGAGGATTTAGTGAGATTTATCATGCATAACATTGAAAAGAGGGTTTCAGCAACAACAGGTGCTGGAAATTTGGTGGGGATCAGTTTCTATGAAAACGTTTTTGGGGGTTATGAACCAACTACAGGTGAAATGGGTAGGTGTCTCATTCAAGGGTGGACAAAAGAAAAGAAGAAGGGGGGCACAAAAAGTGAACCTGTGGCTATGTTAAGGTTGGTAGGTTTTGGAAGACGTTTACATGATATGTGTTGGTCTTCTTTTCAGACACAGTTATTTACATTATGTATGTTATGGTTATTTTTTGTGAGCCTTTCGTATTTCAGAGTTGTTAGGTAGGGGTTCAGATAGAGGTATGAAAGTAGAGGATGTTGAAGAAAAAGTTGAACAGTTATATACGTTTGCGTGTTACAAGGGCAGAGCACGCTGGTTTAGGCTGCAGGCGACAGTTAAATAACTTTAAGCAAAGCGGAAGTAATGATGCAGAAAGGAGTGCATTCTATCGCCTTTTCTTCAGATACAATTTCAAACTGCCCTGTTGTTAGTTTGCACTCAAAAAGGATTATTGGACTAAACAAGATAAAGAGACATGACATCACATGCAAGGTGTTACAGTAACATCACATCCATAGAAATGGAAAATCATGTTGTGAATTATAATTTAATGGATTGTTATAGGGGACCTTTCATTTTGGAATTTTTACAATGAACATCAAGTCTAGAATATCCAAACTGTTTTAAATTGTGAAAATGTTTCAATGTAAATGTCATGTTTGATAGCAAGAAATGTAAGATCAGACAATCGGTGTCTTGAGAACAGCTGCCGGAAGGGTGAGGTATATGATTTATAGACTCGGGGGTTGTTAGAAATGGGGGTCTCTAGTTGGCAATGGCTGGCCACTGTCCAAGTAGGGACCCTTCTTCCTAAGTCAGAGTGAGAGGGCTACCCTCTTTAATACCCCTGCTCAACCCTGTGGTAACGTAGCACGAGCAGGTAGGCTTATCTCAGAGGCAGGGTGTGAAGCATTTATGACCATACACAGTAACACAATGAGGAACACTACAAAGGGACACCACACAAGTAGTTATAAAAAATAAGTATCTTTATATAAAGGCAGATTTATCACAAGACCAATAACTGTAAAAGCCACAATACTGTCAAAAATAGGATAGCTGTTGAAGGGCTGTCAAAAATAGTTCAGAGGTTGCAAAAATAAGGTTCAAGTTCAAAGCAGTGGTCTCTGCGACCCTTTCTTTCACAAAGTACCTGGGTTTAGTAGCAAAACCAACAAAATGTCGCAAATAAGCTGTAGCGATGATTCTCGGCACGCGAGGCCGGCGATGCGTTGAAATCCTTGCCGCAAGGGAGGATGATGCGCCGATCTGCGGGATGCGTGCGGAGACGATGCGACAAACTTCTACACGCTGGACCGCCGATGCGATGACTTTCTTACCGCGTGGGAGAAGTCGATGCGGCGATCCTGTTGCGCTGTGCGATCGTGTTGCGATGCGAAGACAAGACGCTCCGCGAGGGAGCGACGAAATTCGGTGCGATGCGATCAAAGTGGCGGACGCACGGCGTCCGCACTGCGAAGTCTCGAAGCGATGATTTCTTTAAGGGTTGCGAGTGCGCGGCGACAGCAGCGCGATGATCTTTCCAGTGCGTCTCGGCTGCAGCGGCGCGCAAAGGGGCGTCAGCGATGGTTTCGTGTTGCGGGCCCTCGGCGGCAGTAGCGCGATGATTTTCACACGGACAAGTTTGCGAAATTATTTTGAAAAGTCACGAATTAAGCTGTGCGTCTGGCAGGGGAGCCCAATAACTCTCTGGTTCAGTGGATTCTATACGTTTGCGTGTTACAAGGGCGGAGCACGCTGGTCCAGGCTGCACGCGACAGTTAAGTAACTTTAAGCAAAGCGGAAGTAATGATGCAGAAATGAGTGCATTCTATTGCCTTTTCTTCAGATAAGGTAGGAAAGTGACAGCTTTATAAATGTGGCATTTTCAAAACTGTAATTAAAAATCCTACTTCACCATAAGTTAGGACATTTCATTACAATTCCAAAGACATCAAACATGAATTGGTTACCTGCTTCCATTTGGAAACTACAGTTATTAAATATAAAAAGGTAACTCATATTGTTAGTCTATGGGAGAGGTAGGCCTTGCAGTAGTGAAAAACGAATGTAAGAGTTTTTCACAACCAGAAAATGTCAAATTTAAAAGTACATGTCCTACCTTTTAAATACACTGCACCCTGCCCTTTGGATTGTCCAGGGTCTACCTTAGGGGTGACTTATATGTATTAAAAGGGGAAGGTTTGGGCCTGGGAAAAGATTTATTTTGCCAGGCCGACATGGCAGGAAAAAACTGCACATACAGGGTTCAATGGCAGGCCTATGACGTGTTTAAAGGGCTACTTAAGTGAGTGGCACAATCAGTGCTGCAGGTCGACTGGTAGCATTTAATTTACAGGCCCTGGGCACACATAGTGCCACTTTACGAGGGGAGGTACAAGTGAATTAAATATGCCAACTGGGGTAAGCCAATGTTACCATGCTTTAGGGAGTGCGCACGTTCCCTTTAGCACTGGTTAGCAGTAGTAAAGTGTGCAGAGTCCCAAGTCTAGCAAAAATGAGATCAGCAAAAATGGATGAAGGCAAAAAGTTTGGGGGAAGACCACCCAAAGGCTAACAGGTCTAACGCTGATTGTAACATATTTACTTTTTAGTTTCTGGTTGTGTAGTGGGTCCCAATATGGCAATTTTCTACATGAGGATTATCGGCCATTCCTTTGTAAAATGGGCAGTAAAGCAAGCAGAAGCTCGACCTTTTAGGAAGAACTTAGGTTTTAAATTGGCAGAGATTAAGATTGAATGGTGGGACAGAGGAGGTATGACGTGGGGACAATTGCTACCATGGTTATCTACCCTTGCAAGTTTAAGACTTTGCCCTGATATTTGGTAATGCATCTGGGGGGAAATTATGTGGTTCAGTTATCAGGTTTGGTGCTTTTGAAAAAAATGAAGAAAGATTTGGACATGATTAGTCATATATGGTCAGACATTTTTATGTTTTGGACAATGTTGGTTGCAAGGAGGGTTAGGAGTGGAGCAGTGAAATATAGTGCATTTGAAAGAGCAAGGCGCAAGGTAAATAGAGAGATGTGGTGTTTTTGCCAAGGTAGGGGTATTGGGGTAGTAGAGTATGCAGACATCAAAAGAGAAGATTTTGGGGCATATGTACAAGGAAATGGCGCAGCATGGTGGCAAATTTTGCAGCGCTGAGCTGCGCCATTCCCAAAACGCAGGGATGCACCATATTTACAAGAATACGGTGCAACTCTGTGTTTTCCCTAACGCTGGTGTGAAAGAAAAGCTGCCTAGCGCCAACACAGAAACAATTGCGCCATAGTGCAAGGGTGCCTGCGTTGCAGGGATGATTGATTATGTGCAGGAAGGTGTCCCTTCCTGCACATACTAGGTCTAAAATAAATTCCCTTTGGGATACAACAATAGCATACCAAACTATTCACTCACCACATTCAAAAATCAATCGCCTAGAGAGTATAACAGTAGATAAAAAGCCCAATATAGGAATGTGTATTCATCAAGTCAATACAATTATTAAAAATTAATTTAAAAGGAATGTATCCACTCTAATATTAAAATCACAATTTTATCAAAAATTCTTTCAAAATACAAAACAAAATATAAAACAGAGTGCAAGTCAATTGTATAATTCCAAAACCAACAATGATGATCAATTTAACATTTAATAATATTATTTTCTTATTATGTCTGAGAGAACACCATATGGTATATACAGAATTATTTTTACAGAAGACCAAGAAGCAACGCGTTTCGGTGGTATCAACAGGTCCAACCACCTTCTTCAGGCTTTAAATTAAAAAGTATCCCAGCACTTTTTATCTATATAAAGAAAAATATATACATAAAAACAATCACATTTCAATTTTATTCAATTTTATATACTATTAAAAACAATATCTATTTCTTTTTGACAATACATTTAATTCTTCAACCTTAGGTAAAAAACCTCAATATTAAACTATTGGCTCTGTCAGATGATTCTCTCCTTTTTCACAACTCATACTCATTCATTCACCAAAAGAGGAGGTTTCCTAAAGTATCAACACTCATACACACTCATTCATCTGAGGAACATATCTCTCTTTCATCCCCAGGCTATATAAATAGCTCTGATCAAATAGTTAGCTGTAGTGCATAAGGATTCGCACTAGTCATGTGATAGTTGTAATAAAATCTTAGAGGGCCATATCTCTCATTAATAACTATGCTATAAAAATTGCTTTTGAACCAATTGTTATCTCCAGTGCATACAAACTCGCACTCGTCATGTACCATTTCTGACAACCTATTGACCAGACTTTGAGGATAGTTCTGGAAAGAACACCCACCGTGATCTAGGTGTATGGGCTGTCTTACGGGGAAAACTTTCCTCCTGATATCAATTCTTCATAAGCATAAAATCACAGAATTGAACGGGAATCTCACAACTTCTTCTAGAATAAATAGAAATAACATCATTGTGGACCAATAATAAATTTATGCTGTAGGTATATCTTATCGCTATATATGCCGCAACAAAGAACTACATACCCCAGAAACGTGACAATAAATAACTGTCAAAATGTATTGCTGCTCATCCCTTCAAGTCAAGCGTCCTCTAGGGAATATGGTCCATATGCTTGATCATCCCAACAATAATATCCTAAAATAGACACCAAAACTGTGATATTCCTAATGCTTGTTAATTATGCGATATTAATTTTAATCTGGCCCTCAATAGGAACCCAAGGGAAACCATCGTTCTCATTAAAACAATATCGAAAAATTACCTTTGTTGGTAATCACAAATTCCTTTAAAAAAAATTTTTTTTTAAAGGTGGGCTCGTTCCTATCCTTCACTCCTATTGCAGCTTTCGTTGCCGTTTTCACCACTGTACTCATGTACAGGACCCAAGTGCCTATAGAAAAAGAGTATTCACCATTTATATTATCCTATCTGGTTTTAATTTGTTATTTTACAAAAAAGAAGAGCATTTATAATTATATCAGGCACTATTTAAAGCGACCGATTTTTAAATCAAATTCAATGTCGATATTAAATCGAACCACTTCCTTTTTTAGTTTGACAGAATTTTTTTTATTTACGATACTTTATGCTTAAACATAAAATGGGCAATAAACTTATGGTTACCCCAACCCCACTTAGGTTTAATAAAATGTCAACCAACAGGACTTCTTAAAATCAATTCGCAATCTCATTTGTATTACCAGCAATATGTATGCTCAAAATTATTTTAGGAACTATTTAAATCAAGCTCAACATCAATATTACAACGGAACGATTCATTCCTCTATCTATAGAGAAGCGATCCTCTTTATTTCCCACATAAGTTGGGCAACGGTGTTGTATTAACCCAGGGGGCCCGTTAAAATTCAGAAAGTTTAACTCACAAAATGTCTTCACAATCTGTGTGATATTCCTGCACATAAACAATGAGTAATGGTGATTTGCTACTTCTATGGGTGCTGCATTAATAAAAGTATTTCTCCTTGTTGCGCCAATCTAACGCCTGCTTTTGCATGGCATTAGTTTTTGGTGCTGCCTCAGATTTACAGATCCTTGTAAATCTGGGGCAGCGACAAAAAGCAATGGGTGTTGCGGTGGAACGCCCACAGCGACATTCATTGCATGCTGCTTTCATGCAGATACCTGCATGAAAGGGTACCATATTTACAAAGCGGCGTAAAGCCACAAAAAGTGGCTTAACGCCACTTTGTAAATATGGAGCAGAGCATAGCGCCACTGGAACGTCTGAAAAAGTGATGTTCTGGTGGCGCAATCCCCTTGTACATATGCCCCTTCATGTTTTATACATAGGATGGAGTGCATTTATTTTTCATAGGTAATGAGTTGTATTTACTGGAGTTAACTGATTTCCCAGCAAAGAAATTGGTGGTGTGCAGATGGTATCCTGTTGAATTTTTTCAGGCTGTTATGGTGACAGCCAGTTTGTTTCATGTGAAGGCTGTGGTGGCGAAAGCCTTGAACAAAACAACAAGGCCATTGGGGGGAGAGGAATAACACCTGTTCAGGGTTTTTTCCTGGTTGGCAGAAAAGCAGACTGAGCACAAAATGGACCGGAATGGTTGGAGCATGGAAGGGCAGACCTTGGCAGAGGGAGTACAGGGACGCAGTGGTTGGGGCACGTGCAAATGGACGGTAAAGGAAGTGAGAGGGAGATAGTGAGAAAGGTTTGGACGGTTTGTTCGGGTTTGTTCATGTTGAGGGGATGCCTAAAGGCGGGGAGGATTTAGTTTGAACACTGTATCAGCGAGGCAGGGAAGTTGACATATGCGTAATGTTATGTTTTCAGCTGTTCACCTGTCCTAATGAAGCAGCCTTTTGCTCTTTAAATGGCCTGGTTATTTCTGTGCCTTCTCGCCCGATGCAGGCCCCTGGGGGTGGTGTTCACCCCTGGGGATCATCTGCCGGGTGGCGCTGTCCTGGCCCAATTGCGGGCACCAATTGGTCTTTGGTTGCTGTGGGTGGGTCTTAGATGGCAGTTAGGCTTAGGGTCAGTCAGCAGGGGACACATTGCCCAACACGCTGTGGTCCTGGTAGGCAGGTTAGGTTAGTTGGTATATTTGAGCCCTCCCTCCCTAAGTTTGTAATTTATATTAGGGCCATGTTTGGATTGCTTTGTTGGTCTGGTGGGGGGGGCAGCTGAGACTTACATTGTTGCTTATGACAGGTGGCTGAAAGCATAGGGAGCACAAAATGGACCTGAAGGGTTGGGCATGACAGGGAAGTGGGAGTAAAGGGAAGCAATGGTTGGGGCATGTATGAATGAAATGAGAGGGGGGTGGTGAGGAAGGGTTGTATGGTTTGTTCGGGGGCTGTTCATGTTGGGGCAATGCGTATGGGTGGGGAGGGGGCTAGTTTGAACGTTGCATTAGTGAGCGGGGAAGTTGACATATTTTTTTTGTGCAGATTTATATAGCGCGAACTCGTCCCAAAAGTATTGGAGCGCTTTTACATGAGCACCAGTTACGTTACACAAGGACACATTCATATTTTGCTAGGCACGGGGAGATTAAGTGATTTGCCCAGAATCACAAGACGCTGAGCCGACGCCGAGACTCGAACCCGGTTTCCCAGCTCCAAAATCAACAGCTCAAGCGGCAAGGCTACATCAAATTTTATAAGGTTTCAGTTGTTCACCTGTCCTTTTGTTGTTTAAATAGGCTGGTTACTTCGGCGCCTTCTCGCCCGAAGAAATTGTATTGTATTGTAATTGCATTTGTATAGCGCTTACTACCCCTGACGAGGCGTCGAGCGCTTGTCGGCGAGTAGCACGCTACTCCGGGACCCATAGAGGATTAGTGTTGAATTAGTATAGTGAAACATGCAAGTAAATTTTAAGTGGTGGATATGTTAGTCAGTTATTTGGATTCGGAAGGATAGCAGAAGGATAGAAGAGGAAAAAAGGTTTGTATTTATAAATGATGCAGTACTCGAACATGTAATTATTTTGTCAGGACTGAGTAGGTAACGAGGGGTCTGCTTTCGGACACAGCTTCCTTATTCAGCAGGGCTGGCATGTAGGGTAAATAATCTCCCCAAATTCAGTGACACTTCACGGATTCTGATGCGAGAAGTTGAGCAATTTCGCAGTTGTGACTGACTGGTTTTCCCCATGATTTTTACAATTTAAATAACATGTTTCTTAACAGTTGAACACTTTTTTTTTATCGTGTAGACTACGTCTGTTGTCCTTATTAAGGGGTAGATGCGAAGTGCTTTCAAAATGATACTCGGAAACTTTGCATGAAATTGTCGGGTACCTGGGTACTTGTGTGTGGGAATGGAGTGACGGGGAATGAGGGTGGGCCTTGTTGTTTTTTAAGCCCTTCTATTGCGCCCGAGAGCTGGTGTGGTGTAATTTTCTGTATTACGCAAGAAAAGATTTTTTAGCTCTGTCTGCACATTTTCCCTTCATTCTGAACTTTGTCATGTCAGATGTTCATCTGTCATTCGGCTCAACATGTCTTTGTATTTGAGCCTCAGGCGCAAAACGTTGTGCAACCCGTGACTGGGAAGTATAACTGCTGTCTCCTGGCGTTGATCACATTGAAAACAGGGCAGTGTAATGTACAATTGCTGTCTCGTGACGTTGACCAAATTGCTGTCTCGTGGCGTTGACCACATTGAAAGCAGGGCAGTGTAATGTACAATTGCTGTCTCGTGCCCTTGACCTCATTGAAAACAGGGCAGTGTAATGTACAATTGCTGTCTCGTGGCGTTGACCACATTGAAAACAGGGCAGTGTAATGTCGCAGATGTTTGGCTGGGGCTCTTTCATACTCTGACAAATGTTAGTAGCTACTGGAAGTAGCGGGATCCCACCGGATCCCCGGTCCCGGCAGCTATTTCTGGGCCATGGAAATATGCTGAATTTGTCCAGGTGTCATTTTCCGATCCCGGGACATAATTCAGCAGCACCTGCAAGTTGTCTGCACTCTTAAGTGCAGCTGCCTCAAGGCATCGATGGTGGGTTTTTTATTCACAACAAGCTAGGCCCAAGACAAATGCCTGAATTAAAAGGTTATCAACCTTTCTTTTGTTTGAGTATCACCGAACTAGGAGCCATCTGGAGTCTAACAGATAGATGCCAATTCAATGGAGGGAGACAAAGGCCCACATATTATCACTTCATAAGTCCTTTATAGAAACTATGACTTGTAGGCAAGTGTAATAGTTTGTTGAATGCCCCATGTAAGACATGTGCATGAACTCTAAGAATGCAAGATGTATCTGTGTGTATGGTTAATTACACAAATAAGGATTTAAAAGGCACCTGCTAATTTATTTTTAATTCTTTTCTAGTGCTGCTCATCCCACTGTAGGGTGTTAGAGTGCTTTATATCACACAGAGACACAATAAATCTTACAAGTGTGAAAATAAATGTACAGGAAATGCTACATAAGACATTGATGGTTATAAGGTGTGGGATTCACCGATCATTCATACATGAAGACATTATAATCCCCTCAAAATTGTGGGGCACACAAAGATCTCTGCAGCAGGTATCTTAACGATGTAAGATATGTTAAAATGCAGCCTATTTGTGACCAGTTAAGTGAACTAGAACAGATTTACCGTCACATTTGTCCTTGTTGCCAATTTACTGTGCAGAATTTTTAAAACATAGATGTATAAGATGACTGTCACACTTTGCTTTTCAGGCTCCGCCCCTCATGACTCCACTTCCTTTCTTCTGCCACACCTTGACACCCAATTTAAGGGTTCTCAGAGTAAATTGTTTCCAATTCCAGCACTGTTAGTAGACCATGCAATCAACTCCAGCTGGGATGAGCCATGGGTTCTGCGAGGTCAAAGTAAAATATGGTTTCGAACCAGTGCTTTAAATAGAAAAACTAGGCGCAGGTACTCCCCAAATTGAGCAGTGGACGGGAAAAGGAGGAGTCTGGGTTGGGCCTAAGGACAGGGTTAAAAGGTAAGTATTTAATGCAAATGAATTTCTCTTGGTGCGGAATTGTGTATTGTATTGTATTGCAATATTTATATAGTGCTTACTACTCCTACATGGGGCACTGAAGTGCTTGCCTACATGGATAGCACACTACACTTCGTAGGGTGTGTGGTTGTCTTTGCTTTGATCCTGTGTGGGAAAGTGTTTTTATGTCATCTGTGAGGACCACCGAGGTGTGGGTATCGTTCTATGGGAAGCAGCGCATAGCAATGTTATGGATGAAGAAGTGTGAGAGACAGGCACGCAGTTTAAAGTTTTCAGTAAGCTGGCAGCTTCGAGCAGCTCTGCAGGACCCTTTATGGTATTTCTTATGTTCATAGCCCACTTAGTTGGTAACAGCATGGGGCTATCCATTCTGAGATATTTTGTGTAATGTTAATGGTTCTGAGCAGGCATAGGTTAAATGGAGAAATGGCAGAGAGATCTGCTAGAATGGACTTTGTTAAAATCGTCCCATATCTGATTGTCATTGGGAGGTATCAGGAAGCGGTCATAGTATGTTGCTAGTTGGGACCTGCAGTCATGGATTAGATTAATATTCTTTGTTGGACAGCCTCGTCTGGCAGGTCTCTTCAGGCATTCCATCTCAGTTAGTGAGGGGAGATTTATTTGTTATGGACTGGCACAGTACGAGGTCATGTACATGACCCTTAACAGTTGTGTCATGTGTAAGTGTCAAGCAGTAAAAGGGAATTATTACACAGCCTTTATGAATTATAATCACCTGCCCAACCACTGAAAGTTATGGTATTACTATTAGTGTAGTTTATATATTGTATTTTCATTGTAATTGCATTTATATAGCACATACTACCTGTAGCGAGGTGTTGTAGCACTTTATGCCAGGGAGCACGCTGTACCCGAGCCAAGTTTCAGGATTTCTTTTTTTCTTTGTTATTGGTTATTGCAATTAGTTGGTGCTCATAAGGAAACTATGCCATGCACTTACTCCAGTTTCTATGTGGTAGATTAAAGTAATATGAGTAAGCTGTGATCTTTAGCGGTGGAGCAGAATTATAGGAATTCATACACTGCTTATCACTTTTACTAGATGAGCTACCTGAGAATACATTTTGTTAGGGTGCAGGGGTATGACTTTTAAAGAAATTGTGATCTTTGGAATGAGGTGTGGGCAATTTGAACAGATAAAATATTAAGGATTAAGGCAACCATACATGGGACTTAGAGTAAGCCATGCTCAGAGAGAGAGAAGGTTTGCAGAGGATGGAAAGGAAGGAGAGTCATTTGTAAGGAAAAGGAGAATCGACAATTGGACGTTTTAAGTCAGTCAGTTTTCATGTTGTATTTTTAGGATTATGGTAGAGGCTTTTTGAGATTGCATTAAAAACTGTAGAAATACAGATATATTTTTGCCATCTGTAAATTTTTATGATTCTGATGTACGAAATGTTACATTTCATATTTTTTAAATTTCACATCACGCTGAGTAAAGCAAGCATGTTGGGTAAGTTCAGAGTGGAAGAGATAAACACAGCTTGCATGTTGCAAGCAAGGCTTGGTAAGGCAAATACACTGTGGGTGAGGAGAGTGCAGGGTGCATCATGTGGGAACATGGTGGTTTGGGTGAGGACAGAGTAAGTAAAGCAAGCATGATAAGTCTGTGGAAGAGGCAAGCAGAGCTTGCATAAAGATAAGCACAAGATGGGCAAGGCAAGTTCAGACTGGATAAGTCCAGAACATTGTAGGTACATTGGGTACATGAAAGCTCAGGTGAGCAGAGATTGTTTTTTTTTAATTTAAATAGTTTTATAGTGCTGACCAGGCATCTGAGCACTACAAATGAGATTTTAGAAAGTTTTATAGCGTTTGGGTGTTTCCTGAAATAGAGGTCTGAAGGCAACATAATATCGAGAAAAAAAATTGATGAAGCAGGATGTCATCTATAGACACTGGAAAAACATTTTGAATTTCAGAACAGAGTTTCATAGGCAAGCAACAGACAACAGTGAAGGTTCGGCTACTGACTCTCTTCTTTGCAAAGCAAGGGACCAACAACTAAAGAGTGCATGTGCGTCTGACTTCCACAGACAATAAAAAAGACACTGACTACAATACTACCCAGAGTACCAAAAACTGCATCGCTTTTCACTAAACGTATTTAAAGTTTTGCTATACTGCAATATCAAACCGGTGCAAAACCAGCTCTGTGTATTGCGTGCAATGATTTAGTTAAAAAACTTTAAGGGGCAATGCAGTAAAAGATGTCACACTAGAGCTCAAATCCCAGCAGACACCCTCAAACAAACATTCTAGAACACTGTTTCCGAAACTGTGGGTCATGACCCACTAGTGGGTCGTGAGCTGATTTTTAGTGGATTGCGTAAGTCCAATCAATAAATAAAGATGCCTTTAAATTCTGTATTTATCTTGTCAAATTTGCTGCACTTCAAAGACAGAGGTCAAATGCCAGACCATGTCTTCTGACAAATTGCTGCTTTTTAGGTCTCGCCTAGGCAGCGCTTGTGCCGTCTCTTCAAGACATGCTGTATTCAGGATATGGGCATAAAGCTCCGCCCATCTTTTCAATTGTCTCCTGTCCCTGTCCTTTGTAAATGGTGGCTTTTCATTAGTCAATAGGCTTAGTAGTCTCTCCTTTGTACCGCCTTGTCTCTTCTTGTAACCTCCCATGAGAACACCCCCTGTTACATGTGTTGTTACTCTCTAGGTTTTAATTACAGCCTCAAAGCACTATTTTCTTAAAGAGCTTCAGGCAGGACACACGCTTGATCCTAAGCAAGGTTGGAAGTGGTTACTTTACTCACTAGCACATCTCACAATTATATGAGACCTTCTATAAATTTCCCTTCATCAGCTCCACACAGAGAATAACCTAATCCGGAATTAATATAATAATTATTTTGTCACAATTCAAAGCTACTAATTGAGTATATGAACATAGCTATTTGAATGTACACGTGGTACTATCTTGCATGCAATGCATTATCGGTAGGTTGGATTTACCATATCTTCTGCAGGGTGCAGTACCATTTGTGGCCACATATGGCACTGCACCCTGCAACATGGCTAGGTAAAAAAACACAGACATTTATAATGCCGATAACTCCAACTCCAACAAATGCGAGAACGATTGCATTTCCAATGCAATAGGTCTCGCATTTGTTATAGTTAGAGCTGTTGGTGTTGAAAATGACAATGTTTTTTACTTTTGCTTTTTTATACCATTGGCAATAGTGCTATGTAAATATAATAACTCCTCTGCAATTAAAAAAACAAAAGTATAAAACATTGTTATTTTCAACACCAACAGCTCTAACTTTAAAAAATGCGAGACATATTCCATTGCAAATGCTTGTTTTAACATGTGGATTGGTGTTTACAAACTCCTCTCATTTTGCACTCAGAGGAAGAAAAGTAAAGTGAATTATGCAACAACCTAGCTGGGGTGTGTGAAAGTGTGTGAAAGGAAAGGTTGTAGGGTGACTTTTTTTGTAACATACAACAGAATGTAAATACCTGTAAATTAACTCTACACATTCAGCACTTAGGGAAGAAAAAATGAACCATATTTTTTTGTAATTCTGAAGAGTGATGGAAACAGAGATTTCAATAGGATTATAACAAATCAAGTCATTTTACTTGGTGATGGACAAGTGAGAAACATTCACAGGAACCCGATTTCCACACATTATCATTTGTGTTCTGTGCCCATTTCAGTGGAAAATGTGCTGTCTGTAAATGACAGTGCACTACCATAAGATGCTTTCGCTATATTAAAAAAATCGATCGCCTCATGTCCATAATAGCTAGGTGGGTTGCAAGAGTTTGCTGTTCCAAAAATTCATCAAATGGCAGCCATGCCTGACTGACCCTAACCTTATGCTCTTTCCCCAGAGGTATTCACTGCTGCCAGTCCTCTCCAATGTCTATGGGCCCATTATGTTGTGTGGTCAAATGCCTCTCACCCTGAGTCTGGCAAATCCAGGAGGTTGTAACTATGTTGCCACTGATTCCCCTGGTTCACGCAGACAGGGTTGGGCTCTATTAGGTGTGAGTGAGCCCCTATTACCTAACATTGGGGCGCTTTTACTCACATGCGCTCACACAGACACATAGAAAAATAAAAAAATATACATTCATGACCACTCACACTGACAAATAAGTTTGAATCAGATACATTTTTATGTGTTTATCTTATGTGATAGACATAGACGACGACAAAGACACAGACACAGCAGCACACTCACAGTAGTGCATAAAGTGAAGATTTATTAGTGGCAGGAACATGCAGCACCCCATGCGTTTCTGCTCACCATCTTGATCATGAGGCCTGCATTGAATCTGGCAATCTGGGGGGGGGGGGGAGGGGGGTGGTGACAAATACAAGGATAGAGTCATAAGATTTTGCTGGGTAGAACGGAATAACTTTTCATAACTATTATTGGTATCCAATAAGAAAGATCTGCATCCATCATGATGCCTTGATTTGAAAACTGCAATATGGTTTTGAGGTGAGACCTCGGGTAAACTTGCCAAAACACATCAGTCCACACAGCTCCAGTCACTGAATAACTTGCTTGTACTTTGGCGCATGATCTTTTTTTTTTGTTCACCATTTGTCCACTCCTTATAGCTATTCTTGTATTAAAGGGACTAGGTGGCCTGTGTCATTTGTGAGGAGGGACAATTCTGCTCAGGCGCAGATCAGACTGCTTGGATTGGGCGGGTGCAGCCATTACTGGAGGCCATGTTCCCCAAGGGTATGTGAAAGTTTTTGTGCATTGCATATTTTTGTGCATTAGTAACAAACTGCAGAACATGGATTTATTCTCGATTAATGGAAATGAAACAAACTCGTTGTGACTTATGTAAGTAATTGTGATTTGCAAGCTTATGTTAAATAGGCCTCAATTTAGGCCTAGATGCTATCTTGTTCATAGTGGAGACCTCCACCTGCATGTACACTGTTCATCATTTCTGCAGCACACAGTTAAGCAGTCATGTTTATTTCCATTGATGTTGTTCTTGCTGATCTCGAAGAAAACTTCCAGCATGGTCACAATAATGTTTCTTTTCCTAGACCTTCCACTAGCTCACTGTACCCTATTCATTCATGATAGTTTGCTTTGGTTAATGTAACTAGTTTGTCCTGCCATCTCTGGAGGACATAAGCAAAGAGTGGGCAGAATAATTATTCATGTAGAGGGATAGACCTAAATGATAAGGCAGTATGATGTTTTATAAAACTGCTCTGATTTGCTGAAAATAAAAGTATTTTGCTCACACCATGAGGATTAAAGGAGTTAGCAGAACTAATTATTTTCTATGCAAGAGAATGATAAAAAACCCTCTGATTTTGAAGGTGAGCCAGAAGACTTTTTGATGCTACTAGAGATGTTGTTTATTTCTCTATTGGTGTTGCTACTCCCTTAGGGCTTAGAATTATTCGGATCTGCTCTTTATTCTGTATGGCCTATTTGTTGATGGCCTTTATATAGCAATCACTTTATGCATTTGCATTAATGATCTCTGTATTGCACCTTCTGAATTTTTATAATAAATCCTTTAAATGTATTCCCACCGTATAACTCAGTTATTCAGTCTATCCTAACTCAATTAATTGCTTATATGTTCTGGGGTGCCCTATCACGGGCACAGATCGCCTCATGAAATTGAGGTTTAACACAGTCCACGATTCATCACCCCATGGGCGAGTTATTGAGGTAATATATTTTGGAGTGTACAAATGTATAGGTTCCCTGCACCCAAAGACACAAATGGACACAAGTGGGTTGGGACGAGTAGAGACAATAGTATGCCTGCTGACGGACCACCTGTCTGTGATATGGTTGTTAAAAATAAGTTCCGCTATAAGGCATACTTGTGAATGAAGAACAGTTAGTTACTAGAGTAGTTTGAACAAATGCTAGCTGGCCTGAAAACAGAGCATTGCAGAGGATGGGCTACAAAAGGGAAGCCCAGAAAGACTAAGGGGTCGATTCCGATTCGGGCCGGAAAAAGCACCGACCGACTCGGAGCCGGCATTAATTCCGACCGACACGTACCTGTGGCGCCCGACCCGCCAAGTACGATGCAAAGCGTACAAAATCCGACCGACACGTACGGAACCCAAGCCGAACGACCGAGCCGCACGGAAAACAGCAATCCGGCTGGAAAAACACGCAAATCGAACCGACCGACACCCACCCGGAACAAATCCGACCGAAACGTACCCGCGAACTCCAAACCGCCAAGTACGATGCAAGGCGTGAAAACCACGACCGAGTCGGACGGAGGACAAGCCGTACGACCGACACGCATACAAAACTGCGAGCCGAAGCAACACAAAACACCGCGACCGACGCGTACGCAGCATAGAAAATAGCACAAACACAGCGTGAACGAAACGGAGAAGACCGTACGAGACAACTGCAGGGTCCGACTCGGTCACAAGAACGTTTCCAACATGCACAGAAAGTACTAAGGGAAAATACACAAAAAAAGGGCAAACAAGCAATTACAAAGCCAATAAATACTGGGGGGGTGGGGACAGAGAACAAAGACACACCCACAACTCCACCCATATAAAGGACACAAATCCCAACCATGATCCTTTGCAAATGCTATTCACCTGCCAGCACTCAACAGACAGCAACCACACACCCACAGCTCATCCCTCACACAAGCCACACACCATCAGCACACCAACAAATAGCTACCTCACATACACCCAGCAAAACACACACTCACACACCTTCACCTGCACACCAACACACACATCACTCACCATCACCACCCATCACCATGCCCCCAAAGAAGAATCACAAGTTCCTAGATTGCGAATTGGAAGTCATGGTAGACGAGATCCTCAGGGTAGAGCCACAGCTGTTTGGCGCACTGGTCCAACAGACACCCATCTCCCAGAAAACAAAGATGTGGGAGAGGATCATCAACAGGGTGAACGCACAATCACCATGTCTGCGCACAAAGACTGACATCCAGAACAGGTGGTATGACGTGCGCAGGAGGGTACGGGAGCTGCTGAAGAAGGACTACCTCCTGAGCCAACACACCGGCAGTGGCCCCCTGCCAAGCCAGTATACCTCAGGCCCTGGGAGGAGAAGGTGCGGGCCATCCTTCCGCCAGTGAGCGTCTATGGACTACAAAACATCCCAGAGCCTGGTGAGTACACAACAAATGTACACAATATTCTGCCACAATACACACACACATCACTGTCAAGGGGAGAGTCAAACCATGCACTCTTAGCAATTACACAGCAACCAGAACAGAATCATCCCAAAATGTGTATGTCAGTCAGATAAACACAACACATGCCATCTCAAAGTTACATTTAACCGTGTCATCACATGTACAAACACAACTACAACTACAGCTAGGCAGTGGCACAAATATAACTAACAAACACATCCAGACATGTAGCCACCACTACAACACCAACACACAGTGAAGACCACTGAAAGAAAGGAATTCTGTGTATGCTGGGCAAGTCAGTGTAGCCAATAGCATCATGGGAGTCGTAGTCACAGATATTGCTCACCCCCACAACTGTCCCATCAACACCACCATGAACCATGCGCACATCACAGGGAGTGGAAAAGGACTCACAAGATGGCTGACACTGGCTACTGCTGTGGGGAGCACAAGGCCCTGCTGGCAACTGTGCAACAACCAACAGCAGGACACCACTGACTGACATCCTGAGAGACAACTTGCACTCCCTGCAATGGAAGCACGTTCCATGGTGGGATATCTGGCTGGGTGGGAAGGAGGACTCACAGCACTGACCATAGTCACAAGCACCTCCCCTCACACACCCCTCAACACAAACTCCACATAACCCACCTGGGAGAATGCAATGCCTCACATCCTAACTCAAGATCCCACAAAGAACCACCACCCTGGGTTATGTTGTGTGAAGCACAGGGACACTCTTGGGACTTTTAGCCAAACAACTGCCAGAACAACACTCCCAGCCATCCTGTCAGCACAGGCAGCCCACCCCACAGGGAAGCAGAGTCAAAAGGAAGGAAGGATGGGCATCCTGGGAAGGGGGGCGGAGGCAATAGCATGATGGGAGTTGTAGGCACAGATATTGCTCAGCCTCACAATTGGCCCATCAACACCACTCACAACCATGCTCACATCACAGGGAGTGGAAAAGGACTCACAAGATGGCTGACACTGGCTACTGCTGTGGGGAGCACAAGGCCCTTCTGGCAACTGTGCAACAACCAACAGCAGGACACCACTGACTGACATCTTGAAAGACAACTTTCACTCCCTGCAATGCAAGCACAGTCCATGGTGGGATAACTGACTGGCTGGGTGGGAAGGAGGGTCGGCTGTCAACCAAATACAACCAATGCAGACCATGTTCACACCCCAACAAATACATAGAAATGCCCAAATAATGCAGGACAATGTGCTACACCAATATCAACCCCTGACAGTGACAACTTCGGACAATGCAATGTACAGGCCCGCACCCAGAGGCACAGTCACAACTGTCAGGTGGGTCAAGCATTGATGCCTGCAGAAACATAACATACATTGTGTGTGTCTCCCAAAAACAGGTGATGATGGGGACACAGCAGCAGACGCTGAGGAGTCCCAGTCCCAGGCTCAAGAGGATACGGAGCTCACTGGTGTCGAACAGCCTCTGCCCTCCTCGGATGAAGAAGACCAACCTGGCCCCTCCGGTGCAAGTCATCATGCAGCACCAGCAGGACCACCAGCTGCAGCACCAGCAGGACCACCAGCTGCACCCCCTGCACCCACCCCTCCAACGACTGTCACCACAAATACCATCCAAGCCGACATGGACAGAACAAGGAGCACCACCAGCACAGGGACCCTGGACCAACGTGGGGCCATGGACACCGCCACCACCACCAACCCCCAAGGGGGACCAGGGTCATCTGTGCATGCCACTGCACGCACTGCACATGTCGGCAGGGGTGGTGGGAGGGGTGGGAGACAGAGGTCGCTGCTTGCAGAGGTGTCTGGTGTGCATGATGACCCACAACTGGCACGCATAGCCGATGCGTACCAGTCCAGCACCGGAGATCTCAGCCAGGTAGTGGGGCTCCTCAGGGACATCAAAGAGCAGCAGGCTGCCCATCATGCCCGCTTGGACTCACACATGTCCCGCGCGGAGTCCAAGTGGGACACACTGCAAGAGATGACGGCGGTGCATAGGGACATATTACAATGCCTCCGCCAGATGACCAGCAACCAGTCTACACCTCCCTGTGTGCCAACAACATCTGGTGCCGGAACAACTGCAACTGCCACAGGGAGGGAGGATGACTCTGGCGGAGAGTCCCCTGCACCGCAGCAGCCTGCACTTGAGGGGCCCCCCAAAGAAGAGGGGTCATCCGAGGAGGGGCAAGTGAGAGGCCGATGGCCATGTGCAACCCCCAGGAAGCCTGAACCTGTTCTGGATGATCACCTTTGTGCGCAAACTGTTCACCCTGTTGACGGCATAACAACTCCCACACATGACATGGGGAGTACAAGTTGGACCAATGTTTCAGACAACTGTGGCCCCGATACTGGGGATTTTGTCTACCAGGACTTTCAATTCATCTAGGAACTTCTGATTGCAATATAAATGTACAGCACTAACCATCCTGTGCACTATTCACACAAATGTATCACAATAAACACACTAATACACCATACTTGCCTCTGTTGTGATTCCAACGTGGGTGCTGTCATGGGGATGACGAACTGCAAAATTACACTGTGTATGCGAACTGCAACAGCAAGTACAACACAGGCATGTGAGTAATGGCAATGTGACACATATGAGGGAGACATACCACCAGGGCAACACAACACATACACACCTAGGCCATCTGACTTATTGCCTACACTGATGTTGCCAGGAAAGACGGTGCAATGCACAGACACCACACCTATTCCCAGTTGTAGTCAAGTAGCCCACAGGTGCAGTAAGCAAATGTCAGTCAAATGTGTGACCACAGACAACGCACATCACAAAGTGAAGCACAGGTTTATTACACAGTTGCAACATGTCGTAACCACTACAGATGCAAGGAAATCCCACCTGGCAGCGGGCACACAGTCAACAACTGTAGAAGGAAGGAAGTCCATGGGTGTGGCGCACATCACCTGTAGGGACACAACAGCTACCACCCTGGAAGTGCAATCACGTCGTCAGTGGACACAGTTGACCAAACGAATCTGAAAGTACCCTGTGAAGGACAGAAATGACACACATCAAAAGCAATGGAGAACAGGACAGAACAGCAAAACTCATGCACAATACATGTTACAAGATACCCACCCAGAACCACGTTAGCATGTCAACACTGTTGGGGAGTACAGACTACCTGTAAGCACACATCGCTACACACATCCAGTCAAGTAGCCCATGGACACACTCTAACAGCACCAGAGCACCACCCACACATATCATGCATACTCACATCATTGACCTGACATCTCTGGATACTCACATTCAGCTGAAGAAGTTGGTGATGAGCTATGTGCGGACATCACCATCATCATCATCATCATCATCACTGGCATCGTGGTCCAGGCCAGGATCCTCCACAGGTGGCGGATGTTGGTCATTGTCATCCTGGATGAGAGGCAACTCCTTCCGCACTGCCAGGTTGTGGAGCATGCAGCAGACGATGATAATCTTGCACACCTTTGCTGGGGCATATGGGAGGGACCCTCCTGTCTTGTCGAGGCAGCGGAAGTGGCTCTTCAGGAGACCAAATGTCCGCTCAATCACTCTCCTGGTCCGACCATGTGCCTCATTGTAGCGCATCTGGCCTGGTGTCACAGGGTTCCTGAGGGGTGTCAGCAACCATGGCATGTTGGGGTATCCCGAGTCACCTACGGACAGACAAGTGCACATTAGCTGACTTGGAAAAGTGGGCGGAATACTACACATCAGATCACACACAATGGCACAAAGTCAGTACACACCGACAAGCCAGGCACGCTGGTTCTGCATCTGTGCCATCATCCTGGGGATGCGACTACTCCTCATCACAAAGGCATCGTGTGCTGAACCAGGGAAACGGGCACACACGTGTGTGATGGTCATATCTGCAAGACACACCACCAGTGCATTGACCGAGTGGTAGTGTTTGCGGTTACGGTAGGCCTGTTCATGTGCCTGTGGTGGTACCAAAGCCACGTGTCCCATCAATGGAGCCAATGACATGCGGCATCCTCCACAGGGCATAGAAGTCAACGTCAGTGAGTCGTTGCAGTCTAGGGAAATAGATGTACCGGGTCAGGTATAGCAACATTGCCTCCAAAACATCGCGGAGCACATGGCTGAACATGGTCTGTGACATCCCACCAGCAGTCGCCACAGTGTGTTGAAAGGTACCGGTGGCAAAGAAGTGTAGGGCTGCCATCACCTTCACCTTGGGGGTCAGCGCTGTAGGATACGGCCGGCCAGGCTGCAAATGTGGGGCCAACTGCACTGCCAAATCCTCAATCAGCTGCCTGGTGAAGCGGTACCGTCGAATGCTGTCCCGTTCCACCATCATTGCCAGGTCTGGGAATGGTCTATGGACAGCAGGAGCCCTGCAGTGCAGAGGAGAAGAAAGCAAGATTGTCAGTCACCCCACATATGAGGCATTGAACACACTCAATATCACATCATACATCATTATGAGGCACAACTACATGAAGTGTGCAGTTCCGTAAGGACATGTATGGTACATACATGGCCAACATCTGTCATCACGGTTCAACAAGTGGCATCAATTAGTCCCAGGTTGGCCCATTGGATATCATGAGGCCGTGTCAAAGTTCCCATCTCCTGCTGCCATGTTACAATCACCCCCCACAGTGACATGTGAGGACAGATGTGCCCCAGGCATCACAGCTCAATGACAGGTACATTCCCAGGGTCCCTGTATTGCCACATGGACACTGGCATTACATGGAGTATCATGTATACACCACAGCAAAACAACCATGACCCCCACAGGTAGTGGTTCCACTTGCCTCTGCAGGACAGACATGGACGTCTGTGACACACACACGCACAACATCAAAGTCCATGCACAAACAACGTGGATGTGGAGACTGTCTCCCATTGTGCACATGAAATCAGAGACATTGTGAACACTACATGCACACAGACTGTGGAGGACCATCACTATTGTGCCACTGGGTCACCCTGGCTCAAACATACCGTCCCACATGGGACTCACGGGGTATGTGACATGACATACACATACACCACCGTGAAATGTGAGCATGGCACATGCTCAGATATGAACAGTTGCACATCACAGTGGTCATGTACACGTAACACCCAGGATCCTGTCCCCATGAACATGTGCACAGCCTGGGGGTGGCTGCCCCCAGGTGACACCCATAGGACAACATGTACACCAACATACACACAATAGGAAATGCAGCCTTACATGCCTTATGATACAGTTTGGACAGGCTGTGGTGTTGTAGGTGTGCCCCTCACTCCCTGGGAGCTATTTGTGGCTGGCATATGTTCATCTGAGACAGGCATGGTGACATATGCCAGTCACTTGTACAGGGATGCGTTGAACAGCAATGGACCGATCGGTGCACCCGGCCGGCCCATTGCAATCAATGTGTGCGGGTACGCGTTGTACCCCTGTACGCGTTGGACAGCAATAGACCGATCGGTGCCCCCGGCCGGCCCATTGCATTCAATGTGTGCGGGTACGCGTTGTACCCCTGTACGCGTTGAACCGCAATGGACCGATTGGTGCCCCCGGCCGGCCCATTGCATTCAATGTGTGTGGGTACGCGTTGTACCCCTGTACGCGTCGAACAGCAATGGACCGATCGGTGCCCCCGGCCAACCCATTGCATTCAATGTGTGCGGGTACGCGTTGTACCCCTGTACGCGTCGAACCGCAATGGACCGATCGGTGCCCCGGCCGCCCATTGCATTTAATGTGTGCGGTACGTGTTGTACCCCTGTACGCGTCGAACCGCAATGGACCGATCGGTGCCCCCGGCCGGCCCATTGCATTTAATGTGTGCGGGTACGCGTTGTATCCCTGTACGCGTCGAACCGCAATGGACCGATCGGTGCCCCCGGCCGGCCCATTGCATTCAATGTGTGCGGGTACGCGTTGTACCCCTGTACGCGTTGAACCGCAATGGACCGATCGGTGCACCCGGCCGGCCCATTGCATTCAATGTGTGCGGGTACGCGTTGTACCCCTGTACGCGTTGAACCGCAATGGACCGATCGGTGCGCACCCATTGTCAATGGCCTAGCCTGGCAACGGACGCTTTTTCGAAATTCGAACGAGTCGGTTGCTGGAAATTCAGTTGGTCACCCACAACAATGTTGCAAAATCATGTATGTCATGAATTTGAAGATTTGAAGGATGCTGTGGGCGTGTATTGGTGCTGCTATTCCATGGATTGGCCAGATTCAGAAGATGCAAACGACTTGGACCTATCACTTTGGACACAAGGGACAGTATCTGCCTCTGCAGCACATATATATTGCTGGCTGTTCCCCTGAGAGCTCACTTGCCTGCACTACATGCTCCAGGACGACATCTGCCACTGCACTGCTGCTGTCTCTGCCCCCTCTGGACCCTGCAATGGCACGTACTGTGGAGAGAGCCCCAGCCTTCAGCCTTGAAGAGAACCAGGCCCTGCTGGACAGCCTACTTCCACAGTACAGCAAGCTGTATGGGACACCAGGGGAGCAGGTGAGTGTTCTGTGCACTGCCTTTCTGAATGTGCATTTTGTCTGACTAGCAAGGCTGAAAGTCTGCACGCCACTGGCTAGCAGGCTCATTGAGTAGTTGTCACCCCCCATAGTGTGTAGTGACATGCACTGGACAGGTATGGTGCAGTGACAGTGCATTTGAACAAGGTTTTACTTCCCATGCAATGATACCATGTAGTGACTTCTGGCAAACTGTCCATGGGCAGCGTTGCACTGCCTGTGTACATCATGTGCCCCTGTGATTGAGACATGTATATACAACTGTGTCATGCACGGATATGTTGCATGTGTAGTAATGGCCTTTTCACTTTGTCATCCTCACAGGTTAATGCCCATCGGAAGCAGGAGATCTGGAAGGACATCGTCCGGGCTGTCCGGTCCGTGGGGGTCTACAAGCGCCGGATCCACAACTGCCAGAAGAGGTGGCAGGACCTTCGGGGCTGGACCCGGAGGATTGCACGGGTCCAGGTGAAGCTGTCGCCTCCTCGCAGGAGGGGCGGAACACGGACCCTGACCCCCCACATGCTCCAGATCCTGGCGGTGGTGTTTCCAGACCTGGATGGGCAGCTGAAGGCCAGACAGCAGCAAGGAGGGGGTGAGTCAAAGACTGCACTGTGAACTCTGTATTACATGCTATGTGCCCTCCTCTGGCCTGGTTAAACTGCCACAGTACAGCAGTCATGTTGTCCAGGAGCCATGTCCCTCTATTGTGCACTGCCCACTCCTCATCTGATACCCAGGTGTGGCCCTTACAGTCAGGGAATTGTGTCACTTGGGACTGTGTCCTTGCAGTTTGCCTCACTCAAGGTGGGGGACAGCATCTGTTTCCCTAACTCTGTTGTGGGCAACATGGGTGGGTCCATTGTTCACACAATGCCTGTGTTCGGACATGTAATCTGCGTGTTGCTTTGATATGCGGTCCACTTGCTGAGCTGAGCCACCACATGTGCCTGGGGTATCTGGCACACACCCATGCAGCGGGTGGGAACAATGTTTGGGCCCCAGGAGTGTGCAGATTACGTGTGTGACACATACATAGCCAGCTATCCACTGTCCAGGGCTCATCCCTCATTCATGTGGGGCAGGACAGTCATGCCTACTCCAGCCCATCCAATACACCTGTACTCCCACTCCAGTGTATCAGCTGACACGTTGTGCGCAGTGATTTGACCCCTCAGGTGTCTGCCTCTGTGTCAGTGTGCTGTGGATTTGTTGCCAGGACTGCTGGGGTGTTTCTCGGTTGGGGCTCAGCATGCCACTGGAGATGTGACCATAGGAGACGATACTTGTGTGTCACATAGGTGTTTGATCAGCTGCCCGTGCAGACTGGGGTATGCGAATGTGAAGTTCAGGCAGCTGTTTCCCATTCACAGCAGATTGTGAGGGGCTCAGGTTCAGAGGATAGTGTCACAGGTCTCCCATATGTCCAATCGGTATGACCTGGACAGATGAGGGTTCAGATGATGTGTTGTGTGGGGGATGTACATGTGCACTTGTGCAGCTCCAGGACTTGCATTCCCCATGACCTACTATTGTGACACAGTGCAGAGTGTTGTTGTCTGGCTGCCAAGTCATACATCACTGAGACAGTGATATATGACTTAGCAGTCATGCCTCCGCAATGACATGTGTCTACTTATTGGTGATCCTGCAGGGGAGTGACATGTGCTACATGCACACCATTGTGGCGATGGCTATCAGGACATGGGTGCATCATGGTGTCTGTCGCTGGTATGCATCACATGCATTTCCTATTTGACTCTGGGCATCCCTTTCATCCGGAAACCTGTACTGACTCAGTGGCAAGAGTTGTGATGTGTGCATGTCCACATGCTACACCGTGTCCTCTGCGCTGTCCAACTACTGTGTAGGTGGTGCATGTGTCCACACTGGGGTGTTGCTATCCAACAGACACCAGACAGATGGGTGCAAGGCCATGTGGGATGTGAGTGCCATGGTTGGCATCAGACTGACAATTGGCTTCTCCTGTTCAGTTAGGGCACTTTTAGCAATGTTCAACTAATGATGCCAGGGCTTGCTCTGTAATGTGCTGTGCTCACAGTGGTGTGTGCGTTTGGTGCAGGTGACTGATGTCTGTCTGTTTCCCCATTGATTGCAGATACATCCACGGCCACGGAAGGGGACAGCTCCACGGACCAGGAGGAGCCGGAGAGCCAGACTGGGTAAACAGCCGAGGAGTGGTCGGAGGGACCCAGTGGCACGGAGGGCGAGGGGAGCCACACCGAGGAGTCCTCAGCACCATCCACCTCAGCTGAGGACCACAGCGGCTCGGATGATGACTCCCTTATGGAGGCGGGTGTCAGCAGCTACCACACCCCAGCTAGTGTTGCTGTCCCCGCCACCACCAGCACCACCACCGCCCTCCCATCGGCTCCCATTCCCCAGGTCCGTGGAGGCTCCCATGTTCGGGAGCGTGTCTCCTTTGGGCCAGGCACCGCACCCCCTGCCCCTGTGTCCCCTGCTGCCCTGAGTGAGGAGTCTGTATACCTCCTTCGCCAGCTCCATGTAGGGCAGACAGCCATGCTGAGTGTCCTCCATGCACACACCGCTCTGTTGACTCAGCTGGTGTCGTTCATGGAGGGCATCTCATCGGGCATGTCTGACCTACAGAGGGGCAATAGGCCCATGGACTCCTCCCTGATGGCAGCAGTGTCCCTCCTCAGACAGTCCCTCACCCCTCCTGCCTCTGCTCCATCCACACTCCCCAGCACCTTACCCGTCCCAAGCACACACACACCGGTACAGGCACACACCAGCACACACACGTCCAGCACACAGACACACACGCCACAAACAAAACGCACATGCACGCACAGTCAGGGGACTGAAAACAGACTCACAGGGGATGGGGCCCTGGAACACACACATGCATCCACAAGCACTGCGCAGTCCTCAGTTGCCTCTCCCTCCAAAGCACCCTCCCTTGCCTCACCTGCAACCCCAAAGTCACAGCGGCTCTTCCTCTGTGACCTCGGCCTCATCCCCTACGATCCAGCTGCTCCAGCATCCAGGGGGAAGAGGAAGCCCACCCACATGGAGCAGAGTGCCCCTCGCCCCCGGACACCCTCCCCCAGGCGCAGACAGACTGAGGCCCCCACCCGCAAGTCCCCCCGGAGTCGTAAGAGCAAGACCCCGCCGCCGCCCTGCAGCTCAGGCACTAGGTCTCCTTCCTCCATCCCTCAGGCCCCCACTCCACAGGTGCCCCCACCACACCCTGCCCCAGGTTCCCCCACCCACAGATATACCATCCCCAAGAGGATCAGGCCTTCTCCCCCTGCCACTTGCTCTCCCGGCACCACACTTCCCGCTGCGCTTGTCTGTGCCACTGATGTGGTGAGGGTGTCCTCCCCCTCTGTCCAGCCCACCTTGTCTGTTCCCCATTCTCCTCCCCTGGAGGTAGGCACTGCAGTGGAGTCCACTACCACCCTGCCTGACTTGGGCACTGCAGTGGCGGACCTGTCCACTCCATCTGCAGGGTCCACTGCAGTCGTGCCGGCACCCACAACATCTGAGCCATGCCCCCCAGTTGTGCCGGCACACACCATGTCAGACACCTCCTCTGCAGTTGTCAGTGGCTCTCCAGCACCCACCACCCCTTCCCTGCCTCCTCCTGGTGAGCCCAGATCCTGTCCCTGCGGTGCCTGGCCTGGCCTGCCCCCCCCGGTTGCCCCTCCTAGTGGATTGTCCCTGGTTTTGTGCAGTGCAGGCATGCGTAGGGTGACATCTGCCACTGTCACCCTGTATTGACTTACTTGATGGACTGGCCATTGGCCTTTGTTGGAGCATTACTGTTCTCTGAGTTTTTGGACACACATATGCTGAATAAAGCAACTTTCTGTTCTCTAATGCTGTTACTTCTGATGTACATGATGTTGATGATGCTGACCATGCCCTTGCAGCAGGGATGATGATCTTTGGTCTCATGACAATGAAGTGTCACTGGGCAGGGCCCCATGTGGTCCAGAGGGACAGTGTCCTATCCTGTGGTGTATCCATGTCATCCTTAACAGCATCTGTGGGTGTCATGTTTACAATATTTGGCAATGGAATTTCCTAGTTACATTAGCAATGTCACATCTGTGGCTTCCATCCCTGCACATCTGTAGTGCTTGCCATTGTTCAATTCGTCTACTTCCCTGACCGTGTGGCCATCTCCAGTGGACATGCAGGTTTGGGCATCAATGGGGAAGGACTCATCTGTGTTGTCAGTGCAACTTGCTGTACATGTGTGTTGGATCTGTGCTGATGATTTCGTTGACACTCCCATGACCAGGCTGATGCGATGGGAGCCTTGATTTGGTGCTAATTGTTTACTGTGTGACAAAGTGTTGTGCTGACATGATGGAGTCCTACTGATGCGACATATGGCACAGCTTTCCTCACACAGGAGTGGAGTCCCCTCATGGCAGTGTGTGCTCCTGTGACATTGCCTGCGCCCAAGGTGTGTGTTGTATGAGCATGTCTGTGTGTTCACTTCCATTTTGCTATGCGTGCTGGGATCCCTAGTGATGTTCCTGTTTGTGATGCTTGCTGAGTTGAGCTATGTTCCCATAAAGTCTATTCCCTGGGTTCTCTGTGATGTGGGTGCATGGCACATTACTGGTCATCAGGGTGTCACCCATAGGTGTGTTTGCTGTCAGGGCTGAGTTTGTGGGCAGGCGCTGATGGGTCACAGTTAGGATTCCCCTTAGCACTTGTTGTTTACTCCTGTAATGTGATTTCCGGTTTGTGTTGGCTTTCATTGTTTGTGACACGTTGTGTGTGTGACTGCTGGCACTACTCAGGGTCAGGGCTGCAATGTTGGTAGTTGTCCATGTGTGTTCTTTGTGGGTGACCTTGGCTTCTTCATTGGTGTGTGACTGTGGCTGGGATCTCATTGGTTGGTGTGGTGTTGCCGTCATGTCCATGTACGGCGTAGTGTGCAGTGTGTCAGACATTTAGGAGTCTTGTTGAGTGGCCATGTGTGCTGTGTTTCTGCACCTTGCTTCACACCCACCCCCCTGGGATTGTCATGGGTGCATGCGCAATGTCACCTGTGCATGTGAGCTTCACTGCAGCACATTGTTGGTGGTCGAGGTGTGTGTTGTTTAGTGTGTGCAGATGAGAGTTGTTGCCCGGCAAGACCCCTGCCTCCATGTTGGCCTTCGCTTACTGGCCATGCTGATTGATTTGTGCTTGTGTGGGTGTGCTGGTGATTCTTTTGCTCGGATACATGACTGTGGTTCACAGTGTGAACGACATCTGGCTTTGTCATCACAGTGGTATTGTAATGCAGCCCAGGGTCACCACATTGTGTGGGCCCTGGGGGTGGTGCTGTGGTGCCTCGGTGTCTTACTGTGTGGGTTTCTGTTCCTACATGCTTGTGTGACGTGTGATTTGTGCTCCCTCTCATCTGACAATGCCTGATTGCCCACATAGGGGAATTGGATCCCTGAGTTACCTTTGTGTGGCACTGTATGCACATCTGTGTGTTTGGTCTTCAGGCCTCCTCATGTGTTGTGTGGTTGCCTGGGGACACTGGTCCCCCCCCCTCACCTTTTGTGTTTGATGTGGAGTGTGTGTCTGCCTGTTTGTGTTTGTGCATCAGCGCCACTGCATTGGCATATTCATGGTGTGCCATTATCTGTATGTTGTTTGGTGTGTTTGCCCTGCTGTCCCTGGGACTCCTAGGTCATCAGTCAGCACAATGATCATTGTTTATGTGTCCCATTGCTGCCATGGTATGGTATCTGTTCACCTGCCATCTGCAGTCTACACAGGGTATCTGCATTGGTGTGTCCATTGGTGCAAATATGTGGGTCTGCATTGTGATGATCACTTCTGTCATTGTGTCATTGATGTATGTTGACGGTGTCAGACACCATGGGTGATGTTTGTATGCAGCTGGCCACAGGTATGTCTTATTTACACTGCACTGTTTGCCTCCCCAAATCTATGTTGCAATGGGACACCTGCACTACTTTGCCACAGTTGTGTTTGTTGTTCTGTGACCAGGATTTGTCCATGCAGTTTGCCAGTTGCAGCTTCTACTTTGTTCACACTTACATTTTGGTCACTGTGATGATGGGGGTTTGGACCCCATTGCCACAATGGTCAAGATGTGCTTCAGCTCAGGACCCCACACTTACATTTTGGGCACTGTGATGATGGGGATTTGGACCCCATTGCCACAATGGTCAAGATGTGCTTCAGCTCAGGACCCCACACTTACATTTTGGTCACTGTGATGATGGGGGTTTGGACCCCATTGCCACAATGGTCAAGATGTGCTTCAGCTCAGGACCCCACACTTACATTTTGGGCACTGTGATGATGGGGATTTGGACCCCATTGCCACAATGGTCAAGATGTGCTTCAGCTCAGGACCCCACACTTACATTTTGGTCACTGTGATGATGGGGGTTTGGACCCCTTTGCCACAATGGTCATGGCCTGCTTGCATTGTGGGGGCCACACACATTTATGTGTGGCACATGTGATAGGGTGTCACATTGTATGTTGATGATCATGTTCTGTGTCGTAGGCATTTGACACAGTCTACACACGCTTGTCATGGTGTTGGGGGGATGTCTTAATGTTGCATTCTTTATGTTGGTGTGTGCTTGTTGCGACATGTATTAGCCATCCTGTGAGTGGAGTTGTTGTTAGTGGTAGGCATCCAGCCCCCCTGGCTAAGGGTGGTAGTAGTGGTGGGCATCTGGCACCCCCATGGCTAAGGGTGGTAGTAGTGGTGGGCATCTGGCACCCCCATGGCTAAGGGTGGTAGTAGTGGTAGGCATCCAGCCCCCCCTGGGTAAGGGTGGTAGTAGTGGTAGGCATCCAGCCCCCCCTGGGTAAGGGTGGTAGTAGTAGTAGGCATCCAGCCCCCCTGGCTAAGGGTGGTAGTAGTGGTGGGCATCTGGCACCCCCATGGCTAAGGGTGGTAGTAGTGGTGGGCATCTGGCACCCCCCTGGCTAAGGGTGGTAGTAGTGGTGGGCATCTGGCACCCCCCTGGCTAAGGGTGGTAGTAGTGGTGGGCATCTGGCACCCCCATGGCTAAGGGTGGTAGTAGTGGTGGGCATCCGGCACCCCCATGGCTAAGGGTGGTAGTAGTGGTAGGCATCCAGCCCCCCCTGGGTAAGGGTGGTAGTAGTGGTAGGCATCCAGCCCCCCCTGGGTAAGGGTGGTAGTAGTAGTAGGCATCCAGCCCCCCTGGCTAAGGGTGGTAGTAGTGGTGGGCATCTGGCACCCCCATGGCTAAGGGTGGTAGTAGTGGTAGGCATCCAGCCCCCCCTGGGTAAGGGTGGTAGTAGTGGTAGGCATCCAGCCCCCCCTGGGTAAGGGTGGTAGTAGTGGTAGGCATCCAGCCCCCCTGGCTAAGGGTGGTAGTAGTGGTAGGCATCCAGCCCCCTGGGTAAGGGTGATAGTAGTGGTAGGCATCCAGCCCCCTGGCTAAGGGTGGTAGTAGTGGTAGGCATCCAGCCCCCTGGGTAAGGGTGGTAGTAGTGGTGGGCATCCAGCCCCCCTGGGTAAGGGTGGTAGTAGTGGTAGGCATCCAGCCCCCCCTGGGTAAGGGTGGTAGTAGTGGTAGGCATCCAGCCCCCCTGGCTAAGGGTGGTAGTAGTGGTGGGCATCTGGCACCCCCATGGCTAAGGGTGGTAGTAGTGGTGGGCATCCAGCCCCCCCTGGGTAAGGGTGGTAGTAGTGGTAGGCATCCAGCCCCCCCTGGGTAGGGGTGGTAGTGGTGGTGCACATCCAGGCCCCTGTGTGCATATGTGGCATTGGTGATGGGCATCCCGCCCCTATGGTGCTGCTGTTGCTGGTGTAAGTAAATTCTGCATCCCTCTGTGTGTGTGTGATGTGTCGTGTACGTGTTGTATGTTTTTGTGGTTGGTGTCTGACTTACCTTCTGCGCCGTACGCGTCCGTGCCTGTTCCGGTAGTAAATGTAGAATAATGGTAGGATCGGTACGAAGGGATTCATGGTTGGTTCGTCTCGTTCGTCTTTCTCGTTGCTTCGCCTCGTCCTCGTCGCTGGCGTGTTCGCCTCGTAGCCGTGGATCGTGTTGTGGCGCGAATCGGAGCTTATGTGCGCCTCTCCCGGAAGCTTTGACGTGCCGGACGTAGCGACGGGTTCGGCGCGTACGGAAAGCGCATCGTACTTGTCCGGCCGGATGGGGCTGCATTTTCCCTTCCGTGCGACTCGATTCGGCGTTTCCGGATTCGCCTCGGTCGGAGAACAGGACCTGGATTGGGTGAGTACGACTCGGCCGGATTCTATGCTGTTGTGCGCATCGTACTTGCTCGTTCGGAATGATGTGCGGATCGGTCGGGAAACAGGCTTTCGCATGGCTTTTTTCCCGACCGAATGGTATTGGGTGCGCCTCCGACCGAGATCGGAATCGGCCCCTAAATAGAGCCCTGGGATTCAAACAAGAAGCCCAGTGATTTATTTTGTCCTATTATGCTGTGGTAAGTTAATCAATGGAGCATTGCTTATCAGGTGTCACTGCTTTTTAGAATGTTTTGAAGTGAGGATTTGGAATTAAAATGTTTTGTAGGTGCACATAAAAAGCTGTCCTACATTCAGGATTGCAGTTTAAAGAGGCATTCTTTTCTATTGTGACCTATGTTCCCTCTAAGCTGCGCTCCTGGGCGGCCGCGCACAGTGTCATTTTCACCGCACAGGGGGCCTTAAGGAGCGCGCAAAACAAAGGAATCTCCTACTGACAGGAGAAGCGTTCTCCATGGCTTGCTAATGAGCGTAGAGTAAGTGTGATATTTTTCTTCCTGAAGGTGCGACTCCCCCGCCCCACTATCGCCATTCTCAGAAGAAAACCAAGTAACAAACTGTTTTTGAAACTGCAATAGCAGACAAAATGTACACACTTTGCAAGCATGTTTGTGCGGGTACTACAATTTTTTATAATAAAAGTATAAACTTTTATGTGCATGCTTGTATTTAAAAGATGTTGCTACTGCAAAAGCCTCAGCTGTCCCAAGAAAATAGTGTCAATTTCAACCTTTAATTAGGGAGGTAGAGAAATGCCGAGCTGGAAGAAAAATGAAACCGGTTGAAAATTACTGACTAAAATAATCTGCATCTCAGACATGCTGTTCTCCACCTCTAGGAAGGACATTTCCCTACTTAAATTTTTAAGGTAAATTAAATAAACCAACTCTGTTGAAAAGGTTTCCATATTACATTCTTCCCTGTGTGCACATTTGAAAGCTGCTATCCCGTTCTTTTAAACATGTGTGATTTCTCCAAATTCCTCTTAATAATACAGTTCCTGTCTGGGACTGGCAGGCGTGCAGCAGAGGTTACTACAAGCAGTTTCGGAAAACAAATCACATAAAACAAATACTCAAAAGACAGTTAGCAATACCATGATTGCTGAAGGGGAGCAGCAGTAAATCTAAGCTGTAGTTAAAAAAGACCCCTAAGGAAAATGAAGTGACCAGATTATGTGTACCACTGAGTTGGGTAATAAGCATTTGTAATATAGCACCAACAAACTCTTGGATAAACGAGTATTTCACAAATACATGTATGATTCTCTATCTGGTACACATTTTCTCCCAAACATTGGCATACAGTCTGATGTGCTTTGAACCTGCATTCTCTCCATTCCTTCTTCCCACAAGTTTCTTTGCTTCTACCGATACCGTGCTTGATGCAGACAGCACAGCGTTATATTTTAGGGCGCCTGGTTTACAGAGTGACGTTGGTCTAGGAATGGGATTCTGCACTGGACTAAAGTGACGATGCTGAAGGAGTGGTGGGTCCACTCTGCACAAGTCATGATGCAAGGGGGGCAGAATTCCAATTATACCAGAAGTCAAAAAATGAGAAGAGGATGAGCTAGATTCAGCTTGGCAAGTTCAGAGGGTTGCCGGAAAAGAGGTCCTAGAAGGAGTCCAAAATTGCTTTATACCAAAACGAATGATAGCCATTTCTGCAGTACTACTCTGAGAAGCCACATTAGTAATTCAAAGCAGCTATTTCTTTACAGTACAATGTAGAAAAACATACATTTTTAAAAGACAAGGAACACCAGTGTTGATTACACGAGTGGCAGTCCAGTTAATTGACACACGTTTTACCTTTGTATATGTTTCAGTGCAAACGTTAGTGGGGTGCTAACACCACAGAGAAGATCCAAGGCTTACTGCCTAGCCTGCTCTCTCCAAATTCATTCAAGCCTACTTTTGAGCAGTGCTTGAATTGAAATCACATAGGCATTACAATTTCATGTTATCTCTTTCTATCTCTCATCAGATCAGGCAGTTTTAATCTGATGGGACTACATGTGTAACCCCAAACGACCCTCAGTTTTCGGTGCAGCACATGGTGAAGAAGCCTGCCACTGGTGGGGCACAACCCATACAATATGGTGGAGCAGCTAGGAATTCATCAGAATCTGAAAAACACACCTTTAATCTACTCTGAAAAGGGAGTCAAAGTTATCATAATGTAACAATTTACGCTTTACAAAACACCCAAACAAATAAAAGCAAAAATAGGCACATGCTGTACATATTTACTCAGTATTGTGCTGTGCACTGCTAATTAATAGTTGTGGGGTAGTTCTTAAACTGCTGAGCTAGGAAGACACTTTTTTTCTGCACAGCAGTCTTTCTCAATAAATACTGTTTCAATCCAGGTATTTTTCTGTCAACTGCTGTCTTTCCTGGTCACCAACTCTGAGCAGCATTTTCTTCTTTACACAGATGTGTCCCATGGTTACAGCTATATCAGATCTTGTTCCCTCTCTCTCACTGCTACTTCCCTGGCACTGTTTCTTTCATTGTGGTTTCATTCTCTTTGTGCAACAGTCTCTCTCAATGAAGTCTCTCTTATCTTCAGTTGCCCCATCACTGCAGTCTACTTTGACAGTTATACACCCTGGGGAGGCTCTTTTCTTCGCTGCACAGCTCTCTCGGCCCCAATTCCTTCTTTTACCGGTATCCAACCAGGGAATCCCCCTCCCTGCGCAGTCTCTTTTTTTGTAATGTTATCTTCACATAGTTTGCTAGGTTTGCTTCTAATTACCTGCTTACCTCACTGATGTTCTCCTCCTTACTGCCTATAATATAAAAGATGCTCTATACTTTCATTCACTTACAAGGATTGTATTTTGTCTCTTAATTCCAAATCTCCTGCACCCATCTAAGTCTAACAAGGATGGGGAAAGGGGTGAGATTGAATTCTCCTTGGCAGCTCTCCTCCTACTCCTACAGGTTGGACTTTGCAGGAGCTGTTCTGTGTCTAGTCCTCCCCAATGTCCCTGACTTGGTGCATGGTGAGTTGTATGCCTCTGTTAGTACAGGGATATGGGTATGTCTGTATTAGTGTAGGGTGAGAGTTGTTCCTTTGCACACCTGAGCAGTGTGCATGTAGAGGGCAAGATGAGCAGTATACCAGTTTGAGTGTAGGGTGAGGGATGCAACTTTGTGAATTTACAGTGATTGCATGGTTAGTGATGTGTATAGTACATGCTGGAAGGAGTGAGAGTCATCAGAAGTGCATAGTGAAGTGATTGGATAAGTGCAAGGTGAACTGTGTGAATGTAGGGTCAGCAGTGTGCCTGTGTGAGAATGAGGAAGTGTTCAGTCTGTGCAGGGCGAGCAAAGCGTATTTTGAGTGTAGGTTGAATAGTGTGTATTGTGAGTGCAGTGTTGGGGTGTGGCTTTATGACTATACAATGAGTGGTTTGCCTGAATGAGTGCAGTGTGAGTAATGTGAGGGCAGAGTGAGTGATGTGCATAGGGAGATCAAGGTGAAAGGGTTGCTTGCAGAGTGTAGACTGAGTGGTGTGTCTGTGTGAATGTATTGTGACTCGTGTCTGTGTGAGTGTGGAATAAGCAGTATGTCAGAGTGAGTGTACAGTAAATAATGTGCTTGAATGCAGAATTTATGTGTGTTCATGAGTGCATCTGAATACGGAGTAAGCAAAGTGCCTGAATGTAGGGTGAGCAATGTGTCTGTGTGAGTGCAGGGTAAGCGATGAGTCTTCATAAGTCTAGGATGAGGAGTGTGCTGTGTGAGTGCAGGGTGAGTATGTGCCTGTGTGCCAGTTTTTAGCTGTATTGTGAGTGCAGGATAAGGGGTATACTTGTGTACGTGCAGGGTGCACACACTGCCAATCCTTGTTAGACAATTTAGCAGGAAAATGTGCTTTCAAGGAACTCTTTAACTTTTAAATGTTTGAGGAGGTGTCCTTTCTAATCTCACCAGAAAGTGGTATAATTTTTGCTAATGTCACTCAGTTGCGCACACAAACAAGAAATGTGTGCACACAAACAGGTCACTGCCGCACAGAGACAAAAATAATTAGAGGGAACACTGATTGTGACTAGAGCAGATCTCCAGTTAGAGCTACCTGACATTCAGTGTTGGTAGGTGGTGGTTGTAAGGTTGTCTTCTAGGTTTCCCAGCAGCTTCTTGTACACATTTAGGAGTTTGTGAGAACTACTAGAACTCTAATGTACTCAACAGACCATTTGTACAGTTTTAGATGAAATTTCCAATCTTGACCATCTGATGCTCATGGTTTACAACTGAAGCAATGCCTGTGATCGGCATATACTAAATTCTTTCAGAGTTATTAGGGAGAGGGTACATTGGACCTTTATTGCTCCTTTACATACACATCTGCTGACACATGTGACTCTCAATGTATTAAGGACCACATAAAATATGTGGGCACATGTGATAAGCATCAAATGCATGAAAACATGGGTCATCTACTTCCAAAGAGCTCTGACTTGTGATTGACTGAGGAGTTCATAAGATCGATGTGGGAGGAAAGTTTAAGTGATATTTCAAATATTTTTTGGGTGTTCAAGTGAAAAAATAGAGGATCATGGAGACATAGAGGTGCAGGAAATGACTAGAGGAATTATTTTTGCAGGTCAAAGTGAGTAGTTTGAAAGACAGAAGTCAATTAAAAGCACACAAACAAAAACTACTACTGTGCCAGGACACAGTTGCAATAAAGGAGTTCTAAAACTGCTCAGGGGAACTATGTTCTATGGCGGTGTTTCCCAAACTGTGGGCCCCGATCCACTGGTGGGTCATTTACAGATTTTTGGTGGGCCGCAAAAGTCCAACCAATGAATAAAGATGCCTTTAAAATGTGTTATCTTGCCACATTTGCTGCACTTCAAAGACAGAGGTCCAATGTCAGGGTATGTCTTATGATAAATTGTTGCTTATTTTTTTAACATGGAAATTGTTATTTACAACCTCCTCACACTTTGCCGTCAGAGAAAGAAAAGTAAAGTGAATTATATGAGAAACTTGTTGGGGTAGAGAAAGTGTGAAAAGAAAGGCTGTAGGATGCCCTTTTTTGTAACACACTAGAAAATGTAAATACCCGTAAAAGAACTGTACACATTCAGTAGTTAAGAAAGCAAAAATTAAGCACATTTTTTTCGAATTCTGAAGTGTGATGGAAACAAAGGGGCTAATTTATATTTTGGTAGTCAGCTAGCTGTTCCACAAAGGGGACGGAGTAAATAACTCCGTCCCCATTGCGGATGGACCACCCACCAAATTTGAAAATGACCACCAAGCAGTCCGTCATTTATACAGCGTTGGCAGGAACTGCCGTCCCAGCAGTTCCTGGCAATGCATAACCCTGCACCAAACAGTATTGTTTTTTATTTTCAATAACATTTTTCTTTTAAAAGAAAAATTATTTTCAAAAAGAAAATCCTGAAACTGGATTTTCTTTTTGAAAATAAAAAGTAATTAACACCTCACCATGAGAGCTTTCTCCCATGGAGGGAGAAGCATTATTTGCATTTTACTGACCCTCGGCGCCAGGGTTTGCCTGGCAGTGACAGACAGTAAAAAATGGCTACATGTCCGCCCATCTAAATTGGGCAGGCAACCATGTAGCCATATCTCCAATGATCCTTATTCCGTAGCCCGTCGGAGAGGTTTGGCTAAGGCAGTGAAGGAGTAGTTACCATCACAGCAAAACCGAAGGACCGCTCACATTTAAATCAGGCAAGCGGACCTTCATGTTCGCTGTATGTTATATGCTGTTGCCAAAAGATTTTAATAGGATCAAAATAAATCAAGACACTTTACTTGGTGATACACAAATGATAAATATTCACTAAAACCTGACTTCCACACCTTATTACAACATTGGAATGAGGAGCACTCCATTGAATACAATGGAGTGCTCCGGGCTTCTACAGGCCGGTAGAAGCCCGCAGAGCAACATTCCAATGTTGTTTTTGTTCACAGCTATTGCTGTGAACAAAGGCCTCTCGGAGTCCGAGGGGATTTAAACCCCTTTGTTTTTAGTAATTAGAACATTCTGCCCTCTAGGGGCGAAATGTTCTAATAGCCTTGTAGCCCTCCTAGCAGGCTCAACCATCCATTAAAGGCCCGCTCCCATGGAGGGAGAAGCATTATTTGCATTTTACTGACCCTCAGCGCCAGGGTTTGCCTGGCAGTGACAGACAGTAAAAAATGGCTACATGTCCGCCCATCTAAATTGGGCAGGCAACCATGTAGCCATATCTCCAATGATCCTTACTCCATAGCCCGTCGGAGAGGTTTGGCAAAGGCAGTGAAGGAGTAGTTACCATCACAGCAAAACCGTAGGACGCTCACATTTAAATCAGGCAAGCGGACCTTCATGTTCGCTGTATGTTATATGCTGTTGCCAAAAGATTTTAATAGGATCAAAACAAATCAAGACACTTTACTTGGTGATACACAAATGATAAATATTCACTAAAACCTGACTTCCACACCTTATTAGAACATTGGAATGAGGAGCACTCCATTGAATACAATGGAGTGCTCCGGGCTTCTACAGGCCGGTAGAAGCCCGCAGAGCAACATTCCAATGTTGTTTTTGTTCTCAGCTACCAGTGGTGGCTGGTGACATTTGAAAGTGGTGGGGCGTAAACTTTCTGGCGGAGTGCACCGTGGCGCTTGAGCGCAGCGAGCGTGCCCGAACATCTTAAGAGGGGTTTGGGGGGGGTTTACCTCCCCCTGAGAAAATTTTGAAAAAAAAGAGTGGGTAAATGGTGCATTTTCAAAGAAAAATTTGAGAAGCAAGAAGGTTAATAAAGCAATTGTGAAAGTGCAGTTATTACATTAATAAAGGGATGTCATATAACAACATGTAGATAGAAATGTTTCTGAAGCTAGGCCCTGCCAGTGCCAGGCACCTCTGGGCAATATACACGCTGTGTGCCAGCATGGTTTAGCGTCAGAAACATTTCTATCATTATGTTTTTGAAGCTAGGCCCAGTGCTGGCACTCAGTGTGTATGCTTCTCAGAGTTGCATCACGCGTGGCAGGGCCTGTAGCTTCAGAGTGAGAAACATTTTCTGCACCAGTTCATGCGTTCTCGCTCTATAAACACTAACACTCTTTGAAGTGCAGAGTCACTCTGCACTTTAAAGAGGGTTAGTGTTTAGAGTGGGAAGTTGTACCACTAGAAACATGACAAATAAAATACTTTACAGTATTCAGTCCGATGAAAGGGCTGAGAAAAAGTGAAGCCAAAAAGTAAAATGGGATTTTCGAGAGATGCAAAAGTTGAAAATTAATAAAAACGACAGAACAGTCAGGAAGAGGAAGGGGGAGTGGAGAGAGGAGAGTTGAAAGGGGAGAAACAAAATGCACAACACATGAAAAGAGAGTAGAGAACATATCGAAGAAGAAAGATGGAGTGTTTAGAAACAAAGCAACTGTAGAGATATCAGAGGGAGGTGGGCTTGCAATGGGGAGTGAGTGAAATAGTGAAAGGATTGCTGTACCATGGACGGAAAGATAATGGTTATGGTGAGAAAGGCCATCTTTATGCAATTGCACAATTTTTTTGCATTATTACCTTCCTGGCGTATAACTTTGACAAATTAAAGTTTAACGGGCAGGCTCTGGTATGTAGCAGTGTAACTTCACAGAATAACTAACTGAAAGGCCGCTAAGTGCAGCTGGAGCAGTGGATTAAAACTCCTCATTAAATTTCACAGGGACTTTGTAATGTCAATGCCTCTCCATGCCGCCATAGCTCTATTTCCATTAGGACACAGACTCCAGAGTACACCTGGCAGCCCAGTTCTTCACTGCTGATTGTACATCAGTGGTGCCCCACTGATAGCTTTTCAGCCAGTTCTGCTGCCTCATCTAAGAAATATGGAGCGCAGCCAGGAATGACTTATGTCTTTGACCTCCCCAAGGGCTAAATCAAATGCCACACCACATGCCCCTTTTATACACACCTCCAACATCGAGCTCCAGGAAAAGCATTCCACTACAATCAATATTTATCAGAAATATTATAAATATCGCGCTTGCAAGTAAAACAACCAGTACTTCCAGAGCTGCTTAGAAGGGAATTTTCTTCTTGCCAATGGCTTGCAAAATGTTTAATTCTGTCTCTCCTTGTGAGAAGCCCTAGCCGTCATTGATAGAAAAGCCTTTATGTATATCACAGTAAATGAAAAATAAAACTGTAATAACGGCCCTACAAATAGCAAACATTTTCCATGAGTACTAAAATGTGAGTGTATAGTTGAAATCTCGCTCCCATGGATTTTTAAAACTTACTGGAAAAACTCCTACATTTAGAATGTTCAAAAACATCAAGACGTTTTTGAAATCTTGAAAAGAATGCATTTTCTTTCAGACTGAGTTTTCTTGTTCAAATAGAAGAATCATTGACAACAATTATTCTATTTTAAGTGTACGATAGTAGCTCCACATCTAAACGCCTTGAAAAAATGCATTAAAAAGATAAACAAATTGTATAAATGAGGAATTACGCATCTGCCGTCCAGCCTTCTCCCCTCTTCTCTGTCCTGCTCATTCCCGCCCCTTAGTAAGATGTGTTAGAACAGTGGAATGTTAGCAGCGTGGCAGGTGGTAAAATCCTGACTGAGTAGACAAACATTCAGCAACACTTTCTGTTCCTCCCTGTTTAATGTCGAACATTGATTGTGCTCCCAATGCGTGGAACAGTGTAATATCCACCGCCCTGCTGCCTCAACCTATGCTGGTTGTAAAATGACCTCTACTCCTATGGTAGGACGTCACCTGTAGCTCGGGTGCGTAGCTCTGGAGAGAGCCTTCCCTCAGAGGCTGCACTTACACCGCAGAACCAACGAGGCAGCACGGTTTTGTTACAATTAGAAACGGTGAAGATAAGAAACTAGGTAAAGAACACACGCTCGTGCCGTGCACGCCCAGAAATGGGCTTCCCCCAGTGTCACACCATACCCGGTACGTTTCACATCGTGCAACAGCACTCGTGTGGTGCTATGAAAAGCGCTCCGATACCTTCTGTTGAGTTCACACTATGTAAAACTGAAAAAAGTAAAATAACTCGACTCGATAAACTCGACTCGATGTGAATGATTATGAGCGAGATAAGAAGATGAGATCATTTACCTGGCTTGTACCCGCAAGTATAATACTGGTGCTCAAGTGAGGACGCATCGGTGGGCGGTAGCTGAAGCTCTGAAAGTGCCTAGTGCCTATTGGTCACCGCTGAGCGCTAGTCAGCACAGTGCAAGAGCCCCTCCTGATTATTACACAGCCCAGATGTTCCGATTTTAAAATAGTGCACGCACGAGCCTTTGTTCCATGAAACTGTTGCATGCACTAAAATATGTACTGTCACACCATACCCAGTACGTTTGCACATTGTGCAACAGTACTCGTTTGGTGCTATGTAAAGCGCTCCGATACCTGCAATGAAAATTGTGTGCGCACGAGTCTTTGTGCCTTGAGTCTGACCACACAAGATATTTTCACCCCACATTCGCACGCAGAGCACTCGGTCCATGGCATACAGATTCAGGTAACGGTTCCTGCAAAACACAGCCCCGCCCGACTCTTACTTTTACTTTATTTCATCAACGATGATGATCGTGATGTGACTGTACTGGATCGTGACGGATTCGGAACAACACTGTTAGAGGCTCGACTACCACCCGACACCGGCACAAGGTCTGTGTGGCGCGCGTGTTTCGTGGCTGCTGCGCTGCGACCGGTGCGACGTAGGAAAGAGAAATGGCCAATCACCAGTGCATGGCTTCAAATAATAGCCACTGTGATTGGCCATACAAGTGCGGCTGCGGCAGTGCCACCACCCGCGAGCGGCACCCAATACAGTTAAGCCTGCCCTCAGGCTCAGGCTGCGCGGTGTCTCGCGCAGGATTGGCTAAGAGCGGAGTTACTAACCGCCCATTATGGGACCCGGGGGCTGCTGTATGTTGTTCAAGAATAGCTGCATTGAGTATTACTGCTCCTCCAATGAACCACACAAGGACACCCTTGCTGCCATTTTTCCTGGGTTCTGCAGAAAGCTGGTGCGTGGATGCAGATGCTTACACAGAGAAACTACAAGGCTGTCACTCCCTGCATGTATGTAAAACATAGTTTGTTCGAAACCCAGTTGACTTGCACGCACCTATTTCTTGTCGTCAGTTCCATAATTTCCATGAACCAAATGAATGCTGTGGTTTCATGAGAGGAAGTATTTATTGGTATTTAGTGTATTAAGGAAGGTTGCTTGCCTTCTGATTTGAATTCCTCTATCTTTTCATTTCCCTAGTGACTTTTACATTTCTTTACTGAGAATTCTGAGCAATCCTTGCCCAGGAACATGGGCGTGTGGTATGTACATGGATGACCTTGCAGACTAGGTTTAGTTTTTGTTTAGAATTGAGATTGCCTGGTATCAAAGCCTATAGAGATCCTCTAAAAACAACTAGCTGTCCACCACATTAAAATTGTAATAAGTGGCCATGAAAGTGGAGATTTGCACAGTAGTGAATTGTTGACTAGAAAAAGGTGCCCTGTTCTGTGAATCCACGGCTGACAACATAATTTTAAAGTGATTGAATCTCGATCATCATATATATTCAAATCTCGGATCATGCTCTTTTTTGGGGGGTTCTCTTAAGGCTTCTCGCAACACGTATATAAGGACAATGTTATGAAACCTTGAAGAAGGAAAAAACTATACATTTCCAAATCTCCCTGTTGGCTAGGGTGACCAACCGTCCGTAAATTTCACGGACAGCCCGTAATTTCTGCCGTCTGTCCGTGAAGGTTTCTTTAACGGACGCCATTTGTCCGTAATTTTACCTGCTGTTGGGTGACAGCCAATCATGTGCCTTTCTAGCACCAACCGATGCTCCAATCTTTGCTATGGAGAACAAACAAAGCGATCTAGGATTGGCTTGAAAGCCGTCAGCCAATCCTAGAGCTTGCTGGTACACTGCAGGAGTGTTCTCATTGGCCCTGATGCTTCAGGGCCAATGAGAACAGCTACGGTATTTCTGGACATGCAGAGCACCGTTTTGAGCCTTTAACTTTTTCATTTTTCGGGACCTGGACTCGACCCCTGAGCTGTGGACTCCTGTGTGCGTGTAGGCCTGGCGTTGGCCTAGTTGTGTGCCGCTACTGCCAGAGGAGGAAGAGAGACCAGAATCACCAGTCTGCCGCGGACCCGCCGTTTCCCAGCAAACACCTTCTCATTCCGATTTGGTGATCGGTAAGTTCAGTTGCTTCAGCTTGCTGCTTTCTTTGCCTCATGAAGCGTGATGTGCGTTTATTTTCAGTGTATGTTCACTATGCCTCACTCTCTCCGGTTACCAGAGACTGAGGCATAGTCTGTCTGAAGGGGAATCAATCACGGTGTTTGTGAAATCTACACAAGGAAACTTATGTGTTCGAGATGAATCTCAGTGCTGCATTCGAGGTTGTGTCCAGTGGTGAAAAACTTGTTTTGGGGATGTCTGACTAGAGAATTTCTCGTCTAGAATAAAACCTGAAAACTTAATTTATCTTCAGTGAACGGCACAGCAGTTACAAAGAGAGGAAACCCGATTACCACTCATTTTCACTACTCCACCGCTTAGCCGCATGTTGTAAATGAGAAGTCCCAGGTGCAGATCACTTCATAAATACACATCCTTTATACAGAGATTAAAGTGCCCCTCGTGGTATAAGTATTTAAGAGAAGATGTACATTTGGAACAAAATGAATAAAAGAGACAGGTCCATCCTGCAGCTGAAATGGACTCATGCCTTGCCACAATGTTAATATTAACTACTTTCAGTCATAAACACTGTCGGACATACTTCCTGGCTCATGTAAACTTATTAGAGATACGTGCATGTATTCCCTGGAGAGATTCCCATGGGAGAGATGAGACATTGACGGTCGTTCGTCCACTATCTTTACAAGACTTTCGTTAATGGGTTGCTCTCAATTATGTAACTTACAAAGCAGTAATGTGTAATTAGGACAACACCATTTTATAGGCTGTCCTTAAAAGGTCTACTCCCTAAAGAACGAGAACCAGCCCCCCTCAGCATTTTTAGTAAATTCCTCCTATTCATATTTGTCTTATTATTTAAATGCTAAGAGGCTGATAACACAGAGGTTTTATCAGCATTTGCAATGCAATCGGTCTTGCCTTTGGGCCCTTATAAGTATTTAGTGATGCAGCATATTATCGCACAGTAGTGCAATGTAGATCTCTGTGGCTGTAAATGTATCACTGTGTAAGCGCTCTGACAAAGCATCAGATGCAGCCCTCTAAAATTTTATTCATGAGGTAGTTTAGTGGCTAATATAAAGTAAACTTGCACACCCATGGGGAGAGTAAATAAAGTGCAGAGGAGCTGTTGCCTTTATTAAGAAGAGCCAGCTTTAAAGGGGCACTTTTTGAATATCAAAAAATAAAGAAAACTGGAGCTGACATCGTCAAACAAGAAGCATTATGCATGCCTGTTGATGATCTTTAGAGAAGCAGGGCTGTACTAACTAAGAGGTTTAACATGACTTCAATGGAGGTCGACCTGTGGTGAAATCCAGCAGCCCAAATTAAATACTTCAACAGATTGTGTGTAGGCCACCGTGCTTGTGTGCCCCAGTACCGATCTGCATGCTTTTACTGAAAGCTTGCAGAAAGCCTTCCCTCTCTCAAAGAGAGCCGGGGTGGGTCTCGACAACATTCTGCAGCCACCGAGAACACGTAAAAAACCTATCTTGTAAGCTCTGATTACAATGGTCTCTGTAATGCTTCGTACGCACAGCTCCCCCGCCCCTACCCTCCCAAATTAAAGCAAAGTTTGGATTTAGTGAAGCTGTCAATCAACAAGCAGCGAGCTCTGATGGCAGATGCACCCTGATGGCAATTTAATGAAGCGTTTCGGCTGGTTAATATGTAGGGAAAAGCTATAAATATATCACTGTGTAAGCGCTTCGCCGTGATCACAAATGTCACGCTATGTCACATTTTCTTAACTTATTCCTGGCAACAACTTGATGAGTTTGACATATAAATGACAACACCATAAGAGTGCATAGCTTTTGAAAGCAATCACTCCCTCCATTTCTTATTTGTAATTTGTTAAGGCATGGTAGATGGTACAGCTGTTCCCTATTCCAACAAGTCACTCTTCCCATTCCACAGCAGGTTATGTAAGCAATTTTTGTGTAAATAGAGGCTCAAGAATTGCCTCAAACAGTCAACAATCAACTACATAACAGGAATAAGTGGATTATAAATTAACAGAGCGCCCGGCTGCCTTGAGGTTAGCTACAATCTCTCTTAATCCACATACATGGATACACATACTAATCAATGCACTGTATAATAGACAAAATGTAAAATATAAAAAAAAATTGGAAAATATATGCCTACAATTGGATAATTTTCTAATGCGCCCCTCCAAGTTCCCTCTTCGGTCCAATGCATTCAAAAGGAAGTCTATGCAGAGCGCGCGCCTCCGTGTTAGTACACCTTTAAAAGGGGTGTTCATGGCTGTTCGTCAGTGTAAATGTCAGCGCTCTCAAGGCTTCTGATCTTTTAGTCCTGTACTTCTAAATCAATCAATCACAGAATTTGTAGAGCGCGCTACTTACCCGTGAGGGTCTCAAGGCGCTGGGGAGAAAAAAAAGGGGGGGGTGCTGCTACTGGTCGAACAACCAGGTCTTGAGTAGCCTCCTGAAGGTCAGCAGGTCTTGGGTCTGTCGTAGGCTTAGTGGAAGGGTGTTCCAGGTCTTGGCGGCGAGGTGGGAGAAGGATCTGCCGCCAGTGGTGGTTCTTCGAATGCGAGGACGGTGGCGAGGGAGAGGTCGGCGGAGCGGAGCTGGCGGTTGGGGACGTAGAAGAAGAGTCGTCTGTTGAGGTAGGCTGGGCCAGTCTTGTGGAGTGCCTTGTGTGCGTGGATGAGGAGTTTGAAGGAGATTCTCCTGTCGACGGGAAGCCAGTGCAGGTTCCTCAGGTGGGGGGTGATGTGGCTGTGGCGTGGTACATCGAGGATCAGGCGTGCAGAGGCATTTTGTATGCGTTGCAGTCACTTGATGAGCTTGGCCGGGGTTCCCGCGTAGAGGGCGTTCCCATAGTCAAGTCTGCTACTGACGAGGGCCTGGGTGACTGTTCTTCTTGTATCTGTCGGGATCCACCTGTAGATCTTGCGAAGCATGCGGAGGGTGTTGAAGCAGGAGGAGGAGGAGACTGCGTTGACTTGTTTGGCCATGGAGAGCGTTGAGTCGAGGATGACTCCCAGGTTGCGTGCATGGTCGGTGGGTGTCGGGGCTGCTCCCAGTGTCGTTGGCCACCAGGAGTCGTCCCAGGCTGAGGGGTTGGAGCCGAAGATGAGGACCTCTGTCTTGTCCGTGTTCAGTTTTAGTCGGCTGATCTTCATCCAATCGGCGACGGCCTTCATTCCTTCATGGAGGTTGGATTTGGCGGCGAGGGGGTCCTTGGTGAGGGAGAGGATCAGTTGAGTGTCGTCGGCATAGGAGATTGTTGAGGTCGTGCTGTCTGCGTGCGAGCGGGGCCATGTAGATGTTGAACAGTGTTGGGCTGAGGGATGATCCCTGGGGTACGCCGCAGATGATCTCGGAGGCTTCGGATCGGAATGGTGGGAGGCGGACTCTCTGGGTTCTGCCGGCGAGGAAGGAGGTGGCCCATTCCAGGGCCTTGTCTCGGATCCCTGCGTCGTGGAGGCGTGCGCGTAGAGTGCGGTGGCAGACAGTGTCGAAGGCGGTGGAGAGGTCCAGCAGGATGAGGGCTGCGGTCTCACCGTTGTCCAGCAGGATCCTGATGTCGGTGGCGGCGATGAGGGCAGTCTCAGTGCTGTGGTTGCTGCGGAACCCTGATTGGGATGGGTCCAGGATGCTGTTTTCTTCGAGGTATCGGGTTAGCTGTTTGTTGACGATCTTCTCGATGACCTTGGCTGGGAACGGAAGCAGGGAGATGGGCCGGAAGTTCTTGAGGTCTCTCGGGTCCGCCTTGGGTTTTTTGAGTAGGGCGTTGATCTCTGCGTGTTTCCAGCTCTCTGGGATGGTCGCGGTCTCGAAGGAGAGATTGATAACGTTGCACAGGTGGGGTGCGATGGAGCTGCTGGCTTTGTTGAAGATGTGGTGCGGGAAAGGGTCTGACGGGGAGCCGGAGTGTATTGTGCTCATGGTCTTGATGGTGTTATCGATGTTCACGCTGGCCCAGGCTGGCAGGGGGTCATGGTCGATGGTGTGCGGCGGGTCTGGTGCATCGATCTTAGTTGGGGCTGTCTGGGTGTTGAAGCTGTCGTGGATGTCGGCGATCTTGTGGTGGAAGAAGGTGGCGAGGGAATCGCACAGGGCTTGCGACGGCGGGATGTCGTTGGTGTTGGAGCTGGGGTTGGAGAGTTCCTTCACGATGTTGAAGAGCTCCTTGCTGTTGTGCGCGTTGTTGTCGAGGCGGTCTTTGAAGGAGATTCTCTTGGCGGACTTGATGAGGTGGTGGTGGTTACGGATGGCGTCTGTGGGCTGCGTGGCTGTCCGGTGTCTTATCACTGTGCCATTTCTTCTCTAGTTTCCGGCAGGTACGCTTGGAAGCTAGGAGTTCCGAGGTGAACCAGCTGGCTCTTTTGGTGGTGTCACTGTAGGTGAGTTTTTTCAGCGGGGCGAGGGTGTTGGCACAGTCGTCTATCCATCGTCTGAGGTTACAGGCAGCGTCGTCGGTGTTGGATGGGTCGGAGGGAGGGCTGAGAGCGAGGTTTGCCCGTAGTTGGTCTTCGGTGACTTTGCTCCAGCAGCGGCGTGGGATCTGTTGGGTGCGGTGGTGTGTGGTGGGTTTCTGGAAGGTGAAATGGATGCAGCGGTGGTCGGTCCAGAGGAGTTCCGTGGTGTGGCTGAAGGAGACGTGGGAGCTTGAGGAGAAGATGGGGTCAAGCGTGTGGCCGGCGGAATGGGTCGGTGTTGTGACGAGCTGGCTCAGACCGAGGTTGGCGAGGTTGTTGATCAGGGTGGTGGAGTTGCTGTCGTTGTTGTTCTCCAGGTGAAAGTTCAGGTCTCCGAGGAGGATGTAGTCGGTAGAGGTCAGGGCGTGCGTGCTGATGAAGTCGGCGATGGAGTCGCTGAACTGGGGTCGGGGCCCAGGGGGTCTGTAGACAAGGGTGCCTCTAAGGGTGGTGTTGGGGTCCGTGTGGATCTGGAAGTGCATGTGTTCGGCGGTGCTGAGAGTGTCGTCGGTGCTGGTCGAGACCCTGATGGTGTTCTTGTGGACGATGACGATTTCTGGCCTGTTCTGATTTTTATACGCGCACACACACCCTTTAAGTGGGCCTGGTCTTGCCGGTGTTCAGCACCGGCAGTTCTAAAAAGCAGGTACTGAGACTGGTCCCTTCACTGTCTTTCATGTAAATTTCAAGGAGAATTGTTCTTTTATAGTGTCATCATTTCAAAACAGGAGCATTTTCAATACGCTATACTACGAAGCCATGGCTATTGCTTATTCATGTTATGCAACTAACACCCATTGACAAAGCCAATAGTACTGGCTTGTTGTAAGGGTAATGTTACTTGCTGAATTTATATACCTGGATGTAATGACAGAAGTACCAAATTGCCAGTCGGACAGCAACCTGAGAAGCTAAGCATAGATTTTCAGCTTAGGTGCTTTTAAGCCGGACCCTTAATTACATTGGTCACGCCCCTTTGCGAGACCCCCCCAGTTTTTCCATCCCACTTAAAGCCCTGTGTGTGTGTATATGTGTATGTGTATATATATATATATATATATATATATATATATATATATATATATATATATATATATATATATATATATATATACACATTTGCTATGTTATCTATGTAAATGCGTGCCTATGGCAGGATCGCCAGCCTGAGCCCCCTGCCCTCCTCCCACTCTGTCTCCTCTGAGCATGCAGCCGGCCGCCTCCTGCGCAGGTTGAAAGAGGCAGATACATTATTTCCAACGTTAGACGTGCCTTTAAAAACTCTGGAAACATGAGCATAACTTTCAACAGTGCTTTGGTTTGCAGGAGGACTTGACCTTTGTTCTAAAAACCGAGACGTACTTAACATGAAGAAAAGCTTCGGGACAGTACTCTGAAATCCGTGACTGTCCCGGGAAATCCGGGACGTCTGGTCACCCTACCACAAACAACGTCCATACCACCACCACGTCCCTCTTCAAGCGTGTCCTTCTTTACCACTCATACTGAAGCCCTTTGTAATAGCAAATGTAATTAAAAAAAATACGAACTTGCACTTGGTTTCCTCGCTACTTGGTTACATTTATAAAGCACCTTGTGCCTAAATGAAGCATCGGGACGCTTTAAAATGTAGGTCTGGTGCGATAGGGATAAGTACAAGGAAAGCAGGGAGCTCACCAGGTAAGAACCGAATGAATGTTTGTGTAAGGAGACTTTCAGCAGCTTTCTTCATTAAGAGGCCTCATTACGAAATAATATAAACGCGGATAAACATCCAGAGAGGATGTGTCCTTGTAAAGGTAACTGGTGCCTGTGTAAAGCGCTCCAAAATACAACTGCCCAGAATCATAGAATGTTGTTGAGCCAATGCCGAGACTCGATTGCGAGGGTGTGGCGTAATGGCCAGAACCGCTGACTTTGGCGCTGGGGAACCAGGTTAAAGTTTCGGCATCAGCTCAACATTCTGCGATTCTGGGCAAATCCCTTAATCTCCCTGTGCCTACCATAAACAAATGCGTTCTCATGTAAAGCAGTCCATTACCTTCTGTCGAATTAGCGCTATGAAAAAAATAAGGGTTAACAGATCTTTCTCGCTCCCCAGGTTGGTATAAACTGTGGCGGATATCACCCCTGGCAGTGTCCCCACGACCCCGAAGAATCTCGACCCATAGACCATTCGCTCATGGGGCTATATGTATAACACCTTTTTTGAAAGGATAAATCAAAACAGCCAATTAGCCTATGCTTGGACCAGCGAGTAACTAAAAACACAGTACCTTTTGTGAATAATTGTAGAAGTTATTTATACAATAAACATGCCCTTCGCCTATTGACTCACTTTTGGCTAGTAGAGACCTCCAAGATCCTGCTGTACCTCTGTCCGCCCCAGTACTTCCGGGTCGTATCATGGCCAATCCCATTGCTGAACATTTTCTGGGAGTGGGCGCGACTCGAAATGTAGACTATGACCTAGGATTGGAGAATTTTTGGCACCTCAACCAATCTTAATGCGCTGTGTGAAATTCCGATGTGCTTATTAGCTGTGTCGTCCACGCGTGCCTCTGAGGTGCAGAGGCAGTATCTGTCTGACCCGTCTTACTATATAGCTGACAGGTGGGCTTCTGAGTGGGCGTGACTAGGCAGGCTAGTGGCCTAAAACGGGTCAGTCACGGAACTCACGCCAAACTTTTAGCCGTGTGCTGAGAACTGGTTGCGGCCGGGAGAGGCCGTGCTGCCTCCACTTCCATAAGGAAGGTTGGGTGGGTAAAGTGGCGGTGCGGCGGTAATAGCAGCATACTTGCCAACATTCTTAGAGTGCCAGGATCTTGTTCCCAGGTTGAAGTTAGCCTCTGTTTCTGCCAGCAGCCTAGCCGTAGGTTGACCTTAAAATCTTAATCGGCTAGCATCATTTTCGCAGTCAGCATATTAAACGAGTGGTGTGCGCTGGAAACCAAACACCCTCCTATCCAGATCACTTCCTGTTTTTCCTCGTGGAGTGGGAGACTTTTGGCGCATGTGCCAGATGTAAGGCAGCGCCGCGCGCATGTTAATGCTCACTACTTTAAAAACAAGCATTTGCAATGCAATAGAACTCGCATTTACGCGAGTCCTATTGCATTTGAAACGGGAGTGCGGGCGGGCTAAAAGGCACGAGCGAGAGGGGGCAGAGAAATCACAGACTGCGGGAGGGCGTGGGTGGGGGGACACGGGGAAGAAAATAGTGTTTCGAGTAAAGGGGCCAGTAGCCCTGGAAGGATACAAATGACTGACATGGCTGTCATGGGGCGGGACTAACAAACTTAAAACCAATCGGAAGGCAGCATTTATAACCTAAGCCAATGAAGAAGATGGGCTGGAGAGTGGGCGGAGCTTCCATGAAGCTTCCACACTATAGTGTATACTGCATGCCTCGCAAAGCGATGGCAGCGCATTCGCTCTGCAACGCTAGGCGAGACCTAAAAATCACTGCCTGTACCTGCACTAAGCGATACAAAAGGGGATGATGGACGGAACGTTTGAGCCAATCAAACACTCACCCCCAGTCAACTGATCTGGGTTTAATCCATCATCATTCTTTAGCTCACTCCACCACCCCAGTTCAGACATGGCCATATGCAAATCAGTCTGACCCTGTGCCTCATGGGAACAGTCCAGCCCGAACTGCCAAGCCATGTCTTCCCTGGACCGGAAACAAGCATCCTAGGACCGGTTTCTGGCATTCCAGCCGTCATCAGCCAGGCTTGCTTGAATCCAGTGGCAAAGTGAGCAAGGGACCCACGTCTGGGCATACCCCCGCCAATTCCTCGTGGAGTGGGAGACTTTTGGCGCATGCGCCAGATGTAAGGCAGCGCCGCGCGCATGTTAATGCTCACTACTTTAAAAACAAGCATTTGCAATGCAATAGAACTCGCATTTACGCGAGTCCTATTGCATTTGAAACGGGAGTGCGGGCGGGCTAAAAGGCACGAGCGAGAGGGGGGCAGAGAAATCACAGACTGCGGGAGGGTGCGTGGGTGGGGGGACACGGGGAAGAAAATAGTGTTTCGAGTAAAGGGGCCAGTAGCCCTGGAAGGATACAAATGACTGACATGGCTGTCATGGGGCGGGACTAACAAACTTAAAACCAATCGGAAGGCAGCATTTATAACCTAAGCCAATGAAGAAGATGGGCCGGAGAGTGGGCGGAGCTTCCATGAAGCTTCCACACTATAGTGTATACTGCATGCCTCGCAAAGCGATGGCAGCGCATTCGCTCTGCAACGCTAGGCGAGACCTAAAAGCACTGCCTGTACCTGCACTAAGTCACAAAAACAAAAAGAAATTGCACATGCCCAGGATCAGACAATGTATGCAGAACTCGGGCAGGATTTATAAATACACTGCGTTCATTTAAGAAAATTTTAAGATATTGGCACAATTAAGGTGACAACTTAAAATGTCCCTGTAGGCACGTCCGCCTCTGACTCCTTATCCCACGTTTGTTTAAGTTTGTTTAAACATTTCAGTTTTACAAATGCTGTGATTCTCCTATGCCTCAGTCTCCGGTGACCAGATCAGCCTAAAAACGGCTGACTCTCCGGTCACAGTATTATGTTTAGGCCTAATTATGTTGCGTGATAGTAGCATGCACAAGTTGTCACCTCAACCAAAAATAACTCCACATACTGAGTGCCTAAAGTAACGCAACTCAGCACTCTAGTCAGTGCAATGTAATGAGTTCAATATAGCATAGCATGGCTGTATCAAACTCATTACATTGTGCTCACTAGAGTGCTAAGTTGCATTACTTTAGGCACTCAGTATGTGGAGTTATTTTTGGTTGAGGTGACACGTTGAACTTCGGCCTCAGGCACTCAACAGTGCACACAAGCAAGTGCAGAAAGGGCTGCTGGCCTCTAAACCGCCAGGCCCTATTATATACTAGGGACTTATAGGTAGGTTTAATACCCCTACCCTATCATCTACTAGGGATTTATAGGGTAGGTCATGCCAAATGTAAGTGCACCCTTTTATATAGTTTACCCTAATGCAGGCCCTATTATATACTAGGGACTTGTAGGTAGGTTTAATACCCCTACCCTATAATCTACTAGGGGTTTATAGGGTAGGTCATGCTAAATGTAAGTGCACCCTTTTATATAGTTTACCCTAATGTAGGCCCTATTATATACTAGGGACTTGTAGGTAGGTTTAATACCCCTACCCTATAATCTACTAGGATTTATAGGGTAGGACATGCTAAATGTAAGTGCACCCTTTATATAGTTTACCCTAATGCATGTGTGTTTTCACTTGAGCTTTCAACTTAACACTGGGTCTGGTTAGGCGGATCCTTTAAGACTTATTGGGCTTTATAGAAGTCCTTCTATTCCACTATGGCCAGGATGGGTGAGGGGCAGTCCAGTGAGTGAGAGGAAAGTAAGCTCCTGATATGTTTTATTTTCTTCCTTGAATACAGTATGAATATACAAGCAAGTGTGTTGGGTATTTTACAGAGTACTTTAAGGGAAAAAACGCAATGTCTGATAATGAGTCAGGCGAAGGTGCTGCAGAGGAATTCTTCACATCGGCTAGCGAGATATATTCGGATGCAACATCTACATCGCAGGCAAACTCCATGCTAGAGCCACCCAAGAAATGAGCAAAATAAGTGCTTTGTGAAGTACAGACCAGAATGGGAACTTTCACACCGCAACATCCGCAAGGTGTCAGAAGATGTGTACAAGGCCAGGTGCAACCTCTGCAATAAAGACTTTTCCATTGCCCATGGAGGAGAGCGTGATATCAAAACCCATGAAGCTGAGCACAGCATAAGAAAAATGCCTCAGGCAGGGCGAAGATGGCCACAATTTCATCTTACCTGCAACCAAGCTTCCAGCCAGAAGTATCCAAAGTAAGTCATTGCTTGCTTCATCATAATGTGACATAGGTTTTATGTAATTCTTGTACACTCTTCTTGCTTTGTCACACTCTAAGACTCCCAAACTGAATAGGCGAGCCATCTAACAATTTTCTGTTACTTTCTTTAAATGTGCAGCAGTGTTTACCAAGTCAGGTTGCCTTTACCGCGCTTTTCTCACTCTGTTTATATTAAGAGCACATCATAATTGCTTTTGGGTTACCAGCTGACACTTTAGTTTAAATTTACAATTCTAAGCCCCATTGTGGCCACTGTTTTCTTCACCAATGGAGATTTTCTTTGCGTGCTTATACCTTTGTGTATTCTTTTTTTACATTTTAGGTCACAGCTGCAGAGGTGACTCCGGTGTACCATGCTTTGAAGCATCACATCTCCTACCGCTCCCTGGATTGTGGCATCAAGCTAAGCAAAGTAATGTATCCCGACTCATCCATAGCGATGAAAGCATCTTGTGGCCGCACAAAGGCATTGAGCATCACTGTGAATGTGCCTGCACCTCTATCGTTGCAGCAAGCACAAGAAGACTTAAAAGATGGATATTTTTCCGTTTGCAGTGATGCCTCAAACAAAGGTAACATTAAACTCTACCCACTTTAGTTGCGGCAGTTTAATTTCACCTCCGGTGTGGCCTACACTTTGCTGGATTTCTACGAGGATGCAGCAGAGACTGCTACAGCTATTGCACAGCAGATCACAACAAAATTAAATAACCATGGTTTGAAAATGGAGCACGTCGCGGCATACTGTGGGGACAACGCAAGTGTCAACTATGGACGACATCATTCTGTGTTCCAGCTTTTGAGGGGAGCAAATGGAGACATTCTGCCTGCAAACTGTTCTGCCCATATCCTGCATAACTGTGCTAAACAAGCTATTAATGGACTTTTAATGGATGTAGAATCCTAAGCTAAGGAGGCCCTCAGGATTTTAAGGTTTGACTCAATGGCCTCAATTGTGGTCGCTGTGGCGAAGTTCTTGCGATGGGTGTGGGTTATCCGAGCCAACGCACTAGGGCCTGATTAACATATACAAGAAAAGAGTTTCTGGGTAAGGGTTTTATGTTTTTTTAGTCTGGTTTTAGTAATGTGTTCTTAAAATTGATGAATTATTTATTGTTTTTACTAATTGTTTTTATTGTTGATCTGGTTGATTTTTATGTTTATGAATGGCTCTACCAAAACTAGAAGCATGCCAAGAGATGGAATTCTCTTGTCAAATTTTATGTTATTTGTCTTTTATGATTGAGAAATCGAAATAAAGACTATTTTGAATTGAATTGAATAGAATCCTTTGTTCTAAAAGTCTACAGCCATTTCTCTTCTTCCGCAAAGCGGACAGCGGAGTTGAAAGGGTTTTTCGCTTTTGTGGACCTAGAGTGGCAGCCTTTGTTTCGGCATGTCCCAACACGGTGGCTCACATTGTTCCCAGCCATTGCGAGACTGTTGAAGTGCTGGGCAGCACTAAAATCCTATTTCCTTTCCCTTGGGCCAGAAAAAACACCCAGAGCAATATGGGATTTTGTAGGACTTGAAAGTGGGGAGGCCACTATGTCACTTATTTTGACTTGTACTTATGTTTGTTGTATATTTACTCACATACTATTGCACAACTTAATTTGTAGTGTCGGTAAAACTTGCCCTTTGTCCCGAATTATTGTCCTGAATTTTGACCCTCCGTCCTGAATTTTTGTCCTGAATTCACACCCATGCCAGTTGGTCACCCTACTGTTGGCTGCACCTATTAATGTGATCTTATAAGTTTTAAATAACATTACTGAATTCATATTGTTGAGTTATATTTTGAAAAGTATGTTTCCTAAAGAATTTTGAAGACGTTGGTGTTAATCTATCGTAGTCACCTAGAACTTCAAACTCCTCTACGTCACTCCGAGGCCGCGCGCAAACTTAGTCTTAGCTGCTGCTCACGCTCTCAGTTCACAGTTCTGCAGTCCCTCTGCAGTCCCTGTTCAGTGTCAGATCCTCTGATTCTGGCAGTTAATCGATGTGCTTATCTGTGACCTAACTTCTGGAGTTTCTTATCCCAAGTATGACTGATTAAGTTGTGACTGTGTGAGGATGCCCCAACCACCGGCTAAATACACCAGACGACCATGTATTGTAATTCTCTGCCCGGATGACTGCCTCCAAGTGCGGAGGTTAGTTCCTTTCCCTTCCTCGATTAGCAATGCCTGCCAGTGCCTTTAGATAATCCAGAGAAAGAGCAAGGAAAACTCGCAGTCGATTTGAAAAAGCCAGGAAGTATGTCGTGCGCGTTTAACAACTCCAAACCAAATCTTTCGATATAATATACATACGACACTCCTTAAAAAGGGGCATACGCGAGGGTAGGGAAGAGCTAATCCAATGAGAATGAAGTCAAGAATTTATTGTTGATTATTATAGTCGCTAAATTGCAAAGCTCTTTGAAGCTGGAGCAACAACAGTCGAGCCTGGTTGTTCCAAATGCCTTAGTAAGTGAGGAAGTAAGTTTTCTTTGTATTGGACTGGGGCGGAAGCGAAACATTGTCACGTGATCGAAGGGCGCGGACGCTGATTGGTGGAGTTTTGGCTGTCATGCTCTCTGCTCCTCGGCTGCTATCCGTGTGGTTTTTACGGCTGTCTGAACCCAGATCCAGAGTCCCGGGCCAGTTCTTGAGGGCTTCAGACTTGCGGCCGTGGAAGTTACGGAGGCGGCTAGTGGCTGGAGTGCTCGAACCGAACGACAAACCCCGGCCGAGTGAGCCGCTCCGTGGAGCCCGCGCTGCATTGCCGCGTTCCCCGACCATCCTTTGGAGCGGCAGGGCATCTGGTGTGCTTCGGTGAGTACTCCGGAGTGAGGTGTGGGTGAAGGAGGCCTCGGATGGGTCATTCTGGGCAGGAGAGGGGTGCAGGGTGAAGCTGTAGACCTGTTGTGCAGTGTTGCCAGATTTTGAGACCTGTCAAGCTGAAGTACAAGCCCAAATCTATCCCAAAGCAGACCAGTATCAACTCGAAACTAACCCAAGTTGCAACACAAATGATGCCAAAAAAGCTTCCAGGAAACATTTTAAGCATAACTCTAATTCCCATTAAAATCAATATGCAGATAGTGAGAGGAGGTTCATTCAGCACTTATGCAAGTTCACAATCATGTCCAGAATCTTTTAACAAATACTTATTTAGACGATCAGTCCCCACCCACTGTGACTTTCTAACTGGCACCACAAATCCAAACCCGAACCTTGCTTAAATGAGTGAACTGTACTCGAGCAGATACTAATCCACCTTCACGAAGTCTATGGGTGGGAACCTAAAACCTCTTTCAGCAGTGTGGCTCCAAAACTGTACATTAAATGGATCGCGCAAGTTTAACACCACACAATGATAAATATTAAGGAACCCTCTTAGAGTTAAATTATTTCCCGCACTGCCTGTTTTGCAAACCTTGCATTTTTTTCTTTTTTGCCTCAGATACACAACCAAAATTGTGTCTTTGATAAGGGATTCATGACAACATGGACAAGTAGTAAAAATCAATATTGCGGCAGACTATATGCAAAGCAGTTTTCATGAAAAACAAGAGTGCTTAAATGTGAAACGAGTGTGCAAACTTAAGACTTGAAGACGTGTCCTGTCTGACAGCTGAGAGAGAAGCCAACACAAAAGAGACTGTCACTTAGTCTGACCTCTTCCTTTCCCTGCACTCCAAAGTCCACAACCATGATCACTTACTCTTGTACTAAATAATACACAGGACCTTTGTTGTTGCCTTTGTGTTGCAGCAAAGGCTGGACTAAAGCTCCCAGTCTTGGCAAGAAGCATATGAGTTAGCTTGGGTGCCAAATGAATCCAAGACTATTCAAGCGAACCCGCATTTAATCGAGCAATAATCCATGACTGTCTGCGTCTTGACCACGCACATAAAATTCCATGGCTAAGATATGTAAAGAACTAGCTCGAATTTTTAGGGACAGCTGACTGCTTTCACAATCCGCAACTTATTACCGCCATCGCCAACATCAGTTAAAGCACGATCTTTTAACTACACTTAAAGAGCAAAGAGAACGTGCACAGGTGGGCAAGAAGAGAGTGGCAGAATACCTCCCCCTAGTAACTACTGAATGCATGGCACCCTACCCTTTGTTCCACTTAAACCATACGCAAAGGTATTACCTGACAAGGTTCAGGTTCAGTATAGCTCATTTCCTGGTTTCCTATCCCAGTAATGTATATCATGGCTCCCTTCCTGAACCCTGCCCATGTGACTCAATTTCCATCCAGAATATGCTGCATTTTTTCTTTTTTTGTTGATTATACATTGAACCGCAGAAAGAATTCATAATCCTACTCTTAAAGACCTAAAACATCAGAAGATGTAGGCCAGCATTGTACAATCTCAAGCTTTTACAACCAGAATATATTTGTTTAATGATATGTACATTTATTTCTGCAGCCGTATGTATAAGGCCCTAGCCCTAGCCTTAGCTATTAAAAGTGGAAATTGTCCTCGTGTCCAAACTGCCAGGAAGGAGTATAAAGTAGCATTGCATTGTGCAAAATTACAGTGGGAAGAATCCCACTTGCAGAACCTCAAAGATGCTAGTTTAGCAAAGGATGCTAACTTATTTTGGAATCTCGTTAGGGGGCTAATAGGAAAGATCTTGATTCAATACCCAACCACATATCAAGCCTAGATTGGTTCGACCATTTCAGAAAACTATACACGGGGACAGACATATTATATCGGGGAGGGCCTCGTGACCAGCCAATTCCCTGCTCCGCTCTAAACACCAGTGACTACTTTAGTCTAAATGAAGTAGAAGGGGCAATTAAAAGAATTGTGCCGTCAAAAGCCCCTGGACCGGATGGTCTTCCGGGGGATTTACTTCTTGCGAACTCCAGTGATTGGGCAAAATATATTACGCTCCTAATTAATTCCATCTGTAAAGGATGCCCTATAACCGAATCGTGCCGAAGTAGTGCCTATTTTTAAAAAGGGAGCTAGAGAGGACCCTGCCAACTACCGACCGATTAGCTTGATTGATGCTATTCAAAAAGTAGTTGGTAGGGTGCTGCTGCAGAGAATTCACTCTTGGGCCGAGGATGAGAATATCCTCTCCCACTACCAGGCGGGTTTTAGGACTAGAACCGGGACAGTTGACCAGGCGTTCAGGCTGCTCCTCATTTATTGGAAGGTAGTCGTGATAGGTGGAGGCAGTCTTTATCTTGCTTTCATTGACTTGAAGACTGCCTTCGATTTGGTCCCCCGGGAACAATTATGGAAAGTTTTGGGTGAGATGGGTATTCCTTTGTTTATTTTGAATCTGCTTGTCCGATTGCATGAGGGCAGCTATGCTCAAGTGAGGTGGGGTCACAAGAGCAAAAAACCGATAAGATTGCAGTGAACAGAGGAGTACGCCAGGGCTGCGTTATGGCGCCTACCCTATTTTCCCTATATGTGAACGGGGTGGTTAGTTTCCTTCAGGAGATTCCAGCTTTCGCCCCGGTCCTGGCAGGAGATAGGGTACCCACACTCCTGTTCGCAGATGATACGCTGTTGATTTCCAAGACCCCGGTCGGGCTACAGAGACTTTTAGACAGGTTCCAGCTCTTTTGCACCTCAAGGGGGTTGATTATTAATACCACAAAGACTAAATAATGACATTCAACCCCTACAAGCCCTTTAGGCATATTTTTACCTTGGGTGGAACACGCTTGGAAAGAGTTAGCACTTTTGATTACCTGGGCATCCGACTCTCCGACACAATGCACTGGAATCCCCACATTAACAAGATGCTTTTAAGTCATAAACGTGTGGCTGGGGCAATAGGCAGAGAACATCGCTCCTCACAGAGCAGACCTGTTGCCCCAGCGCTCACTATCTACGCTGCAAAGGCAGTTAGCTCTTCCCTTTATGGCGCAGAATTGTGGGGGTTTAACAATGTGCAAGAGATCTGTAGATCTGAACATAAGTTTCTGAGAGAGTTAGTGAGCCTTCCCAGAAATGTCCCACTTAAGCCCCTGATGAGTGACATGGGAAGACGCTCTTATAAAGATATTGCCAGATTAAGACCGCTGCTTTATTGGGCCCGCTTGTTGCGAACTACTGAACTCGCCAAATATGCCGCCGCATTTAAAGAAGTAAATAGCTTAGACTGCAATCACAGGGTTAGCTGGCTTACCAATATTAAGAAATTAGTACTTGCCCTAGGTCTCAGAGACTCTTGGGAGGGCCAGAACCCACCCGGTAAGGATGAACTTAAAAAGGTATATTGGGCCTGGACACACAGGAACTTAGTAACCCTAGTGCAGGTAGGATGGCAGATGATTTTTACCAGATCAAACAGCATATATTTTTAGAGCCATATTTAGATTTTATTCGGATCCCAAGAGATAGGGCACTCTATATACAGTTCAGGGTTGGCTCCCTTTTAGTCCGTGAGCTAACTGCAAAATGGAGCCCACCTCGTCAGACAATCGCGGATTGCCCTTGCTGTGAGACACCAAAAGAGAGCGTGGCCCACCTCATGTTCGCATGCCCAGCATATTCCAGGGCCAGCTCAAGATGGCTAAAACCAATCTGTAGACAACTGGGCACCTCGGATCATAGTGTTGCCTTGCGGATCTTGAAATCAGATCCAAGAGCTCTCTTTGTCTGTGGCGTGGCAAAGTATCTCGGCTGTATTTGGCTTGTCAGGTCTAAATTCTTGCGTAGGGAGGTATGAATTTATAATGTGAATGTATTTTTATATAATTTTAAAACGCCATCAGATAGCTTTAAAAGATGTATGCTCTTATTTTTTTCTTAACCAAACTCATTTATCAAATTATATTTTAACATTCATCAAATGTACAAATGAACTTTCCACCTTGACCCAGAGATTACTGTGTTGCTGCTAATATTTATTAACAAAATGATAAATTTTTTGTATATTGTCCCTGGATGGAATGTATATATTTACCCTTTTACCGTCTTTATGATAACTCGTATCTTTTATTTTTGGCTTATATGAATGAAGTTGCTTTTATGATACTTGTTATCGAAATAAAGCTATATGACAATGGCATAAGGAATCAAGTAGGGAAATGATTATTTCAGTTCACATAGCAGTGTCTCAAGATAAAATTAACAATTTGAAATGCTTACATTTACAAATGGTACCTTACGGTTTCAACAAAGTTATTGGTTTAATTGGCCAGATGTAACATGCACAGCCCGTGGTAATCTTTAAACTTTCTGAGTGATACTGAAGTAAAAGACTTTGTCTAAATCACTTGCACATGGCACTTTACAGTATTTGGTCTATCCAATTATTTTAAACATATCGTGCGCTTTGGATGCGCTTTTCTCGGAGAGTTTCATGTGGCTGAAACTTAAGTATCAATCGGCAACTGGAATTGCAAAAACCTGCACATGCCATTTTATGATGTTTTTTTATCATTCTAATCTTAGGAATGGCTATCAAAAGGAATACTGCGAATGGTAGCCTAAATGTGCAATAGTTACAAAACACAACCTCTCCTCTGATAGCCTAACAAGGATTATCACAGTGTAAATCTTCTATTCCCAGAGTTTGTTAGATGATGTGACCAACTCAATAGTCCTTGCCTAACACTGTATTCTCTGAGAACACATGTAACAAAATACCACTCTACATACTTTAAAACAGAAAACTGTGACAATAATCCACCCTTAAATGCCTTTTGCCTTTAGCATATGCTTTTCAACATAAGCATGTCATGCCTACTATATAACACTATATTACAAACGGATCAGGCCTTTAGCCAGTGCTCAATTTGAGCCAGTGGTTTCCAGTGCTCAGCACTGGCACTTTATCATCAACACCGGCACTTTTTTCATGAGCACCAGTTAAGGAGACATTCCGTTATGGGAGGCACACGGAGATGAAGTGATTTGCTCAGAATCACAGCATGTTGAGCCAGCGCCGAGACTCGAACCTGGTTCCTCAGCTCCAAAGTCGCCAGCTTTGGCTGTTATGCCACATCCTCTCCCCACTTTCATGGTTAGTAGTTGGTTCTGTTTTATGCGGTGCTAACAGGAGAAATGGGCTGGTGCAAGCTGCCTCCTGACAAGAGCCTCAGCACTTATTTTTCTACACATTGACCACTGCCTTAAGCCTTTATCAATGGCATGTGACCATAATCAACTCTGTGCTGCTGTAACAGGCATAAACTTTTCCCGCAAGGCAAAAAGTGCAATAAAAGCACTCTTTTAGAGGAAGCAAAGAATAAAATGCTGTACTCAAGGGAATCAATATGTGGATGTAGCCAAAGCTGCTCTCTCAGTGCTTATGAAAGCCACTTTCCTCTTAATCACATATCTGACAGCAGTGCTGTTCAAGGCCAAACCTTAAAACACAAAAGCAAAGTCTCAAAGGCCGAGTACATCCGAAAATTAAGGGCAGAAATAAGATCATACTGTGCATGAATTAAGGCCCAGAGGTGGAAACTCGTTTGCCAAACCATCAAGGAATTTCTTAAACAAGGGCAGCTTGAGCAGAGGCGAAGGGGAGACTTCAAATAAATAGTAACACTGCTTCAGGTAAAGGGAAGCTCTTCAATAAAGGAGGGACACTGCATCAGGAAGGGGAAGGGTGACTTGAAATAAACAGGAAGAAGGTTTCATAATTATGTGAGCAGTATAGGTAGTGGTGAGGTTATCGCTAGCTGTCACAATAAGCTGACCACTTGTAGCTAAACAAACTGCAGAACAGAAAGCTTGGGACAAGGCAGCAGAGCCGCCTCACTGGAACAAAAGGCAAATTCAAGACCTCAATCTCTGCCCACACATGAAGCCTTAACGGAAGGTAAGTCAACATAAATTGGGAAGACAGAGCCTTATAAGAGAAATCCCATTCACTCTAAATCAGCCCCTTGGTATCACTGCCAGAGTATTCCGGCTTCTGAATTTCATGTTGACTGAATATGAGCTTTGCATTCTGAAGATCAACAATGGCAATGAACAATCCATGAATAAAGCAGACTTGTTCTGGTCAAATGTGACAACCATGAACAACACACTTTTAGAGGATTTTGTTCAGTAAGCACAGATTCAGTATTAAACTAAGACCTCTGAGTGTTTTCAGCACCAGAAATTTGCTGGGTACCACTTGGATGCACAAGTTAAATCTTCTGATGTCAGCGTGAGAAAACTAGTCTGACAACTGGCTAGAAATGGGCAAATGTAGTAGAGCTGCTGGATCCAATTTGTCTGCTAAATCTTTCTCCCTGTGATATGCGTTTTTGATGGTTTTTTTAACTTTCATATCAGACAACAGCAAAGGAACCACAAAAGATACATTATTTTTACCCTTCAACCGTAGAAGGCTATCAGTCTTCAAACAGAGTGACTATCAATATCAGCAGAACATCTTTAACGTTGAGGCAGATTGTATGAAGTGTTTGAGAAATTCACAGGATAATCTCTTGACTATTGGCCTTGCGGACTGTCAGCTGGGCATATTACCTCCAGTGCTCAGGCCCTTTCTCGAGAAATGGAAACGAAATGAAGACCTAAGAGCAGGTGGGTGTTTAGACTTCTGAAGAATGGTGTGATGGTGCCTTTGAGAGTGTGAAAGATGTTTAAGGCGGTAAAAAAAACTGCACAGATTACAAGCCGAATGTATTTCCCATAAGCAGTTCTTAATGACCGTGAGGGATAGACACTGAAATTTCTTCTGCATCTCTGTCAGAATATCATCTCTGCAGAACAACTCCTCCTCTGGGCTCTTTTCAGAGGTAAATTGAATAGAGTAATTACACTGGTGGGAGCATTCACCAGATCAGATTTATAAGGAATAAAAATCCCTGGTTAAAGAGAACAGCCCCAATACTAGCACAAGATAATGTAGGTTAAATGGACACAGTTAAAACAGGGCTGCTAAGCTTTTCATTTTCAAAAATCCAATACTTTTAGTCTTACAGTGTATAAAGGATTCATTACAAAATATCACGATTAAAACCTTTATAAGAACCCAGCTCTGCACAGTGTTTAGAAAGGAATTTGGCATGTACCACTACAAAAAGCATATCGACACATTAAAATACTGAACACCTGTTAATACTGCGACTAAAAATTATGTTAACACCTGATACCTTATTTTTGGTCACAAGTCCCACTGACCAGAAGTAAGCAGAAACGGCGACAATGAGAGGGTCATATGTCCTAAGGCAGGGCATCATCGCTTCCTCTGCTAACTAGGCATCCTTAGTTCTAAATAATGGATCCAACCAGAGTCTGCGCTCTTCCGTAAAATTTGCGCAAAATAACATAAAGTTCATAACAGTGTCTTTGCCACCTATCTGACATTCACATTAGATGCCGACTTTTGTGTTTCTCCAAACTGAGCTAAGTGCACCATAGGAGGGGGGAGGGGAGTCCCCAATCTAAATCTTAAGTATAACAAGTGTTTCAGTTCTGGATATAGCCCATCTAGGTACTTGGCAGACAACTTGTGCACAAAGCATACTGCCGCTACATCTCGCGTCTTGGTTTCAACATACTTTTAGAGATGGGACCAATACTGCTTCTTGACAAATTCAATTGAGCCAGGAATGAACTGAGGTGGCTCCTTCCAGAAATGATCCAATTATACTTTTATTAGTAAGTCGTTATTGCAGTGCAACCAGTTTCCAATACCCCAGCCTATACGGGCAAATGTTTCTTGAACTGATTTTAGGTCAATTGTTACACACGGATTCCTAGGCACACACATCCAATATAATTAAGGCTCCCTGTTTTCCGTTTTTACTGATTTTTACAGATAAATACAGACAGAAAACCATTTATTTTCTTGTCTGTATTTATTTTTAAATGTGGATAAAAACGGAAATTGGAGTGCTTTTTGAGTGATTCTAAATAACTTTGCCTTGAGTGCGAGGCCAATAGCTGTGTGGACTGATAGGTAAGGGGGTTAAAAAAAAAAAGGAATTTTAGTAAAGAGGCTTAAACAGCAGTAGATATGCACAAGGCTGATACTGAAATGTGCATATTTTCGTATAAGTGCATTGATTTATCTTCTGCGGGTGTTCATATCACTGAAACCTGGCAGGCATTCAAGCATGACTGCATATTTATTGGTTAAATAAATGTGGAAATATACCAGTTTCAGCTTTATTTTTTTCACAAAACCCATAATAAATATGGATAAATACAGATAAAGTTGACAAAAAATAAATATGGATAAATACAGACGGAAATGCTAAAAAAATAACTACCATAAAACCGGGAGCCCTAAATATAATACAGGTTTCAAGACGGCCTGGGCTGCAGTAGTGGACATGCCCAATTCAAGGTACAAGTGCCCCACTAAGGTTCCGGGTCCTAAACTCATGAGGGATCTAAAAAATTTGTTTCACTACTTGAAGCTTATATAATTTACCACAGCCCCATAACTCAGTCCCGTACAGAGCAGCGGTCACAGCATTTGCTGATATACCCTCAAGTTAATACTCTGACATTGGCCACCCACCTTTTGCTTTCAAAAGAAGATTGCCCTGGAGGTTTGTAATAAACTTGCAGTAGACTTGTCTACCTGTGCTCTCCATGTTAACTTCTCCTCAAAGTGGATCTCCAGGTAATCATACTCTGGGACCCACTGTAAGAGAACATCATAGACCCGAAGTTTCCTTCTAAGGACATGAGTGGGCTTGATGTGCATGAACTTTGTCTTTGAAGTGTTTACAATTAGATCCATCTTAGTACAATAACCCAAGAAGGCTTTGAGTAGTTTATGTGAGGCATTTTCAGTGGTCGCCAACAACCAGCATCATATGCAAAGAGGGGGATCGGCACATTAGTCCCTGCGATGTTAGATATGCGTACATTAGATTTTTGTAGATACTCCACTACGTCATTCTGGGAAAAACTGAAAAGAACCGGCGCCATAATAGATTGGGAAAGAGGCACTACACTCACCTATGGGCCCATAACAGACCCTGGCCGTGTTGCTGATCGTGCTTTAACTGATGTTGGCGATGTTGCGGATTGTGAAAGCAGTCAGCTGTCCCTAAAAAAACGAGCTAGTTCTTTACATATCTTAGCCATGTAATTTTATATGCATGGTCAAGACGCAGACAGTCATGGATTATTGCTCGATTAAATGCGCGTTCGTCCTTTGCCCAAATAGCGCGCCATAACATTAGGCGTGCACTTTTGATAGGATCTTCTAGAGCACTGAAGCCTAGTCCAGTGTGACATAAAAGTATCGGGAGACTGTCAGATAATTCCTGGACTCTTCTCAGAAATAAGTTTTCATCTGTTTGTAAAGATGAACATCACAAAATCCCCAGACTCCTGCCCGTACATAATGACAGAACAGCAGCGTGCAACATAAATGTTGATCAATGCATCAAGTGGTTTGGAGCTTAGTTTTCTTGCAAATCTGAAGAGGGCCTCAATAGTTTGTCTAAATCGCAGCTTCCTAGCCTTAATGAGGTGGCACCAAGTTCCTTTTTGGTCGAATGGTACGCCTAGATAGGTGAAGATTGCAACAAGGAGCAACTTATCACTATTGATATAACAGGACTTCAAGGGGGGACGGGTTTTCCCAACTACCATATTATGCGATTTGGCAGTATTTGTTTTTAAACCCAAATACCTGATAAATGAGACAAATCTGCTTAGGAGTTTTTGCAGACCGACTCCGGTTCTTGAAATCAAAATGCAGTCATCCACATAAAGCAGAGTTGGTAAGTTTCTAGAACCTTCTCTCTGAAGGTCTGACTCCCCTGGATTGAGGTAACCCTCAAGACAGTTAAAATATAGGCAGAATAAAAAAGGGGCCAGTATGCACCCTTGCCACACTCTGCGCTTCATTTTGATTGGAGCAGTAAGTTCAGCATTTGCCCCATATCTCATACTCCCTGTCATGTTTTTGTGCATCTGCACTAAAAAATGGACTAAAGATGTATCTATGCCCATTCCCAGCATGTTTTACCTCAATTTCCCCCTGTCCACCCAGTCAAAAGCTGATGTTAAGTGCATAAATCCTAAGTGGAGAATAACATTCTTTGCATCTGTATATTTACTTATGAGCTTATTAAGCCGTACTGTACATCAGAGAAGTTCCCTCTTTCTGTTACCCATGCTTCCAATCGTTCGAGTAGGTTTCTGCCTATGAGCTTACTTGTAGTATCAATTAAGGAGATCATGCGATAGCATTTGAGATTTGCCCTATCACCCTTTTTGAAAGTAGGACCTATGATTGCGTTTCGCTACGATTTTGGGGGACCTGAGATAACCACACACCTCATGATGTTTGTGAGTAATGGTACCCATAAACCGGGGTTCTCCAAGATGCGGTCAGCAGGAACCCCTTCAGGCTAGGGGCTTTGTTCTTAACCACCTGTGTAGTGCTTGTTTAACCTCCTGTTAAGTGGGCCCTAAACCACCCCCTTCTAGATAGCTGTCTATTATCTCAAAATGACTGTTAGTCTCAGTATTGCTCCAATATACCCTCGTGAAATGCTCAACCCATTTGTCAGATGGAACTGTGGCATCAATGCATGTATTGTAGCTATCTCCAAAACAGGGGGCATTGACAGTCTTCCAGAAAAGAGAGGAGTGCTTTCTTGTACTGGCTTTGTGTAATTTTTCCCATGCCTGCAAACCGCCTTTAGATACATAATTGCTTGTTTGTATTGTTGTCTATGTAATCTCACCAACCCCTTATCCCTAGGCATCTCTTTCAGGGCATGGATGAGATTTTTGTGGATCGTAGAGCAATCGCTACCAAAGCATTTTTGGGGCCTAGGCACCCTCTCTTTTCTGTCATCCAACAATATGCCATTGATTGACTCACTTATTTCGTCAAATGCCTCCAACATGCACTTGGGATTTAATTCATTCTCTAAGCAAGCTATAATCTGCCCCCTATTTTTCTTTATTAGGTCCCCTAAAACAGCATCAGGGTTTACTGGTGCCTATGTACACAGATCTCTTTTGTTTTTATTAAAAGGCTACAGTCAAAATGCAGGATGTGGTCAGTTATTTTCCATTTTGTGCCTCAAAAGGATAGTCGGGGGGGAAACTATCACTAAGACAATTTTGCAAAATTGAGAAGCCTACTGCTTTTGGTTCACAGTGCTCCGAAAGAGCGATGAAATCTATGAGGCTGCCCTGGCATCTCCCCGTATATGTTACCTGATCTAATTTGGGTTGTGATATAAGATCAATGGTAAGAAAGAGGGCAAATGTGCTCAGTATAGAGTTGAAAATATCCCCACAGGGGCTATAGTCAAAATGTCATTGTTCCTCAGTATCATCTCCCATCAGCCCGCAGGCAGCTGTCTTGGACAATGGGCATAATCTGCAGTTGAAATCGCCCCCCCCCACCCACAATACAATAATCTTTGTATTAAGCTCACTCAGGTATTTACTAAGGTACCATTCAAGCTGGCAGCTATAGCGATATTGCCAAGGATAAAATTATTATGATAGAAGTTGACAATAACCAGCATTGTCCTTGATTGATACTTCATATTAATACATTGAACATGTGGAGAATCAAGATACATGTTGCTGACCTTTATACAAGGTGGTAGATATTAAGGTTAACAACCCACCTCTGTGATGACACCCCCATCAAATGGCTAGCTGGAGTATGGATAGCAAAGAACCCATTTATATACACTATTTTGCGCCCAAGTTTCTTGGAGACAGACAATATTATAACCCTTTGCTAGGTCAAACCAATCATCATTCTTCACCTTATTAGTGAGACTTTCCACGTTCCAGAATAAACATTTAAAATCATAATTGGGGGCCGAACTGTGTGTGTCCATTGCTCTCGTATATTCAGAAACTGTCTGTGGTGACCCGGTGTTTGACAGTGGCTTAGAACATATGCCCTCAGCAGACATCTGGGTTGCCTCGTTCGCAGAGTGAGCTGCACCTATTGCTTCCTTTCCCCCAAGCTCTTTTATCTTGTCACTACTAGCCTCACCACTAGTAGGGATTTTATTTGTACGTTCCTGCATCACACCGCAGTTCATCCGACCTTTTTTAACAGATTCTGGCATCGTGGCCTCAAGTTGCGACCCCGAGGCTAAAGCTGCCCTTGGGTGGAACAGTCATCCAATTTGTTCAAGGGAGGAGAAGCGGTTATCAGTCGGTAGCGAATATATCTGGTGAGTGGGTGGTTCTGTGAGGTAGAAGAAAGATGTTCTTGGAACGCCCTGTTTATAGAAATTCCCCAAGGGTACTGCCATATTAATTTCATTGGAGGAGCGAATACTTTCATCGGAGGAGTGATGTCATCCTACTAGGTGTGAGTTGGACAAGCCTATGATAAAGGCTTTAGGCCTGATCGGCTCATTGGAAAGTTTAATGTCAAATGCCTTAGGTCAGAACTATTTGTTTAGAAATGTTACGTTAAGGGCAGTAAGTATGACTTATTTAGTGATGAAAGGATATGTTCATGCCAGTAGACTTTTAAAGATTGATATTACAGTGTGGTAAAGCCTGTAGATGGGTATCTTGTTTCATGGAATCTCACAGATTACCATAGAAGGCAACGATTTTGTGTTGGCTGCCCACTGACAAACACCGGCGGTAGATTTGCACTCTTATACTCCATGCTAGGTCATCTTAGGAGAGATTGTATATTGATTTGCCAACTGTAATTGTCTACATATATTTTAATTTCATGACTGTATGGCTGATGGTTGCCATATGGGACTGCTTAGGTGCACCACAGAAGGACTGGGTAAGTTAAGGTGACAAGCCAGTTATAACAGCTGTAGGCCAGATCAGATAATTGGAAACGGATGCCACATGTTTAATCTGTTATGAAAAGTTAAAACAAAGGCTGTTTGCCTGACTTGTGAAAACCACATGTTAAAGCCAATAGGTCTTTTAATGTGGATTGGTTTTACACTTTAAGGTCTGTGGTCAAGTAGTTTTTTAACCTACTAATGTAATATGGGAGATTCCATATAAGGGTTTTGGTGTTGGTCTCCTCTTTAAACAAACCTTGACCGCAGAACATTTGTACAGTGACAAACCCTTTTAAGACTTTATTGCTTTGCAAATGATAATTATGTACATTGTTAACATTTTATGAATGTATGCCTGATGGATTGTTATTGTACTCTGGTAAAGTCTGTAGACTGCTACCTTGTTACATGGAATTTCACAGATTTACTTAGTAGGCAATGGTGTCGGTTTTAATTACAACCTTTGACAAATTCTGGGGGAAGATCTTTGACAATCCTTGCTAGACCCAATTAAGAAGACCTAAAAGGTTTTAGGTAACTTACAGGCTTTTGTAATAAAACACATGCACATATCTGTTCCAAGCTATTGTCCACATGATTGTGCTTCAGTGCCTTTAATTTTCTATTTCTTCGTTGTGTAGGCCCCCTTTAATTTCTTTTGTGCTCCTTTTTTATGTTGTTTTTTCAGTGTACTGCAGATCCTCAACCATTGCTACTAGGGTGCCTCCCTTCTGCTCATGTCATCTGCAGTGCACCTCATCCTGCATGACCACTCCTTCTAAGAGGAGCCATATTTAGATTGTATTTTCCATAGCTTATGGTTGTTTTACCATTTCAAGATGGTCATACTGTTTCTAAATGTCGCAGCCTTTAAAACAATGATACATTATGTACAATAACAATTTGAGATGACCAAACCCGGATGTGTTTACTTTTATTGAAAGTACACACCTTTAGGTTTGTTTAGGCACAGGCATGTTCTGTTTTTTCTGATTGTATTCTTTTAATTTATCTTGCATGTGCTTGTTGAGTCTGCATGTTTATTTTATTGTGGGTGAATGCAAGAGCGAGTTAGTGGGTGGGGGCTTGTGTATTAATTTTCCTCTTTTTTTTATTTTTATCCTCGATTGTTTTAATTTATGCATTTTCGCAAGTGCATCTTAAGGTAACGAGATGTGCTAACCATTCTCAGAGCATGATGCACTTTGTTATTTTGCACTTTATATAATTCCTAGCGCAGTAGTTTTACCTGTATTGATTTTGTGAGCAACTAATATTAGAAAGTTTAGATTGGGCATGTAGTGTTTACAGTCAGGGTCCCATGAAGCTAATAATACAGTAATTAGTTACATAAGATCTGTTGTAAATGTGAGGAAACGATTGGAAGGGCAAATTAATTGTAGTCGTCCGAGGGTATATACAGGGGTTGATATTTCAATTTTCCTCGTTTCTTCTTATCTAACTTACTCAATATATATTGTGTTCATTCATTGATTCTTGGAAATGTATTTTAAGGTAATGATATTTGTCATATATTCTCAGGGGAATGATTTATTATTCAATGTTATAGATCCAAGAATGACGTGTTTGTATTATGATTTAGTAAGGTGTATTGAGGCGTTTATGTTCTCTACTATGATGTATAGTCAAATAAATTTTGATGATGAGTAGGGAGTGGATGAATAAATGCAAGCGTTCAAGGACGAAGGACAGAGTGCTTGTATGATGACTTATGGAGAGCTTCAACTCACCAGTGACTAAAGAGTCACTTTCAGTTCCACACCAGACCTATTGGCATTGCAGATGCGTGTTTGAATGTTTCTTGAAGTGTGTCCCAAAAGGTATTAACTTCCAGTACCTAATTACTCTTTCACATTCCTCCCACAAGGATGGCAGGTTTATCTGGTTCTCACCTTTTACGTGGTCTTGCTGGGACAAGTTTAGTGTAGAAGGACTTTTTCATTGCTAATTTGAAACAAAAAATATAGACATCCTCATACATCAAGGCGTGTTGTGATTACTCAGATATACCTTTGAGGATCATAACTGACGTTACAGCTCAATCTAATCAAAGCAGAATGACAGTCAGCTTTGTACAGGGGTGTTCCTGATCCAGACCCTAACTTAGCAGCTATGTAGACTTATTACACGTTCACTTACATTGTAATGTGTACTGTTGTGCACTATTGGGATGTGCAGTTATGACTGACTTTCTAGTGTGAAGGATGTCCTTGCTGCCTTCCTCCAGCCCTTCTCCTCCTGCCTGATACCCCTGTGGTAGCCTTTCTGAAGATAAATAATATGCTTATTAATATGTATTAAGAGAACAAGATGCTTGCTTCATCAATGTTTTTTGTTACAGATTCTGGAAAAGATTTTCAAAGACTATGCTGGCTTAAAGTGATGCCAAATGATGCAAAATTTATGGATTTTGATGCAATGCCTGAAAATGTAGCCAGAGTGAGCTTTGCCTCAAAACCAAATGTCTCCTTGAAGCATGAGCTAGCAAGAAGGATTTTTTTTAGTGTCCCCAAATATTCCACGCATTGCCTTGGTACTGCCTTGCACACTTATATTTGGAATGTTTCAAATTTGTCTAGGCATAGGATTTTGTACTAGAAACATATGCTTACAGTTCAAATCCTATGCTAGACCACACCAACACATCTCTGCACCAAGGAGCAAAGATTGCGTGTGGTGCTAGGCAGCCTTTATAGGGCACCAGCTCAGGGGTAGACAGCAGCAGGCCATTTTTAGGTCGGGCCTAGGCAGTGCGCAAGCTCTGTTGCAAGACATGCTGTAAGTACAATACGGCCTTAAACCACGCCCATCGATTGCCATTCGTTCTTTCTTGTGCCATTCAGAAATGCTGACTTTTTATTGGTGGGTTGCTTTTAAAAGTCCCTCCTTTGGGTGCTTGGTTGACTCCCAGGTGATTTCACTCATTATTCTTTCTGGTTGGCCATCCTCGCCCTGATCGCTCCCACCTGTCGCTTCGTGCTTGGTTCCCTCCCATCAGATTTTACTCAATGTTACTTCTGGTTGGCCATCCTCTCCCTGATCACTCCTGCCCCGTGGCAGGTCCTGTTCATTTTGTTGTTCAGCTCCGCTGCCGTAGCTGCTTGTCTTTCTTTAAAAAAAAGATACACAATTTCTTTAACATCACTTATCACAAAGCAGCTCAGGTTCACTTCGACCTCTTATACAGGCCTCTAAATGTTGTTATGTCGCACATTTGCAGTGCATTCAAAGACTGAGATCAGATGCTGTTTTCGGAGAGCGCTTTTGTCGGACTTCAAATGATTTCTTGTTTTCTGTAGGGCATGTGCTTGTGCTTTAACTATCAGTACTCCACTGAAGTTTTTAGTTGAATAGGTCGCCTGCCATGGGTGGCAGAAGGAAGCACACCCATCTGACTAGTACGCTCCCCTATAGTGAGAGCCTGTATTTGCATATCAGTACCAGTATGCACTACCCTGTATGTCCTTGTCTTAGAATGTTTCTCTAGACATCCCACCCCAAGTGCACTTCTCTGCTTTTGTTTGCACTGGTTCTTTAAGCTTTGCCCTCTTCCCCTAGATTGTCTGTTGCATATGCCTATCTATCTACCCTGTCTGCACAGCCCCTATGCCATCATCTCTCTGCCTTTTCTTGCCTCCTCTTACCCTCCCTCCATCTATGTGTACTCCATCCATGTATGTTCCCGCTTCCAGTCTGTCCCCGTCTGTCTTCCACATACCTTCTGCTCTGTCACTTCTTCATGTCCCCTGCTATTCTCTCCATGTCTGTGACATTCTTTTTCCTGAACAAAGTGTCGCCTTCTGCCTCTCAAACTTCATGTGCCTTTGATTTTCCCACCACCCCACCCTGTCTACGTGTCATTTGGCATAGATGAAAGCACTGAAGGGGCCTTCCGGAGCCCTTGCTGACACCTCTTCCACAACTGACATGTGGATCACAGCCCGAGGGCGTGTTTGTGGCTGTATTTGGCACTCGTATTTGACACTGCCTTCACAGCTCTACCTGTTCCAAACACTGTATACCCCACGCCTTCCTGTGCGCGTCTCTGCTTTTCTTCCAATTTGTTCCACTTTTAACGCTGCCCCTACTGCACTTGCCAATCTTCATGTGCCTATCTTCACACACTCTACCCAATATGTACTCTTTCCGTGGCCGCTCTGCTGCCTTTTTCTTGGTCCTCTCTTCCACTCCATTGTTGTCTTCATACTGACTGTTCCCCCGATTCATAACTTTCATCTACTTGTGCATCTTTTCCAACTCCCTTTCTGCACATTGACTGAGCCCACTCTAACCGCTCCCTCCCTGTCACTCTCACTGCCATTTTTTCCCTGCATTGTCTTTTCTGCCTTTCAAACTACACGTGCCTTCTTAACCACCCAACTTCTCATTCCCACCATGCTTACTCGCTGTTCTAACTCCACCTGACCCTCTGCCTGTTCCCTAACTCCTTTGCCCTCCGTCTGAGCCTGCTCACTGCTTGTGTACCTTTCTGTCTACTGGTACTTCTTTTTTGCAGTTGGTGGGTTAGCAAGCTGGTACCCTGTAGATCCCATTAAAGAAACACCAGTTTTCCAGCACATGTTTCCTTAATATTAAAGTCGTTTTCCACTATAATCCATTGTTCATCAGTTGGAGGGATTATCAGCCATCATTTATCCCGTCAAATAAAAATAATCCTTTGCAAACTAACTGGGGGTTGATCAAAGGCGTCATGATTAATATTTGGCACATTGATGTTTTTACCACAGAGTATGAGCAAAATGGTTATTGCCCGCTTTGTGGGTGTCCAGTCTTTCAGGACACAAATACAAACCGCTGTTAAAGACATTGGCAAAGCCAATAGCTCTGGCTAAACCCTTATAAGGTCGCAAAGGCGAAATCTATTGGCTATACCAATGTTTGTTAATATAATGGCTCTTCACTGCTTTCTCCATTTTGCACAACACAGCAAATGTGGTTGCTGTGCTGCTTTGAACTAAAGAATTATAAATCTGCCCCACTATTGCTTCTGCATGATCCTTGTTATCCTATCCCCTTTAATACTGTTTATTTGAACTTACGGTTTTGCTGTTACCCTATCTTTAATACGGGAAATTTGGACTTGACTGATGTCATGGGTGTGGGTGATGCCGGCTCCATCGGTGTGTTAAACGCTTTTTGAGTCCACTTTGCCTCTGGTTTATTTTGTAAGATAAGGATGCTGCGGGAACTAGTAATACACATAAGCAAAAATGCTACTAAAGGGTAGTATAATATTCTGTATCTTCCCATTTTTATTGTATTTAAAAAAAAAAAAAACTTTCTAGTTTTTTATATTTGTTTCATCTTGATTATATCTTTTCTGTGAATGTGTCCAGTGCGTGCTATAAAAGTGCTCTAAAAATTGAGATAAACTTGTTTCTTTCCACGAATCATATAATATTTTAAGGTATTTTGATAATGCAATATTTGCTTGACTCACCTACTTGCTTATTCTCTTTGTTTCAGCCGTAGCTTTGACAACCATGAGGTATCATGTTGCAGTCTGTCTCCTGGCATTATCTTGTCTGGCTTTCCATCTTGGAGATTCTTATACAAAAGATTCCCGAACGTAAGTTTTATTTTTGTACTTTTCAGAGAAGTCTGATCGGCACGCACATGCTACTCAATACGACCATTTAAAAACACTAACGTATAGCATTGTTCATGGTATTGGCCAGGTTTTAAAGGGTATCAAAATGCACATTGTAATGTCACTTCTTTTAGAAGTCCCCTTCAAATGGAATTTCACTCCTAAGCAATGTTCCCTCTAATTTCTTTCCTTTTATGTGCGGCAATAAAGGTGCTTCGTGCACTGCAGCTAAGGCTGCGTGCACTGAAGATAAGCAACAACTTAATATTCACTTCCACTCAATCTCCTAACTTGTCCTTATAGCCTTCTGTAGAGAAGTAAAAGCCAGATAACACCTCATCCAGCTCTGTCAGGAACTCCAATGGACTGGCCTTCAAACACCAACATTCACAGACCCCCAGGCCCTAAGGAGAGAATGCTGCCCCGTATGAGATTCCACGCACATGCATGGATTTCCACATCAAGATTCCGTCAGGACACCACAGATTCCTCCCTTTTTTTAGGTCTCGCCTAGGCAGCGCGCATGCGCTGCTATAGGAGATGACCTTTAGAAATTGGTCAGCTCTTTTCAAGCACTCGTGCTTGTGCTGGCATCCACCTTGCGGGAGCGAGCAGCGGCGCGCGTGCTAATTGAAAACAAATGGCCTGCGCGCCGCTGCTCGCTCTCGTGGATGCCAGCACGAGTGCTTGAAAAGAGCTGTTTGCATTTGCCTGCTCTTTACATCCTTGCGCTTTCACTTTCATTCGCGGCCGCGGTTGTTTTGAGAATATGGTCACCCTATCTGTAGTACGCTTTTCTCCGACTCGCTCACCTCCAGTGCATATATGTTACCCACCAAAGACCCCTACATCTCATCCAGAGTCCCCATTCCATAATTGTTTCCCAAGTCCCCTCTCGATAACTAAATACATGGCCCGCCAACACCACGCGAGAATCGCATCCCATTTACGTCACCAAATACCGATCTCTTTCAGCCCACCGGAATGATCTGTACAGCAACACACCTAGGAGGTGGTGACCTCGGCACGCCCATTAAAATACACACCCCTACTAACAATCGGAACACCCCCAATCCATTAAAATAAGTATTTCCAGATCTCTTTTCAAATATGGATTTACATTGGAAATATTTAGTTCTATTGCAAGTGTATACGTGCGGAGAAAAATATTTTTTAGGGGTGGGGGTAGCTTGATTAAAAATTTCTTTACTTTGGATGCAAGCATGCATGTGTCTTCAGCGCCCTCTTGTGGCTTGTTGATACTGACGCCGCATGAGCTGTACAAAATCGCTGTTCATGGACGGGAGAAGGGCTCTGCCTACCTTTGCCTCATACTTTTTCTTCCGCTTTGGCCCCGCCCCCAGGCCCCATCCCTGCCCTTTGGGTGTGGGTCCGTTGAAACTTCCGAGAAATGTTCCCATACCCCTTATGTAATTTTAAGTAAAGCTCACATCTGTTTCTCTATCGTGTGAAGCGTTGCTCACATTTTTAGTCCGAAGATCCACTCAAGATTTTCTTCCAGTTTACGCGGCTTACGTAGAATTCAATATTTTAAGTAGTCTTTTGGTATTTCAATAGACTGAACTGGCCAATGTGGTCCATGCGCGAGTAGATTATTCGCTCCAGGTTTTTGCTTTGCATTTCTGGTACTTGTAATACTGCTTTCCCATTATACACCAGGACTACAAGTACCAGAATGCAAAGCAAAAAAACTGCTCTGAAGGATATGCGCACGCTTGGCTTGGGGGAAATCCCAGAGCGTTATTACACAAGTGTGCTCCTAGCAGGTCTATACATGAATCGCGGCATCCGTCGCTCACAGACTCAAACCGCCGTGTATTAACTCTGGAAGAAGGCGATGACAGGGTTAATGTACTGCTGAGGGGAGGCGCACAGGAGTGACCAGGAAATGGCGCGAGATAACCTGTCTTGGTGGAGTTCTTGGTGTGTCGCACACGGTGCCTGTCCTGGTAATGTCCCTCTTTTTCTTGTACTTACTATGAATACAGATATACTAGTTGTACCACCTTTGCTCAGGGGGCATACGAAGACAACACTGTGACTATTCGTTTAATTAGTCTAGAGAGTGGAACAAAAACCTTTCTGCCAAAAGAAGAGCTCGAGTTAAGAAACATTTTGGTCAGGCCAAAAAATGACTGGAGGTAAACTGTTTTTCTATTTTTTTTTAATCTGTCCCAGTGTGACTACTGGTGTCTGCGCCAGGGCCTGGCCAGTGACTTATGTCGTCGTTGGAGAAGTGACATTTGTTGGCATTCTGTTGCCCTATTTTCCCCATCCTAGCATAGTAGCAATATTTGTGGCTTGCCGGTGCCAACTTGTGCCCCTCCCTGTGTGTGGTACCGTAGTGGTGTGACCAGGCGTCCCGGATTTTTTAATGGGACAGTACTGCAACTTTGCAGCATGGCTGTAATCATTTTGATGGATAGTACTGCAACTTTTCAGCAAAGCTGAAATAATTTAAATGGGACAGTACTGCAATTTTGCAGAATGGCTGTAATGATTTTATTGGAACAATGCTGCAGCTTCTCAGCAGAGTTGCTGCACTTTTAGTTCTTTTCAGTTCTTTACTACTTTACAGTTAATGACACTGTTCAGGCGTATGTACTATTAGTGGAGCAATACATTCACTTCTCATAGCAACTGCTTTCTATTAATGGGACAAGGGCAGCACTTCACTGTGGGTTTGCTGTATATACGGTATATTTCTATTATTGGCATGAGGACTCTAAAGAAGGGTTCAATACTTCCGATCACATTCACAGCAGTGCGGTGTATACTTGTAATATTTATAGTCACAAAAGTAACAAACAATAACTAATATATTAGGCGTACCACCCTTTATATCCAGGTCAAGTCACCACTACACCAATATGGCTGCTGTTCATGTTGCTGTTTTCTACTCCAGATGTATAAAAGGACAGAGAACCTTAGAGTGGCCATAAACTGAAAAGTAAATAGTTTGTCCTTCCACCGAATCTTTTATCATCAAAAATCTCCAACAATAAGCGTTCTGTAATGTCTCTTTGTTTAATGACGTTTGGTTGGAGGTACACCCTCTTGTGGCATACTTCACTGAATGGACCCATTAAAAAAATATTTTTGTGGGGGCTGGGAGAGTTGCACATAAGTATCTCCAACCATACTGTTGTATTAGGACAAAATAGGACTTTCCAACTGCCCTCCTGCCCTTCATTTTACCTTGAAATCCTATGGAGAGGGCGCTGCATTTAGGCATAAAATTGGGTTCCAAATATATATCCAGAGAGCTTGTTTTATAGAAATAACCAATAGCTTTACCTCTGCCTCCTAATAACCTTTTTACATTAGTAAGACTGCTTTATTAATACGACCCTGTCACATTTTTGTGAGATGCTGTAAGGCGCATGCTTTCATATGTACCTACAAAAATATGTATTACAGTTGTCTATGCATGGTTACCTTTATTCATGCCAAGTCTGCCCATAGTTAAAAACCCAAGATGGAGACAAGTCACCCTTCTTGTCTTACAGGCATCAACATGTTTCTGCGCTTCTTCTAGCCAAGAGGTCACTACTGGTACTTGATTTACGTGTACTCTGATGTTTCTATGTCTTTTCACCCTTTTTAAACGCGCTACCACCACCTGAATGACTTCCATATCGACCTTGCATGCTGTACGTGTACTCTGTGCTCTGTGGCAGTCGTGTGCGCGTGCTTTGTGCTCGGCATGTTTTCTTTTTTTGTGTTCAAAATATTTTATTTAATTTTTGTTCATAAACAAATAATAAATACATTACATAAAATGTTATTGTTTAGTAACAAAATACCTAATAATTTGCAAATTGACCAAAATTATTATAACGTTATAATAGGTATTGAGATATTACATATTGCAAAGATACATAAAAGAGGAAGGAAGGAAGGAAGGGAAAGGAGGGGACATATATAACAACCTATGCATAAGAGTAAAACAGAGCTACTAAATTTTATCATACACCTGTATCTTAATTGAGTCAAAAATCAAAATTGGATATATAAATACAACATTAAGAGGATAGATATACATCAACAGGTAACCAAAAAGATTGATAAGCGGGTGAATTATGTGAAATCCCACTCATGGATAATTGAGCTCCTCTTCTAGTAAAAATAACCCATGACCACCAAGCATTAACAGATAATTTAGAAACATCTTTCCAGCAAAAAGTGATGGATTTTATAGCTGCAGAGATTAGGAAATTAAAAAGTTTACATTCCAAATCTTGTAAGTATTGTAAAATAACAGCAGATTTACATATTATTAATTGATAGGAAACATCAATATGGAGATTAAAAATCTTTTTTATGATAACCCAAACTTCAGACCAAAATGTAAAAACTAGAGGACAGTCAAAAAGCATATGTTGTAACGTACTCAGGATGTAATTTGCAATGCCAACAATCTGCAGAGGGAAGAAGTTTAGCCTTGAATAAACGTGCTGGAGTCCATAAACAATTGTATAGAATATATGAATTGGTTTGGTAGATTGAAACAGGTAGCCAACCAGATATGCTATTAAGCCAAATATCCTTCCATGTGTCAATAGATAAAGAAAGCGAAAGTTCATTGTTCCAAAAAGATGAAATCATCTCTAAATTGCTACCTAGGGTATCTGATAATTTTTTATATAGAACAGAAACCCCATGAGACGATCCAGAGACTGTTTGAATGTAAATTGATAAATCTGCTGTAACATTGGACGGAATAGCATTGGGAAAGGAGTCTAAGATTGAATTGCACAAATATTGATACTTAATAATGTCAGGTTTACGTAGACCAAATCTTGCTTGCAACGTTTCGAAAGCAATAAAGGTATTATTGGAATAAACATCTTTAAGATAAAAAATACCGGCTTTAATCCATGAAAACCAAAAACTAATATTCCTGTTTAATTTAATGACATTACTATACCACAATGATAACTCATCAGTATTATTCATGGGGAAAAAGAAAAATTGAGTCAAGATCATTAAATAACATTTTAGTAGATTTAATAATAACTGATTTATGAAAAAATGTGGTATTATTATTCATAGACACTAAAGTAGGTAATGGAAATGGCCTTACTATAGATTTCTCAATAGATAGCCAAGCCGGAGGAATATTTAAAAAGAGTGGTTAAACCATAATGAACTTTGTTTTAAAATAAAAGCTTTATGATAAAGAAAGAAATCTGGGATACCAAAACCAGCATTACGTTTAGACACTTTTAACTTTTTATAACCAATACGAGGAGATTTGTTGTTCCACAAAAACTTTGACAAAAATTTATCAACATCTTTATAAAACTTTAATGGAAATTGAGTAGGAATCATGGCAAGGGTATAAAGATTTTGGGAGCAATAGTCATTTTAATTGAGTCCATTCTGCCCCACCATGAAAGATGTAGTGACGCCCATTTAGACGTTTTATTTTTAATGTAATTTAGGATGAAATCACAGTTTAAAGTTATTGTTGATTTTATGGATGAGGAAAATAAAATTCCAAGATATTTTAACTTATTTTTTTGCCAAATGATTTCACGCATGGGAAGCATATCATGAGTGCAATACACATTAAGGGGAAAAAATTCAGTTTTGTTGGTATTTAAAGTATAGCCCGAAACTGTAGAATATTTTGTTATAATATCCATTAATGAGGGGAGCGAAGATATAGGGTCACTAACAAATAAAAGCACATCATCCGCATAAGCAAGAGTTTTAATAATAACATCCTTGATATTAATTCCTTTAATATTGTCACATTTTCTTATAGAGGCAAGAAAAGGTTCAATGCCAATTAAAAATAAAAGAGGAGAAAGAGGACATCCTTGCCTTGTACCTCTAAAAGCGAAAATTGATTTGAGACTTGTCCATTAATAAATAAACGAGCAGTAGGGGCGAAATATAGAGCTGAAATCATGCGTATAAAAGTATCTCCAAAATTAAATGAGGACATCGTATGAAATAAAAATTGCCAATGGATTTTATCGAATGCTTTCTCAGCATCTAAAGCTAAAATTCCAGATGGCAACGTTAAAGTAGGACTTTGTTCAATAATATGTAGCAAGGTTCTTGTATTATTAGCAGAATATCTATTCTTCATAAAACCAGACTGATCCGGGTGTATAATAGAATCTAAAACAGGGGCCAATCTAGTAGCAAGTATTTTAGCATATAATTTACAATCTTGATTAATTAAAGATATAGGGCGATAATTAGACACAAGAGTGGGATCCTTATCTGGTTTTGGAAGTACTATAATTAGCGCTTCTGTAAAAGAGCCAGAGGTAGATCCTGTAGATCCGAAAAACATAAATAGTTGGTGTAAAAAGGTAAAAGGTATGACTTAAATTCTTTGTAGAATTCCGCTGGAATCCCATCAGGACCAGGAGATTTGTTCTTTTAAGGGATTTTATAGCTGATAATATTTCATCTTTTGTAATAGGTGCCTCAAGTCCAATTTTATCTGATCGTGAAATTTTGGGTAACTCACAGGATTTTAAAAAGGAGTCGATTAAAGAAGCATCTTGAAAATCTGGTTTATTATATAATTTAGAATAAAAATTCAAAAATTCATTAACGATTTCATTGTGCGAGAGAGCAATTTTACCATGAGCACCATGAATTGAATTGATTTGAGATTTATCCTTTTTATACGTAAATAATTAGCCAATAATCTTCCTGATCTATTGGTATTAAAACTAAATCTGGCTTTAGCATTAGATACTTGGACACCTGCTCTTTTACTTAGGATTGCATTAAATTCATAACGCAATTTTTGTAGTTTAAATTTATATTGAGGATTGTTGGATGTAATAAAAAGTCGCTCAAATTTTGCAATCTGTTTTTGAAGATTATTAGCATTTGCATGAAAGGTTTTATTTTCGTGGGCCATAATAGATATAGTTACTCCCTAATATAAGCTTTAAACGCATCCCATCTATTAATCATAGAAGTAGAGCCTTCAGGGTTGAGTATAAAATATTCTTGAATGGCGGATAAAAGTTTAGGCTTGTTATATTCATTTAAAATAATACCAGTGTTCATACGCCATCTAGATTGTTTAGTAAAAGTTGATACCAAATTCAAAACCAAAGAAATCATAGCATGATCTGAGATGTCAATGTTACCAATAGTAGGGGCATTTATTGAACCAATTAGATGCCTAGAAACCAATAAACAATCAATTCTAGAGTGGGAATTGTGAGGGTTTGAGAAGAATGTGAAACATTTTTCTGTAGGAAAATGTAATCTCCAAATATCAACTAACTTAGTGGCTTGAATAAATGATTTGAAAGCAAAATAAACTTTAGAAGGGTGAAACTTAGTATGAGATAATCTATCCAATAAAGGGTCCGAGATAACATTAAAATCACCTCCAACAATTAAAGGGACATTACCGATCTTTAGAACCTCGGTTGTAAGATTAGTCCAAAAAACTGGGTCATCTGCAGTAGGACCATAAACATTTAATAAAAATAGAACTGAGTCATGAACTTTAATTTTAACTAGAATGTATCTACCATCCTTATCAGAAATTTTACTCAAAATTTGACAGTGAAGTTTTTTTGCAAACAAAATAGCTACACCATTTTTTTTACCATTAGCAGGGGAAGACGCAATCACATCTACCCATTTCTTCTTCATGTAATCTAAAATTTTATCATCTATATGAGTTTCTTGCATAAAACAAACATCTGCTTTGCAACTACTTAAATAATCTAAAATCTTTGTACGTTTAACTGGATGGCGCAATCCTTTAACATTTAATGAAACTATTTTAAAATTATGTGTATTAGCCATAATAGAAGAAAGGAAAAAAGGAGATCAAAAGAGGAAGATAAAGAATATCACGAGAATGAGAAAAAGGTAGCTCCAAATAAGATAAAGGGAAAGGAAAGGAAAAATGAAAAAAGGATGGAAAAAACGACAAACAAAAGACATAAATGTGAGATGTGAACGCACACACGCTTTACAAGCATGACCGGAACCGCTGGAGCCCTTCTCAAAGAGATTTCAATACTTTGTCAGAAAGGACATAACTGATAAAAATCGTAACTGATAAGAGTCAAGCAGCAGAGTCATTGGTATCCATTGAGAGCTGAGACTGATGAACCAAAAAATGACTCAAATCTTCTGGACGTTGAAAAGATTTCAGAAGTTATCCTTCCAAATGCGCATTGTTGACGGATCAAAAAGACCATATTTGTAGCCCAGACTTCGTAGTTGAGGACGAAGGGCAGAGAATTCTTTGCGGATTGAGACAGTTTCTTTGGCGAAATCCTGATGAATAAATATCTTATTTCCATTTACCATCAATGAAGGTATTTCTCTAGCTGCTTTTCTGATTAAAACCAAATGGTGGTGTCGAAGAACTTTAAAAATCATTTGTCGCGGTTTTGTGTGTAGAGGGTTCCTATGTGAGGGAATCCTGTGAGCCTTATCAATTTCAAACGGTTCAGAGAATTTCATTTGCAAAAGACCAGGCAATAACTTCTCCAAATATAATCTACAGTTATTTCCCTCAACATCTTCAGGCAAATTAAATATGCGTAAATTATATTGTCTGTTACGGTTTTCCATGTCCAATAATGCTGAGCACATAGGTGAAATTTTTGCCACAAGTGGAGAAAATGTGTCAATTTTGGCCTTATTATCCTGTATTTTGATGGAATTGTCTGATATTTTCATTGACAGGCTGGCCATTTCTTTGCGCACATGTTTAATTTCAGAAGCAATATTGTCTGTATTGACTCGGAGTGCCTGAATTTCTTCCAATATTAAAGATAATGAGGGTTCAGAAGACTCTACTACTTTAGATTTAGTAGGAGGAGGAGAAATTTGCTGCCTCCTTTTATTATTAATCGCACTTTTATTTTCCATTTTGAGTAGAAAGAGGCAAAATGAGACTTGCAGAAGCAAAATAGTGAATGGAATAGCGAAAGCTGTGGAAATAACCAGGAAATGACTGGTGCAGCAGCTAAAATGGGTAGGGGAGTGGCTAGGCCCAAGCCAGGCCCTTTCCTGAAAGTTCACTCCGCCCCTTGACAGAAAGCCTGGCTGTACCTGGAAGCAGTGCAAGGAGCAGGAACCAGGCGATGAAAAAACCCACTTCCGCTGTGCAGAAACGTCTGAAAAGCTCCACAGCAAAGGTAAGTTGATTAAAGTTGCAGCATCCTTCACCAGAATGTCCTCTCTGACAGGAAATCGTCGTTTAACCCGAAAAAACGGGCTGAAATAGCGCGAAGTCTCTCACGCGGCGGCCATCTTGAATCGCGCGCTCGCGCGTCTCCCACTCGGCATGTTTTCTGTGCAATATACTACTACCTTGTGTTTCGTGGCCTGCCTTGTTCTGTGGTCTCGGTGCTGTACATCTACCGCCCTCTTACCTGTGTTTTACATGCACCCTTTCTACCCCGCGCTTTGTATACACTAAGCTCTAAATATGTATTGCCACAACAGGGCCCTACTATGAACTCAGCTGTGCATATATTTTACAACATATTGCCATATGCTCCATGTGTGGTGTATATTCTGTGTTCTACACTTACTCTGTGCTATACACACATGCACTCTGCTCAACTTACACCATGTTTCCCGGGTTTTACATGTATTTGTGCTCACTGTAGGGGACTGTGTTCGACCTCATGGTCACAGGTCCAAATCCCAGCAAATTCACTCAGCCTTTCCTCCTTTCTGAGTTCGAGAAAATGAATACTATTGAGTTGGGTAACCAATAGACGTCTGTTATTCAGCGCCAAGATGCCCCTTTGCGGGTGCTTTACAAATACACGTTATGTTATGTTACTATGATAAACTGCCCCCACCTAACAATAAAAACTATAACAAAAAAGCATTAGAACAGGCATGGAAAAATTGACAGCATTGCATAAACAATAAAACTAGAACACATTTTTGGTGTTAATTCTGGTTTTTATTAGGGTACTTCAGTTGTATATAATGTTTTCTAGGTTATATATAAGGTGACAAATGGTTATAACACTTTTTTAATTATAACATAACTTTTAAACATGCTGCACAACATTCACAATGCTCTACAACACATATTAAAAACGTTAACAAAGCCAATAGCGCTGTCTAAACACTTATAAGGCCCCAAAGGCGAGACCTATTGGCTATGCCAATGCTTGTTATTTATTTTTTCTCTCCTTGCTCTTCCTGACACTTCCACTTTTCTTTCTCTATTCCACTTTTCCCTCATTTTGTCTCCTTTCTTCAATCTACGTCCTACTCTTCTCTCTCCCACAAAGTCTCTCTAATCTCCCTGTTCTCTCTCATTTCACCCTTACTCTATCAAATCTATATCTTGACTGTGCTTCTCTCTCATCTCGTTCCTCTCCTTGGCTCGAACCTCCTTGTTTGTCACCTCTTGTTCTACCTACCCCCGTCTGGTTGTTTTATTGTCCTTTCCTTCTTTTTTTCTCTACCATTTCCTCTCCTTTCTATGTTTCACTCCCCTTTCTTGCTTATTCACTTATTCCTTTTTCTATCACACTTATATAGCTCTTCCTTTCCATACATGCCTTCTTTTCTTTCTACACTCAAATCTCCCTTTTCCCTCACATTCTCAAATCGTCTTACCTCTCCATCTTTCTATTATTAGAACCAGTTTTCTCTCATGCTTCAGGGGCCCCTTCTTTTTGTCATCTTCATGTGTGAAATGTCAAAATGATAAAATAATACTGTCACAAAATGTGCTGCATTATGCTGCATAACTTGCCTTTTCTTGCCTCATAATTCAACCCTGCTGCATAATTTGGTTCTTTCCTGCCGCATAATTCCAGTGGCCCTGTCTGTGGTGCAAGGCAGAAGTGGGTGAACCAACATATTAACAGGGACAGCCAAGGGCCGAATCTGGCTCTTAAAGGTCCCTATACGAGCCAAGCCTTGAAAATATGTGGCATGTCAATCATGCAGCACAGATAATGTTAGAAGATGGTAAGTTGTCTTCAGGATTCAAAAAATGAAAACTCCGAAGCACCTCACCTTGGTACATCAGATTATGTGTTCAGTATTTATCAAGAGGCAAGTCAGGAGTCATGCTGTCCCCTATATGTGCAAAAGAGACACAAATGATGAACGGAATGCAGAACAAATCAAAACATTCACCCCCAGTCAACAGATCTGGGTTAAATCCATTGTTCTTTTGCTCACCATGCAACCCCAGTTTAGACCCAGCCATATGCAAATCAGTCTTGACCCTGTGCCTCATGGGAACAGTCCAGCCCGAACTGCCAAGCCAGGTTCTCCCTGGACCAGAAACCAGCATCGTAGGACCGGTTTCGGGGTTTCACCCCTCATCGGCCAGGCTAACTCTAATTCAGTGGCACGGTAAGCCCGGGACCCACGTCTGGGCATACCCGGCGCACTTAGGGCGAGAAAGCAAAAGAGACACAAATGATGAACGGAATGCAGAACAAATCAAAACATTCAACCCCAGTCAACAGATCTGGGTTAAATCCATAATTCTTTTGCTCACCATGCCACGTCAGTTTAGACCCAGCCATATGCAAATCAGTCTTGACCCTGTGCCTCATGGGAACAGTCCAGACCGAACTGCCAAGCCAGGTCCTCCCTAGACCGGAAACAAGCATCCTAGGACTGGTTTCGGGGTTTCACCCCTCATCAGCCAGGCTAGCTTGAATCCAGTGGCACAGTGAGCCCGGGACCCACGTCTGGGCATACCCGGCGCACTTAGGGCGAGAAAGCAAAATTTCTCATTGGGTGCAGGGTCAAAATTGATTTGCATATGGCTGGGTTCAAACTGGAATGGCATGGGGAGCAAAAAAACGATGGATTTAGACCCAGATCTCTGTACTGGGGTGAATGTATGACATTGTTCTGCATTCTGCCCATCAATTGTTCTTTTTGAATTTGTCACCCCGAGTGGGACGGGTATGCCCAGATGTGGGTCCTGTGCTCTCCATGCCACTGGAGTCAAGCTATCGTGGCTGATGAGGGGTGATGCCCCGAAACTGGTCCTAGGATGCTTGTTTCCAGTCCAGGGAGAACCTGGCCTGGCAGTTTGGGCTGGACTGTTTCCATTGGGCGTAGGGTCAAGATTGATTTGCATATGGCTGGGTTCAAACTGGAATGGCATGGGGAGCAAAAAAAGAATGGATTTATTCCCAGATCTCTGTACTGGGGTGAATGTATGACATTGTTCTGCACTCTTTCCATCAATTGTTCTTTTTGCATTTGTCACTGTTAGACTTGTCATCTTTTGGCGTGTTTCCCCTGTCTTTTTGCTTTCTGACCTCTCAGTTTTGACTCTTTCGCTGGTTTACTGTCTCTGCACACTTTCTCACTGCTGTTCAGTGTGAAAGTGCAAGTGCTCCTGTTGTAAATTGTTATTATGGATTGATGTTTCCATGATTGGCATATTTGATTTACTACTCAGTCCCCAGTAAAGTGCACTGAGTGTGCCAGGGCCTGTAAATCAAATGCTACTAAGTGGGCCTGCAGCACTGATTGTGCCACCCACATGAGTAGCCCTGAAAAGGTAACTCCGATCTGCCACTGCAGTATCTGTGTGCAGTTTAGTACTGCCATGTCGGCTTGGCAAGTGCACCCACTTGCCAGGCCCAACCCTTCCCTTTTCTTACATATTAGTCACCCCTAAGGTAGGCCCAAGGTACCCCTGTGGGCAGGGTGCAGTTTATGTGAAAGGTAGGACATGCCCTGGTGTGTGTGGCATGTCCTGATAGTGCACTACTTCCAATTTCGTTTTCACTATTGCAAGGCTACCTGTTCGCATAGGATAGAATGAGGAGTTTGCTTATAACATTTTATAAACAAAACTACCCCTGGGAACAAGGTAGAAAATTAAAGTTTAATATGCCTGAACTCCGAATCTAAAGATGCATCTTTTAGTAAAGGTGATTTTTACATTCTGTGTTTGAAAATACCACTTTTAGAAAGTAGTTTCTTGCTTAGCCATCCAGTGTGCCTCTGCTAGGTTTGTGGATTGACTGTCTGGCTTTGGGATGACAGGGGCTGGGGAAGAGCAGTGGCTCCAGAGTCTAGATGGGTCGGGGATGGGCTGAATAGACCTGGGCTGCATTTAGAGTAGGGGAGGAGATTTCCTTTCACCTGAATGGGCCTGGTCTGCCTCTGATAATGCTATCTCCACCTCCTGCCAGGAAGCTGCCCCAGGGAGGACAAGACTGGTTATTGCTGGGCACAGACACTCTCTGCCCCCAGAGAACAAACGATTTTGAGCTATAAAAAGTAGAACCACAACCCCTAAAACTTTAGAACTCTTTTGGAACCAAGAAGACTGCCAAGAAGAAGAGCTGGAGAAGCTATGAGGAGGGACTACCACTTTGCTGTGTGCTTTGCTGTGTTGGCCTGCAGTGGCTGCTTTTGTCTTGGGCAGTGAAAGGACTGGACTGAACTTTCTGCAACTTCCTTTTTGTGAGTTTCTCCAAGGGCTTGAGGTAGAGCTTGCCCCCTGTTCAAGAAGTCTCAGGAACAGCAAATACTTCAAGTTCTTCTGCCATCAGCACTGAGGACTGTGTGTTTTGTGCTGCAACAGAAGAAAAGCAACCTGACGCTGTCTACGACACCGCTGCCGACTCCGTGTCCTGAAGGCACCGCAGAGGGCACCGCCGCACCGCAACCCTGGTCTCACCGACGACGCCACCGAGCCGCTGCTTGCACTGCGACCTGTGGGCACCGCACTCCGAACCGCCTCGCTTCACGCCGTCGCCCTGATATCCCAGACGATGCCGCTCCACGCCGACATCAACGCCGCTGCTTGCACCGTGGTTCGAGGGCACCGCTCGTAAGTTACAAGACGCACCGTCCTCATCCTGCACCGCAGCCTTGGCCTACTGCCGCCGGCGCCATCGACTCCAGTTCGTCAGCCGACGACAGCGCTTCAGCTACGATGACGCCGCTGCTTGCACTGTGACCTGCCAGCACCGCGGCGAGCACTACGACGAGCACTGCATCACTTCGCACCACAGCCCTGGCCTCACCGACGCCGCTGGATGACCGTCACCGAGCTGCTGCCTGCACCGCGACCTCAGGGCACCGCACGCTGCACTTCGCACTGCAGCCCCGACGCCTGCCGACGCCGGCGCTCCCGACTTCAACCGCGAGGAGTTTGATCTGCAATGTGTGTGACTTCAAGGGCCCGAAGACTCCTGAACAGACGCCTGCGTACGCCTGCCTTTCGGGGCTCATCGAGAGGTCGCCGACGCCCTGCATTTCTAAAGGTACTGTTTTGCGGGTGTTCCCAACACCGTAGCTGGCCCGCGACGCCGGGGTCGGCCATAACTGTTTGGATTTGTTATTCACGATGCCGTGATAGCCCCAGACGGAGCTATCGACTTCAAGGAACTATATTTCAAGTCTATTTTGATTACTGAAGATTTCTAAGTACTGTATTGTGGATTATTATCGTTTTGGTCTTGTTTTGAGTATATAAAAATATTGGATATTTTTCTAAACTGGTGTGGTGTCCTTTTGTAGTGCTTTCACTGTGTTACTGTTGGTTATGTGCAAATACTTTACACACTGCCTCTAAGCTAAGCCTGACTGCTCGTGCCAAGCTACCAAGGGGGTGAGCAGGGGTTATTTTAGGATTGTAACTCCCTTATCCTGACTAGAAGGAAGGGTCCCTACTTGGACAAAGGTGCAAACCCTTGCCAACTAGAGACCCCCATTTCTAACAGTCACCCAGAGTGGGACGGGTATGCCCAGACGTGGGCCCCGTGCTCTCCATGCCACTGGAGTCAAGCTATCCTGGCTGATGAGGGTTGAAACCCCGAAACCGGTCTCAGGATGCTTGTTTCCAGTCCAGGGAGGACCTAGCCTGGCAGTTCGAGCTGGACTGTTCCCATTGGGCTCAGGGTCAAGACTGATTTGCATATGGCTGGGTACAAACTGGAATGGCATGGGGAGTAAAAGAAACGATGGATTTAGACCCAGATCTCTGTACTGGGGTGAATGCTTGACATTGTTCTGCATTCTGTCCATCAATTGTTCTTTTTGCATTTGTCCCCTATATGTGGTCTAGGTTATAATTGCATATGAAGCGACTTTATAGTCTACTAAATCAAACGCAAGAGTTTTGTACAGTGCAAAGCCTAAACTCGGGTATTTTAAGGTGCCCTCATTTGTAATTGATGAATAAAAAGGAGGATTGGTTAAAAAGGTTTTGCCTATTTTTTAAGGTGAAAGTTTCATTTTGTTTATGGTTTTTTGAGCAACCTCGACCAGAAAGTTTTGGAGTGCTTTACTTTAGTATCAAGACTGGAACCTGGTTCCCCAGTTCCAATGTTAGCAGCACTGGTCATAATTCTACATCCACACCCTCTCCTTGCACTGTGGAACAAAATCACGTGTTTTGTTCCTCGCTGCCTTCTATGGGCCTCTGGAAGCACTCTGCTCTTAAAAGAAGCAGCGCCTTTGCCATTTAATTGACTTACCCGGCCTCCTGGTACTCCGTCTGCCACGAAAAGGGAAGTTTTCAAACTTCCCTTTTGTTATGTATTTTAGTCCTCCAGGGCAGAGCGCGCTCCAGGGGTTGTCTGGGTGCTGTAAGAAGGACGGCTTCACGTGCAACAGCCTGCAGAGAACATAGCTCCTAAGTATTTGTTTTTGGTAACTTATTTTGGTTTCGCATTTTTGCTCTGGTCTGGTACGCGAATAACGTGTGTTTGTGCGGAACTACTCCCAAAATGCAAAAGCCTATGGTAATTACAAAATCTTATGGTAAAACCGTCTGGCAAAACAATGCTGAGAACGTGTAATATGTAGAACCTCTTACATGAATGTTTTCGTAGATCACAGGCGAGCACATGCAAACCATCACTCTGATTCATTCATAGGCCCTGGAACTGACAAAAAAACTGCATGGACAGGCTAACAACAATCTTTGTCCCTTTTAATGGAAATAAAATATACACAGACATTAGGAAGGAGTGCACAATGACAGACTGCGACTGGAGAGAAGCGCAAGAGATTGCGAAATAGGATAGACTCGTGGTAACGATAGGCATAAGCACTGAAAAAGCAGCTCACAACTGCGAAACATATGTTGAAGATCGACATCGTTGATACTAAAACTCTGTGTTACCAGTGTTTTTGATATGCTGGAGCGCTGCTTTCTTTACTTGGAGCCATAATCCTGTGATCTCTCGATCTCCCTGGTGGGACCGTAGTCCCAGGGACTGTGTCTGCTCGTCTCTCCCTGCACCCGGCCCCAGTAGCCATCGTCGCATCCCTGGTGAAGGACTACAAAGCCCAGGGTGCACTGCGCCGCCACCTGCTGCCGCTAAAAAGGGGGAGGCCCGTGCTTGCCCGTCATAGACCGGTAGAGTCCGGGCTGGGCCACGGCTCTTTATTCCACATCCTAAGGTATTGTGACCTTTGTGACATGATTCACGTTACCAACAAGAAGAACGCTTAACAATCTTTAAAATCTCCGAAGCTATTTCCCTCCCTTTTCAAGAAAAGACCTTCAGGACTGTAAATCTGGCCGTATAATTAAGCATCTCCAGATAATAGTAATTGAGATATAGTCAACATTTTCTTGGACGTTCTTAATTTGTGGTAGATTGCATTTACCTTGTGTTTCTATTGCAATGGGGAAGAGAAAAGCACCGAGTGCACAGAAAAAAAGGCCACCTAAACCAGGGGAGCACCCACGTCAGACTTTACTTAGTTATTTAACGGGAGCCATGGGCGCCATTGAGCAGCAGATCATAACTGTGGAAGAGTCCTTGAACTCAGGAAACTCAGGCTCGGGTGGGGGCACACCATTAGATAATATAATACAAGGGAGCTTTGCTCCGCCCACAGAAGTGCTCAGGAGCACGTTAGGTACAAATGGTTGTATTGTGAATACATCGGACCATATATCAGGCAGCGAACAGGAGTACGATACCCAACCACCAACTAAACGCGCTAGAAACCCTGACACTCCCCCCCCTATTACAGGGGAAAAAGGTCCAGTGATCCGGGGGTCCCCTCTTAAAGTAAGAAAAAAGCTCCCCAAAAAGGATAAGTCTTTAACGTCTCATAAATTAGAGAGTGGGGAAGAATCTATAGCTAGCTCTAATACACGCACACAGAACGAGGTCGTAAAGATAAAATCCAAGCTGGAAGCCCTGGACACTTTTCTCAGAGAAACTTTAAGTAGCTTAATATGTAGAATTGGCATAATGGAAGAAACATTATCTAAATGTCTAAACAAAGCTCAGACTTCTGCTAAGGAGCCAATAACCATACAAGCGAGTAATCGGGATCGCCAAACGAATAGCATGCGGCGCCATACTACTTACTCTGCCCCTGTCAGTCATAAGGAAACAATACATGTACCACATAACCTAGCCCAACAAACCCCTGTTACCAATTGTGATGTCCCCCCTCCTGCTATTCCCCCTAGTTCCGGCTATGCCCACGCATACTCTAGCTACTAATTGTACCAATACTCCTAGCTTCCGGAACGACATTGAGGCGGAGTGGCAAACAACATATTTGGATCTACCACCAGCTGCCACACCTTATATAGTGGTGTTAGCTAATGTCCCCAGCTTACAAAATGGGATAGCTGAATCGTGGGAGATCTTAAGGAATAAGTCCCTACATTGGCTTGGTGCTAGGACGGGCCTAACTGAGAGGTTATTCGATGAATTTAAGATGATCAGGAGAGTAAGTTGGGTAGGCAGAGGACAAAAGAACTTGCCTGGGGATTGTGTGGTGCTGACTTTCAAAACCCCTCAATTAGCACAACTGAATTTGAGCAGAGCCGGAAACCATACCATCTCACAGCATGGTGTTAACTTGGTTCCACTAGGTTATTTTTATCAACCTACATATAATAATAATAATGTTTTTAAGAACCGGGAACTTCAAACCCCGAATTATAGGCGTCAATTTAATGTTCCAACTTACAACCGCTTTGATACACTCACCAATCTCGAATCAGTTGACTGACTACGAAAAGTGGATCCTAACCTTGTTGAAGCATCGCACAGAATAGATGCTGCTCTTAGTGAGGGACCTCTGGCAAAACAACCCTGCAACGTAAAAATCCTCCCACATGTTGCTATGGTAGAAAATGTAGAGACAGTTAATGATATAGCTTCTAACACCTCGGCTGCCTCTATTCCATTCTCTATTTCGCAAGCTGACTCTATATCAATGGTTTTGGACAGTGGGCGGGGGGTCGATCGTGATAAAGAAAGGAAGGATAAGTGCCAGTTCTTGTTTTGGAACGTAGCTGGATTAAAATCCAAGGTGACTAACAGACTTTGGCTTGACTTTGTGAGTAATTTTGATATTCTTAGCCTGCAAGAAACCTGGGTGGAGGATCCCATCCATATAAGTGGTTATAAAACCCTCCACACCCCAGCAGTTGCATCATCCCACGGCAGAGCAAAAGGGGGTCTCTGCACATACATTTCAAATTATTTGAATATAGGGAAAATTGTATTAAATGTTACAGACCAGTATTATCAAATTATCAGCCTCCATGTAGATCACGCATTTTGTATGGTTTTATTAAATTTCTATAATAATGCTACATTGGAGACGATTGAGGGAATATTGAGATCTATGAGCTGTTATTTACATAACTTACAGACCCACTCAATCAAAGATGTATTTGTTATATGGGGTGGGGATTTTAATTCCTCCTTATGCCATCATGTCAATAAAGAGGTCTGCGGCATAGCGTATGAAAAAGGCTTCAGTTTTTCACACTTCCCGCATACAATGTAGGGTGATCTCTTGAACGATATTATGTTTACATCTGAGCTATGTTCACCTATGGTTCCCTTTCGTCCTACCTTCAATGGCCGAGGTTCTTCCTCCACTATAGATTTTATATTAACATCGAGTAGATATTCCTCACGTGTTAAGGATTTTACTACCCATGATATCGCTTTAAGCGACCATTTCCCCCTAAGCGTAGATGTGGTGGTGTATAGCCAGGGCATTAACACGAGAGGAAATTCTACTCACCTTGTAGAAAATGTCACTTTGAGTAGGCAAAATGGATATGCACTTAGATGGGCGAACTTGGATTTTGACGAGTTTACTAGTAAAGTTGTGTCGAACTGTAAGAACATGTTTTTATCATGTTTGGATGAGAGGTCATCCCATCAGGAAATTATAGAAAATGTTTCTGCCATCTCAAACTATATTAAAGAAACACTCCTTGTTAAAGCAAATAAGAAACCCAAAAACAAGGGTGGTTTGACACTCATTGTACAAAGGCCTATTCTAAGCTCAAACATTCCCTACATGCTACAGTGAAAAATCAGGAGCTTATTAGAGAGGCAAGAAGAGAATATAAGAGGGCATTAAAAGAAAGAAAGAAGGCACTAAAAGAGGAAGCCTGGCGCGCTTTACATGATGCCTCGGTAATTCGAGATTCCTCTGCCTTCTGGAAGGCGGTTAATGCGCCCTTCCTGGCTGAGAATGACAAAGCAACCATAGAGGTTGCGATTACCGAAGCAGAGTGGATATCACACTACTCAAAGCTGTTTAATAATCCTCTGTTAGATGATCAGGGTACTTTGTCGTTTGTGGCTGACCCCGAGCCACCTCTTAACCATCAAGAATTACTATTAAATTTTACTCTTGGTGAGGTTAATATGGCTATAAACAAGTTTGGGTGGTAAGGCCCCAGGGCCTGACGGCATTCCAGTGGATCTTTTAAAATCTAACTTAACACTATGGGGACCACTTTTAACGCAGGTTTTTAACACATGCAGCTCACAAGGTTTTTTATCAACTTGGGACAAATCGGTAATTGTGCCTATTTTTAAAAAAGGGGACAGGGCGAATCTAGCCTCTTACCGGCCAATTTCATTGCTGGACTCAACAGTTAAGGTTATTGGGCGAGTCTTGTTAGATAGATTGCAGGTTTGGGCGGAGGAGCAGGCAATTATAAGTGACCTACAATATGGATTTCGCAAGGGCCTGGGCACAGTTGAACAGGGCCTTAATTTACATATTTTATTAGATAAATACACTAGAGCAAAAAGGGTAGATTATTTTTGACTTTTGTTGATTTAACGGCGGCATTCGACTGCGTCATTCATGACAAGTTGTGGCTGATTTTAGAGGGAATGGGTGTGGACGTTTTAATAATCTCCTTTTTAAGGCAGCTTTACTCAGAGGGAAAGGCGAGGGTCCGCTACGGTGTGAAAGGCAGCGAGTCTTCTAAGACCCTCAATGCTGCCCGGTGCAGGGTTCCACCTCTAATTCACTTTGGGTTTGCTATCAAAATAATGAGGCAAGCGCTGGAAACTGGAAGACAAGAAAAAGGTTTATTTCTCATGAGGAGATCACGTCAACTGCAGACACCGGGATGTCTGAGGGAGGTGTTCTGCTGATAACTCCTTTGGCTCTTCCTTTTATACAGGTTTGACACAATGCATTGGTTTCATCAACATGGTTACACAAGCTTGGGGTCCCCGCCCCGGGCAGGTTGTTACACAAGCCCAACAGTAATTCTCTTCCCACCCAGGTCAAACAGACAATCTTATCTTGCAGCTGGACCTTGCTTCAGGGTCTAAAACATGTGAGACCGGCCAGATCTAAGAGTCCGTTCTGTTGATAAAAACAGGTCCCATTGTTGGTAACAACAAGTCTTGCTGTTTGCAGTGCAATAAATCATGTTGCAAGAGTCTTTTTGGTGTTTGGAACCTGTTTGTGTAACTAGGTGCAGTGAGGGGTAGAGTGTCCAAAGGTTTGCCTGAAAACAGAGATGAGAGGAAAAACGAGTTTGTGGCAGCAAGTGGCGCTGAGGTTTGTTGCGGCAAATAGAGTTTATAGCCCCCAGCACACGTACCAGGTCAGTCAGAGGGTCAGAGGGATGCTAGTAAGGGCAGGGTGAAACAAAGGTGACCAACAGAGTACAAAATGGCTGTGATAGATTAAAATGACTGCAACTTATGTGCACATAGAATTCCACCAGACAAGATGGCGCAGGTAATGTTCACGATTGTCGTTTTGCTTTTAACAGTGGCCCCTTTGAACATAACTAGCCAGCTTGTCAGTCTATTTCGATCTCCATAATGTCCTGTATCTCTTGATCATACATTACTCTCATTTTTGTTAGCTGAGTGTCCATAGTCTTAGGGTGCAAGGTAGTAATGCAAAGAGAACACAAAGGTGGTATACAGTGTATACCCAAACAACAACCACATATTGTCAATACTGGGACCAAGAGAATCATTGATATTTTCCAAACCCACTCCTTCAAGATGCCCCAAAGCCAACTTCCAATTGTCCAAGTCTCTGATCCTTGATGGTAACAGCCCACAGACCCAACAGTTGGTAGCATTGGTGGCAAGATTGTGCTGGTGCAACATCTGCACGAAAGAATTATTCCAGAATTCTTTGCGTCGTTCTCGGAGATGTGGCGGTAGTGATACCAGGTAGTGTTCTTTCTTGGTGGTTGGTTGCATGGTGGGTGACAATGTTCTGTATGCAGGTGCATTCTCTTCAATGATCCAGAGTGCGACCATTAGCAGGAGACAGGTGAGAAATGCGGCTACAAGTGCAATTGTCTTTGTGCTGTGCAGGTTAGCAGTCTTGGTGTCTTTGCAGTGGTTTTGCAGGTGTTCAGTTTCTTCCATCATCTTCGAGGAGCTCAACAACTGTTAGGTCCACAGACTTTTGTCTGGCGCTTTCCTGGTAGCGTTGTTTGACTGTGCTACTGATCTGAGACCTTGACTTAGTTAGTGGCCTGGTCGTTGGAGCTCCCTCCTTTCGTCGATCTTAGGTTGTACCCTTTCCTGGATGGCACCGTGGGGTCGGGAAATTCTGATAGTTCGAGGGTGTCTTCTTGTGGGTAGCAACTCAGAGCTGGTCGGTCTCTCGCGAGTACTTCCTCTTGCACCTCCACCCCTTCACAGGTTGCCAGGGTTGGAGGGACTCGTTTGCAATGATGAGCGTGCAGCCAGTTTCGTTTTCCTTCCACTCGGAGGGCAGTTCGGGTGGTGATCAGGACTTGCCAGGGGCCCGTCCACCTAGGCTCCAGATTCTTCGTTCTTTGGAAGTTGCGAATCAATACATGGGCGCCTGGCTTTATTTCATGTCCCGGGCCCCTGGATACGTCGGGCAAGTCTTGCTGCACGTGTTGGTGGATAATTGTTAGCTCGTTTGTCAATTTATGCAAGTAATCCGACATTAATATGTTCGGGACATCGTTAATGGAGGTGGGTCTTGGTGCCGCCCAAATGCTCATAGGCCTCGTCTTTTAGTCCCACCTTTTCCCACTCGGTCAATTCGTCTTGTGTGCCTGTAGTCTGTATGTCCCTTACAGTGGTCCTAGCGTCAGTCCATCGTTCAGCTTGTGACCTGGTCACATACATTCGTGTCGTAGTTCTGTCTCCTGCCGTGGCTCGGGCAGTAACGTCTGCTAGTGCATTTCCCTGTCCAATGAGATCAGTCACTTTCCTATGTGCTTGGCATTTTATCACTGCTAACTTCTTGGGGAGGAGGACTGCTTGCGTCAAGGCGGAGACTAAATCTCCATGCAGGATGGGTGTACCGTGTGAAGTCAGGAACCCTCTTTCTTTCCATAAGATCCCAAAATGGTGAACCACCCCGAAGGCATATTGGCTGTCGGTGTATATGTTAACTGTCGTGTCAGTCGCTAAGATACATGCTCGTGCGAGGGCAATGAGTTCTGCAGCCTGGGCTGAACGTTGGGGAATACGGGCTGTTTCCAGAACGGTTCGGGCTGTGGTGACAGCGTATGCAGCTGAGGTGGTGCCGTCGGGGAGTTTGATGCACGAACCATCCACCCATAGTTCTCCATCTGGTTCTAGAAAGGCGGTGTCTCTGAGATCTATTCTACTCTTTGTTTGTTCATCGGTTAGTGTCACACAGTCGTGTAGTGGAGTCACGCTAGGATCATTTTCGGGTAGGGGTAACAGTGTGGCTGGATTGAGGGTGGTGCATCGCTTTAGGGTAATGTTCGGTGCTAGCAGGGTCAACTCATATCCTGTCAGTCGGGCGCTAGTCAAGTGTTGGGTTTTGGTCTGGTTTAGTAGTGTGTCGACTGCATGGGGTACTAAAACAGTGACTCGATTGGAGAGTACTATTCCTTCGCTCTGGCGTATCGATACTGCTGCAGCTGCCACAGCGCGCAGGCACGCTGGCAGCGCTCTGGCTACTGGATCGAGGGTGGCAGAGAAATATGCACAAGGGCGTTGTTTGTGACCAATTGATTGTGTTAGGACAGACAATGCACATCCTTCCCTCTCGTGCGTGTAGAGGAAGAATGGTTTGAAGTAATCCGGGGTTCCTCGGACAGGCGCTGAACAAAGGGCATTGCGTAGTTCTTTAAAGGCTGACTGGCATTCGGGGGTCCAGGGGAGAGGTGAGGGGATGTCTTTAGCTAGGAGGGAGAGAAGGGGTTTGACAATGAGGCTAAAGTTCAGTAACCACTGTCGGCAAAATGAAGTGAGACCTATCAAAGAGCGGACTTGTTTCTGATCTTTGGGGACAGGGGTGTCTAGAATTGTCTGGATCCTGTCAGGCGTGAGTTTCCTCCCTTCTTTGGATAAAAGGTGACCCAAATAGGTCACTTGTGATTTACAGAACTGCAATTTCTTTCGGGAGACCTTGTGACCATTCTCAGCAAGAAAATGGAGTAGTTTGATGGTGGCTGTGACGGCTATTGGTATGGTGTCCGCTGCTAGAAGGATGTCGTCTACATATTGTATTAGTGCCACTCCATCTGGCAATTGTATGGCGTCCAACTGTCTTTTAAGCGCCTGGCTATAGATGCTTGGGCTCTCAGTGTACCCCTGAGGTGCTCTGCAAAATCTGTACGAACGGCGAGTTTAGGGTGAATCCAAATAGATAGCGGATGTCCTTGTGTATAGGTATGGAAAAGAATGCGTTTTTGAGGTCAATTACAGTGAAGGTGGTGGCAGTGGAGGGGATTAAGGTCAAAATTGTCGTGATGTCGGAAACTACTGGGTATTGTGGCACTACGATTTTGTTTATCTCCCGCAGGTCAATGATGAAGCGGTAGGCTTTTCCGTCTCCCTCTCCCTTTACAATCGGTAGTATGGGACTGTTACAAACGTTGCTCACTACTTCCTCTACCACCCCTGCCTCTACCAAAGAGTGTATGATCTCTGTCAGTGCCTTCTCACCCTCTGGCTATATTTTGTACTGCGGTACTTTCGGTAGGGTTGCGTCCTGTCGTATTGTTACGTGTACTGGGTCAATCATCATTCGTCCTACGTCTGAATCAGCCCTAGCCCATAAGTGTGATGGCAAAGTGTCCAGTTGGGATGCGTCAGTCTCGGAGATGGGAAACATGTGCTGAGAAGGGTTCTCTATATGGCGCTGGGGGTTGTCATACAGGACGACACGCACTCCGTCTGGTGAGCATCTGATAGTCGCATGGAAGTGTTTCAAAAGGTCGAGACCCATAATGGCGTCTGGGGTGTTGGAAGAGAGGAGGAATGTCGTTTCGACGCTATTGTTGTCAAGGTTAAAAGGGATCGGTCGGGACAAAGGGTTGGTGGAGGGCGTACCGTCAAATCCTATTGAGGTCACACGTGAGCCTGACAAGGGTGCCCTTGGATAGTGCACTACGTGTTGCTCCCGTGTCTACCAGAAATGGCGACTTTGTGCCCAGGACCTCAGCGGTAACATAAGGGCCTTGCTGATCAACATAGAGCTCGACTGGATCCCTCCCTTGCCCCTGGCTGTCCTATGCAAAGTCGTACGTATTGTCATAATCTGTCTGTTGGTACTGATTCTGTTTGGGGTGGTCAAATGTGTTCACTCTTCCTGGCCTTTCCTCGCTTGCTTCACTTGCGTACCCTCTCCCACGTCCTCTTCCTCTCTGTCCACTTGCTATTTCCCTCGCCCCTCTGCCCCTACCAGCTCCTAACAAAGCCGGGCATTGGGTTTTCCAGTGTCCATATTCTTTGCAAAATGCACATTGATCCTGTCCTAGGTCTTGGCGTCCTACATATGATGTCGATGAATTGTTTCTAGGTGGCTGTACTCTAGGGGTATTCTGCTGGTATCCTCCCCTATATTGCTCCCTTCCTGTATTCGCCCCCTGGAGTTGTGCTACCATTACCCTTTCCTTCAAGTCCTTCTTTTTCCTTTCTGTAGCCCTGTCATTTTCGTTTCTCTGATGCTCATAGTACTGGGCCATTTGGAGAATGGCCGCCGGTTTAGATGCTGCCCAACTACTTTCGCTGGCTTGTAATTTCTGGGATACATCTGGCAGTAGTCCTTTGACATAGTTCTGCACAAATAAGTGGTGTCCGGTTGCGGTGGACATGTCTTGTCCACTGTAATCGGAGAACACCGTTTCAAATCTGGAGAAATACTCTGAGACATCCTCTTGTGGTTTCTGGCGGCACGCGGTTACTATGGACCAGTCTATCTTTTTCTCTGGGATCAGCGTTTTCACTTTCTGCACTATTTTGTCAGGGAGGTCCAATATTGCTTTAACCGGTTTTTGACCAGGGTTCCGCTGTTTATCTAGTGTGTTGAGTTGTTCCCAGGTATGACCAAGCAGTTCGGTATGGTCTATTTTCCTAATCTGTTTCCACACATCTGCTGGCAAACATAACCCGAAGAACAAGTCTATGTCGGCAAGTGTCATTATTGTTGATCCCAGAGCGGTACCTAGCTCGGTGTAAAGGCGGTGGGGTTCTTTCGTAAATCCGGTAAAGATTTACGGAACGTCAAAATGTCCTGTCTGTCCCATGGTTGATACACCCAATTGTAGACCACCCTTCCTCTAGCGTCTTGATGGTTCATATCGTCATGAGTCCCTTGTCCTCTAGGAGGTACCCAATAAGGGGCAGCTTCTTTTATCGGCATCATGCTATCTGGTTTTTCCACCGGGGGTCCTGCTATCTTAGATGTCCTGTCCTTATCTATCCGTCCTTGTTCCACGAGGTGACGGAATACCTCCAGTGTGGATGAAAAGAGTTCTGTAACATCGTTGTCGCCTTCATCTCCGGTGTCTACCTTCCTATAGAGAGCCACTAGCCGCTCGGGCCCTATATCTTGGTACTTCTCTTCATATGCAGTAAGAGTGTGGTAACAGAGACGTACAATAAAGTATCGTTTGCGGTTTTCAACATAGGAGTTGCATATGTCAGTTACATACTCTTCTGTCTCCTTCCTATCTATGAGGGATTTAACTATTTTATCAATGCCTGCTCGCTCATTTTTACTTAATCGCGGGACCCTCGGCGCTCCTTTTTCTTTTGATCCTACCTCTACTACTGTATCCTTTGACGAGGCATTTGGTGTGGGTGACTCGGTGGGAGCAGAGGCGGTGGAGACTGAGGCGATCGTGCCATCTCCGGCTATACTTTGGTGGTCCTGGCGTTGTACTACGGGATGAGTAGGGGCGTAAGGGGGTGGCATGTATATGATTGGGGGACCTAACAATAAATCATCATCTACCCTTTGTTTTGCTGGTAACTTGGGGTAAAGAGTCGAGGGCGTTCTAACAGGGCATTGACCTGATATTTTTGATTCCTGTTCCTTTTTATCGATTTCCTTTTCTTTTAGTTTTTCTTCTAATCGTTTACAGGCTTGGTAAGCTGATTTTCGCGTTTCTTTATCTTGTCTAGCTTCGTCCCTTTTCTTTCTTTGAGCTGCCTCTTTTCGCCATAAACCAAAACTGTCAAACATGGCTGGTCTAGTTTTCTTTTTGTGGAGAGCTAATTCTAACGTTTCTATTTTAGCGGGATCGAAAGATCCCGTCAGTGGCCACTGATTTACCCAGTCCTTCCTAGTGTATTTATGCCATAGTTTGCTATAAGCTACGGTGGCTAATCCATACTTTACGTACTTGTCCTTGTTAGGGGTGCCTTCCGGCGGTGCCGGCTGACTGACCTCTAACGAACGGTCTGGTCCAAAACAATTACAATCAAACAATCTAGAGGAAACAGGCATGACGTATTTATCGGTCAAAAATGAATATCTCAATCAATAAATTTAGACAAAAAGTCTGCACTACCTGTCCTTCGCTGCCTGCAAAGAGAGAGAATATTCCTATTCTTCGTTGTTTGCAAGCAGGGAAATGTCGCAAATAACTCTATCAAAAAAGGAATACTAGTATTTCAATCAAACTATTCAATCAATCAATTTAAGTCGTTTTTTCACGACCTTACCCGGACCGTATGGACGGTTCTTCGTCTTCCCCTTCCAGCGCCTGGTTGTCCTCTCACTCCAACAATCAATGCGGCGTTCCTCTAAGGTCCCAGTCAGGACCGTAGGTCACTCGAGAGAGGTCCGTTCGGAACCGGTGAAGTTTAGTCAATCGGCAGCCAGACAAGGGTCTTCTCAGGCAGGTATACCCCAATCGTTTAGTCGTTCACTCCGTCGTTAGGACCTCTCTACCGGACCCACGCGTCGCTGATGGGCCCCCACGTTTGGGCGCCAATTTGTGAAAGGCAGCGAGTCTTCTAAGACCCTCAATGCTACCCGGTGCAGGGTTCCACCTCTAATTCACTTTGGGTTCGCTATCAAAATAATGAGGCAAGCGCTGGAAACTGGAAGACAAGAAAAAGGTTTATTTCTCATGAGGAGATCACGTCAACTGCAGATACCGGGATGTCTGAGGGAGGTGTTCTGCTGATAATTCCTTTGGCTCTTCCTTTTATACAGGTTTGACACAATGCATTGGTTTCATCAACATGGTTACACAAGCTTGGGGTCCCCGCCCCGGGCAGGTTGTCACACAAGCCCAACAGTAATTCTCTTCCCACCCAGGTCAAACAGACAATCTTATCTTGCAGCTGGACCTTGTTTCAGGGTCTAAAACATGTGAGACCGGCCAGATCTAAGAGTCCGTTCTGTTGATAAAAACAGGTCCCATTGTTGGTAACAACAAGTCTTGCTGTTTGCAGTGCAATAAATCATGTTGCAAGAGTCTTTTCGGTGTTTGGAACCTGTTTGTGTAACTAGGTGCAGTGAGGGGTAGGGTGTCCAAAGGTTTGCCTGAAAACAGAGATGAGAGGAAAAACGAGTTTGTGGCAGCAAGTGGCGCTGAGGTTTGTTGCGGCAAATAGAGTTTATAGCCCCCAGCACACGTACCAGGTCGGTCAGAGGGATGCTAGTAAGGGCAGGGTGAAACAAAGGTGACCAACGGAGTACAAAATGGCTGTGATAGATCAAAATGACTGCAACTTATGTGCACATAGAATTCCACCAGACAAGATGGCGCAGGTAATGTTCACGATTGTCGTTTTGCTTTTAACAACGGGATGGGCGGCGATTGCACCCAGCACTTTAGAGTGCTGAGAGGTGTAAGGCAAGGCTGTGCCCTTGCCCCATTCTTCTTTACTCTGTACATAAATGACCTAGAATCTATCCTGGTTCAGGAGTGCAGGGATCTGCCAATGGCAGCGATGCGCCCTATCCCTGCACTCTTGTACGCGGATGACGCGGTTCTCATGGCCCGTACGCCGCTCGGCCTTGAAGGGGTCGTTAATGCTTTTACTAATTTTATGTCAAATTTGGGCCTTACCGTTAACTGTTCCAAAACATTTGTAATGAAGTGCGGGGTAGGATTTAATAAGAAGACTAATACCCTTTTTATTCACCTGAAGGCAATGGAGTGTACCAAAACTTTTTCCTATCTAGGGATTTTATTCGATCGGTCAGGAACATGGACTCAGGCTGTTAAAGTGTGAAAGGCAGCGAGTCTTCTAAGACCCTCAATGCTGCCCGGTGCAGGGTTCCACCTCTAATTCACTTTGGGTTCGCTATCAAAATAATGAGGCAAGCGCTGGAAACTGGAAGAGAAGAAAATGGTTTATTTCTCATGAGGAGATCACGTCATGTGAGACACCGGGATGTCTCAGGGAAGTGTTCTGCTGACAACTCCCTTGGCTCTTCCTTTTATACAGGTTTGACACAATGCATTTGTTTGATCAACATGGTTACAAAAGCTTGGGGTCCCCGCCCGGGCAGGTTGTCACACAAGCCCAACAGTAATTCTCTTCCCACCCAGGTCAAACAGACAATCTTATCTTGCAGCTGGACCTTGCTTCAGGGTCTAAAACATGTGAGACCGGTCAGATCTAAGAGTCCGTTCTGTTGATAAAAACAGGTCCCATTGTTGGTAACAACAAGTCTTGCTGTTTGCAGTGCAATAAATCATTTTGCAAGAGTCTTTTTGGTGTTTGGAACCTGTTTGTGTAACTAGGTGTAGTGAAGGGTAGAGCGTCCAAAGGCTTGTCTGAAAACAGGGATGAGAGGAAAAACGAGTTTGTGGCAGCAAGTGGCGCTGAGGTTTGTTGTGGCAATAGAGTTTATAGCCCCCAGCACACATACCAGGTCGGTCAGAGGGTCAGAGGGATGCTAGTAAGGGCAGGGTGAAACAAAGGTGACCAACAGAGTACAAAATGGCTGTGATAGATCAAAATGACTGCAACTTATGTGCACATAGAATTCCACCAGACAAGATGGCGCAGGTAATGTTCATAATTGTCATTTTGCTTTTAACAAAAGCCAGAAGGCTGTTGTTTATTAAGTCACTGACGGCATTATCAAACTTTAGTAGAAAATTAGGCAGACCCTCTCCGGTGGAACTGTTGCATATCTACAGGGCAAAATGTGTAGCAATTGCCACCCATGGAGCTGGAATTTGGGGATATGCCAATGTAAATTCATTACAGATCGCGGAAAATATGTTTCTTGGGTTCCTTTTGGCAGTACCGGACAGTACCTCAACTTATATTTGTCACTCGGAACTGGGTATGCCATACTTAGAGGACACGATTAAGATTCAGCCTGTCCTCCTGTGGCATAGAATTTGGACCGCTGATGAGACTGTTTTTAATCGCCATGTACTGAAAGACGCCTTGGGGATTGATGGGGTCAATCAAATAAGATGGCTAGAATATGTTAAAATGTTTTTATCCAAACTAGGCCACTTAGAATACTATAATGACCCTTATACTATGTGCAACGTGCCTAGGAAAGACCTTAAAACTAGTTGTATGCGTTTATTAGGTGAAATCAGAATTACAACGGAAATGAAAAAATCAACGGTCCAAGCCCATCATCTTACCCTGGTGATTCCAACTATACAACCGTATATTTAGTTAATTACTGGTGATTATGCCAAATTTCTGTTAACACGTTTTAGATTGAATATTTTACATAGATCCTTAAGCTTCCCTGAATTAAATGACTGGTCGAGAGACTTATGTAAATGCCCGTGCGATGATGTTTCTGTACAGTCGACCATACATATATTATTCTTTTGTAAATTTTATTCTATCCCGAGAAGGAGATGGATTATTCCTGTACTAAAAAAACTTGGACTGAGACAATGCCGCCCCGCATTACTGGCACTGCAATTCCTAGAAAAAGAAATTGTTATTGCATTTGTTATTGCCTTCTTAAAAAATGTTTTTAAATATCGTAAATCTATTATGATGTGATTCTTTTTTATGTATTTAGTCTTTGTTAAAAGTAATCTTGACATGATTACGTTTTTATAATTTTTAATAGTTTTAAATTATTGATATATGCGCTGTGCTTTTATGGTTCTCTTTTACAGTAACCGAATAAAGAGCTTTTGAATTGAATAGTTAGCTAAAATGACAACTCTACCCACGGCGCATTTATTATACAAAGATATTGCTTCTGATTAATCTTAAACATCTATATCTTCAGTTATTCTGAAATTTGCTTGAAATCAAAATTGAAATTAAATGTGCAAAACACATTGTCTGAATTGGGCATATCTTTTAGCCTATCCGGAGCAAAAACAACTATTTCCTACAGCTAATTCACTAACCTTAACAAGGTAAAGGGTGCAAGATACAAACTTGAACTCTTTCAAATAATCATGTTGATTTTTTTCCCCCCTCAAAATCTGATGTAGTTGGATTATACAGAAACACCCAATTAGTCATGTTTTAGTTATTCTTGTGAGTATAAAAGTGTCTAATAGGGAAAAGATTTGTTGGGGCTTTTCAAAGCTCCACATCATGGTTACCAAAATGACACAAGTCACAGTAGCATGCCTGTTTCGTTCAAATTTCCATTTGTGATATGATTGTGATCCGACCAAAATATCCTTTAGTGCAAATTACCATTACTTACATTTAAGCAATTAAGTTGCTGTGGTGCTCTCAAAATCAAAAATCATGTCAGGGTGAGATAGCAGTAATTTGGTAGTTCTGTGCTACCTATCGTGAGCTAAGATATGACATTATTTACTTTCAACCTGAAGCTAAACATTATAGAACATACCCATGAGCCTATGCTGACAAGCTGTTGCTCGACTCGATCTAGTACTCTAGACCCGTAGCTATGAAATAAGAGTGCTATTTCTGAAAGGCCAGACAATGCCTTTAACTTCTGAAATCATGAATGCCGTCGACTGTAGGCGACTGGACACCAGCATGTTCTGATTGTCCCCAAGGTGATCCAAAGAACTTGCTCTTTTTTGTCGAAGCACCAAAGCAAAAGTTTTTGTTTTATAACTTGTAGGAAGTTTGCTTGCAACTACAGAAACTACTGAAGCTACCGTGGCATGGAACTCGAAACTTTCAGATCCGTTTCAGTGATTTTGTTTAATGCATTCAGTAATTTTTGAGACATTTGTGCTACAAAAAGAGGTTTGGCAGACTTCAAGATGTGATTGTAATCGGCAAGTGACTTTAGTGTTAACAAGTGTGCTGTATTGTAATTATTTATTAACCCAGATCTACCAATCTTTTGGAAAAACCCATTTGGAAAATTATCAAATCTCATTGTTAAATAAAGCATTTGATCTTTTTCTCCAGTGTAGGATATGAGTTCCTCCAAGGTTTTGCAGATCTGGGCAATCTAAATGACCTGTCAATGCTTTTTTAATTTTGGCGCACAACTCCATAGACATGACTGAGCCATCCATGAACATTATTTATTTGTTTTATTCAAAAAGAAAATCCCAAACCAGGATCTTATTTTTGGGGAATAAAAAAAATGCTCCCCCTCTCCATGTGAGTTATCTCGCTTGGAGAGGGGGGTATTGCACAGTTTTCACTGTCCCTTACCACCAGGGTTTTCCAGCCCGTGACGGGCAGTGAAAATTGATCTGTATGTCCGTCCATCTAAATTAAGTGGTCAAACACTGAAGGCCCTTAGGACGTTGAAGGGGTGTAACCATGGCAGAGACGGAGTACTCTCCGCTGTGGTTACACCAATGGTCTGCCTCAAATCGGGCGGGGAGTCCATTATATTGGCGGTAACGTTATTCCGTCGCCTTTGCGACGGGTTATCTTTACCACCAACATATAAATCGGAACCTTAGTCCATGATGTCCTAATCTACCACAAGAGTGCCCTTGGAAACCTCCCATTAACTCAGAGGAGGATGAAGAGACTCACAGGGTGACATGCAGAGGCAATCAGCAGAGTACAGTCCAGGTACAGTCCTGGTCCAGTTGCCACTGGCCCGCTGGGTACTTCCAAGAAAAGGCCTCTTGCAGGTTGTTATATGCCTGTAGCTTGAACAAGGGGTGAGCCTTATGACCCTTGGATCCACTTAATTGTCCTGGGTACAACAGGAAGCAGGCTCAGTACTTCAGTGTTCCTCTCAGGTCACAGTCAGCAAGTCCAGTCCTTTTCTAAACTTTCTCAGGTCAAGGAAGTGCTCTGAAGTGGGTGCCTTGAGATGCCAGATTTATATCTGACACTGGCTAATGGGTGGGACTCCTGGGCACACCCTAACCAATGAGGTAAAAGTTCCCGGGGCCAACTCTACCCATTTGGGACATTTTTAAGATGGCGAAAGTCTTCAGCCACACTAAACTTGGGCTCTTAGGGCTAGGGTGTGTGGAGGGAGTGTACTCCTGGTAATCCAAGTGTCCTCCCACACCTAATACTAAATTCCAGTTTGAGGCAGCCATGGCACCTCAATAAACCAAGAGACATAAGTCTGTAAGGACAAAAGCTGAGTCCTTCAGCAACCAGACAGTGGATCTACAAAATTTGCCTTGGCATCCTGTTCTCTCCCCTTTCAAGTATATGTGAATCCAGCAGGGTTTGACACTCCGGCAGTATTTGACACTTTAGTGTTAAAAAGGATGCCCACAGCCACCACCCAGGATATCTGGTGGAGCTCAGAGGAGTTCTCTCCCCATTCAAGTCAGCCTATTGTTTGCTCCTGGGAGGCATGTCACACCTATTCACACCGATTCAAGGCTAATTACTGCCTGGGAGAAGAGGTGTGCTGATGAAAATTAACCCCTAGGAACTTAATTCAGGGAACTTTCTAAGAGTTACTTTTCCTTAATATTTATGGAAAATCCGACTTCATCATTGAATTGGGTGTATAATAACTATTTTAATTATTTTCTAGCTGGTTCCATTCCCAAGACAGAGTATTAGTATTTTAAATTTTACTTAGGACAGCTAGGCCTGCCACAGCGAAAATAGCTTTTGGGTGCTAGTCACTGGAAGAATATATTAATATTAAGTTACTACATTTCTTGATTTTAAACACCATGCACTCTGGGCTACAAGGCCTACATAAAAGTGACATTAATATTTAAAATGGAAGTCGGGACCTGTCAATGGGGTTTAATTTGGCAGGCCAAATGTAAGTGTTTTTTACACTGCTACTGTCGTTCTACAATGGTAGGCCTGAAGCCGTGTTTGCACTGCCACTGTAATGAATGGGTCAATTGGTGCTGCAGTCCACTAGTGGCACTACATTCCAGGCCCAGGGTTCACTTTGCACCACATACCATGGACTTATAGGCAAGTTAATTAGACCAGTTAGGAGTATGCCAATTCAACTATGTTTAAAGAGAGGGCACAAGTGCTTTACTGCTGGTTAGCAAGGATAAAGTGCACAGAGGTCTTAAGCCAGCAAAAATATAGGGTCCAGCAAAAGGTGAAAAATCCGGAGTGACCAATAAAGAAAGGCGGATTTCTTCAAGTGCCATTATAAAAGCTTTATCGTACAAATGGGAACAGCCTTTAACCACAATTGTAAACCATTTTCACTTGCAGTCAATAATAATTTATAAAGAAAAATAGTTTGTGAATTTTTTTGCACACTATGTAATTCCTAATTTGAAAATTATTTTGTTGTTTTAATATTAGTTTTCAGTTCTGAATGTGCATCGAAATCAGCTTGCCTCTAGAATGCTTTGAATAACATATTTTTTCTTTAAACAAATATAGTCAGGATTGGAAGAAGCTGGTTTTGACTCACCATTGGCCAGTAAGTGTTTGCAAGGTAAGCATATCACCCCAAAACCTTTGTTCTGTTTTACTGTTGGTGAATGGTGATTGCAATACACACTTTGTTCCACATATATGGACTTATCTACAGTGTCATGTGAAAGTTAGATGTATACTACTTGAATATATCCTTTTAATGGTGTATTACTGAATGACATTCAAGAGAAATTAGTATTTGCTCAAACTGCGCATGAATCCGTTTAGGGCCTAGATTGTACAGTCCATTTTCTAAGTAGCACTGTAATTTCCTGCCTGTTGTTTTTCACATGGCAGACAGGCATGTTTGTGGGAAATGCAGACTGCAGGTATTGAAGTTAAACCCTGCACCAACCTTTTCATCCCACTTCCTTGTCCCATTCCTTAACTTCAATGAGGTGAGGCCACCCCACTGTAATCTGGCACCTCCCTACCCAACCTCCGTAAGTCCATCCTTTTTGCTAACCTATATCCTGTCCTGCCTTCTCACTAGTCCGTTCCCTTCTAGTTCAGACTGACTTTCCAGTGTACCCTCCTTTACCTTCCCATGGGGACGGAGCAGCCACTATGCACAAAATATATGAGCATGTTTGTGGGTTTAGCCATCTACTGTCCTCATAGAGCCAATTCTACTGGTCTTGTTAATGATTGGTTTCAGTTACAAATTCGAAAAATAAAGAAAAAGCAGCACAAGTCAACTTGCAGATTAGAAAACGCATGGTTAAACATGTAAAGTACAAGAACTAATAATGGTGATGAGGAGTAGGTAGAATATATCCAGATGCTGAGTATGGAACCCCTATCTAATCCTTCATCGGTCACTGCCACTAATGTCAAACCTTTAGCTGATTGCTAGCCTGAACCCGGAATGGTTAGTTTTGATCTCATCTAGGGTTCAATATGTTGCAGGGTCTGAGGTCTTGGACGCCAGTTGTTTGTCTAGTTGTCTGAAGGTCGATTTTTGCATAAGTTATACTAAATTTGTGGCTGGGGGTTAATGAGGAGCCAGATTTCACAATTATTCTATCAAACTGCCACTGTTTAAATATGTCTATACTTTAAAGATTGCAGTCAAGTTCTGTTATCGTTTTAGAAAAGCAATCAAATGTTTAATGCCAAACATACTATTCCGGTCAGTCAAGCCTTACTAACTGTAAAAGTATCCACAGTGTGAATATTAGAAATGGGGGTTTTGTAGAATATTTGAAGTCCCTTCCTTTTGACACCTTCTCCCAGCCAGGATATAAATGACCAAAGATGCTAATGATGGCCCATTACAGAGCGGCTTACTGCTGCTCATTTTTTTCAGCTGAAAACAAAGTACTGTTATTAGCATAATGCTTCTTTTGGTCAGAGCATGGCGCCCCCGGATCACTTGAGGCCTAGGGGGCCTGTCCCCCAGCTTGAAGACCCCGGCTGTGAGAAGTTGGCCTGGTATATGCTATCCACTAATTAAAGTGGGCACCCTGTACCAGTCCAAACAACCCTTATGGTGATTTAAGATGTCAAAGATAACCTTAGAAAGCTATCCAAGTGGTAGCTGTGGAGAGCAGCCTTCAGGCTTAGTCTTGAAGGAATGTTAAGCAGCTTGTTTCACCAGAGTGCAACCTTATAGTATTGGTTAAATGAAAGGAAAACCACACAGTAGTTATAAAAAAACATGTATTTATTAGTATAACACTCTCTAGTACGACAAAGTATCTTCTACTCGAAGATAATCACAAAGCACACAATACTGTAGCACAGAAACAATAGTAAATAGCACTAATACACAGTGGGCTCCAGGGGGGACCAAACAATATACTAGAATAGTGGTATAAGAACCACGACTTCAGTCAAGACAGTGTCTAGAGGATGTAGAAAGGCTGGGACCCCAAGGAACCACCCATGGTGAGTAAGTAGGGACCCCACGGAGGACGGGTGCAGTGTGGGAACACGACCGCGAGCTCTGTACAATTCTATGGGAGAGTCGCGGTTGAAGTTTTAGAGTTTAAGGACCCTTCCAAGTGGACTTCGAAGAAACCCCGTGGAAGTTAGGAGGTTGGAGAGCCACCCCACCCGTGGATACCGAAGTACCAGAGTTACCTATCTCAGGGAAGCCGGGTGCATAGGTCTGAAGTGGCGTCTGAAACCGCCGGTGAACCCAATGGAGGACTTCGAAGAAGAGCCGCTGCTGGAAGGAAGAAAAGTATCCGATGGAATCCAAAGGTGGATTCTTGTTGAAGAGTACCTGAAAGCAGAGGGGACAGTGTCTGGGTCACTCAAGAGTGATCAGGGGCTCCGTAGACGAATGCCCACCGATGTCTGGTGCTTCAGGTGTGTTGAGGAGGTTCTCGACTCTGCAGCCACCGGGACCAGGAGTCGTTGAGGACGACCAGGAGCCGTGTACGAGCTGTCCCACGAAGGATGTCGAGTGTCTGGCTGGAGCACCAACAAGCCTTGGCAACGGCAACCCACGCAGAAGGTCAAAGAAGGTTACGGTTCGGACCAGCAAGGTCCAGGAGACTCACCAAATACGGGAGTCAGGGCAGGCCTGGAGCACCCACCGGAGCCCAAGAAAAGCAAAGTTGACCCTCAAATGGACCCACTGGCCGGAGGCACAGGAGTCGCAAGAGGACCTCAAGTGATTTCACAAAGCAGCAGCCCACGGAGCACTTGGTGCGAGGAGGGCGGAGTTCTTTGTAGGAAATGGTGCCAGAGGTTGGGGCTACTCGGAGCCCAATGCACTTGCTCGGGAAACGCCAACAAGCATATGCACTTGCAAATGATCGCGGTGCACAGTGGTACGGGTATTGCAGCCCCCACTAGGTATTCTGGCCTCAAACTTAGTAAGAGGGCAGCTCAGACCTCGAGGGATGTAGAAACCCACCTCCTGTGTTGCTGGAGCCTTCGAAATCCGTAGGAGCTCAGGATCAGCAGACCGGTCAGTCGTGATGTGGTGCCTGCAGTTGCAGGGGAGTGACTCCTTCACTCCAAGGGAGATATCTTCAGTGGTTCCTTGATGCTCCCCATGTCCTGCACTGAGCCTGTATGGTGCACAGGCACAGACAATGCCTTAGACTGAGAGTGAGACGAAGTCGTGCCCAAACGAAGTCTGCGAAGTCCAGAGTGTCCAGACGGTCGTAGTTCAATGGTTTCTGGTTCAGAATCTTGTCCACGTTGAATCTAGGGTCCTACAGCCAGGTAGGCCCTTTTGTACCCATGGAAGAGGGTTGGACAGATTCATTGGACCCTCCCAGGGGTGGGTCTGGACAGTGGGGAGGTTTTCAAATCAAATTAGTCTTTATTCGATATTTTTCAATCATAAAAGACACAGATTGATACATGCAATATGATAAAATACCATAATAGCATAAAAAGATAGTCATTGCAATTTAAAATTCCTTAAAATGTTGTTAGAAAAAGATTTTTCCGTTAAAAATGAACAATGCTATAAAAAGAATTTAATGGCGATAAAATAGTGACTAAAATTAATATCCTTGGGGTTAAAAGAATTTTAAATCGCCATATATAAAAACAAATTATTCAGGGGAATATAATACACAGGGAATACATCTCACAAAGTATATATGCAAGTAATTTAATACAGAGTGGTACCTACGGCAGCCTCCAGACTGATTTCTCTAAGGGCCCATGTCCAGCCCAAGAACTTTGCCATAGCTATAGCTACGTCTTCACGTGTATCTGTTTTCAAAATACGCAATACTGTTTGGCAGGATCTAGTGCCAAGATTTAAACAGATTGGTTTGAGCCATTTATGTCGGGGACCCTTATATGCTGGGCACACAAACAATACATGAGCTATAGACTCTTCCATAGTTTGGCATATAGGGCATTTAGTATCAAGAACATTATGCCATTTTTTCTTTAAAGTTTTTATAGGGAGGGTACCAACTCTGAATTGGTGATATAGTTTCCTATCGCCAGGTCTCGCAATAAAATCCCAATATGCTTCAGACCTGAATTCATACTTATGTTCTAAAAAGATGCCTGTCAAGGAAGTACTACTCACCAATGACATGGACTTATAACTGACCATGTCCCTATAAAGAGCTTTGTAATCATTTTTACTCGGAAACAAATTCCCTACTGGGTCCTCCCACAAGTTACTAAGCCCCATATCGAATAGTGTACCCTTTATCTTTTGTAGCCAATTAATTTTTGAAGACTTATCTGCTTCTCTAATATGCTTTACTGCACTGGCATATGGGGCTAGCTCTGGTGTTGTCCATAATCGTCTCCAGTAAGCCAAGGGTCTAAATCCCGCTGCCTCCTCAAATGAAATACATCCCAAATCTAATAATAGGGGTTTGAGAGGAGTCGATTGAGGGAGACCGGTTAGTGTTCTCAGGAACTTATTTTGGGCAAGGACTAGAGGAGCTAGATTATTAAAACCCCAAAGTTCTGTACCATAAATTATCGAATCCCTAATTTTCCCTTTATAGATTGATAGAGTTGGCCCTACCGGTTTAGTATTGGAAAGTCGATGTTCTTTTAGTAGGGCACCTGCTAGTTGATTGTGCCTGAGGACTAGCAAATCTATCTGCGGTTTCCAATTCATCCTCTTACCCATTGTTACACCCAGATATGTAAAGGTGTCAGTTTGCTCCAGGTACGCATTGTTCATCATGACTCTGCCTTTTACTATTTTATGTTTGTGCAGCACCATGAACTTGGTCTTATCGATGTTAACTACTAGCTCATGGTCGTTGCAGAAAACAGTAAATCTATCAAGGGCACGTTGCAGACCGGATTGAGTTTTAGACAGGATTAAAGTATCGTCTGCAAACATTAGCAGCGGAACCCTTGAACCAGCAAGAGTAGGTGCATCAGTTGGGTAGGCAGTGTAATATGAAATAACCTTATTTATAAACAGAGAAAAGTGTAGGGGCCAATACGCACCCTTGCCGCACCCCCTTATTTACTGGGAAGCGGTCCGTTAATTCACCCTGTTGTCCCCACCGTACCTGGGCATAGTTAGACTCATGCAACTTGATGATAAAAAGTAGAAGCTCGGGTGGCATCCCTGCTTCCTTTAATGTGTCCCATAACTTATATCTGGGCACCAGGTCGAATGCCGATTTTAAGTCTATAAAAGCAGCATAGAGAGTCCCCCCGGCTAAGATCACTGTGCTCCAATAAATCATCATGAATCTAAAGACTTGATCAATGGTACTGACGTGAGGGCGAAAACCCGCTTGATATGTGGATAAAATATCCTGATCGTTTATCCATGTAGTTACTCTACTCAGCACAAGTCTGGCCACAATCTTTTGTAATGTATCAATTAGGCTTATAGGCCTATAGTTGCTTGGGCTGGCGCGACCCCCTTTTTTGTAAATCGGGATTATTTCTGCCCCACGCCAGGATGCTGGTATGGGGGCACCTCTAGCCAGGGCATTGGATATGATATGAATATATTTAGTCCAATTCTTTCTATCATGTTTGAATATATCTGCTGGTATGCAATCTGGACCAGGGGCCCTGCCAGCAGGGACACAGTCTAAAACTCTTTCAATCTCCCCTATACCAAAAGTTAAGACTGTATCTGAGGTTATATTAGGATAGAGTGTGGGAGAGCCTATGGTGGAAGCAAATTGGGCCTGATAATGCAAAACCCATTGTTCTGGTGGCACATTATTTACTGGTACTGGCCCTATATCTCCACTTCCCCATTTGACTGTGTGCCAAAATTTCCGCCAGTTTTTGCCATTACATGCTTGTAGCAGGTCCTTACATCTATTTTCATCAAAGTTCTTCCTTGCCCTGTGTTGTGCTTTTTTATAATCTAACCTTGCATTTCTAACCTCCTGTGGTATTCCCAACCTAATTGCTTGAGAGAGATGCCTAAAAGCAGTCCTGCATGCCTCATCATACCATTTAGCTGATTTATGGGTTACATGCCTAAAAAGGAGGAGGAGCCAGCCCATCATGGCCACGCGGAGCTGATGCTCCGTGCTGAACCTTCTCCTTGACTTCTAGAGCGGGCATCCCGCTGCGCTGTTTTTCTCACCTAAACGGCGTTGGTGCAACCGGAATGCGGGCTGAATCCAAGTAGATCCTTAGCGCCCTTCTCCGATCTGACATCTCGGAGAAACGAGCCTTGATGTCCCCGCCGATGAAGAGGCCAAGATGGCGCCTGCCAAGCGGTGAGGTATTGCCCAGTGCCATGGGAGCTGCTCCGTGTGGCTGCCGGCTTCCGTGTTCGCCCATCTTTTAGTTCCCTCTCCCTGGGTCCACCCCTGGATCGGGGGACTACTCACTGCGGTCAACTGCCCGCATGACGAGCGGGACACCTGGAGGTTACACCGAGTCCTAACGGAGGTGAGATCTCCCCCGGTGCTGGGGGGGAGGGGCGCGCTATCACCGTACTGTCGCTGAAGTCTTGGTGATTTTGGTCAGTTGCGCTGATGTTGGCTGTGAGGAGCGCTTCATTGTGAGGCCGTTTTTAGTCTCCTCGACGATCTCCTCGTGGATGGTGCCTGACCGTAAAATGGCGGCGAAATGAGGACTTTTCAGAGCGTCTCATCCTCTCCTGGGGTGCTGCGCGAGGAGACCTGGGCATGCTGGACGATCGTTGCTGTACCTGTGCCCACTGATTGGAAGATGCCTATCATTGTGGGGCCGCTTTTGTCTCCAAGACGATCTTTATATGGCAAATGGCTCTAATTGTCTCTGCCCCAGCGTTTTCGACTGGATCTTAAGATGGACACCCTAACACTTCCCTTCTGGGCCATAGAGACTCATGGGGACTGACTGTATCCAAACTTGCAATGACTCGTACCCCCTGCCTGAGTTCTAGATGGCCGACTCGGTGAGACCTCCCCTGCTCTTTAATCATTGATCACCGTCAGGACCTCAACCAGCCCTCTCCCGTCCCTGTCCCCACCCACCCACCAGGACCTTTACCCTGCTAACTTCCCTAGACAGCTGAGACCTAGCTATTTTTGTCTGATGCCCGGTGGAGCTACCTCGCGAGCTAAAGGGGAGATGGACTTTGGACTCCCTCCTTGACCATCACCTACCCAGCCGGACTTTGGACAAACTCACCCGCGTCTCTCCTGACCTTATCTCCCCCCTCTCCCTTCCCCCAACCCTCACCCCTCTCCGCTCTTACTCTTTCCAGCTTCTGACCTTTGCCCTCACTTGCCCTTTGTCCCCACCCTGTTTTTCTGTGAACTTCTTCCCACGCCACTTGAGACCGAACTATTTTGTCTGATGCCCGATGGAGCTACCTGGTTTAGCTATAGGGGAGACGGGCCGTGGATTCCCTCCTTGGACGTCACCTACCCAGTCGGTCTTTAGACAGACTTCCTTTCGTCTCTACTGTTGTCTCTTCCCTCATCCTCCCTTTCTCACCTCCCCTTCCCCCCCTCTACTACTTTTCTCTCTCCTTTCTCTCCTCTCTTAATGTATTGCTTATTTTTTGACATAATGTGTAATTGCTGATCTTTTTCTGTTACATTGTTGAACCTTATGTAAAGCGCTCTGATACCTTCGGGTCTAGCCAGCGCTATATAAAACTCTTTAAATAAATAAAAAATAAATAAAATGCCTAGTAAATCTTTTGTTTTTAGTAAAAAAAACTTTCAACTTAGCAAAAAGTCCTCATGTGCCTTCATGACAGCAGGGTCTCCACCAAGAGAGTCATCTTGAGTATCTAGAGCGGAAAGAGTTGATATTGTACTTTCAAGAGATAGCTTTATAAGTTCTAAAGTGCTATTATCTTCAGATACCACTGCCCATTTTAACCGACGACAATCTTGGGACATGATTACATCTGCTGTCACTATTTCGGTACTTGCCCTTGGCCGATCCTGACCCTTTAACTCTAGTGTTAACAATAACGGATCGTGGTCACTCTCCATTCTACGTGAGATCTTCATATCCAGAAGTCTTGGCCATAATTCTAAATTTATAAGAAAATAATCAATTCTGCTACTTCTTACCCCATTATTAAAAGTGTGGGTGCCTTCACTGTCTGATATCGACCTCCCATTAACAGCCCTTAGACCCCTCTCCAAGCATATGCTTTTAAGCTGTAGAGCTGCCTCAGTCCATTTGTTAATCGGGGGCAGTGTTAGAAGCGAAATCCCCCAATTAGAATCCTCATCACTGCTAAGGCTGCTGTCTTCGTAGCCAAGGGGCTCAAAGGTGCAGTTGAAATCTCCTGCAATTACCAAGTGTTTTACCTCTTTCGTGGCTTCGATAAAGGAATCCATTTGGGAGACAGTTGATGATGCTTTCCCACCCACTATCCCTCTCACATACACATTGATCAGTATAAGATCTGGCTCAAATTTTGATCGAACTTTAATGGCCAGGATGTCGGGACTTCAATTATTAACTCTTCAACCTGGTAGCCTGTCTGTTGTCTAACCCAAATAATCAGCCCCCCAGAGGGTCTCCCTTTAGGTCCAGCAGTTGCCAGTTTACCGAAGGCTAAGTAACCAGGACGAAAGATCATGTTCAATGACCAAGTCTCCTGGAAAACAATGATGTCATGCCCCTCTATGAAACATGACCAATCAGATGACAAAATCTTAGATGGTAGACCGGCAATATTCCAAGATATCAATGATAGTGAGGAAGAAGTCGGACCACCACCCAAAGCTCGGGTTATCGCGATCTCTGTGCCCTCTAGATAGTTGGAACTTATTATCTGTAATCCCGCTTTAGTGACGGGAGAAGGAATAGGCAAAATATCGATATTCTCTGCCAAAATAGGGGTGACTGGTTGTAGTCAGTCGCATGCATCTAGGTCAGACAGAGGAGCGAATCTATTAACAAGATTCAAATCTAAGGCTCTATATTTGCTTCTTGGTGGGGCCCGGGGCTGTCTCACTACACTCAGTGGACCCCTCCCTATTGAGGGATGGAGATGGGGTCCATAAAAGAACCCTAGTGGCAAAACAGAAATTTTATCAGAATAACTCCCTGGGTTTTTACCCAATCGATCCAAAAGAAGTCTAACAACATACACATTATTAAAATTGACAACTACACAATCACCCCTCCCTTCTTTCCTGGAGGGTCCTATCCAAGCTGATCGTCTGGCCATAATCATTTGGTTATAGATATCCCCATCCCAAATCCCAACACCCTTCAGTTGTAAGTCCAACCAATGCATAACTTTTAATAATAGTTGTTCAGTAGTTTCAGTCTGTCCTTCCCGCAATACTGGAACATTCCTCAGGACCACCACCAACGGAGCGGCTGCCGGAGGAAGATGTAGGCTCAGCGGACCTTCTGAGGGCGTGCTATGATCCAATCTTCCATACTTCGTCGAGGGTTCTGGGCCATGTGTCCCTGGTACGGAACTATCCTGTCTTCCTATAGCACGGCTATTATTTGGATTTGCCACTGACGCATTAGTTGCTTCTGTCTCTACGGAGGGGCGTTCATCGCCCGGCGGGCTTGGGATAAATTGAGCAAATTCACTTGACATGTTCCCTAACTCAGCGGTGTTCTCAATCGTAGCAGCTATAGGAACATCTAGATTGGTAGCTGTGATAGGGGTCTTCCTAGAGATTAAGGAGTTCATTGCCGATAGTTTTATAGATTTGAGTTTTGCTGGGACAGTATTGCTCGACTTGCGAGGTATAAGCATAGGCGCTGGTGGCAGCTTGGTTTGAACAAGTAGTCCCTCAAGGACACAGAGATTGGATTTAGCCTGTAACTCAATGTTGTTAAGTCTTTCCTCAATCTGACTCAGTCTATAGTTGATAGGATCTAAGGATGTCTGGAGTAGGTTTTCTAATCTCTTCCACATAACCTCATTAACTTCGGAGCATAAATCACCTGTTGAGTCAAAAGTCAGCGTTCCAGGAATTGGAAGTGAGCGATCTGCTATAATAGATAAATCTAAGGTGGCACCTCCTCCAGTTTTGTTTGTTCTAGGAATTTTTGCGATTCTTGGTCGCTGTGGACCCCTCACCTCTTCCTCTTTACTAAGGGTTCTGGGGTTGCTTCAAGGCTTTTGTTTTTAATTAGGGGCGCAGACCGCGTAGATATTCGTTGGAGTGGGCCAAATGCGGCACTCTCTTGGGCGATCCCAGCAGGAGGCTGTGTGATAGGTACTTCCAATGACCCATTTGGAGGCTGTAGGAGGTCGCTTGCCATATTAACGGTACCAGTAGCAGTATTCAGACAGCGATCAGGGGAACGTGCAGATGCCAGGGCACCCAGAGATGATCTTTTCGACAATAAAGGGTCGAGAGATAGGCGTCGCTCTGTGAGTATTATCTCATGTTCAAGGACAGAGGTTGCTCTAGACAAGAATTTGTCCAGTGACCACCACTAGGTAGCGCGTTTCTCCCCTTCCCATCGCGCTTGTTCATCTTAAAACGTAGATCAAAATCTGGCGGTAGACCTAATCAGTTTCGGTTAGTTGCGACCTTTTGGGATAAACGGAATAAGAAGAATATTTGCAGGACTGACCTTAGGTTGATCGGGCGCTCAGAGGGGGGGCCCAGCCCAGTCTCCTCCGGTCACTGACGGGCTCAGACGGGCCCGCCCTTGGCCCGGCGCCGGCGTCCCGCGAAGCGGATGCCGCGAGGCGTGAAGTAGGCTCTCTGCTAGCGCTCAGCTGCAGCGCATCAACAGCAGGCAGGCAGGCTTCCTGGGACTTGCAGTCCCCCAACTCCGACTCCAGCGATGCGGCTCCCGTGAAGCGGGTGCCGCGAGGCGTGATGTAGGCTCTCTCCTAGCGCTCAGCTGCAGCGCATCAACAGCAGGCAGGCAGGCTTCCTGGGACTTGCAGTCCACCAACTCCGACTCCAGCGATGCGGCTCCCCCCAGCGATGCGGGAAGTTACTTGCATGTCCTTTGTCCAGTTTTGCGCCAGAACAGGAGCCAACGGCTCCCAGGACTGGTTTGAACTGGACTATGCACAGGGACACCAAATGTGCCCCTCATGCAGACTTTCGGTCGCTGGCAAGCGCACCCACCCAGGCCTAATACACTAAATCCTGTCTGGGAGGTGGTCACTCCGCCCTGTGACAGGATGCCTATTGTTCTGCCTTCCCCTGCTCGAGTTTGGCTCAGCAGCAGGAGGGCAGAAATGTGTCTCTGGTCGGCAGCAACCATTTTGTGCCGCCCGGGACTAGAAGGCTGGTACTGGAAACACCAGGGACCTCACAAAGCTTGTTTCTGAGGGGTGGAATCATACCTCCCATACCAGTTACCGGTGTGGGGGTATGATTCCACAATGTTTGACACCAAACACGATAGGGTTACTTTCAGCCGTTTCAGAGTTGGTCATCACGCGGTCGCCTAATGCCACGCTATATGTCGTAAATGGCTGAGGCACTGACAACCCGGAGAATGGACTCCGTAGGCTGCAGGGGTGTCCTGCTCATGCAGTGGCACCCTCTCACTTAGAACCAAGCACCCTGCCTTCAGGATTGTTAAGGCCTGCTATAGGGGTGACTTATAGGTTTTAAGTGCAGTGACCCTTAGATATAGTGAACCTATATCTTAAGTAAGTGGTGCATGCACCATCTTACACAGGCTGCAATGGCAGGCCTGTAGGTTCCATTTTGCATGGCCTCTCATGGGTGGCATAATACATGCATCAGCCCATGGTCGGCCTCTGGGGTACCTATGCCCTGGGTACATGGGTACCATATACTAGGGACTGACAAGGGTACCCCAGTATCCAATCTGGAGTGTACCAAAGTGCATAACATTACAGTCTAGGGAGAAAGCAGATAGACTGGGGTCCTGATTAGCAGGATCCCAGTCAGACTAGTCAAAAACAGTATCACGTTTAGCAAAAAGTGGGGGTAACCATAAGAAGCAGATCCTACTTTTCTACACCGGCCCTAGAGGGTACTGCAGTCCCAGCTGAAAAGCAAGAGCTCCAGCCTTGAAAATGCATGCAAAGATGCTGAATATGCTTATTTTGAGGAGTGGTGGGGCTTGATAATTTCCTTGATCACGCAAAGATAGGTTCCGTTTATCAAAAAGTTAAGAAAGGGAGAATGCTGTGCTCCTGCAGCCCCCTAGCACATTCTCAATAGAGTTGGTGGAGCCCCTGTCCTCCTTGGACCACCACAAGAGGAGAAAACATATGCAAATGGCCCCTCCAAGGGCATTATGGGGCACTCTAGCGCAGGTGCAGTGAATACTTTGAGTGGCTCTCTTGCTGCTTCAGGACACTCACGATCCTTTTTTTTCTTTGTTCCTTTTTTTAAAAAAATTATTTTTATTTTGTTGGGGGTACCACACTAGGCACCCTGCCATCTCCTTTTGTTTTGTAACAACACGGGAAGCGAACTCCTGTGCTGTCCCAGCCGGCTTGCTGCTCCTGTGATTCTCCTCATTCTATCTTCTCTCTTGCCCACTCCATGCGATCAGGAATCGGCATGCGGTGGCTGCTGGTGGCGAGCTTACCATCATTGGGGAGTACCCCGGTGCTCTCCCCCTTTGGCGTTGGGGGGCCCAGAGTTGTGGTGTCTGGTTGCTTCCATGAAGTGTTGCCTGGGACTGGAATCTGGGGAGGGTGCCCAATTCATACCCCTTCCCTGGAAATATTTAATTTAATTAAATTGTGTGATGACCCCTGGGCACAGGTTCACCTCGGGCATGAATTTCAGGCAGAGCCCCATACGCTCCGACTGTTAGGGGGTCAAAGGTCAGATTTTTCCAATGGCCATATTTTGGGCCCTGTTGTGCCGATTTTAGCGATCTTTTTTTGCTGGTGAGCTCTTGCCACTAGGAGCAGTTTAAGAAGGCCTCTTGGTGTAGCAAGGGTGCATTTTGCTTTTCCCTTGTTCTTTGGTACTCCTCTCTTGCTTGGGCACAGAAGCCCAGATCTTCCCCCAGACGCTGTAAGGAAACCAGCTTCCCTTGTCCTGGATAGACCCACTTGTCCTGGGGTCAACTGTAGACAGTTGCTTGTCCCTCAGGGGGCTTGTCCTTCAGTTGTCTGCTGCTGCTGTCCAGTTTCAATGGCCAAATCCAACAACCTGCCTGTCCCCTGTGCAAGATTTTTTTTTAATGTGGATTGAAAGTGCTAGAAGTCAGGAACTCATGGCCACTAGTAGGATGTCACATCACCCCTCCAACCCTGTCCCAACCCTCCTGCTCCTCATGCTGGGACAATCCAAGATGGCATGGTACAGAAGTCACTACTCACATCTCCTTTGGTGACCTGCGCTCCGCCCCTAGCTGATATCCTTGCCAGGGCCTTTGGTCCCAAAACTTTAAAGGGGAGACCCCTCCTGTGTTAGCTCCAGTTGTCTGTGCGTCCTCCTTTGTTCAGTGGGCATAGGCTGTCCCAACCCTGGTATAATGTGACAGTTCATTAACAGATGCAGATTTTCTTCCCCACCCCTTCCTTCTCAGGAGATGAGGGAAGCACTGCTAATGACACCTTTGTTGAGGTCTTTGTTCCCTCTACTGGGGAGCAGAGTAATTAACTTGGCCCAGCATGGTGACAAAAGGACTGGACTCTGATATTGAGATACTGAAATATGAACACTCTGGATGATCCATAAGGTGTACTTACTTGTGGAATCTTGGGACCTGTGTATTCAAAATGGGCGTACATGTTCCACCCCAGGTTCATACCTCACAGGCCCTTGTAGGCCCAAGGGAAGCAAAACTGTACTTTTAAGGCAGATTTCCCCCTAAGTGCATAATGTAGCCTCACTGCAGACAAAACTGTAAACCATACTGACTTTACCACTAATATTATAAAGCCTATCCAAGGTCAACCTCTTTTCTTGTAGTGCCCCCTCTGTGCCTGGCTACCTGTGCACAGTTACCGGGCTGCACAAGGTGGTTGTCTCGCACCCGTCGCCCACACACATGTTCATGTGTAACCAGCCAAGTGCCCCTTAATCTAGCTGCTTTGCAATGGCCTTATCTTAAAAGGTGGACACTGGTGGTAAACACATGCAGTCCATTTACCATGTGATAACTGTGTGTGAATCACAGGTAGTAAGACCCACCCACAGTAAAAAGTCCAAAATCGGGTGATTGAAAAGAAACCAAAAAATCTGGGCATACTAAATAGGCAGAACCTTATTGGATCAATCACCCAGTACTATTGGAGGAGCTGGTGATAGTAGCCATTAGTGGTTTGGATTTTCTTTTTCTCTCCCAGTCAACACAAAAGGTTGTTTTAGGCCCCCACTCTGTTTCATTCCATAACCTGTGCAGTCCCAGAGGTCTTACCTGTCTCACCTGAGCTATTTAATATCTATCCGACCCACTGTTTGCAATCCTTAAAACCTCTAAAGTGAGGGTTCAGTCCTATGCAGAGGACACGCATGCCTGCATCAAATAGTCCTTGGAGACTGAGTTACTAGGTAACTTACAGAGGACACTGAGAGATGTGGTAACTTTGATAAAAAATGAAATTATCCATCACTGAACAACTTAAAATCTGAAATAATCACATTTGAGACTGAGTGCAGGGGTAACCTTCAGTTCCTTTCTGTACAAGTCAAGAGATGGATCATCCTCCTAGCTTTAAGAATCTGGATATTAGTTTTGCTGCTGTGATGGCCAAAAGCTCTGAAGTGGATTTGGTTTCATAGGTTCACCGACTGGCTAAACTCAGGCTTATTCTCCTTCTATTTGTACCTATATAACACCTTGGTGGTGAAGGCAGCAGGTAAATCAAGGCTGTGCTGGTTTACCAACCCACCACATAACTAGTGGCAGAGAGCACGGAATTCCACAGTGACGCTGATAATTTACTTCGTACGAGGTGTCCTGTCATGTTAAGTGAACTGGGTCACTATACTGTCAGTGGAAGACAAAATGTGACTGCAGTATGTTTAAATGTATTAACATTGGCCGCAGTACCTCGCCAGGAAATCTGTCAGCCTGTGACAAACTTGAAAACTCAAGATGAGAAATTACTAATTAGCTGAGGGTTTAAGATCAAATATAAAAAGCATAGATCATTGTCCGCTCAAGAGCCAGCATGCAGAAAATCCCTTTCGGAAGTATTAGGGTATTTGTCCAAATGAATGAACTTAAGCAATAAAGTACACTTTTTTAAGGTAATGTTTTAAGATAGCTGGCAAGGGACCCCAAGCAATAGCGAGGGTATTCTGATAGACACAATTCTACAAATTGAGAACTGTCCTGTATGTAGTTTGCATTTTCACATGTTCTCCATGTGCAATTGACTTGGATGTCCTGTTTGCTTTCCTTTTTTCAGATGGATGACGTCGCGTGTAAGAGTCCTCCAAACTACTGGACATTACATGGCCTTTGGTAAGGAATTTTGAAGATTAATGAAGTTATCTTGTTATTATGGTACCTGAAATCTAAGATGCCCCTTTGCCAAAAAGTGGCACCACTACTGTGCAAATTCAGTGATAAAAATAGTATAGTAACGTTGGGAAACCAAGGAACCACAGGTAGAACAATGCGATAGTCTCTGGGAATAACCTCCCGAAAATGTCCATGGAAATTGTTAAACCACTAACCGTACATGCTCCCTCTCAATATGTCTGGTTCTCCAAGTATTACTCAGTAGCTCGTCTGTCAGTGTATATTCCAGATTTGCAATCACGCTCCTGTACAGTTGACACCGCCATTTCTAGGGAATCCATGCTTTGAAGACTTTGTAACTTTGCTCCCTCCTTGAGCAATTTGAACCACAAAATGGGGAATCAATATTCAAAATTAAAGTATGAGTGAGGCTATAGCAGGTTGGCACAGGTGGGAGGATGGCCCCAACATGGCTCTTTTTGAAGTAACATGGCTTTTGCCCTAGGAAAGTTACTTTAGTTAGAACTTTGAAAGCGCTGCACTAAACGCTGTCAGATTTTGAATGCCATTGTCTGTCTTTCCATCATTTAATTCCTTTAGCTTTGGTGGTTTTTCGTCAACTCGTGTTAGAATGTAAACAAAAATGTGTGTCCACTGTGTGTGCCCCAATTATGTATGGCTCTGTAAATGTTCAGGGTCACCAAAAACCCCTCAAAAAGCTAGATCGTCAAATCTGAGGGAAATTTAAAAAAAAAAAAAAAAAGGTTTGCATGTTTATTTGTCACTCATGTGAATCGAAAAAAGCAGCTCAGTAGAGAGCTGATGTTGCATAACGCAAACGTAGGCAGGTTATATTACTGACCTATGCTGGTCTCTCTAGGAAAGTCCTTTCCTTCCACATGCCCCTGGCATGCCCAGAACTGTGGATGGATGTGGAAAAATAATTAAGCTTTCCTCCCTGTCATTGCACAATGACCTTGTCAGACAGTTGTGTGAAAAAAAGCTTACCTCCTACCCTTAGCCCAAGGGTGTGTGGGAGGGGGGCGTTTGGCAATCCTTGTGGGATAAGGTAGCTACAAATTGTGACAGTTATTTGGCAGGGGTTGAATATTCCCCACCTACAACCTCCCTAGCACTGTCAAAGTGCTGTGGAGTGATTTGGTTACACCCCTCCACCTTTCACAACATGGGCACGTGACTCGTCACTCCTACCCTTCAACTGTGTAGGGGATTATGTACACCACTCTGGTGTGCTGGTTAATCATTTGCTGCCTACCCACCTCACATTGTCATAGTGTCAGGAGTGATTTGGTCAGTAAAAAGGTGAAGGTGAATGTTGGATCACTTTACCCTGTTCACCTTGCACTAGGTCAAAGGGTAGAAAATTGCAGACACAAAAATAAACTGATCAGCTAACAGCCACTCCAGGGTTGTGTTTCATTTGAAGAGCTACCGAATACTCCGTGACTGCATTATATTGTGGGCCACTGAAGACCGGTACAAGGCCAGCTAACACTTTCCCCTGGACAGGGCCGGACTGGCTACCGGGCGTTTTGGCATGCTGCCGAGCTGGGGGCTGATTTCGTTGATGAGGACCTGCGTGTGCTGAACGAAATTCGTTTTGCTTTGTTTATTTCGTAGCACACGCAGGTCTCCATCAACGAAATTAGCCCCCACCGCAGTGATATCAGCCCCCAGCTCGGCAGCATGCCAAAACGCCCGGTAGCCAGTCCGGCCCTGCCCCTGGACCATGTACACAGTTGGAGGTGCTTCTGCTCTGCTCCTCCATCGACTGCAGCTTCTGGGCAGCAGGAATGAGGTTAGGTTAGGAAAAATTTATGTCCTCACCCTTCTGACACCTTTTATCAAGAGAGGGTGAGAAAACAATCATGTAAGCCCTACCACCCTTACACAAGGCAAGGGTAGTTTATATGACGTTACTCGCAAACATATATTTAATCCCTCTCGATGTTGGCACATATTGGGAAAGAGTTGAAAAACATCATTGCTCTCGAGCAAGCTGGGGAGTTATTATGCAGTTTCATGCAAAATGTGCCATTTTTATTAATTTTCAATTTACCAATGTACAAATGGAGCCCAGGCGCACCCACTCCTCCCTTTCAGACACCCCACATCCTTGGCCAACATGCATTCCTCATGGAAATACAAAATTAAAGCAAAGGTTCCAACCCACTGCTTGTTCCCAGTTGGACATCACAACTTGGTTCGTCAGTAACTTTTATGGTCCTTATTTCTTCTAGGGGTTCTCACAGTTGGAAAAATGTCCAATGTGAGTGGCTGAGAAGCATTTCTTAAAAATATGACTGGATCATTCTTTTTATTCGTATTGTGTGCAATACTGTGAAATGAACCGTTTTTATTACTAGGGCATACAGGAAGTTGCTGAATTATGATTTCTTTCCTTATTAGGCCAGACAGATCAGAGATGTGCAACAAGTCCTGGCACTTCAATAGATCAGAAATTGAGGTATGATTAACCGTGAGAAGATTGTTGTTTTATGTAGTTGCACATCATAACCATTTGAACATTGTCTGGCATCCGATTAAAAAAAAAAAAGAAAAGAAATTGACGTTGCATTGACTGTAATATTTGAATTATATTTAAAATACTTCATACGTGTTGATACTGTCTTGCCTCTTTTGCACTGTAAACACTACAAGAGATGAAGGCCAGTTGGGAGAAGAGTTGCCAACATATGGTTCAGCTCTTCAATAATTTGGTTGTTTTCTTGTGTAAGGAAGCAGACCTTTTCACATGAAGGAAGGCCATCAATATCCCTCTTCTGAAGTAGGCTTGTTCAGCTACTATGTCTCTCAGAATATTACCAGTGTTACAAGGTTATACTTGGGTTACATTGTGGCTTAATAAACAGCTTCCTAAACGAATACACAGCAAGCGTATAGTACTACTGTACAACCAGAAAAATCTTTGGAGCCGTTTTGTGCACCTAAGTATGCGTCTTTTGGTCTGTTGTTATATGGTGATGGATAAATATATTTTACCCGATGGGGTAAGTGGGAGTACAACTATTGATAAAGGCCATATAGATAATGCTTGTCTGAAAATTCTAAATTGAAATATAGCAGGTATAGCCTCAAAGATCGTATTGGAGGGATGGCGGTCTTTTATTATGACCTATGATATAGTTTTTTTTCAAGAAACGTGGGAGTGTAAGGATATTGTTTTTGACGGATTTACATGTTTTAATTTGCCCGCTGTTCCTTCTATATCTGGCAGAGCTAAGGGGGGCTTGTCAGCCTGGTTCAAAGTGGAAATTGCTGGCATGATTGCTCAGTTATTCCGGGAGCAGGGGGAGGCGAAGGCTTTTTGTTTTTCCTGGAAAGATACTTTTAAGTTGTACCTGGTAAATTTTTATAATTTTACATCTAAAGGCAATTTCGAAGGGCTTTTTGTGTTGATTGACATGCTCGCGGAGCGAGAGGCTCGAGTGGATCGTCCTTTTAAGTTGGTGGTGGTGGGGGATTTTAATGCCAAATTGGGGTTTTCATTACCGCTTCCCCAATCCACCTTTGATCCAGCTGCTTCCGAGCTGGACCAAATTGAGATGGACGCTAGGGGACGGGTTCTATTTTCCTACCTGTTAGAAAGAGGTATGGTCAATATGGCGCCCAATTTGACTGACCACTATATTCCCACCTTTATTGGACGAGGTATAGGAAGCACTATCGACTATGTATTTGTCTCCTGGAGCATGTTTTCCTCCATCTAGGAATGTGAGGTCCTTATCAAGCCGCATAGTGACCACAATCCTATCTCTGCTAAGATAGTATTACCCTACAGGGGACAGAAGCCCAAGCCTTCAACCCTTCTGACACTATCCACCAAAGATGCTGGGCGTAGGTGGTCTGGCGCACAGCGAGCATGAATAGTATTATGTCGCAGGTAATACCGATTAGTTCTGCTCTGGTGTCTAGCTGTAATTGTGTACCGTGTGAGCCATCTCGTATCATACACGGTTTTGTAATCCTGCTAGATAAAGTCAAACAGCTGCTCTCTAAACCCATTTCCCAGTCCTGTATTCAGGCTCATTCTTGGTTTGATAAGGCTTGTAGAGAGGCTAATAATACCCTACGTTGGGCTTTAAAACAAAATCCTAGAGACCAGATTGTGATAAGGGAAGGTAGGAAGCTGTATAAGCTTGCCACAAAAAAGAAAGTTAGCATTTAAGGAGGAGAAGTGGGATTTAGTGGTGAGCTCCTGTCTATCAAAAGATCCTCAGGCCTTTTGGAAGGCTGTACGGTCAGTTCTATCTCCCACCCTACCAGCTGACAAGGTAACTGTCCATATCCCTCCTGAGACTTGGGTGACCCACTATGCTGGCCTCTATTCTGCTGACTTTGCTGCAGAGGATGCCCCATCACAGCTGAATCTAACATGCCAAAACCTTGTTTTTAATGAAGGGGAAGTCCAGAAAGCAATTGTTAACAGTAAAGGTAAGAAGGCACCGGGCCCAGATGGAATTCCTTTGGACTTATTCAAGGAAGATCCAGTATTCTGGTCCCCGGTACTTACCGCTGTTTTTAATTCAGTCTGCAGTGAGGGAGTCCCAAAAGCTTGGCGTTCATCTGTGATAGTGCCTGTTTTTAAAAAGGGTGATGTGCATGATCCGAAATGCTATCGTCCAATATCTCTTCTGGCCTCTTCGGCAAAAATAATCGGGAGAGTTGTACTAGATCGCCTCCTGGACTGGACAAATGCAAACAATATTTTGGCTCCTACCCAGTATGGGTTTAGGAAGGGCCTAGGCACGATCGAACAGTGCCTAAATCTGCACCTCATTCTGGCCAAATATAAATATGCGAAGGGCACCCCTACTCATTTAGCTTTCATGGATTTAACCAGCGCGTTCGACTATGTTTCACGCTCTAAGCTGTGGGACATTTTAGTAAACATGGGTGTCGACGCAGGTTTGGTCTCCTTTCTGAGGCTCCTCCACCACGATCTCTCGGCCTCAGTGAGGTATGGTAATGTTGGTGAATGCTCAGAACAGTTTAGTATTAGGTGTGGGGTGCGTCAAGGATGTGTCCTTGCCCCAATTTTATTTCTCCTCTATACAAACGATCTGGAGAAAACATTAGTCGCAGTCCGTGCTGATGTGCCGCAGGTTGAGAATAAGGCTGTGCCAGCGCTCCTTTATGCGGATGACGCAGTCCTTATGGCAAGGACTGCGATTGGCCTAAAAAACTTATCTCCAGCTATGTTAACTTTATGAAGGACTTGGGGCTGGAGCCAAACTATAAGAAAACTTTTGTATTGATTTGTGGCCCCAAAAACACTAAGTCCTGTAGTCTGAATATAGAGGGTAAAGAGCTGGAAAGGGTTAGCTCCTTCCCGTATCTAGGCCTGGATTTTGATGAAGGTTGCACGTGGCATACCTGCATAAATAATAGAATAACAAGATTTACACGCGCAGTTGGTACTTCTTATTCGCTTGCAATGTCTATAGGTAAAAAGCCCATAGCCCCAATTTTAGAGATTTATAAGCGTAAATGTATTCCGATTTTAACATATGGTATGGGGATCTGGGGATGCAGGGACGTACTTGCCATGCAGCTGGAGGAGAATAGATTTTGCCGTAGAGTTTTAGGAGTGCCCCCTTCCTCGCCACATTTTCCTCTCCATTTGGAGCTGGGTCTCGAGTATGTCCAAGATACCATAAAGGCTGCACCACTAGCTACCTGGTGTTCCATTTGGACAAATGAAGAAGCTGATTTTAATCGGGCAATTATTAGAGATTGTTTAAACTGTACTCGAGGCCTTTGCATCCCCTGGCTCCAATACATTAAAACTTGTCTTACGGAACTTGGGTGTTCTTCTTTGTTTGAACACCCAGAACTAATTGGTAAAGGGGATCGACAGAGGGTTTTGGCGAGCTTCCGAAAACTTAAAGAATCGTCTAGGGAATTGTTTGAAGTAGCCAAACCCACTGTCAGGGATTATTGTCTCATACAAGTTCCTCCCTACATTGCCCCGTATCTTTTATATGTAAATAATGTGCATGAAAGGAATTTGTTGTCTAGATTCAGGTTGGGGTCTTTTCGTTGGTTGATATGTTTCCCCCTGGGTCAGTATTCTTCGGAATCTATTACGATTTGCCCTTGTGATGAACACTCGAGTCAAACCATTTTACATTTTGTATTTTTTGTCAATTTTATCTTCCATTTACCAGGAAATTTTTAATACCTCTCCTACGCAGACACACATTTTCAAAGTGCAAAGCGGCGTTGTACTTTTTGCAGCAACTCAATGATCGTGATGTCTGTTTTGCTGTTGGGAGTTTTTTTAAGTGTATTTTAGCAAAGAGAAGGAGCATGTTGTTTTAATTTTAGTGTATTTTACCATTTTTTGTATGGATTGTATCAGTATTCCTGTTAAATTGCTTACCCCTGCTGCTAACTCCTCTATAGGACTGATTTTATTATTCAAGTATTTTTGGATAACATTTGCTGCTATTGATGGTTACAGTCGATCTTTTTGCACTATTGGATAATACCTGCTGCTACCTATGAACCCAAATGCTTTGCACTGCCACTTTAGTCCTGAGAAAATAGTACTGTATTTTGTTTGCTGATGTATTCTTTTTAAACAGAAAATGAGTTTGTATTTGCTGAGATATGTTTGATTTTATATGATGTTTTTATCCATGTGTATCTTTTATGTCCTGTCTTTGGAAGGACGAATAAAGAAAGAATTGAATTGAATTGTATTTGTTTTTGACTGAAAAAATATGTATTTTTGCTACCCTGTGGTTGGTTCCTGATATCTTCAGACACATCACAGAATTGCCAAAACAACCATATATCCAGACACTAGCAGCGATCATTGTACCTTAGTCAGTACATACTTGAAAGGGATTCTCTTTCCGTTGTAGATACTGAACCTCTTCTTGGGAAACCCAAAAGGCCTTGGCCTGGTTCTACACGTAGGTGTGCTGCATTGGACTGTGTGCCCAGTTGTACAAGGATGAACGTGTTACGGGATCTTCATTGCGACAAGTGCTCGGCTGCTGCAAGCACCTTTTGAGGTGGTGTTTTGGCAGTTTGCTGAGGTAGGGCTCGTTGACTGGAGTTGGGTTCATATGAGCCTTACTTACAAAATGCAGTAGGAAGCTAGAAGGCGAAAAGGCATGTAACGGATATTGACTGCTGGCGGCTTGTGCCACCAAACACAGTCAGGCTCTAAATAATGTACAAATTATTTGGTAGATGTCGAACAACATTAATTCCTTTGGTTTCTGCTTTAAAATATCATGAACACTGTCACTGTGGGGCTACCTGACTCCTACCTCATCTTTTTTCTTTCACTTAAAGGTAACCTGGTAACAAAAAGGGAATTTTGAGCCTATACTTTAGGTTTAGGAGATAACACTTAACACTCGTCTCCATCCAGTGGTCAGTGAGGCTTAACTGGGGGGGATCAAAGATAAAAGCAAGAAGAGAAAGACTGGGGAGTCATTAGGTAGGGGAGTAACTTGAAAGAGGAAAGCAAGTAGTGTCCATACGGAAAGGTGAGGCAACTCCACCTCTACTTGTGCCTGGTTGGACAGGGCTCGGCGTTATGAGGTGGGGTTCATGCGGGCTCTCTGGTAGCGCTGTTGTCTGCTGTCCCAGAAGACACGCTTGGGTGCCTTGTGTGAGCCGGAGAATTCAGAAGTATATCAGACAAGAGAGTTTGCAGGTTTCGTGTGCCAGGAAGCTGATGCATGCACCCCACATCTTGCCAAATTATGGCAACCTGGTTTCCAGTGAGGTGGTTATTTTTTCTAATCCTGTAACCTCCCATAGTTTGTGCAACCAATCTGTGTAGGTGGTAGTACAGTCGATGCCCATTTGGAGGTTGATTGCTTGTTTAGCTGCGCAAAGAACCATCGTGATTGACTTTCCTTAACTGGAGTGCAGGGGGTATGTTAGTGTGTTTGGCAATTCTAGTAGTATGTAGCTGGGCAGGGCTGGTATGTCTCTGTCAGACATTTTGTTAATGTCTTTGAGCACCTCTTCCCAGTTGCGTTTGAGTTTGGGGCAGCGCCACAGCAGGTGTTTCAAGGTGCCTGTTTGACTGCAGTTGCGCCAACAGGTATCCGAGCTACCAGTTTTCCATTTTGCTACTCGTGCTGGGGTATAATACCAATAGTGTGTTACCTTAAGTAGGGCTCCTGTCCTGCGGCACTGCGGGAGGAGATTTGTGCTCTTTGTAGGATGTCGGTCCATTCCTTAGGCATGAATGAGCATTCCAGCTCTACTTCTCATCACTTTTGGGCTTGAGATTTCATGGGTTTGGCTGTTTTGTTTAGGAAGGCATAAATGTCTGAGAGGAGGCCCTTGTCATCCTGCTTGGTGATCAACCATTTCTCAAATGGAGTCGGGTCTTAGGTGGTTGATCCAGTGGTTGATGACACTGTAGTGCCAGGCCTCCGCAGATGGTAAGTCGTATCCCTGTAGGAGTTGTGAGAAGTCCATGAGGCCTGAGTGGCGAAATAGGTTGCTTACCCTTTTGCAGTTTGCTTCTTGCCAGACCTGGAAAGCCTGTCCCGTAGCTTCAGTATGGAATTCTGGGTTCCCTGTAATGGATGTGATGGGGAGGTGGGTGACGACAGGCCCTTGAGTGTCATGACTCTGTCCCATGCCCCCAGTGTCGCTCGGGTAACTTGGGAAATGTACACTCCAGGAGGTTGGTGTTTTTTCAGAAGCCAGGGAACCTTCCAGATGTGGATCCCTGCCATGCTCTGATCCATAAAACACCAGGTCTTCTCCAAGAGCGATCTATTCCATTCCACCATACACCGTAGTTGCGCCACATGAAAATAATGAATGAGGTGGAGGACTCCAAGGTTTACCTCTGCCATAGGCAGGTAGGCCCTATTACGGTCACCGCGTGGCCTCTTGCCCCCCCCTTCCCCCATATGTAGGTCTCTATTACCTGTTGTAGTCTACAGACGTATGGTGGTGATGGGGCGACTTGAAGAGTCTGCATAACGTACAGGATCTTGGGGTGAATGGCCATTTTTACAGCAGCTATGCGGCCTAGCCAGGATAGTCCCCTAGCCAGGATAGTCCCTTGCCGACTGTAGATTGGACCGTGCTATAGTTAACAGGTCCACATAATTGCACTCTACCGTTGCACCTAGGGTGGTGCAGATTTTAAGCCCTAAGTAGGGGACCTAGGTGTCCGCTCACGGAAAGGAGAAGTGGCGTTCCAGGTGGAGCTTATCAGTCTGTGGATTGTAAGTCTGAGGGCCTGCGACTTCTGAATGTTTATTTTAAATCCAACAAATAATTTACAAAAAGTGGCTGAGACAACTAACACCGCACTTATCACAAAAGTGTAGTTACTTAATTATAAACCATACTTAGAGAGGAAGTAGGTGCACAAGTAAAGGGGATCAGAAACCATAAACCTCTTGTAGGGTAATACCATTATGAAAACCAAATTATACTACTCGATACTCCAAAGGGAAGTCACAGAAACTTGTTTTAGAACAAGTATCTTAAAAACAAGTATGTTGTAATAAAATGGAAAATAAGGTGAAAGGAAGGATTTTTGAATGGAATATGATTTAAGTTACTATAAATGCTTACATTCCATGTTAATGTAACTTGCAATATCCAGCTACTTTCCCATATTTTCGTAAGGGATGTATCTGGTCTCTCCTGTGCATTACACATTTTTTGTGCACTATAGAGGTTGTTCGTGTAGTTGGTTTGATCATAAAGGCCAAATTGTGATGATGCTTTTATGCAATTGTTGATAATCTATTACACATGATCCAAGATGGGATTTTTGAATTATCAGTGTTGCCCATGTCTTGGGTACTTTTAATGTAGTGACATGCATATGAATATTCATGTAACTCACTAAAGATTGTTTGGTTGTTCAAATCTTTTAAAGTAGATTGTTGTTTTCCAGTGGTTTTAATAGTGTATGAAATATTGTAAAATATTTGTACATGTTTGTAGCTGTGAAGAAGTCCCAGGTGGGACAAAACACGTTGGCTATGACTGCAACAAAAAATGTTTTTATAAGAAGATGAACAATAAAGAAGAGAACAGTAATCATATATGGGTCTCCTCCATTATGTTCTCTGAAACACCGATAGCTGAGTTATATTATATGATTTTTCCATTTTGAATACTTGATTGCTTCTGTGGCTTCTCTTTGGAGTGCAGAGTAATGTAATTTGTTTTAAATCCGGCCACTGAGCCAAAGCTCTCCAGCTCCCTCAACAGGGCAGGCAAGTATGAGAGTGGTTGTTTAAGGGTCACTATGATGCATGCCATTGGTGTACAGTGCTATCTTGTGTTCCTGGCACCCTGATTAATCTTTGGGGCCGGTTTGAATGTGATCCAAGAGTGGCTCCTTGTAGAGTATCAAAAGGAGTGGGGAAAGTAGGCAACCCTGCCTCATGCCTCTGGCGATGGTAAAGGCATGCAAGGTCAAGCTGTTAACTGACACCCAGGCCATGGGGCTGGTATAGTTACATTTCACCCATGTGCGAAAACGTGGGCCCATGTCCACTCCAAGTATCAACCTTAAGAATGACCAGTGTACTCAGCCAAATGCCTGTTCGGCGTCCAGTGACAAGAGAAGTGACGGGGTCCAGGAACAGTGGTCTTTGTCTATGAGGTGTAGTAGGCGCCTGGTGTTGTCCCTGCAGCATCTCTCTGCTATGAATCCCACCTGGTCCGGGTCAATCAGACCCTGCATAATCTGATTTAGGCGCGATGCCGGACACTTGTGAATAATTTGGCACCTACGTTCAAGAGTGAGATAGGGCTGTAGGATGAGCACTGCGTGGGGTCTTTCCTGGGTTTGGGGATCACAGTGATTAACGCCTCTTTCATGGTGTCGGTGAGCGACCATGTGTCAGCAAAGGAGTTATAGAGGCATGTGAGGAGTGGGCCCAGCTGGGCAGCAAATACTTTGTAGAAGTTTGGGGTAAAGCCATCCAACCCAGGGACTTTTCCAGGTTGTAGGCGGGCAATAGCCGAAAGGACCTCATTAAGGCAGCTATCCGTCTCTAGGGATCGCGCTTCTGCCTCTGTGAGTTTTGTTATGAGTGTCAGCAAGTGTCCTGAAGGATCTACTGTTTCAGCAGTGTAGAGGTCGACATAAAATCCCTCAAAGACCAATGCAAACTCCGAGTCTATATGTAGGGCGTGCCCAATTGTGTGTGGATCTCTGCAATTCTAGACTTGTGGGTGCAGGCTCGAAGCTTCTAAGCGAGGAGCCACACTGCCCTCTTCCCTCCCTTGTAGTATTTTTGTTTCAGTTGGAGGAGGGCATATTCCACTTGTGTCCAGAGCCTTGAGCTGCTTACAGGTCAGTATCAGTTACCTCCGCATGCTGCAGGATCCTGAGTGTTGGCGAGTTCTCACTTGTTCCTCTAATGTGGAGCATTTGGCCTTTTTAAGCTTATTAAGCCTGGCGGGGATTGCTATAAATGTCCCTCTGATGACTGTCTTCATAGTTTCCACAAGAATGAGATAAGGGTTGTCGGCGTGTCATTGATCTGGAGGAAGTGTTGGGTGGTATCCCTGACCCGGAGTGTGGATTTGTGTTATAGAATGGTGTTAAGCCACCAGTTCCCCCTGGGGGCGGTCGACCTCGGCGCATGAAGGGAGAGCGACACCGGGGAGAGGTCTGGGAGTGCCAGCACTCCTATTTTAGAGTGGTTAGTGGTTGCCAAGACACGTGGAGTAATTAGGAAGTAATCTATATGGGCATATGTTTGATGGGAGGGAGAGAATAACGTGTAGCCTCGTAAAGAGGGGTGTTGAGTCCTCCACATGTCCGTGAAGCTCACATCTCGCAGCCATCACAGGCCCTCTTGAGTAAAGGTCACGGTTTGTCCCACCCGCTGGATTGATCTGGCTAGAACTGTGTGAAGTTGAAGTTTCCCCTACAATGATATCTGTGTCGGCAGAGGTTGTGACAAGGCCCTGTTCATTCGTGATGAATTGTTCCTGTCTGTCATTGGGTGTGTAAAGTGTGGCAAGAGTGAATGAGTAGGCGCAGGGAGAGAAGTCTCCAAGGGTGCTCTGCTTGAATTTTTGTTACTTGCCCCTGGAATTTCATGGCTAATAGTATTGCTACTCCTGCACGTTTACTAGACCCAGATGAGAAATATTGTCTATTGAACCAGCAAGACCTCAAGCTCTGGCAGTCTTTCCTCAGTAGGTGCATCTCTTGCAAAAGGCACACGTCACACCCTGAGCATCTAAAAGTCGACAGCCACGCTAGGCGTTTTATGGGTGTGTTCACTCCTTGGACGTTGAGGCTAAGTATTTTAACCATAGGCAGAGCAAGAGGGTGGTTGTTCTAAGGCATGGGATGGAAAGGAAGGGGGTTGCCCGGGTAAGATTCCTGCGACCTTGGGGCAGATGGTATGGTGTTGAACGAGCTGTGTGGCCTTAGGTCGGAAGGAGGGAAAAACTAAAAGGGTAATTTGTGAGTCAACTGCTCCCTCCATGATGGCCTAGAACAAGGTGTGTGTAGGGTTCATGGAGACATGCTTCCCAGTAGGCCAGCTGCTGGGCGGGTACGGGGCCTCCGCTGGCTCAATTCTGAGTTGGGCATGTATAACTGCAGCCCCTATCCTCCATGGGTGGCAATTGTGGTGTCAAAAGAGATGCGGGAACTAATAACTATTGTGATGTATCTGTCGTACGCTGATGTTGGCAGACGGACAAAGCTGTGGGTGCATTGGGTCAAGTTGAGTCACCATTCTGAATGCATTGAAGAAGTTCCGAGCGTACTTTGTGGCTTTCATCCTCAGTTGGTTTGTAGTCCCAACATTTCCTTCTGTTGTTTTTTCTCCACAATTGAAGGTCTCTGGTCTGGGCAAGCTGTCCCATTTCCTCGAGGAGGTCTTCCAACCCTAGGATTGTTTGAGGTTCTCCCATAATGCGGACAACCCATGCTTCATAGTTCCATACAAAAATGAGGCGGAATATGAGTGGCCCATTTGTACTTGATTCCCTTTCTGCCCAAGAAGGTAGTGGCTGCTTTGAACGAGCAGCGTCTCTGGAGAGTGAGCGGTGTTACGTCTTGATAGTCAGACCTTCAAAGAGGATTGGATGCTGGTCGCTTACTGCCATCATGATGGCCTCTTTATGCTTGTAATGGTGGACGCAAGTGAGTATGTCTTATGTGGTCCCGGTGGCTGTGGATTGGCGGCCGGCTCTGTTGGTGCGATCCAGCACAAGTTCTTTGTCCTTTAGGTCAGCGAGGATGTTGAGGAAGAGACAAGTGACATATCCCTCCAGGTCACCAGAATCCGCCAGAAGGGGAACGCCCATGATCCTGATGTAGGAGCAGTGTGATCTGTTTTCTAGGTCTTCCAAGTTTAGTTGCAGGTCCATATTTTGATCTCAGAGCTCCAGCAGCTCCTGCCTGAAAGCATTGAGTTCCTCCTCTTTAGTGTCACTGCTTTGTTCCAGGGTATTAACCTGGTGGCCTAGTTCTTCCATGTTGCGCTTCACCTCTTTGATTTCTGTAGTGACGTCATTTCGGAGTGCCGTAATGTCTTCTCGGATGCCACCAAATAGCACCTCCATGTATGGTCGGTGAGGGGCCCTTCTGCGTCCATCCGCCTGGTGCGGGGTTCTGCACCTCGGTGTTCTCTGATTCCACAGACGTGGTGTTTCCTGTGTCAGCTTTCTTAGCTGGTGTCTTGAGGAACAGTTCCCTGAGGGAGGCATCCTTTTTAGCTCTGTGTGTGGACATCGCGTGGGGGATACGATTACTGGGCAGGAGGGACAGGTTTGCTGTTCTATGTAGTTGGCAGTGTGGGTGTAAGCCCGTCAGTGTTCTCAGCAGTTGTGGAGCCTGACCCTTCTCAGAGCGGGTCTGCATGCCCCCTCCAGTCCAAAGCAAGGGGGGAGCTTTCTCCCGTAGTTACGGCGAGCAATTGTCTGATCACACTTCTTGACTCTCTAGACTCAGAGGACCGGCGCCTCTTGAGTGCAGTCCCCACACAGGGTCAGTTTTTCCACCTGCTAGTGTCCCCTCCAGTGTGTCCCCCGGCATCGGGGGCTCTTGCGCATCAGGAATGGGAGTGCAATATTGGACGTGCGGGGATGTAAAACCAGATACGATCTCTGGGCAGCTGGGTTGAGTCCGCAGTCACGGCTGATATGCGTGCAGGACTTCGTGCCATAGTTGACTATGAAAGGCACTGTCAGGGCTGTTTGCCTGCCGATAAGGATTTGCACCCGCTCTGGTGAGGGAAGACAGTAGCTCTGTGATGCCAATTGGTGGGCATGCAGTGCTGCGCCTCCTCAGTGTGGTGGCGGCCTTTGACCCATTTGTGCCATGGGTCTTGCAGCGGGTATGCCGGAGTCCGCGCGCCTCATGTGTCAGGTCTGTCCCTTCTCTGGCCGTCCAGGGGATCGCCGCGAGTCTCTAGTAGCCGGCGCAGTGGGTGCTGGATATCTAACTAAGTTCTGGGAGAGACTGCGGAGAGTGACCGCTACAAGTATCTGGGCCACGGCGTCATGCAGCGGCCATGTTGTCTTCATGCTGCTGGTGTCAGTGACTCGCTTCTCCGTTGTTTTGAGCAAACCGGCCCATTTGCGGCTGAGTCTGGGATGCCCCACACAGGTCTGCGCAGGAGGGAGAGCGTAGGGGATTGTTGGGCCACAGTTCTTGGTGGTGGAGCTGCGGAGCATGGAGCGCCTACTTGGCTGGCATTTTGGCCACGCCCTCCTTGGCCTAGACTTTTCTCCAATTTTGGTATTGTGGGTCCCGCTGGCCTGCCTTTCTGCTATAAATTCAGCTAGAACGAATCCTAATCCTTGCGGTTCTTTGCTACAAAATTTCTCGAGTTCTCATGGCTTGGGATTGGCCTAATGATGGCCCACAAATATAATAGGGAGTTTTTTTACTTTTTTTCTGTATGATCAAGTTTTGAGCATCTAGCACCACGCCTCTGCTTATATTTAATTAATGTCTAATACGTAACTACTTTTTTGCAATTAAATAATCTTTTTGTGAGTTAATGGCCGTTTTGTTGGTGAATTCATAACTGCATTAATTGGGAAGGATAATTTGAGCCTCTAAAATTAGCTTGGTCTTGACTGACTAACCTGTTTCACCTGTGAGTAATGCTGTAGCGAACCATTGTTGTGAGTTTACTAAGGTCTGAAGGGATAGGTTGAAAGTTAATTGCTGTGCATTGAGGCTCACGTTGGTTTGTGTTTGCTTTGATTAGATTTAAACCATGAAAGAGCTGTGCAAGGAAGGCCCTTTTGGGGAATGTCTTGTCTTATTACATGAACAGGTCCTTTTTCGGACGACCGACCTTCTTACTGGATTGATTTATTGCCCGTACCCACACCATGGACCAGAACAGTAAGATACATTAGCTGAGCCATTCATTGTTGCATGCGCCTTAAGTACCGGTTATTTGGTGTCAGGATAACTTCCGAACCCGGGGAAAGATATTTAAGTAAATGTGAAAGATTGATTTGCACAATACCTTATTTGTACAATAAATACTTTAGAATGTCAGTAAGAGACCATTGAGTGATGCTTTTCAATTATTTACGCTTTATGTAATCTTTATTGCTATTGTGTTCTTCACCTCAAGGTTTACAAAATAAGTAGTGATGGCCGCAGAATTAAGGTTTTTTTGACATCGAATCAGGAGTATTTGTCGAGAGATTGTAATTATAAAACGAACACGTCCAATAAAAAGATAATTTAATTGGTCCGTGATAAATGAGTTGTGCTAATTTGTTATTCGAAATGAATGTATTTGTTATAAATAGGCACCGTTCCAAGCAGTGCAGTTTTTTTTTTTTGTCTTGAGTATAAAAGAAGTGGTTGCTTGTGTTTTTTAGGTTATCGCTGGAGGACTTACCAGAAGGAAGGGAGACATTTTCAGTGTTTAAATAATTGATAATGTCTTATATCATACTGTGCTCCTAAAGTCTTTCAGGTTGTAGAGACGCAGGGAGGGGTGACAAAACAAATGACTATGAAGCGGCTTGTGGTTCAACCATACCCTGTTTGCAATCTTGCGCCTACATTGCGCCTCAATCCCCGCAGAGGTAACATGCCTTTATGCAATCTGGGTCACTTCTGATGCCACACAGAGAAGCCGCTTATGCTTGTAACCCTCATGCTCCTGATGCTGACCAGGGGCGTACAGGAGGACACACTGCGCGGAATGACCCTTTTGATCGGATGACCTGCATCTTCTATGTGCGCATGTCCTCCACTCAAGCCCACCCCCTCTTTGTACGCTTTCCCTTTCACACAGAAAAGGCACATATTAGGGCAAGAAATTTAGTATTTGATGCAAAGGTGATGGTAGTACTCCAGATTATTTATTTGTTTAATGGGAAACAGGTTATTGGTGGTAACTGGTGGTTACTTGATGAGCATTCTTTTTTTCTAATCAAAACAGAATACTTTTTCCGTTAAAGATGTACAGGAACTCACGTGAAGCGGGCCTGACAGTATTTCTTTGAAATATTTTCAAAATGAACCCAATATCCCCTTTTAAAGGCTTGTGCATTAATGTATTCAAATTTCCTTTACAGTAAATTTTAGTGATATTTGTTTTGCCTCTTTCTGTTCAGCTTTGTGAAATTTGAATCCCTCTTCTAATAGTGTGGCTTTTTTCAAAGCACTTATGTTAGTTGTTGAACTATGTTTTGTACAGTGTGTGCATCTGTGCTACATAAAATTAATCGCCAAAGTATCAGGGAGGTACCATAGTACTTAGAAAAGGGACGGGTATGTGTTACACAAAGCAAGAATTCTCTTTTCAATTGATGAGGAAGCAAGCCTAGTCTAAAATTAAATAGTGCAGGCAAACCAGATATGAGGATTATGTGATATATACAACTTCTCTCAAATAAATTTAACATAAACAAAGTAAATAAGAAAAAAGAGCAGAAAAGTTAACTTTCAGGTTACTGCATTGTGACGCAATGATAATCAATACACACAAAAATTCAATATAAAACATATAATCAAATCTATTGTGATTATATTAAAAACTTATTTAAAAAAATGTTTTCCATGATATTGCTCAAATATTGACAAAGTGTAAATGCATAGATTAACAAGATCATATCAACTTGATTTCATCAATACAAAAGTTTCATCCTTTTTATACATGCCATTAAAAACAATATACTTGCAAATGGATTAAAAATTCATAAAAACTGTCGACGCAGCGTTTCGGTGAAAGTTAGATATTTCGTCACCTTCTTCAGGACAAAAATTGCATATTACCTATTGGTATACGTATGGAGAGCCTACAGAACGTCGTCTCGCGCATGAAATGGCGTAGCACTTGAATGAAAATATTTATATAGTGTTCTTCAAAGCTTTATGGGCATAGATAGAGATTCTACACGGTCTAATATTTTTCTAGGAAGACTCCTCAATACAGAATTCAAAATCACTTTGCTGATGTCCAAAAGATCATGGCAATTGAAAGTCTATAGTTGAAACAGCAAAACAGTTTATAAATTAGTTCGCTGCCCACGTAAATGTGATAATAATCGTCGAAGCGATTAACACTTTCTCCAATTCCAACACTAGCAATCCATTCGGTATTGCCGTATCAATACACTGCTTGAGCGTGTTCAATTGTCTCAAGGTATGTTGGAGCAAGATCGAGTTATTGATGAACTCTATCGTTCTTAGGTAAAGCGACCGTCAATCTCGCTAACCACATGTACGTCGGTTAGCGAGATTGACGGTCGCTTTACCTAAGAATGATAGTTCATCAATAATAATGTTTTATATTGAATTTTTGTGTGTATTGATTATCATTGCGTCACAATGCAGTAACCTGAAAGTTAACTTTTCTGCTCTTTTTTCTTATTTGCTTAGTTTATGTTAAATTTATTTGGGTGGAGTTGTTTATATCACATAATCCTCATATCTGGTTTGCCTACATAAAATTAACCCATATATATTACACTTGTCCATGCTATCATTGTTATTGGTAGTTCACTAGGTGTGCATATAAAATAGTACTCAACCTTCCGCCTGATCTGTAGAAAGCTTTTGATAGGCCCGGATGCAAGCAAGGAGAATTGGAGGAGAGGCCCCTCACCCTCGTTGTACAGTAAAACACAGCTATAACTGAACCTTTCACATGGCTGGACTATGCTCCACTGCATCTACTGTACTATTGGAGTTACATCCCTGGGTTTTAGGTTAATTTAATTCGACAAACACCTGAAACTAAAATACACCACTTTCTTTTGTGTAATTGCGTAGCTTGGCCGGATTTCATTTCTGGGGACTGGATCTAAATGTCCCCTCTTGCTTTGGTTCTGTGCATTTGGTTGTTCCTCATACACTCATGGCAGGCGAATGCAGTGAAACCGGGCGTGCGCTAATGCCCATGCTGCGCCCAGTGTGGGTGCCTCTTGCAGGTGTTGTATCTTGATGCTGGTCTAGCTAATGGGTGCCCTAGATCCCTGCAGCCTCTGGAGCCCAAGCGAGATGCAGAGTGTGGTTAAAAACCCCTTTGCATCAGCAGACACCATATGTGAGGTCACTTTAGGGGGAGTGGAGGAGTGGTTATCCCCCTTCATTTCTGATTGCTGCTGAGAAGATCCAAGCAGGGTTCTGGTGCTATTTTGTCTTTGCATTCCGCAGGCTTGTCTCATGTGCACCAATTGACGACATAGGTTTGTCGGACCATGCAGGAGCAGGACACTTTGGTGGGGCGGCGGGGTTGTGGAAGCAGGGAGGGTGATGGTATGTGAAAGGAAGTTGCTCTTGTGTGGTCGAGTAGATGATTACTGTTCTTGGCCTCTGACTGTAGTTTGAACAGCAAGGGGGTCTATTCACCTTTATGTTAAGCCTATTTTGTGGTTATGAATACAGCCTACCAAGCAAACAAAGTAGTCTCCAAGCACTAGAGTCTCTGAAGTACCTACTCATGTGGTTTTAGACCTGTTTACCTGAATTGTGGAAAAAGGAGGTGTTAAAAGCAAAATGACAATTATGAACATTACCTGCGCCATCTTGTCTGGTGGAATTCTATGTGCACATAAGTTGCAGTCATTTTGATCTATCACAGCCATTTTGTACTCTGTTGGTCACCTTTGTTTCACCCTGCCCTTACTAGCATCCCTCTGACCCTCTGACCGACCTGGTATGTGTGCTGGGGGCTATAAACTCTATTGCCACAACAAACCTCAGCGCCACTTGCTGCCACAAACTCGTTTTTCCTCTCATCCCTGTTTTCAGACAAGCCTTTGGACGCTCTACCCTTCACTACACCTAGTTACACAAACAGGTTCCAAACACCAAAAAGACTCTTGCAAAATGATTTATTGCACTGCAAACAGCAAGACTTGTTATTACCAACAATGGGACCTGTTTTTATCAACAGAACGGACTCTTAGATCTGACCGGTCTCACATGTTTTAGACCCTGAAGCAAGGTCCAGCTGCAAGATAAGATTGTCTGTTTGACCTGGGTGGGAAGAGAATTACTGTTGGGCTTGTGTGACAACCTGCCCGGGCGGGGACCCCAAGCTTTTGTAACCATGTTGATCAAACAAATGCATTGTGTCAAACCTGTATAAAAGGAAGAGCCAAGGGAGTTGTCAGCAGAACACTTCCCTCAGACATCCCGGTGTCTCAGTTGACGTGATCTCCTCATGAGAAATAAAACCATTTTCTTCTCTTCCAGTTTCCAGCGCTTGCCTCATTATTTTGATAGCGAACCCAAAGTGAATTAGAGGTGGAACCCTGCACCGGGCAGCATTGAGGGTCTTAGAAGACTCGCTGCCTTTCACAGAGGCACAAAAGCTGTACTTGCACAGGAGAGCCGACTGACAACGAAACAGTGTGGAAATGCACCAGTGCCTCATAAGGGGGGAACTTGGAATCCTGGGTCCTCCCAGTGCCTTTTCCACCCCCATGTGGAGATGCAGTGGAGAATCATAGATTTGTCTAATACTAAACTTAAACTAAATAGGGCAGAGACAAAGGTAAATGGGTATACGAGTCACCTGGCTCCACCAATTGTTATCTATGTGGAGGTGACAAAGGGGGCCCTCTGACCACCTCAAAATAAAGATGACATGAGTAAATTTAATCCTGAGGGTTGGACAGAACAGAGTAAAACAATTTCTCTCCTGCTAAATTGCTCATTTCTTTCTGGACGTCCAAGAGAGTACAACAAGCAGGAAGGAGCTGTTGGAGAACAACCGAGGACACTCGATTTGAGCAGACATTCGTCATGGGGAAAATGTCTGCTTACAAATATCTAATGTAGCAAGCCACAGGAAAAGGTTCTCATTGAGGGTGGGTATCCTAAATCTACCCAACTCATGCAAGTCACAGCCTGCTGTTTCTCAACAAAAGCCATCCCTATCCCTGGCTGTACACGTCCAAATACACATGCAGACATATATGCAGAAAGCCTCAAGGCCTTATATCCAGAAAGAGAAAATGTTCCCTCAAGATTATTGTGAAAGTGTCCTGGTGGAGATTCAAATACAAACTTAATGGAGGATCATTAATAATCAAAAAGCTGTACCAAGCACCCCAGGCTTGAGCCCCATCTTAGTCATTGGACAGTGGAAGCATGAGACTGGCACGGTGGAAAGGGGGCACCGTGCAAAGCCGAACTAAAGCTCTTAATACTTATAACTTCTTACACTAGTAGACACCTCTTCAGTGTTTTACATCCTCCTCCTATCCTGGATGCAACCCAGGGTGAGTTCTCAGTAGATGTTTGAAGCACACATGCAATTGCATGAGCTTTACATCCTACTGCAATCTTGGATGGAACGCAGGGTTAGTTCGCAATAGATTTTTGAAGTCCAAAAAGAAACTGTTGGACTTGGCCCTTTTTGACCGGTTCACCCCTAAACTTTTTGCCTTGTATGTCAGTAGTTTTAAGTCTCTGGGCACTTTAGCACTGTGGGCCAGTGTAAAGTGCGTGCGCGCTGAGTGCATGTGGTGAGATTGTCCTGCCCTCCCATAGGAATGCATGGGGGATATGTGTGTCCATGGTAATTCCTGGTGTGAGAGGAGTGCAGGGGCGAGTTTAGTATGTGCGAACTCGTGAGAATAAATGCTGCGCAATGGTGTGCGCAGATTTATTGTGACTGGTGTAGAAATGCCACTTCTAGAAGTTGGCATTTATGTGTGCTCTGTGTCTGCCTGCCTGATGTGAATTGCATGTCTGGCTTGTGAGTGACAGGGGCTGAGAGGTGTGTGTGGCTCCAGGAGGGGCAGGGTGAGTCAGCGCAGGGCTGAATAGGGAGATCTGCATCTAGATGGGAGGGAGGAGTTGCACCTGGGACCTGAATAGGGCTGTGCCTTCCTCCACAATGCTGGCTCCACCCCTGTGGTGCGTCTGATGTCCCTAGCCTGTCCTGTGAAAGGAGAGAGGAGCTGAGCAAAACAAAGTGCTCCAAAGCTCCCCCAAACCAGTTGCATCTGGTTTTCCCCAGCCCTGTGCTGGGTGACAAAGGAAAATGCTGTATAAATATAGGGGCTGTGACCCCATGAAAATGTTCAGTGTTCCTGTTCAGTTCTTGGTGTGCTGTTCCTGCCGGGGGCGTGCTGCTGCTGGGGCCCAGGGGGGGCTGCCATGAGGGCTTGCCTCCCTGGGCCCTGCCTTGCCCCCCTGGATGCCTAAAGGACTTGCTTCTTGGGACCCTTCTGCTTTTCCTGGCATCCTCCAGGACCCAGGACCTTTGCTGCATTCTCTTGCGCCCTGTGAACGATTTATTTTTAATCTCCTCAGAGAAGGAGAGTGAGGGCTGCGCAGCGCGGTGCTGCCGCTCTTTTTAGAGGGAATCCCGACGTAGGGATTCCCCGTGAGGATTGAACTGGCGGGTGCCCACCCCGCATTTTGCCGCTTTATTGGTATTCATAATTGCGGGTGCCCACCCCGCTTTGTATTTTGAATTTTGAGGGAGCCTACCCCTCATTGTGCCAAAGGAAAGAAATCACCGCCGCGGCCCGATTCGCCGCAAAAACAGGAAGTCAGGCAGCGTGATGCCTGACGTGGGGCGGGACTTCCGTTTCCTCGAGGGAAGCCCCGCGCCCACACAAGTGCCGTCCGGAGCCTCGCTGGCTCCACTTGGAAGTCCCGGTTCCCAGGAGGGGGCCCGGGTGAAGTGAGAATTGGCGGCCGGGGGCGCCGATGCAAGTGCGGGGCTCCCATGCAAGAGGGAAGCGCCGCGAGAGAAGGGCTGCCGGTCCCGCCGCCAGAGGAGACAGCGTGAAGCCGCCAGTGAGTCCCGGTGAGTGTGGACTCCAGATGGGTGGTGTGGTGCCAGTGAGGGCACGTGTCTGTTTTCTTGAGCGGCCCCCGCCTGATAGGGGGTTGCTCCAACGACGGGGGCCATATTTTGTTTAAGGGCCCCAGTGGGGGGGTCCCGAGGGCCGGTGGTGCCCGTGCTTCCCTGTGTGGGTGATTTTCCCAGCTGCCCCACCTGACAGTGGGCAGCTGCACCGATGGGGGCAATATTGTTTAGGAAGCCCCAGGGAGGCCCCGAAGGCACAGAAGTGCCAGGGCCCCCTTGCTCCCTTCCCAGCTGCCCTGCGAGAGCGCAGGCAGCTGCAACGTTTGCATAACTATTGGTCCAGAAGGCACAATGGTGCCAGGCCTCATTCTAATTAGCTTCACAGCTGCCCAGCAAGTAGTGGGCAGCTGCATCGTTTAGGCCACAGTTCTTTGGGGGTATTAGTGTACTTTTGCGCTAGGAGTAAGATGCACTCCTTGGCCCCTGACTCTCCCAGCTGCCCAGCAAGTAGTGGGCAGCTGCTACGTTTAGGCTTGCGCAGTTGCGCACCCTTGACTTTCGCTGCTGTGGCAGCGCGCCCTGACATTTTGGACACAGGGCATTTGAGCCCCTTTAGAGATGGCCAGTTGGCCAGGGGGGACAGTTAGGTTTATAGGGCGCCAGGCCCTAATCTGAGTCAGGTGCTAATGTGATTATGGTGCTAGGAAATGTGATTCCTATATTGTGGTTTACGCACCCTGGGTTATACCTCTAAATGTGTTTCATGATTATGAGGTTTTGCATAATATGTTTATGCTTGTGATTTTATTATTACCTAAGGCGTTTAGGTTGTGAGTTATTCTCTACTGTGATTTACGCCCCTAGTGTGAGGTATACTTAGGAGGTTAGGGTCTAATGTGTTTAGACTTATGAGAGGATTGCATAATGTGGTTTATGTTACAGGCTGATGCTAAGTACAGTAACTACCAGTGAGTACTGGTTGTACGTTTATGATGTTCTACAGTTATTATAAGTTCTACATGTACTAAGTTCGCTTTGTGCTGGTTCTGACAGTGGTCCAGTTGGCCCTGTCAGGTGTAAATAATCCCTTGTAAATATGACCTAGTGCCAGGTGGCACCATGTATATTATGTGAGTACTATTCTAATGTGTTATGATAATACAAAGGCTATTTTTGATATAACCTTGTGTGGAGTTCCTTTTTGTGGTGTGCCTAGTATGTTGTTGCTGTGGGTGTGTTGCGCAAACGCTTTACACATTGCCTCCGGGATAAGCCTGACTGCTCGTGCCAAGCTACCAAGGGGTGAGCAGGGGTTATCTTTGGCGTGTAACTCCCTTGCCCTGACTAGAGTGGTGGTCTCTGCCTGGCTTTGGCGCAAGCCTTAGCCAACCAGAGATCCCATTTCTAACAGAAACCTATTCAAGGGGGAGAATATGGGCAGTGGGGAGATCCATGGTTGTTGGCACAAGACCCGACATAATAACAGGCAGCTCAGCAAGTGTCATAGTTTGGAGTTCTTCCAGGAGTAGCTAAAATAAAACATTTGCGCTTGAACTTAGAAAAAGCTCAGCACAATAAGTGCTGAAAACCATAGAGAAATGATACCTTCCCTTCACAATCAGGCTAAACGGATGGGAGTTATGACCACCACAAGGAGCAGGATGGAGACATGTTAGACAAAAACCACTCTGAAAACTCAAAAATGTTGACTCTGCTGATAAATGCAGTCAAGCAAACCTCCAAATGTTAAACAGTCGACATGTCCTGGGTACACAAATGAAAAGCAACATTGTGAAATTCAAGGACATGCAATAACAGAGACAGAAATGTAAAGCTTCATGGACAAAGGAAATATAAATACCTGAAACGTGAAGCTACCCCAAATGCCAAGGACCAAGAGAAGCCCTGGTAAATAAAGTAAGAGCATTGTTGTTAAAGAGTGCCTTGGGCAACTACTTCATAGAATGCCTGACAGTCTCTAGGGTCCAACTGGAAGAATGTCCCACATTTTAGAATTGTGTTGTTTAGTGGTGTGAAAAAGGGAATGTATTGCTGTCCCTAAACCTTAAATCTCTCCCAGCAGTCTTCATAATTAAAAGTTGTGCTAGGCAGCCCTTTTTAGGTCTCGCCTAGCGATGCAGCGCAAAGCGCTGCTCGCTATGCGAGATCTATTGTTGCCGACTTTTGCTCCGATGCGGGACAGGACAGGTGCACGCGTACGCGTACGGCAAGTCCTGGACAGGAGATGTGCACGCGTATGGTGCGAGCAGAAGTTGTAATAACGCCGCAAGCCGTACGCGTGCACATCGACTGTCTGTGCTCAAGCTTAGCAGACAGGAGATGTGCACGCGTACGGCTCGCGTCTTTTACAACTCCTGCTCGCACCATACGCGTGCACATGTCCTGTCCAGGCGCGGCGTCCAGCATGCTCTCCCGCTCAACCCCACTCACCGGCTCTTGTGGGGACTCAGCGCTGAATCTTGCTCCGGCCGCACCATGCGGCATTCACTAAGGCGGGGTGGGCTCCCGCCGGACTTCCTTCTGCGGGGTGGGCTCCCGCCGGACTTCCCTCTGCGGGGTGGGCTCCCGCCGGACTTCTCTCTGCGGGGTGGGCTCCCGCCTCACTTCTCCAACACACGGGGCTCCCTCAGCTCACGGGAGCCCCGTCACCTCCGGCCGCGCGCTCCATGCGCCGCCCATGTGCCACGCGAACTGACGCCGCACGGCGCCGGACAGCAGATGTGCACACGCACGGCGGCTCGTGGGCTTCAGAGCCTTTTGCGCAATGTCGCGTTTCCTTCAGTCATTCTTCCGGGTGTGTTCGCCGTCATGGAGAAGGACGCTGCTCCCAAGATGGCGACCGCCGAGGGCCAGGCGCGTTTCGGGCAGTCAGTAAAAGGACTGTTGACCGAGAAGGTGAACACCTGTAGCGTTGACGTCATCGCCCTCACCAAGCAGGTGCTGAAGGGATCGCGCAGCTCTGAGGTGAGTCGCACAGCGCTATAGCGCGTCACCACCTGGCGAAACCATTCACATGTACAGGCTCTGACAGCGGCATTTTAGAATCAACTGTACACGTAGCTGCCAAGGTTTCAGATTGCTATGTGTGACTTTCATAATTTCAGAGTAAATATGAGTGACATTTTAATGTTCGAAATGCTGCAAAATGCTGCAAAACCTTCATTTTCAGTCACAGTTGGATTCTCTTCAAAAGCTTTCAACCAAACCGCCATTTTACTATTTTTCGATTCAGTGACATACTTGTATGTTAATTGTAGATCATTTTGGCCCCCCACTGAAAGACTAAACATTGCAAGCTTATGGATAACCATGGTTGAGGCACAGCTAAAAAACATATTCCTTCATTTCTGAAAGGCATGCAATACACATTTTTTTGAATGAACAATCTCATCTACATTAAAAGGGGGAAAACCATGAACAATACCCCCCCCACACCCCCACACCCCACCCCCTCCGTGCCCTGACCATTTACAGCACTCCACTGCTTTCCAGTCAGGTTCACACTAGCCCAGTTCTAATATTTACCAAGGTACTTGCATCCATCCATACATACAATGTTTGCACGTATCAAGCAACAGAATCTGACTCTTCATCTAGAAAGTAAATACATGATGAGCTGCTAATCCTTAAAAATACACAATAGCTTATAAATTTTGCTTATAAACTCATAAAAATGTTCTCATATTATTGTGCATGCCAAACATTTCGTCAGTGTTTCCTCATTCATATTCAGCAACACACAAAAGTGGAAAATACATTGTCCAGTTCTGTGGACTTAATTGCAATGGAGGACAGGGTTAGCCCAACCCATTGTACTAGGAAGTCAATGGCCTTGGTTCCTGTTCGTAGGTATCATCATCTCTTTAATTAGGGCGTTTTTTTTTTTATCAGATTGCACCATTTGGTTTCTCATTCATTCAATTAATTTGTTGCCTATAATGCTTCTTGTTAAGCTGAGCAGGTGCTCCATGTGAACAGCATTCTAACACCATGGAAAAAAAATATATGTTTCAATTAGGAACAAGCATTTGCAATGCAACAGGTCTCGCATTTACGCGAGTTTGAGCTATTGGCATTGTAAATGACTGCCTTTTCTTTATGTTTTAGTTTTTGAAACATAAATAAAAGCATTGTCATTTACAATGCCAATAGCTTAAACTCATGTAACTGCGAGACCTATTGCATTGCAAATGCTTGTTATGGCGGTGTTATTGGCTCCTCTCAAATTACAGGCTTAAGGATGACAACTATGATTTTAGTCCGCAACAACAACAAGGTGATTGAAGGAATGCTTGAATTAACCTCAACCTCTGACGATCGTTCTGGTCCACATTCCAGTACGTTGTTTTTCGCCCGTCATGCCACATAGACTAAGGCCCGCCTTCTGCATATCAGTACCGGCTCTGCTCCTCATGGAAACAGCCCTATCTGAGTTGCCAGGCGAGGCTCCCTCCAGAATAGACCTCAAGCAACCCCAGACCGATTTTGCCATATTTGAGGCTCATCAGTAGTGTGTAGCTTGAGTCCTAAGGCTCAGTAAGTTTGAGATCCACGTCTGGCCATACCCGTCGCACCTAGGGCAACAACAAGGTGATGGATGGAGTGCTTGAATTAATCTCAGCCACTGACAGTCACTCAGGCCACATTCCAAATTTTAATCCAGCATGTTGATCAAGATAAGAGTGAAACTATCACCAAAACAGGAGGTCAAATGTAAGCAGAAACAGTCACCGGCGGCTGTCGCTTTCCTCTGCCTTTTTTTAGCGCTTCAGGGGAAATCACCCTGTGTCCAAATGAGGACTTATCTTTGCACACATGTGAACAGAATGGATCTTCAGAATGGAGTGTGTACGAAAGTGTTAGCACGCCAACCTTGTCACAAACTGTTATATAACATCTGCTGACCCTATCTAAGTGTAGCACGAAACCCTCACATGAGGAAGCCTCTTCCTACTTTTCAAAAGCCGTTTGTTGTAGCTCCTGTATAATCCTCCTATTCTGATATATTGTTTGCCCCTCTACCTACCCTGTCATTCCAAGCTTTTCATCCTGATCTGACTTGTGTTTAGCCTTTTCGAATGTGTTTTACTCTTATCTTTTTTATGTGGTGATCTGAAACATTCTGATTGTATGTCCTTGATTTTAGGATTGTGCTTAAACTGTTTTCTATTGTTTATTAGGCTTAAAAGGCCACTCACCAAATGTCTTTTAGTAAACAGGAAATGAAATTTTACTTCTTTCGTTACAGGACCTTTTGCCAGACATGAATAAATTTTGGCCTGATGTGCTTCATCCAAATCAATCCCAGCTCTGGTGAGTTTGTATTTTTCACTGATTTTATTTTATGCTATAGGGTTTATCCATTATAATACAACAGCAAATTGTTAATTTATTAGAATTTTGTTTATGGAATTTCTCATAGTGTATCCTAAGTCAGCAAATGAATTTGTACTCCATTTATGATCTTTGCAATTGGGATTTTCATAGTATGAAAGGTTATCCAGATTTTATTTGTAATTTAAAACCATAGCACATTGCCCTGACAACTGAGTGAGAGAGATGTGGTGCAGAACTTAGGAAACGAGGAAGTGAAAAGATCATAAAATCCATTGCGTTTGTTAGACCTGGCGTCCTTGGCATGGGTCTCCCTTCCATTTTTTCGTAATGCCTCCACTGTTGCCGATATGTTTTTGCTGGACTAGATGCTCCTGGGCACTTTGCCGCTGCTAATCAGTGCCAAAGTGCAAGTGCTCCCTATTGTAAATTGATGTATGTATTAGTGACTCCATGATTGGATGATTGGTTTACTTGTCAGTCCCTAGTACCGTGCACTGAGTGTGCCCAGGGCTTGTAAATCCAATGCTGCTGGTGGGCTTGCAGCACGGGTTGTGCCACCCACAGAAGCAGCTTGTAAGTGTGTCTCAGGCCTGCCATTGCAGAGCCTGTGTGCAGCCTAGGGCTGCCATGTCGACTTGGTGAGTGCACCCACTTACCAGTCCCTAAACCTTCCCTTTACTGCATGTTGGTCACCCCTAAAGTAGGCCCTAGGGCAGGGTGCATTGTAAGTATAAGGTAGGACATGCCCTGGTGTGTGTGGCATGTCCTAATAGTGAATTACAGCCATTTTCTTTTTTCACTATTGAAAGGCTACCTGCTCCCCATAGGCCAGAATGGGCGGTTTCGATTATTACACCTTATAATCCTAACTGACCCAGGGAACATGGTAGAAAAACGAATTTAGTATGCCTGAACTCAGGATGATAAAATACATCTTTTAGTGAAGTTGATTTTAACATTCTGTGTTTGAAAATACCCCTTTTAGAAAGTAGGTATTTTCTTGCCTAACTATCCAGCCTGCCTCTGCCAGCTTGTGTATTGTGTGTCTGGTTTTTGCGTGACCGGGGCTGGGGGTGGCTACAGGAGACAGGGTGAGTCAGCACAGGGCTGAATAGAGAGATCTGCATCCCGAGTGGAGGGAGGAGTTGCACCTGGGTCTGAATAGGGCTGTGCCTGCCTTCCACAATGCTGGCTCCACCTCCTGCCGGGCGTCTGAGTACCCTGCCCCACATTCTGAAAGGAAAAGAAGGAGACATGTACACAGAGTGCTCCAAAGCTGCACGGAACTGGTTTTAACTAGGCAAAGGCCTCTCTGCCTCCAGAGAACAAAGAGAAAAGGTGTATAAAAGGGGAGCCCAGTCCCCATGAAATTAGATCACTTTTGGGAACAAGAAGAAACCTTTGCTGAGGAGCGGAACCAAGAAGAAACTGAGGAGAGACTATCCCTAAGCCTGAAGTGCTGCTTGGGGGATTGGCCTGCAGTGGTTTGCCTGACAGCCAAAGAAAGGAGAAAGGAACTTTTGCTTTGCTGTGACTTTCATCAACTTGTGAAGGATCTCCAAGGGCTTGGAAGAGAGCTTGCCCCCTGACCGAAGTCCCAGGACCATTGGACTTCACCCCCTTTGTGAATTGCTACTGGAAACTCTGTTTCAGTGGCTACAGAGGTAGGGAGCTGTGACCGACTCTCCCGACCGGCTCGGTGTCCTGTTGGCACCGCTCAAGCAACGCCTGCATCTTGCAACGCACGGCCTTGGTCTCACCGACTCCGTCAATGTGCCGCTGCCTGCACCGTAACCTGTGAGCACCGCACCTTGCAACGCCTCGCTACACCGAATCCATCTGGTCCGACCGACACAGTCACTGTTGCTGAGTTTGAGTCCTGTGACCGCACCGGAGTTGGGCACCGCTCGCACGCTTCGCGACGCACCGCCCGACTCGCACCGCTGTCCGGACTGATCGACGCCAGCTCCTGAATCCGGCTCCGTCGCCGCACCGCAACCTGCCAGCACCGCATCGAAGCACCGTCTCGCCCTGCAACGCACGGCCCTGGTCTCACCGACTCCGTCTCGACGACGTCAACGAGCCGCTGCCTGCACCGCCTCGAGGGACAACGCGTCCTGCAACGCTTCCATTTTGCAACACAACCGCGACGAACAGCCATCCGGCTCGCACGCCCGTGCCTGCCGCTTCAAGTCAAAGGTACTGTGACCGAGTCCGTCTACGCTGTGTTGGCCCGTATCGACTCGGTCAGCTGGATTTGATAGACTGTTTGTTCTTTACATCGCAGTGGCCGGAGAAGGCTACCGACTCGCACAGAACCTTGAATTAAGCCTTTTTGATCAGAACTAAGCATTCTTGACAGTATTGTGGATTATTTTTGTCGTTTATGGTCTTGTGATAAATCTATATAAAGTATACCTATTTTTATAAATATATAACCTGTGTGGTGTCCATTTGTAGTGTTGTCACTTGATTACTGTATGTGTTCACAAATGCTTTACACACTGCCTCTGAACTAAGCCTGTCTGCTCGTGCCAAGCTACCAAGAGGGTGAGCAGGGGTTCTTTCAGGAGTGTACCTACTTTCCCTGACTAGTCTCAAGGGTCCCTATTTGGACAAAGGTACCTACCTCTGCCAACTAGAGACCCCCAAATCTAACAGTTTCTATTATGCATTTGAGCTTTTTTTATTGAAAAGCTCCTTTGACTCTGCCCTTTCATTTCTACCCCATATTTACATCTCTTTATATAAGCACCTCCTACTCGTACTGTATTCCTTCACATCCGATAGCTGGACTCCACTTACACATCCAATACGTTGGCATGCTTCTGTATTTTGTCAAATTCTTTTGGGAAGTGTTTGTATAAACCTCCAAGTAACACATTTTCTTCCATTTTCTGTGTAATTGTATTAAGGGAATATGGTCTTGATTTACCCATGTCCTTTGTAACAATTTATACTAAGACCTCTAGAAGCAAAAACCCATCTGCATGTTCTGGGATGGGGCAACCTGTGTATTGAGTATCCCAGGAAACCGTCTCTAATGCATGCATACATTAAATTGTCTATTTTCTGAGTCCTTTCCAAATCGTATCATTGCCCTGACTGTTTCCGGGCCTTCCTTTGTCTCTTGAAAGTCACAGGGGGACATAGAGTTTACAATTCTTGTCAATCACTCAGCAAGCACTCTTAAAAGTTATTGCATTTTGCTTTATTAACAGCCTTAGCTGTCTGTGTCACTACTCACGGATGGAAGCAATTTTGATGCGTGTACCGTATACCAACCCGCCGACCTCAGCAGTGTAAGTGTGTTTCCTGGGTTTGTGCAGTTTGTGTGGGAGTTCACAAATCACATGCCTCTTAGGCAGTGGCGATGGCAATATCCTGTCAAAGTGGTGACGTGTGCGCTTTTAAACTCGCGGTCGGAAGTATTGCTCAGCAGTATCGCTTTTTGCAGTAGATTGCTCAAGACCGGAATAGAAACTAAGCGACTCGAGCGTGACGTGAAACTGGGGGAAATGTCCTTCGATTACATTACTAATTTAATCTCAACTGCCATCCTGTCAAAGCAAATATCCACGGTAACATTACTGGAAAATAAACTATTGGCCAGGAATTGCATCTAGAGGAGAGTTGTGGAGCTGTAATGACGATGATCCCCAAATAGTGTTAGCGAACAGTGGCGTAACACAGAATGACCCCCCCGGCCCCTGTAGAAGGTGACGAGATGCCCCAAGTCCCCTGGATCTTAGAGATCGTCACTGGGGTTTAACTGAATAGGGCTCCCCTTGAGCGGTTGCCCCCGCCATCTTAGCAAACCTGAGCCTCGCGTACAGTATAAGAATGTATCAGCAACCAGAGGGGCACGTATTCGAAGCAAATCTAGTTGCATATATTCTATTCAGCAGACGTCTGGATCAAAGCGGTACCGACATTCCCGCACAGCATCAACAAATAAGTGAAACCAGTGAACCATTTTTTTTTTTTACATCTTTGTCAGGCCATCGTCAAATAGTTAATGCAACTTTCTTTTATTATAACTGAAAAGAGAACATTTTTTTCTCCTTCCAGTTAATCGATGTTCCGAAAACGGTAAATGTTTTCGCAATAGGTTTTCCACATCTTGCCAAAAGCATTTCACCCACCACACACGAGAAGTTTTTTACTTTATCAGTGCTCCTTAGTAGTGCCCCCCGCGTGGCTCTACCCCGATTTAACTGTATTCTTTCCACTGTAGTAGGTTACTTTAGTAGGGTGACCACATTTTGAAAACCAAAAACCGGGATATTTAGCAAACATAAAAGGACTACTACACATTTACATCAACTGAGGGGCACAAAATGACTTAAATAACAGCACTCATCAACATATAAACACAGACAACGAGGCACTAAGGAACTAAATTAGAAAGCAACTTTTAAACCAAGTCTCATTGGTGGTATTTTAGTTGTTCTCTGATAAGAGCGGCTAACCTGTCCTGCCTTTGAGCTCATAAAAACCTGTCGCTTTATGTTTTCAGTGGATCTTCTAAAAAAAAAAACAAAAAAAACACCCGGACATGAGCTACATATAACAAAATCTGCCGTGACAGCTGTTGGGAAAACCGGGACTGTCCTGGCAAATCCGGGACGCCTGGTCACCGTAAACTTTTGTCTGTTTTCTAGTTCAGTATCTGACGTGGTATACATTGCCAGGTCAAGGAGTGGCATCTCCAATGACCGTCCAGCCAATTTTGCGTCTTCCCTTCCCGATTCTCCCATTGTTGTGCTAGGGTATTTTGAATATTTTTACACATAAGAATTTTGTGGATTTTGCTCACTTGTGCTTTAAGGATTATTGGTGTCTGATCAAGTAATGACTGTTGGGGCTTGTAACAAAACATATCCGTGTTGTTTGCTGCTTATAAATGCCAAATTCATAAAATGTATGCAGGCACTCATTATTCAGCTGAGTTGCGTTTCTGTAATCGACCTCCTTTCTAAAGTACCACACCAAACTCGGCAATCAACATTTTTAGGTTTCCTACTGGATTTAAAGCTGTATATGTCCCCGTAACTGTTCAATCAGCCCAGTTCCCACTTCTCCTGCCAATTAAGGTAAAGGAATGCCAAGGCTGCCCAGGGGGACCACGTAGGGGACCCTCCAACAGGGCGGCCGCCTTAGTGCCACAGGAAGGCACAGAAGTCTGCGGACTAGGCTCCCTGGGCTAGGGACCAGGGGGTCTGCTGGCCGCGTCACTTCCGGCCGTGGGAGGGGGACAGGGGTACAAAAGCCTTCCCCCGCCCACTGGACGGTCTCTTGACCGCTGCCCGTCTCGCCGTTGCACCAGTGGCCTAATGAATGAGGCACGGGTCTCCTATGCCAGGGACTGGGAGTCCGAGTCCCGTCTGGGGGCAGATGTGCGTATTTAAGGTGGTGATTCGAGGCAAATCACTTAATCAGGGTAAAGTGGCCGACTCATGGTGGGCACGGAGCCCCGGCAGCACAGGGGAGGGGGGAGTGAACCTTTAGGGGCCCCTCAACCCCTCTTTAGGGGGCGCCCATTCAGGTCAATGAATAGCTGTGAGATATGGGAGGGGCCCCTCATCACTTTCAGCAGCCGTCTGATGTCGATATGCTGCAGGCCTTGCCAGCGAAGTCATGCCACGTTCAATTTCTGGCACTACACTCATGCCTTACATTGTCGCCCTCCTGATACAGTTCAGCAATATGCGGTGATGCCCCGGCCCTTAGAGGCACCGCATCCTCGTGATTCCCATCTGGCGGTGGGATTAGTGGGGTTCGGTCTGAGTGGCCGGTCGGCCCTACGGATCGCGCGTCTGACGCGGTTACTGGTGTGAATGTCCAGCTGTGCAGGTCGCCTCTTTCGCATGCAGCGGCCAGGGCAGGGCACACATTTTTCAGGCAGTTCCGGTTCATGAGTTCCGATCATGTCCGCACGACTCAGGGAAAAGATGAGTCATTTTCACCGTGCGCTTTTAGGCTGTGTTTCGAATGGGTATTAAGGTTATTCCCCCAGCTACTCCCTCGCCGCGATAATTTTACCAGCCGTGCCAGTGTGCCGTGCATCGCGTCAACCGGGTTGCCAGCTAGCGGATGGGTGAGCGATTTCATAGCGGGGCCCAATGGGTCGAGGGCTGGCAGCCGACATGGGGGACTGGAATATTCACGGTTCTGCGAGCGGGGAAAGCTTTGAGCCCCCGCTGTGCCCATCAGCAGTGCTCCAAAGCAAAGGGTTTGGAATAGGGTCTCGGTGGTCTCGGGGAGGGAGCCAGCTTCTCCTTGTTGCTAGCGAGCATGGGGCCACGGCAGTGTGCCCCTCGCCGGCATTGTTGATGCGGTCAGTCGCCTCGGGGCAACGGGCGCCGCTTGAGCTCTGCTGCAAGGGCCTCGCCGCCGTGATCTGGGCCTGGGGGTGACCATTTGGTGTGTCAGAGCTTTAGTGCCAGTTTCCGGGGCAGAGGTGGGTCAACCGGATTAGTGCACCTTGGTGTGAGTGCACGCGGGCCGTGATATGTCGCAAGGTAGAACCTGCGCGTGGACCGGCCCGAAGGGGATAACGTGCACAACCGGTCTGCGTTGCACACTGGTGGGCACTAGATGAGGAGCCTGGGGCCCGCTGGAGCGATTACATTTCACCTCCGGACCTGGGGTATCTTTGGACCAGGTAATTCCCAGTTGTACATGTATCATAGCTTTTATTCAGGATCATGTTGAGAAAGTGTCCTATCTCCGATAGTTCATTTAGGCCGTGTACAGTTGTGTTGACGACGTATCCGTTCGGCTCCTAGTCTGAGTAATGTAGACTCTGAGTTCAGGGTTCTTACATGACTCGAAACTGCCACTTCATATCCGAGGCTAAGTGGGAGGTCGGTCGAGGTCGCTCAAAGGAGAGGGGCATGGCCGATGTAATCAACGGGTGCTTGGCGTGGCGTCTGCCCGTCGGGTGTCTCGCTGCTTCCGTCTCGGCATTCAGAGAGATGATAAAACCTGCGACATTACACAAAAAACAAGCCAGGACTGTTTGCATTGTCAGTGGTGTAATTTTCATAAAAGAAATAGGCAATGACTGGGGCTCCATGGGTTATAATATTGGTAATGTCTCCGTGCCCATCTCAATTTCTGAAGACGGGTTGGTGCGGCCAAACACATCGAGAGGGGCTGGGCCACAGTCGTCCATCTTGGAAAGCATGACTCTCAGGACAATGTTGTTTTGAGGTAAAGTACTACACCACCCTATTCTGGTTCCCAGCAACCCAGCACATTACCTTTGGAGGTCGTATAACAGATTTCGGTTACGCTGAGTGATGTAATAAAGTATTGCAGATAGAGAACAAAGTAGTCTCCCAGCGGAAGTGTTGCACAACCAAATCAGGGTATTCAGTGGCAGAGGCACGACAGACATCAGTCACGGATACCAAAGTGACGCCTTTCAGGGTTCGCCATAGTCCATCAACAGCATTGCCTGTACAAATGTCTGGGCAAAGACAGCTAGGCAGGCACCCTGTGAACAAGGGCATGTTACGGGTTTCTCCTGTAAGGCAATAATCACCTGCCTGATAGCCATTGCAGCCAGGCGGATTGCGGAAGTTGTCATCAAAAAGTGGGCTGCGGCGCTTTAAGTCGGGTGAACCCTGTGTCGGAGCACAAATGGGCTACTATAGATTAATATGGGTTGTTTGTGCAAGTATCGCTCTGTTTAGCCTGGCGTATAAGAATGACTGGCCAGAACTAAGGGGTCTTAGAGCAAGTGGTACGGACTTTGGCTACCTCCTTGTAGTCTTAGAGGGCACCCTCTTCAGGAATGGCCGTTAAACAAGTTGTGTCTCCACGTCTCGACCGGTTTGTTTGTGGTCAGGTGTCTACCCCGGCCGGGAAGTTTCTTGGCTTATGCGGCATGGACCGGAATCAAACCCGCGGAGAGCCATTGGCTTGGATCTTGCACAAGCTTGGGTTGGGGTCAACTGGGTCTACCACTTGGGCGCTGTTTCTGGAGTTGATGGTCCTTTCTACCATTTATGGCGGCTTTTGCCATGCAAAAGATTGTGAATATTGCCTGTCTGGGGTCCTCCAATTGCATCACCTCTGAGGCATTATATGGTATGCCATGGTACATTGTGCTGCTTTTAAGGTGTACATGACCAAGGACGTCCTTGCTCTTGGCCGCTCGACAGTTTTCACCCTACCAAGTAAGTCAAAGGATAGTTTTCAGTCTAACTATACATGTGCTTGATCCATGAGATGACGGATTAAACACTGCCCACATCTACATACACTTTACAGGCGAACTATATATGTGCTTGACCATGAACTGACAGCCGTAACGCTGCCCACATTTCCATAAGTTGTATCACAACATCACCATTTTCTAAGAAACTCAGGGCCATTGACATTATGGTGATGCAGCAGCTGGTGGCACAGATTTTGGGGCCTACGTTTGCCACTCATACACCACTCCACTCTGGCCCACACTTAGACCATTTTGCACTTCTCCACTTTTGGCCTGGCTGATACAAGAAGCCTGTTACTTGTTTAATTTCATCGGACACAAATGGACACGTTCTGGTCATGTATTGTTTGTATCTTAGCAGGAGGGCCTGCAGTTGTTTCAGCTGGTATGTATTTGCAAGGCCCGTAACTGGACAGTGCGGCATTTTCCAATAGGCATAACCCTCTGTAGGATGTCAGGTTTGAGATTCAGTTTGAGAGCCACTTCATGGGCGTTCAGGAGCTACATGCAGCTCCTTGCTGTATGCACGGGGGTTAATTAGGGCTTAGTCTGCTGGGCTGAGGTGCGCTGGGAGCACCATGGGTAATATGTGAGCAGGACCACTTTCTAGCAATCTGAGTGCAATGTGGCGTGGCACCAGGTGCTAATACATGTGGAGTATGGGTTTGGAACAAACCAAGGGCACCTTGCGTAGAATCTATGAATCTGGGTGCGGGGTGGGCTACGGCTCGGGTGGGGACTCCAACAGGGGACCCGGCATCTGTCATTAGTCTCACCCTGTCCCCACCCGTTGACCCGGCAACATTGATGACCCATCCACACCTAAGAGATTGCACTCGCAGTTACATTTAAGACATACTTTCGCTGAAACTGGTCAACACACTATTTGTTCATTAGAGTTGATCAGGAAACGCCTTCCCTAACCCGGCACCGGAACACTTGGTCAGTCAGGGCAGACTTACTGGTTGGGCGGCTTGCACAAGCGAAGACTCATTACACTTCTTGCACAGTCACACCAGTTTCGGAATTGAACCGTTGGCTCGGGTACCCTTGGGCATATAGGAAGGCCCTTCCAAACCTGGCACCAGAACACAAGGTAGTCAGGGCTAACTTGTCTGTTGGGTGCCCTGTATGGGCACCTGTGTAGTTGTCCTCCATGAAGGGGTGAGTTGTCCCTAACAGTGGGCACAGTGCATATATGGTTTCAAACCGGATTTGACACCATTATTGTGTTCACCAGGGTCTAGCAATCAAGAGGTCTGTGGAATTGTCTGGCCAACGGTGCGAAGTAAGTGCTCTCTAGAAGCAAGGTTAGGGAACACAGGAGGATGAAGGGATTCAAGGGACACAGCTGGTGTGACAGCAACGCGAGACTGTCAGCCTAGGCTGGGTAGGAGGTTCCGTATCACCTACCAGAAGGGTGCCAGGTGGCAAAACCACTGATTGTTTAAGCATGATATGGATGCTGGTCAGGAGAGGCTTGTAAAGAGTACTACACTTATTGCCAAGCATTGTTAACAAACCCATCCACACCAAGCCGTTGCCGGGCACACAAGGGCAGGTTGCTTCAGTAAGACATATTCTCCCGCGCTTTAGCCAGGTCAGCAGGCGGGGGGGTGGTAGTCGTTATCTACCAAGTGTGCCACGGTGCTGGTAGTTTGGTAAACTCTGCGTTAGAGCATCATGACCATTTGGCATTCCCAATATTCGTGAAAGGGAAGGTATTTGCACAGAATGTTCCGCGCTGGTTCCTACAGACGTGTCTCCCCGCGCCCCCCCCCCGGGTTGTCCTCCTAGGGGCTAGAACCAGAGACTGGAAGAGGCATCTTCTGCTACCGATGTCCCTAATACGTGGATAGTCAATGCTGGGGTAGATGCACCATGATGGGCATGATTACCACTTGGGTTGTCCCTAAGTTTTGGGGTCAAAATAGGGAAGCATTAAGTCTACAGTCCTTGGGAAACTTCCAGCATTACTTCAACCAAAGTAAGGGCAGTTAGCGATTAAGTATCAGCGAGTGGGTAACATACACCGGCTATCCAGCGACACCGTGCCACGGGGGCGCGCGCGCTTCACATAAACACAGTGCTGCAACCAGAAGGGTGCCAAGTGGCAAAACCAGTAAATAGGTTAAGATGTGTGTCTCTGGCTTTACAGCTGTGTGGAGCCAGTCTCATTTAGAGGTACGCCCAGGTGAAAGTTGGTGCTTCTTAAGGTTCACATGACCAATGCGGTTTGTGGGATCTCTCAGCGATCCATTGAAAGTGTACTGCAGCTAACAGGAAACGGGGAATCTGGGATTCTGTCACTTTTGCGAGTCTAAGCACCCAGGGTCAGAGATGGTTAGCAGGTACTGGCATCTGTGACCCAACGGCAGTGAAGCAAGTAAGGTGGACTGTGAAGTGGTCAACATACGAAAGGGTGAGTGGTCGCCAGCGGCGGGCATAAGACATATAGGGTCGAACCAGATTTCAATCCAGCAAGGTGTTCTCCAGGATTAGCACTCTAAGGGGTCTGTGCAATTGTCTGGTCAACAGGGTGAAGTAAGTGCACCCGGTAGGTGACCTGTTGCGGCAGCAAGCTCATAAGCCCCGCACGGTCAGCTATATTAGCCACAGAGGGAGCTGGGTTTTGGTTATCAGTCATGCTAAAGTCCACAGGGAGTTTAAATAGGATGGGGGCACCTGTCCAGAAGGGGCCTGCTGGCCTCCGGTCCAGTAAGGGCTTGGACTTGTTTTGCGGGACCAAAGACAGTCTAAACTGATCCGGCAGGAGAAGGGAGAGTAGTCCTGTTACAGGGGCTGGGGGACGCTAGGCATTGCCCTTTGCTCTTGGGCAAGGGTTATTTGGCCCTCCGCCCGGGGATTGCGGGGTACTTCCTGGTGCATGAGGACGGGTCTCCGGTTCAAAGTTCCAAGTAGACCACAGCATGCAGGCATGCTTGCAATTGTCAGGACAGACAGGGGGAGACAAGAGATTCAGCAGCCACTCCTGCAGGATTGGGGCGGCAACCACAGCCTTCCTATCAGGGATGCCGCCAGAGCGAATTAAGCAGGTAAGGCGCTGGGAGTCGCAATGCTACTAACGATATATAAGGCCTTGAGCGGAAGGATATGGCGAGAGGACTCTTAGGTTCTTGTTGCAACCGACAGTCAGGTGTTTCAAGGTGTACGGTTTTGCCCCGGATTGCCAAATGATGTTGCGTGATCTGGTTTTGTTGTGCAATTGTAGACTATTAGAATATAAACGTTACAATAAATATGGTTGTCAAACACAACATCTCTTTATTTACCAGGAACCAAGGTCTGGGTAATTGGCCATTCAAGCATCGTTAGAGTGGCATAGTGGGCTGAGATAAGAAAGTGGCGACTTGGCTTCTCCGCCACAGAGATAACGTGGCTAGGTTACCCGGGGAGGCGCTGGAACGAGATGATGAGGAAGCTGCAGCAGAGACTTGGGGGAGGGATCGGTCCACCTCACATTCTGGTCATACACTTGGGAGGGAATGACTTGACGACTCTGGGGAGGAGAGTACTGCTCCAAGACATGAGGGACATCATGGGTCAGTTGAGTAATCAGCTGGGGGCATGTGAACTGTGGTGGTCTGAAATTTTACCTCGCCCAGTTTGGCAAGGAGCCCGAGCTGGAGACGCCATTGAGATATCACGTAGGAGAGTGAACAGCGCCATGCGTAAATTCACGGAACTAAGGGGATTTGGCTTCATCAGGCATGGTTTACTTCATGGCAAGTCTACTGGATGCTTGGAAGTGGATGGGATTCACCTCTCAAGGGTAGGCATGGACTTATTTTTGCTGGACCTTGGGGAGGCCTTGGAAGCAACAGGCTGTAGGTAGGAATATCTGCCTTGGTGGGGGGGCCCTGGTGGTGACGGTGGCCACCCCCAGAGCTGTGGAGGAGTTACAGGGCGATCCAGAGTCTGGAAGGGTACTTATTGCAGCAGCACAACAAGGGTGCTAAGCCAAGGATACCCAGGGATGTCTTAGCGTGTCCCCTGGAAGAACTACGGCGCCCCGTTAGTCCTACGGGCGGTTGTGGGTCTGAGCAACCGGAGGCTGCCTGTAACGCTCCGCCCACCTGTTGGGGGGCGTGAGTAAGGGAGTGGACTGGCGGTCCACTGATGGGAGAGGTGGCCTCTCCCAATAATTGGTAACCACCGGTTGGCGACGGCCACGGTGCAATTTGGCTCATCAGGCGGCATAGGGACTGGCCTGCCCTGGGATCGCCCGTAAGATAACCCACCATGTTGGCATATTGGTTATGCAAATAAACCTGCAGCAAATTTCTCCACTAAAAAGGTGTCGTGTGGTTTATTTATGTATGTCACTATGAGAAATGAGGAGTGTTGCCAATATTGGCACTATGCCAAGGCTGCCCAGGGGGGGTCACGTAGGGGACCCTCCAACAGGGTGACCGCCTTAGTGCCACAGGAAGGCACAGAAGTCTGCGGACTAGGCTCCCTGGGCTAGGGACCAGGGGGTCTGCTGGCCGCGTCACTTCCGGCCGTGGGAGGGGGACAGTGGTACAAAAGCCTTCCCCCGCCCACTGGACGGTCTCTTGACCGCTGCCCGTCTCGCTGTTTCCCACCCTACCGCTTACCCTGCGGACGGCCAAAGGGTAGTACGGGGAGGGGAAGAATCTAACTTATTGTTTTGTGTTGCAGGAGGAGTTACAGGGCAATCCAGAGTCTGCAAGGTACAGAAGGGTACTTATTGCAGCAGCACAACAAGGGTGCTAAGCCAAGGATACCCAGGGATGTCTTAGCGTGTCCCCTGGAAGAACTACGGCGCCCCGTTAGTCCTATGGGCGGTTGTCGGTCTGAGCAACCGGGGGCTGCCTGGAACGCTCCGCCCACCTGTTGGGGGGCGTGAGTAAGGGAGTGGACTGGCGGTCCACTGATGGGAGAGGTGGCCTCTCCCAATAATTGGTAACCACCGGTTGGCGACGGCCACGGTGCAATTTGGCTCATCAGGCGGGCAGGCGGCATAGGGGCTGGCCTGCCCTGGGATCGCCCATAAGATAACCCACCATGTTGGCATATTGGTTATGCAAATAAACCTGCAGCAAATTTCTCCACTAAAAAGGTGTCGTGTGGTTTATTTATGTATGTCACTGTATGAGAAATGAGGAGTGTTGCCGATATTGGCACTATACGTCTATGCCACTTAGTGTGTTGTACATACCATCAATGTGCACTCCTGCGTGGTTTGGACTATTGATATTTGCTTTTCTTGGAGCATGCAGTGCAAAATTTGTAATCCGATTTCTTGACACTCACGGTAATACCTCAGACTTTTTCCCCACCATCAGGTTCGTGTTGTTTACCTATGTGATGTGGAAAACTGACAAAGCCAACTTGGATGATTGGAAAACTGAAACACAGCAGTTGCGGGTCACAGGTTTTTTTTTTTTGAACGGCGATTACTGGAGTAATTTCAACACAGCCTCTTTGAATTTTATAATCTGAGCCATCTAGGTCGTGTGAGAGTGACTGGGATAGCAGAGTGCAAAGGCTGAGGCTTTTGACATGGAAAACACAGCTTGTAGTGTTATCCATTATAACTCCGGCTTCCCTTGTTCACACTGTCCTAGGTTTGTTAACCTTGTTTACCAAGAAACATCATTGAAGATAAGTGTTATAAAGCATTTCGATGCAAAATGACCTTTCTTCTCCCCTGGGATAGGCACTGGTCATTGTATGCTGCCTTAAACCGGATGGACTTTAACAAAGAGGCGTTTGAGGACCAGTGTGAATGTCATGGAACTAGACGGGGAAGATTTAGAAGCAGAACCATCTGCAGCAATTGATGGGGATGCGGAGGAATTGATTCCATCACAATTTGAAGCGAAAGTGTCTGATACTTCAGTACATTGCCCTGAAACTACCACAGAATCATGCACTGGCAAGGATAGAGACTGCACCAAAGACATGCACTTTAGCAACACTTATTCACTGTACCTCTAAGTTAAAAACTGACACTGGCACTTCGGCATCAAAACATGGTTCCGACATCAACACCAAAGATTCAAATCTCAAATAACCGTCCTCATTCTGGTTTTGACTCCTGGAATGGATCAGCTTCGAAAAGAGGATTATAACCATGTCCAAGATTATCCTCAAAATGATTGATTTAGCACGACCTCAAAATTATATCTACAGGATAGTCTTAACTTCCAAAAGGGTCCTGAAATCTGTTGTCGAACAATCTGTGAAAGAGTTACAAATATACACTGAGATTCTACCTCAAAAGGAGGTTAGACCGGTAAACTGAAAAAGTTAGCAGCAGACCCATCACCACAGAGAAAAGCTGTAAGACAAGGTATTGGCCAGCACAGCATATGTTTAGACACAAAAAAAAGCCACACAGTGGCACAAACTGGGGAGCGCAGTCAGATAAACTAATTCATTAAGGAAAGCGTGCCAAAAAATTGAATTAACTTGGATGAAGCAGTTTCAACTAACATCCAACTTATCCAATCGAAGGCAAATAAGTTGGTAAGAACTCTTAATGTTCCCACCCCTTCATTACCTGCAGTTGTTCTGCACACAGTCAGAAACTTAGGAGTTAGTTGAACACAAGGATCAAATTGAGGGTGATCAGCTGAGAGATATGTGGTATAACTATCGGACACTTCACAGAAGATGAGGCTTTGGATGCATATTCCAGTATCATTGCCGCCAGGTGAATTATCCTATTATGCCATTTGAAGAGCAGCCTTCCATCATCATAGTGTAGCTATGCCAGCAGAAGAAGAGCATTTCTAAACGGAGACCCTGCCTGGAACAAAAACTAGTTTTCAATATTTTCTGATTTTTAAGCATGTATCGAAATATGGTTCTGAAATTAAAAAAATTCTAGAAAAAATTATTACTCCCGGAATGAAGTGGAAATGCAGAGCTGCATCTCAGAGCCTCATTTACATCAAGGGTCCAGTGCTACCTGTGTTGCATCTTTGCAACCTAGCAACCCACCAGCATTCTGGTTGTCATCTCCACTGGGTTCTGGATTGTGGAACCACAGGGGCAGAGGACAAGCATTTGCTGGAGGTGCAGGTGTTCCCCAGGGTCGTTCCTGCATATCGTAGTAAACCTCTTACCACAGTCCTGATTGAAGGGTGTTACTTTCAAAACCTGAATCAATGTAAGCACAAATAACGGCTTTTGCATGGGACTGGCTGCACCCTCCCCACCTTTGACAAAGAGTACAAGATTAGATGCAGCAGGCAAGCGAGAATATTCTTAGTTGTTTGCCTTCAGCAGTTTCATCAGGGCACCATCCATCTGAATGGCCATGGGAGGGTGCACTTTCTCCAAGTACTTTCGGGCTGGACATGAAATAGTAAATTAGCTATCCTGGCATTCCCAAAACCCTCTGCTGCCCTAAGGATGCAACTGATGCAGCTGAAAAATAAAAAAACATAAGGCAGCAACTGTTGCAGCCAAGAATTGGTATTGTCCTATCAGCTCATCAATGCTTGTGAAGAAACCATTAGGCAGAAACAGCTTCTTACAGTACCCCCCTGAATCACATAAAAAGAAATCTGGGGAGATTTGATGTTATGTCATTGCTAATAGATGGTTGCTTCAGCGTAACCAACTGTTACGGCCTATATTTAAGAAATATGTTGTTTATCAGACCGATGCTTTATTTATTTAATGCTTGTAGTTGTATGATTATTAAAAGCTATTCAGAAAATGACATTTAGGTTTTAAATTCAGTAAAAGCGTTCAAGCCTCCTGTGCTTTTAATTATGGTGATCGTTTAGGATTTGGAATAGTTTTTACTAGTCTTTCTTTATAAACTTCTAAATAAAGAGTCTCTCAAATGTACTGTTCTTTGAAGTGTTGTTGCTCCTCAATGCTTTCTCACACAATATCTTGTTATGTTTCATATAGGTACCCTAATATAGTCCCGGGTAATATCATACACCTTCACCTACATTATCTCCCTTATACTACACAGTAACGAGCCTGTAGGATTGAACCTTTACCTAGTTCTAGTCCTGGGCAGGAGGGTTTTCCCTGAACAATAGCGTCCTATAACTCCATCAATAGACTCCTACAGTATGAATGAATATTCATGAGGGTTCCTGGAAACCAGGCAGGGGCTACACACCACCTGCATAATATCTACGTACAAGGTTCATCCCATACGTCATCATCAAATCCAACAATGGCTAATACAAGAAACCAGGGACAAAGAAACCCTAGATACTTTTTGTATAAATACAGCACATCTTGCTAGGGTTGGAAGGGGAGACCGAGACTTCCAGGCCGACACACTGACCAGAGACGCTGATGCTCCTGCATGCAGACGCTCCAGCTGACAGTGGTCTAACACATCCCTCGCGGGGTGTCCAACTCGAGACCAGGACGGGGTCCCACGCTCTCTCACTTCAGGTAATGGGGTTAGACTAAATCCTAGAGGGATTCTTGGCTTCACACCTACTCACATGCTAGGTACACCTAGGTACATCTAGATAGGCATCGTAGGAGTACGCGCATTTTTATCAGGCATTTTATATTCATGTATGTATTTATGATTATTGCAAGATGGTAGAACTGTACTATCCTTTTATTTTCACTGTACTGCTTATATACATCTGCTACTGTCTAACGGTTGTTGCAGCACATCTATTTTACACTAGAAGAACAACTGTGCAATAAATTCTTATTGTAACACGCCCGACTGTTTCTTCTGTGCAACTCTCTGAGACCGAATAATTGAGCACGAGTGACTGAGCGAAAAGTAGTATATTGTTTCCACGATCCTGGGGGGAGCAGGGTTGTCATGTTCTGAGGTTGCCAGAAAATATTCTATCCCCGATAAGAGGAGATTCTAGTGGCACTGTGAGCTAGCTAAAACAGAAAGGCTAACATTCTCAGTGGGGGTGCTCAGAGCCAGTCTGCCACCAGTCCTACAGTTTGTTATCCGAACACGTAGATCCTGTATGGGTAATATAGGAACTACACGACATGGCGCCACCAACGTTGGTTGGGTACTTATTTAACAGAATCTGAATAGTTCAGTCGTGCTATTCTCAGAGACCCCTACTCACAAACACCAGAGATGTCTGGAGTGGGTGGGCACAAATTCCGCCACAGCTGAGTAGGCGAAAAATCCTATTTATTGGCTTCTGGTTAATCAAGCTTGAGGGACAGTGTTCCTAAAAATTGTGCATTTAAAACCTTTATCTTAGTTCCCTTGAACAAACTTCTTCTTTACAAAAATGACTGAGACAGGAGATAACACAGTAGTGGATCTGCACATCTCAGCAGGAGAAGAAGATGGGGACGCAATACAAATTGCACCAAAATTCAGACATACAATCACCCTGAAACTATTAGGAAATGGTTTATCAGCTATGGGGTGGCTTAGTAGCTTTCGTGATTGAGGCACACAAATCAAATAAAACAGAGGTATTTTATTTGTGGGTTACATTCCCAGCAGCAGATGCAAGAACACAGACATTTCACTCTTACACAGAAGGTGATGCACCAGTGGAATATGGTCCGTTTGAGGACATAGATTCCACTCACGTACCAGGAGCACTTATACTGGTTTAAAGGCGCCCTACCCCACATAAGAAGAGTAGGATTAGGCCCGCTCGGAGGAGAGGGGGCAACATGGCCGATATTATCGGCCTACACACCACATCCTGACATTGACACAATGCCAGAGGCAGACTTACTCATACAACACAAGGGTTTAATTAAAATCTACAGAAACTTGACGCAATTCGTCATGAGGACTTTCACAGTCCAACCTGCAACAGTTGCAACAAATGGTACTCCATCTCAAGGTACAGCAACTAAAATCACACCACAAACATTACACGTGGTAATGGGCAAAATGCCCACGAAACGTGAACAAATGCCATTCTGGGTAGCTCAGAAAAAAACTCCGCTCGAGGCAGTATTCTCGAATACTACCCCGTATGAAAAACACAGAATGCTTACAATCTGCTTGCCCATGGGGATAACACCACAAGTAGAAGTTTGTACCACTTGGGTTACAGTCTTTGCTGCAGTTTATACCAGAACCCATGGTATTCCTTCATTAGCAGTAGTACCTGATGTATTAAGACAAATACAAAACGAGTACGGAGCAGAGCCTGCCCTAAACTTAGGGATGAAGTTACTAGGTAACTATGATCAGGTATCAGCCATAATACTAGCTAATATTAAAGGGGAAGCAGCTGCGGTGGCAATCCACCAACGCCTAAGGGAGTTCAGTCCTATAGATCAACAACACGAACTACCCAAAATAATTGAAACTGCATATGCAGAATTAGGTAGAGACAGTTTAGGTGGGAAAGCTTTAAAACCACAACTGATGGGCAGTCCTGAAAAGGACACTTCCAAGCAGACACCAGCTTCTTCTAAAAAGAAGTGGGATAATAAAAAACAACAAGACTTTAAAGGAAACAGATCTCAATCCTGAGGCAGATCTCCTCCACAGGAGCCCTCCGAAAGGAGGTATAATCTCAGGAATAGGGATAATATTAGGAAACCTGACAGGTATCAGGATACTGATACACGTTCCTCTTGTTCCTTTCAGGGTTCGACGAAAAACTCTGAGAGAGAAGGACGGTCCGAACACAAGGAAGAGCATACAAAGTCCAGAGACAAACAGCACGCTCAAGACTATACTTCCAAAAAAGAAGAAAAGCCAAAATCAAATCCTCCGTTTAAGAAGAGGAAAGTTGCAGGTCTAAAGATCAGACACGCCCAGAATTCTGAGGACACAACTTCTGAACGGGGAATGGGCTCAGACGATGCTAGACAGTGCGGCAGAAGTAACAATAGCTCGCCAGAACCTGATGGAATTTCTGGTGACAGCGGACTTGAATGATTACATCACGGTGGAAACACTAGATACGAGGGTAAGCATCCCACATAAGTTATCGGGACATACGCAGTTGGCACGTTACATTCTGACCGTGGCCCGGCGTTTAGCTCTCGGGCTTACAAAGAGGCCATAGAAAGTATGGGCGTAGCATTGCGGTACTCCTCTCCGTACCATCCTGAGGGAAATTCGGTTGTGGAAAGGAAAAACTGTGACCTAAAGCAATCTTTAACAGCTAGGGTATTAGGCAAGGGCGGTAGTTGGGTCAATCATATATATGGGGTACAACGAGCTCTCAATAACCAGCCAAGAAGCTCTCTAGGGGGTGTCACTCCTTACGAGGTCCTATTTGGGGCAAGAATGTGGGTACCTGATCTTGATTGTGAAGGCGTAGTGGCGGATGAGAAACCATTTGATATCCATGATCGTTTGGCTGTTTTACAGGATCTAAATGAATCCAGGACACAACAAAGTAACGTACACCTGAAACAGACCGCCACTGGAGAAGTCAAGGCAGTCACGGCAAGACCTGTCTGGATCCCAAAAGTCTGGGATCTGGTCAGAGAGAAAATAGCGCATAAAAAAGAATTTGGGCCATCCTACAGAAAACCTGTACCGGTCCTAGCAATTCAAGGAACAAGAACTGTACTTCTACCGCCTCTTGCCGGGAAAAAAGGAGAAAAGATTTGTCTCAATCAACTTAATCAAACCACACTATGTGGCCGATACTGAGCAGTAGACCTCGTGGACTCCGCTGTAGCAGATGCCCTCCTCTAGCTACAATCCAAGAGGTTCAAACAGAAAGACTCATCACGTTTGAAGAGTCCTCTCAAAGTAATGAAGGACTATGCAACAATGCTATAGAACTCGTTCCCCTTGAACCTGAAGTTCAACTTCAAAATCAAACTCAAAATAACACACAAGTTGCAATAAGACCTAATACAGATGTCTACGTCAACATGCCTCGACGAGAGCAAACTACGATTTCAACAAATCCTGATGCAATTGCAACAATTGATCGAACTACTGCTTCTGGCTACTTCATGAACTTTGATACGTTTTCCTTGGATCCAAGTGAACCGGAAACGACGCCAGCCCAACAAACAGGCAAGCAGCAGATTACGGACTTTCTGAACTTTCTCAAAAAGAGTTACCTGGTATCGCCTTGGGTAGAACTCTGGGTAATTACTGGGATACTGTTCTTTCTTTTCTGGCTAGGTTTAGTTATAACTTTTAGCATGCTTATTAATGGACAATACCTTCAACAAAGACCTGAAGCCGAAAAAGTAAATTTGATTCTGAAACCACATCAATCTTCTCATCGTGAACAAAGAGACTTGTCATCAGTGAACATTACAGCAGTTCCTATACCGGATGGTATAGTCTGGGACAAGGTTGATTTCAATATATTCGGTCCAACTGAACTTTAAAAAATTTCTCATGTATTTAAAATTTCATTGAGTGATATCATTACCTCCAGTACATTTTCTGATAATTGGGACTCTGAAACTGTTAATAACATGTTGTCTGATTTAGAGAAATCTGCTGCATTTCCACACACTGAAATGCTCGAACTTACTTCAGACTATGACACTTTGTACTGTTACCAACATTATGGTCATCATTTCCTACACAAATCTATAACACCTAGAAATGTTTTTGAGTACCACCAGTGGGAACATTGCCCTACACCACCGAAAAGTAGTTCGCAAACATTTGCACAGAAATTCTCATATTTTTCAGGGTTTAACATCTCTGACCCAAAGTCATTTTATTATAAAGTCGTGCCCACATCGACACAGAAAATGATGTTGACTAACACCAAACAGATTTACTCTGCTTCCTTTATCGCCCGATTGTCTGAACAGCGTTTTGACCTATGGAAGGACACAATAGACTTAAAATCAGTCTGGGGTTCTAGAGACTGGCAAGTCCAGGGAACAGAAGCGCTATTTAGAGCATGCCTCATTCCACAGCAGATGTTATTCCAAAATGACACTGTGCAACAGACATCCTGTCACTTGGACTAGCCAAGAACAAGGACCTGACCACACCTTTCCAACACCATCACAGATGGAGGGGTGGCAAAACACAACTTCACAAGAAGGGTTAGAAGTAGATGAAATTTTTCTGTACAATAGATCAGATCCTAATTGGAAAGGATGGTTGGTTTGGCCAATAGACACGAACAGATGTCAGCAAAGATTCTGGGGTACCACCGAAGGGTTCAGTATCCATAGGTCAGACCCACGCTATGTACAAAGAGAACATCCAGGGGTAGTGACATCCTACAGCGTTGGGAAGTTGTGCCTTGATTGGCTAGAAACCTCAACACTCTCAGAAGTGAAACATCACCTATCCTTACTAACACATGACATGGATCTTAGGGATTTTTTACTGGGTCCCAGGAAATCACGTCAGAAACGTTTCATATATGCTGGCATTTATGCTGCCTACAATGAAAATTGGAAAATATCCCAACAAGAGGCCGCAGAGAGAATACGGGAAATAGACCGTATTAATTTAGAGAAGGCATTAGCAGTAGTGGATAATAGGTTTACAACTTTGACCTCCAAGATCTATTCCTTAGGCAACATTGTATCTTCTGCAATAGACATACTGGAACAAGATTTGGCCATATTACAACACAGGCAATCTCAGTTACGTTCTATTATGTTGTTAAGCTGGACACTGCAATCTTTGCGTGAAGGCTATGTGCCTTGGCGTTTTATCAACAGTACGTCTCTGTTTTCTGGATATAATCTAACAGGTAAAAATGGCACAAAGGGGAGCAAAATCTACAATGCTGAGTATTGAAAAACTGGATAGATTACCATTTACGGTAGCGGAATCACCATCCACAGAATGGCTAATCCGTGGCCACATCACTCTACCGGTCACAACTTTTCAGTTTCAGTATTGCCTTGAACAAAAACAGGCAAGCAAATATGAAAAATTGGGTAAGGAATACATTAAGGAATCTTGGGAATTACCGTACAGATTTCAATGCCGGAGTGGGGATCGACAAGTGTTTCTAAGCGGTACAAACTGCAAGAACGCTTTGAGTGGTTCTCTCATGTGCCAGGATATTTTACTACACGGAGCTTGTAATGGTTCAGTAGCGAACTTGTCTTGCCACCTGCAAGGGACTCCAGCAGCCGTGATTACACCGGTATTCAAGCTGCTCTCGAATGGGAGTTACTTGATGCTGAATGATCAAGGTTGTTGTGGGATGCTTCCGGGGATTGCCTATCTGGTCACGGTGAACTCCAGGGTTACTTGCTGCATGCAAGTATTGTTTCCCCCAACAAGTACAGTCAGGGAGGCGCCACTATGGCCTTCGCTAAATGTTTCTTTTATACAGTTTGATACTTTGAGCAGAATGAAAGCTATGCTTTTACAGCAAACTGTGCCCTTAACCTCCGCCCGGGAGACCCTTGATCTTCAAATCGCAAGGACCTCGGCTGAGATACAGGCACCCGTACGTACAAACTGCCCCTCTCATTTCACAGAAATGGTTGGACGTATCTTTAATATGTCTGATACGAGTGGTATTGTACACCTATTTAAGACCATAGGGTCAGGATTTCAGAGCACCTTTCAGACTGTCCTCGGAGTTATTCCAAACTTTATACTCTCCGTATTGGGAAGTATTTTTGGAGGTCTTCCGCTGATCCTGCTCTCAATAGCAGGTATCCTGATTATTTTTCTGCTACGCAATGGACGGCCCAATCACCAACGAGATGGCAAAAGCACTCCTGGAGTGTAAATACCTTGAACGCATGGTACAACATCTGGGCACACCTCGCCTGCGGGAACTGAGCGCCTCTTGGTTCCTATCGTTTACACCAGTCTGTGTGGACTGCATCTTACCTGTTCTTCGATGCCTGTTTTGCGGAGAAGAATGCATGTTAGATCTCTTGTCTGACACTTCCATCGGCAATGCCACCGGACATGAATACCTTGCTGGAACCGGTGAGGGTCCATGCTCGGCAGTGTCCCCAGCGTATTCCTATCTTGATGGCTGCATTCCTCGAGAACCCGCAGGTGCCTTTTGCTACAACTGGGTTGAGCATCAGCTCTTCCACTAGCACTCTGGTATCGACTACAGCACCGGCTGCCTCTGCACTAGCTATTGGCAGTTCTGAGTATCATCTGTGATCAATTGAAGTGCTCTGCGAGGTGTTACAGGGATCGTCCTCTGCAACAGCGAGCAACAGCGATGTTATGTCTCCCAGCCAGGACACTTAATCTATAATTGGCTCATCGTGTGCTGGGAAAGAATTTGGTTTTTCCTTTTTGTTTGAAAACTCAACTAAATTTGGAACATTTCCTTTAATTGACACTTTCGCTGGGAAAGCATGGCCTTCTGACGCTTGTAGTGGTTCGAATTATATAAACGAACTTAACTAGGGCTTTGGCTTAGAGTGACATTTCCAATACTAAACTTTCAAAAATAATTTTTCTTCCCCCCCTATTAGACTATTTTTAAATGGTTTTAAAGACAATATTTTATGAAGCTCACTGATAGTTTTATGCGCCGCAACCTAGTACAAAGGGTAGTTCACTTGCATTTTTATAATTATTGACTGTTCGGAAGAGGAGTGGGTGTTATGTTTCAAATAGGTACCCTAATATAGGTAGGTACCCTAATATAGGCCCGGGTAATATACACCTTCACCTACATGATCTCCCTTATACTACACAGTAACAAGCCTTTAGGATTGAACCTTTACCTAGTTGTAGTCCTGGGCAGGAGGGTTTTCCCTGAACAATAGCGTCCTATAACTCCATCAATAGACTCATACAGTATGAATGAATATTCATGAGGGTTCCTGGAAACCAGGCAGGGGCTACACACCACCTGCATAATATCTAGGTACAAAGTTCATCCCATACGTCATCCTCAAATCCAACAATGGCTAATAAAAGAAACAAGGGACAAAGAAACCCTAGATACTTTTTGTATAAATACAGCACATCTTGCTAGGGTTGGGAGAGGAGACCGAGACTTCCAGGCCGGCACACTGACCAGAGACGCTGATGCTCCTGCATGCAGACGCTCCAGCTGACAGTGGTCTAACACATCCCTCAGGGGGTGTCCAACTCGAGACCAGGACAGGGTCCCACACTCTCTCACTTCAGGTAATGGGGTTAGACTAAATCCTAGAGGGATTCTTGGCTTCACACCTACTCACATGCTAGGTACACCTAGGTACATCTAGATAGGCATCATAGGAGTACGCGCGTTTTTATCAGGCATTTTATATTCATGTATGTATTCATGATTATTGCAAGATGGTAGAACTGTACTATCCTTTTATTTTCACTGTACTGCTAATTATATATATCTGCTACTGTCTAACGGTTGTTGCAGCACATCTGTTTTTCACTAGAAGAACAACTGTGCAATAAATTCTTATTGTAACACGCTCAACTGTTTCTTCTGTGTAACTCTCTGAGACCGAATAAGTGAGCACGAGTGACTGAGCGAAAAGTAGTATATTGTTTCCACGATCCAGGGGGATCAGGGTTGTCATGTTCTGAGGTTGCCTGATACGATTCTCTTCCCGATAAGAGGAGATTCTAGTGGCACTGTGAGCTAGCTAAAACAGAAAGGCTAACATTCTTGGTGGAGGTGCTCAGAGCCAGTCTGCCACCAGTCCTACAGTTTGTTATCCAAACGCGCAGATCCTGTATTGGTAATATAGGAACTACACGACAATCTCTGAAAGAGTCCCATGGCAAAGCTAAGAAAAGATAAGCCATGGTGGATACCCTTTGGGAATAAGTTGATATACCTCGGTGTAGTCCCTCTAACCAAAGTCACATGAACCTATTCAGTTTGCCTGACACAAACTCAGTTTGATGGATCACGCTGTTTAGTGGCTTTCAAATATTTCAGCTAGTCTCCCTAAAAAAAGAATTAAAAAATAACACCAATCGTGTGATCTATGATCTTTAAATGGTATTACAGAACAGCGTGTCCATACATATTGTGTTCTAATGCTCACCCGTTGTCGCTTCAGAATGTAGGTAGGGTGTCACGGACCTTATTCTACCCGTAAAAATAGCCCTTCCCCCTTCGTGGTTCAGGTTTAGAGTTAAAGTCTGCGGTCAAGTTTAGGGCTGTGGTACGGATGAAACTAAGGATAAGGGTCTAATTTTGGTTAACAGCTAAGGACAAGGTTAAGGCTAGTTAGTGTTAGGACAAGGCTAAATGTTAAAGTTAGAATTTAGGTCCGGGTTGGGAAAAGGTAAATGATAGTATAAGTGTAACGGTTTGGTGAAGGTAAAGTTCAAGATTTGGGGTAAGGGGGTATGCTTAAAGTCCAGTTGGGATTTTTTTTGTCTTTTTGGAGTAACTGCTGACCATTCTGCAATTCATAAAATATCCCAGAAATAATACTAATCCCACTAACCGAGTATACCATGGTACCCATTCTTTTCTTATTCGTTTGCATGGATATCCATTCTACATTGATCATAATATCAAGCAGTTTAGCATCACAGCTTAAAGAACATGGCAAGGTCTATGATTTGCAAATCACTGTGAAGTTAACACCGGCCGTGTCATTAGGATTAAATAGATAGCATGCCTCATTCCAAAAGTCTTGACTAATGCTGGGTGAGATTGTTTTATGTAGCCTGCCCCTGTATTAATAATCAAGGAGATGCTTAAAAGTGAACAACTATGTGGTGCTGCCAAGCGAATGGTTGTTATTCCTGTTACCGGCAAAATATGAGTTTACCTCTACAGCGGAAGTTGCAGAATCAGTGTGGTTGTTTAAGAGTTCCATTCTGTAATGCAATGGCCTAGATATCTCACTGAGTGGGGAAAAAAAATTTCAGCTGGGATAAATATTGTACTGAGTGGTGTGCTTATTTTACTAAAATGTTTTTAATTTGTTAACTCGTGAAATGGCGATGCCGATTGGATTGTTCTTACAGAAGGTAAATAAGTATTTGGGGATTTATGTTTTACTGATATTAAATTACCTTTTAACTATTTTTATAATAGATTGTAGACCGTTATTTGTACCTTATTGTTACAGGAAGCACGAGTGGCAGAAGCATGGAACTTGTGCAGCCTCCCTGAGCTGTCTCGATTCTCAACATAAATACTTCAGCACTTCTCTGGATTTGTACAAGAAGACGGATTTAAATAGGTAACTTATTTTTGATCAGAGAAAGTATTCTATGTTTACGCTTTGAAGAACGAACTGCTGCCTTTCAACAATCATTAGGCTTCAAGTTGTAGATCTGTGTATTGTTAGATTCCTACATAATTTTATAAAACTCTGTTCTATGTGCTTTTATTCGGAAGCATCTTCTTGTAGTCCTTGGATCTTACATGATTTCTTTCCTACTTTTAGCATGTGAACCTGTTTATACCTAGAGGCTTTTGTTTTCTGCAAGTACAGGAGTTAATATGCATATGTCTGCTTGATGTAAATTGTTCATGGAGTGGAAATCATGATAATTTTGACAACTTTCCTTAGGAAAATTAGGGTAGTTATGAATAATATTCTGCTGGAAATTATTCTGTACATTAGGACCCTGGTGTTGTGAATATTTTGCCACCTTCACAGTGTTTCTGATGGTGGCTGTAGTGCTTTAGATTTGTATTGAGATTGTGTTGAGGCTCTTGGGTAGGCAGATGAGTTGAGATGTTCAAATCTTTGTGAAAAGCTTAATATCCACATTGAGCAGAGTGAGGGACCTATAAGAAGCATACACCATCTGGTCTTAATTGGGGTTGGGTATTAGAAAAGATTACAGTCATTGAGGCAGTCACCTTTTGCATTGCGTAGTGTCATTAAAAGGATAGTTTCCAAATGAAGCCTACATATATACCTCCTTATACATATACCTCAGCACACAATAAAAACAAAAAAGAGCTCTTGGTGATCTCTCCTATCACCACCCTATTGCTGATGAGTGCCCCTTCTTTTGAGGCTTGACATGTAGTGTGGGTGAGGGGGTCTGCATCCTTTTTAAGTAAAGCCAACTTGAATATAGGTTTCAGATGGAAACTATCTCGACACATTAATTTGGTAAGCAGGTAGTCACGTTATACCTTTTTAAGCCTTAGTACATGCTTGTGTTCACAAGCTATAGTTGTGAATATGGATTAAGGATATTCATTTATCTCTCTCTCCTCAAGGTTACTTTATAATCTCCTTAAACACCTAAAGTAGCATAGCTAGAAAGCTCGGACCATACTGGCCGAGAAACCTATTGGGTTATGGTATTTTTTGACCTGACGCATTAGTGGGACTGTGATTGGAACTCAGCGTATTTGTAGGTTCAAAAAAATGTGTATACCTTGGTATTTTGAAGTTGTCACATGCTATACACATTGAGACACAAATATGGATGCATATTTTGTGCTATTAATTATTGGAATGTTTGTGCACTTTTTCCAATTTACTTCGAGGACTGAAGCATCCCCATATATTCAGAGGATAGTTGATACTTTAGGCAAAGAGGGCTTGGCTCATTGTACATAAAGGAGCATGTAGTCCATGCATAAGAACAGCCATTTTTCAAAAGACCCCCTCCGTCGGAATCCTAGGTTGAGCATCTTGTCTGAACCATTCAGCAAGAGGTTCCATTACTAAAGTAAATAGTAGAAGGGTAAACGGTGCCCAGTGTGCATTATTTTTTTTGTAGGTAAGAAGGAGAGGGTGACGTTTATCTCTTTGAGGACCTGAAGAAGAAAATGCAAATTCAGCAAGTCAAAAGCTTACTCAATGTCTGCCACAACTAGCACAGAGAGGCTATGTATTCCCCCCACTTTCGTAGCTACTCCCTGTAAACATCTCATATAATGCAGGTGCTACGTTTATGCAGGAAAACATTTTAGTCCCAGTGGATGACTGATCCAATTATTTTTACCAATCTACAGGAAAGAATTTTAGTCTTGATATTGATTAGTGAGTATGTGCCTGGGTGAGTTGCATTCACGTAAGGGTTTATCGGGTATTCGTGTAACTCTAGTGTTGATGCCTCTCAAGTCATGTGGAATTAGGATGTTTTGCAATGTTTGTTCTTACATTGTCTATAAATATGGGATTAGAAGGGAGAAGTTGTTTTTGAAAGATTCCAGTGGGACTGTGTTAGGGCCTGGGGTTTTGCCAATAGGCATTCCACATCTTGCTTTTTATTTCCTCTACCGGGAGTCTTGGGTCTAATGCCTGCCTGCCCTCCGCACAGTGTTTGTTAATTATAAGGCCATTTGTTATCTGGTTTTCACTCTCAATTGTGAGTTGTTCAAATTTGGCACAGAGTAGCTTATAGTATTTTGCAAAGGTTTCTGAAATTTCAAGATGGGTTATTATTAATCTTGTCTTTGGGTCTTAAATATTGGATATTATTCTGATCTGTATATAGAGGCTAGAAAGCCAGTAAAGGAGTTTGCTGCTTTATCTTCCTCTGAGTATGTTCTATGTTTGGATTCCCCCTTGGCAAGGTTGGCAGTATGTAACAGGGGTTGGTTTAGGGATAGTCTTGCAGTTTCTAATTGGTGAAGGATCTCGCCGTTATTTGTTAGGTTTATGAGTGATGTAGTCTCTCTTTCGCAGTCTTTGGTTTTACCAGCCATGTAGTACATTTCTTTCACCCACTATAAAAGTTTTGAAGGCCTCCCATAATTGAGGTCTGGAGGATACAGAGGATTGATTTAATACAAAGTAAATCTTCATTCTTCTTTGAGAAATTTGGAATACTTCTCACTCTAGAAATCACCAGGCGATAAGCCGCCAGAGCCCTCTATTATCGATTCTCTGATGAGCACAGGCTATTTCCATCGGTGAGCTGTCTGATCTCGGGAGTGTACGAGGCAACTCTGCTGCCAGTACGAAAAAGTAATTTATATAGCAATATAAAAAGTGGACGCAAGAATAGTATGTGCATTCTCGCTCACATGATTCATAGGCCAACCATTGCATAGGCTTACCGGGAAGACTCACTTGGGAAGTGTTGTAGTTCTATAGGTTGTGGAAGGATCTCTGGTATCCATTTATGGTTCCATTACTGAATAAAAGTCCTTTCCAACTATGGTCATTCTGGTCAGAGAGTTGGGGTAGTTGCATCAGTGGAAAGTGTTGTGTACTAATGTTGGAGTGGAGCATAAATGCTAAGAAGCGCCCATGCCCTCCCCGCCGTTCTTTCAGTGATTATGCCATACTGCCCTCGTTTATCATTATGTACACTTGTGAGAGCTAGTAGGATGGATTTATGAAGTAGTATAACCACTCAATGGGATTCCCTTTTATAATTCATAATGGAAAACCTTTGATTACACATGGCGACCGACGAAGGAGACTTTCTTACAAAAAGAGAGCATTGTGGAGAATTTCTGTACTGTAGGATCACCCAATGCTTAGTTTTGTTACAGAGGTAGTTAACATTCCATGATATGAATCTGTATTTGGATGGCTTTTTGTTACACAACATATTTGATGTCCGACTTGTATCGTAGGTGTATCATGTGCTTCAAGTGTGTGTGATGCAAAGCTAACCACCATAAAAATTCCAAATACAATCACCCCATATTTCCAACTCTGAAGCATCTGTCTATTGAACCTACTGCTAACTGAACGAAATGGGGTTAAATGGCTCAAGTCTTTTGCTGCTCCTTAGTGTGTCCCAAGAACTTTTACTTGTGGGTTTGTCTGATTTTTTGCAGTGCCTGATTAGGTCATAAGGTCTAATTTGTCTGAAAAAAAGAGGGAGGAGGAGGAAGGTGCACTGCATAGGTTTTACATTGTAGGATAAACGTTTACATTTGTGTATTGTATTGTAACCTCTCGTGATTATACAGTGGGAAGCTCAGGTTCCTCTCTACCACTAGTGGTCGAGGAGATAGGCACCCCCTCCAGAGGTATCTTCTTGCTTAAGATTTACAACCTGGCATGCTCTTTCGAATAACTTGGTAGGCCACTGCTTGTCCTTCTAGGTAAAAAGGAGCCGATAAGGATAAAATATATGTGGGGCCATCCTTACCGGCTCCTTTTTACCTAGAAGAACTCATTTACTGGCTTGGAGGGTATTCTCTTTTGTAATGTGACCAGGGAGTGGTCCTGGAAAATACGTGCAGTTTACATCCCTTTGAGCGCAAATTAAATCCCTGTTCGCAAACCATGCATTGTGCTTTTCTTGTCTTTGAAATGGTAGACCAAGGATAGGATGCCTGAGCGTCTACTGCTCTTGGCATTCATAGAAACTATCCTGTGTGCACTTTCTCCATACCTAATTTGTTAGCTGTTAGTTAATTTCATCAGGGTGCTCAACATCTCCTGAAGGTATTTCTTAATGTCCTTTCTTTCTACCCCATTTTGGAACTTCTGGCAAGTTCACATTATTCTCTTGGATTTGTTTTTAGGAACTTGTTTATCTTGGAGGTTTATGTGCTGCTGCTCCTCCAAGAATAGAATGCTTGCCTTGGATTGATCCTGTCCCATTATTTTTATGTTGTTTTTTTCCCAAGGGTTTGCAACCTCTTGCCCAGTTTAGAGATGCCACTTTTGATGTCTTTTAGGACCTGCCCGAGTAATATTTTGTACGGCGTCCAATGATGTCCTTTATAAAATCAATTTGAGGAAGTTCTTCATGACTGTTTTACCATCAGCCATTGGGGTGTTTGGAAGATGGTTAAAACAGGACTTTGATTTTGGGATCCTTCTTGCCTTGGTTTTGTTATTGTGTGTAAACTTGCTGTCTTCAGTCTTCTTCAAATTTGGTCCATAATGGTTGCACCCAATCTACACTGGACTGGTTGAATTCTGGTGCATCAGCCATTTTCGGCATGAATGACTAGACTCTCTTCTTGTGTCTACAGATCTCCCTCCTCAAGCTTTGGCTAGCCTTTATGAAACTCTTAGGTAGATCTGTCTACTGGGACCACCCTTGTAAGGCCAGATTTTCTAGTCGACGGATGCTAAACTGTCACTCACTTTCTCTCTCAGAACTCTCTTCTGAACATTTTTCCCTACAGAGATGAAGATGCCGTATGACTGCATTTTAATAGCAGCAGTGTCCATGTATGAATGCACTCTTACGGTGGTTGTCGCCCATGCAGCCCCCCCCACCCCCCCAGCCTCCATCAGTGAGATATCTCACCCCTGCTACTGAGCAGCATTCTACAGTCCATTCTTGTTATTTAAGCTGGCCATTTCAGCTAAGCCAGAGATGGCTGTTTTCACATCAGTGAACCTATATGGAGTAGGTGGAGGAGACATTTAGAGCTGGGTGGCTGCCTTTCTGAATTTACACTTGTGTGTGTTTAATTTCCAACCAATACACTCCCTCTGTGCTGTTTCCACCAGCTGGGTCCATCATAGGGACCATCTCTATGCTACTCTTTGACTGATGTTTTCCAGGCCCCTAGAGTTGCGTACCTTGGCACCTCTTGGCCCCCACTCATACCCTAACATATTGTTGTCTGCTTCAGGGGCCGTGCTCCCTACCAGTTCTCACATTTTAGATCCCTGGGCCATGTCATTATTTGCCAGCCTGACATTCTGTGACTGTCTCTGGCCGTACCTGCCTTGTTGAAGCATCACTGCTTCAGTCACACTTCACCCCCCCCCCCCCCCCATTTTTGCTCCTTTCTTCTCATGGAAGCCTGCCTGGCCAGGCCGTTACTACCTCGCCAACCTGCCTATCTCTCAACTTCATTTTGGCCCACCACACACCACCCTCACTGCTACATTTTCTCTGTTGTGGCAGTCCTGCTACCCCTCTCTCTCTCTCTCCCCTGGCCTGGCTGCTTCACTGCTCACCAGTCTTTTCTGCCACAACTCCTCTGGCGGTAAGCTGTGTTCTGGTTCAGTTGTCTTTCTCACTTTGCATCTTCTATGTGCGCTTATTTGTGAGGAACCCAGCAAAAGCAGATAGCCACCGCAAGTCTTTGCTGAATATTTTAGGCCATTGTCATTTAGTCTGTATTATCCCGGGCGGTGGACTGCTCCTTTGCACCGAACTCTGCCACCTGCAGGTGTGTTCACAGACCCCTGGCTGCGGTTTATGCTACTCGTGAACTGGACAGAGTTCTTAACGAAAGAGAGGAACAGATGGTGGAGGGAGATGATGGCAGAAGAGTAACTCATTCAATTAGAAACTGTCAGGAAAATATGAATTTTGTGGTGTTTAGTTAGTGCCCCCTCCCACCTACATAATATTATAATTTATTTAAGACCAATAACCCACCTAAGTTTGAAGTCTGGATACACAGACTTTCTTGTGCGTCTCTAGTAGTGATGTGCAATGCTAGTATTCTGGGAGAGCTCTATGACAGGATCATGTAGACATTGACAGACACTGAATGACCATACCGCTCACTAGAACCATTTCTTTTTGGCCTTAAAAAAGACCTTCACTCTCCCAACATGTGGCTCCAGTGAACCTGTTTCAAAGTAAGGGCTCGATTGGGAGTGAGGCAGACCACCAAGTTGACAGACTACAAAAGGTTGTGATGGTTGAGCATTTTGAGGCCATTAATGTAATCTTTGGCAAGGATACTACACCGTAAGATGACCAGGGTGGTTTTGCTGAAGGCCAGATGCTTCATTTACAGAAGTCCGGGATGTTGTGGTATTTTACCAATTCATTTTTACCATCTTGGTTTTACAGGGAGGCTTGCAATGGACATTAGTTAATAAAAATGACTGGGTCTCCAGAAGGCTCCGTACTTTATTGTTTTTGGGTTGATCCAAAATTCATCTTTAAATGTATCGTGCACTTCTTTACGCCTACATTTTCAAGGTGGGAGAAGTTCAAATCTCATAAGCAAGGGCATAGACTCAAAATTGCCTGCAGATCTGTACATAATCATGTCCAGCCCCTTGCTCTTCTGAATACTTAGCATTTCCAAACATGATTCACAGAGAGTTTTCTTCTCATCTCATTATGCTGAATATTTGTTCCCCCTGACAAAACAACATTTTAAATTCAATCTCAGTCAATGTTCCCATTTTGTCTGATTAATAAAAAACACTTCTGCTACCATAAAGCCGTCCTCCGTTGCTCCACCAGCTTTTCGGTTCTGACTCTGACCAGAGTGTGCCCCGACTTGGAGATGACAATGGAGATGATGAGGATGACTTACTTTCCCATTATGATGATGACAGTCTATATATGTGTGAGGAAATGTGGTTTACTAAATGGTGTGGTTGTGCGACCTCACCATGTAATAAACTTGCAAACCCTTCTTGGGTCCAGTCAGGCTCGTTTTTAAAACCTAAGCCCAACCCTGAGTAGCTGTGACTTCGAGCAGTCGGGCTTTAACAAACGAACAAGTGCACAGGATTTAGAAGTATCAAAACAATTGACTAAGAAGGACACATGACACAAAGAAAACCTGATACAATTGAAACAATAGGTCTTATTTTTATGAAGTTTTAGACACTAATGTGAACAAAATCCACGGAGAGTTCCAGAGATATAAATTAATAAGCACATCGTAAATCACAGCTTTTCACACAAAATGCAAACAAGCATTGGCAACAACTGCGTTTAGGTTTAATTCTTTGGAAAAGTTTTGTAAAGTTGTGTTTGGCTACTTTGGAGTGCTTTGTAGTACCAACTCTGACAGGGAGCAAGTCATCGGAGCCAGTAAGGCTTAGAAGGACAGTTACCTTTCAGTAAAAGCAGTCTTCAGTCCAGTTGCAGGCTTTATAGGCAAGCTACCATAGACATCAGTGGGCGTGGGCCTGATGCAAGAAATACAGGATGCTGAAAATCCTGAAGGATACTGTGGATGCTAATCCGGTTGGGGGGGAGGGATCTTATTGAGGCCACTCCTCCGTCCACGAACACGGTGGGGTGACTTTGGCCACGGCCACACAGGTCTGTGTCCCTCTAAGTCCAGGTGCCACTGGTCTGCTGGCGAAACCAGAGGTTCTCTTTTACTGAGGCTAGAGTCCGACTTGAGCAACCAAACTGCACTTCCATGACTCTCCCAGGTCCAGGGGACTCGGGTGCATCTTTTGAGTCTTGGCACTCTGTGTCTTAGGCTACGCTTTTGTGGTAAGTGGCAATCATGCGAATGTAGCTACCAAATAGCCACGCCGGCTTCTTCAGCTTTTGTGGTCTTGGGGCTGGAAAGGAAGTGGGCCTACTGACTCTTGGAGTTCACCTCTTCTGTCTGAGGATTGGGGTAAACTTTCCTTGAGTAGAGCACCAGAGGCATAGTCCTCTCTTTACTAGCACAAGGATCAGCAGATGCCACAGTCTTTGGTGCAGTCTCTCTTTCCTGGGTCCAAGGAACAGCAGGGCAGTCCTTTCCTCTCTCCAGTGCAGATGTGATCTGAGGTCTCGGAAACCGGGGTGCCAGTTTTATGCCCAAACTTTGCCCTTTGGGGATGCGGTATCTACTAGCTAAAGGGCTACCAGGTCCTCTCCCGATTATGACTTCTTGAAAAGTCTGGCCTTTAGCTACCTTAGAATACAGTATTCTTCCCACTGCCAAGATGGCAGAACTCTTCTCTTGGTGTGTGGCGCTTGGTAGCTAACCCTAGAGGTGTGACTTGTTGAGGGCTACATGCCCACAGTCAAGCTAGTTTGGCAACTGTTTCCCCCTCTCTTTCCCTGACGCCAACTTGTCTACCAGAACAAAAAAGTAGCTTCTCCCGTGTGTCCACCATTTGCCCTTCAAAAGCGGCTTCACCTTTGAAGCTCACCATTTGGGCTAACAGCCTGTGTGGCTTCCTGCCAGGGAGAGGGTATACCTCTTCCAACAGCAGGCCTCTATTGTGTCCTTTCTTGGGAGTCGTTCACACCACTCCCCAGGAGGGCAGAATGCTGTATTGTGGCCAGCATCTGCTAATGGCCACTGGAAATCTAGGGCAAGAAAGTGACATGACCACTTTCTTCACAAGTTGCTTTTGCAAAAAAATTAAATTTGACTTGAGCATCAAGTCAGGTTTAATGCAGCAATTCTTTTGATTCAAAAACAACAGTTGATGGACAGAATGCAGAACAATGTCATACATTCACCCCAGTACAGAGATCTTTTGATACCTCGAAGTACCAACTTTGGTAGTCCCATTCAGAAGGTAACATAGCTGGGCTGTCAGCATGTAACCCTGTGCTTGACAACGGGCCTACTATCCTTTCCACAGTAAAAATGACAATTTTTTTTTTTTTTTTACTATGATGACAAATACAAATATATGTCCTACTTTTTAATATAAAGCATCCTGCTTTAGGGCTTGACAGGCCTGCCTTTGGGGGGACTTCTATATATTAAAAATGAAGGTCTGGACTTCGTCATTACTTCAAATGGCATAGTCAAGTTAGCGGTTTAAACCTGCTCTACCAGTCTGCACTGGCAGGCTAGGAGACACGTTTTACTTAGTCACGCTCGCAGTGGCGCAATAAGTGCTGGAGTGCACAAGGGACACTTTAACTTACAAGCCCTGGGTACCCCTGGTACCATATTCTAGTGACTTATAGGTAAGCTAATTTATGCCTGTTGGAAATAAGCCAATCAAACATACACTTAAGGGTCTGAACACTGGGACTAAGATCTGGTTAACAGGCCTCAGTGCACTCTAAGAGTTCAAAATCCAGCTGCATTAGTCAAAACTTTGTGGGTGATCATGCACACAGTGGCATACCCTCACAATATGGATTTACAGGAGGCCAGTGGGCCTGATACTTCCCCTGATTTAGCATTGATTTCTCCTGTTGCGCTGCCTACAGAAGAGTTCTTCCTTTGCGTTAGTTATCAAAGGTGCTGCTGAGGTTGTGGATTGACAACTTTCCTTCTGTTGAGGTTAAAACAAATATGTTTACGGAAATTTATCACCCTGCGCTATCTGCTTTGGAGCCCTTACTGCCGTTTAACCTCTACTCAACACCCTTTTGGTCACTTAATCTAAATCTTGCTCTTGCCCTTCAATGCACAGACAGGTGGTCAGATGTCTTAGACCAGCGCCTGGCAGCCCTGATTTATTTTATGCAGCATCCTACACCTGACAGTTTGGTGGTCCAAGATTCCACCAGCAAGGTGAATCCTAATTTATTCCACTGAGGTGGCGAAGTGAGCTAAAGAACGATGATGGATTCAACCCAGATCTGTGACTGGGGGTGAGTGTCTGAAAAGTTTCAGCGCTCTGTCCATCATCTCCTTGTGTTCGCTTTGTTCGCCCTTAGTTGGCAGGGCATGCCCAGACATGGGTCCCTTGCTCACTTTGCCACTGGATTCAAGCTAGTCTGGCTGATGAGGGGTGTTACCCCCAAACCGGTCCCAGGATGCTTGTTTCCAGTTCAGGGAAGACCTGGCTTGGCAGTTCTGGCTGGACTGTTCCCATGAGGCACAGGGCCAAGACTGATTTGCATATAGCTGGGTCTGAACTGAGGTGGCGAAGTGAGCTAAAGAACGATGATGGATTCAACCCAGATCTGTGACTGGGGGTGAGTGTCTGAAAAGTTTCAGCGCTCCGTCCATCATCTCCTCGTGTTTGCTTAGATAGAGTAACCACCAGAATGAGTTTTACCAAAGGTAAGTAACTTGTTTATGGGGAGGAGAGAGAAGAGATGTGGGATGAAAAAAGAGAATGTCTGTAGAAGGGGAATGACCAAAGAAGCAGAAAGGGTAATCTTTTTCAGGTGTTGCCTATGTTTTTAAAGGTGTGACTTAAAATGTGTGAACTAAAAGCCTGTGCTATGAACACCATGCCACCTTACCAGTATTTGGATGCTGCTCTGACTTTTTTGTTACTCTATCCAGACCTATCACAAAGCGACAGACAAATGCCTAAAACAAGCCAGACTTATTGTCTTTGCAAATCCTTTTTAGCAACGTCAGAGAAATGAGTAACAACAATGATTCAGTTGTGAATAATTAGAATTGAAAATGTTTCCAATCTGACAATATTAGACGATTAAACATGTCTGTGGAAGGGGTAGTGGTCTTCAGAGTATTTCAGCCAAACCCGTTGACACTACTTTTCTTTGAAATCCTCTATCAGCATATTTGGAACATGATCTCCTTCCTCCTCAGCACTTTCTTGTCAGTCTGTCCTTCTGGATGTACTTCCTTGCATCACCTTCACCATGGAGTCTATCTATCTATCTATCTATCTATCTATCTATCTATCTATCTATCTATCTATCTATCTATCTATCTATCTATCTATCTATCTATCTATCTATCCCTGTTGAAGGCCACGGCAGAAACGCATTAGTCTCTTGTCTACACTGCTGGTGGAATCATATAAATAAAAAAGGACTTACAAAACTCGTTGGTGCCTGGCTCTGCTGCTTTCTTCCGACCTCGGATCGTTGGAGTTCTGGCACATATGTGATCATCGCTCTGTGCTCTTTTCAGGGAGGCCACGGTGTGGGTGAGCATGTAATATGATCACCGACATCCACTGTGAGAAAATCGCACTGCCTTAAGCCTCAACTTCAGAGCAACTCTGTTTAGTATTCACTAAATAAGAGTAAATATATGTTGCCTAATAAAAAAAACTGCAGAAATGCAACATCTGGAAAAAGTAAATATTCTTAGGAAAAGCACAATGAAGTAAAAACGTGGAATGTTAACAGGTACTACTACATCGTTCACTCAGATTACCTTAAGGCTTTTTATGGTCATTTTCAATAAATCAATCAGTGTTTTTACCTGTAAATATAAGGACAAGGACACCGAGTCCAGTAGAGTCCCATTTTAAAATCAGTGTTTTATTACTCCCAGGTCTGAGACCTGGCAGGACCCTACCCTCTTTAAGCCCTGTCTTGACCACTTCTTTTTATCGCCTTCTATTAAGTCAAGACTGCTCATCAAATGTCTTATGGTTTTTGGGGGTGGATCAGTACGAAGAGTGCTAACAGAGGGTGGCTTCGATAGCCTTGCAAAAGATGTATTGATAACCTCTGTATCCACAGTTTAACCAGCTCCATTGCGTTTCTAGTTTGCCTTGAGTCTGAACCTGAGGCAACATAAGTTGAAATGGTATTTAATATGCAATAATCTTTTGAAGTATTCAGATAAAGCTTGACACTTCTACATGCCATGAGCTGTGCACTTGTTGCTGTACTTCAGATGCTGATGCTGCATAGAAAGCCAGTATTAGAACATTGTAACCTTTTTTTAATGAACAGTTCATGTTGTAAATGATGTTCCTTTCTTTTCAGCTTTTTGGCAAAATCAGGGATAGTACCTTCAACTAAATATTATCGGGTAAGTATAGGCACTATTCATTGTAATCATCCTCTAAAATCGTGTTTCGCCTGGGCTTCTTTAAAACCAGGTGCTCCAACTAAGTCTTATGTGATTTGTGTCTTATTTGTGTACATATTGTGTTATTTAGGCAGAAGGCGTGCATACCTCCTATACACCGTTTAGAAGTACTTAAAAAGGTGTGTGTTAAGGTGGACGGTGGTGTTATTAGTGGATGCAGTACAGCACAAAACTTTAAAAGACATGAAATGCACAAGTTTGGGTACAACCTTCAGCTCTGGTCCCAACTCAGGCATACAAACGTGCTAAACAAAGTTTACACTTTTTGTTTGCTCAACTCCAAAACAGCTGGACAAAAATTCACCAAACCAAGAAAAGACATGGATAATATAGTGAGGCTGCGTGCCACAAACCTGGTGTACCTCCATTTAGTTTTTGATTATTGGCAATGAAGTTCACCTATGACAACGTGTTTTAGGGCCTTTTTAGCATCTAACGCCCTTTGACCAATCTACACCAAATGTGGCAAGAGGAAAGGTTGACATATTTCGCAAGGATTCCTAATTCCGTGCAAATTTAATTCTCTTATTTACCATCTGCTGTAAGGAAGTGGTAAATGGGAGGGAGGTGCTGATCAGAGACCGGTGGGAGAGCGGTGGAGATGGGTCTGTCATCTGTGGGAAGGGCAGTATTACACTTGCGGATTACTTTCCACCTTACTGTATATCCGGCCCTGTCTGCGAGCCTGCTCAACCATGCCTCCCAATCCTCCTTACCCTCATCCCTGGGTGTGGTTAGTGGGTGATAACTAAATGTTGCTTGGCAGTCTGCGTAACCTCTGGTCTCTGGAATTTCCTGAGACCATCACCACACACCCATGAGTAGAACATGTGCTCTCTACCTTTACAGACAGTGGAACTCACAGACATTGACAGTATGTATGACATGCCCCCCCCCCCCCACCGCACCTGGGAGCACAGACTTTTTGCATCTAGTGTGCTGCTGCTGCTTGGGCTGTATCATGATTTCTTCTTGTGAAGTGCATAATTTTATTACGAATAGGTGTATGCTCCCCCCCCCCTCCCCCAAAAACACATTCACACTACAGGTTTAGACTGGTCTATAGGGCAATTAGGCAATGCCCGATGGGCTGGTCTGGCAGGCCAGTGTGTGGGCATTTTTTTGGTTCTTTCGTGGGCCTCTTTTATGGTCTGGGTTTTACTGTTGATTTCCCCAATATTAAACGAACATTACATGCAGCAAGCCCAAATCCACACAGGATTCTATACCTTGTAAAACATTTACACCGTGTGTCTTTACAATTTCAAAACAGCCACAGTTTGAACACATTTAGCTGTTTAATTCTCTATTTAGCCACACATGCATATATGGGATTTATACAATACAACCCTTTTTTAATTATATATAGATATATTCTTTACTGAAGTTTGTAAGGACATATAATACATTTGTACATGAATGTCTTACCTGTTTCTCCCATTAGGTTCATTGTCTCGCTATCAACAAAAACAGTTCCTCAACAACCCCCCTCTGCTTTTGACATTAATTGCAGGTGGCAATTAGACAGTGTTACCTCTTGAAAGCCGTACCATCCCCATTTCAATCATGCAGCGTCTTCGTCCTTCAAATGCAGGTCTTCCCTCTCAGCAGGCCCCGCGAACTCACTATCACCAGGCAGGCAAAGTCCGGGGTCAGTCGGCCTACAGACTACTGGAGGTCAGCCCCTAATTCTGTGTATTCCATTCTTCACATTGGGTTCCTTCACTATGGCCTGGCATCTAGATGATTCCTCCGGTCCGCCAGCGTGGCTGCTCATGCCAGAAGGTCATCCTCCACTTTTTTATCGCTTGTCGTGCGTTTTATGCGTATTTCCTTCAGACGTGCCCTTAAGCCATTGCCTACAACTCGGGGGCTCTGCCACCAACCACTTTATCGCAATATAGCATTTAGCCAACAACAGGCCAAGGATCATACATTTCCTGCTGAGTTTCTTGTTTTTCTGGGATATGAGCAGGCCCAACAGTATCTGCCTAATACTGGGTTGAACTGCCCCGCCAGTGGCCCTGTTTAATTGCTCTATCACCTCCCGCCAATAAGGTGCCAGTGATGGGCAAGACCACACAACATGGAGGAAGTCCGACTCGAGCTCCCAGCATCGGGAGCAGCAAGCTGCACGGGTGTCATATATGATGTGCAATGTTTTGGGGGAAGGTAGGTCTGGTGCACAAAGTTCTACTGTATCAATTTAAAAGGGGCGTTAGAAGCAACCATCCTCACCCCTTCGTGCAGCATTTCCCAGTCTCTGGCAGTCATGGGTTCCGCAATCACCCCTTCCCATTTATCTAGTATTTGGTGTGGTGGCACAGGGAGGCCATCTCTCAATGCCTGATATACATTGGATATCATTCTTCGCCCATCCACCCCTCCCCCACCATGGCCAGGATCACCATCAGCCTCCGGAAAGCACGGCCTCAACTTGCGTGCCGTGGCAGAAATCTTTGCGTATTGTAGATATTGTCCTGACCCAAGTACAGAGGACATGATAGTGTCCTCTCTCATAATAAATTTATTGTATGGGTCGAGATCACCCATTGTGTCACAACCTTCACCCATCCATCTATCGATTCACATAGCTCCAGCTATCTTAACAAGCAGTTGCAGTGACTATATAGAAGCATATCCGTTGCATTATGTGGTTTGCCGTATCACTCAACTGCCAGTTCCCAGATCCTACACACCTGCCGCACCACGTACGGTGTGTCGGGTGGCTTCCACGCTCCCGTCATCAACAGGGTGGGCAGGGATGTTGCACCATAGGAGCCCTGTTGTACGGCTTATGTTTTCTCAGTAAAAACTGTGCATTTGTTGGAAAACATAAACATCAGAACTGTACAAGACTGACTCCATGTATTCCATCCGAATATGTTGGCCTTAGTCCTGCTAGCTCACAGTGCACCATCTGTAGCCCATACCTGACAAGGTAACAAATATATTGTGCAACCGCAGAACATGACAACCCTGACTCCCCAAGGAGATTGTGGTAACAGATCTAGAACCCTTTCGCTTTGTTACCTATGCATACTAAAAGAGATACACAGAAAATGCACAGTAAAGTGTTTCAATATTTATTGAAGCATTGTTATTCTTGAGTAAAATACTTGTGCTGCTATAATCAATAGAAGGAAATAAAATAGTGTGATTACCATTACGAGAATGGTGAAAAAGATAAACAGTTAAACCATTTTGCTTATTACAGAGAATAAATGCTTGCATACAAGTACTATAATATATTGTACTCCTACGTAGCACTTCCTAACCTAGCATGTCTAGGGTGAGTGAATCTGACAAATCCCAGTAGGGTGATCTAACTCCCCATTATCTAAGGATAAGTGTCTTCAGACTGCCCGTTTTGGTGGAGAGCTGGGCAGAATCCCTCGCATGAAGTAAACAGGAATCAGCTGGGCTGGAATTCTGGCATGGGTCAACCTCTGTGCCAGCAAAATTCTCCTCTGCCTAAACAAAGGGTTGATGTCATATATCTGATATCATCCCTCTCATCATGCCGAAGCCCCAGTCAGACCGCTGTTGTTTATTCTATTGTCTCTGTCGCCGAACGGCCCAAAAAATTAACAATTTGCGTGATTAACTTAGCTCTTGTATAGAATATTTAAGGTATTGGATAGTGAGCCTACGAAGTGGAAGTGAAAGCAAAGCTAAGTTTGAAGAATATTATCCTGTATTTGCATGCAATTGAATGTGTGTCCAATGTAATCTTGTTTAAGGAGCAAAGGCAATTTAAGAACATGAGTTTGTAAAATGGCGTTTCTATCCCGGCCTAATGTAACCACGTGAAAGTCCTGCAATAGTCCTTTTTCCCCATTTGTCGCCTGGGTCCAACCAGTGGATGGCCTGCTGCAAGTGTGCCGCCATGTAATACAATTCTATATCCGGGACTTCTAGGTCCCCTTTTTAGGTCTCGCGCCTAGCGTTGCAGTGCGTAGCACTGCTCGCGCAGCGCGAGACCTCTAGAAAGGGCTTCTGAAAACGACCTACACGCTCGTGCGTGTGGTTTTGTTTTCAGAAGCCCTCATTGGCTGTAGCGTGCGTTTTTTAGAAAAACGGCACGCGATTGAGCAAAGGCGGGCGCATGTCCCGCCTTCGCTCCTCCCATTCCCGACGGTGGCCAGAACGCGCAGCAGCGCGCGTTCGCCTCGCTGCCGCGCTCCCTGGCCCCCGCTCCTCTGTGGTGCGCGCGCACCCCATCTTGGAACGTGGATTTGCTTTATTAGATGTGCCAGAATTTCGATAACCGTAATTAAACGGCTGTAACACATGGCTAGGAGCATGTGGTGCCTCCCCCAAACCAATGCAAGGACCAACATTAGGCATGGAGAACCCCAACAAATACAGAACAGGACCCAAAACATACTGAAAATAGCGAGGGGACTAATTATCATATGCAATTCACGACACAGGAGTTGAAATTACAAAACTGATGCCATGCTCTTATAATAACCATTACTTAAAAGGTAAAGGGCCTAGTTTGTAGAAACAGCAACTTAACACGATCACATATAAAAACGAAAAGAACATTTGTGGTTTTACTTTTTATAATTCTTGCGTATGTTTTCCATTTATCAAAGGTGAAACTGAGTTTGGAAATAGCTGAAAGTGACATCAGACATGTGGGACTTGTAAATTATATTTTTAAACTGCTTTTGGTGACTAAACAAAATGTTCTAGGTGTATTTTTTAAACATTAACGTTGCTGTTAAGATGCATTTGTTTCCTGCTGGTGTTCTTTGTCTGCATGCAAAGCACAAAAATGCCATATATTTGCAGTTTGCTAAGCAACCACCTTAGTCTCGGACTAAGGGGAACAGAGACCCCTTGCTAAATCGTGGGGGACTACGTCCACTCCCGACTTGTGACAGTAGGCGCCGACAGGCCCGGGGCACCGTGGGTATTCACAAGGGCTCTAGAGCGAGCGGTGCAACCCTCTGTCTGTAGCAAGTCTACCCCCACACGAGTTCCCAAATCAATCAGTGTGATAGAAGTTTAGAGTTAAGCTCTGGTAGTCGACTCCAACATGAGATATGTGATTTTAATATATTTAAGTATTGTTCGTATCTAAAGTGTGGGATCTGAAATGTTGCTTTTGGAGTAAAGCATGTTTTGTTCAGCTTAAGAAACATTTTGTAGAATCTGAGCTCTACTTTGCAAGTGGCCCATTCGCCAGTCTTTGCTTTCTTCTCTCATCGGATCACCCACCTATTAAAGGACCTGCTTTGGCACTCAACATTGCTTGTTCCAAGCAGATCAGGCATATTTGATAGACTGCACATTGCCTAGAGGGACTGTGTAAATCTGGGCACTGCGTCTGCTTTCCAATGTGTATGCTGCACATCACTCAAGGTTGCTCGGTTGAGGTTAACAATCAATTTGGAAGAATGTGGGAGTCAAGCTGGTGTTCTGAGTGGGTGGGGAAAGTGTAGTTTACACTGAGGCTTATGTATTGGTTCCATTCAGTGTTTGTGTGCTTTGAAGAGTAGTCTGATGGTTCAGAGATATACTAGACAACTTCCACTTAGCAGCCCTTCAGACCAAATGAAGAGATGGCAATTAACCTCTTCAATGTGAATCTTTATTTGTCCAATGCTTTTAATTGCCTACATGCACCCGCGCCTTTCTAATCATCTGCAGAACTCACACCCTGCAACTGAGAATTCGTGGTACGTTTCCTGGACTTCACTACAATGATTACCTTAAAGCACTCTAACTTTTGCACACTTGGAGATTTCGTCAAGATAGTTTGACAAACCGCCCCATATAAAGCCAAAGTGTACTTTCACACTCTTTGAATTGTCTTCCTCTAGTACAGGGTTCTCCGAAGTCGGGCCTGGAGGGCCAAATCCATGCCAGATTTTAGACAGAACTACATTTATCTAAATGGGCACATGCTAAAAATCTGGGCGATCCGGCCCTCCAGGAACGACTTTGGAGAACCCTGCTCTAGTCTCTAGACCGACCCATACGTCAGGACATGTACTTGATGCAATATCTGCCTCTCCCAACACAAACTCAGTAATGAAGACCCACCAAGTAACTGGGACTGATCATTTTCTTTAATCTCTCCAGGCATTCATGAACACACAGGATCTTCTCCTCACTGACAGTAAACAAGTAAGATTGCCCCTACTAAAACAAAAAGCATTTGCAATGCAATAGGTCTCGCATTATTAAAGTTTGAGCTATTGGCATTGCTAAATAATGCAACACCAATAGCTCAAACTTTAATAATGCGAGACCTATTGCATTGCAAATGCTTGTTTCCTATGTTTTCTTGAGCGTGCCCAGCCCAATACACTTCTGCTTATTTGCCCGCAGCAAGTCTGTAATAAGTTTCTCAATTTCTCTTAAAACATGCCTTGCAAGGTGTAAAGGCACCGAGGTAGCACAACCATTTTAACAAGTGCGAATCTGCCCATCAAGGACAGTGGTAGGTCTCTCCAGAACTGAACCGCTGATCACAGCCCCTCCACCACTCTGCCGATATTAACCCCTTCGATGCTCATGACAGCTCAGCTCGTCACGACCACACCCGCGATCCGAATGTCCAGCACCTGGGCGGAATTCCGATCGCGGCGAAGCGGTTAAGGTCTAAGAATGCCTGTTCCGCATACGCAACCTTCATCCCTAAGTATCTCAAATTATCTTTCTCCCAGGGGATGTGCCTAATTAAATGGACTATAAATGCTTAAGATATGGTTTGCTGAATATTCTATGTGTACAGAGTTGGAAAACGTATCTGGAATCCTGATGTAAATCGAGTTGGGCGAGCAACTGGAATCAGCGTTTCTACAGCATTGAAAGAATGGTCAGCGCGGTGTATCTATTACAGCAGCCAAGTTGAGCTGAGCATCGCTGCGGGGGTGTTATTTTTGGGGAGGATTTAGCCGCATTAAGTGACGGTGAGAGCGCGTACAGAGGTGTGAGGGAGAGCGTGTTCTGTGTTATTATTTAAAACTTGCACTCTGTCAGAGTGTGTCACGCACACTGAGGTGCGAGGGAGCACGTTTTCCGGTGTTATTCAAAATATGCACTTAGTCAGCGTGTGCAACTAAACTGCAGTGTCAGGCAATTGTGAGGTACCTTGCTGCTATCAGCATGAGCAAGGGAGCGAGCCTAGGCATCAGCTTGAGCGTGAAAACTTCCCCAGGGGCAGTTGTGAGCAGGAGTGCGAGCCGAACACTAGTGTTGACGTCTGCTGAGAGGAGAAGCGTCTACATCAGTGTAACTTCTTGTGACGTCATCGCGCCAACGTGATGAGGGTGCCATATTTAAACAGGGCACTGGCCATAGGACTTAATTTTTTTATGACAGCGCAAAAACGAGTCTGCAAGTGCTTTGAATGTGTGCGTGTTTACAGAACTGCTGGATTCGCTTGTCACAGTGACAGGCACACCATAATCTTCAGGCATGTTGCAGTATGGATGTATTTGGCAGTGTCAACACACATCAGAACCTGGTACTTTCATATGTCAGGAAAAGTAAACAGAGACAATTTTGAAGTGTCAAGATGCATATCTTGCTCCTTCATCCCCCACTTCTATCTGCTTTGTCCTGCTTACCTCGTTCTGCCACTACATCTTTCTGAAACATTGTCAAGTGCTTCTATTTCTGATGGATACTTCTTACTGCAAATTCCTCACATTTAGAATATCCCCAGGTGCCTGATTGGATCCAGAAGATTTTTCAGTATAGCCCCTGTGCACCAGTAGGTGGCTTTGTGCAGCTCCACACAACACCCAGTCAGCACTGTAAATGATGACTGGAGCCACATATAAGCGCCACCCAGGCATGCTGACGTCTGTTCCTTTATTTCCACACCGATATGGAGCTATGTCCTAACTTTTTCTCGCCATTTGGCAAGTTTTTTTTGACGAATTATTTTCCAGTGTGCAAGGGAACATGTCCCACAAGCATGTGTCTAACAGATCCCCACTGTGTATGTGTTTGGGTTTAGTCCATGACTCAAAGTCGTACCAAGAATGTGCGTTATGCACCTGATGACAATTCAGGGCTGCAAAAGTAAGCTGTATGTCACTCAGCAACGTAGAAAGTCACGTAGGTCCTATTCCTGCGCAAAGTTGAGAGCGCGGACCTGTTCCTGCTCTCGGGGCTGCTCCCGCAATAGGTTTTCATCACGGTCTAAGTCTTTGTGTAAGGCGAAGTCCAAAAAGAAACATAAGTAGTCCAAGTGGGCCTCGCCACTCTCCTTCCTTGACAAGGATCCGATGCAACCCAAATTTCTGGGGCCTTTTGCAACACTGCAACCAATAGAGGCATTCAAGGAAGCCATTTTGTTAATCTTTGGCACCCTGCTTGCTTCCTCTTGCACACTTTCTGACCCCACAGATAAGTGGAGGCCTCCAGCTAGGTTATGACCTGTGCGTCTGCTGTCGGCGCAGTCTGTGCCTCCTGACATCGCTTCGGTTTCAGCTATGACTCCTGAGCCAACTCCACAGCCGGTACCACGACCCACACTGGTTCTTACCTTGTCCGTGTCAGCACTGATGCCATCAATGCTGGAGGATGATGCCGTCCTATTGTTCTGTTCAACTCCAAACAGTCTTGAGCTTCACTGAGGTAGCGCCCTGGTATAGTTTTGACACGCCTGACCGACCAGTGTTCAGGTTGACTCAGACAAATGGGCACCTTTGCCTAGGTGCTGCAACTCCCTCTGCAACTCCAACAACTCTTCGGATCGGATTGCGACCAAAGCCAGCTAGTCTTTGGTGGCAGCAGGGATGATGGGAATGAATTTCCCCCTCCATATGATAATAATCTGGACCTAGAAGAGGTCAGTGGACTTGACACTTCCCCCAGACACATGGGTGGGTTCTTCCTCTGGTCCCTCAATGGAAGAGACACCCTCATTTGCTGTGGTTATCAGATGGGCAGCTAATGTCCTAGACATACAATTGCCGTCTGGGCAAACCTCGTCTGAGCCCTTGCTGACACCATCATAGATACTTGGGCTAAACCTTGTTCCTGCCCACTCATAAATAGACAAGTAGCATGATGCCAGAGACTTGCCCCGGGTGACCCCGCTTTTTTGATGCACCACCCTATTCAGAAGAGCCTGATGGTCCAGGACTCCACTAGCACGACCAATCCATACTCTTTTGCTATGACCCTTCCAGATAAGACTGGAGGCAATCAGGAAGCGAGTGTACTCTTCAACTAACCTCAGCCTTTGGTTGGCCAATGCCAGATATTTGCTCGTTGGGTACTCCCAGGCCATATGGGACTTAATCGTTGAGATCTTGCCAGCAGTCCAGGAGGAATTCTGCGCCAACTTGTTGCAGGCTATTCAGGATGGCCAGGACACACCCAATTGCGACGTATAGTTGGGTCTGGACAAAGCCTACTGTTTAGTTAAAGCAATTGGAACTAGTGTGATGCTCCAGTGCCATGCGCAGGTGAGATCCATAGGCTTCTAGGGTGATGTTCAGGCATCCCTCATGGATATGTTATTTGACCGATCTTGTATCTGTGGCGAAAAGGCTGACTCCACCTTAGAGCACTTTGAAGAAAGTAGAACTACAGTGTAGTCTTTCCTCACCCGCAAAGCAACATCCCCAACAGTTTTGCTCCTTTTAAGTCTTTGCCACTGGTTTAGCTTCCAATCTATGCCAAGGCGCACCGACCGAACAGTAGGTTCACCATTCCTTTCAGGGTAGGGGATCCAACAGATAGCCTCCAGACCCACCGGGACAGTGAACCTCCCAGTCCCCCGCCCCTCTGTCAGCTGATACCAAGCCTCTTTAGTTTGCCCTTGGTGGCACAAAACTAACCTATGGGAGGCAGAATCATTTATTTTCTCCAACGGTGGCAGACCACAACATCAACAGGTGGGTCCTGCACATAGTTCAGCAGAGCTGCACCCTGCCTTTCCTTTTTGACCCACCCCCTCTTCCACCTACATCAGAGTGGCTTTCGGAGGACCACTCTCAGTCTTGCTGCTGGAAGTTCAGGCTCTTTCTGTGAAAGGAGCCATAGAGAGAGAGAGAGTCCTGGTCTTGAAAATCAGAACTGGATGTTACTCACATTTTTTTCACTTGTGCTGAAAAAGGGTGGAGGCTTTCATCCTATTTTAGATATTAAATCTCGCAATTTCTTCCTGTGGAATCGTAAATTCAAGATGCTCACCCTTACCCATGTTCTAGCTGCCCTGGATCTAGGAGACCGATCTGGTAGAGCTGGACTTGTAGGATCCTTAATTCCATGTTCTGACTTGGTGGCCCACAATCGCTACTTGTGGTTCACAGTGGGCCACACACATTTTCAGTTTTCTGTGCTTCGTTTTAGCCTCACTAGTGTCCCTCAGATTTTCATGAAAGTGAAGGTTTGTAGCCGCAGCATACCTTCAAGGTTGGATGTACCAGTTGTCCACAACCTTGATAACTAGCTTTTGAAAACCGGCACACCACAGTACGTCGTGGACCACCTCCAGATGACAGCGAACTTCCTCACATCGTTTGTATTCCCTATCAACGTGCCAAAGTTACACCTGACCCTTTTGCATAGGTTCCTATTCATTGAAGCCATCCTGATTATGGTGCTTTACCAGGACTTCCCTCCAGATCAGAGAGTCCAGGGCATTCGGGCTACGATCCCTATGTTTTGGCCTCGGTCTTGGGTCTCTGTTAAGTTGGCTCTGAGGTTTCATGGACTATTGTTATCCAACATCCTGCTCATTGACCATTCCAGGTGGCATATGCAGGCCCTGCAGTGTGATCTGAAGCGTCAGTCGGTCCAGCACCAGGGTAATTGATCAGATTCCATCCAGGTTTCAGAGGAGACTGCAAAAGATCTCCGGTGGTGGCTGCTTCACCACGGCTAACCCCGCTCCCGACCCCACCTAGAGCTGATGGTGGTGATAGATGCATTGCTGCTGTTATATGGCAGGTGGTTATCTGGGAGCGGTGGAGATCAGAGGACTCTGGTCTCTATCGGAGACCCATCTCCACATCAACCTGTTACAGTTGCAGGCCATTTGCTTAGCATTGAAAGCCTTCCTGCCATCCACCAAGGTGTGGCTGGTTCACGGCCTCATGTGCAACACCAGCGCCATGTGGTATTGCAACAAACAGGGTGGAGTGGGGTCCTGGGCCCCATGTTAAGAGGCCTTGTTTCGAAGGTTGTGCAGGTGGCCTTCTGGCATGGGGGAGAACCCTAACTCAATATCTTAGTCACCATCGAGAACACACAATACTAACACTTCATGGTGGAGTTCCTAAGAAGATTCTCTCTCTCTGAGATGCATTCCGCCTAGAATGGAGCTCAGGATTCCTTAATGCCTACCCGCCACTATCTCTCTTGCCCTTAGTTCTGAAGAAGATCAGGAACGATCAAGCCCAAGACACCCAATGAGTCCCGATTGGGCCAGGTGAGTGTGGTACCTAGAACGTCTCGGAATGAAAATCTATCCTCAGATCAGACTGCCTCTTCAGGGGGATGTTTTGTTACAGCAGCAGGCCAGGGTCTTGCACCCAGACCAGTAGTGGCAGTTGACTACATTTGATCTTCCTGAAGTAGCGGATGCCATCCTTGCGACCAGTCATCCTTCTACAATGCCTGGGACGAATTGGTGGCTTGGTGTGTCACCTGTATTACGAACTGGTTGCAGACCAAACTGTTCGAAGTCCGTTATGTTTTATCTTTGGCACAGATAGGGCTTATAGTGGGCACAGTTAAAGATTATCTGTCACCCTTTCTGCCTTTTTGCATTTACTGCACCAACCGACTTTGTTCAAATCACTTGTTGTGATGCAATTTCTCACAGGTTTAATCAACGTGTTTCTTCCTAAACCCTTCTGGTTGCCTCAGTGGAAGTTTAATTTGGTTCTCACTTTTCTTATGTGCACCCCTTTTAAACCACTGCACAGATATATTCTATGTCTCCTGACCCTGAAGATGGTCTTTCTCATCATGATAACCTCAGCTTGTAGCATGAGTGAGCTTCAAGCTCTGCCACTCCACCCAAACCTACACCACCTTCTTTCCGGGCGAGCTGGTGCTGATGACTAGAGTGATATTTCTACCAAAGGTTGTGACTCTCTTTTATGCTGGACGGTACAACACATTTCTGATGTTTTTTTCTCCGCCTCACCCCTCAAAAGAGGAAGTGAGGCTCCAGTGGTTGAACCGCAGAAAAGCGCTGACTTTTTACAATGATTGTGCCAAAGACCATCTGGTGGACTGTCCACTCTTTGCTGAGTTCTAGAAGGATTAAGGGCCCATTCCATCAAGGTTAAGGCTGCTACCAGTGCGCTGGCATGCGGCGTGCTTGTCCTGACTAAGTGTCAGGCTGCAAAACAGGCATCATTGCACGTAAACACAAAGCATTATTGCCTTGACGGCCAAGTCCCAGGCAGTTTGGCCATTTGGTTCTGTGGAACTTTTTGGTCAGAGTCATTCCAGAGACCTTCCACTGGGGGAGTTACTGCTTTCATATCTATTCTAAAGATGAAGAATATGCGGTTAAAAATGTCCATCAAAAGAATGTTAATTTCTTCGATAACGCTCTTTCTGGTTGATACTCTATCTAACAGATTCCTCACCTCCCTCTCACTTCCTCATTCTGAGGAATGGTTTCCCATCTAAAAAGGTATACCAATTGAGAGATCTGTACACTGGCACGAAAAATGTGTTCTTTGAGGTTAGCATTCGAGGGCGCAGACTGTGTCCAGAAAGAAGCTGAAGTCTGTGCACTTGGATGGCGCATATGTGTGGCTCTAGCTGTCACTTCTGGTGGGGAGCAGGGTGTTGCATTCTGTACTTAACTAATGTGTGCTATCTCTTTAACAGATATGAGCTCATGCTCTGATTTGCATGACATGCCCTCTGTATATTTTCATTGTGTGTTCTATGTTCTGAGTAGGCTTACAGTTTATAGATTCCAGCTGGGCTGCAGTTGCATCTGGAGCCAGAGCTGGAGAGATGTACTTTGCCGTGCTGTAATTGAATAAACTTTTATCAAGATAAGAAGCCTAAGAAGATTATTACAATGGCGACGAGATAAGAAACACTTCAGTCATTATCACAGCACGGGCACGGAGTGTTTCAAGAACCCAGAAGGACTTAAGAAAAATTGGAAATATTTAAGGAGCATCGGACCACGACGGAGTTACTATTTGGAAGATCAGCACTACCACTTTAAGAGAGGTGTAGGCTACGAAGAAAATACAATCGAAATATATTATTCATGGGAAGAAATAATAAGGAAAATACGAAGGAATTTTTAAAAAAACAAGGTACCGGTGAAAGGAAGATCAGCGTCGAATGCTGCAACGAAAAAGAACGTCCGAAGTCAGAATCTGAAGGAGGTACGCATCGAACAGCGAAGGCATCTGCAAGGTTCGGAAGTGAAGGAACAACACGTAACAGGCACGTCAATTGGTGACATCATGACGCATGCCTGACTACGTGTGACGTGGCGGCCATTTTGAGGGTTACCATAACAACTATCCTAAAGCTATCGGCAACGCGATCGGAGAAGAAATAGAAACCGGCAACGCTACGGAAAGCACAATATTTGAAACTAGCGATTCAAATTGAAGCAGGTTAAAGACAATTAAGGTTTGGATGAGTGTTTTAGTTATAAAAAAGACAGTTAACGACTAGGATATTTTAACAAATTCAGAGTGTGACATTGACTGTAAAAAAAGGGTGAGAGAGCAAGAGTAGTTTTTGTTTTCTATACAGTTCAAAAGGTTTACAAGGATTGGTATTATTTATACACTACTACAGTCTACAGAGCCCTTAGACAATTTAGGATTGCTCATTTATACTAAGACTATTATCAAATATCTATACAGTACCATAGTTTAACCCCTTCTATGCTCATGACGAGCTCAGCTCGTCATGCTGCGCAGTACTCGTGTGCGCATGACGAGCTGAGCTCGTCATGAACCCGCCCACTCAATGAAACGCCCCGCACAGGGCGAAAATCGGCCGCGCACCGAAGGGGTTAACAGAGCACTAAGACATTTGTGTATTTCTAATTTCAAAACAAAAACAATTTCACGAATAAGTTCAAAATGAAATTTGAACCACCAGGGAAATTTCTACAACACAAAGGTGATCCACCCATACCGTGGATAAGGTGGAAGGAGGAATTTGTAACATATATGAAGGCCATTGATGGTGAACGCATGGGAGCAGAAAGAAAGAAGAGTATTTTCTTACATTGTTTAGGATCAGAAGGACATGTAGTGTTTAGAGCCCTACCACAAGTGACAGCACAAGAAGGAGAAGAAAATATAAATGTCTATGTAGAAGCTATGTTAAGAATGGAAAAGAGGTTTAAACCAACAACGAACATTGCACTAAACAGATTTAAATTTTATACCAGGGCACAAAAAGAGGAAGAATCATTTGATGATTTTTTAACTGCTTTGAGATCGTTAAGTATGCATTGTAATTTCGGCATAATGGCAGATGAAATGATTAGAGATCAGATCATTGTCCATGTAAGAAACAAGAAAATACAGGAAAAGCTTTGGGTTATGGGTGATCCAAAATTATCAGAAGCTATAGCCACAGCTAAAGCATTAGAGCAATCAGAAAAATGGATGCAAACTGTGAGACAAAATGTTATTAAGACAGAAGGGGTGGAAGGAGTATGTGCGGTAAAAAACTAAAATGAACACAAGAGTGAGGTACCACAATCTAAATTTAATGCTGGTAAATATAACAACAGCAATGTTTTTAGACGAAATGATAGTTATGTTAATCAAAATTCATGTTACAGGTGTGGTAGAAGAACTCACATGGCATCATTCATGGGTTGCCCTGCCATTAACAGAGAATGCAGAAAATGTGGAAGAATAGGACATTTTGGAAATGTTTGCAGAGACAATAGAAGGAATTTCAATCAAACACGCGGTATGGTTTCAAGCATATCTGAAACCAATAAAGTAAATAATGTTAGTGAGTACAAAGAAATATCTGAATGTGAGAAGGGTTTCGTGGTATCTTTTATAAATAATGGAGTGGATTCAAATGAAGGAAATATTTTGAGATCTCCTAAATGTGTGGTGCAAGTGTTAGGAGCAGAATTAGAGCTCATGGCTGATTCTGGTTCCCCTTGGACCATAATCACTCAACAGTACTACAATGAAAAAATGAGTGAAGTATGTAGAGGTAGGCAAATACAAGCAAATGATATTATAGCTGAAAGTTTTGACGGCTCAAAAATAAATATGGAGGGTTATTTTAATGTTCCATTATATTTTAAAGTAAGATGTGCAGAAGTAAAATTATACATCGCTGTGAAAGGTGTAAACGCATTAGGCTGCCGTGATCAGTGGAAATTGGGTATCATTTTGAATCCACGAGCAAAGGAACCCGTGATAAGTGATGACATGAGCACAGAAAAAATTGCTATTATAGGTTGTGGTGGAAAAGAAGCACAATTAGTAAATGATTACAAGAATGTGTTTTGTGACAAATTGGGAAAACTCAAAAATTTCTCACACAGAATCGTTTTAAAAGAAAATGCATGTCCGGTAAAACAAAAGTTGACGGGTGTACCAATTAATGTAAGAGAAGAATTAAGAGATATGTTGAAGGAGCTAGCAAGTGAAGGCATTATTGAGGAAATTGAATCCTCTGAGTGGGTTTCCCCATTGTTTTAGTGCGCCAACCAGATCAAAAATTGAGGGTATGTGTTGATTTGAGAGCATTAAATTCCAATATTATTATAGATTGTCACCCTCTTCCAAATATAAATGAGGTGGTGTCTATGCTGGAAGGTGCGAAAATATTTTCAACATTAGATCTAAGATCCGCATACCACCAGATTGAGCTCACGGAAGAATCAAAGAAACTTACAGCATTCATCACACCTCAAGGTTTGTATCAATACACGAGAATGCCTTTTGGTTTGGCGTCAGTTTTTCAAAGGGTAATGTTTCAGATTTTCAGAGATATCGATCAATACGTTAAATGTTTCCAAGATGATATTTTGATTTTTTCAAAGGATGAGACTGAACATGGGAAACATTTAAATGAAGTTTGCAAGAGGTTAGAAAAACATGGTCTCACCCTTAAGGCTCATAAATGCAAAATGTACAGGAAATCGGTAGAATATTTAGGACATACTTTGTCGGGTGATGTGATTCCCCAAAAATCTAATGTAGATGCCATACTAAATGCACCGGCACCAACCAACAAGGATCAATTACTATCTTTTGCAGGCATGTGCGAATATTATAGCAAATTTGTGGAGAATTTTGCAACAAAGATGGAGCCTTTGAGAAAGTTATTAAGACAAAATACGCCTTACGTGTGGGCAAACAAACAACAGAAAGCTTTTGAGGATATAAAATTAGAGATTGTTGGTGCACCCACTTTAAAGCCATTTTGTATGAAGAAGGAATGCATTATCACGGTTGATGCAAGTTTGTATGGTTGTATGGGATAGGAGGAGTTTTGTCACAAAAAAGTGGTAAAGAGGAGTGGAATGTGGCTTTTGCATCAAGAACACTTAATGAGACGGAGCGCAAGTACGCGGTGATTGAGAGAGAGTTACTTTCATGTGTATCGGCTATTGAACATTATCGTTTATATGTGTGGGGCAGCAAATTTACCTTAAGAACAGACCATAAACCATTAGTTCAAATTCTATCTTCTGGTGGTGGTTGGAATCCCATGGTAAGGATCGCTAGGTTAGCATCTAGACTGCAAGAATACAATTTTAAAACTGAGTATGTTCCTGGGAAGAAAAATGTGACTGCAGATTTCTTATCGCGGTTATCTTGTGTTCACAATGAGGTGAATGTAGTCAAAGAGTCTGATTTTGTGGTCAATATTAACGATGTTGTACCAGAGCAGTTCAATGATATTACTGAGAGTATGTGGGAAGAATGTGTACGCAATGATAATGATTGGGAAGATATAAAAAAAATTGTAACAGAAGGATGGCCAAAGAAGGGTGACTTCAGATCTGAACTTTTACCATTGTTTAATGTGGCAGAAGAACTGGAGTTTGAAGGTAATCTACTTTTTAAAGGTGGCAAATGTGTACCTCCGAAAGGAATGCAAGATGTTATTTTAAAAATTGCCCACAAAACTCATCCAGGTATTTCATCCATGAAACGGTTGATTAGGAATTATTTCTGGTGGCCTGTTATGGATAGATTCATTGATCGCACGGTCAGGGAATGTGAAGTATGTGTTTCTGGTGAGAAAATGTTGAAAGTGAATGTTCCTCCGTTAAAAATGGTTGAATGGCCTAAAGAACCCTGGCAAAAAATTGCCTTTGACATATCAGGGCCTTTTAACATGCTTCCAGAAAATTCACGTTTTGCTTTGGTCTTAGTTGACTATCATTCACAGTGGCCTGACGTGAAATTTGTTTCACAAGCAACTACCTGTGCTGTCATAAGTTTTCTTAAAGAAGTATTTGTACGTGAAGGTTGTCCTTCCATTTTAATCTCAGATAATGGCGTGCAATTGACCTCATCAGAGATTAAATCATTTTTAAATGAGTGTGGCGTTAAACATATATTTACATCATTATATGGACCACACGAGAATGGTCAAGTTGAACGCTTTCATCGTGTTTTGAAGAGTTTTGTTGTTGAAGCTGTCAAACAAGGGAGTGGTTGGTTGAGTGTTTTAAGAGAAAAGTTATGGTCATATCGCATCACTCCACATACCACAACGGAAATAAGTCCTTTCAAATTGTTGAAGGGAAGAGAACCGGCTTCCAGTATTTGTCCGTGGTGGTTCAGAGAAAAGTGTAGGAAAGATAATTTTGGTAGGGAGTGTGTACAAGACACTGCGTTTAGAGTCAAAGGAAGCAACGCAAAACTCAAGCATGGTTTGATAGCAAGTGGAGAACTAAAGTACCTTCTTTTACAGATGGAGATTGGGTCAGGATTTTGAAGCCTGGTCTGATCAGTAAGGGTGCAAGCAAGTTTGGAAAGGCTATCCAAATTAAGAAAGTTTTAAAAATAGTATTGAAACCCAAGATGGTAAAGTATGGAACATAAGAAGGGTTGCCAAATGTCCGCATAATATGTTTACTAAAATGCATGAGTTTGATATTGTAAAGAATAACCCCAGTAATGAGCACCTTCCAGTGCAAACTGATATGCATCATAGTGAATGTGGAAATGATTCTGTTTCCTCAAAAGTTAAGGTCTCTAATCGAATGAGACAATTTCCAAAAAGATTCGATGATTTTGTTTAGCACCACATACCATCTTTTCACTTGCCATTATTCTTTCTGGCAAGTTGTTGTTGTATACTTATCCCCTTCTCTCTTTCTTTTGTTTTTAATTAATGAGGGGTATGTGTTGCATTCAGTACTTAACTAATGTGTGCTATCTCTTTAACAGATATGAGCTCATGCTCTGATTTGCATGACATGCGCTCTGTATATTTTCATTGTGTGTTCTATGTTCTGAGTAGGCTTACAGTTTATAGATTCCAGCTGGGCTGCAGTTGCATCTGGAGCCACAGCTGGAGAGATGTACTTTGCCGTGCTGTATTTGAATAAACTTTTATCAAGATAAGAAGCCTAAGAAAATTATTACACAGGGTCAATGCGAAGTTGCACGATGCCACCTACCAGCTCAGGAGCTAAGATGAAAAATCTTACAGATCCAGTTTGGTGCTTGGGGATATTCTAAATGTGAGAAATCTGTGATTAGAGTATCCATTAGGAACAGCATTACTGAAGAAAAGCAACTTTTTCAAATAGCCTTCTTCTTCTTGGGACTCAGCAGTGAGCTTTTGTGCCCCCGCCCCATCACTGTACTGCCTAATCACTGCTCTTCCTTTTCTGCTGTGCTTTTACCCAAATACAATTGTTGGCATACCCTACTTTGAATTTTACGTAACTGGTTAATGATAGTGTAGAAACAGTTGCTAATGGAATTGAGAAGTGTTCCTTGTTTGATACAGTTGACCAACTTTTGTATGGGTGTGCAAGCCAGAGATAAACCAAGATGAGGGGAACTTAAAGAGATAGACTCCTAGAGAGAGATAGAGTAAGGCAGGTGGATACACAAAGGGATAGGCAGAGGGAAATACAGAGACCGACAGATACAGAAGAGAGGCAGTGAAAATGAGTGTATGAGCAAGCATTGTGTTTAATGCATAGTACTCATGGGTTAAGTACGTCATTCATGTCACTAGTTCTGCAGATATGGCAATATCTCATAGATATTTTGATACCTTTATTGGATTTAAAGTTGAGGCTTCTTTGTTCAGTCTTCCAGGGTACGTGCCCCTTGTGGTCAGGACAGTATTTCAGCCTGTATATTGTGTTCATCCAGAGCAGGTCACTGATGTTTAGATATCTGATAACCCAACAATGATAGGATACAATCTTTGTCCTCCAAGGATGAGAGTCATGTAAACTTAATTCAAGTACTCAATTGTCAGTTGAGGTGTTAGTTTTTGATACTGGTTTACAGGGTACTCCCAAGTGATGGATAAAAAAATGTAGAGCATCCTGGCAACCCGGTCTGGTGTCTCCATATTAATCAATTATTAAAATGAAGAAAACTCTACAAAATTGCAAATTCATTTTGTGGAAAAAAACACTGAAATCCAAACTCAGTACATACAGACCCCGTTACCAATCCCTAGTTCGGTATGTATTAATAGAAAACAAAGTTGTTGCATTTCTTTAAAAACAAATAGGAATTGAAACATCAATTCCAGGGCAAGAGCTTTAAACATTCTTTTAAAGTACAGCAACCAAGATGTTCTTAGATGGCCTGGTGGATTTAGAAGATCCCTGAAAGGAAGTCCAGAGTCTGTACCAGAACAGTAAAGGTGTCAACTGTCCCACAAAGGAAATAGGATACAAACCCAAATCCATCAATAGGGGAAGTGTTTGGGTACTCTGTGGGAGACTGAATAACTGCCTTAGAAATTGGTTCTCTACCACAGATAATTAGTTTATGATTGAGTGGTCCCACAGTTCTGCTCCATAAAGGGCTGCACTTTTTGCCCTGACTTTATAGAGTTATAATGCTGGGGTTAAGTTCTTGAATTCCATTCTTTTCATCAACTTTAGAATTGCTCCAGACTGTTGTTGGAGTTTGAGCGCACACTTACTAACCTCAGCCTTCCAACTGGAATTATGGGCCAAAGTTTACCCCCAAGTAAACAAAGTCAAACACACGCTCAAGAGGGGACTTATTAACCAATATACTTGTTGGGGAGGTTCAGTATCATATATATTGTTTTGCTTATGTTTTGCTCTAAACCCTGTTGGGGACAGAAATGGACAAATCGATTCAGAATTGCTTGCAGGCCGCTTGGGGTTTTAGAAATTAGCAGCATGTCGTCTGCAAAAAGCAATACTGGAATTTTCATGGGGCCAATTTTAGGGCCATCATTTTTAAGGAAATTTAAAACACGAGCCAAATTATTCACAAATAGGGCAAAAAGGGTTGGGCTAGCACGCACCCTTGGCGCACTCCCTTTTCTATCCTAAATGCGTCAGTCAACTCCCCATTCTTACCATATCTGACGCGTGCAGTATTGTTCTCATGAATCATAATATGGATATCAAAAATATTGGCTGGGACTCCCATATTTTCTAAAACTTCCCATAGTTTCCTTCGTGGAACCAGGTCAAATGCAGATTTTAAATCTACGAAAATTACGTAAAGACGTCCTTTGCCCAGCACTATATTTTTCCAGTATATTGCCAGGAATCTCTCAATTTTATAAAGGGTACTAATTTTATGCCTGAAGCCTGGTTGAAGATCTGAGAACGTACTATTTGGTCCCGGTCGATCAATTTCCCTAGCACTTGTTGGCAAAAGATCTTCTGGAGCCCATCTAATAGGCTAATTGTCCTATAGTTCCCAGCCGCGTCACACCGCCCTTTTTAGGTCGAGCATCAGCGATGACCTGTTGTATCTCTCTCTGTGTAGCTTTGGCAAACCCACCCATTGCTATTGGCTGTTAGCTGCAGCATTCAGAAATGCTGGTTTCTTATTGGTGCATTTCTGTTGAACTCCCGCCTTCGTGTGTTTAGCTCTCTTTCCGGCGATTTCACTCAGAGAGCATTTTCGTTGGCCATCACACAGTACAGCGTGTGATGGCCTCTCTTCCCTCCTCCCATCTGGCTTTGCATAGCAGGCGTTCTTCTTTTTTTTTTTTGCGGTTTAATTTATCCGAATTAGACTGGAAGGTTTTGGAGTGCTTTACATGAGCACCAGTGACGTTACACAAGGACACATTCATTTTTAGGTACGCGGGGGGATTAAGTGATTTGCCCAGAATCACCGATGTTGAGCGGCTGCCGAGCTCGAACCTTGTTCCCGAGCTCCAAAGTCGGCAGCGTTGGCCGTAAGGCCACATTCTCTCCCCTCGCCCACTCTGCAGCAACAGAAACAAAAGCGGTCGTTCACGCTGATGTTTTCTTTAGGCTTGTAGGGGTTCCGTCTCTAAATTGCTCGCCATAAAAACGTTTTCAAGCTAATTTTTATTAGTGTGGCAAGCTGCCCGAGCCGGTAGTGCGAGCACGGCATCCTGAGGACCTGTTAATTTCTCCCCGATATCCTAGGAAGAACACCATTGTTAACACAAATACAGCAGAGCTGCCGCTTGAAGATTGCCTCTTTCATGATAAATAACTAATGATAAACCGATATGACCATGTCAGTAATGGTGCCAAATCCTTGGCGCATGGCACGGTAGGCCGGGGTACCTCCAGCAAGTCTTGTTTTTATTCTCTGACCAGAGTCCATCCTGTCGCCCACAGCGCAGCCCTCATCACTCTCCTTTTCTGCAGAAACCCACGCGAACGAAGCTCCATAAACAGTGTATTTACACAATGTAAGGTGCCAGATGGATCTGTTTTACTCCATTTTGGAAACACTATCCAGTATGTAAAATACACGCAGAACACCAGGCAGAAGTAGGAAAAATGGGAAGCAAGTCAAAGGAAAAAGCATTTAATGGAACAGACACGCAGCCTCGCCAATTTCCTTACTTTCAACAGTAGTAATTGTATTTATATATTCGGTAATCTTTGGTGATTGCCAACTACACTGCTCAATCTCCATTGGCTGTCGAGAGGCAGTGTTGTGCCTCACGTTCAGTGGTGAGAATGCCCACACAGCTCACATCGGTAGAAGAGACTTTGGTAGTGATACAAATGTTATATTACCTGAACACCTCAATAAAACCATCTGAGTGTTTATTTTTTTAGACCTGTAATAATACCAAAGTTTTCATATAGCGCTTACTAAAAGAGGTGTGTACTCTGAATGCTCAACAAACGAGAAGCCTTGTTAGATTTCATCCAAAAGGCTCCTATGTTCCCATCCTCTGAAAGATGAAAGGCTGAGCGCTTTGGAGTGATAAGAATGCGCTACAGACAGGTTTCAATGGTAGAGGAGAGCTTTACATTTAAAGGTAGCATCCTAGCTAATGAACAGTTAAGTGGTGCTTAATACCCAGATCAAGTGGTGTAATAACGTCACTAGAACACCCCGTGTACGTTATTGGACCAGAATATTTGGTTTCCACTTTTACATCTTTATATTAAGCAAAGTGGATTTTAAAGCAGCTGTTCCGTTTCCCTTTGGTTGGAAATAAAGGTATCGCCAAATATGGAATAATTAAGCTTCACCGAAGGCAATATCCGCACGGCAAATTTGCGGGACTAGATTATGTAGTATAAAAGTTTGCCTATTTTAACTTTCTCACATCTCCCGCCCAAATCTTTTTTTATACATTTTTAAATTCAAATCTGCACACATATATTTATAACATGTTCATATTTCTACAAAACGTTCAGGGATTTAGAAACAAAGCATCCCTCCAGCTTTTTTAATTCTTGTATTATTTTTACTAAATTAATAAAACGCTAGCAAAATGGTCCGTGGACTGCACCCCTGGCATGGGTGGTGATAAAGAGGGTAGTTATTGTGTTCTCTGCAGAGATATCGAGCTGTCCCCTGTAAATGTGAGGAGCTCACCCAGTGCTGCCTTTTCCTTCCCTTTCGCACACTCTTCCCCTACATTCATAGTGAAAAAGAAATGCAAGCATCAGAATGCAAGAAAGTTTATTGGTCTGGGTGAGATGCTCCCATCCGATTTTGTAGTTAATTGGGTGCGTTTGTGCATATATCTACGTAGCGCCAAAAGCCGGCTGTGCAAATGCAGCGAGGTGTTAAGTCTTTGTAAATTAATCTGGGTCAAAATCTGACTGCTCCTCAATCCGTTCATCTGCAAGGAGTGCACTCCTGAAAAACTGTTGTGGTCCAGTGCAGTTTGCCAAAGCCCAAAAATCAGTGCTTAATTTGCGCTGGTGGTTTCCAGTGCTCAGCACCGGCACTTAATCATCAACACTGGTGCTTGTCATGAGCACCAGTTAAGGACACATTAATTTTTGGTAGGCATGGGGAGATTAAGTAATTTGCCGAGAATCACAGAATGTTGAGCCAACGCCGAGATACGAACCTGGTTCCCCAACACCGAGGTCGGCAGCTCTGGCCGCTGTGCCACATTCTCTCCCTACTTTCATGGTTAGTAGTTGGTTCTGTTTTAGGCAACGCTAAAAGGAGAAATGGGCTGGTGCAAGCTGCCTCTTGACAGAACCCTGGCACATATTTTTTTACAAGTTAACCTCTGCCAAAAATGCTTCTATGATGCCCTCTAGGCACTATAAGATTTTGAAGCTGGTGTAGCTCTGTTGTCCAAAACAGAAAGCGAAGCATCTCTGTTAGAATTACTTCAGCTAGGCTTTTGCCAGGGATTGAAGGCTGAAGCATCTGGTTAACCACAACACGTGTTAAGTTGACATATCTGAAGAGGCATTAAAAATGTATGCGTACTCTTGGGTAAATAGATGACACTCGCTGTTCAAACCTCACTCACAGACTCCTTGAACCGGAGAAGCTCGGATCACCACAGTTATGGAGTAATTGCACTAGCCGCCAATCTTGGACCCGGTTCTAATTCAAACTTTCTCACTTGTCCAAAGTGTGTGATTCTGGACAAATCACTTTATCCCCCAGGGTCCCAAATCCCTTATCTGCAAACACTGAGAGAGCTGGAGACTGGCAGGACTGGAGACAGCCAAACCGACTGCATTAAGCACAATGTAAAGTCGGCCAGACATTTCAAAATACATTTGGCACCAACGCAGCACCACTTCAGCATCAGCGCAGCACCACCTCAGCATCAGAGCAGTATCACCTCAGCACAGCACCAACTCCGCATCACTCAGCACCACCTGAGCACCAGCTCAGCACCACCTCAGCTCCAGTACAGCACCACCACCTCAGCATGACTCGGCATAACTCAGCACCACCTCAGTATCACTCAGCATCACCTCCGCACCAGCACACCACCAACTCAGCACCACCAGAGCATCACTCAGAACCACCTGAGTATAATTCAGCACCACCAAAGCATCACCTCGGCACCAGCACCCCACCACCTCAGCACCACCTCAGCATCACTCAGCACCACCTCAGTCTGCCCTCGGAATCTGGCATCTGTTGATTCTCCCCTAGTGTCGGTCCGCTGCTTGTGTTATAATTCAGGTGCTATTTCCCAACCTCCACCCTCCTTTTGTTTATGTCCTCCTCACTCCTATAACAAGAAAAGCTATAACCAACAAGCATTAGAACAGGCAGGAAGAAGTTGCCAGCATTGCAAGGAAAAAAAACTAGAAGACATTTTAATGTTAATTCTTTTTTTTTTTTTAATAGGGTCGTTCCATTGTACATAATGTCTTCGTGGTTATATATAGGGTAACAAAAATGCTATAACACTTTTTTGTTATAACTTTTTAACATGCAGCCACACTCTTCTACAACATAGCTTAGAGATGTTGGCAAAGCCAATAGCTCTGGCTAAACACTTATAAGGACCCAAAGGCGAGACCTATTGGCTATGCCAATGCTTGTTTGTAGATGGGAACAATTTCGACATTACGCCAAGATTCTTGTATAGCACCCCCTTCAAGAATCGCCTTTGTTAGAAGATTTAAATAAGTTGCCCAGATTTTGGGTTCTGCAGCATAAAGGTCAGACGGAATGCAGTCCGGACCCGGAGCTTTTTTTGGGATGATTAATTCCAAGGCCCTTAAGGAATCTGAGCAGGTTATTATCAGGGGATCCAGTATCACTCTGACCCCAGCCACCCCATTTAGGATCTGGGCTATTTATTGCAAGAGGATCTAATTGCCTAAGAGCATTAGTATGACCAGAACCACCACATACCTGCGCGCTTTCCTTATTAATGGGAGCCGAATAGAGCTTTCCAAAGTGGTCAATCTACTGTTGCGGTTGAACATTAAAGGCTACTGAGCTGGTTGTTAATCTGCTACAGTGCTCTATAATACTCCAAAATGTTTTTGAGTCCCTAGATGTTGCTGATTGAATCAAGTCAGACCAAATCCCCTCTACCCAATCTACTTTAGCTCGTGATATGGCTTCCTTATATTCTCTATGGCCTCCGAGATATTATTCTGGTCTCTGCTTTTTATAAGGCTTAAAAGCGGGTATTTCACTGCCCTGCACTGGGTGTTAAACTATGGATGTAATTTGGAACAACAATCCCTTTTAACTTTCCTGGGATCTCTAGAGACCAAATCCCTCAAACTAACTAACAGGTCCTCGTGGATTTTTACAGTGGAATTTTGATCGATGTCTTCTCCCATGTTTTCCAAAGCGTCTTCCTCTCTTGAATAGACCTGTTTCAAAAGGTCTGGGGTTGCTTCCGCAAAGTCCCACTTAAGAGTTTTTTTGTTATTAGAAAGGAATAGGTCTCCCAGTAAGCTAGGCTTGATTACCTCCTTTTTGGGACCAACAAGTCCTGACAGCGCTAGTTTCAGGGCATTGTGGTCATGGTCGCCCCTCTCAACTACAATCATTTCAACCGTAGAAAACCATGCATGCAGTGATAATAGTAAATAATCAATTCTACTCATACTATTAGGACGTTTTAAAGACATGGCATCATCCTGGTCAGACTGAGACCTCCCAATTACAGACTGTCATTCCAGATCTTAACGTGATGCTAAAAAGCTGGTATGCCAACCTAGAACTTCTTTTAACTGAGGAAATGTCAATTTTGGGAACCTGTCATAATGCATCTTCCTCATCAGTTAGAGACAAGTCGCATTGGTCCATGGGTTCACACATCACATTAAAGTCACCTGCGACTATCACAAGGGCTTCAGGAGGTAATGTACTAAGATGATTATCTAAGATCACCAAGATAGAAGATTCCCTGTTCACACCCAAAGGCCTATTATAAACATTAATAAGGAAGACACAGTTATTGGCTTTTTGGAGGGACAGACCAAGAATGTCAGGGGAGAGAATTGGCAACATCTTGATGGTACAATTTAGCGAATTCTTCACCTAGATTAATAACACACCCCCCCCCAACAAGGAAGACCTCTTGCCTGGGCCAATGCTGGGCAGCAAAAGTTAGACTAACCACATCTAAAACAGGGGGTCTGGATACCAAGTTTCCTGCAAAACACAAATGTCATGTTTTTCGATGAAAAGAACCCAGTCTGGATCTATGAGTTTGGATTGTAACCCAGCAACATTCGATGAACGGATACTCCATGATTCATTCACATTTGGACCCAATGGTGTACTTTTTTTTTTTTTTATTACATTTTTAATTGAGCATATGCAGTGTACAGCAAGAGCATCAATGAGCACATATAAATCAAATAAACAATTTAACAACTCGTGGCAATAGCATATATATCAATTAGTTACAATGTGACAAGAAGCTGCAAAGTGTAACAGGGTATCATGCTTATCAGAATATCCATTATACATTCAACGTTCTACATCACCTGAGGGCTCATCCTGCACTACTGATCGCAGGTATTGTAGTAGTGGTTCCCATATATCGTTCGGCCTAGAGGAAGAGGGGAGTTCTTCCGCATATAACACCAACCGATCCCGGCAGCCCGCCAGATCCTGGAGCCAACGCCCAAATGGTGTACTTAATGAGAGATCTTGAATACCATTATCACAATAAATTGATTATCTAAACAACGGTTCAATGGCGCATTGTTCCTTGAGTTTGGAAGAGGTCTAATCGGATGGTTACCAAGCAGTCAATCAATATCCTTAAGCGTTGATGGAAGAGAACCTCCAGCCATGGTGGTTGTGACTAGAATGGAGGAACAGGCTTGGTAACCCTTCCCGTAGCTACCATTTTGCTCTGGAGATGAACTCTGGGCCTTTCCTGCATGGCACTCGTAGAGGCCACCCATAGCTTTTACTAGAGGTCGCTGTTCTTTACTTCTTACTGTTGGTAGCTGATTGGCATTACTAGGGGTAAAGTATTTATAAATATTCTCAATCTGGAGCTTTTGTAAATTGAATCAAGCAATCCTAGGGAGGAATAGATCGTGCTTCCAAGGCCAAAAGGCCTTCAGCAATTCTCTGATTACTCAGGATCAACTTATATTATCATGATGACATACATTGTTGGACAAACGTTGGGCAAAGATATCAGAGCGGATGAGGGAAAAACACTTCTGTTTGTTACTAATCCAATGTGTAACCTTATTAATTAGGGATTCTGTTGTTTCCCTTTGATCCGGGGCTAATCTGGGAGCCTTTGTCATGTATATTATGTTCTCCTTCAAAATGGTTGAAGGTGCATTTAATGGCCTCTTCGAGTAAGATGAAGGTTCATTCTGAGACAGACCCAAACTTAGAGGACTATGTCGATATTGAGTGGCTAATGGAAAACAAAATTGAGTGCTTGATGGAGGAAACGAAGGTCTCTGAGAATCAGAATACCTTGGTGTTCCCGGGTGATTAACACCTAAATGGGCAGGATTAACAATGGTTGTAGAAAAGTTACCTAGGCCCGCTTGCAGTTGGTGGCCACTACTTGCCACATCTATAGATAGGTGCTGATGGCGCTGTGCATCCTGATCTGCATGTGGATTGACAATATTTAACAATACTCGGGAGGCCCGAGAACTTGGGAGGCCCGAGAACCAATCAAGTCCGCACAAGCCCTTTTATGTAATGCTAAACCCTTACAGGAGCAGCCACATGAATGGCTCTTTGGTTTTTCTACATGGCCTGCGAATCGTTCTTCAAGAAGGCCTCATGTTTCGCTAGAAGGTCCTGATTGGATTTATGTAATTCCTTAACCATTGTTCCTAATACTTCCACGTACTCCTTAAGACTATCAAAGTCATCTCTAATATATTCGAGGCTTACAAGGAGTAGATCCCGTACTGCATCTATGTCCCCATCTGACTTCACAGCCTGACATGCAGGAGTATCCTCGCCCAAATCCAAAAGAGATGAACCGATTTGTGCTGTCTGGCCTATACAGTCCCCAGAGAATGTGGAAGTAAAGGCTGGCGTCGGCAGGCTGTTTCTTTGGGGGCAGTGCCAGCTGCGGCCCGCAGGTAAGAGCGGTGGGGCCGGGTGGCGGGGATTTCGACAGACGACCACGAGGGAAAATGAAATAAATAATAAATTTTCCCTTGTCGCCCTCTGTCGAAATCCCCCGCCCCCCCCCAAACTGGCCGCACCGCTCTTACCTGCACAGGCTGCTGCTGGGCAGGGCACAGGCCATCTTGAACGACGTTGATAATAGACCTTTTTTGCCAGACGAAGCCTTCTTATTTCCCCCTTTAAAATACTGTGTAATTTTCGTCTGCTGCACATCTTTTAGCACTCTTGCCCCACTACGGTGTCTGATGCTTTCCTCTTCCCCATAATCAAATTGGCGAAAAACACAGCCAAAAGGCAGGTACTCACAGATTGGTTGCACAGTGGAGAAAAGGAGCAGCGCTGCTGTTGGTGCAGGTGCCAAAGGGGACGGCCCTGCTTGTCTCCTCCTGTCGCAGACGGGCGCAAGACGGGCCTGCCCTTAGCCCGGACTTTGCCCGGACGCGGCAGGAGGGCAGAATGTGCTATTTAGCGCTTGATGAGCTACAGGTGTTGGCAGCACCAGAGCCCACCTCCTGGTGCAATCACTGGAGGGTAGCTGTTCCTAATAGGAAGAAAAGCAGGCCTATTGACGTGTTGTGGGTCGCGTAACTAGTTCCCGGACACGGAAAGGATTGACAGATAGCTCTTTCTCGATTCTGAGGGTGGTAGTGCATGGCCTTTCTTAGTTGATGGAGCGATTTGTCTGGTTAATTCCGATAACGAACGAGACTCCTCCATGCTAACTAGTTATGCGACCCCCAGCATGTCACTCCCCGCACACTCACCACTGCGGCGTTTCTCCAAAAGATCTCCGATAAAGAGCCCTCTCGCGGGGCCCGTGGGGGACTGCAGCGCCACCCCCACGAGGAGCAACGCCTGATGATGAAGCATGACATCCGCTTGGGTGTGTGAGGGCACTTCTTCAAAAAGGAGGAATTCCCCCCTCTGAGACTACCTCATCCAACCGTTCTTCTGTGATAGTCACTTTCACTAGTCCCTCCAGCGACTGAGTAGGCCTGCTTTTCTTCCTTTTAGGAACAGCTACCGTCCAGTGATTGTAACATGAGCCTTGGGAGCTCGGGTACTGGACCTCTCTTTCCATTCGCTCCCAGTCCCCCCCTCTTTGTGTTTTTTGACCCACCTCCTGGTGCCCTGGACTGCTGGACCTTTGAGTCCCGTGCAGGCTGAAAGCTGGTGTTACTTTTGAAAATGTACATTGTTAGCCAAAAACAGTCCGTTGTATAGAAAGCAATTGACAAATCGTTCATAACTAATTTTCCAATGTAATTCTCAAATATGCTAACTTTGCCAGAAACCTCGTTTTTTTTTTTTTATAATTAGCACAGCCTTAAAAACAGCACTCCACTTCTTGGAATCATTGCTTTATTTAAGAATATGTTTTACCCAAGCTCCCCTTTAGGGTGCACATTCTACAACCAATGCGTTCTCTCATGGGGAATGTTTTGGCTTAGCTATTCTTATCTGTGTTGTGTCTGGAAAGAATGAGTGCAGATCCTGAGTGGATTTTTTCAAATAATTGCGAGGCGGCCACAAATCAACTTGTTTTATGGACTTCCTGGTATCCATACACTAAATTGTTCAAAGCCTAAAGAATTCAAGGGCATTTTTTGCTTATTTTCTGCGGAAATATGTGTGTGTACAGGAATGAACGCTTTAAGTGCTTATGAAAGTCTGTAGTCCTGTGGGTTAAAACTATCACCACTCCACATAGAAGCAGAAACTGTGCTTCAGTCGATTTCTAAAGAAGCTAAGGTTTCTCGTTTTTGTGTTCAGCATTTGATAGTTGCCCATCCTGTTTCAAAGCTGGGATTCCCTCCTTTCAGATTAGTCAGACAGCACCCCAGACCCTGATTTAGAAGTGCCAATTTAGCTCCTCTCTGTGGAAAAGGATCCCAGGTACTAGCTCAGTAAACTCCAAGAAGGAGCAGGACCGAAGGGGAATGCGCCCAGGACAAAAGTGAAGTCGGGAAGCAGACCAGCTACACAGACCTCGAAGCCTCCAAGACCTAAATGGTTTCTAGCACCCTCTAGGCATCCAGGAATAGTTCCCCACCCTACCAACCCTAGTGGACTAAGAAATGTATTGAACTGAGGATTTATTTTACCTCATGTGGCAGTCCATTTTAAACCAGGCCCGTAGAAAAAAAAGACATCATATTGACCTCTGCTGGACTTTTGTTGAACACCTGTTTTTTTAAAACACTTTTTAGACTATTGCTTTCGGTACACAACAAAGAACAGCATCACACAACATGATCTTGATCAGCATATACAACTCAATCTTAACATTCCTGTATTCATGTTAGATTTCTTACACTGGGCCCTTTCCCTGATGATAGCTTCACCACTCAATCCACAGACTTTGTGATACTTCTGAGGGCATCCCCTGGAAGCATATACGCACTCCCAGCTTTTGCACAATAGTCCATGCCTCTATTTCATTCTTTTATAGACAGGACAACATCATGCCGCCAGTGGCGAGTGATGTCTCGTTTTGCAATTTGTAAGCCTGCCACCATAAAAAGTCTTGTATTTCTAGACCCTGCCCATTCATCCATCAAACCCAGGAGTGCCATCTTCAGATCAGGTTGGATTTTCTCATCTACAATTCTGGAAAGTTTATTATGTATTTGGGGCCAGAATTTTTTTGATTATCGGGCAAGCCCAAAACATATTGCAGCAGGTTTCCCCTTCCACTGTGCATTCAAGACCATGTGAATCAATCTCCTCTCATCCTGCTCAGGCTAGTAGGATAGTAATAAACCTGATGCAGCTATTTCAATTGGATAAGCCTTAGTTGCATAGATACACCAGTGGGGACATCTTCGCGTCAGCCCGTCAGTGACATCTAGCGGGTCCACAATGTGTGCCCACATATTGTGTAGTTGCATTAATGGATCAGGCATGTTAGCCGCAAGGGTTCGGTATATTTGGGAAATTCCCTTCTTCTCAAGTTTAGATACCGTTAAATGAACTTCCAGAGGGCTATGATCATCTAGTACATGACAGATGAAGGTACCGATAAAATTTGGATTTGTGAATATCATAAATGTACTCCAATTACGCGAATATTGTGGTCATTGTCCCAGAGTAGAACCCCTGGAGGGAGATCTATGGTATGTCTGAAGCATGGGCTGCGCCATAGTGTGGTCTTTGCAGTTATGATCTTGTCCCACCTGATCCAATGTAGTTCCTGGTTGCAACAAGACATTGTCATGTTCATAACATTTGGGAGTCCCAGTCGTCTGTGTGCACTATAATACAAAGTGATTATGCTATGTTCTTCAAGATATTCCAGCTCAGAGCTTACACTGGAATCATTACGGTCTGCAACGAGCCAGTCATTTATGGGTACCAGTTGGCTGGCATAATATAATTTAACATTTGCCAGCCCCAACCACCCCTTCATATGGAGAAAAGACAGATTTCCAGAATGCGATACGGGCCTGCCCACCAGTCCACAAGAACGTTGTTATAGCGGATTGTAACTATTAAAATGCTGCATCAGGGATTCTGTATGGATTGCTCTGGAAGAGGTGTGGCGCAGCGGCCAGGGTGCCTGATTCCGGACCACGGGGTTCACGGTTCGATCCCCGGTGCCGGCGGCAGGTTAGCCCAGCACCATGTGACTCTGGGCAATAGCTCGCTTAATCTTCCCGAGGGCCCCCAGCTCCGGGACACCTCTCCGGAGGTAGCTGTGCGCTTTACAAATGCTGGTATTTCATTTCATTTCATAAAGCAAGGAAAGGAGCGAAATCACTTTAAATAAGGCTCCTCTATCTGTCATACTGAGGGGCAGTATCTATGTCTCTTGACATGGGACAGAAAGGGTTCCACATTTAGCTCCCATGCTCGCTAACGGGTCAGGGTGATGTTCATACCTAGATATATAAAATGGTCGGTCACTTTTTGTAACATGGTTATTTCTGCTTTATTACTATGTTCTCCTGTCACCGCCATATAACCCGATGTGTCCCAATTAACAGGAAGGCCCGAGGTCTAACATAAATCTGTAGCATTTGCGTTAGTCTAGGGTTTGAGAGCGTGGGGTCTCAATATGTCATCCGCATAAAGCAATATTCCTTCACCGGCGTCATGCTTGGGGCTGCATATAGAGTCCCAGGTTTTTCGACATCAGGTGCTGACCTTGTTCAAGTGGCAACAAATAATTGGAATCCAGTAACCCCTTGGGAGCTTTGGTAACTACACACACAGCAATAAATAGCCAACAAGGGGTTCATTCATTATCTTCCTTGAACAAATCATTTCAAAGACTTAATCAATGTTATTTTGAACACCAGAGTAAGAAAAAGAAGAAAACTGTGTTGACAAGCAGACGTTTATAGAAACGGGTGTTTTTACTCCTAAAAACAAGGAAAAACGCCCATGAGATGAAACCACGCGTAATCATAGAGGGTTAAATAAGTTCTAGCATCCAACACTCGAGTGACTCTTAATAGTCTAAACAATTATAGTCCATAAATCGAGTCACAAGTGTTGATTCACTCTTGCAGTTGCTAAACAGACAACTGATCCGTGAATGGTGAGGGTACTCCTATGTTGACAGAAAAATAATTGACTTGATTTTGCAGGAACAAGTAGCGGAAAGAGGCCGACGTTTAGGTCCCTTTCATAACTAATGTACGAGACAATCTTCAGGACAAATGCTGTGGAACACAAAACCCCTTTGCTTCAATGGTTCCATGGTTTTAGGGCTGTGAGATTAATCCAGCATTCAAATGCCGGTACCCCTGAGCAGAGCTCCAGGACCGTATTGAACTTTTGGATTACTCTAACCTGTCCTTCACGAAAATGTAATTGCAATACCTCAGCACGGTTGCCCCAATTTCAAGCTGACCGCTGCTAGATTGCTTGATAAATCTCACACCGCTAAAATGATGAACCCATGGGAGCTTGTTGGATATTTATTATTGAGCTTGTTCTAGTGGCTGCATTCACCCTGGCTCTGCTGATTAGGCTCATACCTCCAGTTCCCTGTGGTGCATTGCCAGGCCCTTCTAATGTCTCGCCACCGGCGGCTGCTGCTCTGGCAATAAATGGCTTTGAGCACTTGGTCCACTCTGTTCTTGTCCCAACTTATGCTCCTCCACTGGCGGCCACTACCTCGGTGCAGGTTGACTTTGACCATCTAGTGAGGCCCATCGTAGCCCTACTATGCTCCACTCCGCTGGATAAGATGTTGGCAGCCTTCTCTGCTTTCTTGTCATGTGTTAGGAAACGGAGCTACTATGACACTGAATTGATAAATGTGAACTATAGACTGATGGCGCATGTTATATCTTATGTTTGCAAAACAAATAATAAAAACACGTTTAAAAAAAAGATCTTGGCAGCCTTTTTGTCATTGGCGTCAATGATGGCCAGCACAAGACTTGCACCCCACCTCTCAGGTCTCAGCTGTCCTGTTAACCAGTTTTGGATCAGGGCTTTGGGATGCTCCTGGTGGTGTCTCTTCACCTCACGTTCTCGGCTGCAGAGTTCTGGTCACGTGGCTCATTTTTCTGTATTCTCTGCTTCATCCATTATACCTAAGGGGAGGGCGCGTGGAGTCATGGGTGACCTCTCAGAGCCATTTTGCACCTTTGCTTCCTTGAAGTCACAGGGAGGTTTTCTGTAGCCTTTCATGATGCGAATGGATGAGAGTCGGAGCCTGCTCTCGAATGAGTCTCCAGCCTCTCTTCAAATGGCGTTTTTTCTTTTCATAAAACTCTACCTCAAGGCTGCAGAAGTCTTGAATTTTCTCCTCACCTTGGCAGAGGTTAAACCAAATTGTAAACTCAAATTCTCTACACTAGCCCTTTTAGAGCCCTTGCTTCCCTTTAAGTAAGCCTGGACAAAATTTTAATTACAACAGAGTAATCTGAGTAATTTTGGTAATTTTGCTTTACTCTTTTGATGCAAAATTACGCGATTACACCTGTTCACGTAAATTGAATAATTTGTCACAAAAAATCTGCTGCAGGAGCAACAAACTTAGCAAGCATGAGCGGCTGCTGCTGTTCGTGTTCTGTGCATGTAGCACTCATCCTCAGGTCCATTTTGGACGTGAGGGTGCATCTTGCACTAAGAAAATGGCACTAAATGCTGGGTTACCCCTGCTCACGTAATTCTGTGTAATTTTGAATAATTTTGTTGTAATTTTGTGTAACTATGTTGCAGCAGATTACACGAGTAATGCCCACTGCTACCGTTAATGAGGCACTGATGACTCACTGATGAAGTGGTTCGATGCAATGGGGAAGAATGTTTTTATTGAATGCTATGAGACTTGTTGCCTGTTGAGCTGCTGCTCCCATCCATGTTCTTAGGGAGATGGCACAGATTGTGATTCCGCTGCTACAGGTCATGTAAGTGGTTACTTTGAGGTGGTTTGTGACGCTTTTGGAGCTGCTAAACGACTTCTTAGGTCTTGCCTCAACACAGTGGACTCTGAGTCCACATCTATTTACTCCTGTGCCTCTAAGCTGTAGTGGTCGCTTGTTTCCTTCTGGTTGATCAGGCATAATTGCTGGACTTGTCTTTTGCTGGTTCCCATCTTTTCGGAGCTGTGGCTGAGCATGTCCTGGGGAGGTGATGGTGGGAACATTCTCTCTCTTCTGTCCTAAGACTACAGAAAGAGGGAATGATCAAGGATCCACTAATATAGTAATAACTCAGGAATCAAGTAAGCACTGCAGGCAATGCTGTTTCAGAGAAGAAGGAAACAAAGGGTCGGCCAAACAGTAACGCTGCTACAGTAAACGGTGCTGGACTGAAGGAAACTGGGGCTTAAAAGAGCTACATGTGATCACATGCCTTAAGTGTGAGCAGGCTAGCATCTGACAGCAACAGGTGTGCTGAATTCCTCCATCCAACCTTGGCCCGCAGAGGTGACGAGAAAGCAGTGAGCAGGAAATTCTAGGTATTGATGTTTTTAGCAAAAGCAGACTGGCTTCCATAAAACATGATATGGATCTGGAATGAATAGGAATTTTAGAGTAGTGTCCAAAAGGCTTACGTCAGTATATAGGTAAAGCAGAAGGTCCAGTAGCTTATTGAAACACTGGAAAGTCCCACAGGTTGGGCTCTTGGTAATGGGCGCGAGAGCCCAGGTAGTGACTAATGACCGACTCCTTCGTAGAGGCTTCCATTCATTGGAGCAATCCTATACACAGTGGAGTTCAGGGCTTTACCTCTACTGCAACCAGTCAGGCCATTCTGGCTATGATCCTGATGCTTTCACAAAAATATAAGCAAGGGGCCTGCTGGAGTCCCGCCTATTGGGAGGTAGGGGGAGACCTTTGAGAAAAAGAGGCCCAAGGACTACACTCTGCCTAATATTGTAACACAAAAATAGAAATTGGAGTATCCCTTGCCTTACGGGTAATTCCGATCTCATGTGGAAACCCGGTCAGTTTTCAATAAAGAAAGAGGAATCTTTATTTTTTTAGTATGACCCTCACCCACTCTAATAGTGGCATGCTCCTGGTGTTTCAGAATGGCGCGTTTTATCATGTTTCTACTTCCAGTGGTTGTTTAAGTTGTGTGGATCTAATATGCTCTACCTACTTATGGTGATGCCCCTTGTTTCTGCAGCCTCAGATGGATGGTTCGATTTCCATTTCTTTGCTTTATCTGGGAGTGGCATCAGTCCCCTTGTGCGGGTGAAGGGATGAAAAGGAGACTGGGAGTGGGGAAAGAAATGAAAGATCAAAGAAGATATTAACATGGAAGATCTGGTTGGAAAAAGCAGAGGGAGGGGATGGGCAAGAGGGGAAGGCTGAAAACGTCATCAATAGTAAGACAGATGGGGACAGAGACCAGAACAGAGACTAAGAGGACAAGCGTGAGGTAGAAAAGGGAAGGAGTGGAGCAAGCAGGGCACAAAGAGTTGTAGTATTACAAAAAAATCCTTGCAGGATTTAAATTTCATTGCAAAGGTTGAATTTGTTGCACAAGTTAATACAGGTAACAATAAAAAAGTAAGATTTTTTATCTTGCAGAAGATTAGGTCATCCTGGCAGCACATTTCAGCAGGGAAAGAGATCCAGAGGGCGAGCACTGCTCCAGAAAAGGATTGCGCTTTGCCTAATTGGGTTCTCATGTTTTTGAATTTAAGGATGTCTCTGCATCTTAAGTGCTTTTTTTCCTCCAAAGTTTTTTTAAGACCGAATGTAGATAGTTTGGTTGAGGAGAGTGGAATGGCTTTAAAAGTAATGTAAGCTAATTTGAACTTAATTCTGGCCTGAATAGGGGGCCAATGTAGGTCTTTCAGTATTTGGGTGATGTGATCAAAGGTTTGGAACTGGAGGTTAAGCGAGCTGCTACTGCAGGATGCTCTTGAGAGGGGTGAGCGAGCATTTTGGGACTCAGATGAATCACTTTCCCATCATTTATACAGTAGGTTACCATGTATTTTACCACAAGACAGAAATGAGATAAGGTTTTGAATGGTCTTTTAGTGAGCTAAGAGGCATTCTGGTACAGTTAGTGATGTGATAAATGTGTTATGTCATTGATAAGGAAAGGCCTCTTCATTTACCCAGAGATTTTACTTTTGATGAAAAGGAGAGAGTTGGACCCAGTGGGGTGAACTTCCTTTAGCCATACTTTGTTCAATTTGCGGTTGTGGTATTCCTGTGCGAGGGTGTGGGTTTCCCCATAATGGGCCCGATTCACAAGGACAAACCTACATACACCTTTGTGTAAGTTTACAGTTGTTTGCTATTCACAAAGGTATATTACGAGTAGCATCTTTACGACTGCGGACTCTCCCACATAAAAAGATTGGACAGCCCTATCTTTTTATGTACAGAGACTCCACACTTGTAAATATACTACTCTTAAAATACCTTTGTGAATAGCAAACAATCATAAACTTACAAAAAAGTGTAAGGCATTCTGTGTAATCTTGCTTGTGGCCATCCAGTTTTGCAACTTGACTTAACAAGTTTACAAAGGGCTGATGTATTATAGTGATTTAGTTTCCAAGTAGATGTGTGTCATCAGCATATTGGAGGATTCCAGCACATGTTCCCTCTGTTAAGTCTTTCAGCTGCTCCACATAAAATTTGAAAAGCATGGGTGAATGAATCGATCCTTGTGGGTCATCGCAGGGATGTTTGTTGGGTTAGGGGAAGCAGCACATAATCTGACTAGTGGTTTGTGACTGTTAAGTAGCTATAATAAAAGACTTTATTCTAGAGAGACACATGCTCTTGAGTCTTTCATGATCAATGATGACCGGCACATCCTTTGCCAAGATTGTCACATATGCTATTGAATATGTTTAGGGTATCAGTGCTACAGCATTTTCAGATGTCAGTTTAGTAGTGGGCTAGGAAATCGTTGTTTTTGATGTACGATGAAAGTTGAGTAGAGATTTTTTTCCCATGGCTTTACCCACCCACGGGAAGTTGGCGATGGGTATATCGTTTGGCAGGACCTCAGGGTTAACATCTGGTTTCTTTACGAGAAGGATAATTTACCTATTTTTAGGATGATGATTCGGTTTCCTTTTGGATAAGAAGCGGTGACAGATGGTTGCTGTCTTCCTCTGTTATGCTTGCTTTTCTGAAGTAAGGACGAGAACAGATGGTGCAAGTTGGTGCCTTGTGTGGCTCTGTGGCGTCACATCAGGGAAAGTGGGAGCCATGGTGCCACCTACCAGTGCTGGAGAGCTGTTGCAAATGTTTCATATCCAGTCTGCTGCCTGGGGTAAATTCGTCTGGTAAGTACTCTGCAGGTAGAGTATCCACAAGAAAGATGGTTATGATCATTATTGAAGGTAAGTAACATTTTCTTTTGAATCATAGTTGCTGAGCAGGCCTTTTTCCTGTTCTCTGTACTTGGAGGAGCGGCTTGCCTGCCTCTCCCCTCTAAATCTCATGTAACCAGTTCCTCACTAAATTCTGTGTGCCTAGATAGCGAATGAATACAGCAAATCTGAATGGTGATGTGTTCCTGGACAGTGAACACTGTAGAAGGGAGTTCATTGGAAACCATCTTGAATGGTGTTGGAGGTAGCCTGCTAGGATAGCTTTGTCTATTGCTAGCATTCCTGAATTGTTTTTGTTGTGTCGTTCTCTGAAATGTGGGCGTGAGACTTGCTCCCTTTAAAAGGGGAGAAGAGATCTTTTGCTGTGTCCTGCCATTTGCTGCTCCTTGGAGCATTCCCATTAAATTAGATGGAGGGTGTGGGGAAGTCTGGTGGCAGCGGTTTCGTTCAAAGTACAAGATTATCCAGGTGTGAAGGCTTCTCTCCTCTTTTGCCCATGTTATGGATTTCTCCCAGTAGAGTCTCCAGGCCTTTACCCCCATTCCCTGCAATCACCTGGAGAAAGTGTGTCTCTGCTCTGGAAGAAAAAAGATGCACAAAGTGAATGAACTGCCTTTTAACGACTCCAGGACAGCACAAATATAATACACAAATCGGGGGCCGTATTACACAAAGTTCCCCGGGGGCGCTACGTGCGTTTCCACCCGCTTTGCGCGCCCCTGTGGCAATTTGGTATTACAGAAGGGGTTGTATGGCGTGCCCCATGCAAATGAGGGAATCCCTTTTCCTCTGCGCCCGCACCGTATTACAGACATGGGAGTAGAGGTAAAGAAGCTCTCAGGAGGTGCACTAGGTGGTGCACTGTCAGTGCGCCCCCTGAGAGCAGCCCTCTGGAGGGGAGAAAGTGGATCCTATGGACCCCCCCCAGAAATCCCCTTTCAGGTGGGTGCAGTCTCTGGCTGCACCCGCCTGCAGTCACTGACTGTACTTGCCTGCAAGGGGATCTCTAATCCCCTTTAAAAGTGCAGGCTGGTGCTGCCTGCACTGTAAAAACATGGAGTGGCTTCAAAGAAGCGGCACCGTATTTCACATATCGCGGCTGCCCCGAGGGTAGCGCATACATCATAATGCGGTGCATTTTCCTTCATTGCGATTGGCGCACCTTTTAAAAGGTGTGCTCAGTGCAATGAAGGAAAATGCGCTGCATGTATAATGCGGCCCCATGTGTGCGAAAGGCATATAAGAGAAGGAATGAAATTGCTAGTAAATGTTCCTGCAGTGTACCAGTGTATGTGATGCCTCACAGGGTGTTGGAAAAATATTTTGAGATCTGTCTAAGGCCTTGACAACAAACTTCCCAGAAATAAGTTTGCAGAAGAAGCTGTTTCTGGTCCTTGATGAGTTCTGTGTCTATATCTCCAAACCACCACTGAGTAAGCTTTGAACTACTCGCAGCCCTACCCTGAGTGACAATTGAAAAAGGGGTGTACATAATGCCAGGATATCCATGTACATAGTAGATCAGGCCCTGGGACATCACTGGTAAATGGACTGAACCAACTCAACTGAGGCCAAGTAACCCTTCTGTCCCCTAGGTCCCTAGAACTGGGTCTGCTGAATGGTTTCCTTCAACATTAAAAAAGAAGTATGCTCCCATATCAAGTCACATGAGTGAACCAGTAACAGTGTCGGGGGAACTGCGAATCCCTCTCCAAAAATAAATATAAAAAGCTAAAATTGCCCCATGGTCCCTACCATTGAAGTGCACCATCTTCTTTGTGGCTGATGACATTATGCATCAGCAGAATGGTATCACTCACACATAGGGGACCAGTGGTTCTAGTGGATAACACATTGCCCGATCCTGCATGCGGTGGTGGGCAGAAAGAAGTGGATGAAAATGGTGGACTGAAAGCCCCTGTGTACATAGATATTTATTTTTTCATGTATGTTTTGGGGAAAAACAAAAGCTCTTGGTTTGTGGCAGACCTAAAAATGTACTAGGCAAATTGTATCTCTGAAAGGGATGTAATACTGCCTTTGTCAGAAAAAATAAATCAGATTAACTACGACAGAAATATTACATGGGAGAATGCTACTCTTGTACACTGAGAGCTAAAGTACATAAAGGGAATATCAATCAAATTACCCACATTTGGGACAGGCACTTGCATACAGATGACAACATAGTGCAGACCTTCTGTCAATTCTATGCTGACATATACTCTTCAGATTCCCTACCAGAGGCAAATATAGAGTTCCACCTGTCTGACTTCTGAACGTCAGTCCTCATTCAACAGCAAGCTGAAACCCTATACTCAGATACCACAGTAGAGGAGGTGATTTCCGGAATAGCCAAATTACAGCCCAGTGAAGCTCCAGCCCTGATAGCTGCACTCCTTCTATCTATAAGACTTTTTACTTTCTCATTGCACTGATCTCAACAGGCTTGTATAACGCCGTTGCTTTTACAGGCACCCTCATCGACATAATGAAAGAAGTGGTTATCACAATGATCCGTAAGCCTGGTAAGGACCAAACACACTGTACCTCTTACAGACCCATAGCCATATTAAGCAAAGATGCCAAGCAGTTTATTGGCAATCTTGCATGCCGGCTTAACCCATACATGAAGTGCTAGTGGGCCTGCACCCAGATATCTGATGAATTCCTGAGAGTGGCTGTATCGACAACACCAAATGAATCCTGCATGTCCTTGATAATGTCACCCGCACCAAGAAACGACCCTCCTACTGTCAGTTGACGGTAAGAAGGCGCTTAATGAAATCCAGTGGCCCTTTCTACAAGGAAAACTAATCAGGCTAGTCTTTGGTTCACAATTTAAGTCGAAGATGTTAGGCAACTATTCCTGTCCAGTAGTCAGGGTTAGGCTAAAATGGAGGGACTTCCGATCTATCAATCAATCAGTCAAGCAGGATTTATAAAGCCCTGCTAATCATCCGTGAGGGTATCCATTCAGTGTCTGTAGTGGCTCACAGCAGGGTTGCCAGTTGTCATCACTCCTCTTCGCCCTTCACATGGAGCCCTTAGCTGAAACCATTAGATCTAATCTTGGGGATAAAAAGCAGCCACGAACACAAGTTGTCCCTTTACACTGACGATGTACTGTGACCTTGGCTAACCCTATGAGCTCGATCCCTGCCCTGGGAAGCATTTGGTCAAGTAGCCACCATCAGAATAAACATTCAAAAATCCCAGATTTCGAACCTCATTACCGGTCAGACTCGTTACAGAGCCTCTTCCTTCTTAAATGGCTAAACACCATGTGCAGTGCGTGTGGTTCAAGATCTACCCTACCACCAGCAAACCTGCATCCCAAACTACTTCCATTTTACTACCACCACACAGACGGACATAGAGTCCTGGAACTAGGAGACTTGTCCTGGTTGAGTAGGATTGTGGCAATTACAGTGACACCCCTGCCCAAAATCTTATATGTGATGCAGACAACACAGGCCACCCCGTGGATATTAGATAATTTCCAGAAATTAATGAACATCTTTATCAGGAAAGGCAAGAGTCCCCGACAGGCAAAGAAACACCCCTGTTTGTCACTAAAGAAGGAGGTCTGGGCATCCCCAACCTCTTTAATTTCTACCTAACAGCTATATTTAGAATGGAATAGGACTGTCTCCGAGAAACACCAGTGCTTCATTTACCAAAACATAGCTAGTATGCACATCTCCAAGGTCCCTGGCTAGCCACGAAACGCAAGCCGTGGGCATCTATACCTTCACAGTCACCAGTGCTAAACCAGGCGCTTTGGATAGATTGGCCATTTCGAGAGGTCTCACATACACGCCCTTCCCTTTCGTCTCCTGAAATAGGCAATCCGGTCTTCTCTCCTACTCCAACTTACAACACCTACTCAGAGTGGCAGCAAAGCACTTGCAAACAGATAGGAAACTCCCCCCCCCACCCCCCCAGGACTTCTGTCTGTTAAACAGCTAAAGGCCATCATTGGAATTCCTGAGAGGGGGAGATTGAGATATTTGCAAATGAGGCACTGTGTAACTCACTCTTCTAAAAAAAAAAAAAAAAAAAAAAAACGCAAACAGACCACTTAACCCATTTTTCTAAGGGGGTATCACAAAACCTAATGACAAACCAATACTGTCCAATATTTAGAAGTTCCTCAGCCCCAGGACACCCAACAGGAAAGTCCCTGCGCAGAGAAGGTGGCAGACAGAACTAGAAGGCACTCTTTGCGAGGACGGATGGTCTAGCCAGTGCTTTAAATGGACAAAAATAAGTGCAGGTACTCATCAAAAGGAGGGATAGACTAGGGTGGAGTTTGGGGCGGAGTTTGGGGCGGGCATAAGGGCGGCGCTAAAGGCGGAACAAGGGGCGGGGCTACATTTTTGACCTTTTCAAGCTTTTTATGCAAGAAATCTGCATGCATTGTTAGAATATCAGATGTATCTCTCCATTAGTTTTTACACTAATAACCATTTACATAGCACTTACCAATCAGTGTTTATTACTACCCAAAGTAACACTTTTTCTTCAACCTTAAAACTTTAAAAGATTATGGAAAAACAGTAAGGTTCTATATATATGCCTTGTTGTTGAATGCAGGTAGTTGCTGTAGCGGCACAATTAACTAAGATATATGCCAAGGATGTTAACTTGTGACCTACAGGGAAGACATGGATCTATGCAACAAAAGCAGTATCCACGTAGCTATGTACATAAATAAAAAATAAAAAAAAATCTCTGATCTACATGTTGCATACTGTGCTTTCTAGCAGGCACAATGACCCTCAATGCAATTTTATGGTGAGTGCATTAGCCACCAGAGTTATTCATTTTATTGCTACTCATGGTGTCCCAATCTTTCTTTCTTAAGAGAGAGGCCCCGGCTTCCTGTTTCTTATGATTAGTGAATGTGCTTAGCTGCAAAAATGCAAGCAATTCAGCAGACGCTCTTTTCATTCTCGGCACTAGTCCGTGTTTCTGTCTAAAATGGAAACCAAAGTTGCTTTCCAAGGGACATACTTTGTGTAACTTCAGTAAGCAGCATATTCTCTCTTGCTGCCACAGGATGAGGAATGTTGACCCAGAGACACTGGCGAAATTGCTGCTGGTGGCTCAACCTTTCAACATTCCATTTTATGTGGTTGAAAAGAAGTGGTGGACAGAGTAAACATGTTGCACGTGTGATATTAGATGATTAAAGGTATCAGCTGGGTTATCTGAATACACTCTTTGTAATTAAAATATACACCATTATCTTTAACACAGCACACGATGAATTAAACATCTCCGTGGATAATTTGAATTGCTTTAAAATCTTTTGTTGACATTACTTTGCAGTATTTAGTGCGAGCCCAGGTATGTTAATTTAGATGACTTATATTTTATGCCTCATATACTTAATATAGTAAATCTCAAATGTATTCTTGCATTTTAAACTGTTGATGAAATAAATATTTTAAAAAAGCAACAGACATTTACATCACATTACAAATGGGAAGAAGGTCCTGAATCGAAATATGGCTACTGACATGAAGTCCCGGTCAGGAGATAGGGCTTATTACAAATGACATGTGTTTTCTGTGTTGTACCAAAATAACTTGTATAAAGGACCACCCAGGGGTCCAAAATAGGAGAAAAAAATCAGTTTTCCTGCTGTTGGCGTCCAATCAGTGTGCAATACATTATAACCATGAGTGCGAGTTACACGCATGTACCTAGTCATGAATTACATTTTTGGCTTTTGATAAAAATACAGCTGTATACTTGCTTGTGGCATGTAAGCCCAGATGGGTTAGCGCTACCTAGCTGCAAACATCTCTGTTCATGTCACGTTTTCACTGGTTTCCCTCCTTCTCTTCCGTTCAAGGGTGATGAACAGGGATCACTGAGTTTGGGAAGGAGATCCCATATTATTTACACTTGCAAATAGGCAATTAGAGATAGTAAAAGCAAGCGCAAACTTGAAAACCTTTGTTCCGTTGAGGCTTCTTGAAAATACCCACCACAGGCAACAGTAACTTGAAAAAATGCTTCTATGTGTTTTGCAGATGCACACTATCAAGTATTTGACTTTTACATAGTGCTCAACATCTTGTCTTGCGATAGATGTGCTGGTGGATTTGTGTTAAAAAGTCTAATGGCAGCAGTTTACATATAGTGATGTCTGCTACAGAAGCGTCATTGCAGCCCTGTGTTACCGTGAACACTGCCTTTCACACCCTCGCCCATTAAGTTTTACAGCCTCCTGTCTACGCCCGCTGTGTAAGAACAAAGAATAAACAAACCCCCGTGAAGCCACACCTCTGCTCTGATGACTTCCAGAGCAGTACATGCAGATCACTGTGTACTGGTGACAAGAGCAGCTGTCTTTGGCCCAGCCCAGGCTTCAACAATGACTAAAAGCTGCTGCCGAGGTGATCGATAAACGGAGCGACATCTGTATCAAAGCCAGGCAGGCCCTCGTGAGTACCGGTACTGTCCTTGATCGAGGAAAAGTGCCGGTACTCAATGGGAGAAAATGAAAAAGTGCCGGTACTCAGTACCGGTGAGTACCGGCCCATTTAAAGCACTGGGTCTAGCATATTTTGTAAATCTCGCACCACCGCAATTAGCGCCTCCTGCAGACAAGCGATGCTAAAAAAAAAAAACACGCTATGTTGGTATTATACGCCCTCCCGCATCCATAATTGGAGCCCAACAGAGCCACCTGTTTGCTGAAGGGAGTGTGGGGACAAGGGCATCCGGACTGACTTGTGACGCAGCTCCAAGCTAAAGCGACACTGGCAGGAAGTCCTAACCAACATAGACATGACCTTTGACACGGACATTCCCTAATTGCCAGCACACATTCTGGTCGGCCTTCCTAACAAACATATCACTTATGGTCCGGGGTAGGCAGACCAACAACCTCGGCCCTCTATGACGCCAAACAAGCAATTACAATTACTGCCCTTTGGGGACCCGAGTCAGCCCCAGAATTCAACGCCTGTTTGCACAATCTGTGGGAGCAGGGCCGGCTTTAGGGCAGTGCGACTGATGCGGCTGCACTGGGCGATCAGTTTTCAGGTAGCATTAAAAAGGTGAAGATAGCTCTTCTGATTATGTTTCTGCTAGAGGGAGTGAGATTGGAGCTGTGTCTAGGGGCAGTTTTCACTTGACACAAAGTAGCTCAGAGGGTTAATATGCCTGCTGCAAAGAACTCTTACTATGCATATCATAGATCTGTATTTTATGTGGATAGCTGAGTGGATTACTGCTTTTGTCACAGAGAACCTTTTGTTGCCACAGTTCATAAAATACAATCCTAATATAGAACAGTGACTGTTACACACTGTCATCAAAGAGCTGCATGCAAACTGCATAAGATAGGTTAGGAGGATATGCTTTTTCCCCCCCCAGTCTTTCATTATCTATTCCTAATGTTGCTGAAAAGTGTTTGGGTAGGTAGGTATACATTCTTATTAGTAAAGTCAGCCTTTACCAGTGCTTTAAAACGAATTAAATGTATGTTCGACCAGTGGTTTAAAACAAATTAAATGTATGTTCGAGAGGGGCTATGGAGCGATGAGGGGCACTTTTGCCCGGTGGTAGTGAGGGAATCTGAGGAAGTGGTCATGGGGGGGGGGGGGGCAGCACCAAAAATGATAGCGCTAAAGCCGGACCTGTGTGGGAGCCCTTTGACATGGAAAAGCTTTCATCCACCTCGGAATGCTAAGAGTCCCATTTGAGAGGGACTGGGGCCGATGCATCATCTTCCTAGGCCTGGGGCCCATGCATCATCTTCCTAGGCCAGGAGTTTAGAAAACTCACCTGTCCCAGATATGTGTGTGCGCTACGTCTCGCACAAAGCCTCCCCAACAGAGTGGAGTCCTGCTGTAATCCTTACTCACCTGTACACACCACGGCCTAAACATCTAAGGAGGGGAGGGAGCTCCGACTTGTGGACGTCTCGGTTGCGACGTTCACTATTCGGTACTTAACTCATTCCTTTCCTGCTGCACCACATCGGCCAGCGGTTGTAGATGGGCGTTTGTGTACAGAACAAAACACCAAGAAAAATATTGAAACGGAAACCTAACCTAAAAATTGTGAATGCAAAAGTGTGCGTCCTTCACGCTTTGTTTCTGCTTCACGCAGATACTCTCTGCCATATGTCTCCGTTATGTCCTGGCTGCAGTGCAGACTTTCACTGGGTAGGATTGCACCCTACGACCATTAGAGCAGAAGTGTGACAGGAGTGTCTCTGTATGTTCTCTGCATGTTGTGTTATGCATTTTGCCTTCGCGTTGTTGTTATGCAGCTAGTGTGCTAGGAGGGCGCGTGCACGTTCCAGGTAAGTTTTTCGCAAAATGCTCCTAGGCAGCAGGAGTAAGAAAGCCCCCAGTAGGGTTATATTTCTAGTGCTTTCACTACAGCGTCGTGCTTCAGCTTTCCGTATAATTCCCATTCACTAAAGCTGTCGGCGAGGTTGCCTAGCAGCGTGCTGTAAACCGGTTTATGAATGATGCTTAGGTTCCCAGCGGGTTTTCAATGTTTCCCAAACATGCAGCAGTGCGTGTGGTAAATTGTAAGGGAATTGATTCCGTGTGCCGGTATTGCTTGCAGACATTGCTCCTGCCTGCAAGAATCCCGAGCATTCATTGGCTGGGACATACTCGTCCTTATGTAAAGATATTACGTTTGATGATAGTAAATTGTGTGAAGCGTATGCAAGGCACTGTCACTGGAACGCAGACAAGGCACTACACCCTCAAAAGCCTGAACCGAGCCGGTTGATTACATTTAAACAATATTTAACATTCCTGTGCCTGATCATAGAAAAATAACATGCATGGTGCTGGAGCAGACATAGTGAGTGCTTGCCAGTGATCTGTTGTGTCCGTTTTCTAGGTCGATGATATCAGAAATGCAGTTCACCAGGTGTATGGAGTGATGCCAAAAATCCAGTGCTTTCCCTTAGAGGAGGTAAGTCTCCTATCCCACCCCCTTTACATTAAGATATAAGCAAGAGATGAGCAAGGCACGTGGGGGTGGGCCGTGGAGGGATTAAGGCTGTAAGGAGAGGATCCATGAGCTGTAGTGAAGCAAGCAGGTTTATTAGACCAAAGTCCAACTTGGGTTGTAGGATAATTCCTATATGACACCAAGGAACACATTGAAAGGACCTCCGCACATTTACTAATGAGTGATGCAAACTCCCTTTGATGGAATACTTGTGAGTGACATTCCTTATACATTGTATACGCTCAAGACGCTGACATCACACAGCGGCACATGACTCGGGGAGACAAGACCTAACACACTCCATTTTAATGAAGAAAATGTTTAAGGAAGCGCACGAATTAATCCTAAACATGATAAATCAACCACAGTACAAACGCTTATATTCACAACATTTCTCAACTAATGCACATCAATCAATGCCACATACAACCGCACCATTGAGTGCAAAACTACACTAGAATGCATTGCTATGGTAGTAACCGTACGCAGGAGCACGGTAGTATGCACATAGAAGACGCCAAGCCAAATGATGGATGTTGCGCACTCGACAAATTACTATCCAACACCTTCCCTACTGTACGTAGGCTGGAGTTGGAATAGTAAATTAAACTACTCCTAAGTCCAGCGCCCTCCAACGCAAGTCGTTGTAACGACTTGCGTTGTTAAAACCGCGATCTAATGGCATGCGATGTAATGCATGCGTGGTATCATCATACATCCCTCGACAGGGAAACAACCTTTAGAACGCATGCATTACATCGCATGCCATTAGATTGCGGTTTTTACAACGGAAGTCGTTACAACGACTTGCACTGGAGGGCGCTATAGGACAAGGAGTAGTTTAAATTACTATCCAACACCTTCCCTACTGTATGTAGGCTGGAGTTGGAATAGTAAATTAAACTACTCCTAAGTCCAGCGCCCTCCAACGCAAGTCGTTGTAACGACTTACGTTGTTAAAACCGCGATCTAATGGCATGCGATGTAATGCATGCGTGGTATCATCATACATCCTCAAGGCGTAAGCTACACATATCAGTCCGACAAACTTAAAACAGATGCACTTATTGAGAATAGGAAGACGAGTGTTTTCAGGTACACAAGGGCTGCGACATAACTGCATGCAATATTGTTGGTGTTTTTGTTCTTTTTTAAATTATTTTTATTTAATAAAAGAGGATCTGATTTTTCTGCCCACAGCAGGAAGATGTCCAGGTGCTAACTCAGATTGAGATCTGTTTTACCAAAGAATTACAGCCAAGGAACTGCTCTGAGCATGGGGAGGAAGCAATGCGGAGTCGACCGGTCTCCTGGAATTCAGTCAAAGAGGAACTCAGTGTGTGCAACGAAACGCGCCCGACCTACTACCCGCCGATGGGCCAGCTGTGGGTCTGACGCCCAGTGCCTTCGCGCGCCATAGCGGCCTGAAGCCTTTACTCCAAGCGCACATCTGTGATTCACACTTTATATGACGCGGTCAGGAAGTGACTGGATGAGACTGACTCTTTCCTGATTATGCGTTTTCTGTTTGCTGATTCGTACTTTAAATTGTTTAGCAAGTGTGCATCCGTATGATTTGAGAAATCCCCTGGAGGATTGAACTGCCTTTTTGCAAATTCCTTTTCATTTTTTTTAATTTAGAATCAAAGTTTTGATGGGAAAGAAACGTTTCCATAGAAAAAAAATTACGGACATTAATAGTTCATCTATAATTGTAGGTGATTGTTAATCATGGTATATCAGTCTTGGGCGTTAATGGTTCAGCCGAACGTAGACATTTGATATCCAGTTTTATTTGGTACTTTATATAATTGTGTACATTTAATATTGAAGTTGCAGGACCTGCAACTACCACACAGGTACTATACTTTGAGCACTTTCGCAGTATCTTACTTCGAATACTAATTTTGTTGATTTTCAAGACAAGCTAAATAACGAACCCTTTAAATGGTAGCCGGGTGGTGGTGATTTTTCTGATGATTGAGTTTGATCCACAAGTAGTAATTTTGGGGAAGATTTACGGCAAAATCCAGAACGTAAAGACATTTATGTAGGTCAAGGCAGTCTTTAAAGCACATTGTGACCTTCATCTGTTCAAACCCAATCGTAGTTTAGGATGGTATTGTTTTTCCAGGGCTCCTTTCCTGTTAACGACCGCCATGCATCTGAAAGGGAATGGGGCACAGAGTGTTGTATGTCTAAGCCATCATGTTCCCTGAGCTGGGGTCCATGGTCTCCTTGCAATAGGATATTTCAATTCATACTCACGCGATGTATCTGCATCTTTTTTTATATCCTTTTGCACCAGCACAAAAAATTATGTGCTCAATTCCCAATGCCATTTGCACATGCAAATTTATCTTACACGCACAAATGGCTGGGCTTCCAACTGCTACGACATCACATACTGATCTTGCATTTAGAAACACTTTTGTTCTTGCATTATAGTTGATGACTGCGTAATATTACATGGGAGGAAACCCCAGGCAGTCACTAACATGAGTTTTTGTGGGAATTTACAGATTGCTGTCTTATTGCCTTTCTTCCCTGGAAGTGGTCTGAGATTTATTGTTGTCAAGAGCAGGAGTAAATCCCTTTCCAGCCTTGGAAGCAGAACAGATTATTGCCAACTTTAGGCAATAAATATTTGCCTTTGCAGAGTTGCTGGCTTACCACAGCGCGTAATCGTACTATGGGTGCAGGTCCGCTCTGGGGAAATGGCAATGGCAAAAGGAGAATGCGAAAACGTTTTTCAAAATTTTGACTAGCACAGCTTTCCAGGCGTAACCTGGGGAAGTTTTGGAAATGCCATACATGTAAAACGACAACCATGCAGAAGCGCAGTCTCCATGTCAAATTTCACACTTTTCTTAGCAGTTGGAGCCTGATGCACTAGACTCTGATTTGCATTAATACCATTAAAAACGCTTGTGCTTTAATGGGACATTCTTTGCACAGCAGCCTTTTTGTCTCTTTTCCAAAATTTGAAGCTGAGCAGGGGCCCAACAGATGAAATAGCTAATAGCGGTTTTAGGTCTCCAGTGTGGCAGTGCATGCACTCTAGCTTGCAAAGGGTGTTGTTAATAAAGGACTTCGAGCCCGTCCTTTGTTTACCAATCGTTGGCTTCATTGTTACCTTTCTTTGCTGATTCCTAATTGGCCAGCTTGTGCCAGGGTCACTTCTTTTTCTTTCTGTGGAGCATGGACCAAGCACAGATTGATTCATCTTAATTAGCGTCCATCCACTGATTGCACTGTGATTGAGGTACGAGCTTCAGGACGTTTCCTGTTTCCATTTCTCTTGCTGCTTTTTCTATTCATTCTGTTTTCTAAAGCTTTTTTGGACATTATTTATCTACATCTGCATCTTTTGGCTTACTAGTGCAACTAAAATAAAATTTGATTTTATGTGGGTTGGATTAAGCTGTTATAATGTATAAATGCAAAACTAACAACACATTTACAGCTTCTTGATGCTTGTCGCTGCACTCCTATTTCTGTTCATCCCCTTTATGCCTAATACCTTTGCTTTTATTTTAAGTTTGGTTCTTTGTTTAAGTTACTTACATCCACGTTTGTACTACTCTATGCCACTCCACTGTATGTCGCACCACCCTATACCACTACATGCTACTCTACGGCACTCTACACCATGCCACTCACTTTTAGTCATGCTGAACAGCAGTCAAGCTGCTGTAGAACATGGCTAAAAGACATTGGCAAAGCCAATAGGTCTTGCATATGCGAAACCTTTTGCCTTTGCCAGTGGTTGTTTTACTAAGGTTTATTCACTTGTACAATAGAAATAGACAACTGTAAAGTTTAATAGAGTGATTCCTTTATGTTTGTACAGTTGAAGATGGTATCGTAAACAGAGCTGTGTTGGACCGCTGAAACCTGAATAAATGAGTCCTCTACATGGAGAAAACTCCTTGAAAAGTATTGGTTAATTTATTCCTGCTCCCACATTTCACTGGCTGGCTTGTTTCACCAGTTTTATATATTTAATCAATTGACGTAAGCTGCTGCATACTGCACATTCTTTTTATTTTCTGCATTCTAGAGTAGTGAGCCCTGGTCGTAAAATTTCCAGGTGTTTGAGTTTTTTTAATAACTTTGCACTGAAATTGTGTACAATGATTGTATTATCATGTTAAAGCCTCCCATATGAACCCAACCATCTTGAAAATTCTTGCCACCCGGTTTTTAAAGATCTTCAGTTATTAATCTGTTTAGGTATACATGTGTTGTTAACACTACTTTAAAATATACCAGAGTGGACTATAGTGTCAACCAGTGGAGTAATACTTGATCTCACGTATTGTCTATTTGCTGAATGTTATACCTTCTAGGAAAGGCTTCTTTTGAAAAGCACGCTGGACTATTTTACATCTTAAAAGTTCACTCAATCATCATGGTGTTTGTCACAATAATTATTTTTTTCCTGTATGCACTCCATATAGAAACAATCCTGTTTTTTCACAATTTTTTCCTAGCATTTTTAAAGCCAGTAGAGCTGGCCGTAATTAATGAACAGCATTTACGCAGGAAACACCTGAAAACACATTTGTGGATATGTTGCGTTATGGTTGTTTGTTGAGTGTATGACTCAGCCTGGAGGGTATTTCGATTGAAAAGCAGGAGCGGCGTGGGCTGAACGAGGTCCGAGACTAAGTAAAGAGCTATGTCTTCGGTATCTTGCGAAATTCAAGGACTGAGGAAGTGGCTTTGATGTCCAGGGGTAGGTCGTTCCAGGCTTTGGGAGAGAGGAAGGAGGAGGCCTGGCCATCAAATCTGGTCCTGTGATGCGCATATGTGTGTGTGTAGGATTCCGGCTGATTGGTGGTATCTGGTAGGTATGTGGAAGGTAATGCGATTGTTGAGGTAGATGGGGGTCACTGTTATGCAAATATTTGTATATGTACATGAGGAGTTTTAAAAGTGCCCATTTGTGGATCGAGAGCCAGTAGAGGTTTTTGAGGTGTGGGTGCTGCGGGGGAGGGTAGTGGGTTCCTGAGTGTGAGTCTGTCAGTTGAATTCTGTATGGTATGGAGTCTTCTGATCAGTTGCACAGTGATTCCTACGTAGAGTGTGTAGCTGTAGTCCAACTTGTTGGCGATGAGGGCCTGGGTGTGAAGGGAAGCCACTTGAAAATCCTGAGCATCTTGAGTGTGTGCAAAAAGGAGGTGGCGACTGTGTTCACTTGGCCTGTCATAGTGAGCTGATTGCGACTCATTCAGAGGTTCAGGTTCTTGGCATGGGTGGTTGTGTTGGGTGTGGATCAGAGATCAACTACCACCAGAGGGAGTGCCACAGCGAGGTGCCTTTACTCAAGAGGAGTTCTTCCTTCTTGTCTGTGTTGAGCTTGAGGTAGTTGATTTTCATCCATCTAGTGACTTTGGTCTTTCAGGCTGAGAAGTTGGTTTGGCTGGCTACAGCGTCCTGTTGTTTTGCTGGGATTACGCTTGAGGACGGAGCTGTCGTGGGTGCGACTGCTAGGGACTACGAGTCCCAGAATCCTCTGCTGGGTCAGCACCTGATCGGAATCACCGCTATTTTGGCGTGTGGGGTCCCGCTGCACAGGCCGCGGCCGGGCCAAGTGCGGACCCGTCTGCGCCTGTCCCTAGTCGGACCATCCCTCTAACTTCTGCTTTTTGGGGGTGAGTACTTATGACTTTGCACGTTGGCTTTGTGGCTGAACTCCCCTCTTGTTTGTAGCAACTTGGGCTTCTAAGCGCTGGACATTTAAGTGACTTACTGCATATTCAGGGGCCTTCAAAGGTTGTCGCATTCCAGGTTTTTCCATCAGTGATAAGTAATCTTGTCCCTTATTTTGGTCAACCCATACAATGGGCAAAAGGAAAGCCACGGGGGTGCCCCTCTAATCCCTCTCTCCCCCAAGACCACATCCCTTGATAGGTTGTTGCAGAGAGCTATCGTAGTTACCTCCACAAAAATAGAATTTACAGAAAGGAGATTGTCCTTGAGCTCTGTACCCTCGCTAGCTTTGGCACCAGTTGTGAGCACCACTTCCCCCTTCTATCTGCAATACGTCCTTAGTTGACCATTTGTCTTCATCTTTGGAACATGACGGAAGAGGGGGCCCCTTTCCTTAAAATAGCATAAATCCCATATCCTATCGAGGTGGCTCTAGAATCTAGCCCCCATCCCTCGTCGGCCGCCAAGCGACCATGGCGGCAGGCTCAGAGTCATCAGCGGACCTCCTCTAAGAAGTCTGAATTCTGTTCCATTCCAGGCTCCAAGGTAACCTCGAAGCATCGTAAAAACGCTTCTGCAGTTGATGGACCAGTCTCAGCCCCTTCTTGGGTTGCTCAACTAAAGGAGGACTATATTACTATATTTCCGAGTTCAAAAATGTACTGGCTGCTGAACTTTCTCCAATTCTATACCGATTGCAGGCGATTGAACAAGGGCTTAAGGGTATCATGCTAAGTCATCCCTTTGCTCCCCAGGCCTCAAGCACCGCCCCTAGGGCCAGTCAGCAAGTGGTGACTGGCCAGCCCACGCTCTTGACCCTTTTGGTTCCCGCCACACCAGATGGAGCAACAGCAAATAGCTCTACACTTGCTCATTTATCCACACATGGTTTACAGTCTGCAACTCACTTACTACTTTCCAGATCAAGTGAGAACTTGGGCCGTCATGAGGCTGCTATGGGTAGCAAGGGTAGTGTATCCAGATCCCGTTCACCCAAGGCAGAAGTTCATGCCCCAGTTCAGAGTCATTCAGCGATTGACCTACCCCCAGCTTCCTGCCCCTATGTCGGAGTATTGTTAGGAGTCCCTCAGTTGTGTGAAGGGCAGAGGGAGGCCCCGCGCGAGCTCACCAACAAAGTATTGGATTTGTTGGTAAGAGATAGAAATTTTCCCCTCTCCCAAGCGAACAGCATTTTACTAACTAGCAGGGTCGGGCGGTTGGGTCCTGGCAAGGCAGATCGATCTGGAGACTGTGTGGTCATCAATTTTAGGTGCCCTCACTTGGTAGAAATGGGTCATCTTAGTAGACGGGTGGGCTCCTCGGGTATTGATTTGATGCCATTAGACTATTTTTACAAACCCCCTCACATTTATAGGGCAGCAGCTCCTCAACATCCTCAAAGTACTCAGATGGTTTCGGCTCTGGCGCATGCATCCACTCACCCTGCACGCCCGCAAAGGCACATTTGGCTTCTCCACCTCTAACCGCTTTGATGTCCTTGCTGATGTTGATTGACAAACCCTCTAGCAGGTTCCCATAGATATGTTCCCTCTGAGACACTGTACACAAGGAGTGGGGGAGTTGTTAATGCACTGAGGGTCTCTTCCAGGTCACCCCTGGGCTATATTTTAGCTTCAGGAAGTAGGTTCCCCGATGCCATTATGACCGGGTGACCTACGCTGGGCCGTACAGAGTGACTTTCTAGCTATGAGTTGCACGGTGGTAACAAGAAATCACAACAGAGGGCCATGTTTGAGACAGAGTTAATCACTGAGCCATCTATTTTTACAGGGGACCCAACTAATTCCTCTGCCATAGCCAGTATGTTATCGACACAGTCCAGGCCAAATCCTGACAACAGCAAGCCTGTCCTTTATCAGTGCATCTCCTTGCCCCAGTTCCTGTAGAGCCGGGGGTGTGAGGGAAGAGCTTAGTCATACTGAAGCATCATCCCTACCTAGTTTAGTTCCCTACTTCCAACTACTCTCCTGGAATATTCCTGGGCTCGTTTCTAAGTTAGATTGCTCCGATTGGGCCCCGTTTATTGATTTATATGATCTCTGCCTTTTCCAGGAGGTCTGGTGCACCAAGGTGGCGCATCGGTTGGGATATGTGAACTTTAGTAAGGCTACTCTATCTACAAGCAAGGAGAGACCATCAGGGGGGACTAACTACATGGGTACGTGCAGCCCTTTTTGGCAAGATGGAGGAACTTACAATTCCTTTTCCAGACATCTTGTGCATCTCCCTGTCTTTCCCACAATTCATTCTGTACATTTACAATGTGTACCTCAGACCTGGGGCGCAAAATAGAGTCTCTCCGACCCTAGAGCTGTTAAGTTTACATCTGGCATCAGCCCCAGCTGGAGTTTGGAAGTTAGTGGGAGGAGATTTTAACTGTCAATTTGAACCCTTAGAGTGTAGCCTAGTGGCCTTGACCCAAAAGGAAGACAATGCATGGTCTATCCCTAAGTTAGCAATTCCTTCAATAAAAAATGGCTACCTTTAGCCATTCATATCTTTGCTATAACATTGAACCAGGGATTATGAGCCTGTAATGGTAGGACTGCATCTGATAGAGAAGGTAAACATACTTTTGACCGTCCCTTCAGCACCAGCCTTATTGATTACATCTTGGTGGATGTGTGGGCTTGGCCTTATTTAATTGACATGGTAATCCTTTCGAGACAGGATAGGGATCACAATGCACTTCCTAGTGTTTTGGCTCTCCTACTCAGTGGCATGGCAGCTAGATCACCTGATCCTTTTGATAGTAGACTAAGGCCAACTAACAACATGCACAGAGTGAAATGGTGTCATATGGCTCACTCTGAGGTACGGGTGGGGCAGTCTACAAAAGTGTAGTAGAATACCTGGGGGCCTATTATGTATAGGATGCACTTTCTCTGTTTGCGCCCTGGCGCACCTTAAAACAGGTGCGCCGGGCGCAAACATGGAAAGTGCACCCTATTACATAGAAGCGCTGCCCCCAGGGCAGCAGCGAACTCGTGCTGCCCTGGGGGCAGGGCATTCGTGTGAAAAACAGAGCAGCCGCTTTAAAGCCGCTCCGTGTTTTCACAGTGCAGGCGGCATCCGGCTGCACTTTTAAAGGGGATTAGAGGACCCCCTTTCGCCCCTTCAGAGGGCTGCTCTCAGGGGGCGCACTGACTGTGCCACCTTTTAGATGGCACACTGTCCATGTGCCTCCTGAGAGCTTCTTTGCCTGTGTGCCTGCGTCTGTAATACGGCACGGGCACAGAGGCAAAGGGATTCCCTGATTTGCATGGGGCACACCCCATTGCAAATGAGAGAACGCCCCCTGAAGATAGCACTGGCGCTTTATATGCCCCAGTGCTATCGGTACTACAGAAAGAGCTGCACAAGCATCTGCGGCCCCTTCTGTAATACCAAAGTGCCTCGGGGGCCCGCAAAGCTGGCGCAAACGCCCTTTGCGCCCCGTGGCGCTTTAATAATACGGCCCCTGGAAGGTCTCCCATTTCAGTGTGGGCACGCAGATTCTAGTGACAAACAGGAAATGATCAGTGTAGGACACTCTAGTTGTTTGAAGATCTTCGTAGATTCTTTATTGCTGAAACCAAAAGGGTTGCAGGGAAGCAGCCTTCTCCTACATGGTTTACCTCCTCATGCAGGCGGGCCAGGGCCGCCCTGATGCAAGCTATTAACCAGCACGATAGGATGGAGATGCAAGCTTAGAGGTTTGCATATAAAAAGATCATATACCATGCCAAAAGGGAGTGGGAGGCAGCGAAGTGGGGAGGGCTTCTTGAGGCTGTACGAAAGGGGGGCCAGAGGTCCTTTTGGAATTTGGTGTCATCGGGTCAGAAGAGGGATTTCGTACTTTAGAGACTAATGTCCCTGCTTCCGAATCGGTTGCTCATTTCTCAAGCCTATACTCTGTAACTGGAGAGGCTAGTTCCTCCGTGGTGGCTTCTAGTATCTGAAAGAGACACGTTAGTGACAGATTCCTTACCTTAGAATATCCCCAGGCGTCAGGCTGGATCCGGAAAGTTTTTGCGTAGCAGTACCCTTGCGCGTCGGTAGGCGGCGTCGTGCGGCTCCGCGTCCGTCGTCGGCGTCCTGATCGCCGGGATGACGTCGCGGGCAGTACTTAGACGCCGCCCCTGCGCGCTGACGTCAGTTCTTCTTTTCCGCGCCAGCAAGCGCAGATCCGGGAAGAGCAGTGCCCTAGTCATTTTTTGACTAACTTTTTGGGTGAATTTTTTCACTGTTTCGAATCGACTCCAAGGTGTCGTAGGGATGCCCGGCTTTAAACGTTGCGACGCCTGTGCTCGGATGATGTCCATCACAGACCCGCATCTGGAGTGTCTCTTCTGCCTCGGCCGAGGCCACGACACGAGTCGTGTTCCGACTGCCGGGCCCTCAACCCGAAAGCTTTGCGAGAGCGGTCTCGAAAGCTCCTCGAGGCCCGGCAGTCGGCTCCACGCCACACCAAGCCCCGGTCGCGTGAGAGGTCGAGGGGTCGGTCGCGGAGTCCTCACCGGTCGTCGGGATCCAAGTCTTCGTCGTCCGGTAAGTCTAAGCACAAGAAGTCCAAAAGCATCATCGCTCTAGGACTTCGCCTCGCCGGTCTCGCGACTCGGCTGAGGGCCCCTCCCGGCACCGTCCCCGCGGCCCCGGACATGCCTGTGGAGTCGCCCCCGCACTACCCGTCCTTCCCGGGTTCGGGGGCGGATCCGGCCCAAGTACAGGAATTCCTGTCGGCCATGGCCCGCCTCTTCGGGCCTCAAGGTCCCTCCGGTGCGCCTTCGGGCCCCGCGGGCCCTGATGGGGTTGCCCCGGCGTCGCCGCCGACTCCGGTCCCGGCGTCGCTCGTGCCTCCAGCCTCGGTCCCGGCTTCGGCCTCGATCCCGGCTCCGGTAGTACCGCAACCCCCATCGACGCCGGTCGACCTGACCACGCCTCCGCCGGCGTCGATGTCTCCGGTGCCGTTCCTGACGCCGCCCGGGGCTCCGGGTGGCGTCGTCCCCATGTACTCTCCGGCTCCGGACATGGAGCCGGACCGACGTCGCTCGACGCCAGTTCCGGCGCCGATGGGACCTTGGGTCCCAAATGTCCCTCCTCCTCCTTATTTTGAACCGGAGGAGGACCAGGAGGACTGGGAGGGGTCTGAGGACCCTCTGGCACAGCAGTGTCAGTATGATGAGGACTGGGCAGAGGAACTAGGGGATGCCAGTGGTCTAGATACTTCCCCTGACACTGGCATGCTGTCTCCTCCCGTGGCTACGGTGGAGGGAGCCAATTTTGCAACGGTGTTGCGTAGGGCAGCTGGAGCCTTCCATCTCCGACTCCCTACGGTGACGGTCAAGACTAATCTCTTGACAGAAGTGCTTCAGCCGGCAGCCTCCTCCTTGGAGACTGTGCTGCCGTTTAACGATGCACTAACTGACGTTCTTTGGGCGCCTGGTCCAAGCCCAACACAGGGGCTCCTGTGGATAGGAACGTGTCCCGACGCCATCGCCCAGCTCCGGGCGACCCCTTGTTTCTCTCTGTCCACCCCACTCCTGAGAGCTTGGTTGTCCAAGCCTCCGCTTCCCAAACCGCCTTCCCTACCGCCCCTCCGGATAGGGAATCCAAACGCCTGGATCAATTTGGGAAGAAGGGTTTTTCTTCCTCCAGTGCTGGCTTTCGGTCCATCAACACCGCTTGTCTTTTGGGCCGATATACCCACTCCTTGTGGGATTTGGTGGCGACTGTTTTGCCCCAGTGTTCTGAGGAGGTCCAGACACTGCTTACCCGCGCCATTGCGGAAGGAAGGGATGCGGCCAAATACACCATACGATGTGGCCTTGATACCGCCGACTCGCTGGGCAGGTCTATTGCAACGACGGTGGCGCTGCGTCGCCACGCCTGGCTGAGAACCACTGGTTTTTCAGGGGATGTCCAGAATACTCTCATGGACATGCCCTTTGATGGAGTCGGTCTTTTTGGTTCCAAAGCAGACCATGCGTTGGAGCGTTTTAAGGACTCACGGGCTACTGCCAAGTCCCTGGACCTTTCTGCTACACGCCCTCCGCTACCTTCTGCTTTTCGCCCCTATCGTGGCCACGGAAGGGGCGCCCAGTCACGTCAGCAGCCCAGCCACCGGCCCTCGCAGCAGGCGTCTTCGCGTGGCCGAGGACGTGGATACCGCCGTGGCGGTTCGGGCAACCAGCGTGCGGGTCAGGCCACCACCTCCAACCCGTCCGCGGCCTCCAAGCCCTCCTAGTCCCTCCTTTCAGGTGCACAGCACGCCAGTAGGGGGCAGGGTCCGCCATCACCTTCACCACTGGCGTCCCATCACCTCGGACAGGTGGGTCTTGGACATTGTGCGAAGGGGCTACTCCCTCCCCTTCGAGACCACCCCCCCAGCCATGCCACCTCAATTCCACCGCATGTCCGGGGATCACTTGGTACTTCGGCAGAAGGAAGTCACGGCCCTCTTGGCCAAGAGGGCCATCGAGCATGTTCCGACCCCAGAAGTAGGACGTGGTTGCTACTCCCACTACTTCCTGGTGCCAAAAAGGACAAGGAGGACATGCGTCCTATCTTGGACCTCCGGAACGTCAATCGCTTCCTCCGGAAGGAGAAGTTCAAGATGCTCACCCTAGCTCAGGTCTTGACTGCCCTCGACCCTGGAGACTGGTTGGTAGCGTTGGACTTGCAGGACGCCTATTTCCACATCCTCGTCCTGCCGGCCCACCGGCGTTACCTTCGGTTCACGGTAGGCCTCGAGCATTTTCAGTTCACCGTGCTCCCCTTTGGCCTTACCAGTGCCCCTCGGGTGTTCACGAAAGTGATGGCGGTGGTCGCAGCTCATCTGCGCCGGTCAGGGGTTTCGGTCTTCCCCTACCTCGACGACTGGCTGCTGAAGGCGGGCTCGTCCCAGGCAGTCGTCTCCCACCTCCAGACTACGGCCGAACTCCTGCACTCGCTGGGGTTCTCCATCAATGTGCCGAAGTCGCATCTGATTCCTTCTCCACAGCTCCTTTTCATCGGAGCAGTTCTGGACACGACGCAGTTTCGGGCCTATCCTCCCGAACGGCGAGTCCGGGATATTCAGGCTATGATTCCGATCTTTCAGCCTTTATCCTGGGTTTCGGTACGGATGACCCTGAGGCTGCTGGGTCTCATGGCCTCCTGCATCCTGCTGGTCACTCATGCCAGATGGCATATGCGGGCTCTGCAGTGGGACCTGAAGTTCCAGTGGGCGCAGCACCAGGGCAACCTGTCCGATCACGTCCAGATCTCGGAGGGGACTGCAAAACAGTTGCAGTGGTGGCTCTCGAACCGGCAATGGGTCATGGGCAGATCCCTCTCCCTTCCCCAGCCAGAGCACACAGTTGTGATGGACGCGTCCCTTCTGGGATGGGGCGGTCACATGGGAGAGGCGGAGATCAGAGGCCTCTGGTCTCCGGCGGAGTCCCAGCTCCATATCAACATTCTGGAGCTCCGGGCGATCCGACTTGCACTCAAGGCATTCCTTCCCTCTGTCAAAGGGAAGGTAGTGCAGGTGTTCACAGACAACACCACCGCCATGTGGTACTGCAACAAACAAGGCGGGGTGGGGTCGTGGACCCTTTGTCAGGAGGCTCTGCGCCTCTGGACATGGCTGGAACATCAGGGCATGTTCCTGATGGTTCAACACCTGGCAGGTTCCCTGAACGCCAGGGCGGACGAACCTCAGCCGCAGGTGCATGATGGATCACGAATGGCGTCTTCACTCGGAAGTGGCGCAAGGACTCTTTCTACAGTGGGGAGAGCCTTGGTTAGATCTATTCGCCACCGAAGAGAACGCGCAATGTCATCAGTTCTGCGCGTTGGAATTTCCAAGGCGGCACTCGCTCGGCGACGCTTTTCGTCACGAGTGGAGTTGCGGTCTATTGTACGCCTTTCCGCCTATACCACTTCTACCCAGAGTGTTGAAGAAGATTCGGCACGACCGGGCCCAAGTCATTCTTGTGGCTCCGGACTGGGCTCGAAGAGTTTGGTATCCCGAGTTACTCAGTATGAGCGTAGATCCCCGATCCGTCTGCCTCTTCGGGAGGATCTTCTGTCGCAGCAGCAGGGGACGGTCCTCCACCCGAACCTGTCCAGTCTACACCTGCTTGCGTGGAGATTGAGCGGCGGCAGTTGATTCCTTTCGACTTGCCTCCCGAAGTTTGTGATGTGATTCTGGCAGCCAGGCGTCCCTCCACTAAGGTGGTATACGCCTGCAGGTGGAACAAATTTGTGGCATGGTGCACAGCAAAGGCTGTGAATCCCCTTTCTGCCCCTCTTTCTGAGGTCCTTCTGTTCCTTCTCTCTCTGGCCCAACAGGGTTCTGCCCTGGGTCCCATCAAGGGTTATCTTTGTGCTATCTCTGCCTTCCTCAGGCTCCCTGATCAGCCCTCCCTTTTCAAGTCCCCTGTTGTTAACAGGTTCTTAAAAGGCATTACACACCTCTTCCCTCCTGTTCCGTTTGTAATGCCTCAGTGGGACTTGAACTTGGTTCTTACCTTTTAATGTGCGCTCCCTTTGAGCCTCTACATAACTGTCCTCTTCGTCTTCTGACTCTGAAGACAGCCTTTCTGGTGGCCATCACCTCCGCTCGGCGGGTGAGTGAGCTCCAGGCTCTATCTTGCAAACCTCCCTTTCTGTCTGTTCATCCAGACAAGGTTGTTCTTCGGACGCGTCCGTCCTTCTTGCCAAAGGTGGTTACTGCCTTCCACATTGGGCAGACCATCACTTGCCTACCTTCTTTCCGCCTCCGCATCCTTCCAGAGAGGAAGAGAGGCTCCACCGTCTGGACCCAAAACGTGCGCTCTCCTTCTATATCGACCGCACAAAACACTTCCGGGTGGATGACCAGCTCTTTGTTGGCTACGTGGGCGCCAAAAAGGTCGGGCGGTGCACAAACGAACCATCTCCCGCTGGGTTACCTTGTGCATCAAGACCTGCTATTCTTTGGCTAAGAAGGAGCCTCCTGTTGGGCTGCGTGCCCATTCCACCAGGGCAACGGCTGCTACCACGGCCTTGGGCCGCGGTGTTCCGCTGCCGGTTATCTGTCAGGCAGCTACGCGGGCCTCGCTGCACACGTTTACAAAGCATTACTGCCTTGACAGTCAGGTCCGGAGGGACGGCTTCTTTGGCCGTTCTGTCCTCCAGGACTTCCTTGTCTGATCTTTGTTCGCAGGCCCACCACCGGGGTTGGTATTGCTGGGGTATCTATTCTAAGGTAAGGAATCTGTCACTAACGTGTCTCTTTCAGATGCACAAGTTACTAACTTGTGTAACGATATATCTGTAAGAGACAGTAGTTAGTGACAGATTCCTTACCGCCCCACCCATCCTCCCCGTTCTGCGAACTGATTTCTAGGGTTAAGGACATCCCTTTCAGGGCCCTAGTATTTTTCAGACACCTATGTCATCTTCTTGCATGGCTCAGCGTTCCTGGCGCGGAAAGTCGTGTACAGAACTGACGTCAGCGCGCAGGGGCGGCGTCTAAGTACTGCCCGCGACGTCATCCCGGCGATCACGACGCCGACGACGGACGCGGAGCCGCACGACGCCGCCTACCGACGCGCAAGGGTACTGCTATGCAAAAACTTTCCGGATCCAGCCTGACGCCTGGGGATATTCTAAGGTAAGGAATCTGTCACTAACTACTGTCTCTTACAGATATATCGTTACACAAGTTAGTAACTTGTGCTGTA